>CM048746.1:482441621-483805371 GCA_026315105.1 Locusta migratoria | reverse complement strand
ATAAATAAATAAATAAATTGCAAGCCCTTCCAGCAATTCGTATAGTTTTATCAAGGGAGTGATTGGAATAAATTTAGCGGATAACTTGTTGAACAGGGATGAAGGTTTTTGCTTAAATTCTGGATGGAATACTGCTCTCTCACTTGTCAAAAATAGAGGGATAAATTAATGCCACCTCACTCGCTGAAAACTGATGTTTATTATCGATATTTCTGTTGTTTTTTGGCGCGCGGGAGTAGCCGAGCGGTCTGGAGCGCCACGTTACGGATCGCGCGGCCTCCCGCGTCGGAGGATCGAATCCTCCCTCTGGCATGGATGTGTGTGTCGTCCTTAGGTCAGTTCAACTTATTTCAAGTAGGTCATAAGACTAGGGACTGATGACCAACGTAGTTTGGTCCCATAGGATTACAAACATTTGAATTTTTTTTTTATTATTTTTTTTTATTTTTTTATTTTTATTTTTTTTGTCTTTTTTTTTTTTTTTTTTTTTTTTTTTTTTTTTTTTTTTTTTTTTTTTCTTTGGGCTTGTAATGGCGCTGTGTGCTTGCTTGCTTTTTCGGTGTGCTTTGTGCTTGTGTGGTCATTGAGAACCGTGGTTTTAAACGTTGTGGCGCATTGCTCCCTTGCTGCAGTATTGCCGTGAGAATAGCAGCTTGTGCTCCCGCCGAAATATCGGCCAATGTCGAGTTTCATACCTGGTTGGATACTGGTAAGTATTCGGAAAACAGTAAATGTCGTGTGTGGTAATTTTATTTCCTTAGAATTTCAATTCTGGAAGAAAGTAACACGGAATTCATAGCCATACTAAGGACGTAATAATGTGACCAAATAATTTTTTAATAAGAGTAAATTTTGACATTCGCATTTACTTGTTTTTCAAATTGTGTACATCTAAAACTGCCTATCTGAAACTGATCACTGAATGATCGAAAGTCGCCGTTATTTATAATATACGCATCTGAGGGTGCGTGAATGATGATTGATTAAAATTTTTAGTTGTTACGACTTTCTCTACAAATTACAGAACATTGTAAATATTTATCTGTAGCGTAGGTTAATGAAGGCACTGGAAAATTGAAGACGTGACAACGCACTTCTGTGAATTGTAGGTGTTACCGAGAAATGCCTTTCGCAGAAACGTCTATAATAGTTGGCCTGTTCCGTGGGAATCGGGCGTGTACAGTTCACCGGCTCGACAAATTAAAACACGGACTACATGGAATTCCGTTGCATTCAGCTACAGGGCTTGTAAATATCTCTAACCAATCGTTTACGTAACGTATTTATTGCGTGTATTTACATATAGAAGAGTTTTCTGGCTCTCGCGAGCACGAAGTATCAGTAACATACATTAAAGAAATTACACTCCTGTCACGGACATTGAGAAGAGCGTCCAATCGAGGGGAAAATGTGCTCGACACGTACACGATATTGTCTCCTGTGCGAGTTAGCACGACAAACTTACTGGTCAAGGGCTTGTACGAATTAGCCCCAGTACTTTATGGGTAAAGCAAGATAATATGATATTTAAATTTCCACTAGTTATAAAGGTCATTTAATATTTCATTGCAATTGTTATCTGAAGGTTCATGAACGTAAAAAGTGAAGAAGCACAAGGATCTCAATACACAATATAGGCTGTTTTAACCGGCAGGACCATAATAACGGTAACTCAGATATTAACAGCATTTGCTTGAAACAGTAAACCTTTTTTAGACTAGGGACCACTTTTATTTCTTTGTTTTTAGCAGGAACCATAAGGTTCAAGAAAAATGAACTGTGTCAGTCTAAGAATTAACTTCAATGAAACCTTTCAACAAATTCGTGAGAATCAAAAGTAGTACGTATTAATATTACTACCATAACAGAAATTTTATGTTGAGAATTAAATTCGGTTTGCAGCATTGTGATTTTAGAGCTGTTTTGCAGCACCAAGCATATTTCACAAAAGCTACTGTCTTGCAGGCACCCGGAATTTTGAGAGCGATACCAGAAAAAGTTAATTTACATTAACAAAAGAGTTCTCTTTCACCCGTTAACTTTGACGCGAACCATGCTAGTTTGATTCTCTTCGAAAAAACGGCTTCCCTGACGTAATGCAATATTAATGAAGGTGGTTTTACGACAAATATGATTCGGATTTCTGTTGTGGCAGAGCGATCGATGCAGGCGTTAGCGAGAAAGATTTTGTAACGATGACGTGAAGATCAAATTACTACGACAAAATAAAAAAAAAAAAAGAATAATTCTTAGTAATTTCAGACAATGTATAGTGTTGGTTTTTTTTTCTGTAAAATGCAATGAAATAATTTCGGACTCTTCTGATTTAAAGGAAAAAATCGAATTGACGACTTTTACGGCCCACTTTAAATTTGCTTGTGGTTTTATAATTTTTTCGCAAAATTTTACACAAAATTAATAAAAATGCAAATAATAAAGAATTATGGGCGATACGATTACGACTCTACTATTGTGATAATATCTATGCACCCAACACTTAAGTATTTGGGTTTAGCTTCAGTAAACATACTTTTTTTTTTAATCTTTTGCCGTTTTAAACTATTATTTTAATATCTCTCGCACATTTCCATTATATTATCACCTGTCTTGTGGTGGTAGTTTTTTTCCTTGTTCTGGTACGAATGATGACTACAACCAGGAAGGAAAGTAGTGTACATTTGGCGGTAGGACAAGTAACTATAGCCTGGATTGAACACAGCGTACATTTGGCGTTCGAAAATCAGTCACGTTACAGCCCTCGCTCGAAACACTCTTTTGCTACGCCATCTTGCTTTCTATTTTTGTTGATTTTCTTAGTATAACTCAAGCATTGTCATTTCAAAGCAACGGTGTACTGAAAATAACAAAAAAAAAAAAAAAAAAAAAACACTTCGTTTTTAGGACAATGAATTGTAATTTACTGTCTAAAAATGCCATGCTAGCAGTTAACACCTGCCATTGATGGTACGAGAATTACGGATTACTCTCGCAGCTGTTCGCCGTAGCGTAATTGGCGACGAATTAGTTTGTGATGTACGAACATGTTAGATGGTGGTTCGAAACTATCTAGGGCGCGATGGCTCAATGCGCTCGGTCAGTGTGTTGCCGGCATGGTAGCTCGACGCCCTCTCTGAAGAAAAAAAATGAGTCAACGAAGAAACTTTCAAAAGTAAACAAAATAAACCAATGTCCACAAAGGAACGATCAAACCGAAGAACCAATAAAAATTGAGGAAAAGAACGACGACTCGACGTCACCTGTAATAAAATAATAAAAATTCCCAACGAACAACTCAGAACGTACATGAACAAACGACTGCAAAGCATCGATCTACCTGAAGAACAATAAAATATAAATAAAAAAAAGCAACCAGCCACTGGCTTTTTTTCCATTTTGATTCCTTGAAGGTTTTCGTACACTCTTGTTAATTGAACACAACTATATCCTACAAGGTTCTGTGTTGTTCAAAGGTAACAGCCCTTTCTCTGAAAAGTGTATTTTTCTTTTATATTTTGTAAACATATCATGAAATACATACCAACGAACTGCAAACATAGACTGCTTTATCACATGTAAAAACTGGAGAGATACTTTTACAATGACTGTTGTAAATGACGTAATGATAATAGTAGCTTTGTTTTACATTAAGAACTAGAGCTTTGTGGAATTCGGTATTACCACACTTACTCCGTTTCTTATTTTAGCTGTAAAAGGAAACGTAGTCGCCATTTGAAACAGAATATTTGCTCTTTATTTTAGCGCAGAACAAAGTAATATCTGAACTACAGAAAAGGTAATACAATCTACGTTAAAAGCGTTCATAGCAACCAAACCAAAGTTAAACATTTTAGTAAACGCATTGATTTTAATTAATCACTTTCAACATATTCCATTAATAGTGAATAACTGCGTACGAAAAAATAGAGGTAAATTGTTGCAATGTATACCATTCCCTTCTGTTCATTAAGTAACGACATTTGCCACAGAAATTTAGGACTCAATTTATATATGAAACTTCCAATATCTGCACGCTGTTTAGAATATTCATTATGACAGTATTCTCCCCGTTGTTGTGAAAATGCTTCAGAAGAGTAGTGTTCAAATCATTGTTACGTATTTCAAGGCATCGCACATTTTAGAGGGAGCACTCTTACATCTTCAAAACTTTAAACATTGCAGAAGATAGCTGTACTTAATAAGAGTGCCGATAAACCTTTTCCCTTAATTCTCGTAATATTGCTGGCAGTTACTAACAGCTAAAATGACATATTTAGACACTAGATTATAATTTATCGTACTGTGAACGATGTGTTTTCGTCAATTATTCAACGCGCCAGGGATGTGAGATGACAAAGCGTAAGTTATAATAACATCATAAGATACAGGAAGCAAGATGGCGTATGCCAGAGAGAGAGTTCTGGGCGAGGAATGCACGCGACATTTCCTAACGCCTGTTACACGTAAAATCAAGAGGTGGTGTGAAATGTCCGTTATTTTTGCAAATATCTCTGAAACGATGAGTTTTGAAAAAATACATAAGGGAGCAAAGTTGCAGAGAATTTTCTGCTATATAAATTCGTTTATTTAATTTTCGTGTCAGATGAACGGTTATGCCGTTATTTTCATTTAAATTTCGAGCTGTAAAAAGGCGACCGAAAAGGCTCACATTTAGTGTTCCTACCGTAAGCTAAAGTGGGCAGAAAAATAAAAAAAAATAAAAAAGAACCACGAATAAGGCCGGAAGACGGTACCTCCAGCGTGGTAGTTGAAGGCCCGAAACGGTGCGTCACGATAACTTGACTTGGAACCTGGATGGAACGTTGCTAACGTTACGCAATCGTACATCTCGCAGTGAAATTCAACATCAATGTTCTCGAAAACCGAGGTGTGTATTTTAAAGAGTATTTTCTGGAATGGAACAGATAATCCTATTTTTACATTAATTTCGACAGAAAAATATTTGCTGCATGAAAAATGTTTGGCGTTGAATATGATTTATACTCTTCAAGTTTCACTCTATAGGCAATTTCAAAAGAAGTTCGTGTTTTTTTTTTTTGTTTTATTTTTTACGAATTTCTCAAAATCACATATAGCCTCTTGTTAATTTAGCTATCGACTGGTTCCCAAAAACAGTTTTCAGGCTTTTCGTTTATTCGTCGTTAACAACGCATATTTATTGTAGAAAAGTATGTTCTGTTCCAGTCAAAATTGATGACAACAAGGAATTATGTAATATTCGTTTAAAATTAATTTCACTTTTCTTAGACAATTTTGGTCTTGTACATCCCTAAGTGCTCAGATGTGCAAGATGTGGTTGCTTCATGGTGCACGTACTTCTTCCTTTGACCGCGACCTCCCAAACCAGACATTGTGACACTCCTGGAGGTCGCGACTAAAAGTTAAAAAAAAAAAAAAAAAAAAAAAAAAAAAAAAAAAAAAAAAAAACTGCTCTACAGCATATGCGAGACCCATCAAAATCCCCATTTACATTTCTGATGGTCCCCTTGAAAGTTAAAAGTGAATCTGCGTGTTTTAATCGTTTAAAACAAACTGAAATAAAGGATGATTCTTACAATGAAGAAACAGCAACCAACCACACTTGATTATGGTATTTATTTACTAAATAGCGCTGTTACCGGTTTCAAACTTTCCAGTTCATCGTCAGACGGCTGTTCATATCCACATACATGTGATTTACATTTTGCTTATGCACATAATTTTGATTGTGGCGAAAAGTCCTTGCATATGTGGTGCCATCGAAAAGTCGGTTCCATCACGTTGTCCTGATGATTACTGCAGTTGTTGATGCAATAGGCACTTTGTGTAGCACTTTTGTCTCTTGTGTGGAGCAATATAATGCGATTAACCACACACACACAAACCAAAAAGTTTTTGGCACATAGAATACAAAGTTGGTGGTACAGCCAATACATATGATTTAAATTAATATGGTTTATATTAAGAGGTAAGTGATACGAAGTTCACCGGTTCATTTAGTGTTATTATATATATATCCAGAACCCAATGTTATCTTATTTCTATGTCGTCTTATAGTTTGACAGCTAAATATCTTAATTGTAACCGTTATTTTATACCTTGATTACTATCTTACATCTTGACTTCAGAATTGATTTTATATGTAAGTCAATAATTAGCCTACTTACTGAGAATAATTTTAACGATAATGTTCCCTACCAATCAGATGATTTGAAGCACATTATATAATACCTCAGGAGGCTACTATATTTTAGTAACGACTGTGCACATTCGTTCATCACAGGACAGGTTACTCTGTAACTTCATAAATTTGATATGTTATCCATACTTTATCCATTAACGTTTGGATATTGTACTTTGTAAATAGTAGCTGTTGTCGTTTAAACAGTAGACAGTTCAACTTCGTACTGAGTTCTATCTCGGATGACATAAAACCACAGTGCCTAAGAAGTGCAATAACTGAAGAAGAAAATTTACATTTTACACCGAGAAGTACGCAAAACCTCATGCATTATTTACAATCTGCTCAACAACTGCTACGGAATACTGTACCAGCGATGTGGATGTTGAAGGTGTGTTATTATTTCTTGAATGCTGATTTGTGTTGCACTGTGGACCCATCATTTTGTAATAAGAAACAATGCGCCTATTATCTTTCTTTCGATTCTCCTTTTTATATTGGAAATGAACTCCGAAACTGCACTGATATGTCCAGAAAATAATTCAATATCATCATATTTGCGTCGCATAAAGGCCTTTAGTAACTTTTGGATCTTTCCATCTCTTTCCTTTCACACTTTTAGTATTGTACCATAGTTTTATTCCGTTTTGTTTTCTGTCTTGGTACATAAAATTAATCGGTTGTCACCTCTCATGTAACATGATGTAAATAAACCTATCCTGACCATATTTTACACAAAAGACTTTATTACTGTACATTATCATTTTTAAGAACAACATTTATGTAATTACCGATAGTTAACAATTTCTAATTATTTTGAACATAAACCTAGTTTTAACTTAATAGTAAAGTATTGAGGAAACTGCACTGAGTTGCTACAAAAATGAAGGAAAACGTGTTACAAGATATTAATGAGTGTAGCTTCCTCTGAGTCTTCATTGATATGCCACGTCAAAAGTTTACAAGCATAAAATGTTCAAATGTTTGTAGAGCTTATGGGACTTAACCAGGTGGTCATCAGTCCCTAAACTTAACAAATTACTCATGAAACAACACACATATGAATCCAATCGTTGATAAATAACAAGTTTCGTGCACTTACTAGTCCTGTTTAACTACTGTGCTGTAGCTTTCCAGATATCTTTTAGTAAAACATTTCATGTGTCAGATACTACAAAATATGTTGCTACTGTGTTTACGGACTTCTTTTCGTCAGAGTTCAAACATGTAAATGTTTGTAGAGCTTATGGGACTTAACTATGGCCGGCCGCGGTGGCCGAGGGGACTGAGGCGCTCCAGTCACGGTCTGCACGGCCACTACGGTCGGGGGTTCGAATCCCCCTCGGGCATGGTCATTTGTGCCGTCTTTAGGCTTAGCTAGTTCATAAGTAGTTGGAAAGTTTAGGGACTGATGACCCTGTAGTTAAGTCCCTTAAGCTGAACAAACATTTGAACATTTGAACTTAACTATGGGGTCATCAGTCCCTAAACTTACCAACTACTTATGAACTAGCTTATAATGAAGACGGCGCAAACAGCCATGCCCGAGGGGAGATTCGAACCCCCGTCGGGGAACAGCCTCGCGTATCGTAGGATAGCGCCTCAATGCGCTCGGCCACTCCGCTGCGGCTCGTCAGACTGAAGAACTCATTTCCCTTGGGTGTTGTCATAAAACCGGACTTCGGCGGGATGTCGGGTCGGCGACAGTGATACCACTAGTTCGGGACCGGATGATCGCCTGTCGCCGGAGCAGGTATACGACGACAGGGGGCGCTGTCGCCGCGTTCCGCATCGCTCCCATTGCAGACAATGGGGACCAGTGGTGTCGCCTGTCGCGGGTCAGCGACGACTGCCGCTTGCCGCCTGGTTCGGAATCGCACCTTAACAATGAACTGCCGCATTTGACCTGAGATATAACTGAACAAATAAACATCTGGTCAACGCCACAGCCGGCATTCAGTTGTCCCAGAATTGGCTGCAGCCAAACTGACAGTCCAAAATTCGCATCTATAAACTTTTATTTTTTCCTTTTTGGCCACGTTTTCAAGACTCTGGCCCACTGTGCGGATAGGCGACTACACAGAGTAACATACAGAGAAGCAGCTCCCCATAAACCACTGTCCTACGCTCTCCTCGTAGTTCCGTAAGATGCTAGCAGGTGTCAGGCAGTTCCCTGGGTTAGTACAGGTAGACCACACTAGAGGCATTTCTGAGGGTGCCTCTCGCACCTCAGAAGGTAGTGTGGAGGGGAGGCTGAGGGGAGAGCTCGTGCCGCCTGCCACGAGGCCACAGCTGTGTCCGCCTTGCTGCCGTTTGAGGGGAGGTGGTGGTGGGGACAGCCGCTACCTGTCGCCTGCTCTGGCCAGTTTAAAGGGCTGCTTCTGACCGCAGTACCATCATGGGACATCTTAAGGAACTGCTTCAGCATCCCCCGCCCCACACCCCTGAGCATGGGACCGGGTCCTTACGGATGTTTCCCGTCTGTATATATTTGTCTGTGGCGGCTACCAGTGACCTGCACCGTGCCGTGTTGCGGCTGGCAGCTGTGGCAGAGGCTCCGCCACCAAGGACACAGTGACCAGCCCGACTGCAGAGGACTCTTCCCTGCACGTCTCCTACCTGGGCGTTTCCTGCCACACACATATATATCTCCATGTGTATAGGAAAGAGACAGCGTGGCGAATGGAGATTTGTGTGTGGCGGGAGACGTGCAGGGAAGAGTCCTCTGCAGTCGGGCTGGTCACTGTGTCCTAGGTGACGCAGTAGTCAACGCGTCTGCCTAGTAAGCAGGAGATCCCAGATCGAATCCCGGCCGGGTACAAATTTTCATTCGCCACAGTTTGGTATTCCATCTAAACCTAATACAGTGAAGCCATAACATCGCAAATTGCGATTAATTTCATTGAAATAAACATCTGGTTATCGCCACAGTCGGCATTCTACATCTACATCTACATGGGATACTCTGCAAATCACATTTAAGTGCCTGGCAGAGAGTTCATAGAACGACAATTATACTATTTATCTCCTATTCCATTCTCGAATAGCGCGTGGGAAGAATGAACACCTGAATCTCTCTGTTCGAGCTCTGATTTCCCGTATTTTATTCTGATGATCATTTCTACCTCTGTAAGTGGCAATCAACAATATATTTTCGCATTCGGAGGAGAATGTTGGCGATTGGAGTTTCGCAAGTAGCCCAGGCCGCAGCGATAAACGCCGTTGTTGTAACGATTCCCATCCCAGATCCCGTATTATTTCCGTAACGCAGGCTCCCCTGTATCGTGACAATAAGAAACCTGTGGATGTGGTAAAATTTTACATCCAGATCGGCGATCGCGAGAGATAACGTTGGCCACTGTTTCTCAGTGTCGAGATATTGCTTGACCAATCGCGAGGGAGATACAGCTAATGCAAACGTCACTTGTTGTCATTATCTCTCGCGACCGCCGAGCGCGATGTAAAATTAACACGGATGTTGTTTTCCGTGTTTTTCCCCGTTTGACCCCAGCAATATCATTGGTCAGAAAAATTTTTATTATTCTGAAACGCATATTAAATTCGCTCTCATTACACAGATCAAATGGTTGTCTGCGTTTGGAAGCCCACTAGCGCTACGTAGCGGATATCGTTAAAACTAAAGTTAACGTGTAGGTAACCCCAGGGGAACGCGCATTTATCTTTAACGGACAGGTAACTACGGCTGTGACGGTAACTGTTGTTTCGGAAACCCATTTTGTACTTAACGTTCAGGTAACCCACAGATGACTATAACGGGACAGATAACTACTGTTTCGGAAACTGACCATAAGAGGGCTACTCAGATTTTCCCCTAAATCCTTTATGTAAATAAGGAACAGCAGAGGACCAATAACACTACCCTGTGGAACGCCCGATATCACCTCTGTTTTACTAGATGCCTTACCATCGATTACTACGAACTGTGCCATTCACAGTTGTCCCGGAATTGCTGCAGCCAAACTGACAGCACAAAATTCCCATCTATAAACGTTTATTTTCTCTTTTTGGCCACGTTTTCAGGATTCTGGCCCACTGTGCGACTGGGCGGCTACCAGTGACCTGCGCCGTGCCCTGTTGGCGGCTGGCAGCTGTGGCAGAGGCGCCGAGGGGCGGGGCGGCGGCGGCGGGCCAGTAGCGGCGGTTAATAAGGCCTCCCGCCGCCTAATAAATCTGCCTCGTAAAAACCAGGCCCGCGGGCGCTCGCCGAGCCCGCACCAGGCCCACGGGCCGCCGCCGCCGCCACCGCCGCTATATTTACGGTCGCGCCGGGAGGGACAACTCAGCGCGCCCCTTTATAAGTCCCCGCCGGCGTGGCGCGGCGCGACGGTTCCCCCCACATCCACAGCCGCAGACGCAGCCCTTCTGTTTGTGGGGCCTGGCGCTCTCGTTTTGTGCCGGCTGCCGTGGCATTCGGCCCCACTCAAAAGGGCTCGACAGACTACCGCGCTGCGAGGTGGCCACCGTTTGTCATCGTCGCGTGTTAATTGCCGCTCGTCGCTTTTGTACTTTTAGTTGACCGACGATGCCTACCACAAATTTTTCACCCGCTTAAGCCTTGTTATAAAATCCCTTTTTACTGTTCTATATCCGTAAAAAAAATCGCTGTGTGTGTATATGTATGTACATCCTCTGACAATAAAGTTAGGGTGAATACTCGCACTACTTTATCCGAAAAGCGTCATAATTATATTTCGACCGATTTGGTTGTTAACCCTTTAGTGACCAAATTTATTTCCAGAAATTGTAGACTTTTTATGAATACTTTATTGGGCTACGTGAGAATTTAGCTCGTTGTTGTTGTTATGATCTTCAGTCCGGAGACTGGTTTGATGCAGCTCTCCACCATACCCTATCCTGAGCAAGCCTCTTCATCTCCACATAAGAACGGCAACCTACATCTGTCTGAATCTGCTTACTGTATCCATCTCTTGGTCTTCCTCTGCGGTTTTTACACCACACACTTCCCTCCAACGCTAAATTCACAATTCCTTGATGTCTAAGAATGTGTTCTACCTTCTTTTAGTCAAGGTACGCAAGAAATTTCTTTTCTCCCCAATTCTGTTCTGTACCTCCTCATTAGTTACGCGATCCACCCACGTAATCTTCAGCATTCTTCTGTAACACCACAATTCAAAAGCCTCAATCCTCTTCCTGTCCGCACTGTTTATCGTCCACGTCTCACTCCCATACAAGACAACACTCCATACAAATGCCTTCAGAAAGGACTTCCTTAGGTTTAAATCAATATTCGATGTTAACAAATTTCTCTTTTTCAAGAACGCTTTTCTCCCCATTGCCATTCTGCATTTTATATCCTCTGTACTGCGACCATCATTTGTTATTTTACTGCCCAAGTAACAAAACTCGTCTACCTCCTTTATTGCTTCGTTTCCCAATCTAATTCCTTCATCATCACCTGATTTTCTTACACTGCACTCCATTACCCAAGTTTTGCTCTTGTTAATGTTCATCTTATATGCACCTTTCAGCACACTGCCCATCCGTCCAATTGCTCTTCTAGGTCCTTTGCTGTATCTGACAGAATTACTACGTCGTCGGCAAAACGCAATGTTTTCAGTTCTTCACCCTGAATTTTAATTCCTTCTCCAAATATCTCCTTGTTTTGCTTTATAGCTTGCTCAATGTACAAATTGAATAACATTGGAGAAAGGCTACAATCCTGTCTTACTCCCTTTCCAACCACTGCATCCCTTTCATGCCCTTTAAATCTGACAACCGCTGTCTGGTTTTTGTACAAGTTGTATTTTACTCCTGCTTGCTTCAGAACTTGAAAGAGTTTATCCCAATCAACATTGTCAAAAGCCTTCTCCAAATCTACAAATGCTAGAAATGTAGGTTTGTCTTTTCTTAATCTATCTTCTAGGATAAGCCGTAAAGTGAGTATTGCCTCCCGTATTCATACATTTCTCCTGAACCCAAACTGATCTTCCCCGAGGTCGGGGAAGACCTCAGCTTCTACCAGCTTTTCCATCCTTCTGTATATAATTCGTGTTAATATTTTGCAACCATGACTTATTAAACTGATGGTTCTGTAGTTTTCACACCTGTCTGCACCCGCTTTCTTTGGAATGAGGATTATAACATTTTTTCTTAAAGTCTGAGGGTACTTCACCTGTCTCATACATCTTACACACCAGGTGAAACAGGTTTGTCATGGCTGGTTCTCCCAGAGACTTCAGTAGCTCTGAGGGAATATCATCTACTCCAGGGGCCTTGTTTCGACTTAGGTCCTTCAGGGCTCTGTCAAATTCTTCTCTCAGTACAGTATCTCCTATTTCATCTTCATCTACAACCTCTTCCCTTCCTACAATATTGTCTCGAAGTTCATTTCCTTTGTAGAGACCCTCTATATACTCTTTCCACCTTTCAGCTTTCCCTTCTTTGCTAAGAACTGGTTTTCCATCAGTGTCCTCGATATTCATAGAGTTGTTTTTCTTATCTCCAAATGTTTCTTTTGTTTTCCTGTATGCTGTATCTATTTTTCCTCTATTTATACATTCTTCTACATCCTTGCATTTGCCTTCTAGCCACTCCTGCTTAACCATTTTGCAATTCCTGTCAGTCTCATTTCTTAGTCGTCTGTATTCCATTTTGCCTGTTTCATTTACTGCATTTTTATATTTTCTCCTTTCATCAATTAAATTTAGTATCTCCTGTGATATCCAAGGATTTCTTGTAGGTCTTGCCTTCCTACCTATTTTTAAAAAATTTAGAGAGAACCATTGTTCCCTCCGAATTTTTAAGTAACTGGACTTGATTATTAATGAAATGTATATGTTTTATTTTTTACTACAAAAAGCATATGAAACATTCATTTACTTCTTTATTAGTTCAGATTGTCTATTGAGTTCACTGAGGAGACGTACTACGGAACTTAGGGAAGCATGATGCTACACACAAAGGACACGACAGTTGCTACAGATTATTTCTGTCCTCTTTTCCTTGTTTTTTGGTGCTACATGGCGGCACGTTCTGTTTGTATTACCTTTGTTGGCAAACGAGTTCCAACTTTCACCAGACGAACTTCATCTGGAACTCAAGACACGCCTCTTTTTGGTGTCTGAAAATGAATGGACCTTCCTCTTCGCTTACGACTTGAGAAACCGGAGATGAGCTGCCTTGCCAAATGCAATCTAAATGTTAGCTGGTCTGCTTCTGTCTTCTGTAACTTCCACATAATGTAGACACTGACAAGTTCCAAATCTATGAGAAATAAACCACCTCCATCAACGACGACCTACAGCATACCGTTCACGCAGCTCATATACAAGAATACTATCTCCCTCGTAAATAAAAAAGCAGACAAATACAACAAAAGTCATTTCACACGCATAAGGAAAGCACGCCGTGACGGTCGAAACAGTGACTTGTTTTCCCGCATAAATTGCGCTTCTGCATTGACCGTCTAACAATGTAGGAAAACAACCACTTTCACGCACCTGTTGGTAATCAATGTGTAGTTAGCACACTCTTACAGAGATGGTAGAAGTGGGAACGCCGAGTACCACTGAACTGATAGCGAAAACAAATAGGTGGGAACTATAGTTCCCACTGGTCACTAAAGGGTTAACCGTAGAATGCTCGTGCTGGGTTTGTAAACCCACTAGTTTCTGTTTCACTGAATTAATATTCCTGGGACCGAGCGGTAGGTTCCCAGATTTATGTCAGTATATGGCGTGAAATATAGTGGAGTGATAGAGGGTGCTAATAAAACAGTATTAGAGTTTTATTCAACTGAATACAAGATTCCGTGGTCTAGGTGCTAGTTTGGCTGGAGCTAGATCAGCAGGTGACGTTTCTATTGGACGCCTTCTCGCCGCGTCTTATATGGACCAGCTGTTGTACTGTTCGGATGGAGGTGGCCACGCTGAAACGTCTGTGTTTTGAAGCGAAGACTGCCAGGTCGAGTGCTCTTTCCCTCCTCCTGTCTATGCAGCTGCTTGTGGGTCCATGCACGGGACCACTGGAGTCAGACAGTTGACATCTTGATACCGTTGGCAGGGTTAACACCAGAGTGCTATCGCGTCAGCAAGATCATTGTCCTCTAGGAAACCAACCAAAGAAGAATGAGCCGGCCTCAGGCAGCAACAATATTAAGCGTTGTGAAGACGGTAGACAGCGGTTCACCACCTTCCTGGATGATGGTCAGTTCGAAGCGTATTACTTGTCTACGGACACCATCGCCTAGCTGCGTCTGAGACATAAGCTGGATGCATAGTTAAATCATTGGACCGATGACTACTCTCCTGAGCATCTTCGATTCGAAAGACCAAATAACTACACTTCTACAAGTGGGAGTTTATATACAGAATCGTCTGAAGCTGACGTAACCTTGGTCTTATTCACTCTTGTCAGATAGTTACGGCGCGGCGGAGTAGCCGAGCTGGCCGCGGTGGCCGAGAAGTCTGAGGCGCTTCAGTCACGGTCTGCACGGCCATTATGGTCGGGGGTTCGAATCCCCCCTGGGGCATGGATATTTGTGCCGTCCTAGTTAGTAAGTAGTTCATAAGTAGTTTGTAAGTTTATGGACTGATGACCCCGTAGTTAAGTCCCATAAGCCTTACAAACATTTGAACATTTGGAGTAGCCGAGCGCATTGAGGTGCTATGCTCCGATGCGCGAGGCCATTCCCCGTCGGGGGTTCGAATCCTCCCTCAGCCATAGATGTTTGTGCTATCTTTAGTATAAATTAGTTTATAAGTGGTTTCTAAGTTTAGGTCGCATAAGATCAACAAACATTTAAACATTTGACAGAAGTATGTGTAGTTATGAAATGTTTACAAGCTGACGAATATACGAATATACCCTCTCTCTCTCTGCTGGCCGTCTGTCGCAGTAGGCTTTCAACTCGCCGACGTAGCGTCTGCTGTCGTCACGAACGACTGGCGTCGCTTTTACGATAAGGGCAATAACTTGCTTCCGACTGCCTTGGCTGGTGATCGCTTGAGCAAAGTAAGATTGTAACAAGTTTGTCTGCCACAATTTTGCGCTGTAACAATATGCTTATAGTAGCTGATTTGACTCGAGCGCTCTGCTAAGGTCCTTAAACATCGTCGAGAAAGCGTTCACATCATGAATTTGGTTGTAAATGGTTTAGCCATTGTTTGACAGTACTTGAAAAAGCGCGCGGATCTTTCAGACCCAGCCCTACCGTTTGCTTTACTAATTATAACAGTGTGAGCTGATTTTTATTCGGTGTTTCATTCAGTTTCAGGTTGTGACGGCCTAGCACTACATTGTAATTGTCACTTGTTTACAATATAAAATGGCAAGAGAAAGTTTAGCATCCAGTGTAATTTGCAAAATTAAGGAGGACGATACCACATAAACTATTGATTATATTCATATTTTCGATTTATATAACAATTTTACTTGTCTGCTTCTCAGTTCTACAAATTATTCCTATTTGTATTTGTATTCCAGTCCCATTTACTTATTTTCCAGCGTACTTACATTTCTTACTACAAGGAAGTAAGTTTTCCAGTTTCTTCATAGTAATTTTTGTACAATTCAAAAAGTTGAAATAGCGTCCGCACAGTATTCAGTAGGACCTGAACAAAATAAAAATTTGTCATTTGATGTAAATATACTGTTTGGGCTTTGTTGTAAGTGTTTCAGTTATTGGGTCCCACACACTCAGCTCGACCGTTCCCAAAATTACAAGGAGTTGGAAAATACGTTTCCCCTGTCGACTGTGGCCAGAGTTGTGTATGAAAGGAAAAAATACAGTGAGACATTAAAGATAAGACATGTCTTTATTTTTCTACGTAATTTCCAAGTACATTGAGACATTTGTCAAACCGATTTGTAAGTTTCAAAAAGCCGTCCAGGAAAATATCAAGGCGTTGCATACGGAAGAAGCGTTGAAAGGCTAAGGACGACACAACAGGTGAAGGTGCACGTGCGAGACACCGATAGGTCATTGGGTAGAGGTCGATCGCGATCAAGCAGATGACTCTCTGTTTCGGATTGTGACGGGGGATGAAACGTGGGTCCACCATTACACGCCCAAATCGAAGGCCGCATCCATGGAGTGGAAACATCCGTCATCACCTCTCCGAAAGAAGTTCAGAAGTAGTCAATCTGCAGGTAAAGTGGTACTCACCGTTATGCCGCGGTGGAGTAGCCGAGCGGTCTAAAGCGTCTCGCTGCAGAGCGCGCGGTTGCTCGCCGTGGAGGTTCGACTCCTCCCTGGGGCATGGGTGTGTGTGTGTGTGTGTTGTCCTTAGGTTAGTTTACCTAGGTTTAAGTAGTTTGTGAGCTACGAACTGATGACCACGCAGTTTGGTCCGATAGATTTACAAACATTTGAACATTTGAACTCACCGTTATCTGGGATGCCCAAGGACTTTCTGGAGGATGAAACCATCAATGCTGCGTGGTACTGTGCCACTCTGTCGAAATTGAAAGAGGTAATTCGGAAAAAGCGGCCCGACCTTCTCATATCTGGTGATCCGCTGTTGGATGACAATGCGTGACCACACTCGGCGACGGCAACGCAAAACCATACTGCAACTCTTGGTTGGGAGCGCCTACACCATCCGCCATACACTCCTGATCTCACACAAAGTGCCTTCCATCTGTTTCGGGCTTTGTAGAAGACCGTCGGCGAAAGGCGCGTTGAAAGCAATGCTGACGTCGAACAAGCCGTTCGTCTCGGCGGAATGGCCAAGCGCATTGAGGCGCTAAGCTCCCATGCGCGAGGCCGTTCCCCATCTGGAGTTCGAATGCTCCCTCGGGCATGAATGTTTGTGTCTTATTTAGTATAAGTTAGTTAACACGTATTTTTTAAGTTTAGTGACTGATGACTCCGCAGTTGAGCCTCTTAAGCTCAACAAACATTTGAACTTTTTTTTTTTAAACAAGCCGTCCAAAGCTCATTCCGTATGCAAAGCCCTGATTTTGTCCTGAAAGGCTTTTTTAAGCGTATAAAACGGTATGAAATGTGTCTCAATGTACTTGGAAATTATGTATAAAAATATCTCTTTAATGTCCCACTCTATCCTTTTATTTTTATTTATTTATTTTATTTTATTTTATTTTATTTTATTTTATTTTATTTTATTTTATTTTATTTTATTTATTTATTTTTTTTTTTTTTTCCACACGCAACTCTGACCGCAATCGAAAACTTATTTTCCTACTTCCCCTCGTGTTTTTCGACCGACCGTTCTAGGAGTAAGATGTTTCGTACCTTTTCATTTGAACACCTGTCCCACTTTATGCAGTACCGACCTTTCTATCATTGCATACACAGCGAGATTCCGTGATGATTTTACAAATTATCAGGAATGTTGAACAAGGGTAAATCACCCAGGCCGAAGTGACGCTGTTGGCCAACCGAAAGGCAATTGCAAGAAGGGCCGCAGATATCGCTGTCGTATTTGTGTGGAATATAACATATTGCACAAAATTTTCATTATTGAAAATACAGCCGTATCAGAAGTAATGAAGATGAAATTAGTATTGTTGGCTATAAATCGTTGTTGCAAACTTGGCATTTAATGAAAGACGCCTTGGCTGTGCTGGTGACGTTCAACAGTCAAGGCTACCTCCATTTATTGTCGACGTTGATCTTGTACAGCAACGGACTGTGTATCCCGGACCTGTCCTTCCACAATCATGGACCAAACGATGTCCGATACGCCAGCGATGAGGCAATAATTCAATAAAGTTGGCGACGAATAAGCCTTGAACGTAGCGCGCCATGTCGTCGTTCTCTTGTAATGTTGGCAACAGAACATTGGCTTTACAAGGATATTTACTCTACTGACTGGCGTAACAACATAATCGAACAAGTTGTAGAACAAACTGTTACACTAATGTAGTGACTGGTTCTCGATGTACTTTTTCACGATTTTTAACTGTTTTATATATTACTCGTGAAAAATAATCATGTCTACAAGACTTGACTGTTTACAAAGCGAAAAACTTAACGACGAATCACCTTCCATCATTCATCTCGCCGCTACCAACATCTACACGTGAAACACCAGTCGCCGAAATGGAAACTACAATTAAACGTTCAGAATGCAAAGAAATTGTTTTACTTCAGTAAAATAAAATGAATTCGCCTTCAGTCCCAAATTGTGTTTTGTTGTACACAATACATTTCGAGCCATAAAGGCTCATCATCAGGTGCCTCTATAATTTATTATATATGTTTAAAGGCCTGGGCTTATTAAAAAATGATGCTCAAGCAAGTCTGGTGCAGTATGATAAATGAAGTGCATTTGTATGTATAAATAATCACCAACACAAACATTTCATACTGAAACGGAATGTGTTTGTGTTGGTGATTATTTATACATACAAATGTACTTCATTTATCATACTGCACCAGACTTGTTTGAGCACCATTGTTTAATAAGCCACGATAATGTGAATGCGAAACTAAAGATATAGACCGGAAATTTTAAATAATCTATATTTGCTCTCACTTATGGATCGATCCATGATAAAATCGACGATCCTGCTGCGACATGTAGCACTGCCTTTGTGCGCATGTACCACCTTATGTGTGGTCATACATTACACTGGAGGTATGTAGCACTGTTACAATGTTGTACGACTCCCAATCTCTTAAAACTACGTACGTCCTTTTTTCTTATAGAAACTTTAGTTCAGGAAGCCTAGCCTATACCACGAAACATGTTATAAACAACTAAGTTTGGTCGTACAATGTCCTGTTGCCCCGCTACGCGCCGATAAAGGCTTCCGGCTTCATGACCGGATCGGTGGGTTTCAATGGCGGCTGGTGTTTCGGATTACTTTCACTTCTTTGAGTGCCAGATATTGATAGACCAAAGATACAGTGTGGCGCACCTCTTCGCCGGGGCGCTTTCTGCCCACCCCAGGCCCCCATTGATATATATTCGTAAAAATCTTGCAGAATTCCTGACCTCGGATTGTTTACGCTTGCATCAAATCGAGCTAAGGCGTCGGCCTACCATGATTCTTTATTTCACACTTTTCTTCTAAGCTTAAAGCTAAGAATTTTATTTTTAAAACATGCTGAACGTTGTTCATTTTTCTTTCATAGTAAACACCAAGAACATATGAGATGCATGAACACTAAAATACAGTAAGGGACTGATTGCAATATTAAGTGACGGTAACAAAATGATCTGTTACGGTGAAGAGACAAGATACCTTCGGATCACGTGACACTGTAAGCAGCACCCCCTTTTAACTTCACGCATGCGCAAACGCTGCTCTCCGCCGCATTTACAGTTGAAGCGAAGAAGTCATCTTCTGATGCAGAAAAGGTACAAAAGAACATGGAATAGTGTTTTTGGTGTCCCTCTAACCGCAGTGGCGTCCATGATGGCAGAAAAAGAAACGAACTAAACAGTCATTTTCCACCGTAGGAAAAAATGAAAGATGAAAACTGTGCGGTGGATCCTGCTCCTTAGGCAGATAAAAAAAAATTCTGCCCAAAGCAGTGTATCACCCAAGGGAAGCGTTCGCCACCCCATGAAAGAAAAATTGTGACAAGAAAATGGCTCAAATGTTTGTTAAGTTTAAGGTAATTAACTGCGGCGTTAACAGTCCCTACTACTTACAAATCACTTATGAACTAACTTATACTAAAGACAGCACAAACATACATGCCCGAAGGGGGATTTGAACCCTCCGACAGGGAGCGGCTTTGCCCATTGGAGCACAGCGCCTCAATCCGCTCGGCCATTCCGCCGCGGCTTGTAACAACAGACCATACGAAATTTTTCGGTTAAAATGAAGAACTCAAAAATTTTTCAAATGTTTGTATAGCTTCTGGGACTTAACTACGGGGTCTTCACTCCATAAACTTACAAACTACTTATGAAGTAGCTAACACTAAGAACGGCACAAATATACATGCCCGAGGGGGGATTCGAACCCCCGACCGTAGTGGCCGTGCAGACCGTGACTGACGCGCCGTAGTCCCCTCAGCCACCGCGGCCGGCAATGAAGAAGTCCAAGCCATTGGTTAATCGTAGCGAACACACAATGAGAAGCAAGCATGAATGCTTAAAAATCACATGGAGCACACCAAATAAAATCGAGGTCACTTCATCGACCACAGTAAGTAAAATACGATAAAAGCATCAAAAGGTGGATAAAACAAACAAAAAGAGAAAGAAGGAAATGGAAGAAGAAATAAGTTAAAGTCCTTGTTTTGCAAATATATATATATATATATATATATATATATATATATATATATATATATATATTGCAGTGGTATTTTTAAAAATATCCCAAATTTGTCTTCGAATTTTGCCCGTTTTCGTGTCTGTCTGGTGTTCAGTCCATATGAACGTCAGGAAATCCACAGGGTCTATCAAGCCAAGCGTAAATATTGAAAGAACAGTCCGTCCCATAATCCAGGTAGTTGAATTTAGTTTTGTCGTAAGGAAAGCCGTCCGCACACGGGTCGTTTTTCACTCGTCCTGGCCGCGACTCCCGTCTCGTCCGTCACGCGCGTCTGATGCGAAGCTCGCGATGCAAGCAACAGCCGTTCGCACACGGGTCGATTGGCACTCGTCGCGGGCGCTGTTTTCCTTCAGCTAGAAGGAGCTACAAAACGAGTTTCTGACACTTGCGGGGAGTGACACTTGCAGGGAAAGGAAATGTGTAGACACTTGCGGGGAGACACGGACGCTGCAGGTAGTGAACAGGGTGTTCCAGAAGTAGTGATGCACCACCCCTACTCCACGCCCTCCAGCCGCTACCTGTGCCGTATTCAGGAAAAGGCCCACCGGACCAGCCGCGCAATTTGTGACACAAATTACATGTTTGATAATATCAATTTAATGCAAGAAGTATGAAATCACAGCCGGCCGCGGTGGTCTGCACGGCCACTACGGTCGGGGGTTCGAATCCTCCCTCGGGCATGGATATTTGTGCCGTCCTAGTTCGTACGTAGTTCATAAGCAGTTTGTAAGTTTAGGGACTGATGACCCCATAGTTAAGTCCCATAGACTATACAAACATTTGAACATTTTTATGAAATCACATCAAGACTACTTCCTGCAAACATTTCGACAAAAAAAGTTGGCACTGAGTTTAGAAAAACAAAATTCTGGTATATTGGATTTTAACATTTTATCAAAAAATGAATGTTACTACAAGAGATACAGCCATTCAAATTTACGGGCAACATAACGTTTTCCCTTCCTGAGTAAATGCACTGCTTCTTGTAGTTTCAACATCACAGTAGCCTTTTTCTTGAATGTTCTGAATATAAATCTTCACACAGACTTCTTGAGGAGGAGAGTGATACGGATATCTGATTGTAAACCTCTGCCTATTACCTTAGACCTTTTTGACTGTACTGAATAGGAGTTCCGCGTATTCCGTAATTTATATTTATACAGTTAACAGGCAATGTAATTTATAACCAACTATTGGCTACCAATTTCGCTTCATTTTTCCTGGAAGTCTTACAACTTGTTTCTCCCTGTTGGTTTATGCCAAATTCGGAGTAAAAATGGTTCTATATGACGGTGATAGAAAATAGAATTTAGCATTTTTCGGTGTGTGACATTCCCTTACACATTCCGTATTTCATACATTTATTAGATGTATTTGTAATTAGAATACAGCGAAATCGTTTTGGGGTCTCGAAAAAACGCATCAAGTATGTAAAATACTCATTGACTTATTATTAACGTTTTTTAATTGAAGGTTTAAGGTTGCGTCTCCTATTAAATAGCGTAGTAGCTTTTTTAAAGAGATGAATGTTGCGTGATAGTGGGGTTTACTACATAGCGGTCAATTACAATTACATAAACGTATCTGTGCAGGATGCCTAATATATTTATTGCTTGCTCAGGTGTCTTGGTATGCTTAGTGTTCTGAATAATATGCTATTAGGAGATATGACTGTGAAAAGTCATCGTCTTGTAGTAGCAGAGAATCTCTTAATAACTCTCCAAACATTATCACTGTTAAAATACCGTTTTGTTTTCAGCAGGAACACTCAACGCATTAATATGTAGTTGGAACAAGTTTCGTGTTATGTTGACAGTGCTAGACTTCTTGGTGTGCATGTACCCAGGAAAAGCTATTAGCCGCCGCAAGGGCCCCGGGTTCCCCGCAAGTGTCACTCCCCGCAAGTGTTCCAACCCCCTACAAAACTGTGTAATAGACAGAATGAAACTTCACTCTGCAGCGGAGTGTGCGCTGATATGAAACTTCCTGGCAGATTAAAATTGTGTGCCGGAACCGGGACTCGAACCTGGGACCTTTGCCTTTTGCGGGCAAGCGCACTACCGACTGTGCTATCCCGACACGACTCACGATGCCGCCTCACAACTTTACTTCTGCCAGTACCTCGCCTCCTACTTTCCAAACTTCATAGACAGTTCTAGTTATGATGGGGGCGCTGTGATTTTTACTGGTACCGGCACAAGAAATCATAGACAAAATGAGTGTTAAGGGTGCATCCGTACATAGAGCGGAATGTTCATCATCGGTTGTTCGTTGGTGCTAGAGAACTGCAAGAGAATGATGAAAAAAAAAATAGCAATTTGCAGAATATAAGAAATGTGGCAGAATGAAAGTTTCACTCGGTAGCAGTGTGTGCACTGATGTGAAACTTCCTGGCAGATTAAAATTGTGTGCTGGAACCGGGACTCGAACCTGGGACCTTTGCCTTTCGCGGGCAAGAGCTCTATCACTGAGATACCCCGACACGATTCACGATCCCGCCTCACAACTTCAATCCTGCCAGTACCTCGCCTCCTACTGCGCACACTCCGCTGCAGAGTGAAAGTTTCATTCTGGAAACATCCCTTAGGCTGTGGCACATGTCTCCACCATATCCTTTCTTCCAGGAGTGCTAGTCTTGCAAGTTACGCAGGAGAACGTCTGTGAAGTTTGGAAAGTAGGAGGCGAGATACTGGCAGAATTGAAGTTCTGGGGCAGGATCGTGAGTCGTGTCGGGGTAGCTGAGTGATAGAGCGCTTGCCCGCGAAAGGGAAAGGTTCCAGGTTCGAGCCCCTTTTCCGGACACAATTTTAATCTACCAGGAAGTTTCATAAGTTAACATGGCATATGCCCAGAAATTGAAGCAAAAGAAAAGTAAATAAACATTATCAGTTCTGGTTGAGTTATAATAAACGGTCTTTTCTTGAATATTTGTAAGCTGCAAGTCACGACATACTGAAAATATTTATATATTATGTACTTATTTATTTATTAAAAGTGAAATACATTGATTTCTTGTAGGTTTCATGGGGTCTAAAGTGTTTCACGCAATGGAAATATAGAAAAAATACGAGGTAAATTATCTCCATGACGTACGATCCGCTCGTCACGCTCGAACTTTACCGAGCACTACTGGTCGCAAGAGACGAGCGTCGATCGCAGCGACTTCGAGACGATTACGAGTCGCGTGCAAATCGACCCATTGACGGCCTCCCTCCCATTTCCTTCGGCGTCACTCGCATGGAGACAGAACCACGTCGTCGAGGACGAGTCGAAGTTGCGACGAGTGCGAATCGACACCTATGCGGACGGCCGAAGGGTATCCAGTATTATGCAGTGCTTTAGTTGGAACAAAATTAGGCGGTACTCTTCTAGGCGGAAAAAAAAGAAAAGAAAAAGAAAAAAAAAAAAAAGCGTTACTCTGCTCATTCCACATGTGGTTTAGTGTAGATGAGGATACCACTCATCGGCTTTGGACGATATCTTATCGCAACTAGTGAGGAGTGGCGTTCCAGAAGACGATAAGAGTGCGTGTTGCTGCCGGGAAGTGAAAGCAGACTTACACGAAAAACCATTATAAAATTCGGAGAATGGAACTGCGAGGTGCTTAAACGCTTTGGAGTCGGTAAGAAGCAATTCCTCTGTCTCGGTTCGGACTAATCGAAACTCTCAGTTGGCTAATTCGAACATTTGACCGCCAGTCAGATTCTACTGGAATTATGCGAAAGTGCAATTTGATCGCGTCGACAGTTATGATCGCAACTAGAACAAACCTAAAACTTTCAAAACTTTCAAGAATTTACATTTGGTCTACTTTATGCAGATTTAAGAAAGAATTTTAGCCGGTAGGCTAGTAGCGAGTTTGAATTTACACGGTACGCCGTACAGTCCCGTACCGGTCCAACTAAAGTACTGGTATTGACGTCGGAAGTAGTTATAGTATGCACAGCGAGGCTCTCCCTGGAGCGCTGCATCAAACCTGTCTGCGAACTGAAGACCGCAGCAACAAACACGAAAGCCCAGTGCGGTGTCGCACAAGTCCAAAATGCGCACCACCTACTTTCGCCGCGCGCCGCCATGCACGCACGGCGCGGCGTTCTTACGACGTCAGCCACGAGCGCCCTCTGTACAACTCCGCTCGTGGCCACCACTGAACGACATAGTTCACTTGGGACTGAGATAGGAACCAGTTAGCACTTCGGAATCAGTGAAGACTTGGCTATCGGACAGGCACTAGGCAGCCCTCTAACTCAACTATGTATCAGCATTCTGCAGTACTGATATATGTAAAAGTTAAGTATTGTATACATGCTGTGCAATATATATATCTCGTTCTAATTTACTCTAGTGTTTCTAGTTTCTGCTGTCCCACTGGCTGGTCACCTCCTACCTGCACAAGCGTGCAACCTTTATTCCTGTGTCGGTACTTTTCTACTCGGCCACCGACACCTACAACGGAAACGAGACACAAAAGCGGCGACGAAGCTGGGACACAATGCCCGGTGCGAGAAGAAAAGACGTGCGTGTATCTGCTGCGACGTCACAGCGCGCGTGCCCAGCGTGGGGACATCCCCATCCCCACTCCCCACCCCGCGGACGGAGCGTGACGCAGGGCGCGCGGGTGACGTCAGCGGCAGTGGGCCGGCCGCTATTTGTTTGCGGAGATAACGACTTTATTTAGCGCGCCCGCCCAGAGATAACCCGCCGCGCTCCTCTCTTTGTGTCTGGCCCCGCGCGCGCGTGTGTGTGTATATGTGTATGTGTGTGTGTGTGTGTGTGTGTGTGTGTGCGAGGGGGGCTGGCGGCGCGAGGGTGTGTCCTGGAGGGGGTAGTGGGGGCTTGTCTGCGGCGGCGGCAGGGCGAGAAAGGCGCGACACGCAGTAGCAGGGGAGGCATCCCTCGGCCGCCCTCGCCGCTCCTTTTTTTTTCCCTCGCCGCACCGGCGGTGTTTATTTCTTGCTGGTCCCGGCGGTGTTTTGTTGGGCCAGACGCCCCCCGGCGCCCCGCTGTCTCGCGTCTCGCGTGGCGCAGGTCGCGGCCGCCTCATTAGCCCCCTCCCCTACCCCTCCCCTACCTCTCCCCTCCACCCCCTCCACCTGCGGCACCTGCAGCCAGGGTGAGCCGGCCCCGGGCTCCCGGACCTGCCCCAGGGTGGACGCCGGCCAACAGCTGCGGCTGCCACCAGACTGCATACCTTGCCGCAGACTATAGTCGGGCTGCTGAAAGAACGACCCTGACAGTTCGCACACGTGGGCCGCAGAGGGTGGGGGACACACTCAAGCACCAACCTGAGCTCTGGAATTCGTAAACTTTGCCGGGGTAACGCTGCCACGTTGCCACCCAGCCACTCAAGGTCGCACGGGGTGGCATGCTTCAGACGCTGCAAAGCATCTGTCGTGTGTTCATCGTTACCGTTTTGTTCGTGCCATGTTACACGTCGTTAATTTCAGACGTGTGTGAGATGGCTTCTTCCTCTAACCGTAAGAAAATCACTTGTGTGACCAATAGATTGGCTGTCGAAACTGATCTGATGATATTACTCGGACACTATACTGTGGCAGTCAACAGCGACCGTAAAAGAATGAGGCAAAAAAAAAATTCTTTTTTTTTTTATGTGAGAAGACAAATCATTTCACTGGAAGAGGCGATTTTACTACTTGTAAAGTGGTAGTCCTTATTTGTTTACCCTCTCGGCAGACCGCCACAATACAGTGTCCGAGTAATAACAGCGAGTCTGTGGAAAATGGTTATAGAAGATGAAATATATAAACAAAATTCTTCAACTAGCGACCTTTGGCTGAAGACTAAATTATACATTATATTTAACTGAATACTGTAACATATGAAGCTTCACTTTAACTCGACATATATTTCTAAACCTCTCTTTTTAACTGCAAAAAATGTTTTTCATCACTTCGTGGTTGTTATCGTTCGTTTACACTTTAGGAGTACATAGCAACGGTTGCAGAATATTCGGACGTGATATTCGTATGCCGGCGACTGGCACGGCGAAACAACAAACAGCCGCGTAGCAGCATTGTCTACATAGCCGCTAGCTGTCAGAGTCGTTCTTTCGGCGGCTCGACTTTAGACTCCAGTCTCACGCAAACTCAACTTTGGAAGCTATGACGTCGCATGACGTCCAGTGCCAGCTGCCACCAGTGCCACATCGTAAACAGCGCTCAGTATCTTAATTTAATTTGTGTCAAATTTAATTTGCCAGTCTAGTTCATTGTCGTAAGTACTTCTGTTTTAAGAGGTTTATTCCCGCGTACTTGGCAGAGTTCGTTTGTACTACTGTTTTAATAGTTTATTACTTATTTCTTTACACGAATTGGCCAACTAAGGACCGCGTTATAAATTTTATTTCATATTCAGTTTCTTCTTTCTCTTTTCTAGGGCTGCTCTTCTGCCTGCTGCCATTTTTGCCAGATGTTCAGCTGTCAGTTTCCTGTTGGTCTTCTTTTTTGGGGCCTCCTGAAAAACCTCGAATTCAGTTACCGCCTTTCTGTAACTGTCCCTATTCATCGCGTCCATTTCTGTGATTCCAAGTTCCACGAGGTCTTTCTTTATTCCTTGCAACCAACAGTTGGATGCGCAAGTGTCACGGAAATGCTCCGGCAACCCAATTGGGGATCGCTGGAAGAAAGACGACGTTCTTTTCGTGAATTTCTGTTAAGTAAATTTAGAGGGCCGGAATTTGAAGCTGAGTGTAGTACGATCGTGCTGCCGCCTACTTACGTTTCGCGTAAAGATCACAAAGACAAGATAAGAGAAATAAGGGTTCGTACGGAGGCATATAGGCATTCTTTTTTTTTCCTCGTTCTATTTGAGAGTGGAATAGGAAAGGAAATGCCTAGTAGTGGTACAGTGTACCCTCCGCCACGCACCTTACGGTGAATTGCGGCGTATGTATGTAGATGTAGAGCTTTTCTGTGTTTTAGCCACTATGGTATGATTTCAACCAGTCCCTGGAAAATCGATCAGACGAGCTGCACAACAGGTGGAAATCAGACACTGTAGCAAGTAGTTCTTGAAGAGTGTTTTTTATCCATGATGTATGCGTGTTAAGACTGGAAGATTGGGTTCGAATTCCGGTCCATCACAAATTTTCAACTTTATCGTTGAATTTATTTCAACGCCCCCCCCCCCTCCCGCCCATTAAATCGCCGAAATGTTTCATTATTTCGATTTAATGTATTTGAAGTGCTGGGGGAACGCTTTGAGAACAGCATTCTGGATATTGGGTACTTAGAAGCCAATGGTACGGGCCTCGATTGAACCCCTTCCCGTATTAGCGGGATTTGAAGCTATGCGACTCCTTTTTGTGGCGCTATTTTAAACACAAGGTGTACAGCAACAATCCAAAACAGTTGTACAGCTGATTACAGTCATTCATGAGGTCATCGACACCATCGATGTTCCAACACTTCAGCGGGTCACGCAGAATTTCACTATTCGTCTGCAGTACAACCATCGCTACGGAAGGTAGGTGTATCAAACATGTTAGAACCTAAATCCGCGTACCTGTAGTGACGTTTAAATGTTGAATAAAGTGTGTGCACGCCATAGTTTGTAACTTCGATGGGCGTTCTGAAAGTACCGCAACAGTGTACGTAACTTGTTTATGTAGTGACGTATGTAGCCTTGCATTTCATATGTATGTAGAGTAGCCCTTCCTAGATACTCATGTTCCGTAATTTCTTTTTTTCGTAGGAAATGTAGGGGTTCCCAGCTGAAAACGTGCTCAGTCGTTGAATCCTTGTCAAAGGTGTCCAGCGTTGATTTCATTTGATTTGATTTGATTTTCTCAGGGAAGCCAAAACATTCTTGGTCCAACCCACCACTGCCCGCACCGAAACTAAGTTTATTGTGCGGTATCGCTCCCTGTATATCTAGTAAAGCCAACCAATGCCCTTGAACAGTGCAAGGAGTCCCTTTACCAGTTCTTTATTAGACACAATTTCTTCAGGTCTGGTTGTCCCAAATGTACTGTGTCTTTTACTCTCCAATGCAATGCATTCGAAGATTAGATGTGACGCAGTTTCATCACCGTCATCACAGATCCTACATTTAGGGTCCTCATCTGTTATTCCCATTGTATGTAGGTGTTTTTTGAAATTCCCATGGCCTGTCAGCAATCTCTCCTGTTCAGGCCAAGGATTGCAGAGCTTCTTTTAAAACATGGCTTTGACATCATAACCTTGCCATGTTTTTGTTGATAGACTTTGGTCCAACATTCTACGTGCTGTCTTGTGAGCCAGTTACGTAGCTCCAATTTGATCATTGCCATGATGATTGTCAGGACAGGTTCCGGTCCAATAAATGGAGTCTCTGTCCCCATCCGGCCTAATCTGTCGGCATGTTCGTTGCCACTGATCCTCGAGTGGCCAGGTACCCACAATAGGTTTACTCCATTGCTTTCCCCTAGCTCCACCAGAACCCTGTGACATTCTGCAACAATTTTAGACCTTGTTGCAGGAGCTGCCAGTGATCTCAGGGCTGCCTGGCTGTCTGAATAGATATAGATTCTACGGTCTTTGTAGCACCTACGCAAATTCTCCCCCACACACGCCCTGATGGCAGGGATTTCGGCCTGGAATACTGAGGCCAGTTTCCCTAGAGAGATGACGCCCTCCAGTCTTGGTTGCACCCCGTACACCTCGGCCCCAACGCCTTGGTCTGATTTTGCCCCGTCATTGAACCAGACAATATCCCCCGTACGGTGTCGAACTATTTTCTCCCACTGCTCCCTACTTCCAGTTGTTATATTGAAAGGCTTGTTGAAAAATTATGGGGTTATAATATAGTCGGCTGGCATTTCCCCAACCTTTCCTATATTTACCTCACTCACTATTTTAGTGTGTGATTCTGGATATCCCAAAGAGTTCCAGTTTTTGCCAGTTTTGATTCTGTATGACCAGCCGCTGCCTCCATCTTGATGTCTAGCGTTGCTGATATCCAGAGGAGGCTGAAAAGTATCTATGGTGACAGCAAGATTGAAAAGAGCAACGTACTGTGATGGAACAAGTAGTTTAATGAAGGAGAAACAAGAACTGACAAGAAATCACGCAGTGGCTGGTTTATAACTACGCCAACAAACGTGAAACTTCGATGACTGAAGGAATTGTTTCGTGCAGACAGAGGAATCATAGTTCGTGAGTTCCTGCACAATTGGACTGTGTCCACAATGCCGTGATTGAGGTAATGAAAGGCTTAGGCTGTGTCCTGTGTGAGCGACAAAAGCGAACGACAGCGCGCGACGGCTTCAGGCGACAAGCCTCAACGGCATGTATGGTTAAGGGTCCGTCCTACGTCAGTGACATTTGCAGCTCTACGCCACAGATGCGATAACGAGGGACGTTTTAGATTCAAACCTGCTTGAATCTTGTCGCTGTCGCACGCGGTACAAAGTATCGAGGTTGTTGAGAATGGTCTGCTTGTAGAGGTTATAAAGGATGTCGCAAGAATTCTGCGAGCTAATAATCCCCGAAGTATAGGAAACTAGATCTGTTTTTGGAATAACAAATTCGGAAACTGAAGTTGTACATATAATGAAGAATTCTGGATTTGGATAGGAAGTTTTCTACAACAATTAGCTCGTAAATTTTCTTTTGGATTTTATAGACGAGTGAATTAAAAATTTTGAATTGTCTCTAATGTGTCAGTCGTATGTATTTTTATTCTGAGTGATGAACGTGTTTTGGACAATTATTCATATTTGTGTGCTTTATGCATTTTCAAGTATTTGAAAGTAAAAAAAAAAATCCTCCTATGAGTGACAACACTAGGATTTCAAAAAGATGCGTGTAAAATTAGGTCTCTGGGTGAAATATATTGATATAATGTTTCATCAGGAATTCAATGTATTTGGCACAGTGGGAACGTACGTGTGTCTGCAATTAAAGTTTAACAATATTGGAAAAACCTAAAAAAATAATAATTTGCCGTTCTCTATCAAGATAATATATAAAACTTGCGCAAATAACAGGTTACAGAGTTGTAGTTACAGGAATTAAAATGTAAGATGGAACTGAAAGGGAACCAGCGACCGCAAAAGTCTCACTTGGTAGCCCAGGTTGCTACCCTTATTCTACACCGACTGTTTACATAGCCATCCAGAATTAAATTATATAGTATCGTCTTCCAATAATACTTATATTTATTCAGTTGTTGATGGTTTGAAGCCACAAAAGAAAAACGCATGGAGGACATAGTCGAAATTATCTGTACTCGTCGTTGTATTTTCGAAGAATGTATTCGTGTTCGTCGTTGTATTTTCGAATACTGTAGCCGATGATCTTCATAGTCTATTTTCGTATTTGAAGTTATGAATTAAATCGTTCATGAACATTCCTCGCTTTTTAAATTTAATGCACAGTACTCTTTTTACGCCTTACTTGCTGAAGTATATAAAACTCTACTGCTTTACTCTCGATCATTGATTATTGTACGGTTTACGGATGCCAAATTTTAGGTAACAGCTGATCGGTTCTAACGGCCATCTTGTAGCGAGAAGTTGTCGCTCTCGTAGGTCACTCGGCCATGTCACTGAATGTCGCTGCTTGTAGTTGCAGTGTTGCGTAGCTGTACGTCGCGCGTTGTCGCTCACTTATACACGGCCTTCGGGTATCGGCAAGTGTACGTCAAGTGGGTAACCAGTCAGGTGACATATGTGGTCTGGTCAGAGGGGTATACACTTGATTCGAAAACAAAGAATCAGATGGAGTAGTGGCCTTACACCTGTTCTGCAAGACCTGAAAAAGTTAAAAACTCGGCGATCAGTAATTTAACTCATGACGACAGTATTTTGTAATGACAAGGGAGTCATACTCGTCGATTTTCGGCAACATGGTTGTACCATGAACAGCAGAGGTGTGCCCCCCACCTTGACCAATGACTCACCCCCCCCCTCCCCTAAACTGCGACTAACCCCTCCTCCCATGTCCAATAAATTATGTCTTGTATTCGGAAGATGAATTTGTTTTGTATATAAACATTGCTTTATTGTTTTTTATTTCACGTTTTGTAAATTGTTTAATAAGGCCTCCCCCCAGATTTCAATGGCGCAGTTTGCGTCATGCGTGTAGGAAGAATAGACGTCACCCATCTCGGCAATTATTAATCAACCTCTTCAATCAGTTACGCGAAAGTGGTACTGTAACAAAGAGACAACGTAACAGAAGGAAACAAGTGAAGACAGAGGAGGGGGATATTGATGTTCTTACTGCTGTTGCAGTTGATCCGCATGTCAGCTCACGCGCAATCGCACGAGGAAGTGGCATGAGTCACGTAAATGTCTTACGCATTCTCCATCGACATAGGTTCCATCCCTATCACATCTCTCTCCATCAAGAGCTGCATGGATACGATTTTGAGAATCGTGTTATGTTCTGTAGATGAGCTTTACGACAAGATACTCCAGATGTATCATGTATTTTGTTTAGTGACGAAGCCACATTTACCAATCATGGCCAGGTAAACTGCAGATACATGCACTATTCGTCTGCTGACAATGCCTCTTTGCTTCGACAGGTGGACCGTCAGCGTCCATGGAGTGTAAACGTGTGATGTGGGATAATGAACCAGCAGCTCATAGGCCCGTATTTCATAGATGGAACACTTACCGCGCACACGTATCGCAGCCTTGCAACTATGCTAGAAGACGTTCCTCCGCAGACTAGGGGAAATCTATGGTACCAACATGATGGCTGTCCAGCCCATATTGCACGAATTACTACAGCATGTCTTCATGAATTGTTCTCAAATCAATGGATTGGACGCAGAGGAACATGTACCTTGGCCCGCCCGTTCGCCGGATTTGACACCATTAGACATTTTTCTGCGGAGAAAGCTGAAAAATGTTGTCTACAACGACATACCAACCATACCCGATGATATGCAACAACGTATTACTGCAGCCTGCTCGGACATATCCGCTGAAATGCTAGCATGTGTGCAGCGGTCGTTCCATACCAGACTGACAGCGAGTATTTCAGCTGCCGGTGGTCATTTTGAACAACAATCTGTGATGATCATTTGTCGCGTTACTGGTTGGAATCAACATAACTAATGTATGCACTTGTGTTGTTCTTTAGTACGTGTTACAACAGGTATTGTACAAGTGTCGGTGTGGGGACGTTTCAAAAGACGATATCTCGTAAACGACTTGCACTAGAATCCTGCAACAAACACTACTGATATTCTAGTGCACCCACTTTCAGTTATTTAAGAAGAATGCCTTTGATAATGTTGATTGGAATAAACTCTTTCAAGTTCTGAAGCAAGCAGGAGTAAAATATAGGGAGCGTAAGGTTATTTACAACTTGTACGAAAACCGACAGCGATTGTCAGAGTTGAAGGGCATGAAAGGGATGCAGTGGTTGCGAAGGGAGTGAGACAGGGTTGTAGCCTTTCTCCAGTATTATTCAATTTGTACATTGAGCAAGCTATAAAGGCAAGCAAAGAGAAATTTGGAGAAGGAATTAAAGTTCAGGGTGAAGAATTAAAAACATTGCGTTTTGCCAACGACATAGTAACTCTGTCAAGGACAGCAAAGGACCTGAAAGAGCAGTTGAACGGAATGGACAGGGTACTGAAAGGTGCACATAAGATGAACATTAACAAGAGCAAAAGTAGGGTAATGGAGTGCATTCCAATAAAATCAGGTGGTGCTGAAGGTATTAGATTAGGTAACGAAACAATAAAGGAGGTAGATGAGTTTGGTTACTTGGGGAGTAAAATAAAAAATGATAGTCGCAGTACAGAGGATATAAATTGCAGAATGGCAATGGGTAGAAAAGCGTTCGTGAAAAAGAGAAATTTGTTAACATCTAATATTGATTTAAGCGTAAGAAAGTCCTTTCTGATGGTATTTGTGTGGAGTGTTGCCTTGTATGGGAGTGAAACATAGACGATAAACAGTGAGGACAGGAAGAGGATAGTTTTGTGTCCCAACTTCGTCGCCGCTTTTGTGTCCCAGCCTCGTCGTAGGTGTCGGTGGCCGAGTGGAACGAGACCGACACAGTAACAAAGACAGCACGCTGGTGCCGGTACGGAGGGGAGCAGCCAGAAACTATAAACACTCGAGTAAATTAGAAAGAGATATATATATTGCACAGAATGTAACAATACTTAACTTTTACATAGTACTGCAGAATGTTTATACATAGTTGTTAGAGGCCTGCCTAGTGCCTGTACAATAGCAAAGTCTTCACTCGTGCCTATCGGATTACGAAGGTCCTAACTCGTTGCTATCTCAGTCCGAAGTGACCGGTGTCTTTCCGTGGTGGCCACGAGCGGGGTTGCAGCAGAGGGCGCTCGTGGCTGTCGTCGTGAGAACGCCGCGCCGTGCGTGCATGGCGGCGCGCGGCGAAAGTAGGTGGCGCGCACTTTGTACTTGTGCGACACCACACCCCTCCCCCCCAAACCGCCTCGCCGTCGTGGCGTAGGGCTGAGGGCCCCGGCGACGGCACTGGGAGGAGGGCCTGGGCGGGGGCGTTACTGGTGGGACGAGCGTCGTAGCTGAGGCTGGGATCGAGACGCCGTCCGCGCCCCGGCATCCGCCTTGAGATCCCCCAGGGAACCCGCCGAAACCTGGGGAAGGGCGCCCGCCCCCGCCCAGAGGGAGCAGGTCATCTTCTTCTGAGGTGCGTGGCCCAGGCGGCGGCGGCACGCACGGTCCCGGAGTCCCTCTCGGTGACGCTGTCATCTGCGGCGGCGACAGCGGCGACGTCGCGTCGATCTCCATCGGGACGATCTCGTAGTCCGGGGACGAACGATGTGGTTGTGCTCCCTGGCGGTGAACTGGGTCTGGAATCAAGAAACCGGAGACAGGATCGCGCGGCCTGTGCAGGCGCAATTGGTTTGCGTGGCGCCGCAGCTCCGACCCTGTGGAAGAACGTACAAAATACATATTGCTATCGAGGACGCGCTGAATGGTGCCCGGCAGCCATGTCTTCTTGTTTCCAGCAAACACCCTGTACAGCACCGGCGTAGAAACCTGAAAACGCGTAGCGCCATACGAACCGACTCGGTGCGTGGGAGGCTGCAGCAGGTGAAGGAGAGTGCGGTGACGGCGGCCGTGTAGCAGCTCGGCAGGAGACGGGCCGTCACGTGGCATGCACCGATACGTAGACAGGAAAATTTGAAGAGCTTGCTGCCTGGAGTGCTGACCTTTCATCTTTTCCATGTGTGACTTGAATGTTCGAACGAAACGTTCTGCTTCACCATTGGACTGAGGGTGAAAAGGTGCAGTGGTAATATGCTGAATGCCATTCACACGACAAAACTGTTGAAATTCCGCACTAACAAACTGAGGTCCATTGTCACTGACGATAGTTTCAGGCAAGCCTTCGATGCAAAACACTGATGTTAAGGCACTGATTATACTAGACGCCGTCGTTGAGTTCATGGCAATCACAAAAGGAAACTTGCTGAAAGCGTCTACAACAATTAACCAGCGCGTATTCCAGAAAGGTCCGGCAAAGTCAATGTGTAAACGTTGCCATGGTCCCTTGGGGCGTGGCCAGTCTGAAAAACGTCGCGGAGGAGCCGCCTGATGCTCCGCACAAACAGTACACTGTAACGTCATGTTCTCTATCTGAGCGTCCATACCAACCCAGGTACAATGACGTCTGGCCAGTTGCTTTGTCCTAACCATACCCCAATGTCCTTGATGCAGGAGGCGTAACACTTCTCGTTGCAGGGAACGAGGAACAATCACTCTTGCTTGGTCGTTGTCGGTATGCAACAACAGTACACCCTGACTTAAAGATAATGCATGACGTTGTGCAAAATAACGTCGAACCAGAGGCCGATCAATGTCTTTGGCTCTGGCAGGCCAACCAAAGCGAACAAAACGTGCTACCACACTTAAGTCTGCATCCGCAGCTGTTTCCTGTGCGACCCGACGAGAGTTCAAAGGAAAGTCTGCGACAGCGGAAGCATCTCTGGAGTCTATCTGACAACATGCCATTTCTGAAGAATCAAACGAAACATCCTGGCCAACCGGAAGTCGGGAAAGTGTGTCCGCGTTGGCGTGTTTAGTGGTAGGTCGGTACAAAATCTCATACTGATAATTAGACAATATCAAGGACCATCTCTGAAGCTTTTGTGCCGTTCGTGGCGGAATTGGCTTTGTGGGTGAGAACAACGACGTGAGAGGCTTGTGGTCTGTCAACAAATAGAATTTTCTGCCATAGAGATAATGATGAAACTTTGTGACGCCGTAAATTATTGCTAAGGCCTCCTTTTCTATCTGACTGTAATTCTGTTGCGTTGGCGTCAGTAGCTTGGATGCAAAGGCAATAGGACGATCGTGACATCCAATACGATGCGACAGAACAACACCCAGACTGTACGACGAGGCGTCAACTGCTAACACTACAGGCGTCTGTGGGTCAAAGGGAATCAAACATGCATCACTGAGTAGTGCAGACTTTAGTTTGTCAAAACCTGACAATATTTAGACCATACAAAAGGAACATTCTTCCTACGTAAGTGATGCAGTGGAGCTGCAATCTGAGAGGCATTGGGAATAAATCTGAAATAATAGTTAAGCTTTCCCATCACTGCTTGCAATTCATGCACATTCTTAGGAGGAGGCAAGTCTTTGATTGCTCGAAGATGTGACTGTAAGGGATGGATTCCTTGGGCAGTAAGCACATGGCCTAGGTACTCTATTTCAGTTTGAAAAAACGAACACTTTGCTTTATTACAACGTAGACCTGCTGCAGTCAAAACTTTGAAAAGGCACTCCAGGTTTGCTAAATGTTCTTCAACTGTACGTCCGGATACCACAATGTCATCTAAATAGTTCGAACAACACGGTACAGAAACTGTCAGCTGTTCCAAAAAGCGCTGAAAAATAGCGGGAGCGGAAGAACTGCCAAAGGGTAGGCGTTGAAATTGAAAAAGGCCCATGTGAGTATTAATGACGAAAAACTTTTTTGATTCGTCATCAAGCGGAATTTGCAAGTATGCCTCTGCTAAATCAATCTTGGAAAAGAAACGAGACTGTCCTAATTTGTCCATTAGTTCGTCAGGTCTGGGCAGGGGATAAGTGTCTACAATTGTTTGACTGTTCACTGTTGATTTAAAGTCCGCACAGAGACGAAGTTTTCCTGACGGCTTGGGTATAATTACTATAGGCGAGGCCCACTGACTCGCAGAAACAGGAGAAATCACCCCACTATCTTGCCAACGTGTAAGTTCTTCGGCAACTGTATCACGCAAGGCGATAGGCACTGGTCTAGCTTTACGAAATTTTGGAACTGCAGATTCTTTTAAAGTTACATGTGCCACGAAGTCTTTTGCACAACCTAGTTCCGGCGAAAACAAGTCACTATATTTGTCACATAAAGCATTGATTTTGTCCTGAGGCACTACTGACGAAATTTGAAGCACATCTCTTTGAACTGATAAACCAAACAAGTCAAAAGCATCTAGTCCAAAAATGTTCTGTGTCGATTTGGCCTGAAGAACTACAAAAGCAACTGTTTTTGTAACACCTTGAAAAGAGGCAGGCAGGCTACACGTTCCTAGCACGGGAATATTTTGACCTGTATAAGCTGTTAACACTTGCTGTGACGGCGACAATTTTGGCGAACCCAGAAGTTCATAAGTATCTTTATTTATTAATGTGACAGCGGAACCAGTATCAAGCTGAAATTGCACCGTCTTATTTTCTATGAAGAGAGTCACAAACAGTTTTTGCTTGCGGCGCTCGACAGGTGCGCGAATGTGGGCAACGTCTGCTACGGTTTGTTTGCTGCGTCTGCGCGGGCCGCGTAGTGAAGTAAGCGGCGCAGACTCGGCACGCAGCGGATTAACAACACTGTCACTAGATGACACTACCGCCGGATCGGCGTCCGCGCAAGCCTGCGAAGCTACTCCAGATTTACTAACTACTGCACTAAACTTTTGAGTAGCTACACCAAGTCTACTGTTACTATCTACACTGTACTGGGCACTTTTACAAGGAGCAGTTGAAGAAGGCACTATTTTCACTACAGGAATGCACTGTTCATAGTCATTTTGCTTGTCCCGAACCCTTGTCCGTTGCACTGTTTTACGCGCTCGTCGGCGCTTGCTACGTGGTGCACTATATAGTTTTGCCATAGGCGCAGAACTACTTTCTTGCAATTGAGAACCAACTAAAGCACTGTTCAAGTCCACTGTGTCGATAACATTTACTGCATGCACTGTTCTCGCACTTTGCGAAGCAATGTTCCGAAAGGCACCGTTCTTTGAGTTTTCAATTTGCCTACACACAGACTGTACATGTCCCGATTTGCCACATTGATAACAGGTTGCGTTGCGACTTGGGCACTGTGCACGTTTGTGGCGAGATACACACTGGGGGCAAGATTTACGTACATTTTTCTGAAATGAGCGTTGGCGCCCGTTATGCAAATTACTGTGTCTAACACTACGGGGCGACCTGTGCGTCGCACTTTTACACTGGCTACTGTTCACTGTCTGTTCAGCACGGCCTGTAGAATTTAAAGAATCACAAGTACTATACTGAGAACTACGGCTAGGAAAGCGTCCGTTACGGCGCACTGAATTTACAATATGGCTTTGCATTTCTACATCAGCTAAGTCAAAAGTATCATGCGCTTCTATAAGCTGCAGAACACTGTCTAATGAAGGGTCTGACTGTTTTAGAATTGCTGCCCTAATTCTGGGGTCCTGAATGTTCTGCGTAATCGCATCCCTCAACATCACGTCACTATACGAGAGTCCACAAGAGCAAGTAAATTTACATTGGCGGGTTAAGCCCTTCAATTCCGTAATCCACTCTTGGTGTGACTGCTGCGGTAATTTTTTAAGTCTGAAAAATCGGTATCATGCAGCGGCTACAAGAACTTTTCTCTCATAATGAGCATTCAGTGCATCTACAATTTGTTCAAAGTCTACATCACGAGGAGATGCGTGCGGGAACAGTTTTTGCAGTAATACGAAGGTTTTGGGGCCCACCACGGACAATAAAAGATGCTTAACAGTCTGACCTGTAAGTTGATGAGCCGCGACGAGTTCTTGAAACTGTGCGAAATAGTCGCTCCATTCTTCCTCACGTTCGTCGTATTGGCGAAACGTAGGAAGTGTTGCGGCGGCAGGTGTGGGCTGCTGAAGCGGCGGCTGTTGTTGTTGGTTAGCTGCCTGCGCTGTGAGCTGGGACACCGCCTGGAGGAGTTGCGTTATTTGTGCCGTCTGTAACTGAATAATTTCCATTAAGTTTGGGTTCGGGGTAGTGGCCATGCTGACCGATTAGGCGCCGCGTATACAAGTAAATTAGTACAAAACACAAATGCAATATGAAAGAGGACTCGCTCTGCAACAAAAAAAAAAGTTCACAAAACACGTAACAAAATATCTTCCCCCAAAATTCTTATAATAAGGGTAGGTGGGCGGGAGCAATTTCTGTGTGCTCCGACTGCTGCTGTCTGGCTGCTGGTCCAAGGTTCGTCTATCACTCCTCGTCGCCACTTTTGTGTCCCAACTTCGTCGCCGCTTTTGTGTCCCAGCCTCGTCGTAGGTGTCGGTGGCCGAGTGGAACGAGACCGACACAGTAACAAAGACAGCACGCTGGTGCCGGTACGGAGGGGAGCAGCCAGAAACTATAAACACTCGAGTAAATTAGAAAGAGATATATATATTGCACAGAATGTAACAATACTTAACTTTTACATAGTACTGCAGAATGTTTATACATAGTTGTTAGAGGCCTGCCTAGTGCCTGTACAATAGCAAAGTCTTCACTCGTGCCTATCGGATTACGAAGGTCCTAACTCGTTGCTATCTCAGTCCGAAGTGACCGGTGTCTTTCCGTGGTGGCCACGAGCGGGGTTGCAGCAGAGGGCGCTCGTGGCTGTCGTCGTGAGAACGCCGCGCCGTGCGTGCATGGCGGCGCGCGGCGAAAGTAGGTGGCGCGCACTTTGTACTTGTGCGACACCACAGATAGAAGCTTTTGAAATGTGGTGCTACCGAAGAATGCTGAAGATTAGGTGGGTGAATCGCGTAACTAACGAAGAGGCACTGAACAGAATTGGGGAGGAAAGTAGTTTCTGGCATACCTTGACTAAAAGAAGGGATCGATTGGTAGGACACGTTCTTAGACATCAAGGAATTTTGAATTTAGCGTTGGAGGAAAGAGAGTTGGGTAAAAACCGCAGAGGAAGACCAAGAGATGGACACAGAAAGCAGATTCAGACAGATGTAGGTTGCCGTTCTTGAGTGGAAGAGGCTTGCTCATGATATGGTATTTTGTAGAGCCCCATCAAACTAGTCTCCGGACTGAAGACCACAACAACAACAAATGTTTACAGGCATTGTTTCATTTAAAAAAACCGTATGATAGAATGAAGGCTTTTACGAACGGTTGACATTGTAGGTATTATATCTTCTGGGTTGTAAGGCTGTGTTCTTGGAATCTTACTGCTTGCTAACGTTTCGTCCGACGCAGCATCGGACAAAACGTTAGGACGCAGTAAGATTTCTGCATGGTGCGAAAATTGGCAATTGACACTAAATAAAGAAAAGTGTGAATTAATACACATGACCACTAAAAGAAATCCGCTGAACTTTAATTACGCGATAGATCAGTCAAACCTTACGGTCGTAGAGAGGTTGACTGGAGAGAACACACAGAAAATATTGTGGGGAAGGCGAACCAAAGGTTACATTTCATCGGCAGAACGCTTCGAAGATGCACCAGCTCCACTAAAGAGACTGGCTACATCACACTTGTGCGTCTTCTCCTGGAGTACTGTTGCCTCTTGTGGGACCCTCACCAGGTGGGATTGACGGAAGACATTGAGAAGGTTCAGATAAGGGCAGCTCGTTATGTTCTCTCACGTTACGGGGGGGGGGGGGGGGGGACCTTCACGTAAATGTTGCACGAATTGGGGTGGAAATCATTAAAAGAAAGACGTTATTCATTGCGGCGTGATCTGTTTGCGAAGTTTCAATCACCGACTTTTAGTTCTGAATGAGAAAATATTTTGCTAGCATCCACCTACTTAGGGAGACATGACTATCCCAAAAAATAAGAGAAATCAGATCGAAAACGGAACGATTTAGGTGTCCTTTCTTCCCACGCGCTATTAGAGAATGGAACTGTAGATAAAAGTTATGAAAATGGTTAAAGAACCCTCTGCCAGGCACTTGAATGTGATTTGCAGAGTATCTATGTAGATGTAGATGTAGATATGGACACAGAAATCAGATTCAGACAGATGTAGGTTGCCGTTCTTGAGTTGAAGAGGCTTGCTCAGGATATGGTATTGAGGAGAGGTGCATCAAACTAGTCTACGGACTGAAGACCACTACAACACAAACAACAACAAATGCTTACAGGCATTGTTCCATTTAAAAAAAACTGTATGATAGAGTGAAGGCTTTTACGACCGGTTGACAATGTAGGTATTATATCTTCTGGGTTGTAAGGCTGTGATCTTGGAATCTTACTGCTTCCTAACGACGCAGCATCGGACGAAACGTTAGGAAGCAGTAAGATTCCAAGAACACGGTCTTACAACCCAAAAGATATATTAGCTACAGTAAAAAAAAACAGTATCTGGAATGATACCAGAATGAAACTTTCACTCTGCAGCGGAGTGTGCGCTGATATGAAACTTCCTGACAGCTTAAAATTGTGTGCCGGAATCGGGACTCGAACCGGGGACCTTTGCCTTTCGCGGGCAAGCGCACTACCGACTGTGCTATCCCGACACGACTCACGATGCCGCCTCACAACTTTACTTCCGCCAGTACCTCGCCTCCTACTTTCCAAACTTCACAGAAGCTGTCCTGCGAACCATGCAAGACTAGCACTGCTGGAAGAAAGGATGTGGTGGAGACATGGCTTAGCCACAGCCTAAGAGATGTTTCCAGAATGAAACTTTCACTCTGCTGCGGAGTGTGCGCTGATATGAAACTTCCTGGCAGATTAAAATTGTGTGGCGGAACCGGGACTCGAACCTGGGACCTTTGCCTTTCGCGGGCAAGCGCACTACCGACTGTGCTATCCCGACACGACTCACAATGCCGCCTCACAACTTTACTTCCGCCAGGAGGCGAGGTACTGACGGAAGTAAAGTTGTGAGGCGGCATCGTGAGTCGTGTCGGGATAGCACAGTCGGTAGTGCGCTTGCCCGCGAAAAGCAAAGGTCCCAGGTTTGAGTCCCGGTTCCGGCATACAATTTTAATCTGCCAGGAAGTTTAAAAAACAGTATGTTTGCATAAAAAATACACTTTCTAAGCAATATTACAATCTGTTTGTTGGCTACAAATACGATCCCCTGAATGCCAATCCATTCTGTGAAAACCGCACATCAATCGCACGTTCCGTTTCCGCAATATTTGCGGAGGAAGTGTTAGGTGATTTACCCTGCATTTGTATAGATCGTGTAGTTCAATAATTGACGCCCTCTACCTGTTTGTGTCTCGGGTAAGTTGAGGAGGTGCGGACTGTGGAGACGGAGCCGCGCGCGCGGCCAGCTGAGCGCTCGGAGAGTGCGCAGTGTTGGCCGGCAGGCTAGACGTGGGCAGCAGAACGCGGTGCAGCGGCGCGGCTGCCGGCGTGGGCCGGTAATCGGCGGCCTTGGCTGTCTAGCCAGGCACCGCCGCCGCCGCCATGCTACGTGCGCACGCCCCTCGTCCGTCACCGCGTCTGCGCCGCCACGCCGGCCTACGTGGCGCGACACTGCGCATGCGCCAGTCACGCATTTCTCTCTGCTCACCTCTCCGACCACAGGCATACGTTGACTATTTTTTTTTTTTAATTATACAATAACCCAATGTTGTTGTTGTTATGGTCTTCAGTCCACCCTACTCCATCCTGAGCAAGCCTTTTCATCTCCTCATAAGAACGGGAACCGACATCCACTTGAATCTGTTTACTATACGAATCTCTTGGTCTCCCTCTGCGATTTTTACCCCACACACTTCCCTCCAATGCTAAATTTACGATTCCCCGATGTCTAAGAATGTGTCCTACCAAGCGATCCCTTCTTTTAGTCAGGGTATGCCAAAAATTCCTTTTCTCCCAAATTCTGTTCAGTACCTCTTCATTAGTTATGCGATCTACCCACCTAATCTTCAGCATTCTGCTGTAGCACCACATTTCAAAAGCCTATATTCTCTTCCTGTCCGCACTGCTTATCGTCCATATTTCACTCCCGTACAAGGCAACACTCCACACAAATGCCTTCAGAAAAGACTTCTTTACCCTTAAATTAATATTCGATGTTAGCAAATTTCTCTTTTTTAAAAATGCTTTTCTTCCCATTGCCATTCTGCATTTTATATCCGTTGTACTGCGACCATCGCATGTTATTATACTACCCAAGTAACAAAACTCATCTACCACCTTCAGTGTTTCATTACCTAATCTAATTCCTTTAGCATCGCCTGATTTTCTAAGACCGCATTCCATTATTTTTGTTTTGCTCTTGTTAATGTTCATTTTATACGCTCTCTTCAACACACTATCAATTCCATTCAACTGCTCTTTCAGGTCCTTTGCTGTCTCCGACAGTATTACAATGTCATCAGCAAAACCCAATGTTTTTATTTCTTCCCCCTGAACTTTAATCCTCATTCCAAATTTTTCCTTCCTTTCCTTCACCGCCTGCTCGATGTACAACATAAATAACATCGGAGAAAGGCTACAATCCTGTCTTACTCCCATCCCAACTGATGCTTCCCTTTGATGCCCTTCGAGTCTAATAACTGTAGTCTGGCTTTTGTACAAGTTGTAAATAACTCTTCTTTCCCTATATTTTACCCCTGCTGACTTCAGAATTTTAAAGAGTGTATTCCAGTCAACATTGTCAAATGCTTTCTCCAAATCTACAAAAGCTAAAAATGTAGATTTACCTTCCCTTAATCTATCTCCTAAGATAAGACGTAAAGTGAGTATTGCCTCCCGGGTTCCTACGTTCCTCCTGAATCCAAACTGATCTTCCCCGAGGTCAGCTTCTACCAGCTTTTCCATTCTCCTGTTGATAATTCGTGTTAAAATTTTGCAACAAAGACTTATCATACTGATGGTTCTGTAATTTTCACACCTGTCTGCACCTTATTTCTTTGGAATGGGGATTATTACATTTTTCTTAAAGTCTGAGGGCATTTCGCCTGTCTCACACATCCTACATAACCCAATACCTATACATAAATGGGTCTTCTTATGCTACTACATTTTTTGTGCTTTTTATGCTACTTCTAATGTTTCTACTGAGCTACATGAAATGTTTTGTTTTTGCTGTTGTGTCTGCCGTATGTGCTGTGTCATTCAGTGTGCGTTGGCATGTTGTGTTTCATGTGGAATTCGCTACTGCTACGTTTAGTGTCGTATTTTATGTCCTCCCCCCTCTCCCCTGCAGTGCTCACAGGTTTGCCAGTAATGTACAAACCTACTGGTTGGCCTGTGCCGCCCGAACTAATTCTGGAGGGCGTGCCCCTGGCAGTGGGCTGCCCTTTTGCACTGCAGTCCTTGTGTGGTTTTTTTTTTTTTTTTTTTTTTTTTTTTTTTTTTTTTGTCTTTTTTCTTAAGCCTAACTTAATCTAACTTATATCTAGCGTCGCAATCGGTTATTTGGCTGCACTCAGTCCTCCTGATCCAGGGCACGGCGGAGTACCCCGGCGGCACGGCCTAGTGCAGCAGTCATGCCTGGAAAAAAATGTCTCATAATCGGTTTATAAATTCGTGTCTGATGTGGTTTGAGATTTTGTCGGTGAATTCATTGAGAATTTGAAAATGTGCTTCATGTCTGATGAGTTGGTATGTGTCTGAGTTAGGTAGTTGTAGTCTGAGATGAGAGACAATATGATCGTATGTAGGGCACTCGAAAGTGACGTGTTCTGGAGTTCCTTCCGGAGTTCCGCAGCCACACTCTGGAGTCGCCTGCTTCCTGAACCGACATAGATACGTCGGGTACGGTACATGGCCGGTGAGAAAGTGAATCAATTCTCTGCTTGGCTGGAAGTATCCCATTTTAAGTCTTTCTGACACATTTGGGAGGAACTGGTGTGTCCTCCTTCCAGTGTTGTCCTGGTCCCAGATGTTTTGCCAAATTTCTATTCCCCGAATTTCGATTTCCCTTTTCCCCTCCACTCTGGCTTCTATGATCTCCTGTATTTTGTCCCCATTTACCTTTTTCAGCCAGTACGCCGTTGCCAGCTCCCGAATCTTAATATCTAGGGGACAAAGCCCCATCACCACCAAGAGGGCGCCGCCCGGTGACGTCCTGTATGCCCCAATTGAATGAAGGAGGATACTCTTCTCACCGCCATTGCAGGTGCCACCCTAGTGAGTCTGTTGGCCCAGCTGCCGGATCCTAGCCCATGATGGATGTCAGAATACTGTTGTTGTAAAGTTTAATGAGATTGGGTGGGAGATGGAACCTTCTCTGTCCAGTCCCGACCAGTCTGTTAAGTGCTACCAGGGCTCTGTCTGCAACTGCATCCACATGGGCCGCGAAATTCCAGCGCTCGTCCTGGTTTTGGGTCTTCTTATAACTGGTACTCCGTTTATTCGAACAGTTGGGTTTCTAACTAGACTGCCTTTCAAAAGAAGATAGGCTGATTTGCTTGGCGCTAAGGTAAATTTTGTCCAGTCTGTTAAGTGCTACCAGGGCTCTGTCTGCAACTGCATCCACATGGGCCGCGAAATTCCAGCGCTCGTCCTGGTTTTGGGTCTTCTTATAACTGGTACTTCGTTTATTCGAACAGTTGGGTTTCTAACTAGACTGCCTTTCAAAAGAAGATAGGTTGATTTGCTTGGCGCTAAGGTAAATTTTGTCCTTTGGCACCATGAGGTCAGAATGTTAATGGTATTAGCAATTCTGCGTTCCAGTTCCTCGAGGCTCTTGCCGCCAATCATAAGGAGGAGGTCAGCTGGGTTTGAACCACAGACATATATTACTAGACTGGCAATGCCATATACAGTATCGTTGGTGTAACTGAAGTCTCGCCGCCATATTTCTATACTATAAAATGTGCGAGCAGTCGTATGTGTATTTACAGAAAACATTCGTAAAAATACAGATGAACGCACGTAACTACGCTGCCTTTAGCGTTTTGACATATTTGTTGATTCATGTGTTGTATGCAGCTGTAATTTTTCATACGGCAGACCGATGATATAACGCCAATTCACACTGTCCAACGCGTCAATTCGTTAACCTAATATCCAATTTTCAATGTGATATTATGAGTGGCGATGTTTTATGTAGAAAGTCATAGTTTAATACTGGGATTGCGGAAACAAAAACGTTAAATGTTTGAGCCATTTGTCGTGGATAACAGTCACCTTTGTTCTTCTCAGTGTTTTTCCCATAATTACAATATGGTTTAAATGTATGTAGCGGTAAAATTTTACTTACCATCTCAATGGGCTCTTATGATTATGTTGGCAACATCAACAAAACGGTATTTTGTATCCCATCCTCGTCGCCACTTTTGTATCCCATCCTCGTCTCCACTTTTGTATCCCATCCTCGTCGCCACTTTTGTGTCTCGTTTCCGCCGGTTGTCCTGGGTGTCGGTGGCCGAGTAGAGAGAGTGACCGACACAGGAAAATGGGGTGCACGGGTGTGCAGGTACGGAGGTGTCCAGCCAATGGGACAGCAGAAACTAGAAACACTAAGCTAGATTAGTATAAGAGATACATTTCATAGTAATAATACATTACTTAACTTGGAGAGCAGCAGACTAGTGGAATGCAGATACATTGTATAACTAGATAGAGGCCTGCCTACTGATGAGTCCTAGTGCCCGTCCTAATCCCAAGTGTTAACTGGTGCCTATCTGATTCCCAAGTGAACGATGCAGTTCAGTGGTGGCCACGAGCGGAGTTGTAGCAGAGGGCGCTCGTGGCTGACGTCATAAGAACGCTGCGCCGTGCTTGCATGGCGGCGCGTGGCGAAAGTACGTGGCGTGCACTTGAGACTTGTGCGACACCACACGTTAGAAAGCCCTAACCAAGATGTTGATATTCTTAGTAATCCGTACAGTGTGAGTTGATTAGTGTTTCGTACAGATGATGAAGTAAATAAATAATGCTGTTCGTGTTCTACGGTCGACAGATTTTTTTACATGTCCTCATTCACTTAGTAACAGTAATTGCCCTCGTAAAACGTTTTCATGACAAAACATTTGCATCGTCAAGCGAATGGCTAATGCCAACGTCACACGACTGACAACATAATCACGTGAGGCTGCCAGGGCAGTAAGTAAAATTTAAGCCTACGTAACACATTCTTCTCAAAACACGATTCGACAATGTAGGTCTATCTGTTAAATTCAACTATTGCGGATGTGTTAGCTCAAATGTAAATCATGTTCAAACAACTAGTAGGCTAAAGCTTACAACATCATGTCGTGTCAGAAGAGCATAATATTACCGTGTGGAAACTTTTTGACGTGAGGTGAGGCAAGATGGCGGTATCAGGCTTCAGTCAGAGAGGCAAGTTTGCCAGTCTAGTAATATATGTCTGTGGTTTGAACAGGACTCTAACTGTTCGAACAATTCACGCCATAGTTCGGGAAATCTCGGGATATGTTCGAACATTAGATCACGACGCTCTCTAGCCATGTCAGATCGTACTATCATTACGATTTACAGGGATGTTATTCATAAATCTTTTCGGCGCTGTGCAGTAAGCTATTTATAACGTATATTGTGCCATTAATGTATTATGGGTAATAATAAGTATGAAATGCAGACTTTAGTAGCAGGTCATAAGTAAAACCAGCAACGAATTTAGGCTACACGTAAACGATAGCGATCGCGATTGAAAATTCTAGTGCTGCCATCTAGCGACACCTGTTGGTACTACGTACCCACAGCAGCTCGTGCACTGTTAATTGCAGTTCATTGTTGTATGAATTATTTACGTTGTTGGGTATTAAATTTCTAATGTTTTCCCTATTTCATCTCTTTTAATCCTGTTTCGAGGCGATTAAAAGGTGGTAACATTTTTATCTGATACTGTACCGTATGAACAGGAAATGGAATTGTAGAAATCTTCCCATTCCATTTTTACGTGGTGTGGTACAGCAACAGTGTTCAGTTGAATTCTTAAATAACAGAACGTCTTGATTGTAAATAATTTTTATTACAATGACGCGTTTCGTCCGGTTAGGGCATCTTCAGATATCTGACAAAGAAGAAAATATTGATACAGAACTTACAATATTTACATGACATTATTTCGAAAATTTTAGCTACAAGACAATCTGAATCTGTTTTAAGAATTTGTGATAATGTACGGTACTAATGTCTTATATACTCTGTGGTGGAGGGTGTTTAGATTAAAATGCGGTATAGGGTATCTTACAGAGACAATAATATGTAAACCATTAATGTAACATTGACCATTGAAAACAGATTGATACATGTTACATTCCTGGTTTACATATTATTGTCTCTGTAAGATACCCTATGACCGCATTTTAATGGAAACACACTCCACCACAGAGTATATAAAACATTAGTAGCGTATATTATCACAATTTCTTAAAACAGTTTCAGATTGGCTTGTAGCTAAAATTTTCGAAATAATGTCATGTAAATATTGTAAGTTCTTTATCAATGTTTTCTTCTTCGTCAGATATCTGAAGATGCCCTACCGAGACGAATCGCGTAATTGTAATAAAATTATTTGCAATCTGTTAAACAGGAAATGGAATTGTCATTTGCAACCTATCTCTTATCATCACATTAAACGTAATTTCTACTTATGGATTTACAGTGATGTAACGTATTACCAGAAACATTTTTCCTTCGACTGTTAGCTTTGCAGTAATTTGATGCAGATATTTTGTTCATCAATGGATCATATCTCGTAGTGATATCAGACAGGTCTCTTATGAAATATTTCAAACAAAATATACAGTTTATCATAGGGATGTCCTTTTTTACATGTACTTATACTTTCTATGAAATTATTTCTGAGCAAAGCAATAGCCCAGTAACTCCAAACTTTCCAGCATACTGTTTGCAGATACGCAACGCGAGTCATTTGTTATCTGAGTGTTCGAACAGTTCGATACTTTATCGACCTCTTCACTTTATCGGGAAATCCCGAGCATGTCTGAACGCGAATACCGTTTACCGAGCCCTAACTAGCAGTATCGTTGTTGTCACTGAAGCAGTCGTCACCGTATTACTACAATTAAGGGCTTATAAACAAGAGCTAAACAAGGGTAATGGAATATAACAAAGAGACCACATGTGTATCGGATTTTTTTTTTTTTTTTTTTTTTTTTTTTTTAATATTTATAGTATGCGAAGTTTAGAACTTAACGCTTTAATGTATAGTGTAGCTGATCGGGTACATACGGTATTTTTTCGATTATCGTTCAAACTGATGAATATTTTACCACAAATTCATTTGTAACTGCTTCTATACATCTAGATCTACATAGATACTCCGTTAATCACATTTAAGTGCCTGGCAGAGGGTTCATTAACCACTTTCATAACATTTCTCTACCGTTCCACTCTCTAATAGCGCTCTAATAGCGCGCGGGAAGAAAGAACATCTAAATCGTTCCATTTTCGAGCTGATTTCTGTTATTTTATTAGGATGGTCATGTCTACCTATGTAGGTGGGTGCTAGCCAAATATTTTCACATTCAGAAGTAAAAGTCGGTGATTGAAATTTCGCAAATAGATCTCGCCGCAACGAATAATGTCGATCTTTTGATGATTTCCACCTCAAATCTAGCAACATTTCCGTGACGCTTTCCCTCCTGTAACGCGATAAAAACAAACGAGCTACCCTTCTCTGAACCTTCTCAATGTCTTCCGTCAGTCCCACCTTTTGAGGATCCCACACTGGGCAACATTACTCAAGGAGAGGACGCACAAGTGTGATGTAGGCAGTCTCTTTGGTGGAGCTGTCACATCTTCTAAGCGTTCTGCCAATGAAACGTAACCTTTGGTTCGCCTTCCCAACAATATTTTCTGTGGGTTCTCTCCAGTCCAAGTTGTTCGTAATTGTAACTCCTAGGTATTTGGTAGAATTTACGATCTTAAGGTTTGATTGATTTATCATGTAATTGAAGTCCAGCGAGATTCTTTTAGTAAACATATGTATTAATTCACACTTTTCATTATTTAGTGTTAATTGCCAATTTTCGCACCATGTAGAAATTTGGTCTAAATCTCTTTGCAGTTGCTTTGGTCATCTGATTATTTCACTAACCGATAAACGACAGCATCATCCGCGAAAAGTCTAAGGTAGCTATTCAGATTGTCTCCTAAATCATTTATAAGAGTAGGGGACGTATAATGCTTCCCTGGAGAACGCCAGATATCACTTCTGTTTTACTCGATGACTTACCGTCAATTACGACGAACTGTGTCCTTTCACATTGAGAATACTGAATCCCATCGCACAGTTGGTGCGATATTCTATAAACCACGCAATTTCATTAGAAGTCGCTTGTGAGGTACAGTGTCAAAAGCCTTCCGTAAATCCAGAAATATGAAATCGGTTTGAGATCCCTTGTCGACGGCACTATCACTTCATGTGAATAAAAGGCAAACTGTGTTTCGCAAGAGCGGAACTTTCTGAAACTGTGTTCATAATGTTCGAACAAAGTATACGTTCCACAATCCTATTGCAAATCGACGTCAATGAGATGGGCCTGTAATTTTGGTGATCACTCCTATTCTTGAATGTTGGAGTGAGCTGGGCAACTTTCCAGTCTTTGGGTACGGATCTTCCGCTGAGTAATCGGTTGTATATGATAGCTAAGTAAGGAGCTATTCCGTCAGCATACTCTGAGAGGAATCGGTATACAATCTGGTCGGATAAATTGTTACACATGCAAGTAGCTCGTCCTAAAACTTATATATTACAGAGTGCTACTGAATCAGTTCAACTGTACGCTGCATTGAGTTCCTTCTAACAAGTGTGTCTGTTTACTTTAGTATTCTTCCTTTGCCATGTAAATGTAGTCAATCACTTAGTACTGTTGCATTATGAGTCAATTTCTGGAAATATTAGAGGCATATAGTGACATTTACTGCATCTTGGAAGCACTATATAGCTAACCAGCTATGAACATTTTGTTGCTAGTATTGCATGATAATTTTAAGGATTTTTTTTTTCAATATTCTTCTCAGTATACACGAACTACACAATAATTGTGGTAGTTTTTATAGCTTCAAATAAAAAAGTAATGAATTAAGGAGTTAAATAACAATCAGGCGAAGGCATTTGACGCAGCAATTAAAAATTATCGAGAAAATAGACTTTGACGTTTTGCAAGTACACGTAAGTACCAATAATAAAAACACTTGCAGCAACAGTCAGTGTAGCACACGTGGTAGCGTTCTGGTCTCAGAACCATAGACTAGTCGGTTAAAATCCCGCTATGACAGATTTTTTATTTTTTATTTTTTTTTATTTTCGTTCTCTTCGAATTCAGTTATATGAAACTTTTTGGGAGCCCAAAATCCACGTGTTGTGTCAGTTTTCGTTTATGTGTATGTAGACGACGTGAACACCTTGTAGTCACCTAAAACGATGGTTGAGTAGGTTAGCTGCTTGGAAAGTCATTAGTATCTATGGAGATGACTTTCCAGATACAGCGTCATAGCTTTTCACAAACTGAACAAACAAAGACTACCATCGTCAACTACTAGTGAAGTCAATACTGTAAAAAATAAGTCTTTTTTATTGAAACCGTAATTATTAACAAAACTTAAAGCAATCAACAATCCGAAGATTGGTTTGAACAGCACAGTGCTTTACTAGGTGTGGTCCTGTCGAATACAACGACAAAAACAGTCACAAGAAGATTCAAATCACCAAACTTATGGTTGTAGACCAGAACGCTACCACCAATATTTATTTGTTTTGTTCAGGTAGAGCGATGCTTTGCGGTCATTTGTCCATTTCGTTCGAGGATGCTCATTGGGTTTTTGGCTCAGCTTTTTTATTACAGAGGGCGGAAACCTTGAACCACACCGACAAATGTTACAACGTTATAATTATTGGTACTTTCGCGTTCTTGCAAAACATCGAAGTCGATTTTGTCGAGAATGTTTGAGAGTAGCATCGAATCGCTTTGGCTGATTGTTACTTGGCATCTCAAATTCACGTTGTTGTTGTGGTCTTCAGTCCGGAGACTGGTTTGATGCAGCTCTCCACAATACCCTATCCTGACCAAGCCTCTTCATCTCCACATAAGAACGGCAACCAACATCTCTCTGAATCTGCTTACTGTATCCATCTCTTGGTCTTCGTCTGCGGTTTTTACCCCACACACTTCCCTCCAATGCTATATTCACGCTTCCTTGATGTCTAAGAATCGATCCCTTCTTTTAGTCAAGATATGCCAGAAATTCCTTTCCTCCCCAATTCTGTTCAGTACCTCCTCATTAGTTATGCGATCCACCCATCTAATCTTCAGCATTCTTCGGTAGCACCACATTTCAAAAGCCTCTATCCTCTTCCTGTCCGCACTGTTTACCGTACATGTTTCACTCCCATACAAGGCAACACTCCACACAAATGCCTTCAGAAAGGACTTCCTTAGGCTTAAATCAATATCCGAGGTTAACAAATTTCTCATTTTCAAGAACGCTTTTCTACCCATTGCCATTCTACATTTTATATCCTCTGTACTGCGACAGTCATTTGCTATTTTACTGCCCAAGTAACAAAACTCATCTATATCCTTTACCTAATCTGATTCCTTCAGCATCACCTGATTTTCTTAGATTGCACTCCATTACCCTTGTTCTACTCATGTTAATATTCATGTAATATGCACCTTTCAGCACACTGTCCATTCCGTTCAACTGCTCTTCCAGGTCCTTTGCTGTCTCTGACAGAATTACTATGTCATCGGCAAAATGCAATGTTTTTAATTCTGCACCCTGAACTTTAATTCCTTCTCCAAATTTCTCCTTGCTTTCCTTTATAGCTTGCTCATTGTACAAACTGAATAACATTTGAGAAAGGTTACAACGCTGTCTTACTCCCTTCCCAACCACTGCATCCCTTTCATGCCCTTCAACACTAACAACTGCTGTCTGTTTTTTGTACAAATTCTAAATAACCTTACGTTCCCTATATTTTACTCCTGCTTGCTTCAGAACTTGAAAGAGTTTACTCCAATCAACGTTGTCAAAAGCCTTCTCCAAATCTACAAAAGCTAGAAATGTAGGTTTGCCTTTCCTTAATCTATCTTCTAGGATAAACCGTAAAGTGAGTATTGCCTCCCGTGTTCCTACATTTGTCCTGAACCCAAACTGATACTCCTCGTGGTCGGCATCTACCAGCTTTTCCATCCTTCTGTAAATAATTCATGTTAATATTTTGCAACCATGACTTATTAAACTGATGGTTCTGTAATTTTCACACCTGTCTGCACCTGCTTTCTTTAGAATGGGGATTATTACATTTTTCTTAAAGTCTGAGAGTACTTCGCCTGTCTCATACATCTTACATACAGTTCTGAAACAGTTCTGTCATAGCTGGTTCTCCCAGAGACTTCAGTAGCTCTGAGGGAATGTCATCTACTCCAGGGGCCTTGTTTCGACTTCGGTCTTTCAGCGCTCTGTCAAATTCATCTCTCAATATAGTATCTCTTATTTCATCCTCATCTACTTCTTCCTCCCTTTCTAGAACATTGTCTCTAAGTTCATTTCCTTCGTAGAGCTTCTCTATATACTCTTTCAACCTTTCAGCTTTCCCTTCTTTGCTGAGAACTGGTATTCCATCTGTGTTCTTGATATTCATAGAGCTGTTTTTCTTTTCTCCAAATATCTCTCATTTTCCTGTAAGCTGTATCTATTTTTCCCCTATTTATATATTCTTCTACATCCTTGCATATGCATTCTAGCCGCTCCTGCTTAGCCATTTTGCACTTCCTGTCAATCTCATTTCTTAGTCTTCTATACTCCATTCTGCCTGTTTCATTTACTGCATTTTTATATTTTCTTCTTTCATCGATCAAATCCAGTATGTCCTATGATATCCAAGGATTTGTTTTTGTAGGTCTTGCCTTCCTACCTATTTTGTCCTCTGCTGCCTTCACTATTTCATCTCTCAATGCTACCCGTTCCTCCTCTACTGTTTTACTTCCCCCCGTTTCTGTCAATTGTTGCCTAAAGCACCCTCTGAAATCCTCAAGAACTTCAGGTTCCTTCAATTTATCCAGGTCCCATCTCCTTATTTTCCTACCTTTCTGCAGTTTTTTCAGTTTCAGCCTATTATTCATGGCTAATAAGTTATGGTCATTGTTTATATCTGGACCTGGATATGTCTTACATTTTAAAACCTGGTTCCGAAATCTATGTCTTACCATTATAAAATCAATCTGGTATCTCCCAGTGTCTCCTGGTCTCTTCCACGTATACAACCTTCTTTTGTGTTTCTTAAACCTGGTATTTGTTATAGCTAAATTATGTTCTGCGCAAAATTCTACCAGGCGGCTTCCTCTTTCATTCCTTTTGCCCCGACCATATTCACCTACTATTTTCCCTTCCCTTCCTTGTCCTACAACTGAATTCCAGTCTCCCATAACAATTAAGTTTTCCTCTCCCTTAATTTTCTGAATAATTTCCTTTAGCTCCTCATATATTTCTTCGATCTCATCATCATCAGCAGAGCTAGTTGGCATATAAACCTGTACTACTGTTGTCGGTGTTGGCTTCGTACCTATCTTGTCAATGATAATGCGATTACTGTGTTGCTCATAGTAGTTTACCCGCATTCCTATCTTCTTTTTCATATCAGAACTACTCCTGTAATAACCCCAATTGATTTTGTATTTATAATCGTGTACTCACCTGACCAGAAATCCTGTTCCTCTTTCCACAGTCTTCACTAATCCCCACTATATCTAACTTCAACCTATCCATTTCTCTTTTTAAATATTCTAACTTCCCTACCCGATTAAGGGATCTAACATTCCACGCTCCGATCCGTACAATGCCAGCATTGTCTTTACTGATGACAAATGACAACATCCTCCTGAGTAGTCCCCGCCCTGAGATCCGAATGGGGGACTATTTTACCTCCGGAATATTTTACCCAAGAGGATGCCATCATCATCTGTTCATACAGTAGAGCTGCATGTCCTCGGGAAAAGTAACGGCTGTAGTTTCCCCTTGCTTTCAGCCGTTCGCAGTAACTGTGTGGCATAGCCACATTAGCTGATGTTACAAGGCCAGCTCAGTCAATCATCCAGACTGTTGCCCCTGTAACTAGTGAAACTACTGAAAAGGCTGCTGCCCCACTTCAGGAACCACATGTTTGTCTGGCCTCTCCACAAATACCCCTCCGCTGTGGTTGCACCTACGCTACGGCTATCTGTATCGTTGAGGCACGCAAGCCACCCCACCTCGGCAATGTCTGTGGTTCATGGGAGTGGGAAATTCACGTACCACAAACATAAAAAAATTATAAAATCCGATACTCATGTGCTCTTCTTGTATATCAGGCGATGCTGAAGGAATTAGATTAGGTAACAGGGAACGAAGCAATAGATGTGAGAGATGAGTGTTGTTACTTGGGCATAAAATATGATTGACGCAGTGCAGGAGATATAAAACGCAGAGTGGCAATGAAAAGCGCATTTGAAAATTCCTTATGTCGACTATTTATTTATGCATAAAGAAGTTTTATCTGAAAGCATTTGTGTGGGGTGTTGCATTGTACCGGAGTGAAACATGGATGATCAATAGTTCAGACACGAAGAGAGGCTTTTGAAATGTGCTACTACAGGCGAATGATGAAGATTAGATGGGTCGATCGGATAAATAAGCAAGATACTGGCCAGAATTCAAAAGAAGAGGAATTTCTGGCATACCTCGACTAAAATAAGAGATCGATTCGTAGGACACATTCTTATACACAAAGGAATCGCGAATTTAATATTAGAGGGAAGCGTGTGAGGTTCAAGTCGTAGAAGGAGACCGAGAGACACGAATGCAGTAAGCAGATTCAAATGGTTGTGCGTTGCCGTTCTTATAAGAAGATGAAAAGGCTTGCTCAGGATAGAGTAGGGTGGAGAGCTGCATCAAACTAGTCTTCAAACTAAAGACCACATCAACAACAAACAACTACCAAGTTAAAGATAAAATATTTTTTAAGAAGTAGAACTCAAGCGATAAAAGTACGCCACCTTGATAGTGTTGACGTCTACATAATCGTAATGTAAAGTATCTTCAGGGGAGTTACTGCATTTACGAGGCTTGTACACAAAGTAAGTTCCGTTTGGTTACATAAAACAAACTTGTACAGATACAGAAAAAAATATTTATTGTACAAAACTCTGCAACTGTTAAACTACTTCTCTACATAACGTCCAAAATTTTGTAGGCAATTGTAATAGCGTGGCACAAGTTTTGTATGCCTTATTCAACCATGTGACAACATATTCTTTCAGCTCATCATCATCGTTGAAGTGTTGACCACCAAGGACAAATTTTAGGTGTAAGAAGAACGAGGTACGGGCTGTATGCAGGATGATCAACCACGTCCCAGTGAAATTCCAGCGTGAGTTGTTTGGTCACATTCGTCGTGTGTGGTAGTGTTTTATCTTGTAAAAAAAAAAAAAAAACCGACGTCATCTTACAATAATTCTCGGCGGTTGTTCAGCATTGCGTGGCGCTGTTTATTAATGCTCTAACAGTAACCATGTGCATTGATTTTTTGATCTCGTGGGATTCTACATGGCAACAGCTAATTGTTTGCAATTCCAACAAACTTCATATCCAAATACCGAGTATTCTGTGTGTTGTATCTGTGTTTACCGTCTTAGAGAGCCTAAGCAATTTTCTTTGTCGACGCCTATCAACAGTTTACCTGATGATGGCCTAATAAACCTAAAACTAGTTAGTAAATAAACAAAACATTAGTAGAACAGAAACAGTTTGTTTGTTTTCAACCTTAAATATGAAAGCGTTTTACCAAGAAGTGACGGAATAATCCATTTATAACCTTCTATAATAATAAGTAACACCTAACGTACGGAGTAAAGGAAAAGCGTAACTGTGAGAGCTTATCACGCTGTGGTACCATGGGGTAGTTGGTAGAACGTTAGTTGATCGAACAGACGGTCGTGGGTTCAAACCCCACTTAAATCTTTTTTTAAACTGCAGTACCTTGTTAATTGTTAGAAGAGATTGTCTATAATGTTCCACGGGTTCATATTGCAAAACAGCACTGTCAGCTGCAGTAGTAGCAGTAGTTTGCCGAGTGGACAGCAACGTCAGCCCCACTTGATGGTGTGGGCAAGCACACGGCACTCTAGCCACAACACATCGCAGATCGGCGGTGCTGCCTAACTAGCAGTCGAAACGTTTGTTAAGCTTAAGGGACTTAACTGCGGGGTTATCAGTCCCTAAACTTACAAACTACTTATGAACTACTTACGAACTAGGACGGCACAAATATCCATGCCCGAGGGGGGATTCGAACCCCCGATCGTAGTGGCCGTGCAGACCGTGACTGGAGCGCCTCAGTCTCCTCGGCCACCGCGGCCGGCAACTAGCAGTCATTTATTATTATTATTACTTTAATACTTCCGCACGAATGGTGCAATTGCTTCTTTCTTCTATCAATATACTCTACAGGTTTGCTACTTTCAAATAAAACGAAGCAGAAGCAAACTGCCGATAACACAGTGCTACAAAATCCGAACAGTTCCTTTACACTTCAGGAACATATTGTCCCATGTAACATTCGGTGTACGTCTGTCGACGTAGAATAATTTGCAACGTCATACAGAAAAAAAAATCGTGGCACCAGGAGTTCAGCGCGACAGACCCCTGCATAAACGCTTTTCCTTTGTTCCGTAGGACAGGTGTTACATATTATTTCCCGTTTACGCACGTTCTCCTGGACGGCAGCACATAACACGAATTATGTAGTCTCGGTTGATTCTCTATCGATATACAACGTTTGGTATCGATCTGAGTGTCTGACATCTGAAGGTTTGGGTGTGAGATACACCGACAGTGGCTGCAATTTTTATTTTATTACTATTATTATTATTATTTTAAAGTCACTGGAGGTGGCAGGCTGGCAGCAGCTTAATTGCTGATCTTCGGCCGAGCGCATTAACAAAGCTGAAAAGGCGATAAAAAAATACATAGAGAGGTGATAAAATTTGGTGAATTTAAACACTGCAATGGATATTAAAAGGAAGAATTAGATGATGATGATTAGTGATATAGGGCATTAAAAGGAAGAAAACAGTCGTAAAGAAGTTTAAGTAAAACATATTCAGAATTAAAACTGCCACAGTGGTTAAAATCATACAGTGATAGAATTTAAAAAATCCAGGGTGGTTAAAATCACATTGGTGGAGCACACTTCACGACGATGAAGACACTGTTTAAAACACATGACAGCACTAATATTCTGCCTGATTGGTGGCGCTTAAGTATTAAAATACCACTTTGGCACGAAGCACAAACACTGGCACAACACTAAATGTACTGTCGCACAAGTACGAAGTGCGCGCCACTTAATTTCGCCGCGCGCCGCCATGCACGCACGGCGCGGCGTTCTTAAGACGTCAGTCACGAGCGCCCTCTCCTGCAACTCCGCTCGTGGCCACCACTGAACGACATCGTTGACTTGGGACTGAGAGAGGAACCAGTTAACACTTGGGAATCACATAAACACCAGTTAAGACTTGGCTATCGGCTAGGCACTAGGAATCATCAGTAGGCAGGCCTCTATCGAATCTATGTATCAGCGTTCTGCAGTCATGAAACTTATGAAAGATAAGTATTGTAATCTCTCTATGAAATATATATCTCGTTCTAATTTACTCTAGTGTTTCTAGTTTCTGCTGTCTCACTGGCTGGTCACCCCCGTACCTGCACACGCGATCATCCTTTATTCCTGTGTCGGTCGAGACACAAAAGTGGCGACGAGGCCGAGACACAAAACTAAACGGCGCTCTGTTAACACGTTCGCTGCCGTTCACGCTCTGGCGCGATGATGCTAGGTGCCAATTCACGCTCTGGCGCGTGATCGTATTTTGACAGTATCTTTTCATAGTTTTGAGCCACTGAATGTTTTGGTTTTAGTTTTCAGTTCTTTGATATGGTTTTTTATTTGCATTTGTATTTTTGTGAAAGCAACAAATGAACAATATAGACAGTACATACAAGGTATTTCATAAAACATATGCTTATTTCTATATCATCAGCAATATAAGTATGAATAATATCAAAACTAAGAAGTCTTTTTTTTATACATATATAAACTGGTGACTAATCGAGATAAAATTAATATAATCAAAAGCTTGCTTGCTTGTTTACATAAGAATCCAATACATCTATCATGACATAATGAGAAGTGTGTGTGGCTAGTAGCCGATAATGCAAACGCGAAAATCTGTAACCACGTACGTGTCCATATCACTTATACTCTTCCCTGAGTGCCTGCCAGAGTATACAGCTTTATTAGACGATGTCAGTTTACAACAACCCGTAATAGGATGCTAGGTCGCAGCACACGCCACAGCGTGAGCGGCACCTGACTCAAGTAACGTTTACACGCGCCAGAGCGTGAACGGCAGCGAACGTGTTAAAATATGTCGAAACGGGGGCCCTACTGCAATTCGTTTAATCATTGGTACTTATGCTTACTTGAATAACTCAACACTCAATTTCCTCGAGACTAGTTTAGAGATGCGTCGAATGGCTTTTGCTGATTGTAATATGAGTTCTGAAATCCACGTAAGATTAATATTTAAAAGATCTAAAATCCAGTACCCATGTGGTGTCCTCGTAAGAGCAATCCCTTTGCTGCGGCACCTTGCACGTGGGAGCAATCACGGAAGACGCGGCCCGGCAGGCGCTGCCCGTGGCGCCACGTGTTGCCGCGGCTGGCTGGCAGACAAACAGGCCGCAGGCGGCGTGGGAGGGCGTTCTAGCCATTACCCGGGGCGGCCGTGGGCCGTCCATCAGCGCCTTAAGCCCTCTCCGCTGCTGCGCTCTCGGGCCTAACAAGTTCGTTAGCGGACAAAGAGGCGCCCACATCCGAAATTACAGCGGCGCTTCTATAATCAGGCCGGGCGGCGCCGACAGCGAGCCCGTGGACGGCGCGAAGCGGCGCGCTCTCGCGTTAACAACCGGCCGAGGCGGGCGCGCCACCTGCTCCTCAGGCGAAGCGTGGCAGCACCGAGCTACTACCACGCCACGTCGTGCCGCAGCTGCCGGCGGACGGTAATATATCCTGACAACGAGCGCCGAGAGAGCGCGGTTGCTCGTCGGCCTCATCTCGGGACAACCGCGTCATCCAGTAGTCGAGCGGTTCCAAGTCTGTAGGTCGCCACCCAACAGTGGGTCATGGGGTCTCTTCACATTGATCGCCAGACGGCGTGCAAAATACACCAGCTGAAAACTCGGCATTGCCCGATTATTTATTCGTTCTTTCCTCCCCTAGTCTATCTTCCCTCCCCTCCTCTTTCTCTCTATCCAGCTCTTTACTCACACGAAGTGATGAGTGCTATCTTATTTATTTATGTAGCGTATGGCTTACAGAATCGTAATAGGTTTCAGAAATTACTGCAATCAGTCGCCTTTTGTTTCTTCTTAATGAAGATTTATTTAAACCATTACCGGTTTCAAGTTGCCTAGCAGCTCATCATCAGATGGTATACGTTTATTGCAAATTATATTTGTATCTGTGGCAGGGCAGAAAACGAAAAAAGTAAACACTGATTTTGGAAGGCTGTATTGAATAATCACAATATAAGTCTGTCTTCAAGACATTACTTACAGTTTATTCAGTATAGCCTACCAAAATTAGTGTTTACTTTTTTTCGTTTTCTGCCCTGCCACGGATACAAATGTAATTTGTAATAAATGTATACCATCTGATGATGAGCTGCTAGGCAGCTTGAAACCAGTAATGGTTTAAATAAATCTTCATTAAGAAGAAACAAAAGGCGACTGGTTGCAGTAATTTCTGAAACCTATTTCAAGAAACAGTCTCAGTTTCCAACACAATGGATAAAAGTTTTACAGAATTGTATACTGAGTACACACAATAATTCATATGGACATGATATGTAAAATTACAAAGAGATATGGATGAGTTCACAATTTAAAAGTTGTTCGTTATGTTTAATGTTGAATCTATCGTTTAATCAGTCAACAAAAGTAGTTTATTTTAAAGCTACTCATTCAAAACCCGATCTGGTAATAGCTGCAGTCCAAATAGTTGTCATATATTGATGTTTAAAAGTCGAGATCGTTAAATCATCTGATGTTGTTGTTGTTGTGGTCTTCAGTCCAGAGACTGGTTTGATGCAGCTCTCCACAATACCCTATCCTGAGCAAGCCTCCTTAACTCCACATAAGAACGGTAACCTAAATCTGTCTGAATCTGCTTACTGTATCCATCTCTTGGGCTACCTCTGCGGTTTTTACCCCACACACTTCCCTCCAATGCTAAATTCACGATTCCTTGATGTGTAAGAATCGATCCCTTCTTTTAGTCAAGATATGCCAGAAATTCCCTTCCTCCCCAATTCTGTTCAGTACCTCCTCATTAGTTATGCGATACACCCACCTAATCTTCGGTAGCACCACATTTCAAAAGCCTCTATCCTCTTCCTGTCCGCACTGTTTATCGTCCATGTTTCACTCCCATACAAGGCAACACTCGACACAAATACCTTCAGAAAGGACTTCATTAGGCTTTAAATCAATATACGAGGTTAACAAATTTCGCTTTTTCAAGAACGCTTTTCTACCCATTGCCATTCTGCATTTTATATCCTCTGTACTGCGACCATCATTTGTTATTTTACTGCCCAAGTAACAAAACTCATCTACCTCCTTTATTACTTCGTTACCTAATCTAATTCCTTCAGCATCACCTGATTTTCTTAGACTGCACTCCATTACCCTTGCTTCACTCTTGTTAATTTTCATCTTATATGCACCTTTCAGCACACTGTCCATTACGTTCAATTGCTCTTTCAGGTCCTTTGCTGTCTCTGACACAATTCCTATGTCATCGGCAAAATGCAATGTTTTTAATTCTTCATCCTGAACTTTAATTCCTGCTCCAAATTTCTCCTTGCTTTCTTTTATAGCTTGCTCAATGTACAAATTGAATAACATACCTTTCATGCCCTTCAACTCTAAAAACTACTGCCTGGGTTTTGAACAAGTTGTAAATAGCCTTACGCTTCCTATATTTTACTCCTGCTTGCTTCAGAACTTTAAAGAGTTTATTCCAATCAACATTGTCAAAAGCCTTCTCCAAATCTACAAAAGCTAGAAATGTAGGTTTGCCTTTTCTTAATCTATCTTCTAGGATAAGCCGTAACGTGAGTATTACCTCCCGTGTTCCTACACTTCTCCTGAACCCAAACTGATCCTCCCCGAGGTCGGCTTATACCAGCTTTTCTATCCTTCTGTAAATAATTCGTGTTAATATTTTGCAACCATGACTTATTAAACTGATGGTTCTGTAATTTTCACACCTGTCTGCGCCTGCTTTCTTTGGAATGTGGATTATTACATTTTTCTTAAAGTCTGAGAGTACTTCGCCTGTCTCATACATCTTATACAGTTTTGTCATGGCTGGTTCTCCCAGAGACTTCAGTAGCTCTGTGGGAATGTCATCCACTCCAGGGGCCTTGTTTCGACTTTGGTCTTTCAGTGCTCTGTCAAATTCATCTCTCAGTATAGTATCTCCTATTTCTTCCTCATCTACTTCTTCCTCCCTTCCTACAACATTGTCTCTAAGTTCATTTCCTTCGTAGAGCTTCTCTATATACTCTTACCACCTTTCAGCTTTCCTTTCCTTGCTGAGAACTGGTTTTCCATCTGTGTTCTTGATATACATAGAGCTGTTTTTCTTATCTCCAAATATCTCTTTTATTTTCCTCATATCTTCACCAAAATTCAACTGGACACATGCATCGTTCAGTAACACAGCAATTTGGTTTACTGAGAAACAGTGCATTAAACTCATTATGTGCACAACGGATCTTTAACAAGACAACTGTGACATGTAACCTACATGAAACACACATTAATTATACTCAAAAAAATTTGAATGCGAGAAAGATATTAAAAACACAAACCACTTTCATAATGTTAGACTAAGAGAATTTTAGGCTGATCAGTACCTGATTATCAAAACTCAGTATATACTCAATTATCTACAGTGTTGCATAATAATCATTTACTACGGTACCAATAAAGAAATATGTTCAATAAGATTACCAAAATCAATACTGCACATTAAATCCACAAATAACTAATTATCTATTAAAGGAAGTAGGTTAATTTTCTAACTACGTAAATGAAAATGAAAAGAAAGGTCAACTTGGTTACTTATTATTAATAATCACCATTACATTACCTAAATGATAGAACCTTTTCATAATTACTTGTAATGCTATTACCTTCATTGTAGGGGTGGTACAACCTTTTTCACAATTACATGAAATGCAAAATAATGGGTTGTACCACTCTTCGAATGAGGGTAATAGCATTTCATGTAATTATGAAAAGGTTGTATCATTTAGGTAATATAATGGTAATTATTAATAATAAGTAAAAAAGTTAACCTTTCTTTTCAACTTTGTTACTTATTATTAATAATCACCATTACATTACCTAAATTATACAACCTTTTCATATTTACATGAAATGCTATTACCCTCACTCCAGGTGTGGTACAATTGCCAATTGCTGGTACTGCAGCCTCTGCTCTACATCGGAGCCATATACACAACACAGCTGCTCTCTAAGCGAGCTGAACCACAAGTCTCTCTCTCTCTCTGCACGAGCTACAATGGTATGCGATACATAATCTTTGCCAAAGATGAAACTTCACAGATTTATGTACACATATCTATACATACAGTAGAAGCAACATTATACATTTTCTTGCAAGCAAGTTACTCGACACAAAACAGGAGGCACAATATAAGACATTTTCTTGCAAATTCAGCAATATACATTTTCTATGGACACGTTTCATATGTAAAATAAATAAAAAGTGCTGTAGAGCGGTAGCAGAAGAAGCTGGTTTTCTCGTCATAGTTGGATATCGACAGGTTCCAACCAGATTGTTGGTGCAGGTGTTGCGTCTACAAAATCTTTAAAGGTAACCATGAATTTTCTTTTGGGGCAGTCACGTAGAATGCGCTCCAGCGTTTGTGCCGATGTTCCGAAGTCGCATTGGTAGTCGTCGCTAACTCTCCAGTTGTGTAGCGTTGCTTTGGTCACGGTGTGGCCAGTTATGATCCGGTTAAGGGAGCTCCATATTTTTCTTGGTAGGCTTGCACCCGGAAGTTGGATGCTCGGGTTTATATTGTTTAAATTCTTGTGGCTATGGAACGACGCCCACTGGTTTTTCCACTCGTCTTTGAGATTATAGCAGTCTGGGGAGAGTTGGCCAGTGCTTACCCATATTGGTTCTCAAGATTTTAGTCGGGTGAGTGGTACGATGTTCAATGTTTCGTGAATAGGCAAGCCTCTGGATCGTTTGAGTTTCATCCTTTCATGTGTTACTGCTTATTGTACCATCAGCCAAGTTGTTGGTGGGAATTTTAGAGTTCCTGTCACTATTCACATAGCATCATTTAGATGGACATCTATTTCGTTGACACGATTACTTCTGTTCCAAACGGGAGAACAGTATTCGGTGACAGGATACACAAGTGCTTGTGCTGTGGTTCTTAAGGTGATTGCGTTAGATCCCCAGCTAACACCAGCCAATTTCCTAAGTATATTGTTTCTTGAATTTAGCTTCCTGTTAGTTCTAAGTGTTTCCTAAAAGAGTGCTATCGACAAGGGTTCTTAAATTGATTCCGTATTTCTTTATTTCCAGAAGGCTTTTGACACCGTACCTCATAAACGGCTTTTAATCAAACTCCGTGGCTATGGGATATCGCCCCAAATTTACGACTGAATACGGGATTTCCTGTCAGAGAGGACACAGTTTGTAGTAATCGATGGTAAGGCATCGACTAAAAAAGATATAATATCGGGCGTTCCACAGGCTGGTGTTATTGGTATTCTGATGTTCCTTATTTACTTAAACGATTTTGGAGAAAAATGTAAGAAGCTCTCTTAGGTTGTTTGCAGATGAGGCCGTCATTTACCGTCTAGTAAAATCATCTGAAAATCAAAACCAACTGCAGAACGATATAAATATCACTATGATGTAAAAATTGGCAATTGACTTTAAATAATGAGAAGTGTCCACATGAGTACGAAAAGAAATCCGTTAAATGTTTTTTACAAGATAAATCAATCAAATCTGAAAGCCGTAATCTCCACCAAATACCTAGGAATTACCATTACTTTAGACTGAAACTGGAAACAACACGTAGGTAATATCGTAAGAAAGGCGAACCAGGGACTGCGATTTATTGGCAGAACACTTCAAAGATGAAACAGAACTACTAAAGAGGCTGCATACACTACGCTTGTCAGTCCTTTTTTGGAGCATTGCTGCCCAATGTGGGATCCTTATCAAGTGGGTTTGACGGAGGCCATCGAAATAGTCCATAGAAGGGCAGCTCGTTTTGTATCGTCACGATACAGGTTAGACAGCGTCACGGAAATGACACAGGATATGGGATGTGAATCATTACAACAACGGCGTTTATCGCTGCGGCGTGGGCTACTTACGAAACTCCAATCGCCAACAATCTCCTCCGAATGCGAAAATATTTATTGATCCCAGTTACATAGGAATAAATGACCATCAGAATAAAATACGAAACCAGAGCTCAAACGGAGAGAAGAATGGAATGGGAGGTAAATAGTACGAAGTTGGTTCGAAGAACCCTCTGCCAAGTACTTAAATGTGATTTGCAGAGTATCCCATGTAGATGTAGTTCTCTCTCATCTCTCTGTTCATCTCCATTTTCCCCTCTCCATGCCCATTTCTTCTACTCCCCATCATCCATCTCCCCTCCTTGCTTCATCTCCTTCCCCCTCCCCACATATACACTGTGTCACACTTAACTTTTTCACCGAAAATATCTCTAGAGATACAACATACTAGGGTTGGAACTTCAATATTAGCAACTATTTATTCACAACCGATACAAAACCGTTAAATATTTGCACCTGTTACTGTCCTTCAGAGTAGGCAGCAGCGTTATGTAGAACCGTTGCCAGCGATAGTAGTGTACTGTCAGCAGAGCCTGTTCTGTTGACAGTGCGAATTGAGCGGTCTTCTCCCAGTCTAATCTCTGGAACGGTTGTGAAGCGAATGCCACGAAATGTTTCCTTCATTTTCGGAATCATATCGAAATCAAAAGCACTTAGGTCTGAGGAGTGTGTTGGATAATGCATTACTTCCCAGTCCCAACAACCGAACAAACCATTCGTAGGTTGCGCTGCATGCGCCCACGCATTGTTGTGCCACTGTTCTGCATGGCAATGGCGTTTCCCTGCCCGCCCTTGAAGACGTTGATGGCACTGTCATGCTGTACGACCTCTGGCACATTCGATCTTGATGCAACTCCCCCGCTTGCTCACAAGTGACTGTGCGCACGCTGGTGACGTGGAACGGGCGAGTCCATTTGCTCGTATGTAAGATAGGAATGTAAACAAATTGCCCCAAAGAGGCTAAACGCGTTAAATAAATCATTGTAATGAAGAATGTGTTTTATTGAAAGTAAAATAAATTTATTATTGAAGAATATGTTATTCCGTTTGTTTAGTAATAGCCCATTTACCATTTTTTTATATCTTACAAATCAAAGCATCGTCCCTTCATTTTAATCTTTTTCTAGTCGGGCCAAGTGGTCTTGGGGTAAAGTGCTCGACTGGAAACCGAATTTTTTTCAGTCTGTGTTTTAACCCGTCCTTCACCTCTCAACGATGTGAGGAGTCGCCAGAAACGACACGTGGTTTGGATTCCACGTTAAGCTGTAGGTCCCCTTTCCCTGGTTGGATAACTGGGGTAGGCTACTGACACACTGAAAGAAGCCTGTTATTAAAATAAGGAAGATCTCGGGCAGTTGAGATCTGCAAATGTAAATTAAAATGCTCACTGCTGTTCTGAATTTCTTTACGAGTGGCCACAGTACATGTGCAACGGAAATTTATCTAACTGCTCACTCCTGAAAGGAGCAGCCAACGTTTTATCAAACACAAAATTAGTGTTAGAAAATAAATGAATAGATAATTAAACACGGGATGGGGAGCATGAAATCATAAAGCAGAGGTTTGATACTTTAAAAATCATAATCTATTCAATAAAATAAACAAACAAATAAATGTGGGGAGACCAAATTAAGCATACACCTTGTACAAAAGTGAATTAAATCATAAAATTACTGCCCATAATAAAATTGTTTTTGCCATTTATGAATATGGAGGTAGCGTGGGAGGAAATTTGCAAACACACAATAGGTAGCTGAAAACACATTCATTCACAGACACGCGCACAATGCGTGGCTTTACAGTACCCTCCGGGAACACATGAAAGCAGTTGCGAAATGATGCGTCGGCGGCGTATTGACGAGATGGCAGGTGTCTTGATCACTAATTTTAAGTACACTGTCCACTAAGTGAACTCATGTTTGGGGATTCAGCGGCTCACTATTTTTAAGTACCAAGTGGTGTGTGACCATGCCCAATTTCATAGCAATTATAAAAAGAACTTAATTTAGAATAAGCGAGTAAAGCACATGCGAGAATTTGAGATGTAACAGACCACTTAGGGAAATACCCAAAGACTGTAAATTTGCATGTAGGCAACACCAATACAATTTGTAACTCTTGTAAGAAAATCCCTGTGTATTAGCCCTATGCTGATCTACAGATATCACGTAACTTTGGTTTAAGAATGTTAGCATATTGTAAACACACCACAGAAACTAATAACCACTCAATTAATGTGCATCCATTGGTAGGAAGCAGAGTTATTGCATATTAAAGCTGTATTCCTGAATATAAACTAAGCACATGTAGAATTAACAGATAGTAATAGAAAACATATTAAATGATATTAGATTCTCATCAAACTCACTACATGGACTTAAAATGCCGTCTGATGCATTAATGTAATACTGGCAGTAATTTATTATGTGAATTCCGAAGACTTAATCTGAAACCAACATGACCACATGGTTAGCTTTTAAGCATTACTTAGAAACTATGATATTTATAGAACTAAAAGAAACTGTCAATATTTAAACTTGCTAAAACGTAAATCTGTACATGTTAGGAATTATATTCATAACATAATTCTCACGTAATTAACGTCTTTATGAATTTCATTTTTCGAATACATATATCATCATATATTGCTTATTGATAGAGCTGAAGCATTGAATTTAAAATTTGTGGTGCGGCCGGGAATCGAACCCGGACCTCCATGCTTACTAGGCAGATGTCTTAACCGTTTTTTTTTTTTTTTTTTTTTTTTTTTCCCTCCAGGTAGATCTATGATGTGCGGTCGTTTTTCATTGTTCGTTTTTGGTCGTTCGTTGATCAGTTGGCTCAGCTTTTTTATTGCAGAGGACGTTCAGCCCTCTGACCGGGCGCGCTGAGCCACGGCGCCCGGCTGCCGTTAGACTACCACACCACTAACGATTAAGGCGCCTCGGAATAGTCTATTTACGATTTCCCTCCACAACACAAACTTTAATTCAGCTTCTTTTGTTCCAAAGATAATTGCCACTACTGCCAAGGCTCTCCATGCAGCGGAATAGCACCTCAGCAATGGACATGGTGGAACAACCCTGTTATGGTGATATAAATATCAATTAAATACAATGAAAGAATCCCTGAGACGGATTTTCGTCTCAAATATGTCAAAGACATTATTGATAGAGCTGAAGCATTGACATATTTGAGACGAAAATCCGTCTCAGGGATTCTTTCATTGTATTTAATTGATATTTATATCACCATAACAGGATTGTTCCACCATGTCCATTGCTGAGGTGCTATTCCGCTGCATCGAGAGCCTTGGCAGTAGTGGCAATTATCTTTGGAACAAAAGAAGCTGAATTAAAGTTTGTGTTGTGGAGGGAAATCGTACATAGACTATTCCGAGGCGCTTAAATCGTTAGTGGTGTGGTAGTCTAACGGTTGAGACGTCTGCCTAGTAAGCATGGAGGTCCGGGTTCGATTCCCGGCCGCACCACAAATTTTAAATTCAATGCTTCAGCTCTATCAATAATGTCTTTGACATATTTGAGACGAAAATCCGTCTCAGGGATTCTTTCATTGTATTTAATTGATATATTGCTTAATTGTGGCAATTCTTATCCAAGTGATCGTATTTAAAAGAATAAACATTTAATGTTCTACTTACCAATATTAAGTATATCTTGTAACAAATCCGTTAGTAATGATAAATGTATAAGTTCCTGGTTCTAAAAATAATATGTATTGTTGTCACATGTCAAAATAGAGTATAAGGATCCGTGCAGAGAGACTCGAGGCGTCATTATTAACGCTGTCTTTGGGCAGTCACTATGTATGTCAGTATGCAGATCGATTCCAACAATGTAATGTATTATTGAATATAGTTTTATGAAAAGTGCGACTTGTGTTTTGAGTTCACATTAAGTGATGCAGGTCTGTAAGATATCACCCAGCACGCAACCTTAAACCGAATTTCAGGCACGTGGAGAACTTTGCAAGCGAAGCAGATTCTACGAGATTCACCCAACCTACGACAATCTGGTAATGTGTTGAACTTAATAATGTTGTAATTGTATCCTTGCTACGTGGAAGTGACATTTATTTAGCATCCGCTTATAGAAGTTATCAGTTTGTAGCAGGTACGTTACAAAGTGGTTGAGGAGCTGGGATATTGTAAGTCGTGTTTGGAGTATCTAAGACAAAAAAAAAGGCAATAGTATAATACATAAATTTCTTACGGCTAAATGGTGACATTACATTTCATTACATTACATGTTTCTGCTGAAACCACTGGACATCTTCCTGGTTGTTGATGTTTATACTGGGTGATGTGTAGTCTTACATCACAATTGAAACTCTAAACATCGTACTCATCAACCTGGTAAAAATGCTGTTGGTCAACGTTGTTTATGAATACCGTAACTCGCGGTGTTGTTATTTGGAGGCAAAGATGGTGAGCCGGTGCTGAAGGCGATACAACTCGACGAAGAAATCCGTGCAGAAAAGGAAACAAAAGCTGTAAAATATTTTCGCTGGAGAAGAAGCAGACAATTACAATGAAGGTACTGTCTACTCCATTGTTATTTTTCGAGTGAGAGTGCGTCACAATAGTCAGGCGTAAATTTTTTGTTTGCCTCATAAAAGAACAATAGGAAAAGGGTTATATTTTTGTCAAGTGAAAGTGTTTGATAGGTCATCAGTATGAGTGTTAATGGAGAAAATAGTGGTGCAGATGCACTAGGTCAACAAAATCGAGTGTCCGAAAACGCAGAAAATAGTGAAAGTGTAAACCAAAACATAAATGATAATGTAGATGTTAATACAAGTTTGGTATTAGGTCACAATGATGCATCACAACCGTGTTCGCCGTTTCTCGGTTTTCCTGAATCCGAATCGACCAATAACCTAACCTTTTTACTTCGCCAACTTATGTCAAAAGTAGATTCACAAAATGATAAATTAGATTCTCAGAATTCTAAACTGGATATAATACAAGTCACAACAGACAGTCTTAGCTCGATATGCAATCGTAAAAAGTCGAACTTGAGGAATTAAAAACCAAAACAGAAACTGTAGTGGCAGCTGCGGGAGTCTTTGAATCAGATTATCACATTTTCAAAAATATAGTTAACAAATCGCAAACAGAGGTTCAGGAACGAGTCAATATTATTGACAATAGCGTTAAAAAAGTCGAAGAAAACTTAGTTAACTTCACAAAAAACGTGAGAGAGAGTCACGAAATTATTGACCAAAACCTTTCCCATGTTAAGCAGAATGTAGAAATAAATCAGAAAAATATTACAGAAGTCAGTAACAGAGTTTTGGATGTTGAACACATTGTTGCATAATCTAGATTTAATGTTACTAGTGGCTGTAGCTCAACGCATGTGAACATTGTTTTACTGGTAACAGTAAGATACACCTGGTAGATTTTATGTTTCAATGTAAAGATCATTTTAGTAGGGGGATGACAGATGCCCTCAAGGTAAAGTTTGTCAGAAGATTTCTCGAGGGAGAAGCTCTGTCTTGGGCAAACCTTAATGTTCACGCTGAGACTACATTTGTAGAGTTTGGAAGTAATTTCTTTAAACGCTTCTAGTCAAAAGCAAAGCAAGCCAGAATTATTACAGAGTTTCTGAATGGTCCTCGCTATAGAGAGGGGAACAAATTTATGAAAGAATTCTGTGAGGATCAGTTGGAAAAATTAGTTCATATTGATAGAACTTTAGATGACCTGATCAAAATTGATTCTCTTAAAAAGAGATTGCCGAATAAGTTGTACTGGAGTCTTGTTTACGGCCCAGATGATAGAATAGATAATTTCTTGAATTATGTTGAGAAGTTAGACATGGCTCAGGACAGAAATGAAAGAGGGGGTGATAGACCAAGAGATCAAAATGCTCAGGAAAGTAGAAGATGGGGTAATAACAATGGTACCAGTGATAACTCTGATGGCAGGAACAGGGGAGAGATAATTCCAACCAATTTCACAATGGTTCACAAGGAGAAAATACTGGGAAAAACAGACAACATAATACTGGGCATTATAGGAATAATAATTATTATTATTTTCAGGTAGAGGGAGTCATTATTATCAACAACAATGTGGTAATCAGAGTAGACAGACTGAAAGCAAAAATCAGCATATTAACAAAAGCAATCTGGGAAACTAAGAGGTTGCCTCATGGGAAGCCTGTCAGTATGAGGCGAATGGACACACGGAGAGGAACAGGCTAATTTTAACAGAAGAGTTAGAGGGAATAATGGGAGGTATAGCCACAGTAGGCTACACAGTGACACACAGAGGGTAAATATTATTGAGTTTACAAATAATTCTGGGAAAAGTGTACAGAAATTCTTGAAAAGTGTGTTGGCAAATCGAAAGATCAGGATTTTGAAATAGAAGATGGGGTTCTGACTGAAATATTAAATAATGTAAATAAATGTAATAAAGTAACTGAAAACACTCATGTAAATGTTCAGGATAAAGATTTGGGCTTAAGTAGATTGTTTTAGGAGGTGCCTTTAGCACAGAAAACTGACACTGATATTGATAAAGTAGCTGCAGAGAGACATGTACAGAAAGCTGAAGTTTTGGGTGAAGATGTCTTTACGGGTAGTATGGAGAGAGATGTTATTGAGTAATAATGAAGATGTTAAGGAAGAGGAATTGGAGAAAGTTTTGTTCAATGAATTGGACGGATTTATTTATTTGGAAAGGAAATCAGTAAAAAAGTGTTGGAAGTCACATGTAATTGTGTTAAAGAATGTCGTAGTAAGTGTATTTCGACTGAATCTTTTAAAACTGTATGTCAGAATATATGTCCTGAGCAGGGAGTACCAGGGGAAACTGTGTAGGAAAAGATGGTAAACTTGTAGGAAAAGAAGTTGATTTAGATTTTAAAGAAGTAGAAAAGGATTTATTGTCTGAAAAGGAAAATCTGGAAAAAACTGATGTTTATGGTAGCCCTTATGTGCAAGTGGAGATTGGAAAGTGGAAAGGAAACTGTCTGATCGATACCGGAAGTCCTATTAGTGCAATTTCAAAGACATTCAGGGATAGAACAAGAGATATGGAGAACTTCGTTGAGTTTCCAATAACTGGGGTTAAAATTAAAGGGGCGAAAGGAAAAAGCAGTAAGTTGATTAATAGGCAGGTTTTATTAACTTACAGTATTAATGGGATAACTTTTTCACAGGGATTTCTGGTCATTGAAGATCTGAATGAAGAAATATTGCTTGGGACAAACTGGATTGTTAAGGACAAAGTTTATTTTGATTGGGAAGGGATGAAAATTTATTTTGTTGAACCAAAGAGTAGGAATGCTAGGGAGTCAGAAATTCTAGTGATTGGTAACAATAACACTAACCAAATTGCAGATCGCAGACAGTTAAGGGAAAGGGTATTTTTGGAACAGGATGAAAATTTCTTTGAGGAAGATTCAGATAGTAAAGTGGTTTTACGTTACGTTACGTTACACGTTACACAGACGAAGTGCTAGTAGCACATGTAACGACATTGGCCTAAAAGCAATGATATTTTGTTCTTTTCTATTTAAATGTGTTTTATTAATGTCCAGGAACCTATATTTTTTTTTATTTTTCTATTTATGTACATGTGATGATTATGGATGTTAGGCTTACATGAACTGAACGGAGGCACACTCATATGTCAGTGAACACTTTTATTATACTAAATAATGTGATGCTAAAAAGCCATTGCACAAGAGACTAACGATATTAAGCACAGTTTGCATGATCTGCCAAAGCAAAATATAAACATATATGCAGCTATAGGTTGTAGTGATTGTAAAATGTGTGAATAGTCAATTATTATGAAACTGAAAAAACACTTTATTATTATCAAACCACATGTCATTGCACCAGTGACTTTTCATAAACCTATTACTAGTATTAAGTTTAACATTACTTATTTGAATTATGGTTATATGTATCTTCTGCTATGTTATATGCCTTATACCATGAAAACATGGAACATTTTCTACAAGTTTAAACATAGACAAAAAGGTATGCAAAAAGATCAACATTCTGCTTATCATGAGGATTGGAGAGTAATATTTACCGGTTATTTAGAATTTCGGGAATAGGGAATGAAAGAATTAAAAACAGCTGACACTACATATAGAAGTGCATTACACAGAAGTTCTGTAAAAGAAAAATGAAGCTAGTCAGAAATTTAAGTAAACAAATAGAGTGGTGTAAGAATGCTACTGTCTGTTGTGAAACTAGGGAAAATTTACTCTGTGTCGAAATTTAAGTTGGTAGGTAATCTACATTGACACAGTTGAGTCATTCAATTTTATATATATATATATATATATATATATATATATATATATATATATATATATATATATATATGTATGTACTTATATATCTTATGTCACTTGTGTTTTTACTACCGATATTGAGCGTAAATACTCAAGCGCATTGCTATTTTTATGAACTTGAAAGAAATGTAACATACATTGATACTGAACAATGCTGTTATGTGGAGAGCTGACGAAAGCCTTGTCCAACTTACACTTGTACAATGCTGTCAGGGGAGTATTGAGACGTAACAGACCACTTGGGGAAACACCTAAAGACTTTACATTTGCATGTAGGCAACACCAATACAATTTGTAACTCTTGTAAGAAAATCCCTGTGTATTAGCCCTATGCTGATCTACAGATATCACGTAACTTTGGTTTAAGAATGTTACCAGATTGTAAATACACCACATAAAATAAGAACTACTTAGTTCATGTTCATCCATTGGCAGGAAGCAAAGTTATTGCATATTAAAGCTGTATTCCGGAATCTAAAGTAAGCACATGTAGAATTAACAGATAGTAATAGAAAACATATTAAATGATATTAGATTCTCATCAAACTCACTACATGGACTTAAAATGCCGTCTGATGCATTAATGTAATACTGGCAGTAATTTATTATGTGAATTCCGAAGACTTAATTTGAAACCAACATGACCACATGGTCAGCTTTTAAGCATTACTTGGAAACTATGATATTTATAGAACTAAAAGAAACTGTCATAAGTTAAGCTTGCAAAAACGTAAATCTGTACGTGTTAGGAATTATATTCATAACATAATTCTCACGTTATTAACGTCTTTATGAATTTCATTGTTCCAATACATACGTCATATATTGCTTGATTGTAGCAATTCTTATCAAAGTGATCGTATTTAAAAGAATAATCATTTAATGCTCTACTTACCAATATTAAGTATATCTTGTAACAAATCCGTTTTCAATGATAAATGTGTAACTTCCTGGTTCTAGCAATAATATGTATTGTTGTCACATGTCAAAATAGTATATAAGGATCCGAGCAGAGAGACTCGAGGCGTCATTATTAACGCTGTCTTTGGGCAGTCACTATGTATGTCAGTATGCAGATCGATTCCAACAAAGTAATGTATTATTGAATATAGTTTTATGAAAAGTGCGACTTGTGTTTTGAGTTCACATTAAGTGATGCAGGTCTGTAAGATATCACCCAGCACGCTACCTTAACCCGAATTTCAGGCACGTGGAGAACTTTACAAGATTCTACAAGATACACCCAACCTACGACAATCTGGTAATCTGTTGAACTTAATAATTGGTAATTGTAACCTTGCTACGTGGAAGTGACATTTATTTAGCATCAGCTTATAGAAGTTATCAGTTTGTAGCATGTACGTTACAAATTCGTATAGAAGTAAGCTAGAACTAACAAAAGCATGGCCGAAGGCCGAAGTAATGACTGATACGAAAGCACGTGGTGCAATCGGTGATACAAGACAGGAAAGACGAAATCAAATAAGAAAATCTAAGAAATATTTAGTATACTCGCGGATACAGACGGGAAGTGATAATGTTAGTTAAAAAACAGCAAGGAAATTCAAACACACTAAATTTACACAAAGGCTGAAGGCCACACACGTGTATTCTAACTTGAATAAAACCCGACACACAATCATCACTGGAATGAAAAAGCAAATAATAAATTTACAATGAATTTACTCGAGTTCTGTAAATTAAGAAACACTTCGGCTAGCGTAGCGAAAGAACTATCCAAGAGGACTATCACTGAAAAACCAAGACTGCCTGAAAACGAAGAAATGAAAGTTGTAACAGCATGCCTTTCCCTCAGCATGATTTGGCGGAGTACTTACTTCCACTGTCGTCGGAGCCAGAATGAAGATGCAGAGTGAAGCTCTAAGGCCACGAACCCCCCCCCCTCCCGCCCCCGCCATACACCGGATCTAAAGCGCGCTAAAAGCGACGCAGAGCGCGTTCAGAGACTAGTGTTCACCAACACTTGCTACCTGGCCAAGACAATTCCCTCTACAACCGCTCCCAGAGAGGTCTCGTGTCACCTCTATCGTCCAAGATTAGGTTGGTACGACATTAAGAACACGGCCACCTCGCCACCTTGCCAAGTAAGCTTGTCTCTGGCCAGCCAGAAGACGCCAGCGCAGACGACAAACGAAGCCATGCGTACGTAACTACAGCAAAACGAGGCCTAAAGCGGGAGACGACGACTGTAAGCCATTCCGCGGCAGTCAGTCAATATTAAGAGCAACCTTCCACATTCACATGAACACACACGTTCAATCACACGGGTGGAAACGTATATAAACATGGGGCATTGATCATTAATAAAAAGAATAAAATAATTAACACGTAGATAAATAACATTAATGGCGCCGTAACACTTCAGGTTAATGAATAAATCAAAATAGAACACGACCACACACGAGATAACTAGTATAACGATGGTTCGATGAACCTTCTGCCTGGCACTTAAATGTGATTTGCAGAGTATTCCATGTAGAATCAGTGGACGTGTTTTAACACAAGTCGCCGAAGTGGCGTCCAGTTGTAAGACTTGAACCAGGCCAATGAGCCACACTAAATTATTATTATGATTATTCCTATTTTTATACATTTTCATGTTTTTTATATTACTTCTAGTGGACCCAGTAGTGCTTCGCAGTTGCTAACAATACGTGGGAATAGAATGAATAGCGTAATCTCTTACTCGGTCCCTCTCTTAAGTTCTCTGCTCCTCGCTCTTCATTTTTGTCTCCACCTCTCATTCCCTTTTTCAATTTTCTCCTCCTTCAACTCTATCTCAGTCCATCACCTTCATCCCACCCCCGTATATCTTTTATCCCAAACTCCATATCCTGCTCTCGCTCCCCCCTGTTTTTATATCCTCGGTCCCTCTATTTATTCCCATTTATTTAATCATCTTCTCTCTGTCTCTCCCTAGCTATCTAGCACCTCCTACATCTTGTTTTTCTTGTTTTGAAGGTTAAGTGTAAATAAATTAACCAAGATAGAAATAAAACTCTACACCTAAAATCTTTTGGGCAACACCCTCTGTCATACCCCGTGTGAATTTTATGTAAACATTGCTATTCCTCATATTTTGAAGCTCAAATGTGCAAAATGTTATTGCAATTGAATGAGATCTGTCATCGATGTCCTTTCTATCGTCAATTATAACTGATATTTCCATTTGCTAAAGTTAAATATTTCCTCGCGATCACAGGAATGTTAATAGTGTAAGAAGTGGATTAAAACAATATTTAAAGCGCGCTGCATATATTTTAAAACTTTGGCTCATGTAACGGGACGCCACACGCTCATTGTCTTAACACCACCTTGAGGCAAATCGGTCTGAAGATTATCTGATTGTAACATCGAAACCGGTCACTTAAAAATAAATAAATAAATAAAACTATTTTTATTGTTTTTTCTAACTAGACCGATGTTTCAAACATTACATCAGTTTGCTGCATTCCAAAAAGAAAAAATGTTTTCCAAACTCATTAGCGCTCAACCAATCTTATGAACTGCATATATGGGGTAGTTTGCGTTCCTCAACGATACACATGCCGTATCGGAAGTTCAACCACAGCGGAGGGGTATCTGTGGAAGGGCCAGACAAACGTGTGGTTCCTGAAGAGGTGCAGCAGCCTTTTCAGTAGTTGCAGGGGCAACAGTCTGGACGATCGACTGAGATGGCCTTGTAACATCAGCTAATGTAGCTTTGCTATACAGTTACTGCGAACGGCTGAAAGCAAGGGGAAAATACAGCCGTTACTTTTCCCGAGGACATGCAGCTCTACTGTATGAACATATGATGATGGCAGCCTCTCGAGTAAAATATTCCGGAGGTAAAATAGTTATTTTGAAGTTAGATATGGTACGATTAGTGAAGTTTCGTGGCAGGATGAACAGGATTTTTTCTCAGGTAAGAACACGGTTATAAATACAAAATCTGTTTGGGGGAAATGCAGTTGTAGGTATGGTAACAAATATGAAAATAGGAATGCGAACAGCATAGTGAACGCATTATCGTAGCAAAGACACGAAGCCAACACCGACAATAGTAACACAAGATTGTATGCCAACTAGCTCTACTGGTGATGAGAAGATATAAGAAATGTATGAGAAGATAAAAGTAATAATTTGTACAGTTAAGGGAGAGGAATACTTGATTGGATGAGATACTGGAACTCGGTAGTACGAAATGGAAGAGAAGGAAAAGTAGTGGGTGAAAAGGAATGAAAGATGTATTCGCCTTATAGAATTTCGTGCTGTGCACAATTTAATCATCACAAACATTTCGTTTAGTCATCACGAAAGGAAGTTGAATACTTGGAAGACACCAGAAGACACTGGAAGGTTCCAGAATGATTTCATAATGGTAAGACATAGGTTTCGAAACAAAGTTTTAAATTGTAAGACATATCCAGGGGAGATATAGACTATGAACTGTAGAAAACTGTAAACTGAAGAAATAGCAAAAAGGTACAAAAGTTAGGAGATGAAAACCTGGATACATTGAAAGAACCAGAGGTTGTCGAGATGAACCATAATGTGGGTAAAACATGGGTAATGGAATGTAGTATCACAAAATCTGGCGATGCTGAAGGAATTAGATTAGGTGATGAAATAATAAAAGTAGTAGATGAGTTTTGTTATTTGGGTAGCAAAATAACTTCTGATGGCAGAAGTAAAGAAGATATAAAATGAAAAAGAGCTGTGGGAAATTTGTTGACATCCATTATTAATTTAAATGTTAGGAAATCTTCTCTGAAAGCATTTGTCTGAAGCGAACCACTGTATGGCAATGACACCTGGACCATGAGGAGTTCTGACGGAAAGGTGATAGAATCTTTTGAAATTTGGTGCTACAGACTAATGCTGAGGATAAGATGGGTGGGTAATCACGTAACTAACGACGAGGTACTGAACAGAATTGGGGAGAAAAGTAGTTTCTAGTAGATGTTAACTAAGGTGAGGGATCGATTGGTGGGACAGATTCTGATACACCATGGAATTATCTAAGGAGTGTGGGAGTGAAAATCATAGAGGGAGAGCGAGAGCCGAATTGAGTGAGCAGATTCAAATGGAGGTTGGGTGCCTTTCTTATTCGAAGAAGAAGAGGCTTGCTCAAGGCAGGGTAGCGTGGAGACCTGCATCAAAGGAGTTTCCGGAATGAAGATCACATCAGTTCGTTGCCTTCCAAAAGGAATAAATGTTTCCCAAACTCATTAACGTTTAAGAAAAGTTGATACGCTTCCTTCTTTCTCTCTCTTAAAACTCTACCCAAAACTCACGTGCACAGTCAACTTTCTCTCTATATAATAGTAAAGCCAATGATCTTCTCTCCGTTTTTCTCTTCCTTATTCATTCACCATAAATCACTCCACCTACTCTTCCTATCTCTTTCATTATGTACTATTACATTCACTTTTGCCTGCCTCTTCCACGTCTTCCTCCATGTTCATTGCTGCTATCAGCCATTTGTAACATATAACATGTTTGTTATTTACAAAATATGAATATAAACTGGGTAACATATAATATTGTAACATATAACATGTTTGTTATTTACAAAATATGAATATAAACTGGGTTTTATTTTACGTGTATAATTTAAAACTTAATTTTTCTAGATTTATTACACCTACTGTAATATTAGATATGTAAAATTTGTGCAACGCCTTGTTAGGTGTGAGAGGAGGCCTGAAGACCTTAATATTGCCAGGTTAAGTGAATGTGTAAATAAATAAAAATAGGTGTGTTGTTCTTGTGGTCTTCAGTCCGTGGACTTGTTTGACGCAGCTCTCCACGCTACCCTGTCCTGTGCAAGTCTCTTCATCTGAACCTACATCCTTTGAATCTGCTTACTATATTCGTCCCTCGCTCTCCCTCTTCGATTTTTAGCCTACACGCTTCCCTCTAATGCTAAGTTGACCATTCCTTGATGTCTCAGAATGTGTCCAACCAATCTATCCCTTCTCTTAGTCACGATATGCCAGAAACTGCTCTTCTAACCGATTCGGTTAAGCATCTCCTCATTAGTTACGTGATCTACCCATCTAATTTTCATCATATGTCTGTAGCACCACATTTCAAAAGCTTCTATCATCTTTTTATCTCACTCCTTATTGTCTACGTTTCACTCCATACAATGCTACACTCCAGACAAATGTTCTCAGAAAGGACTTTCTAATATTTAAATTAATATTGGATGTTAACAAGTTTCGCTTCTTTAGAAACGCTCTTTTTCCCATAGTCATTCTGAATTTTATTTCATATTTACTTCAGCCATCATAAATTATATCCTTACCTAATAAAAAAGTTCATCTACTACATTTAATTGTCTCATTACCTAATCCAATTTCTTTAGCATCGCCTGATTTTCTGACACTACATTCCATTACCTTCGTTTTACTGTTGTTAATGTTCATCTTATATCTTCCTTTCAAGACACTGTCCATTACATTCAATTGCTCTTCCAGATCTTTTACGGTCTCTGATAGAATTACTATGTCATCAGCAAGTTGCAATGTTTTTATTTCTTCTCCCTGCACTTTAATGCCCTCTCCAAATTTCTCCTTCAATTCCTTCATTGCCTGCTCAATATACAGATTGAACAACATTGGGAAAAGGCTACAACCCTGTCTTACTCCCTCCCCAACCTCTGCGGCCCTTTCTTGCCCTTCGACTCTAATAACCGCCGTCAGGTTTTTGTATAGGTTGATTATAACTCTTCGCTCCGTATATTTTACCCCTGATACTTTCAGAATTTGGAAGAGTGTATTCCAGTCGACATTGTCAAAAGCTTTCTCCAAATCCACAAACGCTCAAAACGTAGGTTTCCCTTTCATTAGCCTATCTTCTAAGATATGTCGTAATGTGAGTATTGCCTCCCGTGTTCCTGCATTTCTCCTAAATCCAAACTGATCTTCCCCGAGGTCGGATTCCACAAGTCCTTCCATTCGTCTATAAATAATTCGTGTTAGAATTTTGCAACCATGACTTAATAAATTGATAGTTCTGTAATTTCACATTTGTCTGCACCTGCTTTCTTTGGAATTGGATAAGTAAGTCTTATAGAAAGCATCTAGTGAAGATTGCGGAGGAGCTTGCTCGCAAGACACTCCACCACTGCTTCCAGAGATCGATATGTGGAAGCATCATAGACCGCTATACTTCAACAACACTTTCAGAGCCTCATTGAATAAATGCCGAGTCGTGTAGCAGCGATTATAACTACCAATAGCGCAGCACTCAACACTGGTTTCACCATCTGTCTCACGTCACATGGAGCTGTATTTTCAATCATGTGATCTTTACACAACCTTTATGTTCAAAATAAATTTGGCTGTAATATTTTCGGTACTAGTTGGTGTTGCATTACGTATTGCCATCAGTGAAAATGGAATGAAAGTGTGTGAGTCTTACAAGAGGCCTTCCGGTCTCAAAAATTTAATTTGGGGCGAGACTTTGAATTTTAGTATTATACGTCAAGGGTGTACACTCATTGAAGTTTTAAAGTAAACAATCAAGAAACGCGAGAAAAAGAGCTCTAAAGTTTAAATATAACTCAGATGTATTTTACATTCTACTGTGCCAAAAACGACGGCGGTCGAGTTCAGGCTTGGTCTGCGCAATACGTCACGTATTCTCCGACAGCCAATGAGCTTTCAGTATTCTTCTGAACGCTCTGCTGTGACCCGCGTGTGCACTGCCAAAATTAAACTTGATTCTAGCGAGTTAATCAGTAGATTGTATTCTGATTGTTGAAAATTGTCATCGCTGATGGTGCTGGCATGCAAGAAATTCGACCAAACAACCGAGCGTCATTATTTGCAGCCTGTAAAGTTTCTTCAACCCCAAAGCTCGTATGTACGCCTACTTCTTGATGGCGGCAAAGATTCTTTTGTCATCGTTGCCTACTAGACATATGCGTCCCGTCATCGTTCGTGAGTCGGACTGAAGTTAATGAGAGTTGTACAGCAGTAGGACGAAATCGATCAGGCAACAGCGTGTCTGGCTGTTACGCCAATAATCTGCGTACGATCCTACCCCAGGGAAACTATCGTTAAATCAAGTTTTTAATATAAAATGTTAACAATTGCATCATAAAGAACCTTATTTGTCGTGCGGAATGGCCACGTGGTCTAAGGCTACGGACTGGGCTGTCGCTCCTCTCAGAGGTTCGAGTCCTCCCTCGTGGACGTGTGTGTGTGTGTGTGTGTGTGTGTGTGTGTGTGTGTGTGTGTGTGTTGTCCTTAGTATAAGTTAGTTCCACCAACTGGAAGAGAGAAAACAAACGCCAATAACAGAAAACCTCATTCCCTTCTGCCACAACGATTTGACAACAGTTACTACTACTACCACCACTATTTAAGTTCCCAGCTTTCCGTCATCCATCAGCAAACGCGACACCCAGAAGAAAGCCGCTTACAATAGTGGCCTAAACGTTAGTGAAATCTGATATATTGTCGATGCGGTCCAATGCCCAGAAGAATTTTATTTACAACTAACTTAAACCCGCTGCTTCGCTCGCGTGTTGGTTGATTATGATAGATAAGCTATCTATCAGTAGTGTGCCTGGTTTTGAAGGATCAAATGAAATACAATACCTTCTTTACAAACAATCATTTTTAATCGAAATTATCAGGAAAGTAAGTATTGTAGATCAAATCACACGTAAAAATGCACTAGTTTCGAAGAAACCAATCACGTTATTCCACAATAATAATTGTAATAATACCACAGATCGATCACTTGATGTAATGCGCGAAACGTCAAATCATTTTTTTTTTTAAAGAGATGTATTAAAAGAAATTTCTTTTTTACTGCTTTATTTATTCATTCTTATATTTCCTTATTCGTATGCTTATCCTTAACAGAGAAAGAGCTGAAGACATTGTAGCACGAATAGACCAAAGATATGGTCTGTGGCATCACGTTTCGCTGTATGCAGCCTCCTTGCTATAGTCTCAAACGTCATCGCTGGCCTTCAGTCCGAATTTTTTGTATAATTTGACGACTTTCAACCACCATATGTTCCACGTCCTTATAGCTATCGGCATGGAACTGCTGTGGTGTACAACGGGAGACTTCGGACAACAGTGACACATAGACCATTCGTTTGCGTTCTGTAGTTTTCGCTGCAGAGCGAAATACTAATACACCACACGTACAATTTTATGTACCCCGTAACTTTCCATCCCAATATACTCCACCCTTTTATCATTATCAACCCTCAAGCAACAATGCAACCAATAAAACCATTTTCAAAGAGTAAATATAATTTTCAAAGAGTAAATATAATTTTCAAAGAGCAATTATTGTTTCGCATTTCGCGTTATATTCTTCAAATTACTAAATATCTATCAGATCGCTATAAAACCGTGCCTAAAACCTTCCTCAGGTATAAATTAGTAACTGTACAAATATTTAAGTCTCTGCGTCGTGTCGTTCGGACTTCATAGGCGTACACCGAACAGACATTCAGATTAATATATATATAGATAAATAGCTATCCGATCGCCATAGAAGCGTGCCTAAAGCCTTTCCGAGGTAGACAATAGTAACTGTACAAATTTTTAGCTCTTTATGTCTTGCGGTTCAGACGTGATAAACGTACATCGAACAGACATTCACGTTTATAGATATAGATGACATTGGCTGCGGAAGTCTCCGTTTATATTCGTTTACATTAGTTTCAGTATTTTGTAAGTCTAGGAACTGATGACCATTGCAGTTTGCTCCAATAAGTTTAGAAACATCTGTACATTTGAAATCTGTTTTATTTATGAAATGACGGTTGCAGTTAATTAAAGATTTAATTACAATATTTTATTTTTTAAAAGTTGAATAATTTCTAATTAATTTTACAAATTAAGTTAGATAGATTAAAGCGTTAAATAGTATTGTCTTTACAATTTTGTTACTAAATTAGGCGATGTTATGAGGTTTGGAAAGATTACAAACATTCGTCGTAACTTCGAGAACAGGTTTCTTAATAGAGAGCAAGGTATAGCTGTTACCATATTGGGTGTATACGAACAGGCAGACCGTCACGAAAAGTCAGAGCCTGCACGGAACTAATCGTTCACGAGTCCTTACCTGCTACAAAATAGAAAAAAATCGATCTTGAAGGTAGATTCGAAATGTAATCGTCTACATGACAGGTGAATACATTACCACCTGAGCGATTTAGCTGCGCTGTAGCACTGACTTAACTGACAACTCTGTCAGTTATGTATGTGCTGTGCTTAAAACTTAAGGCCCACTTTCTTGAAATTATCTGGATAGTGCGATTTAAGACTTTTGTGAGTGGACACGTTTGAGATATACTACTCTCCCGGTAAGTCCCATCCCTAACAGAATTTCCGGGACCGCAAAGTCTCCATCTACATCTACATGGGATACTCTGCAAATCACATTTAAGTGCATGTCAGAGGGTTCATCGAAACACTATTATACTATTTGTCTCTCATTCCATTTTCGAATAGCGCGCGGGAAGAAGAAAAACCTGATTTCTCGTATTTTACGCTGATGATCTTTTCTATCTACGTAAGTGGGAGTGAACAATATATTTTCGCATTCGGAGGAGAATGTTGGCGATTGGAGTTTCGTAAGTAGCCCACGCCGCAGCGATAAGCGCCGTTATTGTAATGATTTCCATCCCAGATGCTGTATCATTACCGTAACGCTGTCTCCCCTGTATCGTAACAATGAAAAACGAGCTGTCCTTCTCTCTCTTTCGATGTCCTCCGTCAGACCCACCTGATAAGTATCCCACACTGGGCAGCAATACTCCAAAAAAGGACGGACTAGCGTAGTGTATTCAGTCTCTTTAGTAGTTCTGTTACATCTATTAAGGGTTCTACCAATAAAACGCAGTCTCTGGTTCGTCTTTCCCATGATATTATCTACGTGTTCTTTCCAGTTTAAGTCTGAAGTAATAGTAATTCCTAGATATTTTGTGGAGTTTACGGCCTTCACGTTTGATTGATTTATCTTGCAAACTAAGTTCAACGGATTTCTTTTCGTACTCATGTGGACACTTCTCATTATTTAGAGTCAATTGCCAATTTTTACACTATGTTGATGTCTTATTTAGATCGTTCTGCAGTTGGTTTTGATCTTCAGATGATTTTACGAGACGGTAAATGACGGCGTCATCTGCTAACAACCTAAGAGAGCTACTTAGAATTTCTCCCAAATGGTTTATGTAAACAAGGAACAGCAGAGGACCAATGATGCTAACCTACGGAACGCCCGATATTGCCTCTGTTTTAGTCGATGCCTTACCATCGATTACTGCAAACTGTGTGCTCTCTGACAGGAAATTCCCTATCCAGTCTTAAATTTGTGGCGATATACCATAACGACGCTTTGCGTTCAGCTACGTTGGAGTAATGAAAATAAAATTACTGCCAAATGAAAATAAAAGATATTAGGAATAGAGTTCCAATCCTTAATGGCGTAGCCTTGAGAAGGTTTCGAAGCTCAACGCCGGTACCTCTTAAGGTCTCGCTTAACATGCTTCCCACTTGCTACGTAGACAACATACGGTAAAGATATCTGTAGCAGTTTCTGATGTTCAATGCCCTGGTGTAGCCCTGGCCTGTAATAGGCAGGGTGCACTTTACGTAGTTTATGAACAGGTTAGTTGCCTTTCTAGAAACGAATTATGTGTGATTTCTTTATGGGGAGGCCATCAACCCCTCCACAGGAGGCAGCACGTAGCGTGTAATAAACCACGCGTTACTTCCCACGGCTTCGAGAGAATGGGCAAGCGTGTACAAAGCTCACGCGCTAACGAGCCAAGTACCGCGATTCTCCACACTCCACATCGTTAGTGGTTATTTCACGTAAGTCACACCTTTAGTTATCGAAATTGTGTTACCTTCACGGACGCTGAATTTCTTTAACCTCTAGAGACCTCTTGTATCATATATGATTGCTGCAGCCATTTATTTCTTCTCTATGTGCGTCTTTTTTTTGTAATAACGCTGACTGTAACGTATTCTATACACTCCAAAGAACAACCAGGCTCTTGCTCTCAGTTTTCAGTATGACTGCTAGATAACGAGCGTTTTGCGTGCGTAAATATGGCTTAAAGAAAGAAGAGTTAGTATTATTAAATTAACATCTCTTTCTTTCTTTCTAAAACAACACTAAAATGTTGTTATTAGCATGAGCTTAGTTCTGTCGAAGAATGAGGTGTAAAAGACGATTTTCTTTACGATAAATCATATTTTATTAGAGGTATCATACATGACACATTGCGACACCGTGTACAATTCGTATGCCCATACACCTGTGGGCAGGAAAGTAGAGAAAGATCGTAGCAGAATGAAGAGTAGCCCAGTTCAGCCAATATCACCAATGACAAAAAGATACTAGTATTTTGCATGTGTCACATATTGTAACATTATAGCGTACTCCTTTGCCTGTAATCAACTGTTTATCTTTGTTTTATGCAATTGTTACTAAATGATTTAATTTAATAATTTGATACATATCAATTGTCAATGGTATTTTTATGACAGATTCTTCTAGATAATCTTAAGTATTGTCGTATGAGTGGGACAGTGCACAAATGGTTTAAATCATACTTAACTGGAAGAGTGCAGAACGTTGAAATAAGTAGTTCACATGATATAGATGAAACAATTAATTCTTCTAACTGGGGAGTTATCAAAAATGGGGTCGCACAAGGTTCCGTCTTGGGTCCTTTGCTGTTCTTAATATATATTAATGACTTGCCATTCTACATACATGAAGATGCTAAGCTAGTACTTTTTGCTGATGATACAAGTATAGCTATCACACCTGACAAAAAGGAATTAACTGATGAAATTGTAAATGGTATCTTCCAGGAAGTTATTAAGTGGTTCTCTACAAATGGACTCTCATTAAACTTTGATAAAACCCAGTATATACAGGTTCATACAGTAAATGGCATGACACCATTAATAAATTTAGACTTTGAACATAAATCTGTAGCTAAGGTAGAATATTCAAAATTTTTAGGTGTTTGCATTGACAAGGGACTGAACTGGAAGAAACATATTGAAGATCTCCTGAAACGTCTGAGTTCAGCTTACTTATACTATCAGAGTCATTGCAAAATTTGGTGATATACATCTCAGTAAATTAGCTTACTACGCCTGTTTTCATTCACCGTTTTCATATGGGATCATATTCTGGGGCAATTCAACATTGAGTAAAAAAGTATTCATTGCACAAAAGCGTGCAATCAGAATAAATGCTGGAGCCCACCGAAGAGCATCCTGCAGACATTTATTTAGGGATCTAGGGATACTCACTGTAGCTTCACAATAAATATATATTCACTCATGAAATTTGTTATTAACAATCCGACCCAGTTCAAAAGTAATAGCAGTGTGCATAGCTACAACACTAGGAGAGAGGATGATATTCACTATTCAAGGTTAAATCTAACTTTGGCTCAGAAAGGGGTGAATTATGCTGCCAAAAAAGTCTTTGGTCACTTACCAAGTAGCATCAAAAGTCTGACAGATAGCCTCCTAGTATTTAAAAAGAAATTGAAGGAATTTCTGAATGGCAACTTCTTCTACAATGTAGATGAATATTTAGATAAAACTTTAAATTTTTTTTTTTAAATTCTTAAAATATTGATTGTCAAGTATAGACAACATTTACTCAACTGACACGTTCCACATCATTACGAAATGTCGTATATATGATCTATGGAACAAGTATTAATCTAATCTAAACAGATGTCTTTTTTTTATTCTTGGCTTAGTAAAAGTAAGTGTTCTGATAGAAACTATAAAACTTAATTATTTTTCTGTGACAATGTTTATTTTCTGTTTAAACATACTGCAGTTGTTATTTTATAAATTGTTCTGTAGTTAAAAGATGGAGTGCAGTACCTAGGAACGGAAAGGTGGCCAGTGCAAGGTAAAAGGTGGTTAGTTGGAGGAAGACGCTTATGAAAAGGTGGTAACAGGCAATTTTGGCGAGGTTGTAGTTCAGGGGTAGCCGGGAGCAGTCGAGTATGAAGTCAGAAGTAGCCAACTACCAAGTTAAGTGGAAATACTGGCTTTTGTGGCAAACGTGTTGGATCCTAAGAAGAAGCTGTGGAATTGGAGGCTAAATTAATTTGCTGCAAGTTACCAATAGCCTCGGAAGCAAGTGCACAGTCTCCGAAGTAATGTGGTTTTTTCATGTTGGGCTTGTTGTGAAACTTCGCCACGAAGAGGAAATGAGCTCACACAGCCACAGCAACTACTGAAATCGATTAATCAGCTACCTACAGTACTGCATGAACCAGCAGTTTATTTAATGTTGAATAATAGAGTGATGCATCAAAAACACATGGTACCAAACCGTGATTTTCCCAAGTCATATTACCAATTAGGTTCCTTTCCTGGTGATGGAAGTTCCAAGAATCCTGAGAATAAATATTGTTGATAGCAAGAACTTTTAATGCAGTGTATGTGTGTGTGTGTGTGTGTGTGTGTGTGTGTGTGTGTGTGCGTGTGTGTGTTAAGCAGAACAGTACTAGTGTTAAATATTATCACTACAGTGACCAAGTACGAATTATTTGAATAGTGTTCTGATAGATAAAATTAACTGAAAGTTTCATATTAACTATTTTGTTGAAAGTTACATTTTCTAAGGTTTTATTCAGCAAACAAACCTATTAGCATCAGATTTTTCATGAGATATGAAGGATCAATAGTTTCATTTATTGCCTATCAAATCCAGAATCAAACTAGTTGTCAAATATCTTTTAGAAATACCAAACCATTGAAAAGCACTATTATTTGTTTAGTAGAGAAACTGGAAGGCAAAGTAAAGTAATGAAAGTGCAGTTATTTTCAATATTATTCTTGTATCAGTTGCTTAAAACAATCATAAGGTTAATAAATATTCAAAGTATTAGTTTTTCTATGCTAATTGGTCAGTTTTTATTTCCTTTTATTTTTTATTTATTTATTTTTTGTGATAGATTTGAACATATTGTAGTCAGAAGTGTTGAACAGTGCAGCATGTTAGCTTGTTTGTTTTATTAACCAGTAACATTCAATAGGCCTATCTTGGTAATGATTCCAAATTAAAACAGATTACTGACTGCACCACAGTGTTGTATACATTAGTAATTGTTCAAGTTTTACTGCTATAAATGTTTCCTTTCTTTTTGACTTGAAGTTTTTGGACAACTATAACAACTAATGTAGGCCTAAATTTCAGATTATCTGAAATTCCATTTTTGTTTCAATATATTTCCCTAGACCAGGGTGGCGACCGTTTTTGTTAAACATTACAGTTTATTTAACTTGCAGTTTATACTGAACCTGACAGAATTTCATGGACATTCTCTCGTGAAACGAAAGATCTTTAGTAACGAAGATGAAAAACGATTCCTTGTCCGTTAGATACACAACAGCGTTCAAACTAAAATCCTCGCACAGGTGTATTAACATAACAGTGGTGTTTCGCACATATAACTTCGTGTTGTGTAAGTGTGAGTGTACTGTAGGGATACCATTGGGGTGTTACAATATGTCTATGGAAAAAAGGAAAGATCAAGACACAAATATATGGGTTGTTAAAACTAATCATTACAGTCTGACCGCAACGTGATTTGCGGCCAAAACCGTAACCGAACATTCGGCACCAGTTCTACTTTCGGTCGAAACCGTAACCGAAACATACGTAATGAAGTTACAATTTCGATAAATTTACGTTATATCGCAAATAACTAGTTTTGCCGCATTTTGCAAGATTCTCTCCCCGTACTCAACACAAATGTACCATCATTTGATCAACGTACTAATTCCGAAATGGGGGACATAGCAATAGGTATATCCGGTGTAGAGAAGCAGCTGAGAGAGCTAAATACGAAATAGTCTGCTGGTTCGGATGGAATACCAGTTCGGTTTTACAAAGAGTTTTCTGCAGCATTGGCCCCTTACTTAGCTTGCATTTATTGGGAATCTTTTATTCAGCGCAAAGTTCCTAGTGATTGGAAAAAAGTGCAGGTGACTGCCGTATATAAGAAAGGAAAGGGAACTGACCCACACAATTACAGGCCAATATCGTTGACATTAGATTCATGTAGAATTTTGGAGCATATTCTCAGTTCGAATATAATAAATTTCCTTGAAACGGAAAAGCTTCTTTCTGTGAATCAGCACGGGTTTAGGAAAAATCGTTCATGTGAAACTCAGCTTGCCCTTTTCTCACATGACATCCTGCGAGCCATGGATGAAGGGCATTAGGCGGATTGTTTTTTCCTCGACTTCAAAAAAGCGTTCGACGCGGTGCCACACTGCACACTGGTAACGAAGATACGAGCTTATGGAATAGGTTCACAGATTTGTGACTGGCTGGAAGACTTCCTAAGTAATAGAACGCAGTACGTTCTTCTCGACGGCGATTGTTCATCAGGGACGAATGTATCGTCAGGCGTTACTCAGGGGAGTGTGATAGGACCGCTATTATTTTCTATCTATATAAATAATCTGATGGACAGACTAACTTGTAATTTGCAGATGTTTGCTGATGATCCTGTGGGGTATGGGAGGGTATCGTCTTTAACTGACTGTAATAGCATACAAGATGACTTAGACAAAATTTCTAGTTGATGCGAAGAATGACAGCTAGGTCGCAATGTAGAAAAATGTAAGGTGATGCGCATGAGTAGGAAAAACAATTCCATATGTTCAAATACAGCATTAGTAGTGAGCTTCTTAGTGTTTTCGCGGCGTTCAAATATCTAGACGTAACATTGCAGAGCGATATGAAACGGAACGAACAGGTTGGGACAGTTGTCAGTAAGGCGGACAGCCGACTGCGGTTTATTGGGAGAATTTTGGGAAGATGTACTTCATTTGTAAAGTAGACCGCGTATAAAACGCTTGTACGACCACGTCTTGAGTATTGCTCAAGTGTTTGGGACACGCAGCAGATCAGTTTAAAGGAAGACATAGAAGCAGTTCAGAGGCGAGCAGCTAGGTTTGTTACTGGTAGGCTGGTAGGTTCAACCAATGCGCGAGTGTCACGGAAATGCTCCGGCAACTCAATTGGGGATCGTTGGAGGAAAGAAGACGTTCTTTTCATGAAATTCTGTTGAGGAAATTTACAGGGCCGTAATTTGAAGCTGAGTGTAGTACGATCATGCTGCCGCCTACTTACATTTCGCGTAGTGATCACAAAGACAACATAAGAGAAATTAGGGATCGTACGGAGGCATATAGGCATTCTTTTTTTCCCTCTTTCTATTTGGGAGTGGAATAGGAAGGGAAATTCCTAGTAGTGGTACAGTGTACCCTCCGCCACGCACCGTACGGTGGATTGCGGAGTATGTATGTAGATTTAGATGTAAAACCTTCTTGAATTCGTGTTAGCCTATTCAGGAGGTGTAAAGTTTTACTGGCCTAAACTTTCCACGTGGTAGTGCATACGAATATCTCGTACTGTTATTAGTGAAGCTTTGCATTAAAAAAAGTTGCTGACCCTATAATACAGATATCACATTTACAATTTACCCTAACTTTGATATGTAAGCAGAATTATGGAGCACGGTGACTGCATCACATACGCCTGTTGCCTACAGAATCGTGCGCAGACAAGACCCCTGTATCCAAGTTGTAAAATTTCGTTGGGCGTTCCTACTATTCGTATCTCTACGTTAACAACAATTTTTTCAGTCGTATATTACAGTAATTAGGTTTATTCCAAGTAAAGTTGTTTGTATAAAAGTGTGCCGACAAATAGGCTCCTGTTAGGAAATTAACTTCAATTAATTCTGCATAAAGTCAGAGTTCCGACTGACAGTATGATTGTTGTCAATGTAAATTTACGCAAACAGGAAAATCTGTGTAGCATATGATCAATGTTTCCTAAATCAATATTGGTTACTATAAGCCGCGGTGGAGTAACCGAGCGGTCTAAAGCGTCTCGCTGCGGAGAGCGCGGATGCTCGCCGTCGGAGGTTCTAGTTCTCCCTGCGGCATTTTATAAATATAAGCACTCCCATGAACCACAGACATTGCCGAGGTGGGGTGGCTTGCGTGTCTCAATGATACAGAGAGCCGTACCGTAGGTGCAACCACAGCGGAGGGGTATCTGTGGAGAGGCCAGACAAACGTGTGGTTCCTGAAAAGGGGCAGCAGTCTTTTCAGTAGTTACAGGGGCAACAGTCTGGATGATTGACTGAGCTGGCCTTGTAACATCAGCTAATGTGGCTTTGCCACAGAGCTACTGCGAACGGCTGAAAGCAAGGGGAAACTACAGCCGTTACCTTGCCCGAGGGCATGCAGCTCTACTGTATGAACGTATGATGATGGCATCCTCTCAGGTAAAATATTCCGGAAGTAAAATAGTCCCCCATTCGGATCTCCGGGACTACTCAGGAGGATATGATCATCATGAAAGACAATACTGGCATTCTACGGGTCGGAGCGTGGAATGTTAGATCCCTTAATCGAGTAGGAAAATTAGAAAATTTAAATAGGGAAATGCATAGGTTGAAGTTAGATATAGTGGGGATTAGTGAAGTTCGGTGGCAGGATGAACAGGATTTCTGGTCAGGTGAGTACAGGATTATAAATACAAAATCAATTGGGGGTATCACAGTAGTAGGATTGATAATGAATAAGAAAATAGGGATGCGGGTAAACTACTATGACCAGCACAGTGATCGCATTATCATTGTCAAGATAGATACGAAGCCAACACCGACAACAGTAGTACAGGTTTATATGCCAACTAGCTCTGCTGATGATGAGGAAATCGAAGAAATATATGAGGAGCTAAAGGAAGTTATTCAGACAATTAAGGGAGAGGAAAACTTAATTGTTATGGGAGACTGGAATTCGGTAGTAGGGCAAGGAAGGGAAGGGAAGATAGTAGGTGAATATGGTCTGGGCAAAAGGAATGAAAGAGGAAGCCGCTTGGTAGAAATTTTCACAGAACATAATTTAGTTATAACAAACACCTGGTTCAAGAATCAAAAAAAGAAGATTGTATACGTGGAAGAGACCAGGAGACACCGGAAGGTATCAGATAGATTTTATAATGGTAAGACACAGATTCCGGAACCAGGTTTTAAACTGTAAAACATACCCAGGGGCAGATATAGACTCTGACCATAACTTGTTGGTTATGAACTGTAGGCTGAAACTAAAGAAACTAGAAAAAGGTAGAAAAATAAGGAGATGGAACCTGGATAAATTGAAGGAACGTGAGGTTCTTTAGAATTTCAGAGGGAGCTTTAGGCAACAATTGACAGAAACAGGGGAAAATAAAACAGTAGAAGAGGAATGGGTAAAATTGAGAGATGAAATAGTGAAGGTAGCAGAGGACAAAATAGGTAGGAAGGCAAGACCTACAAAAAATCCTTGGATATCACAGGAGATACTAAATTTAATCGATGAAAGGCGAAATTTTAAAAATGCAGTAAATGAAACAGGCAAAATGGAGTACAGACGACTAAGAAATGAGATTGACAGGAAGTGCAAAATGGCTAAGCAGGAGTGGCTAGAAGGCAAATGCAAGGATGTAGATGAATGTATAAATAGGGGAAAAATAGATACAGCCTACAGGAAAATAAAAGAAACATTTGGAGAAAAGAAAAACAGCTCTATGAATATCAAGAACACAGATGGAAAACCAGTTCTCAGCAAAGAAGGGAAAGCTGAAAGGTTGAAAGAGTATATAGAGAAGCTCTACGAAGGAAATGAACTTAGAGACAATGTTCTAGAAAGGGAGGAAGAAGTAGATGAGGATGAAATAAGAGATGCTATACTGAGAGATGAATTTGACAGAGCCCTGAAAGACCGAAGTCGAAACAAGGCCCCTGGAGTAGATGACATTCCCTCAGAGCTACTAAAGTCTCTGGGAGAACCAGCTATGACAGAACTGTTTCACCTGGTATGTAAGATGTATGAGACAGGCGAAGTACTCACAGACTTTAAGAAAAATGTAATAATCCCCATTCTAAAGAAAGCAGGTGCAGACAGGCGTGAAAATTACAGAACCATCAGTTTAATAAGTCATTGTTGCAAAATATTAACACGAATTATTTACAGAAGGATGGGAAAGCTGGTAGATGCCGACCTCGAGGGTATCAGTTTGGTTTCAGGACAAATGTAGGAACACGGGAGGCAATACTCACTTTACGGTTTATCCTAGAAGATAGATTAAGGTAAGGCAAACCTACATTTCTAGCTTTTGTAGATTTGGAGAAGGTTTTTGACAATGTTGATTGGAATAAACTCTTTCAAGTTCTGAACCAAGCAGGAGTAAAATATAGGGAACGTAAGGTTATTTACAACTTGTACAAAAACCAGACAGCGGTTATCAGAGTTGAAGGGCATGAAAGAGATGGAGTGGTTGGAAAGGGAGTAAGACAGGGTTGTAGTCTTTCTCCATTGTTATTCAATTTGTACATTGAGCAAGCTATAAAGGAAAGCAAGGAGAAATTTGGAGAAGGAATTAAAGTTCAGGGTGAAGAATTAAAAACATTGCGTTTTGCCGACGACATTGTAATAATCTCAGACACAGCAAAAGACCTGGAAGAGCAATTGAACGGAATGGACAGTGTGCTGAAAGGTGCATATAAGATGAACATTAACAAGAGCAAAACTAGGGTAATGGAGTGCAGTGTAAGGAAATCAGGTGATGCTGAAGGAATTAGATTGGGAAACGAAGCAATAAAGGAGGTAGTTATTTAGGCAGTATAATAACAAATGATTGTCACAGTACAAAGGATATAAAATGCAGAATGGCAATGGGTAGAAAAGCGTTCTTGAAAAAGAGAAATTTGTTAACATCGAATATTGATTTAAGCCTAAGGAAGTCTTTTCTGAAGGCATTTGTATGGAGTGTTGCCTTGTATGGGAGTGAGACATGGACGATAAACAGTGCGGACAGGAAGAGGATTGAGTCTTTTGAAATATGGTCCTACAGAAGAATGCTGAGGATTAGGTGGGTGGATCGCGTAACCAATGAGGAGGTATTGAACAGAATTGGAGAGAAAAGAAATTTCTGGCATACCTTGACTAAAAGAAGGGATAGATTGGTAGGACACATTCTTAGACATCAAGGGGTTGTGAATTTAGCATTGGAGGGAAGTGTGTGGGGTAAAAATCGCAGAGGAAGACCAAGAGATGGATACAGTAAGCAGATTCAGACAGATGTAGGTTGCCGTTCTTATGTGGAGATGAAAAGGCTTGCTCAGGATAGGGTATTGTGGAGAGCTGCATCAAACCAGTCTCCGGACTGAAGACCACAACAACAACAAGCATTAATTAATTTCAGTGGAAATTCGATATGGTGTAATGCTTAACTAGCCTATACTTTGATAATAATGCAAGACAGGTACCCTATTATTTTATTTATTCGTGTACGAAACTACATCACAAATGTTACTGAAAGAAGCCAGAACATAATTTAAACTACAAAAGTAAGTGCTCTTACAGAAAGCAGTAGTAAAATACAGAGGTCAAATATAAAGTACAGAATTAAGTGCTTTTACAAAAAAACAGTGTTCAAATACATAGATAAAATATAGAAAACAGAATTAAAACTATAAAAACAGAGATAGACAAATACAACAAAAACTAAACAATTGAATCGTATTTTGCTCATCCAGAAATCAGTGTAAGCTGCGGCTGTCCCAGTGTACTTCAGGAGGTCCTCTTGAGTGCACTCTCTAGGTGCGTCCACTAAAGGGCATTTTAGAAGGTGTTCCATCGTCTGTATTTCACCACACTCACACTCGTCACTGTCTGTGTAGCCCCACCTTTTCATCGGTTGTTTTGACCGCCCCACGCCCACACGAAGTCTGTTCAGCGCTTTCCAGTGTTGCCAGTCTAGGTGGGAGCCCTGGGGTAAGGCTTCCTCTGTGAAAAGGGCTTCAGGATGTTGTTCTTTCCACAGTGATTTTATGGAAGCTACGGTTGGTTCCACTGAGTGCATGAAGCTTCGTCTAGATTGTAGCCTTTTGGGCACAGGTTGGTTTTTGTACAGCAGGTGACGATGGTCGTTCGTTTGTTTATTCCTTTCTATCGAGCTCAGGAAAGATCTTCTAATATTTGGTGGAGCGAAACCCGATAAGGAATATAAGTAATCCACTCTAGTGGGTTTCAGGCAGCCAGTTATCTTCCTACAGGTGTTGTATACGACCACATCTAGTTTTTTAGTGTGGTGAGATCTTTCCCAAACTGGGCATCCATATTCAGCGACCGAAAAGCATGTGGCTTGTGCTGTTGAACGAAGTACATTTGCGTTGGCACCCCACTTTGCAGATGTCAGTTTGTTCAGTATGCCATTATGTGTTTGTACCTTAGCTTTTGTTTTTTCAATATGTTTCTTATATATTAGGGTTCTGTCAAGAGTGATGCCCAAATAGGTAGGATGAGAACAATTATTCAAACGTACATCATTCCAGATGATATTGAGCACCTTTCCTGCTTCCCAGTTGTTGAGGTGGAAGAGACAGACTTGGGTCTTACTTGGGTTTGGTTTCAGGTTATTACGTCTGTAGTATTCTGTGAGCGTTGTGAGGTCTTCAGTGAGGATTGCTTCAATTTCTTTAGAAGTGTTTGCTTGGCATACAATTGCCCTGTCATCTGCGTAAATAAAAGATTTGGTCTTTTTTGCAATAGGTTGGTCATTGGTATATATGTTAAACAGCAGTGGCGATAGCACGCTGCCTTGTGGCAAACCATTCTTCTGATTTCTCCATCTACTTCTCTTCTGTTGGAAATCAACGAAGAATCTTCTATTAAAGAGCAGTGCCCTAAGAACTTCCGCCAACCTGTCACTGTTGGTCATTCGATGTACTTTGCAGATGAGGGTTCTCAGGTTTACAGTATCATAAGCTGCAGTTAGGTCAATGAACACTACTCCTGTCGGAAGACCTCTCTCAAATCCGTCTTCAATAAATTGAGTCAGGTTTAAAGCTTGGGCTGTGCTAGATTTCCCTGGGCGAAAACCTGTCTGTTCATCAATTAGGCAGCTGTCAACATAATCACCTATTCTGTTCATAATCAATCTTTCAGAAACGAACACAGCAACGCTATTGGTCGATAGCTCTTGGGGTCATTTGGGTCCTTCCCAGGCTTAAGAACTGCGATGACCTTTGCGTGTCTCCATATTCTGGGAATTTTTGCAGTCCTCCAGATGCAATTGAAAAAAATCAGTAACCACTTTTTGGCATTTTCGGACAGATTTTTTAATTATTTCATTCTTAATGTCATCAAGTCCCGCAGCTTTTCCTACTTTCAGACTGCTTATGGCCTCTTCTAGTTCTTCCACAGAGAAATCTACATCTGATACATTACTTTCGTTTGATTAGATTAGATTAGATTAGATTAATACTTGTTCCTTAGATCATGTATACGACATTTCGTAATGATGTGGAACGTGTCAGTTTATTAAATTTTGTCTATACTTGACAATCTATATTTTAAGAATTTTTTGTTTAATTTTTTTATTTTTTTTATATTTTTTTAATTTTTTTATGTTTTATCTAAAAATTCATCTACATTGTAGAAGGAGTTGCCGTTCAAAAATTCCTTTAATTTCTTTTTAAATACTAGTTGGCTATCTGTCAGACTTTTGATGCTACTTGGTAAGTGACCAAAGACTTTTGTGGCAGCATAATTCACCCCTTTTTGAGCCAAAGTTAGATTTAACCTTAAATAGTGAATATCATCCTTTCTCCTAGTGTTGTAGCTATGCACACTGCTATTACTTTTGAATTGGGTCGTATTGTTAATAACAAATTTCATGAGTGAATATATATATTGTGAAGCTACAGTGAGTATCCCTAGATCCCTAAATAAATGTCTGCAGGATGCTCTTGGGTGGGCTCCAGCAATTATTCTGATTACACGCTTTAGTGCAATGAGTACTTTTTTACTCAATGTTGAATTGCCCCAGAATATGATACCATATGAAAGCAGTGAATGAAAATAGGCGTAGTAAGCTAATTTACTGAGGTGTATATCACCAAATTTTGCAATGACTCTGATAGCATAAGTAGCTGAACTCAGACATTTCAGGAGATCTTCAATATGTTTCTTCCAATTCAGTCCCTCGTCAATGCAAACACCTAAAAATTTTGAATATTCTACCTTAGCACAGATTTATGTTCAAAGTCTAAATTTATTAATGGTGTCATGCCATTTACTGTATGAAACTGTATATACTGGGTTTTATCAAAGTTTAATGAGAGTCCATTTGTAGAGAACCACTTAATGACTTTCTGGAAGATATCATTTACAATTTCATCAGTTAATTCCTGTTTGTAAGGTGTGATAGCTATACTTGTATCATCAGCAAAAAGTACTAGCTTAGCATCTTCATGTATGTAGAATGGCAAGTCATTAATATATATTAAGAACAGCAAAGGACCCAAGACGGAACCTTGTGGGACCCCATTTTTGATAACTCCCCAGTTAGAAGAATTAATTGTTTCATCTACATCAAGTGAACTGCATATTTCAACTTTCTGCACTCTTCCAGTTAAGTATGATTTAAACAATTTGTGCACTGTCCCACTCATACCACAATACTTAAGCTTATCTAGAAGAATCCCATGATTTACACAATCAAAAGCCTTTGAAAGATCACAAAAAATCCCTACTGGTGATGTCCGGTTATTCAAAGCATTTAATATTTCATCAGTGAAGATGTATATAGCATTTTCAGTTGAAAAGCTTTTTTGAAAACCATACTGACATTTTGTTAGAACTTTATTTATACTAATATGTGAAGCAACTCGAGAATACATAACTTTTTCAAAAATCTTTGATAAAGCTGTCAGAAGTGAGATGGGCCGGTAGTTGTTGGCATCGTATATATCCCCTTTTTTATGCAAAGGTTTAACGATAGCATATTTCAGTCTATCTGGGAAAATACCCTGCTTTAATGAGCTATTACAAATATGACTGAGAATCCTACTTATCTCCTGGGAACAAGTTTTTAATACCCTGCTGGAAATGCCATCAATTACGTATGACCGTTTACTCTTGAGAGAGTTCATTTTTTTCCTAATTTCTGAAGGTGAGGTGGGAGGAATTTCAATCGTATCAAATTGTGTAGGTATGGCCTCTTCCATTAATTGCCTTGCTCCTTCTAATGAACATTTAGATCCTATTTTGTCCACAACATTTAAAAAGTAATCATTAAAAATGTTTTCAACTTCTGACTTTTTGTTGATAAAGTTTTCATTTGTTTTGATGGTAATACCCTCTTCCTCTGCTCTTGGTTGCCCTGTCTCCCTTTTAATAATATTCCAAATTGTTTTAATTTTATTATCAGAGGAGCTAATCTCAGACATGATGCACATGCTTCTTGATTTTTAAATAACTTTTCTTAATGTAGCACAGTAGCTTTTTTAATATTTAATGTTTCTGGGTTATTACTCTTTCTTGCGGACAGATATAGTTCCCTTTTTCGGTTACACGATATTTTTATACCTTTAGTAAGCCATGGTTTTTTGCATGGTTTCTTAGAATTAAATTTTACTAATTTCTTGGGGAAACAGTTATCCAATACCCTTACAAATGTATCGTGAAATAAATTATATTTTAAATTAACATCAGGTTCCTTGTAAACCTCATCCCAGTCTAACTGCTGTAGACTTTCTTTGAAATTTTTAGTTGTTAAGTCATTAATCGAGCGTACAATTCTGGTGGACAGTTTCGAATTACTGAACGGAGCTATGTCATGTACTGTTACTAGCTGTGCACCATGATCCGAAAGACCATTCTCAATGGGACAAGCATTTATGTTGTTAAACTTATCTTGGTCTATAAAAAAGTTATCTATCAATGTACTGCTGTCCTTTACTACCCGAGTAGGAAAATCAATAACGGATGTCAGATTGAATGAGCCAAGTAAGACTTCCAGGTCTTTCTTCCTATTACACTCTTTCAGTGAATCTACATTGAAATCACCACAAATAATAATTTGCTTCCCCCTATCTGACAGATAGCACAACAAGGCATCCAAGTTTTCCAGAAATAACTGAAAGTTCCCTGAAGGGGACCTATATTCTGTTACAATTATAAGATAATCATCATTAAGTTTAAGCTGGCAGGCACATGCTTCAATATGTTGCTCTACACAAAACTTTTTTGTTTCTAAATTTTTTACACTGTGATAGCTTTTGGCATATATGGCAACTCCTCCTCTTATCTTATTATCTCTACTTACATTTGAGACTAATTTATATCCACTGACATTCACATTTTCCATACCGGTGACAATGTGATGTTCAGACAGGCATAATATATCTATTACATTATCAGTTTCTATAGCATCTAAACAAACTAAAAGCTCATCTATTTTATTCTTTAGTCCCCCAATATTCTGGTGAAAAATGCTAACATTATTTTTTACTTTACTTATCTGATAAATATTTGATTTTTCAACATTTTTAGCACCTGCCTGCCTGAGCTTCTCACTGGACACTGATCTTAGCCTAAAAAAGAAGTACCTTCATGAATTGCAGTGTCCCCCTTAAGGATTTTGCTATCAACCCAGCTAGTTTCCCCTTCCCTTTCCTATTGAGATGCAGGACATGTCTAGTGAAATCCCACCTATCAATAGCATCCACAGGAACCAAACCGACAGAGTGGCCGCCCTAAGCAGTTGATCAATCTCCATATTGACTCTCCTGACGGAGTGGTTCAATTGGGGTTGATCATGCCGCATGAAAGCAGGCAACAGTCCAACATTTGTCTGGATCGTTGCAGAAGCTATTTTAACCAGGTCACACTCAATATTGTAGCCCTGATCCCTATCAATGCTGTTTCCTACCCCACCCATTATAACAACATGATCCTGTTTTGTGAAACCCTTACACAAGGAACCTATATCCTCTACCACCTGGCTTAGACCTGCACTGGGCTTGAAAATGTTTGTGACCTGGTACCTGTCACCTAGTTTTTCCTGTAAAATCTGGCCCACACCTCTTCCATGACTACTTCCTAACAACAGAACTTTCCTCCTACTATCTACTTTTTTTGAAACCGTTGGTCTCCTTGTGAAAGTCTGTTGCTTCCTAACTGCACCTACTTCTAAAGGAGCCTCTTCCTCACTTGACTGTGGTAGCAAGGCAAATCTATTGGTTGTGCCAATTGTGAAGCTGTCAGGAATTATACTCTCTCTGTGGCCCCTGTTCCCTGCTACCACTTCCCACCCCTGCTCACCCTTCTCCCCCCTTAACCCCGTAAGTTCCTCCCTAGCACTATCCAGTTCAGCCTGAAGGGCCCTAATCTTCCCTTCCTGTTCAGCTATTTTTCTGTCCCTTGAACACACTTTGCAAAACAAAGGAAGAGACTCGTTTGCTTCCCTCTTTCCCACACCGCTACATCCCCCCCAATGAAACCACTTGTTACAACAGCTGCTTCTTTACTTTTAGGCTGGACCTAGCTGCATTATTTTTTCTATTAACTTTGCCGCTTTATTTTCTGATTAACAACGAAATACAATTTTTACGAGCACTAAATCAGTCTCAAACGCGACCTGACTTCACCCATGAGTTCACAAAAGCTAGTTTCGGCAACGCCGAAGATTCGGCTGAAATCAATATTTTGGCCGAAACTGACCATAACCAATTATTCGGTCGGTCCTTAGCAACAACTATGCGATATTGTGACAGTAAGGTGTTTTTGTCCTTACTTCAGAAAGAAATTGTTTCATAATGTTTCATTCCTTTTACCGTACGATTATACGTTAAAAAATGTTATTTAAACAACAATATGTAATTAAATTATTTTCTAGCAATTTTGGAGCATTTTTTGGCACGTAGAACAGTTTTTGTTCCGTTAAAAAACAAAAGTAGGGAACCTTTTGTTTTCCGCTTTTGGCATTTTGTCTCACTGGGAACCTGATGTATCTGATATCCGCTCCCCTCTCGAGGTTCAAGTCCTCACCTCGGGCATGAGCGTCGTTTTTGTTCTTAGCGTAAGTTGGTTTGACTTAGTTTAAGTAGTTTGTAAGTCTAGGGACCGATGACCTTAGCAGTTTGGTCCCTCAGCCTTTACAAACGTGTGACATTTGATTGGACTTCACCTAATTAAAGAATAATAAAGTTATTCGGCAGTGGGTCTCTGCTTGCAAGTTACACGTATCATGTCGAGTATTAAGACGGTAAAGCAAATAGACTAACATAATAACGACGGGTCGATAGTGCTGGTTACAGAAAGAAAGATGAGCTGCCACACCATCGCGAACTGGCAGACAGAGTGTGATTGATGAAGGGCGGTGTGTTACCTGCTTTGGAAACTTGCCGTTCGTAACGCCAGTTTCTGTATTACACTCATTTATTTTTGGAGCTCTTCGGTATGTAAGTTTTACATCTAACGAGGAATCGGAAAACCAGCTTCGACTTCATACGAAGTAAAAAAGTTTGTTTAATATGGATAAGCTGTGAGTTTTCCAGAGAAGTACTGTATGTTCTTATCGTTTACATTGTAGATGTCACTTCAAATATACAGGGTGTTACAGAAAGGTACGGCCAAACTTTCCGGAAACATTCCTCACACACAAAGAAAGAATATATGTTATGTGGACATGTGTCCGGAAACGCTAAATTTCCATGTTAGAGCTCATTTTACTATTTCTTCATGATGAGGCTTCATTCCAAAGTGATAAAATTGTAAATTTTTACAATCAACATGTGTGGGCTGGCGAGAATCCGCACGCAATTGTGCAGTCACATCATCAACACAGATTTTCTGTGAACGTTTGGGCAGGAATTGTTGGCGATGTCTTGATTGGGCCTCATGTTCTTCCACCTACGCTCACTGGAGCACGTTTTCATGATTTCTTACGGGATACTCTAGCTGTGCTGCTGGAATATGTGCCTTTACAAGTACGACACAACATGTGGTTCATGTACGATGGAGCGCCTGCGCCTGCACATGTCGACGAGTTGGTACGCTTCTCAACAACAGATTCGGTGACCGATGGATTGGTAGAGGCGGACCAATTCCATGGCCTCCACGCTCTCCTGACCTCAACCCTCTTGACTTTCATTTATGGGGGAATTTGAAAGCTCTTGTCTACGAACCCTGGTACCAAATGTAGAGACTCTTCGTGCTCGTATTGTGGACGGCTGTAATACAATACGCCATTCTCCATGGCTGCATCAGCGCATCAGGCATTCCATGCGACGGAGGGTGGATGCATATATCCTCGCTAACGGAGGACATTTTGAACATTTCCTGTAACAAAGTGTTTGAAGTCACGCTGGTACGTGTGTTGCTGTGTTTCCATTCCATGATTAATGTGATTTGAAGAGAAATAATAAAATGAGCTCCAACATGGAAATTAAGCGTTTCCGGACAATGTCCACATAAAATATTTTCTTTCTTTGTGTGTGAGGAATGTTTCCTGAAAGTTTGGTCGTACCTTTGTGTAACACCCTGTATAAAGGGGGGGGGGGTATTCCTTTATTTATAGGCCTGATACTGACTCGCATACGGGAGGACGGTGGTTAAAATCTACCTCCGATTATTCAGATTTAGGCGTTCTGTGATGCAAAGGCCGCGATGGTTCCTTTGAAAGGTCGAGGCCAATTTCTTTCCCCTCCTTGCTCAAATATACGATTGTGATCTTCTCTTCTAATGATCGCGCTGTCGACGGGACGTTTAACTCTAATCTTCCTTCCGTACTAATTAATGGGCCTGGGTCAGTTAAGCTGTTCAATAAGCTTTGGAGCGGTAAAGAGGGAAACTATTATCTCTGGAGCACAAAATAGCAATTATTTGTCAAACATACGGCTACAGAGTTCCCGGGGAAAATATTAGTACAGTAACAGTGATGTACATGTAATTCCTTCTGCATTTAATATTTCAATATACGGTAAATGAATAAAAAGTGAGACCGTTTCTTGATTTGTAAAACGACGCTGCATTAGAAGACAATACAATATTTTCATTGCCTTCACGATGTGGTATGCTGTAAAATTTCCTTGAACGTAAATTGCTAGATGATTTACCCAGTATACTGCTATGAATATATCCCAATTCACACGATAACTTACCAACTGTGGTTCTTCGTGCACACCATAATCGACAGCAGAGATGGAAATGACAGTGGTAAATAAAGTATTTTCAGTCATCCGGTAACAGATGTGTCTGGATGGGGTCGGTGTTTTCATAAAGACTGAGTTCTTAGTAACATAAATATATTATGATCATTATCTTTCATGAGATTATACAATTGTAATAATGTTATACATCCAATTAATTGAAGAACACCTAGTGTAATGTTTAAATCCATGGCACACCTTGATAATGGTAATTAAATTAACACAGTAACCTGATGAAATGTTGAAGCTTTCAAAAACCGTGATATTACTGCAAGTAAGTTTTATCTTGGAGAACAGAAATACTAAGGAAACGCTACAGAAATATTACGGAACTTCAGCTGGAAGTTTTGCTTGAAGAGCTGTGATCAGTGGTGGATTAAGGGCGGGTGTAGGGGGTGGGGGTCTCTTGGCCTCTCATTCTGGGGCCTTCTGATCTCGAAAGCTATTTTTTTAGACTGCCCTGTGTCTCCAAAGCTCAAAGGTTACCTTTTCTTTTTATATTCATACATGTACTTCCATGTGGAAGGTGTAGTGGGACGGAATTTGAACGTTACCTACACCCTCATACCACTCAGTTTTGTAGGAATACGATTCAATAATTGTTACTTTAAGAGTTTTTATTGTATTAAATTCAAATATATAGATGATTAATGTATTATGTGATTAATATATTAGGTTTCATTTCTCTTTGCTGACGTAAGGAGTCGCCCCGGTAAACAAATTAATCGCTCGTCTGTATTCAGATTCGTTCGAGCAGCCAGCTACTTGAACCGAAGAATAAATATAAGGGTCTCGGTAACAATGTCAATATGAAGTTCTATCACTCGTTAAAGAAAGATTAATGTTATTATATTGTACAGGGAAATACAATTTAAAAAATGAAAAAAAACACACACACTTGCAAGATGGACAAATGAGGATACGAAGGTAAAAAAAAAAAAAAAAAAAAAAAAAAAAAAAAAAAAAAAAAAAAAAAGCCAATGGTGTCCAAAAACATTGACAGTTATGAGAAGTTCCAATGTGTTGGCTGGTTTCTACGTGAGTTGGTAAACAATAATAGTATGATGGACACAGTCAAACCTTTAATAACTCGTAATCTGCAAGTATCATATCGTGAAATTTTCAACACGTCAGACGCACAGATGGCAGATATCGAAATAACTGACAGAGGGATAGAAAAACAATTAAAATCGCTCAAAAGAAGAAAGGCCGCAGGACCTGATGGGATACCAATTCATTTTTACACAGATTACGGGAAGAAACTTGCCCCCCCCCCCCCCCCCCCTTTCTTGCAGTGGTGTACCGTAAGTCTCTAGAAGAGCGTAGCTTTCTGGAAGACTGGAAAATGGCGCAGGTGATCCTCGCTTTCAAGAAGGGACGTCGAACAGATGTGCAGAACTATAGGCCTATATCTCTTACGTCAGTCATTCGTAGAATTTTGGAGCATGTATTATGTTCGAGTATAATGACATTTCTGGAGACTAGAAATCTGCTCTGTAAGAATCAGCATGGGTTTAGAAAAAGGCGATCGTGTGAAACCCAGCTCGCGCTATTCGTGCACTGGGAGGGCCATAGACACGGGTTCTCAAGCAGATGCCATGTTTCTTGACTTCCGCAAGGCGCTTTATAAGGTTCCCCACAGACTTTTAATGAACAAAGTAAGAACATTAAATCTATCAGACCAATTGTGTGATTGGATTGAGGAGTTCCTTGGTAACAAATGCAGCACGTCATTCTCAATGGAGAGAAGTCTTCCGAAGTAAGAGTGATGACAGATGTGCCACAGGAAAGTGTCGCGTGTCCGTTGCTATACACAATATATATAAATGACCTTGCGGATAACATCGGAAGTTCACTGAGGCTTTTTTCAGATGATGCTGTAGTATATACAGAGGTTGTAACAATCGAAAATTATATTGAAATGCAAGAGGATCTGCATCGAATTGACTCTTGGTATAGGGAATGGCAATTGAATCTCAATATAGACAGGTGTAATGTGCTGCGAATACATATAAAGAAAGATCCTGTATCATTTAGCTACACTATAGCATGTCAGCAACTGGAAGCAGTTCCATAAATTATCCGGGAGTAGGCATTAGGAGTGATTTAAAATGGAACGACCATATAAAATCAATCGTCGGTAAAGCAGATGCCAGACTTAGATTCATTGGAAGAATCCTAAGGAAAAGCAATACGATAATAAAGGAAGTAGGTTACAATACAGTTGTTCGCCCACTGCTTGAATATTGCTCACCGGTGTGGAATCCGTACCAGGCGGGGTTGATAGAGGAAGTAGAAAAGATCCAACGGAGAGCGGCGCGCTTCGTTACAGGATCATTTGGTAATCGTGAAAGCGTTACGGAGATGATCGATAAACTTCAGTGGACGACTCTGCAGGAGAGACGCTCTGTCGCTAGGTACGGGCTTTTGTCGAAGTTTCGAGAACATACCTTCACCGAGAAGTCTAGCAGTATATTGCTCCCTCCTACATATATCTCGCGAAGAGATCATGAAGATAAAATCAGAGAGATTAGAGCCCACACAGAGGCATACCGACAATCTTTCTTTCCGCGAACAATACGTGACTGGAATAGGAGGGAGAACCGATAGTGGCACTGAAGGTACCCTCCGCCACACACCGTCGGGTGGCGTGCGGAGTATGGATGTAGATGTAGACGCCAGGTACTGATACAACGGGGGGCATCATTTTGTTGTGCCTCCGACAGCCTCAGTCCGTCACTGGCTGTGATCAGAAATAGAAAGAGTATTGCACGCCTCACTGAAAATTGAGATCATCGAGGTGAAGTTTAACTCAACTTCATGCTTAGCTGGGGGAATTGTGTCTTACCATACTCAATGTCTGTGAACGTAGGCTAAGATGGCGTCTGAATCAACCATATTTTGAAACCAAACCTCATATCTAACTAGTTTAAATTCTAATTGAATGCCGTATCCCTTCGATTATTTCTGAAAAAAAAGGTTCTGCAGCTGAGAACATAAAACCTGGAATCTAAATAAAGAGACGTGAATATCTGAAGACCCAGGAGACAAAAGTAAACGCCAAGGTTCCCCAAAAATTAATTATTTTTCAAGAATAAAGTGGTAGACCTGCGAGCCATCCAAGACATCACATCGATGCTACTAAAATTCAGTCATGCATTTGCAAACGCTGATAACGTTACAGAAAGTGGTTTTAGCATTGTTTGGATTGTTGGGAAAAACTGCAGGAGCCATCTTGTAAAAAGAGTTGACTATCGAAGAAAAAGAACCCTTTGTCATTTGATACCATGACGGCAATAATTTCACACGCCCCCAGACATTAATCGACCTTCACATTTTATGATCCTGAAGTTTTTCGATTTGTGCTTACAGTATTAAGACTGTTTCGCACAAAACATACAGAATAATAGTGCAATGCCGACAAGAGTGTAACGAAATTTATTATATTCTAAAATAACATAGCACATTCAGATTTAAACGTGATTGTCTTCGGAAAACGTTTTGTTGTCGCAAATCGACCAAAATAAATAATTTTATGCGGATCTGAAGATTCAACTTATCCCTAGAATTTCGTACACTCTTGCAACGTATCTGGTAGCTTCAAAAGTATGTAACTAAAAAAAAATCTTAATGTATTTGCACATATGTAATCTAACACAAATCACAATGCCAGGTCGTCTAAGATTACGTTGTGAGATAAAGTCACCCAATGTGGCATTTCTCATGTCGTGAAATACCACAGTCCGTGCCATTAGGATGCATGAGTCGTCACTCAGAAATATTTTCTATTACTGATGGACTGGAGCGTTAGGTTTAACTTGTAAAAAAGCATGAATGTATTAAGAATATTTTATTTAAATGTTTTTGTAGCTGCCACATAAATCGGAAGCTAAAAATATTCAAATGTTTGTAAAGCTTATGGGACTTAACTATGCGGGGTCATCAGTCCCTAAAGTTATAAACTACTTATAAACTAACTTTTACTAAAGACAAAGTTGTAAAAGTCGGAGACTAGCTTCCGATTGCCGCGCGGGAGTACCAGAGCCTTCTGGAGAGCCACGATGCTGATCGCGCGGTCTCCGCTTTACCTTACTGAACACTACACAAACATCCATGCCCGAAGGAGGATTTGAAACTCCGACGCGGGAGACCGCGCGATCAGCAACGTGGCGCTCCAGACCGCTCTGGTACTCCCGCGCGGCAATCGGAAGCTAGTCTCCGTCTTTAACAATTCCGACTCTGGCTACGGCAAAATCGACTTTTCTTCTAGCTTTGAGAAATGCATTTTTCATTCATGTTCCCAACTTACATTCTATCAGAGTTGATTAGCTTTCACAGTCGACATGGATTGTCAGAACAAAAAATTAACACTTTTATCCGATTGTTTTAGTGATGTTCCTTGAAAACGTACTGCAATCAACATATAAACAACTATAGTTCACCGAGGAAAATCTATTAACTATCCAGACCTACACGGTGTCGACGTCCAAGGAGTCTCGGTAGGTACTAAATTTAGCTTTAATTTAAACCATGATATCTCGACAACGAATACTGATTATGCTACAAAAATATTCGTATTCCCTTCATCAATTAACTATATTAGTGCAAAATTTAAATGGATTCGTACAAGTTTAAAGTACGGAAGTGACGTGGTCCATAAACCTCCGAGAAAACAGGTTTTCTTCATTTAAATAAAATCCGGACGTTGTAAATAAAATTGCACAGTTGCTTGAACATTAATCCCAAGCCAATTAATACTTCTTATGAAACGAATTAACCAATTCGCAGAATTTGTCGTGGCACTTGTTCCGGTTGTCCGTTCAACAGCCATATGCTCAGTTTGGCCTCACTTAAACCTTCATATCTCAACATCGAATACCAATTACGGGATAGTGCAAAGTTTAGAACTTTTAGTTTAAATTCAGGAGGCAGAAGTGACGTAATTCAAAGTACTGCAAGGAAAACAATTTCTTGCACCTAAAATCCCAATAAAATCCAAACACATTTACGGAATTTACGACATTAGTTACGATTGGGCGAAGCTGTAAATGGGTACCCAGCTGGGTTTAAAACCCAGCTCTCCTGCTTGCTAGGCAGCCGCTATGACCCACACACCATTAGGGACACATATCAACTGCACGGACTATTCTTGCTCGCCTCCGTTAGATACAAATTCTCAACGTTTCCCTGTTCACTAGTACTCAAACTCGCTGTTTTTTCGAACTGATTTCCGTAAGAGTAAGAGCCTAGGAGTGCCACCGCCTTGAAGGAAGAATCATTGCCCGTCATCGACTTATTATGCGTTATATAAGGTATCTGTCTTAGGAGATGTCGAAAAGGACCATACTTTTATATATATAATCAAGCTGTGTGGCTAGTTGAGTATTAATTTCAGCCCAGTACCTCTTTTGAAACGGGAATTAATTGATTCGTATGATCTTACAAGGCGACAGCTACGGTATGTCGTTCAACCTCTGCTTCTTTATTGTAACAAAGCTGAAGTAAGAGACGTGTTTCAATGGGTAAAAAATGAGCGCTGATCCCAACTCAAACTAAAAACTATTAAACGACATATCTTACCTTAAATATTAACCTGTGACAAATGTCCAAAAAGCCTTTCTGCACTCGACATTCTCATCAAACGGTATTAAATGGAAAAACAGTCAACGATCGCGTTAATAATGTTTACAAATCATGACCGGCTTGGGGCGGTTAATGTGCCATATTTAAAGCCATGTGGCTATTACTTGACTCCAAGAAGGAGATGTTTCGTATTATCGTTTGATAACCGTATGTCTCCTGCGTGAAGTTCAGCTAGAACGACATTGATCTGATGATAAGACATTAACAGGCCCAAACTGGTAAACAATTGTACAAATGATTAACACGATCATTGATTGATATTTACAGTAAACACTGACTCTTCCGACCATGTTATCAAATATTGTCATTTCTTAAGCTGCCGAGTTGTGATAATAAAGGAAGTAAAAATTACGTATAGCCCCCCCCCCCCCCCGGGGAAATACGTTATTTGGTAGCAGTTAGTATGAATTTCGTTACAGTACATACCTTTACGTTTTGTGTACTACTGGATGACTACTGTTGGCTGATTAATGCTATAACAGTGTACTGTGGTTGGCTGATTGCATCACATGCCGCGGTGGAGTAGCCGAGCGGTCTAAGGCGTCTCGCTCCGGAGCGCGCGGTTGCTCGCCGTGGAGGTTCGAGTCCTCCCTGGGGCATGGGTGTGTTTGTTGTCCTTAGGTTAGTTTACCTAGGTTTAAGTAGTTTGTAAGCTACGGACTGATGACCACGCACTTTGGTCCGATAGATTTACAGACATTTGAACATTTTTGAACATCACATTCCCTTTGCTCAATTAGTGTAACAAAGTAGCATCGTTTTGAGTAACCTTGAGTTAAAGGCACTGTGACGTATTTGACTGATTTAGTATTTTATCCTCCTTACTGCGAATGATTGGAGGGAAAATGAAACATCGATTAAAGATATTTCCAAAACACGCATTTTAAGACGAAGTATGTTGAGGTAAAGTACCTAGAAGTGACATTTACAGACAGTAAAATTTAACTGCAGTCACAGGAATGCCCAATTTTATGTGCTACGTAAAATTAAATAAAAAAAGATCTCATATGATGCGAACACATTGATGTTTAGGAACCTCATAAACACGATCGGTAACTTTATTAAAATAATGATTGATAGTAATATTATTGCCGGTCATTTCACTGCTAGTAAATTAGTGAGAAGTATACCACACATTGGCAAGTAAAGCACAGAATACCGTTTATCTACTTTCAATAATGTCAAAATTTTATCTACAAACCATAAATTTGATACAAATTCAATCACTCACAAAAATGTTACGCACGCGTTTAGTTCAAAATATTCAAATGTTTGTTAAGCTTATGGGACTTAACTATGGGGTCATCAGCCCCTAAACTTACAAACTACTTATCAACTACTTACGAACTAAGACGGCACAAATATCAATGCCCGAGGGGGGATTCGAACACCCGACCGTAGTTGCCGTGCAGACCGTGACTGGAGCGCCTCAGTCTCCTCGGCCACCGCGGCCGGCACGCGTTTAGTAGGAAGTAAATCTTCGTATTTCAGTTTATTAAAAGAAAACTCCTTCGGGATGCAGACTGATCTATCTTTTACTGCAGTCAAAGGAATGTCCCGTTTAAAATGTGCTGTGTAACACGTTCGTTTCTAGGTAGTTTAGGTTTTCAACCACCAGAGGCGTTGCAAATACCATGTTTTCTCCTATTGGTTATTCTGGACCAATCAGATTACTACTTAAGTTCCAGAAATGAGTTCCCTAACATGCAGCAAACATCCGATACCTATTTTAGATAATATCATTAATAACTAGTTACTCATAGTAAAATACTGTATAAAAACCATACATGGAACTAAAAAAAAGTCAAGTTATGTACCGCAAGTAAATTCACAGTAATTGGTAAACGAAATAATTTATTTAGCAGGGGGCTTCTTTACGTAACTTAAGACAAGGAAACAATATTCCTTACACAAAGCAATTAATTCATATAAACGGTACAAAGTCAATGGTCTATCTCAAAAATGGAATAATGAAAGCTATTGCAGAGGGAAAGTCGACTTTTGATTGTATTGCTATTAAATGAATTTCGGAGTGATAGATACAATTATCGTGATAATAATATAGAAATGTGGGCAGGGATCGTTAGTGTGATGCCATCTAAATGGCGTTAACGCCTTCCGATACTTTTCTTAAATAAACACCCACCTTAGTATATCCCTGCAACAGACAACATAAGACTGCTGAACCGCTATTTTTGAGATGAATACGCAGGTCAAGCTCAAGTTGCGATCACAACTTTTCAACACTGATGCGGGCTTGATGTCAAATCATCCAGCTTTCTTTCTGGTCGCAGTCCAACTGTAGACTGTTATACGTTGCCACGGTAATCGCCTTCACCCGCAACGACAATGCCAACGCCAGCATCCGCACGTGAATAATAGGAAAAAAAAAAGAAATCGTACTGACGTGTTTTACAGCCCACTTAAGATTTGTAGTTTTATAACTATTTGCAAACATTTTGGACCAAAATAATAATCTAAATAATAAAAAATTAATAAGAGTGTCTGAAACCCTTTTAGGAAAAAAAATGTTAGGTAGTGGTGGGTTCCGAAGCACTGACCTTCAGCGTCACAATCCAACGCATAGCCCACTACGCTACTTTTTTCTAGTATTAACCTTTTATTATTATTATTATTATTATTATTATTATTATACAAAGCATTTATGCACAATATGTTAAAACAAATTATCTACTATTGTTCCTGAAATCTATTTTATATTTTCAATATGTTGTTCATCTTCTGTTGGTTTGTTGTGGCTTCAGAAAATTGTTGTTACACAACTTGTGGTACCTCCTTACATTTAACTTATTTACATTCTTATTTCAGGGTATGAAAGAGGAAATTTTGAAATTGTTGTTTATATTTGGGTAGCTTCTGTAATTTGTTGTGTTCTTCATTAATATACATTACAAATTCTTCTAATGTTGTATTTTTGTTTCTAATGATGTAGTTTATATATTTTCCAAGTAACCAAAGATAGCTGTTGTGTTTCATACTGGGGTATAGATTCCAGTCTGGATATAGTACATCCTCTACCGATATTGCATTTCCCGGCGTCCTGTTGATAATTGTTAGCGGGTCCACTTCCAGATGGTATTTCGGCCTCTGGAAACAAAGGTATGTGCTACGGATAACAGATAAGAGTTGCGTTCTTTAATCTCATACTACTGATGGGCGTTGTTAACTGATGCTACGTTATTCTTTTTTTTTTTTTTTTTTTTTTTTTTTTTTTTTTTTTTTTTTTTTTTTTTTGCATATATCTCTCAAACGATACGAGATATGAAAGAAAGGGGGATTCGAACCCCCGACCGTAGTGGCCGTGCAGACCGTGACTGAAGCGCCTCAGTCCCCTCGGCCACCACGGCCGGCCCAATTCAGTTATTTTAGTTAATGTCTCTGGGAACACCTATTCACCACCTTCTCAATTGTTCATCTAATTAGTTGCCCACCAACATTTATGGAGACAGTTTCAATTTTATAATCTATATTTCTGTAACAGATATAATGACAGGGCAATGATATAGAGACATACTATTTCAAACAGTATCTTCTAATGTGATTATACTTTATTATCATGGGCTTACGTTTGGTTAGACAATCGAAATTCTATCTTCATTATTAAATGTAATTTGCTTACGGTTTCGTAGGTTGCGTGTAAACAAAGGTTTTCTCAGACACTTTGTTGTAACAATTTTGTGACAAAAGTTTTTTTTCAATTTGGCGACAAACTTACATAAAGTCAGAAAACAACATTTCATATATTTATTCCTTTTGAATGCTGCACCGTTATTATTTCATTTATTATTTGATACTAAAAACGATCGTCTCAGCTTTCCGTAATTTTGAAGCCACATTTCAATAGCTAAATAAAATATATAGAAATAAAATTACACAAATATATTTGAAAGTATAATTTAGAATGGTATGTCAATATATTAACGTTATTCTGTTACAGCGTAATGTACTTGACTGCTTTTTATCGCATTTTTGTGCTGATATATATAAGATGTTTTGTGTAATTTACAATTTGGACTTTTGATATTTTTGCAGCACATTGCACTCTAGTGACATTCATCAGTTTACAATAAGTTTGCATTTTACGATTTTGGATCTTACCTACATAGAATGATTATAATATAGACTGTGGTAATATTATGTGATTGTTTTCAATGATATGTTAATGTATTTATTGTTTACAGCTTGAAGTATCGAAAGTCACCCTTTTTCTTTTATGAAATCAATTTTTTTAACATCGTCTGTGCTTTAAAGTTGTTCTGTCGTCAAGAATTTTGTCTGGAAATGCATTTCTGTGGATATATATTTCGAGTTCTTCTAGAATACTAATTACTATTCCCTTGGATTCACGATGTAGAATTTTCATTGCTTTTCTATTCCTTCTGCATTTTGTGTTCTATGGTCACCTAAGTGTATGCACAACGTAGATTGATTACTTTTGTAATTTCTTATGTGTTTCTTAAGTCTAATTGTGAAGTTTCGACCTATCTGTGTAATGCAAAATTGATTACAAGACAGACATTTGATTTAAATTGAATTATTTGAAGTTCTCATTTATTGTATTTTATTATGATGATAATTTCTCCCTATATAGGTGGGCGCCAACATCATATTTTCGTATTCGGAGGAGAAAGTCGGCGGAATTCCGTAAGTATTTCTCGCCGCAACGAGAAACGCCGTTGTTCTAAAGATTCCCGCCCCAGCTCGTAAATCATTTCCGTAACACTCTCCCTTGTATCGCGATAATACATAACCAGCTGTCCTTCTTTGTACTCTTTCCGCGTCTTCCGTCAATTCCTCCTGATAAGGATGACAAACGACGCAGCAGTTCTCCAAAAGAGGGAGGAAAAGAATAGGGTATGCAATCTATTTAGGAGTTTTGTTTCATCTTATAACTGTTCTGTTACAACAGGAAGGAAGGAAGTTTATGGTTTAACGTCCCGTTGAAATCGGCCGTGCCTTTTAAAAAGAACCATCCCAGGATTTGCATGGAGTGATTTAGGGAAATCACGGGAAACCTAAATCTGGATGGTCGGAGGTGGATTTGAACCACCATACTCCCGAATGCGAGTCCAGTATCTTACCACTGCGCTACCTCGCTCGCTCTGTTCTGCCAAAACAAGGCGACACTTGCTTCGCTTACCACACAACATTATCTACGTCATATTTTCAGTTTACGTAAGTCGTAATTGTACTTTCTAGGTATCGAAATGAATTTTCGGCCTTCAGCCGCTCGGTTAGCCGTGTGATCTAACGCATCGGTTTCCGAGACGGGAAGGCGTACCGGCCCCGGTTCGAATGCGTCCGGAGAATTAACGAAAGGGGTCGGAGTGCCGGCCAGCCTGGTTGTGGTTTTTAGGCGGTTTTCCACATCCCCCTAGGTGAAAACCGGGCTGGTCCCCAAGTCCCGCCTCATTTACACGGTTTCGTAACACTTTACACTTTCACACACTTATAACACTATACACAGACATCTGGGCTACACATTTACTCATGGTAGGCATGAGGTGGCGTCAGGAAGGGCATCCGGTCACCCTGTAAATATTAACACATGCCAAATCCGCGTTTAACACAGTGCCGACCCTGCATGTGCGGGAAAAGGGCCATAAAGATAGATAGGTAGATTCGATTTATTTAACAGATTGCTTTCAGTACTCATGTGGCCGACTTTACTAGACGAAAAAAGAAACAGTATCTTTTGTAAACAAACTAAGAGGACTGTTCAAATATTCTTCTAGGCCTTTTACATATATGTGGATCAACAGAGGATCGATAACAACACTCTGGGAAGACAAGATTCCTTTCCATCCATTACTATGATATGTGCCCTCTCTGTCAGAAAATCCTCAATCCAGTTCATAGCTCAGATGATATTTCCAAACTGTGCACTCTGATTAAGAGCAGTTTGTGTCGTATAGTCACAAATCGAATTAATAAGCTAAAAATTAGCCGTTTCAGTCACTGACATCCGCTGTCTTGTTCTGGTACCACCCTTGTCTCCTTTTCAGAATAGAGGAAAGACAATAGCGCTGTAATTACTTTATTCGAGATATTGAAATTTCTTCCACAAAGCCTGCATATCATTGGCGTCGCAAGTACATTTCGCATACATTTACCAAGTGTATTACCCACGGTTACTCTCGTGTTGATGTCCTTGCATCCGATCAAAGACCAACAAAGGTATAAAAATTTTGCAACTTTGTTATGAACAGGAACATCAGGGTAAAAGAAAAGTTTCTGATTTTCCGACTTAAATATAAACCGCGCATAGAATGACGGTATATGCTGTGCCTCTTTATCGATATTATTAAATACGATAAGAAACTGTTACATCGTGACTAAACCGCTGACTGAAAAAGCTATACGTTATACAACGTGTAAATTATACAGGATTCAAATATAATCGAATTCAATTTGGCGCTTTGTGCAAGAATTGTATTCATTACATTGAATAGTATTACGTACAACATATTACACATTAAAAGTATTTTAATAACTGCGACAATTTTCAAAAGTTAAAAAATAAATAGCTTTTCCAATGAGTCTTGAAGCATCTAAGAAGCTATAAGAGCGTCGATGTCCAGATATTCCATACTACGAGTTATACACATAAATTCAACAAATATCTTGAATTACACACTTTCTAAAGTAGCCTATGTTAAACTTCAGTGTTCAGTCTATCTGTATACCCATTTTTATAAGATCGGTTAAGCAGTTTTGTCGTGAAAGAGAGCTTCTTTGGAATTTATTGGTATACATGAAAAGCAAAGAATTGTGTTTTGTATGAACGGGATCTGTATAATGTCCTAAATACACTTCACAACAAGCAATTAGTGTTTTCAGCCTTTATTATTATTGTGTGCTTCTCTCCCTTTGTTGTCGTCTGACGTATCTATGTGTACTATAATCCATTTCCTGTTCTGTTACGTAATAGACTAGATCGGAATGATTCTTGTAAATCCATGTTTGCGTCCCAGTCTCTTTTATACGATTCTCAGAACCTCTACTCGAGATATGTGACGCTGTGTGCGAAAATGTGTTCCTGGAACATTGGTTCTCTGAATTTATTCAACCGGTATTCGCGAGAACGGTGCCGTCAGTCTCTCAAACATCCCCTTTCAGTTGCGCCGAGCATCTGTTTACCGATCCGGAACGTTCCTAACGCAGCGCTTCGTGTTTGTTCAGTGTCTGCTGTCATGGGTATTCGATAAAAACTCTAAACCTGGGAGTAGTACTCCGGGGATTTGTTAGGTTTTCCATGCAGATTGAAAATTCCAACACTATTCAGGCGTGAATCTGGGACAACAGAAGTTATGCTTCCATAATTTCGGTTGTTAAACGTATAGCTAACCGAGAGGGTAGTCGGTAACCGAATTTCTTATGCTAAAGCGTGCGAATGTAGGGTGCACCGCAGAGTCTGACAACAGGGGCGACGCTTTTAGTTTCGACAGTTATTCATGGAAACCATTTATTTCACATTGTATTCTTAGTGGCTTCGATGCGTTGCATTGTAACGTCTCCAATGCATTTTTTTTTTATACTTAAACTGTATATACAACAGTATCAAACATCATATTAATTCTGTTTCGTGTCTCAGTCTTGATCTATAGCACATTTCTCATTATTGCTCACGGATGTTGTACCTTATTCAAGTTCGACTTGAAAGACTCATGATGGCATACCATAACCGTTTAACAAACTAATTCATCCTGTGGCTTATTTTTGGTTATGAAGTAAGTTGTACCAACAAGTGATGGGAGAATCTCTTCTTTAGTTAAGTGCATCATTGGTTTCGACTTTCATACTGAATCAGCGTATTAACATTTCACAATTTTTAAATATGTTCTGATTCTCCAATCACTTGTTGGTACAACATATTTCATAACCACAAATAACAAGCCTAATGATGTATGTATACCAGAATGAATTAGTTTGTTAAACGGTTATGCTATGCCATCATGATACTTTAAAATCGTAGTGAATAAGGTACAACATCCGTGAGCAATATTGAGAAATGTGCTATAAATCAAGAGTGAGACACGAATCAGAAGGAATATAATCTTCAAAACTCTTACCATAATGCAATTAAAAATCTTAAAAGTCAGTAGTAAATAAATACAAAAGGATTAACTCAAAAGAAGATGAACACTAAACTGAAAATTATACTGCCGTTGTAACAGTTTCAATTGAATCAACGAAGTCAATAAAATACGATAATATTCAAAGAAAATGCAACACTTTGAAAGGCTAAAGACAGGAAGTTTTTTTCACAGGACATGTTGTTTAGTATGATCTCCAGGAAGGATTAGCATTTCATTCAGCCCGGTTCAACATGACTTGTTGCCTAGTAGCCTATGGATCAGCCTTGGACCCTGATAACTTGATCAATATGTAGTGATATCGAAGCATGTAAAACGTTACTGGCTATGGTATACACATCCATGCTGTATTTCTTCTGGTTACAAAGTTCATCTTTGGTGATTGGAATTGGGCCACAGCACTGTACCATTCAATTCAGCAAATCTCCTGGTCCTTCACACTCACTAACCAAGGAACCACAACCCATACATTTTCGACTGAAAACCAGTCTGATGATGAGGCGCGATTGTCGTCCACGGAAAGCTATAAAGCAAATGTTTATACCGCAACATGTGATCGTCCATCGTCTTGCGAAACACCTGTGACATATGCGATATATGGAGGGACACCTGAATTATGAAAACACTCTGAAAAGGAAAAATGTAAAACAAGAGGATAAATACGAAGGAGCAGGTCAGTGTATATATATATATATATATATATATATATATATATATATATATATATATATATATATATATATATATATATTCTTCTTGTGAAAGGTGAACGAAAAAAGCATTTACTTACTTACTGTTTGCTATTACTGTAACAGAGCTAATATATTAATAACTGTGAATATTGACCAATAAAAGTAATTCAACGATGTAAAAAAAGTAGTATCTTACAAGGAAAACACATGCGTATCGGATTTTTGAATTTTTTTTTTTATATTTATGGTACGAGAAGGTCAGAACTCAATTAACAATCAGCCAAAGCCATTCGACGCAACTCACAAAAATTCTCGAGAAAATCGACTTTGAATTTTTGCAAGTACACGTAAGTACCATTAATAAAAGAAGTTGCAGTGTATGTAGGTGTAGCTGAGGTGCTAGCGTTCTGCCCTTTCAGTTATAGGGTCGGTGCTTCGAATCCTGCTATAAGAGGATTTTTCTGTTGTTAATGGAGACAAACGGCGACCTATTTGGTATAATTAAAGTTACTAAAACAGTCTTGATCGCAAAAAATTAAGTTTTTATTGACTAGTTTCGACTTGATGTAGGTCATCTTCGGAACAGTATGTAGCTGCAAGGATTAATGCAAATAATTACAAAAACGTCTAAGTACTTCTTTAGATGTCACATTAAATACTCACAGAGTAATGTTATGGCGTTTATCCATGTGTGCAGTGCTGGACTCGGCTGGGCTGTCCTGTCCTGGCTGTTCTCCTGCTCAAATCAAATGTTCAAATGTTTGTTAAGCTTATGGGTCTTAACTACGGGGTCATCAGTCCCTAAACTTACAAACTACTTACGAACTACCTTATACTAAGGACGGCACAAGTATCCATGCCCGAGGGGGATTCGAACCCCCGACCGTAGTGGCCGTGCACACCGTGACTGGAGCGCCTCAGTCCCCGCGGCCACCGCGGCCGGCTGTTCTCCTGCCAGCTGATGACTGTTGACTACTGGCCATAAGGCCTCTGGTTAAATAGTGTGTGAATTTGGCGCCAAGTCAGCAGCAGCCAATGGGAAAAGGCATTACAAAGACCAGGTACTCAGTAACGTATAATAAAAAAGGATAAAAATGCTGTGTATTAAAATAATGCATAACAAATCTAATCAACAGGTGAGATTTAATCATTAGTATTAATTTGCAACGAAAAAGGTTATTATAATCAATATAGTTGCTAATGTGGCTAAAACATATGTAGACATTATTTTATTATGTTAAAACACTGCATGGCGATAGTCGGCGTCCTTCTACACACTTCTTTAACTACCAACCCACCATTTTCACTTCTTTGTTGGAAAGACAACGGCTTCACCAATTACTACCATCTTTGATCCTCCCTTTACCATGATATCGGCGTTATATCTCACGACCCACTAGATGGCATTGCACCATAAAATACTACTAAATTTATAATTACGCCGTGTTTTAATATAATAAAATACTGTCTACATATGTTTTAGCCACATTAGCATATATATTGATTATAATAACCTTTTTCGTTACAAATTAATGCTAATGATTAAATCTCATCTGTTGATTAGGTTTCTTATGCATTATTTTAATACACAGCGGTTTTATATTATCCTTTTTTATTATAATTCTTAATTCTATTCATGTATTTTTAATATCAGACTATATACTAATTCATACGTTACTTACAACCTACTCTTTTTAAAGCCTTTTCCTCTTGGCTGCTGCTGACTTGTCGCCAAATTCATGCACTATATAACCCGAGGCCTTATGGCCACTAGTCAACAGTCACCAGCTGGCAGCAGAACAGGCAGGGCAGCCAAGTCTAGTACTGGCCACATGGGTAAACGCCCTAACATTACTCTGTGTTTATTTTATGTGACATCTAAAGCAGTACTAGACTTTCTTGAAATTAAATGCTTTAATCCTTGCAGGTCTACATTTTGTTCCGAAGATGACCTACATCAGGTCGAAACCGGTCAATAAAAACTTAATCTTTTGCGATCTATACTGTTTTAGTAATATTAATTTTTCTGTTGTGTTCGAATACTTGCACAGTTTTAATATCTAATGGTAATTTTTACGAAACATGCACGTATTTCAGTTCATTCGTAATTTTCTATACTTTATAAAAGATTAATAATGATTGATTCAATCAAAAATCGTGAATTACATATTTTACTGTATTGACTTCACTATTACGGTTGTTCCGTTTGTGAAGAGCTACGACGTTGCTTTTGGAAAGTCATCTTCATAGCTACAAATGAGTTTCCAAGCAGCTAACCTATTAAAGCATCGTTTTAGGCGACGACGAGGTGTTCGGCTCCTCCACATACATATAAACAAAAACAAACACAACACATGGAATTAGAGATTCCAAAATATTTTACATAAATGAATTCAAAACAACGGGTAAAATATGTCACAGCGGGATTCGAACCACAGCCTGTACGCGGGTGAGGCCAGAACGCTACCACAAGAGCGAAAGCGACATTTGCTGCAACTGTTTTAATTATTGGTACGTAAGCGTATAGTTACAAATTTTCAAAGTCGATTTTCTTAAGGAATGTTGAAACTTGCTTCTAATGTATTTGGCTGATTGTTATTTTAAGTTCTGAACTTCACGCACCATATACCGAGTGATGAAAAAGTCAGTATAAATTTGAAAACTTAATACATCACGGAATAACGTAGATAGAGAGGTAAATATTGAGGTACATGCTTGGAATAACATGGGGTTCTATTAAAAAAAGTACTGATAGACGCGTGAAAGATCTCTTGCGCGCGTCGTTTGGTGATGATCGTGTGCTCAGACTCCACTTTCGTCATGCTTGGCCTCCCAGGTCCCCAGACCTCAGTCCGTGCGATAATTGGCTTTGGGGTTGCCTGAAGTCGCAAGTGTATCGTGATCGACCGACGTCTCTGAATGCTGAAAGACAACATCCGACGCCAATGCCTCACCATAACTCCGGACGTGCTTTACAGTGCTGTTCACAACATTATTGCTCTATGACAGCTATTGTTGAGGAATTATGGTGAACATATTGAGCATTTCCTGTAAAGAACTTCGTCTTTGTTTTTTCTTAATTTGTTACGCTAATTATTGCTTTTGTGATCAGATGAAGCGCCATCTGTCGGACATTTTTTGAACGTTTTTTTTTTAAATAAAACCCCATGTCATTCCAAGCATGTGTGTCAATTTTTGCCTCTCTATCTACATTATTCGGTGAATTATTAAGTTTTCAAATTTATACTGACTTTTTGAGTACCCGGTAGTAAAAAAAAAACTGGATTGTGGCTGATGAGCCCATTTATTGTATTAAACATAAGGAGAGGCACTGAATTAAAATTTATTCGGTGGCCGGGATTCGAACCTAGGTATGTGCTTTAGACTACTTTTAGTAAGCTCTGCCACTTCAGGGTTGGCCCCTATTATTTATTACCAACCCAAAATATTAACTAACTAAACCTAGCAACAAAAAGAGTCTAGTGCCACCGCCACTTTTACCCTCAACTAAATGAACATAAATCGCCAATTCTTCGGGCGAAATCGTCAACGAAAAATAACTAAATAAATAAAAATAAATAGGAGGAAAGTATACAGATACACTCAGCTAACACCGCATTGTAGCCAAAGCAACAACACTGACTGTCTTAAAGCACGTCTACCTCCACACCATATACTTTAATTCTGCCTCAAGTTCCCTGTGAAATTCGTATCAAATTGCCAGGGCTCTCCTACATTGGAGTGGCACCCCAGGAAAGAACGCTAATAGCCGGCCGCGGTGGCCGAGGGGACTGAGGCGCTCCAGTAGCGGTCTGCACGGCCACTACGGTCGGGGGTTCGAATCCCCCCTCGGGTATGGATATATGTGACGTCCTTAGTATAAGGTAGTTGATAAGTAGTTTGTAAGTTTAGGGACTGATGACCCCGTAGTTAAGTCCCATAAGCTTAACAAACATGTGAACATGTGTGTGAACGCTAATAGGAACTATGCCACCTTGTTCCTCAGGCCGAGGTGATATAAATATCAACAAATAATAGAATCCCTTGAGACAACATTGTCTCTTAATACCAAAGGTATTAAACATAAGGAGAGGCATTGAATTATACCTTAGGTATAATGAGACAATGTTGTCTCAAGGGATTGTATTATTTGTTGACATCTATTGTAGTACAGTCTGAACTTGCAAATTTTCGTTCTGAACTGCCTGCCTGCCTTTTTTTCTTTTCCTCTTTGTCCCGGTCGTTGCCTGCCGTCTACCCCCATTGCTGGAGATCTAGCGTGAGCCGTAGTGACCGCTGACTGCCCGAGTCCGGCAGCGAGGCGGCTGGGAAACCCCCCCGCCCCCCCCCCCCCCCCCCTCTGAGCTATCGGCGCGGCCGCGGGCACGTCGCAGGTCTCCGGAGACGGCGACGCAAAACGCGCCAGAGCGGCCGTGATAGGGAGGCGGCGTGGCCGACTGGCGACTGGACGCTCCAAATCACCCCTGGGGAGTGGGGGGGGGGGGGGGAGAGGCGACCCTTATCTGCCGCCGTCTGCGTGGGCAGCAGGGGCGGGCGGGAGTGGGGTTGGCTAGCCGAGCTGAGCCCCGACCGACCTGAGGTGGCCGGCGGGAGCGGCTGAGCGCCGTGCCGCCCCCAGGGCTTATCTGCGCGCGCAGACACACCGGTCGCCAGAGCTCACTCTGAGGTCCTATGCCGACGATCGCCTCCAGAGGCGGTTGCCTTCTCGCCACAGGGGCAGCCCTATACTATTGTCCATTTCATAACGATAGAACCCTGAGTTTTGATCATACGAGGTGTGTTAGAAAAGTAATGAAATTGGCAACACTGCGGGAGATCTGGCAACGTTGTGTCTAACGGCCGATGCTAAATCTGATTTATGATCCCTTCCACTTCCTCAGTCCGAGTTACAACTCCCTACAGTTAACACATTAGTTTTCAGAACACGGTAAGTTGTGTGTTTGCCGGCGGCGGTGGCCGAGGAGACTGAGGCGCTCCAGTCACAGTCTGCACGGCCACTACGGTCGGGGGTTCGAATCCCCCCTCGGGCATGGATATTTGTGCCGTCCTAGTTCGTAAGTAGTTCATAAGTAGTTTGTAAGTTTAGGGACGATGACCCTGTAGTTAAGTCCCATAAACTATACAAACATTTGAAACATTTGATTTTTGAAAGTTGTGTTTTCATTGTGCGTCACAGAAATGGAGCATCGGAATTTATAGCAACGTTGTGCAATAAAATTTTGTGTTAAACTTGGTGAATCCGCGAGTGTGACTTTTGAAAAGTTGAAGCAGGCCTATGGGGAACAGTGCTTATCGAGAGCACAAGTTTTCCGCTGGCACAAATCATTTTTGGAAGGCCGAGAACACGTTGGAGATGAACCTCGCTCAGGGAGACTTTCGACTTCAAAAACTGACGAAAACATTGATCGTGTGAGGGCTCTTGTGAGATCAGACCGTCGTTTAACAATAAGGATGATCAGTGAACAGCTACATTTAAACACTTTCACCGTGCATTAAATTGTGACAGATAATTAGAAAGGTTTGTGCCAAATTGGTGCCGAAAAATCTCACAACTGAACAGAAGGACATTCGAAAAAACGTGTGCGTTGATCTTGAGAGGATTGCTAATGACCAAGAATTCTTCAATTGTGTGATCACTGGTGATGAATCCCGGATATTTGAGTATGATCCTGAAACAAAGTGGCAAAGTAAAAAATGGCACACTCCGTCATCTCCTCGGCCGAAGAAATGTCGAATGAGGAAGTCAAAGATCAAGACCAGGCTGATTTGTTTTCTTGACAGGAAGGGTATCGTGCACAAAAAATTCGTTCCACCAGGACAAACTGTCAACCAAGTGTTTTATAAAAGTATCCTTGAAAAGTTGAGGAAAATAGTGATCCCTATAAGACCAGAAATTGCAGACAAGTGGATGCTTCACCATGACAATGCTCCGTATCACACGGGCATTTGCATCCGTGAATTTTTTACCTCAAAACGCATTACTGTTGTTCCTCAACCCCCCTGTTCACCTGATTTGAGTCCTTGTGACTTTTTCCTCTTCCTGAAATTGAAACATGTCCTAAAAGGACGTCATTTTGGAACTCTGGAGAACTTTCAAAAGACAGTGACCGACCAGTTAAAAGCCATACCAATTGAAGACTTCCAACGCTGCTATCAAGAGTGGGAACGACGACTCCGCCGATGTGTAGCTGCCCAAGGGAACTACTTCGAAGGGGATAACATTGTTGTTTGAAAATAATAAAACCTTGGTTAGTATGAAATCAGTCTCATTACTTTTCTCACACACCTCGTACATTGTAGGCTTTCACGGCCGGCGTCAATTTCACTTAACACTTTGACTGCCAATGACGTCATTTGACGGGATACGTAATTTCTGTAGAATGCCGATCACGTCATTTGACGTGATCTTCGTTTTCGTGCTTTTAAAAACAAATTCAAGTTTATTGACAGGCTAGATCTATCTTAAATACGGTACATGGTTCCATAAGTAAGTGTGTACAAGTTTGTTTGTTAGTTTCTGTGCTCTGTTCTTCGTTAGTGTTGTTGTTGTTTTGTGAGCTAGTTTTGAATGTTCTGAGTACTTGCTTTCGTATGTTTTATTTTGTTTTCCTTTGGATTTCTTTATTCAGTTTTGTAATGAGGGTTTCTTCGTATCCATCAATCTTTGCTATCTGAAGTATTATAAATATTATGTCCAGCTCTTTGATGTAATTCTGTTTGTCGAGTGGTACTGTGTTTAACTCTATAACATGTATCGAGAGGTGATTCTTTTTGGGCCTGTGGGTGGTTGTAAGACTGGTGTAGTAATATGTCTGATGCAGTACTTTTCCTGTAGATGCTGAAGAAGTGTAGGTTATTTTCTGTAAAATGGCTACATCCAGAAAATTTATTTGGCCTGCTTTTTCCTTCTGTACAGTGAACTTTATGTTATTGTGAATAGTGATTATTTCGGTGTGTAGCTGGTCAATTTTATTTTGTGGTCTATATGTCAAGTAACTGGTATGTAGTAACTGGTGGAATGTAGACTGAGATGGAGAACAAGAATGAGCAGTGGTTCAGTTATTTGGAAGGGGGAGGGGTGCGCGAACTACATAATGCCACAACTGTAGTTTCCTCATATTGAAATGAATACTCAGTGACATACTTTAAAAATAACAGTAATAATATAAAATTAAATAAGAAAAAAGACGTTAAAGTTGACACTGTCAAAAAAAAAAAAAAAAAAAAAAAAAAAAACAGACCATACACGAAAACGTACGCCAATATATCTGATAACGGTGTTTGGTTCTAAAAAAGTAAATAAATAAATAAAAAATGTTTAGTTCGAAAGTGCAGAAAGATGGAACTGCCATGTACTGTGCAAAACGTCGTCGCTCCATGTTGCGAAGCAAACATTTCAGAAAAAAATCCGTAACAAAGTCTATATTTTCAAATAAATAAATCTAATATATAAAAATTAATGTTTGTGTGTTCGTATTTCAGCGTGGCTGTACCTTTCAACCAATTGTGATGAAACATTGTCAACTTATTCCTTGCACTTTCGCGATGGTCATAGGCGCCATTAAATGTCTGTGCGAAAAAAAGTTCAGTAGGTATGACGTAATAGACTACGAAATGCATGGAAAAGTGCTGCATCATGCAACATCTGCTTCTATACCACTGTACTGATTTCAACAAAATTGGGTACACATATTCCTTCCATGAGGGAACAATTGACTTAGAGGTAAGAACTGCTTACGACATATATTTCAGGAGATAATACGTCATAAACAATTATATGGTTGAAAAACTGTGGCATCATGCGACATGCTAGTAAGGACACTTATATTCCTGACATTTTAGACACTTGACCACCATAACAAGAGGAAGGTCACTGTCCCATAAAAATTTGGATGGGGCATGACGGAGGATACTTAACATTGGACTTCTTCAGATTCTACAGTTGTATTCCAATTCTGATGAAATTTTTAAATGTGCCTCAATAATTCAGTTTATCAGAGCAGTATTAATATCTTCAGACTGCCTACAATCATTTCAATTAATAAAAGTGACTAAACAGTTAATTTTTAGATTTCGGCGAAGTTCAGAATGAAATAAAATTTCTGAAAATTCTAACAGCTCTCTCTGGAAGTTACGTTACATTTTACAGGGAGATAATAATCACAGAAATATTTAAAACATAAATATTGGTCACACCATGCGAATTTTACGTGAGCAATTTAAAGTATGTAATCTTTTAAAAAATATTCTCAGTGGAAAGCATACTTCATTCAGATTTTTAAATGATGGTTTCTTGGCTGTCAGCTTTGATGCATACCAAGCGTACCGAATCATTGGGGTGAAAACCATCAGCAAAAGGAATTTGTTGTTACCAACGTATGGTTTTAATGCGAATTTGAAAATAAATCTAATATATAAAAATTAATGTTTGTTTGTTTGTCTTTTTGTTCGTATTTTATGCATGGCCATACCGTACATCCCATTGGTGTAAAACTTTGTTAACTCATTTCTTCCACTCTCGCGAAGGCTATAGGCAAACTCAAATTAACTTCGTATGGTGCATGGCGGAAGGTGCTTTACAATTACTTCATTCGTTTCTTACGCCTTCATGCTGAAATGACTGGTCGGGTATGAATGAAATTTGGAATAGAGGTAGCTTATACTTCAATACATTGGATACCTTACGTAAGCTACTCTATGGTGCGTGGTAGAGAGTCTCTTACATTTTATTAACACGATTGTTGCTCTCCACGCTGAAGCGGCTGGACGGAATTGAATGAAATGTGGAATGAAGAAGGGTTATACCGTGAAATAAGACATGGGCTAACTTTCTTAAGCCTCCTTTGGTGCATGGCGGAGGGTGCGTTACAACAAACATCCAAATTGTTTGACTGGTCACCATGAAAGTCAGCACATAAATGTATGTTTATATGATGGAGATGTTTATAATTTGCAAGTCAGTGAGTTTAGCATGGCGGAAGGTACTTTGTGACTTTGACATCGTTTTACCAGGCACAATGAAACTTGGCGCATAATGTATGTTTACATACATAGGAGGGAGAGGAGTAAGTGGAGGAGGAGACGGACAGAGGGTAGAGGAGAAGTCGCAGAGAGAACAGATACGATAGCCAGAGACGGGAGCGAGACATAAGAGGGGAGATAAGAAATGTACAAAAGAAGGAGATGTACTGAATAAATAGATAACCGCGCAACGCCGGGTTTTCAGATAGTAAATAAATAAAAATAACAAACTGTTCTCCGATTTATAAAAACAAACCAGTTTTTAGATATAAGTCATTTCAGACCACCGGACATATTTTATATTCAATATAACTATGAATATCATAACCACACAACTCAAGTTTAAATAATTATTTCTGTACTTTAGAAGACTAACATTTTACAGTGATAAAGATTCTGGCGCACATTTTACGTAAGTTGTAACTGGACCACGCGTGTTTACAATTCTCCCGCTGAGCTCACTACTGCTTCAGTGGTTATGATAATGCCTTGACAGCTTCCTGTACACGGACTTTACTCCCTGTCTACTAGAAAGCTTCCTACATCTCCAAACGTGGCCACCATGCCACCGGATGAGTCATAACTGTAATAGCTGAAATTTTTTTACGAAATTACCGGATTCTATCTACAATCTCAAGAAAGTGGAGATTCTCTCTGCAATTAATTTATTTGCATGTTGTTATTCGTATTTAAACCATAGTAAAATTTGATATTTTCTGATTTGAATTCAAGGAAAGTGGTATTTTTTCCATCATAATTTTAAACAAATACAAACGAAGCAATTTGTAATTAATGAAATTATCAAAATTAATCGCAAAGAATTTCGTGAAATAATATCAATTCTTTATAACTGTTTCTACGAACAGGAAATAGCACAACCGCACAAAATCATTTTCTTAATGTAATGAGCCCTGCTTACAAACTATAGTTCCCAGACATTTAGAAGCATACGATAAACTTAACGATTCATAGTATATGATAGTAATAACTGTGAATTAAGTAAGCTAGCCATATAATATTTTAATTAAACAGTTTTACGCTATTCCACCATCTTCCACAATTATCAACTGTTGGATTTTATTGCATTTCAAACCAAATATATGCTAGCATGCATTACACTTCAGACACCGATTTGTGTATTAAACTGTAGTATTCGCAAAGATTTCTATGTCAAAACAAACTTCTCGACGATTAGTCATTCTAAAACCGATAAACCCATTTTGTGAATCACTAATTGGTTAAATATCATTACAAACGATTACTCTAAGTATATTAGACACTTCAATAGTCATTTTATGTTCTTGAATTAAAATTGTTATATTTTCATAAAAACAGTGTATGTATAAATTCTGCCATTATGTTTTCTTTTATTGTAGCACAAACATACGTAACTGAATAAAACAAAAGATTATATGAAAATCATTATTTTACCCAAATGAATTTCCACTCCTGGAATATGCTAGCACCTTCCATTGAGCAGTCGCTATATATTGACATGTATTGTAATATCTTTCTTACATTCTCGTCTGAGTTTTTGTTTTGTAGCAGTTACATATACGATTGATGGTGATGTCTGTTCTTGAATACAAAAGAAAATGTAGCAGTCATATAGAATCATTTTACTTATCTCAATTATTTGGAACTTATTTGTAAACTTATCAACTCCTAGACAAGCGAAGCATAATGAGAATGTTAGTCTGCATCATTATTATTTTCTTAAATTGTTAATATGGAATACAACAGCGACCACGCTGCACGAGAAGATAAGTACCAACATTTCAAGCACTGATAAAAATCAAAAGCAATTAAATCAGCCACGACCTTCATACACTGTGAAGTATCGTAATATTATAACAGATTAAGCGAACATGAAATTCTTAGCACTCAATGAAGGTTCCTGTTAATTTATCGTATCCTGAAATCGCGACTCTATCGTAACACACTGTCCGTCATACATTAATAACACCACTACACTGTCCAACCCAACACTAAATTTCTAAACCAGTACACAACATTCAGAATACGAATTATATGCTCTATCAATGATACAATCTAGCGTTCTCTTTTCACTATGTACAGGTATGTGACTGGCTTAAACGCAGCCGTAAAGTAACCCAAATATCCTTGATACCGAATCTTATCGTTCCCTAGCCTCCTTGAAATCAAAACTGAAGTTATCAAAAGAGAAATCAACTGCAGTGGCTTGTCACGTTTCCCCTTTCAGAATTATTGCAGGCAGTGCCATCAAATCCAAAACTGACAAACTCCTCTGTAACTTATCAAGACGTGTCCATCAGATAAAATCTCAAGGCGGTACATGGTACGGCATTCATCAAAGTCAAACACTGCCTTGTCTGAGAATGTAAGAATGTGGATGTGTGTTGCTTTTTCTTAACACTTAAACAAGACTTGCCTTTGTCGAGTTCGACATTGTATCTTCTCCTACCATGCACTAGTGTGACCACACTCCAGCCTTTACAATCTCCACTCTGCGTCTACAGCGAATCAGCTATCGAGTCATGTCTTTCTCTTGAAAACAGAACCTCCAGCACAGTTCACGTAATAACATTCTCAATACATTATTTTTCAATCAGTCTTGTGTTGCTTTTTCTTAACACTTAAACAAGACTTGCCTTTGTCGAGTTCGACATTGTATCTTCTCCTACCATGCACTAGTGTGACCACACTCCAGCCTTTAAAATCTCCACTCTGCGTCTACAGCGAATCAGCTATCGAGTCATGTCTTTCTCTTGAAAACAGAACCTCCAGCACAGTTCACGTAATAATATTCTCAATACATTATTTTTCAATCAGTCTCCGAAGAAACGTGCGTTGAATGGCTGCCGCCTTACAGCTTAACGTCAGACTTAATGCATGACACAAAATTCCCCAGTTACCAGCCATACACTACGCTTCTCTTGTCTACGCAAACTTTTACACTCGTTTGTTTCTCCAATCTGATCTTCCGAAACTTTCTATCTGATTTATATTGCAAATCTCACAGCAACTTTCTAAAGCAAAGTAAACGCTGTCTTCGTCGTTTTATATCGGTCTCATATTTTGCTTCCTAACATCGATTTCACTGCGTTTTAGCACTTCCTCCGAGCTGCCGGCGTCACTGAGTATAGACAGTCGACGGTAGCGACTTCTTAACATAAAACTGTACCCGACAGAAATTTCACCAGTGAAGTATAGCGCGGGTCACCGGAACTTCTAGACGGTAGCAAAATTTCTGGAACCTCGTCGTCGCTTTAACGACTGGCCAAACTTTTTCCTCTTGTGGGCGGAACTCTCGTCCCTTCAGCACATCTCAATTTCTGGTTCAGTGAACTGTTTAACTAGTTGAATTTTCTTTTAATGTCACTACCAATATCCAAATGGAAAAGTACATTAATAATTTCTTTCTTTTGATTGCGAAGTTTGGTGCGTGATATATCAATGGAACCATCTGAAGAAGAGAATTTAAAATGTAAGCGTTAAAATTCACCCAGTACCCATATAAAGGCAAACATTATGCCAAAAATTGCCTATGAGGCATGAGATATACTACTTTGCACTTCGTAACTAAAACTGCTATAGATATGTACTCTTTTTTCGGTTGAGTGCAATTTAAATTAATATCGCTATTAACATCATACACTGAGGTGATTAAAGATAGTCCGTACTTCTGAATATCGCGTTCGATCTGATGTTTCCTAGCGAAATGAGGCAACTTGTCGAGAATGGATAAAAGAAAGCATCCCTCGGTCGCAAATTATTTTGACCTGGTTTCGGCAACGACTAAGATTGCCTTCATCAGAAATTATAAAATAAAACTAGTCAGATAATAAAATATATTACTCAGCTGCAAAGCTTACGTCACAAAATAGTATATTTTATTATGTGACTTCTTTTATTTTATAATTTCTGATAAGGGCAATCTTACAAGGAAAGTACATGGGCTCAAACAAACATAGCTGTATGAACGATGAACGTTTGGTTACAGGATCTCTACGTACTCCTCAATGCGCTGGTGGGTGTCGTTTTTCTGCAAAGCTCTGCAACCATGCTCTAGGTAGCACTGTAGATGTAATTGTGGTCGCCATACGTAATGAAGATATCTTAACTATAACTTATGTAATAATAATCGTACATGTTCTCTAGCGAATTGTCATCGAAAGCCGTGATGATAGTTGCAACTTTAACCTTCTTCCCGAAAGACTGTTGGTATTCATTGCCACTACTTCCATCGCCTCTTCCCGCACTTATCGTAGCACTATCGCCTGCAATGAGTTGTTCGACATTATCATCCCTATTATCATTATTATGAGTTTGTAACAACAGTATCTAACTTATGCTCATATTTCTGTACTATAACAGATACGAGAAAGCATGCAAATTATTTATCTTCTACACTAATACCATCTTCACGAATAAGGGTTCCTCGTAACTTCATCTCAACTAATCGCAATAGATTAGCAGGATTGATTAGCAATCGCCGCCCCATCTGACGTTTCACCAAACAAATAACATCACAAAACGTCGGAGGAACACTGCACCGTCCCTACTGGCGAACTGACAGGTCAAAGTGCAATGTGGCAAGGCACACGCATAGGCCTCTAACAGACGACTGCAGAAGTTTTGCAGATGCGAGAGTATCACTAGTGCAATAAGGGATCTTTACATTATCTGTCATACGATTTTGGTGTATATGTGTTTATTCGAGCCCAAGTACTTTCCTTGTTAGTAAAAATACCAGGTAAAAATAATTTTTAATTTGCGACCAAGGGCTGCTTCTTTTATCCATTGACGTTGTAACGGTCGCTGACAATAGCAGCTATGATTAAAAATTTCAACTAGACGAGGTACGGACTGAACAACTCATTGAATATTGAGTGATGCTGCCTCTATGGCCACATAAAATTACGGAAGTTGATGGCGAACGATTTTCTGGGAGAAAACATCATCAAAAAAGGTGTTGCAACCCGCATAAGCAGTGAAAATGTGACAGAATTGGTAAGACTGTCTATCAGTTCCAGCCATAACACAGGGAGGAAGTGCACTGTTCGTTTGAGGTAGTTTGCGGTGCCTAGGAGGTCAATTCCGAAATTTGTGTAAGATGGAACTCTCATCGATGGAAATTTCCAGACGACTCGGAGTGATGGTAACCGATGTTGATCGGACGTAAAGGAGGAACAGATATACAAGGACTTTCGGTGAGTTTCCTCGATCTGGCCGCCATAAGTCGTCCACATGAGGACGAAAAGAAATCTGTTAAACTGTGTTTACAAGATAAATCAATGAAAAGTGAAGGACGTAAACTCCACAAAATACGTAGGAATTCCAACTAATTCAGACTTAAACTGGAAAGAATCCGTAGATAATGTCGTGGGAAAGGCGAATCAGACACTGCGTTTTATTGACAGAACCCTTAAAAGATGCAACAGAAGTAGCAAACAGACTGCATACACTACGCTTGTCCGTCCTTTTTTGGAGTATTGATGCCCAGTGTAGGCTCCTTATTAGGTGGCTTTGACGGAAGACATCGAAAGAGTCCAAAGAAGAGCAGCTCGTTTCGTATTGTCACGATACAGGGGAGACAGAGTTACGGAAATGATACAGGATCTGGGATGGGAACGATTACAACAAAGGCGCTTATCGCTGCGGCGTGGTCAACTTACGAAACTCCAATCGCCAATATTCTCCTCAGAATACGACAATATATTGTTGAATCCCACTTGCATAGGTAGAAATGATCATCAGAATAAAATACGTGAAATCAGAGCTCGAACGGAGAGATGCAGGTGTTCTTTCTTCTCGCGCGCTATTCGAGAAAGGAATGGGAGATATATGGTAAAAAGGTGTTTCGATGAACCCTCTGCTAGGTACTTAACTGTGATTCTGAAGTCTTCCATGTAGATATAGGTGTAGAAGGTCACCATAGCAGTTCAAGACCGCTTCTTACGGATTTCAGCTCTGAGGAGACCTGAGAGCAATTGCACCATGGTGAATAATGAGTTGCGTCCAGCTACAGTTTGTTGGGATTTGACTGAAACTTTAAATCATAGGCTGAAAAACATGCAACATCACTTTCACGTGAATTTCGAGGTCCAGCGTTGACACCTGGACACCATGCAGCGCGCTATGAACGGACTCAACAGCATGGTGAATTGTAATGAAGTGCTATTTACATATAGGACTCGCTTCTGACTTCAACCAGACAATCGATGGAGGAGGTTTTGGAGCCAGCTGGTGAGCCTGAACGTCTTAGACACACCGTCCAGCGACTGTAGTAAGATGGTGGTTCCCTGATGTTTTGGAGTGGTCATGGTATTATCTCGTGTCACTGTAAGGCACTGGTGGTCGTAGAAGGCAATAAAGCGAATTGTGCAAACACATCTGCACATTTCCGTGAGGCATTCGTAAAAACGGACGATAGCTTTCGTGCTCATGTTGTGATTGCTTTACTTCATGATAATGACGTCGCAAGAAGAGACACTGACCAGCATGTTCTTGTGACCTCCTAGCAAATAAAATAACAATAAAAAAAAACCTTACTGAACTGTACTGTTACTTGAACTGAAATTTGCTGAACTATTAAATACTGAATTATGATATCCTTTTTATTGCTAATAGAGGGCATTATCCAAAGAACTGATTTTAATAAAATATTTAAGTTTTTATGTTTTCGTAAGTACTACGTAAAAAGTTGATGAAACAGTAGATTGAAAATAATAAAATGAAAGGTTTCACTGATCACTGGGTAGACTCAGTCTGTAATTATTTTAAGCAGTGGAACTGCCTATCAGTATGATAATTGTTTTTAACTCCAGATCTGTCGACGCCACAACACAAGAACATAAGAAAACTTCTATGAGTCCCTTCAATTTGATCCGTAGACCTACTTACGTAAATTTCATCAAGATCTAAATCATTACAATTTATTCCACCGCCGTTCAGGATCGTCGTCCAAGCTGAAAGATAGTTCTTAAAGGTCTTACTTTATTTCAACACACGTCCCTGAAACATTTAATAACTATTAACTAGATTTAACTACGAAATAGTGGTCGATAACTGCAGTTCAGCGGCCGATATTGAAGATGCTGCAACTGGAGCTAAAACCCTGAAAATGCTTAAAATCTCTGTTTGCGTGATGTTACTATGAAGAACACGATATACTGTTTAACATTTCTGCTGAAGATCGTATCTGACATTTTACGATCATTTAACAGACCTTGATTCTACTTTAGAAAGAAAATAATTGAACAGCGACTCTCGCAAAATTATGATAATATCGTCCTTTCAAATCACGACACGACACGCACAGGAACAAGACAAGAAGGATTGCACATTGTACATTTGTTTAAATGGTACTCTAACAAAGAGCTGAGATAAAATTCACGAGGATATTAAAATTTTCTTTGATGTTAAAAAAACTGTTCATTGACGTCATTGGTAACACTTCATCTCTGACATTACTGCACTTATGTTTATGATTAGAATTCAATACGGCGTCACTTACTATTAATATAGTTTCTCCAGGGCACGCTACATTCTCCAGACATGTATTTCTATTGAGCATGCCTGGGACACATAGAAGAGCGATGGTTTTGGACGGGGCGAACGACCAAACAAGTTAAGAGGTCTACGCCGAATCATCATTTAGGACTAGTGTGACAATCTTGATCAACAGTCCCTTGATGGTTGAGTGCACGATATTTATGCAACGACGAATACAGTCATGCATCAGTGCAAGAGTTCACGTTATCGGGTATTAAGAGACTGGTGTATAGTACAAACTGGAACACAAACTCATAGTGTTTAGGTTATTACTATAAAAATAGACAGTTCATATTTTCATGAGCAATAAACACAGAGTGTGTTTTTACACTTATTTCTCTATCCTATTTTTTAATGTAAATGGTCTTGAACCCCGAGAGACACAGTGAAGCAATAGTATATTATTATGGGATTCCTGAAAGGTGATATAGGTGGCGAAATCACTCGCTAAAATTCTACATGGGATTCTGTGGAACAATATTATTGACCGGTGTATAGTACTCTGTCATTGTTGTTTTCAGTCCGCAGACTGGTTTGAAGCAGCTCTCCACGCTACCCTGTCCTGCGCAAACCTCTTCATCTCCGAATAAGAACGCCAACCTACATCAACTTGAACCTACTCATTGTATCATCTCTCACTCATCCTATATGATTTTTACCCCACACACTTCCCTCTAAAGCTAAATTGAAAATTCCTTAACGTCTCAGAATGTTTCTTTTATACCCGATTCTGTTCAGTATCTCCTCATTAGTTACGTGATCTACCCATCTAATTTTGGCCCACTTTAGGTTACGGTACCAACACTTAAAGTGGGCCCTTGCGATCGTTTTTTGACAGCTCGAAATTTAAATGAAAATAACGGCTTAATCATTCATCTGACACGAAAACTGAATAACCAAATTTGTAGAGGAGACAATTCTCTACAACTCTGCTCCCTTATGTTTTTTCACTTCTCATATAGTTTCAGAGGTATTTGCAAAAATAACGGCGATTTTGGGATGTATGTCTGTCTGTCCGTCTGCCTGTCCGTAACGTGTTCCCTGTTTTTAAGACGAACCGTTCAACCGATCAGCACCAAATTTTACAGACATAATTTTACGCCGCCAGAGACCAGAACATACCTTTTTCAATTTTTTCGGACCAAAAATACGGTAGTAATACCAAAAAAGCCGTTTGTAATATAATTGTAATTGCAAACGAACCGTTGATCTGACAGGAAAATTGAATAGCCTAATTGGTAGAGGGGAAAATTCTCTACAACGTAGCTCTATTATGTTTTTTTTTTTTTTTTTTTTTTCATATCTGGCATCGTTGCAGAGATATTTGCAAAAATAACGGCGATTTGTCGATGTCTGTCTGGCTGTAACGTGTTCCCACTGTTTAGGTCGAACTGTTCAACTTATCGGCACCAGATTTTACAGACATAATTGTTGGCTACCAGAGACCGGAACCTCGCTTTTTGAAATATTTCGGACAAGAAATATGTTAGTAATACCTTTTGTAATGTAATTTTAATTGCAAATAAACCGTTCATCTGACGCGAAAATGGAATAAACTAGTTTGTAGAGGAGAAAATTCTCTACAACTTTGTTCCCTTATCTTTTTTCCATATCTCGTATCGTTTGAGACATATTTGCAAAAGTAACGGAGATTTGACACCCTCCATCGAATTAACGAAAACGAGCCGTTCGGAGATGTCACGTAACATTCCACACCCAGAACGCTCTCTGGCATACGCCATCCATCTTGCGTTGTGTATTTGATGATCTTCCTATTGTTAACTTACATGTTGTACTTTCAAAGCAATGGCGCACTGAGGAATTAACAAAAACACATCGATAATTGATAATCTAGTGTCTATAAATGCCCTATTAGCATCAGTTAAGAACAGCCATCAATAGTTTGAGATTAGATGCATCTTTCGATTGATAGCTGTAGCGTAGTGGGCAAGGCGTTGCACTATGACGCTAAAGGTCGGTGGTTCGGAACCCGCTACTACCTAATTTTTTTCCTAAAAGGGTTTCAGACACTCGTATTCATTAATTTTTTATTTAGATTATTATTTTGACATAAAATGTTTGCAAAAACTTATAAAACTAGAAATCTAAAGTGGCCCGTAAAACACGTGTGATTTTTTAGCATTGGTCTGTAGCACCACATATTCTTGTCGCCTCGTACAATGCTTCCAGAAAAGATTTCCTAAATTGAATTTAATATTGGATACCAACAAATTTCGCTTCTTCAGAAATTATTTCCTTAACAGCTTATGGGACTTAACTACGGGGTCATCAGTTCCTAAACTTACAAACTACTTACGAACTACTTACGAACTAGGACGGCAGACCGTGACTGGATCGCCTCAGTCTCCTCGGCTACCGCGGCCGGCTAGCCAATCTGAATTTTATATCTTCTTTACTTCTGCTATCAGAATTTAATTTGCCACCCACATAACAAAACTCATCTACTACTTTTATAATGTCGGTACCTAGTCAAATTCCTTCAGTATCGCCTAATTTTTTAACACCACAGCCCATTATCATTGTTTTACCCTTCCTTGTTCATGTCCATCTTATTCCCTGTTTTCAACACACTACCCATTCCGTTCAACTGCACTTCCAGGTCCTTTGCTTTCTTCAAAAATTCAAATGTTTGTTAAGCTTATGGGACTTAACTACGGGGTCGTTGTTGTTACGGTCTTCAGTCCGGAGACTGGTTTGATGCAGCTCTCCACCCTACTCTATCCTGAGCAAGCCTTTTCATCTCCTCATAAGAACGGCAACCCACATCCACTTGAATCTGCTTACTATACGCGTCTCTTGGTCTCCCTCTGCGATTTTTACCCCACACACTTCCCTCCAGTGCTAAATTTATGATTCCTCGATGTCTAAGAATGTGTCCTACCAAGCGATCCCTTCTTTTGGTCAGGGTATGCCAAAATTTCCTTTTCTCACCAATTCTGTTCAGTACCTCTTCATTAGTTATGCTATCTACCCACCTAATCTTCAGCATTCTTCTGTAGAACCACATTTCAAAAGCCTCTATTCTCTTCCTGTCCGCACTGCTTATCGTCCATGTTTCACTCCCGTACAAGGCAACACTCCACACAAATGCCTTCAGAAAAGACTTCCTTACACTTAAATTAATATTCGATGTTAGCAAATTTCTCTTTTTCAATAATGCTTTTCTTCCCATTGCCATTCTGCGTATTATATCCTCTGTACTGCGACCATCGCATGTTATTTTACTACCCAAGTAACAAAACTCATCTACCACCTTCATTGTTTCGTCACATCATCTAATTCCTTCAGCATCACCTGATTTTCTAAGACCGCATTCCATTATTTTTGTTTTGCTCTTGTTAATGTTCATTTCATACGCTCTCTTCAACACACTGTCCATTCCATTCAACTGCTCTTCTAGGTCCTTTGTTGTCTCTGACAGAATTACAATGTCATCAGCAAAACGCAATATTTTTATTTCTTCCCCCTGAACTTTAATCCCTATTCCAAATTTTTCCTTGCTTTTCTTCACCGCCTGCTCGATGTACAAATTGAATAACATCGGAGAAAGGCTACAACCCTGTCTTACTCCCTTCCCAACTGATGCTTCCCTTTCATACTCTTCGAGTCTAATAACTGCAGTCTGGCTTTTGTACAAGTTGTAAATAACTCTCCTTTCACTGTATTTTACCCCTGCTGACTTCAGAATTTGAAAGAGTGTATTCCAGTCAACATTGACAAACGCTTTCTCCAAATCTACAAAAGCTAAGAATGTAGGTTTGCCTTTCCTTAATCTATCTTCTAAGATAAGACGTAAAGTGAGTATTGCCTCCCGGGTTCCTACGTTCCTCCTGAATCCAAACTGATCTTCCCCGAGGTCAGCTTCTACCAGCTTTTCCATTCTCCTGTAGATAATTTGTGTTAAAATTTTGCAACCATGACTTATCAAACTGATGGTTCTGTAATTTTCACACCTGTCTGCACCTGATTTCTTTGGAATGGGGATTATTACACTTTTCTTAAAGTCTGAGGGTATTTCGCCTGTCTCATACATCCTACACACCAGTTCAAATAGTTTTGTCATGGCTGGCTCACCCAGAGACTTTAGTAGCTCTGAGGGTATGTCATCTACTCCTGGGGCCTTGTTCCGACCTAGGTCTTTCAGGGCTCTGTCAAATTCAACTCTCAGTATAGTATCTCCATTTCATCTTGATCTACTTCCTCTTCCCTTCCTACAACATCGCCTCTCAGTTCATTTCCTTTGTAGAGCTGCTCTATGTACTCTTTCCACCTTTTAACTTTCTCTTCTTTGCTGAGAACTGGTTTCCCATCTGAGTTCTTGATATTCGTAGAGTTGCTTTTCTTGTTCCCAAATGTCTCTTTTATTTTCCTGTATGCGGTATCTACTTTTCCCCTTCTTATACATTCTTCTACAGATTTGCATTTGGCTTCTAGCCACTCCTGATTAGCCATTTTGCACTTCCTGTCAATCTCATTTCTTAGTCGTCTGTACACCATTTTGCCAGTTTCATTTACTGCATTTTTATATTTTCTCCTTTCATCAATTAAATTTAATATTTCCTGTGACACCCAAGGATTTTTTGTAGGTCTTGCCTTTCTACCTATTTTGTCCTCTGCTGCCTTCATTATTTCATCTCTCAATGCTACCCATTCCTCTTCTACTGTTTTTTTCCCCTGTTTCTGTCAATTGTTGCCTAAATCTCCCTCTGAAATTCTCCAGAACTTCACTTTCCTTCAATTTATCTAGCTCCCATCTCCTTATTTTCCTACCTTTCTGCAGTTTTTTCAATTTCAGTCTACAGTTCATGACTAACAAGTTATGGTCAGAGTCTATATCTGCCCCTGGGTATGTCTTAAAGTTTATAACTTGCTTCCGGAATCTATGTTTTACCATTATAAAATCTATCTGATACCTTCTGGTGTCCCCTGGTCTCTTCCAAGTATACAACCTTCTTTTGTGATTCTTAAAACACGTGTTTGTTACCATTAAATCATCTTCCGTGCAAAATTCTACCAGGCGGCTTCCTCTTTCATTCCTTTAGCCCAGTCCATATTCACCTACTATTTTTCCTTCTCTTCCTTTTCCTACTACCGAATTCCAGTCTCTCATCACAATCAAGTTTTCCTCTCCCTTAACTGTCTGAATAATTTCCTTTAGCTCCTCATGTATTTCTTCGATCTCCCCATCATCGGCAGAGCTAGTTGGCATATAAACCTGTACTACTGTTGTCGGTGTTGGCTTCGTATCTATCTTGACAATGATAATGCGATCACTGTGCTGCTCATAGTGGTTTAACCGCATTCCTATTTTCTTATTCATTATCAGTCCTACTCCTGTGATACCCCCAACTGATTTTGTACTTATCATCCTGTATTAACCTGACCAGAAATCCTGTTCATCCTGCCACCGAACTTCACTAATCCCCACTATATCTAACTTCAACCTATCCATTTCCCTTTTTAAATTTTCTAATTTTCCTACTCGATTAAGGGATCTAACATTCCACGCTCCGATCCGTAGAATGCCAGTATTATCTTTCCTGATGACAACATCCTCCTGAGTAGTCCCCGTCCGGAGATCCGAATGGGGGACTATTTTACCTCCGGAATATTTTACCCGAGATGATGCCATCATCATATTTTCATACAGTAGAGCTGCATGTCCTCGGGTAAAGTAACGGCTGTAGTTTCCCCTTGCTCTCAGCCGTTCGCAGTAACTGTGTGACAAAGCCACAGTAGCTGATGTTACAAGGCCAGCTCAGTCAATCATCCAGACTGTTGCCCCTGTAACTACTGAAAAGGCTGCTGCCCCTCTTCAGGAACCACACGTTTGTCTGGCCTCTCCACAGATACCCCTCCGCTGTGGTTGCACCTACGGTACGGCTATCGGCATCTTTGAGGCACGCAAGCCACCCTGCCTCGGCAATGTCTGTGGTTCATGGGGGTGGAACTACGGGGTCATCAGTCCCTTAACTTACAAATTACTTATCAACTACCTTATACTAAGGACGGCACAAATATCCATGCCCGAGGGGGGATTCGAACCGCCGACCGTAGTGGCCGTGCAGACCGTGACTGGAGCGCCTCAGTCCCCTCGGCCACCGCGGCTGGCTTTGCTTTCTTGTTAGAATTACAATGTCATCGTCAAACCGCATAGGTTTTATTTCGTCACCCTGAACTTCAATTCTTACTCCAGATTTCTTCTTGTATTCCTTCACAGACTGATCAAATTACACATTTAATAACATTAGGGAAATGCTAAAAACCTGTCTTATTCCCTTCCAAAGAACTTCATTCCTTTCTTGTCATTGTACTCTAGTAACTGAAGTCTGGTACAAGTTAAATAAAACTTTACATTCCCTATAACTTACCCCTGCTACCGTCAGAATTTGAAAGATTGTATTCCAGTCTACATTTTCAAAAGCTTTCTCCTAATCTACAATAGCTAGAAACGTAGATTTTCCTTTCCTTAACCTATCATCTAAGATAAGTCAAGAGAATTGCCTCGCGTGTTCCAACATTTCGCCTAAATCCTAATTCGACTTTCCCATGGTCGGATTCCAGCGGTTTTTCTATCCGTTTGTAAATAATTCGTGTTAGTATCTTTCAACCATGACTTATTAAACTGTTCGTTCTGCAATTTTAACACTTCTCTGCGCTTGCTCTCTTTGGTATTGGAATTATTATATTCTTATTGGAATCTGAGGGTATTCCGTCTGTCTCCTACATCTTGCGCACAAGGTGGAACAGTTTCTTCATGACCGGCTCTCCCAGCTGTATCAGCAGTTGAGAGGGAATGTCATCTACTCCCGGGACCTTGTTTCGGCTCAAATCTTTCTGTGTTCTGTCAAATTCTTCTTGCAGAATGTTTTCTCCTATCTGATCTTCTTCTTCTTCCTCATCCATTTCTACAATAATACCGTTGTATAGGCCCTCTATACATTTCTCCCACCTTTCAGCATGCCCTTCTTAGTGCTGGTTTCACACCTGAGGTCCTGATATTCATGCAGATACTTGCTATGTATTTAAACGTCTCTTTCAGTTTACTGAAGCCGTATTTATCTTTCCATTAGCTGTACATTTTCCTACGTTCTTGCATTTCTCTTTCAGCGAATACTGTTTGGGATGGATGGATGGATGGATACTTAGGGTTTAACGTCCCATCGACAGCTTGGCCATTAGAGACGGAGCTAACGCTCGGAGTTTTGGGTTAGAATTAGGAAGGAAATCGGCCGTGCCCTTTGAAAGGAACCATACCGGCATATGCCTGGAGTGATTTAGGGAAATCACGGAAAACCTAAATCTGGATGGCCAGAGGTGGATTTGAACCACCATCCTCCCGAATGCGAGTCCAGTGCGTTACCACTGCGCCACCTCGCTCGGTGAATACTGTTTCGCCAGTCAGCACTTCCCTCCAACTTAATTTTTAGTCGTTTGTGCTCCCTTTCGCTGCTTAATTTCCTGCATTCTTATATGTTCTTCTTTCATCAATTAATTTCAGTATCTCCAGTGTTATCCACGAATTTTTATTAAGTCATGTCCTGCTTATGTTATTCTCTTCGGTCTTCGCTATTGTGTCTCTCAGAGTTACCTACTATTCTTCGTATAACTTTTCCGCGTTTCGGTTAATTCTTGTTTAATGCACTCTTTGAAACTCTCAACAACCTCTGGTTCCTTCAGTTCCTCCAAGTTCCATCTCCTTTCTGTATCTGACCCTGGCACATTGTTATTACATAAATTTGTTTGGTAACATGTAGTTCATGAATAGCTACAAAGGTGTAAGACAATCAATCTTGAACATGACTGATATCAGCAACAGTACATTGCTTCAAATTAATAAGTATACAGCCGATCTGTTACCGGTAATTTTTCTGATGTTTGCCCTCGTTTCAACGCCACTGAGGGTAAAAGGTAAAGCAGTAAACAATCCTAAGATTTGTTTAAAACAGCACTGTGCTTTACTAGGCATGGTCATTTTTGGAGGTGGTATGCCGTTACCTTTCTCCGACCATCGAACCTATTTACCCAGCCAGTTATAGGGGGGATCTACAGTTTATAACGTCGATTCCGAACCATGGTGCAACTAGATACTTTTCACATCTGCCACATTGCCGGATGTGACAGAATCCTAGGACCTGACGGGGATCGAAACCGCGATCTTTGTAGTCTGGCACCACTCCACCACTATACTGCCGAGCCACTTCCCCCTAAGAGTATTTCATCAAAAGAAAATAGATTTGCGATAAACTTTTACCTCACGTATACTGTTTTACAAATAGTCTGAGCTTAATGTTCACGCTACATATAAAACACATTAAACTATCTCTTTTGATTATGGCATTAAAATTTATGTGGCATCACATTCTCATTTTGGCATCTGATACTATTTCAACACCAGCTACGCTCAAGCGTTTGTTGCGCATTTTGGAAGTATGTACGACAGTGAAAAACGCTGTGCCTATCACCACGATTTTAGCGTACATCTTGTACCTCATACAGAAAACTTTGATGTTTAAGGTGCAAACTTTGGAGGTCACATATATTTCACACTCACAGTAATTTGGCCTATGTAGTTCGTATAGTCATAAGAATTATTCTGCAGCTTGCCTATGTAGAAGTCAACATATGGATGATTAAATTTTGAAATGTAGCCTACCGAAAAATCACTGTAATATATGTTTGTGTGTGTGTGTGTGTGTGTGTGTGTGTGTGTGTGTGTGTGTGCGTGTGTGTGTGTGTGTGTGTGTGTGAGAGAGTGTGTGTGTGTATAAATGTATAGTATCTCGTTGATGCGTGCATTTCGAAAGCTTCATTACTGACTATATCGTTTGAAGAAAAAAGAAAAAGAAAAAAAAAAGAAAAAAAAGACCACCTTTTTATACTTAATAGAACTGGATTGAAAATGGGAAAAGTTACCAGTATCTCACTGAAGGTGAAATTAGCAAATTCGTCTTCTGTTTACTTACATTAATTAACAGAGAAATTGCTGCACCCAATAGACACTCGTTCCTTCTCTCTAACTACTGCATGCACGGTTCTCTGAATTACTGTAAGTTAGTCAAAGAGAACTAATGCAAACAGTGTGCTACGTCTGCAACAGCACGTTCGATGTATTTAGTAGAAAGGTAAACAAGAGAAGTACCGCAGTCGACCAAAGGAGTGGTACAAACTCGTAACTCTACACAGTAGGACACACAGCATATACCACAGCACTGAAGTACGGGAAATTATGCATATATGGTGGTATCAAAAAGGTTGGTGCAAACTCACTCGGTTAAAATTACACGATAATAGAAGCATAAATATCCCAGTAAAAATTGGTCTGCAAACGAGTCATTTGCGAGATAATTACGAAAGTGTGGTTCCAGAACAATAATAGCATTGTAAATAGAAAGATATTTAAAAGTCCAATCATCAATAACTAAAAATTTCCTATCAAAATATTATGTGGAATGTTGCTGGTGTTATAATCGCTTAAGTCACCGAGCATGAACAGGCAAAACATGTTTCATCTACATCCATGCTCTGCATGGTTGACTGCATGAGAAATGTAAGCTCTCGGAAGTATGGTGGAAGCCCCTACCTCGATACAGAGCGCCTCTCTTGCAGTGCTTGCCAGTGGAGATTCCTGAGTATCTCTGCAGCCTTCCGCGCTTGCTGTAACGAAGAGTGCTACTCTCCCTTGTGTCTTTACTAGGCATTCTAACACCTCTACTTGTAACGAATCCCACACTGGTGAGCAATACTCAGGCATCGGCCAAACGAGCGTTTTCTTACCTACTTCCTTTTTTTCCATATTAAACTAACCGGGGATTCTTCCAATCAGTCTCACAAGGAGACAATATAGATATCAGGTTTCAGAATTTCTTTATATTTACATCAATATCAGAAGTTAAATAATAATCAGCCAAAGGCATTCGACGCAACTCTCAAAAAATTTCTAGAAAATCGACGTTGACGTTTCGCAACTACACGTAAGTATCAACAATTAAAACAGTTGTAGTATCTGTGGGTGTAGCTTAGGTAGTAACGTTTCGGCCTCACAGTTATATAGTCGGTGGTTTGAATCCTATTGTGAGACATACTTGTTTCGTTGTTTTCAGATTCGCTTATATAAAACATTTTCTTGTGTCCCAGCCTCGTCGCCGCTTTTGTGTCCCGTTTCCGTTGTAGGTGTCGGTGGCCGAGTAGAAAGACCGACACAGGAATAAAGGATGCACGCTTGTGCAGGTAGGAGGTGGCCAGCCAGTGGGACAGCAGACACTAGAAACACTAGAGTAAATTAGAACGAGATATATATTTCTTAGAGACTTAGTAATACTTAACTTTTACATAGCTCAGTACTGCAGAATGCTGATACATAGTTGAGCTAGAGGCCTGCCTAGTGCCTATCCGATAGCCAAGTCTTCACTGGTGCCTATCTGACTTGTGCGACACCACACATTTTGGCATCTTTAAGTCCACGTGTTGTTTCAGTTTTTGTTTATTTGTATATAGACGATCTGAACACCTTTTCGTCACCTAAAATGATGGTTGAACAGGTTAGCTGCTTGGAAAGCCATTAGTAGCTATGAAGTCAGTCTGGCATGTTCCCTACCCACGATTAATCTTATATGATCATTGTATTTCAAATCGCTCTTTAGGTCTACTCCCAGATATTTTTTGGAAGTAACTGCTTCCAGTGCTTCTATTACTGCGTAGTTATATAATGAAGGACGTTTCTTTCTTTGTAAACGGAGTACTTCATACATTTTTCATGTTGAGGGACCATTGCCATTCTCCATACCATGCCAGATCCATACGCTGCAGATCCTCCTACATTTCGCTACTCTTTACCAGTGTTGAGACTTCTCGATAAACTACAGCGTCATCCGCAAAAAAACCTCATTGAACTTTCGATTTATCAACGAGACCATTCATATACATTCTGAGAAGGAATGATTCTGTATCACTCCCTTCCAGCACGCCAGAAATCATTTTTAGGTATGAAGACTTCTCTCCGTAGAGAACGACATGCTGCGTTGAGTTAGCCAGATACTCCTCAATCCAGTCATACAGCGGTCTTATTTTCCACATTCTCGCGCTTCGTTTCCTGGCGACTATGTACAACAGTATGAAACGTCTTACGGAAGTCAAGAAACACAGCATCCTCCTGGGAATCTGTATCCATTCTCACAGGTGAATAGCGCGCTAGGTTTCACATGGAGGTTACTTTCGGAGACCATATTTATTCCTACAGAGGAGAACATAAAAATTGTACCAAAATTCCACAGCGGATCAAGCTCAAAAATATGGGCCAACAGATTTCCACATTTCATCGATAGCCTATCTTGAAAACGGGAATGACTTGCGCATTTTTGCAATATTTCGATCCTCTAGAGACCTGCGGTACATTCCTAAAACGGGTCGAAAGTTCTTTCTCACACTCCGTGTAAAATCGAATTGATATCCCAATTAGGTCTTTTGAGCGATTTCAGACGGTTTAGTATCCTTCCCACGTGTATGTCAATATCTGTCATTCTGTCGTCCGTACTACTGTTTAGAGAAACAACAAGACTACAGTCCTCCAATGTGGACAAAACTTTCAGTTGCGAAGGACTGCCGTGAGGAAATTCCCAACCTCTGCTCATGAAAGACATTAACTGTATCAGATTACCTTGATGTCACTTTATTTTTCACCTCCAGTACATTACTGCTCTAATATTATCGTTAACGAAGTTTAAAAGGAAGTTTTGGGAAATGGCATTTCAAATAATCTCCATGGCCCGAGTACGCAACAGCATGTTAGTTTGACGATAGCACAACACACACACGGTACTGTGTGAGGTTAATTTGATTATAGCCAAACATAATAGTGTAGCTTTTGAGTTCAGCAAAACTATTTTGACTGATCTCCATTCTAAATTAGTTTTAACATGGTGGCGGGAATGGGTGCTCGAACTATGGATGAGAATTTCTGAGAACTATCCTTAGACACAACAGCTTTCCAATTGGGGGATCGCAGCTTCATCCAAGAGCGAGATTTAGTTGTGGTATACCTTTCTCAAGTTGCCTGGCGAACATATACATTACCAAATTCGGGTATGATGTGAAGATTTCTTTCCCTACACATGATAAGGTTGGTGTTATGTTACTCTTGAATAGAGGCTCCAACAGCATTGGCTGAATCGTACACAGTATCTGTGAAGAAGACCAGGGCGATGCAAAGCCGAATGAGGATTAATGGTAAAGAATGCAAGAAATTAAGGTTTAAATGATCCTGTGCATTAATTAATCTGAACAAAGACCTCGACTCTTTGAACACGGTGAATTGTATCATGTAGTGTGAATTAAGAAGTAAATGTAATTAAGAAAATACAATTAATAATAAAAGATAAGAAGCGAAATAGAAAACAATGAAATTATTGAAAAAAATTACAAGCTGTCCACTCGGTATTGTGACAAAGTAACATGGAAAACTTCATGGAACTAAATACCGGTTATATTGCTTTACGCAATGACACGTTTTTCAGCGCCGCCATAAAGCGACTTCGACAGTATTAATTCTGTAGTCAACATTGTTTCCTCAATAGAAGTTACAAGCTAAAGCCCAGGCGTTGCCCGGATATTTATTTATTGAAGCTTTGAGTTAGTACTTCTCATATCCCTTCTCTCTGTGTTCATCTCCTTTCGATATAATAACTGCAGTATCCAAACAAAGAAAGATAGTCTTCAAGATGCAAATGATATGTAACCTTAATACATTCATTTAATTATAAACTTGATTATGAACGAATGCTGTAGTTTAGTCCATGAACAAAGGAAAGGTATTAAGCGACAAACTTTTTTCCTTTCAAAATTTTGGTTGTCAGTGAGAAAAAGGTTAATAGATGTTAGATATTATGTGGAATGTTTGTTGCAAGTCGCTAAGTAATCTCATTCTCATACAGTGTATGAATAAAGTCTCATCAGACGATATGACAGTTTTTTGCGTTTCCTATTGTTTATGACGTCATGTCTCCTGGACCATGTGTGTATGTGATTCTTACCCATACAGCGTTTGTTACCTTACGGTAAGGAATATGTGTACCAAATTTGGTTGAAATCGGTCCAGTGGTTTAAGAGAAAAGGGCAGCATTGTCGCTTAATGCAGCAATTTTTCACGCGTCTCACTGATTATGTCGTCATATCTCGTGAACTATGTGTTGTACGTGATCCTTACAGTTACGGCGACCGTCTTCATGGATTTGAAGTTTACGTGTGCAAAACTGTAATTTCTAAGCAATACGTACGTACACACACACACACACACACACACACACACACACACACACACGCGCGCGCACGCACGCACGCACACGCAAACACACTAACGCATGCCTTATATATAAAGATAGGTACGGAATCGGTGCATATTAAATCTAATGACAATCGACACCAATTCGTCAGGTACTTTTTACATGCAGTCCTTAACAATGGAAAGGGTTGATAACTGGTAACCAATGACGTTACAAATAAATCTTCTTCAAAGTCGGAATTCCGAAGGGAGAAATCAAAAGTTGATTCCAAGCAAGATGCAAATGACTTTGTAGAATTGTTGATGTCTCACAGTAAGCAGCCTGCATATCTAATTATACGTTCACCAAACACAGAATGATCCATTATTAGTGTAGAGCTAATTTAGTGCAAACAATTAACGAAAAAAGGACGAAGCGCCTTTTAAATGTAATTCCTGCTTTTTTTTTAACTTAACAGATTATTTAAACGTACAGAGGGAGGCACTCAAAACCATCTTTCGGAATATTTTGTAAAATACAATTCGGAGCTTACTGCAGAGTCTCCGTGAAAAATATGCAAGTTTTGTTGGAAACATGCTTACAGCACCAAAAATTAAAATGACTTGAAATATGGTAATATCTCATGAGACTTGGAAAATACGATTTTGATTTTTTTGTTAATGCTATCATGTGGTAACATGTACCCTCCCGCGTTACTTCGAACGACGACGTCGATATGTTGCACAAGAAGATCCTTAAAAGCGGCCCACACGTTCACCCAATTTGACTTCTGCCGATTTTTCTCCTGTAGCGATGGCCAAAACAGAGGGTTTACATGAATGTACCAAAAACCGCAAAATGTATGCAGCAGTGAATTATCAATGCCGGCCGCGGTGGCCGAGGTGACGGAGGCGCTCCAGTCACGGTCAGCACGGCCACTACGGTCGGGGGTTCGAATCCCCCCTCTGGCATGGATATTTGTGCCGTCCTAGTTCGTAAGTAGTTCATAAGTAGTTTGTAAGTTTACGGACTGATGACCCCGTAGTTAAGTCCCATAAGCTTCACAAACATTTGAACATTTGAATTATCAATGAATATGTAAACTTTATCGCAGAATGTGCATTACAAGGAGCGGACATCATTTCGAACAATTGCTACAATGCAACACTTGTGAGAGGCAATGTGACTGACAGTTATCAAGCACCCCAAGATCGTGAAAGGCAAGGGATCTCACAATAATCAAGCACCTTGAGATAGAGGTAAGGGGTCATAGCGTAATCAAGCACCCCGAGGTTGTGATAGGCAATGGGTCACACAGTAATAAAGTATCCAGAAATAGCGAAATACTAGAGGACTTACAAAAATCATGCACCCTGAAGGAACACATTATTACCACATTCATGTTATTGTTCCTGGGTAACGCTATAAGTAATTAAAAATGTTCAAATGTTTGTATAGTCTATGGGACTTAACTACGGGGTTATCAGTCCCTAAACTTACAAACTACTTATGAACTACTTACGAACTAGGACGGCACAAATATCCATGCCCGAGGGGGGATTCGAACCCCCGACCATAGTGGCCGTGCAGACCGTGACTGAAGCGCCTTAGTCTCCTCGGCCACCGCGGACGGCTATAAGTAATCATTGATTTCACTGATGGATATACCTCTTACTGTGCAATTTTCACTCTTTTTCACTTTTCCCAATTACAACACCATCTGTCATGAAATGAAAAAAACATTTCATACAAAAGTTACTCACTTCAATCTGCAGTCATTAATAAAATATAACGGGTCCTGTAAGATTTCAAAGGCAATCCCTCCCGCCCTTGGTAGATGTGCAGGAGGTCCATAACAATTTAAGTGCATGCCATGTATAGCAGGTGAGTGGTCAAGTCCAACCGTATGTAGCACCATGCAGACAGTATTTTAATCCTCTCAGTTACAATCATATTAGTAGACAATATCATCTTCTAAACAATGTAAAACTTATAAATATAATTAATTGCAGCCATGGTGGCTAAGTTTAGAAACCGTGACTGTGTGAAACAATAAATAAATATCTGTATTTCTGCTAAAACATACTTTATTTTTTAGTGTTCAATGAAACATAGTACAACGCGTTTCGAACATGTTTTGCTCATCATCAGTCGCTTTTTATACATAGGCAAATGTTTGTTACCTATAATTCCGAATTTAAAGTCTATTTGTTGTTATTGGTGGTTGCACCAGCTGCGCAAGAGCATTAGAGATGCAGAAGAAACCTTGGAACACAAAAATCGTAAGTGTGCAACTGACTATCGAGTGAATCACACAACAATTCCATCACAACGCCTGATGTATTCCTGTCTGCATCCCACACAGGTGGGGAAGCAAATCGCACCATACAGGAAGGCCAGCAGAAGGCAGCACTACAGGTTTATGGCCACGCACTGCGCCCCCACCCCACCGGCTACTACCAACCACCAATATTAAAAAATAGATTTTAAATAAGTAAATTATAAGTAACAAACGTTTGTGTATGTATAAAAAGCGCCAGGTGATGAGCGAAACATGCTTGAAACGCGTTGTGCTAGATGTTACATTAAACACTAACAAAAAGGAAGTGACTGGTAAAAGAATTACCAATATATATTTATTAAACTTATAAACAATCCGAGACTCATCTGAGCTCATTGTGAAGGACAAAATGTAAAACGTCCTCAGAATATGAGAACTATAAAGCCATTCAGTAAATTTCTGTTGAGTTGATGAGAGTGACTTGTGAAAGCAAGGCTCTAACAATGCGCAGCGTTTCCTTCGTTGTGTTTTATTTTACTTTAGTTGTTTTAGTGAAACTTACTGACTGTTACTATTTACGTTAGAGCGCTTAAGACCTACTTGTCATGCGCCTCAATTACCATACTCATCATCTTCAAAGGAACTCGAAAAGTCGTGCGGGAGGAGCCGAGCGGTCTAGAGCGCCACGTTGCAGATAGCGCGGCCTCCCGCGTCGGAGGTTCGAATCCTCCCTCGGACAAGGATGATTGTGTTGTCTTTAGTATAAGTTAGTTCATAAGTAGTTTGTAAGTTTAGGGACTGATGACCCCGCAGTCGAGTCCCATAAGCTTAACAAACATTTGAACAGTTATGAATGCCCTGGTATTCCTAGCCTTAAACGAAGAATCACAACAAACAAAATCTATAGTGACTTCTACAGAATCGACATCCTCGTTCAACGTCAGAGCAAACTGTAGATCTACGTCTCTGGCTTCCACTGCATAGCATACAGTGCATAACTTACTTCCCTTCCCAGGCGTTCAGAATTTGTCGTGGCAATAAGACGGTTCAGCTCAGCACAGGACCCTTTTCCGCCACACTCAAAACACCACAACATATGTTCACATCTTCCGCAGTTTACGCCGTCTCTGACAACGGCAATTCATATGTCACGCACCGATCACAATTAGAGGGCTGTTCATATATTTCGCAAATCGTTTATATGCTTAAGAATCACCAAGGAGCCTGTAAGTCTATCCTGAGGAACGCCTGATATCTCCTCTTTTTTGTCTCTGTCGCTCCTTTCCATCATTTACCATGAACTGTGTCTTCTCTGACATGAAATCACGAAACCAGTTACATATCTGAGATAATATTTCATAAAAAGGCAATTAATGAAAAGCCTTTCCTAATGCACGGCGTTAAAAGCCTTCCGTAAATTTACAAATGTGGAATCTGTTTGAGGTCCCTTGTCAATAGCATTCATCACTACATGTGAATAAAAACCTCAAGAAGAACGATATTTTCTAAATCCGTGTTGACGAAGGGTCAATAGACCGTTCTTTTATAAGTAATTCATGATGTTCGAACACAGTATGTGTTGTAAAACTCTGCTGAAAATCGACTTCAAAGATATTTGCCTGTAATTAAATGGATTACTACTATTGCCGATCTTGTATATTAATGTGACATGTGTAACTTTTCAATCTTTGGTTAAGGATCCTTCGTTGAGTTAGCTGTTGTATATGAATGCTAAGTATGATGCTATCTTGTCAGCACATTTTGATATGAACGTAATCGGAATAAAATCTTGACCGAAATACTTGTTTTTATTGAACGATTTAAGAATCTTCTCACTCGGAGGATATACACTGCTATGTTACTCTTTCCTGTTTATCACGTTCACCAGGAGCCAATAATGAAGCAAGATACCATGGTGCTGGAATGAGTCAGTATATTAAACTGTAAAATATGATTAGTAATAGACAGTATGAAACGAACAGGAATCCAATGAACACAACAATTAGCAACCTAAGAGAAAAATTAGCTTAACTTATTTTAGTTTTTTGGGTTATCTTCGACAGAGTAGAAAGCGTGATGCATGAGGAAAGTCTTAAGTTTAAAAGTTCGTGCATAACTACGAAGAGTTTTGTATTCTTGTGCCAGTTTGAAAATAGATGTAGCATATTACTGGACGCCTTTCTGCACAAGAGTCAGGGATGTGACACAAATGCAGTTTCGAGCCCTATCTAGTATTAACTGAATGAATGCTGCTAACTCTTGGGATTAAGCTGATACCGTAGCAACAAACGACATCCAAGAAAATGTCTATTGACCGGTCAATGTCAGAATATCCAGATTACTGAATCATGATCGACAAGTAGTTTGGAAGCTAACGCCAAATACCGGTCGTTTTAATATCTTTATTTCCGTCATTGATCACAAAATTTCTCGTCGCTTTGACAACTGGTTTCTGTCAGTGATGACCATTCTCAAGTCTGTTGTTATATTCCTTAATGTTAATAACCATAATGGCATCGTCACAACATAAGAGTACTTTCATGAATGAGTCGTGATAATTTATTTTAAACAACGAAATGGGCCACAGAGCTAGTGACAACTTGTTTACTACGCTATTGTCAGAACTGTTTGACAGTTTGTTCTGCACAGTAGCGTAGTAAACATGTCACCAGCTCTGTGGCCCATTTCGATGTTTATTTTAAACTTCTATCACGACTCGCTCATGAAGGTACTCTTATGTTGTGTCGATGCCATTAAGGCTATATTACAATAAGGAGTGTAGAAACAGACTAGAAAATAGTCATCACTGACCGAAACTGGTCGTCAAAACAAAGAAATTTGTGATTACTGACGGAAATAATGATATTAAAAGGAATTACAAACAGGAGCACTGTTATAAATTCCCGACCATGTCGCAGCTTGTGAAATATTGCTCAACCCGTCTGTTTCTGAGAAAAAATAACCGATTTGAATCAGATGAGTTAATTTCTCCCCACCCCCAACATACACACACAAAGAAAGAGCACCGCAAGTCATATGGGAGTGAAAATAAGCAGACTACTTTTCGGTTTGGATTCTCATTTGTTTTAGATATTGTTTTTCGTTCATAAATCAGGGATATTTACTTCGTCTTCTTTGGTGAAAGCTGTGTGTACTAATTCCACTTCGACTGAACTATCATCGCTAGCATCATCATTACTATGGTAGTGTAAAGGTAATGTTTGTATCCTGTCTCTGGAATACTACGTTTTTTAAGTAAGTTCCGTTTTGTTGCAGATACTAGTAGTTCGCGCACATACCGCAACGAGCGCGTGCGTCGTGTACCGGCATGCCTCGGGAACAACTGTGCTCAATTTCAGCTCTGTAGCTAATCTGTACGGCTCTGTTCTGTGCTTTCAAAATGTTTAAGACTATCAACTCGCCCACCGCGTGTGTGGTTAGCTCAGTGATAAGGTTTATGTCATCAAGGAACCTGTGAGCTGCAGAAATTCATCGACAGATTTGCGAAGTGTACGGTAATATTGTTATGAGTAAAGGCAAAGTGCGTAAGTGGCTACGAGACTTCAAAGATGACTTGACAATTCCGTGATGAGGACCGCTCCGGTCGCCTGTGGTGTCGGACAAGTATGAAGTGCGCGCCACGTACTTTCGCCGCGCGCCGCCATGCCCGCACGGCGCGGCTTTCTTACGACGTCAGCCACGAGCGCCCTCTGATGCGACTCCGCTCGTGGCCACGACTGCTACATCGGCACTTGGGACTGAGATAGGCACCAGTTAACACTTGGCTATCGGATAGGCACAAGTAATCATCAGTAGGCAGGCCTCTATATAAACTATGTATCAGCATTCTGCCGTCAATAACTATGTAAAAGTTAAGTATTACCAAGACTCCACGAAATATATATCTTGTTCTAATTTAGCCTAGCGGTCTAGTTTCTGCTGTCCCACTGGCTGGTTCACCTCCGTACTTGCACACGCTTGCATCCTTTATTCCTGTGTTGGTCTCTTTCTACTTGGCCACCGACACCTACAACCGGCGGAAACGAGACACAAAACTGGCGACGAGACTGGGAGACAAAAGTGGCAACAAGGATGGGATACAAAATCGCCCATCTTCGATTACAGACGATTTGGAGGTTCCACCTGAAGCGAGGATTCGTGACAACAGGAGCTTCACAATAGCAGATCTCTCAAACGAATTTCCTGACTCTCGAGATCAGTGCTTTACAAAATGGCAGTGAACTCTTGGTTATCGGAGCAAGCGACAAGATTGCTTGAAGAGGGTATTTTTAAATTGTTTGAGAGGCATGTTAAGTGTTTGAACAAACTTGGCAACTATGAAGAAAAATAAAGTATGTATTTTCTGAAAATAAATTTACTTTTTTGAAGTAACCTTTCGTTGTGCCCTTCTGTTCAAACGGAACTTACTTAAAAATCGCGCCTAGTATATATACGACCAAGGTCTCTCAAGGTTTTCTGTCAAATTTAGAGATTCGTTGCCGACAGATGTAAGCGTTTCGCCCTGACGTCCTAGCTCAGTTTCGAGCTTTTACATAAACACCTATACTCCACATCCACTTCAAGGTATGTAGTGGAGGGTACCTTGCTAATCATTTGTCACTTCTTCCCATTCCAGTCGCCAATTGTGCGCAGTAAGAATGTTGCCTGTATGCCTACGTGTGGGCCGTAATCTCTCTAATCTTATCCTTGTGGACGCTTCGCGAGATATATGTAAGATGAAGCCAGATAGTTTGACTCTTCATGAAACATACATTCTCGGACTTTGCACATAAGCCTCTCTTGTAGCGTCTGCCACTGGAGTTTATTCATTATCTCTTTCTCTGTGACATTTCCGTGGTTACTAAATGAGCCGTGCACGAATCATCGTGCTGTTCTTCGTTCGATCTTCTCTGTGTCATCTCTTACCGAGCGAGAGTTTCGTAGCCTATTTCCTTTGTTGACGGACTACATTTCCTGATAATAAATCTCAGTCTGGCATCTGCCTTAAGCACGAGTGATTTTATATGTTCGCTCCATTTCAAACCGTCCATAAAGTCATCTCCCAGATATTTTATGGAAGTAACTGCTTTCTGTGTTTGTCCTGCGACTGGGTATTTATGGAAATATCGGGTGATCGAGCGTTGCTCGGGTATTTTATTTTCTGTTACATAGGGGTATTGTCATATAAATATTTTGCAACACTACCTACGCAGGAATTGCAACCATTAAACGGAAATAACCATAAATGTACCTAGTTCAGTGTCACAGTAAATATTTTTGTCCAAAATTTCCTAGATCTGTTGAAGTTCACATTGGCTACATATACAGAAATTGTTTCAGGTCGTTATTGTAGCCGAAGGAAACCGTATGTAACATTTATCGTAAAAATACAATAAGTGATACAAAATATTAATGCAAAACGTTAGAGTGGTGTCAGAGAAACACGAAATAAAAATGTATAGCATATATTTATTTTGGGGAGTCCTTTCATGAATGACGCCTATACAGTTAAAATGAATAAGCGAAGTCGGGTCTACATGCAAAATTTGATACAAATCAATAGAACTGTTTCCGAGATACACTAAATAAATGGCAATTTTAATTAATGCTTTTCCTGATCTATAGTAAGTTAAAAAGTAAGCCTCTCCCAAACGGAATTTCCTGATCAGGTACTGCGGGTTTTCTTTATTTCATGATTTTCCTCACACATGGAGTCACAGTCACGTCGTCTTCAGACACATATTATATGCGAGATCACATACTCGCTTAATGATACCCGATAGCCGCGGTGGAGTAGCCGAGCAGAATTCCGCTGTCGGCGGGCGAGCGGTAAGGACGTGTTGTGTTTACGTCGCAGCTGCGGCTGGCCGTGCGCTGTGTTGGTGAGTTGAACGCCGTAGAGCGTTTCCTCATGTATTCAACTTAGACTAACCATGGCAGAACCCGTAAGAGTTGACACGTTGAAGTTTATGTTCGACAAAAGCTTTGCTAGACCTAGTTCGTTTGAAGTTGAGAATTTCATGGAGGAGGTTGTCAAGATAGCAGAGGATGACATGATTGGAATTTGCCCATCGATCTGTAGTAGCACAGTCTTCATTAAGTTGAAAAATGCCAAGATGTGTGATGATATTGTCGTTAGATGCGGAGGTAAATTGAAATTTAAACACTCAGACGGTAATATCGGCGAAGTTAGAGTGAGTCATGCTGGGTTTGGCATTAGAACACTACGCATTTTCGAACTGCCGTTCGAAATTACCGCTGACGATATAAATGCTGTTCTGAAACCCTATGGAACCGTTCTCAGTAATGTCGCAGAGAGATGGACAGGTGCTCACAAATTTAAGGTTCTTAATGGTGTCAGGCAGGTCAAAATCGATATGATCAAACATATACCTTCTGATATTAGTGTCCGTGGCCATAGAGCTATTGTGATATATGAAGGACAACCTAGAACGTGTGCAGGATGTGGTGGTACAGGACACGTTCGTGCTGATTGTATGCAAAGGAGAGTGGCGCAGCTGCCAACAGGCGAAGCAGTGTTTCAGAACACGATGTCACAGCTACCGCTGACTTACTTAGCGGCAGCTCGTGCGTCCGCATCTGAGGCTACGACCGCAGAGCTGGAGGTACCTAATATCGAAGAAAAAATTGAGGAAATCGGAATGGAAACCGACGTCCCAAAATATAATGACGGGCAAATGGCTGTAGAACTGCCAGCAGAAAACGAAGACCGTCCATCTGCGGCTCTTGAGCACGACACTTCAAATACAGAACTCCCGAATGAGGCTTTAACCAATGAGCAGGAGACGGAGCACGACTCCCAAGCAGTTACGTCCGGTGAAACGTCGACGGATAAACAATCTACGGACAATAAAAAACGTCGGATTGCCCACCAGGGAGCTGAAAAAACTGCACCTGCACTGCGAGCGAAAGCAAAACAGTTGCGACAGAAGTCGAACGACACAACAGGGAAAACGCATGACAGCAACCAGAAAACCATCAAAAAGTCACGAACGGAAGACTCTTACGGCGGCGTCACGGAAACGTCTGGAAACTCTGTGAAGATGACAATGACGACCAAAATTAAAGTGGACAGTGAAGAACAACCTCATGACCTCACAGAGTGGAAAAAGGAAAAACGTAAAGGTAACCTTCCTCGAAACTGGGCTGACGACCATGAAGATGCCAACCTAGACCAAGAATTGATGGAGACGAATGATGAAATGACACAGAAGACTGACGAACATAGAACCAGCGACAACAGACCTTCACCGGCGAAGGACACAGCATTAACTGATGACCCAGACTTCTATTAAACTGAAATTTGTTAGTAGTAAGACAGACGGAAAGCTAGAAAGAATGATCGCAAAGTTTAGAATTTAAAACAAAAATAGATCATTACCAATATAATATGACCGAACTACAAGCATATCGGTTAGCCACAATAAACATCAACAAGATAAGTAGCGCACTCAAACTGCGACTTCTCCAGGACGTGATATATGCCGCAGATATAGACATCGTTATGTTACAAGAAGTGACAGATGCAATTGATCTGGATCGAATAACAGGATATAACGTTCTAGCCAACCCTGGCTATACTACTGAACTCGGAACAGCCATTTTAACAAAAGAAGGTATTATAGTCAGACAAATAGAGAAACTACCTAACAGCAGAGGAATAGCATGTACAATAAACAACACCAGAATAGTCAATGTCTACGCGCCTTCAGGAACTGGAAAAAGACGACAACGAGAAGAATTTTTCAAAGACGGAATAGTACCACTCTTTGGGACCGGATATGATCATGTAATATTTGCCGGAGACTTTAATTGTGTCATACACCCGAAGGATCAGACGCCAAATTATAATAAATCAGTTGAGCTTGAAAGCATTGTAAATCAGTTAGGTCTTGTTGACATCTGGGAGTATACGCATGGTAACATGCCTGGCTTCACGCACGTCACTAATCACTCGGCAAGTCGTTTAGATCGGATGTACGCATCAGCTGATCTTAAGGAATGTATCCTACATTCGGAAATATGGCCCACCGTCTTCTCCGATCACGCAGCTTTTATGTGTACCATTAATTTGGAGAAACAAGGGAGCTATAAGGCACGAGGTCAGTGGAAACTTAACGTTAGCCACTTGTCAGATGCAGGATGTCGTGCAGCTTTTGACACTACGTGGGAAGCATGCGAAAAACGGTTCCCTCAGTACAGCTCACCGATCACTTGGTGGATTAAATGCGCTAAGCCTGCAATAACGAGAACCATGAAAAATTACTCACGGGAGAAGAATGAGTGGCAGAAGAAAACAGTAGAATTTTATTTTCAGTGTCTGCGAGAATTGTATAAACGGGATGCAGCAATAATTCATAATTATGTACAGATTAAGAGAATTCAAGCTAAAATAATCAATTTAAAGAGGAAACAACTAGAAGGCTGCAAAATACGGTCACGGCAGCACAATACAGCCCAAGACGAAACAACTTCCGTATATCACTTCATACACGAACATAAAAGGAAAAGCAGAAAAATTCTTACCGAGCTGAGGGCCAGTGATGGACAATTATTGACCAATCAACGCGACATAAAGGAAGAGATACAGAAGCATTTTTCACAGCTCCTAGCCACGAAACCTACAGATGAAACGGCACAAAAGGACTTCACGACACGGGTACCAGGAAGACTCAGTCCGGAAGAAGCAAACAGCCTCACTGCCGAAATCACAGAAGAGGAAGTAGAAGACGCGATACTTAGAAGTCCAAAAAATAGATCACCTGGACCTGACGGTATCCCGGCAGAATTGTATCAAATGTTCCGACAAAAACTGCTCAGTAAACTAACGAGCATATGTAATGAACTTATGAATCACAGTACACACATCCCCAAAGAATTCTGCGAGGGAACCGTGGTTCTCGTTCCCAAAACAACAGCAGGCAAGTCCATCAGCAATCTCAGGCCTATAACGCTTCTGAACAGCGACTACAAGATCTTCATGCGAATTCTGATGCAACGTCTCCGTGCAATAATAAACAGTCACAGGACCGTACCAAACAAGTGTAGGCAAAGACAGAAGAATTTTTCACGCGCTAAGTGATTACAGGGACATAATTGCGATAGCTGAGACATGTAAAATTAGATGTGCAATAGTGTCACTTGATTTCGAACAAGCATTCGACAGAGTCAATCACGATTATCTTTACAACACCATGAGAGCGATGAATTTTCCTCCACAATTCATCGAGATGATCGGGCATTTATTAAAGAATGGCACATCAAAAGTTAATATAAATGGACAATTAACCAGTGCAATACAGATTAATAACTCTGTTAGGCAAGGATGCCCCTTGTCCGTGTTATTATTTGCTATAGCCATCGAGCCTCTCCTATGTACACTAACGCAAGAGTTGCGGGGATTGCAGATACATGGACAAAATATTGTCTGCAAATCATATGCTGACGACGTAGGACTTGTAGTAAGAAGTGAACGGGAGCTCCAAACCGCTCTTGACATTATTAAAAAGTACGAACTTGCATCTGCTGCCAAACTCAGCAATGTAAAGTCAAGAATTATGACCATTGGAAGTAGCAATAACATCAGAGCGGGACAACTGACGGAAACGGACAGATTGAAATGTCTATGTATTGTTTACACACGGAATATACGACAAACGGCTGCCCTCAATTACAAAAGAATATTGACGAGTATGAGAGCCGGAATACAACTTCACAGCCTGCGAAACCTCGATGAAATACAAAAGATTCGGCTAGTTAATACATACATAACTGCCAAAGTGAACTATGTGGCTCAAATTCTGCCATTACCCAAAGAGATGGGAAAGAGAATGCTCGCAGCGCTCGGCCACTTCGTTACTAAAGGTCAGATTTTTAAAGTCAAATATGACACCCTTACACTAATGCACAAAGATGGCGGCCTTAATCTCACAGATGTTTACAGTAAGGCACAGGCGCTTTACATCTGCAAGACCTACCAACAATGGAAAGTTTCGGCCAACAACTTGGTGGCTCATCTTCTGGATGAGATAGCCCCAATCAGCATGGACCCGCCAGTAGATGTGCACCACATCCCGAACGAGCTGTATCACCTCAAACATTTTCTCGTTGAATACAGCTATATTCGCAGGGCAGTTCCCCGGAAACACATGCAACGAGTACGAGAAGTCTACAAAAGCTTGATAGACAGAAAACCGAGAAACGTGATAGAACAGAAGCATAATCATTTTAACTGGAAGAAGATATGGGAAAATATTCACGACCGAAATTTACCCACAAACGTAAGATCTACTTGGTATTTAGCAGTAAACAGGAAGATCCCGACGGCTTTACGGCTACATACCATACACATGGCGGAATCACCAAATTGCAGCACGTGTAACTTAATAGACACAGACGAGCACAAATTTACATGTGACAAAATCAAGGATATTTGGGGTTATGTTCGGCGTGTACTCTCCCTTATGCTACGAACATCAGATAATTCTATAACACCAACGAAACTATTACACCCTGAAGAAGTGCCATACCCAAATGCCAAAAGGAATGCTGTCAACTGGATCATGGGACATGCGGTATTCTACATTCTTCGAAATGAAGAAAAAAGCAAAGAAGACTTTTTGATGTATTTGACAATACAACACCACCAGTTAGAACAGATAAAAGATTATAGAACACTATATGCGAATTTTCTAAAGAAAACATTGACGTCTAACTAAATATCTACACAATTTTATTTAATTACTTTTTTTTACTAAAGTGACTGCCTCTTAAGTTGCTTATTTATAATTACGAGGAAAAGTTTTGATTTATAAACAGATTTTAGTTTTCTTTGAATTTTCTGTGCAGAAAAGCCGAAAAAATTCATAACTTGAGCTGTTCAACATAGAAGCTCATTGGAAAAAAGTACAGCTTTCAGTTCCTCTTTTATCAAATGCAAAATGAAGTGCAACACTGAGTTCTGGTATATACCATGGAAGAAATATTTCAGTTAACAAAAATGAAGAATAGAAAAGATTTTGATTTCACAGAAAGGCAATGAAGCCTAGCCGAAGAAGGCATAGTTGGAGAGTGAAAGGACGGGCTAGAAGGGGAGATGGGAGGCCCGAAAAAAAAAAAAAAAAAAAAAAAAAAAAAAACAATAAAAAAAAGAGAAAAAAAAAAGAAAAAAAAAAGCAGTCTAAAGCGTCTCGCTGCGGAGAGCGCGGTTGCTCGCCGTGGAGGTTCGAGTCCTCCCTGGGGCATGGGGGTGTGTGTTTGTCCTTAGGTTAGTTTACCTAGGTTTAAGTACTTTGTAAGCTACGGACTGATGACCACGCAGTTTGGTCCGATAGATTTACAAACATTTGAACATTTTTTGATACGCGATACGGCATTCCGATGCGTAACGACGTTCTGTCACAGAACGTAGTGCCCCAGTGGCGACGGTGCTACTCACCACGTTTTCGGGGCTAACATATTCTGTGATCTGAAAAAAAAAGAAAAAAATTATAATTTTTTGCCATACACATATATACCAACGTACATATATGTATTATTCGTAAATACGCCATTTACCAAAAGTATCTACGAATACGGTCTATAAACAAAAATAATTTCGTGTTTTTCGGGTCATAGAAGACATGTTAGCCTCGAAAACGTGATGAGTATCATCGCCGCCACTGAGGCATTGCATTTTTGGTTATCTTATATCTTTAACCGAGCAGTTATTATAATAGCTACATTGTAGATGAACTTCAAAAGAAAAAATAAACAGTGTAAATATAAAATTTCATCCATATATGTATTAGCTATCGCGAAAAAGGGCTCTAACGATTTCAATGAAATTATATATTTACATGGATTTTTCTACGTTCACCTTCAGTAGAGCCATTTACGAGACAGATAATACATAATACGATGAAATTTTATATTTACACTCCAGAATGAAACTTCACTCTGCAGCGGAGTGTGCGCTGATAAAAAAACTTCCTGGCAGATTAAAAGTGTGTGCCGGAACCGGGACTCGAACCTGGGACCTTGCCTTTCGCGGGCAAGCGCACTACCGACTGTGCTATCCCGACACGACTCAGGATGCCGCCTCACAACTTTACTTCCGCCAGTACCTCGCCTCCTACTTTCCAAACTTCACAAAAGTTCTCCTGCAAACACGCAAGACTAGCACTCCTGGAAGAAAGGATATGGTGGAGACATGGCTTAGCCACAGCCTAAGGGATGTTTCCAGAACGAAACATCACTCTGCAGTGGAGTGTGCGCTGATATGAAACTTCCTGGCGGATTAAAATTGTGTGCCGGAACCGGGACTCGAACCTGGGTCCTTTGCCTTTCACGGGCAAGCGCGCTACCGACTGTGCTATCCCGACACGACTCACGATGTCTCCACCATATCCTTTCTTCCAGGAGTGCTAGTCTTGCGTGTTTGTAGAAGAGCTTCTGTGAAGTTTGGAAAGTAGGAGGCGAGCTACTGGCGGAAGTAAAGTTGTGATGCGGCATCGTGAGTCGTGTCGGGATAGCACAGTCAGCAGTGCGCTTGCCCGCGAAAGGCAAAGATCCCAGGTTCGAGTCCTTGTTCCGGTACACAATTTTAATCTGCCAGGAAGTTTTATATTTACACTGTTTCTTTTCTTTTGAACGTAGGTGACCGTCAAAAGGAAAATCCATAGAAATATAAAATTTCATTGAAATCGATAGAGCTGTTTTCGATGAAATTTTATATTTACATTGGTTTTTCCTTTTGAAGTTCACCTACAATATATATATTATAATAACTGCTCGTTTAAAAATATAACATAACCATAAATGCAATGCCCCAGTGGCACGTTTTCGGGGCTATCTTCAGTCATCCGAAAAACACTAAATCATTTTTTTTACATACCGTATACATAAATAATTTTGTTAAATGGCGTTTTTACGAAAAATACAACAATTTATGTGAACTTAAAAAGAATAAAGCAGTGTAGACACAAAATTTCTTCGAAATCGTTAGAGCCATTTAAAGAATTGCTCGTTTAAAGATATAAAATAAATGATGTTTATTTCTATGTAAACGCAGAATTTAACACTGGTTTATGTTTAGGTTCAATTGCTATTCCCTGCACCAATATCAACAGACTGCAGATCATCCTGCATTTCGTTATCCTTTCCGAGTATTCCGACTTCTCAATAAATTACTGCATCATCCGCCAAAAAGTCTCATTGAATTTCTGATTATCTACGTGGTCATTTATATACTGTTAAAAATCATTCTTATTCCAAGGCTGCAAAATATTTTTATTTGTTATATTCTACCGGTTTCGGCAGTTGCTGCCATCAACAAGATATTTTACATCAAAGCCAATAAGATAGCATTACTGAGTACTGCAACGTCTAATTTACAATAAAATATGTTGATTGTTCTATATGCCCATTTTACATCATGTAGTAGGCATTCCTTTAATTAATCTTTAACTATTGCAAATGAGTAAATTCTTCTGTTACAGACTCTAACAATATGTACGGATCTGTACATTAGCTTTGATGTAAAATATCTTTTTGATTTTCTGTTGATGCCAGCAACTGCCGAAAACGGTAGAATATAACAAATAAAAAAAATTGGAAGCCTTGGCATAAGAATGATTTTTCACGGCTTTAGATTGTCATCTAAAAACATTATAATTTTTATATACTGTGAAAAGCAATGGTCCCATATTACTTTCCTGGAGCACGCCTGGCATCACATCAATGTCTGAGGACTTCTTTCCGTTGAGAATGACATGACAGGTTCTGTTAGCTAGAAACGACCCAATCCAGTCACACAGTTGGTCATATATCCCACACGCTCGCACTTTATTCACCAGGCGGCGGTGCGGAACGGCACAGAACGCCTTGCGGAGGTCAAGAAACGCTGCATCTGCCGGCGAACCTGTATCTGCTGCCCTCTGGATCTCGTGGACGAGTAGCAGTTGCGGAAACCACGTTGATTACTACAAAGGAGATTTTCGGTCTCCAGAAATGAAATAGTATTCGAACATAAAATATGTTCCAAAATTCGGCAGGTGACCGATATTAGAGATAAAGGCCTATAGTTTCGAACATCTGATCGACGACCGTTCTTGGTAATGGGTATGACCCGCCCTTTTTTCCAATCCTTAGTTAAAGCGTCGCTCCTCTAGAGACTTTCGGTACACTGCTGCTGGAAGGGGGCTAATTCCTTTGTATTTTCTGTGTAAAATAGTGTTCGTATTTCATCAAGGAAACATACGTTTTTAGATTTTCTGGATCTGGTGAAAGCTTCTGACAATGTTGACTGGAATACACACGTTAAAATTCTGAAGGTATCAGGGGTAAAATATAGGGAGCGGAGAGTTATATTCAACTTGTACAAAAACCAGATAGCAATTATTAGAGGCGAAAGGCATGAAAGGGTTGCAGTAGTTCGGAAGAGAGTAGCCTGTCCCCAATGTTGATCAATCTGTGCAGTGAATGAGCTCTGAAGGAATGCAAGGAAAAATTTGGATAGGGAATTAAAGTCCAGGGAGAGGAAACAGAAACCTTGCCTTTGCTGAAGACATAGGAATTCTGTCAGAGACAGCAGTCGAACTGGAAGAGCAATTAAAAGGAATAGACAGTGTCTTGAAACGAAGGTATAAGTTGAGCATTAACAAAAGTAAAACTAGGGTAATGGAATGTAGTGTCAGACAATCAGGTGATATTGAAGGAATAAGATTACATAATAAGACGATAAAAGTAGTAAATCAGTTTTGTTATTTTGGTAGCAAAAGAAAAAAAATCAAATGTTCGTAATTCTATGGGACCAAATCGCGTCGGTTCTCAGTCCCTAAACTTACAAACTACTTAAACTAAAGTTAAACTAATCTAAGGACAACACATACATCCATGCCCGAAGGAGGATTCAAATCTCCTACGCGAGAGACCGTGGCGCTCAAGACCGCTCAGCTACTCCCGCGCGGCGTTTGGGTAGCAAGGCAACATTCTGATAGCCAATGTAAAGATGACATAAAATGCAGAATGGCTATGGGAAGAAAAGCGTTTCTGACGAATCGAAATCTGTTGACATCCGAAATTATTTTAAGTGTTAGGAGTCCTTTCTGAGAGCGTTTCTCTAGAGTGTGGCATTGTATGGGACTGAAACGCGGACAATAAGGAGTTCAGAAAAAAAGGTGATAGAAGCTTTCGAAATGTGGTCCTACAGACGAATGATGAAAATTAGATGGGTAGATCAAGTAACTAATGCTCAACAGAATTGTGGAGGAAAGGAGTTTCTGGCATATCCTGACTAAGATAAAGGATAGCTTGGTGGGACACTTTATGAGATTACAAACAAGTGTGTGGGGTAAAAATCCTAGAGGAAGACCAATGGACGAATACAATAAGCAGATTCAAAAGGGTGTATGTTGCTGTTCGCATTCTCACATGAAGAGGCTTTCACCAGCACAGGGTAGCGCGGAGAGACTGAAGACCACAACAACAACACATAAAATGTTGAAATTTCTGGCAGATAATTAATTTGCTCTGATTCCTACGTTCCCACTCGTAACTGGTGGTGGATTTTAAGAGTTCGCCGATATGGATCCTGTAATTGTACAAAAGTTTTAAAATTCAAACAAACTGCATAAGATTTTAACTTAATTATGAACTCTGCCTTTATTGAAGCAAGACACCAAGGAATTTTCGACTTTAGCTGCCACTGGGTTATGATTGAAATAAATAGGGAAATAATTAGTGCTAGGCGAGATTAGAACCCAAGTTCCCTGCTTACTAGGCAGTCGCGCTGTCCGCTACACTACTGCACTATCTGCACACAGTGGTCACGTCTGCACCGACTACTTTAACATCTTCCTGCCAGACCCCATTCCCAACGTATCCTTCCACAATTGACGAGGAATAAAAAATGATAATATAATTTAAAACTTCCTGGCAGATTAAAATTGTGTGCTGGAACCGGGACTCGAACCTGGGACCTAGACAAAGTCCCAGGTTCGAGCCCCGGTTCCGGCACACAATTTTAATCTGCCAGGAAGTTTCATATCAGCGCAGTCTCCGCTGCAGAGTGAAAGTTTCATTCAATAATATAATTTCTTATACAGAACTTTGCCACAAGGATTTTTTCACGAGATTCTGTATTTCGCCTGGAATCTGGAGATTATATGAAATGTCGGGAGAATCCAGTCGATCCCGACCATAACAACCTAATAAAAATTAGAATAGTTCACACATGTTGCTCATAAATCAGACTTTATCTTCTTCAAGGTTCAAGACAGGAAAATTTTTCTTCTGTTATTTGAGAAACTAGTAAGGTATCAAACATCACGCTTCTTCCCAATAGCTGGAATGGAGAATAAAGAGAAGAAAAGTGAAGTGATAGGGCGATGGAAACTAGTCTGTTAGAACTTAAAAGTAGGCCACTGTACGAAATAAAAGCTTAATTCTGGGTGGAGGTACCCAGATAAGAGTTTACTGTTACATAAAAAATTTACGTTTTGCAGTAAAATTAGCGAAAAGTTCATGTGAACTACCGGCTACCCCCTGCTGTAAAACCTTGTTCCCTGGCCCAAAGTGAGAACTGACTTGGTTCAAATTACTGTAATAACAGGAAGTTAACGATACAGTGGCCAATATACATAACAGCTCACACGAAATTACACACAGGCATTACTAAACAAGCCACCACAATTAAAGTTATTTCATAAAGGTGGCTAAGAAAAACATTTCTGGCGCAACGGAACTTAACCATAAAAAATTGCGTCTTAGCTTGTTCTCAGCACTGGTGAACAATATTAAATAAAAGGGGGAAATGCTCGAAAACTACAATTTGTAGGCAAGTCAAAATTATACTGAACTTAACTTGTTTATTCAGGTCGAACGCAAGCAAAATGGGGAACCAGTTTTGTTAATACAATAAAAATACATCCCATTTACATTATCTAATATCGACTATGCCCAGCATCGAATTTAACATAAATTACACAGAACTTAACGCTACTGCGGGAAGGATTTACAAACAACACTAAGTCGCCCACATACACGCTATGCAACGGCGAAACTCGCCAAAATCAGCATGCTGAAACGAGGCAGAAGCAGGCGCCGCTATCGTAGGCGACACACGGCTAGCGAAGGCTGCGGAGATGGCTCTGGTCTGTCGTACCTGATTTGAGATGGTGCGTGAGTACAGGAAAGTCAAGTTGCATCTAGATTAGACCGCGAACAAACACGCTAACGGCGACACACGGCTACGTTACTTGATCGCACTCCACTAAAGGTGAAGTGGTTTAAAACCGGATTCATTACACAAAATCACGGCGAACTCTTAAGTTGCAATCTGAGAGTAAACTATCTAGGCACTGGTTTTATGAGAAGTGCCGTGAATTCAGGTGACTAGCTGCAAACACCTGAAGTCTGAGTTCGGACCCACGTGGTTCCGAAAACCGATAAAAATGTATAAATTCAATTTCCGAAAAATAAAGAAAATTAACTACGGCATAACCTGGAAAAGTGAAATAATTACAAAGTCGGAAAAATAAAAATAAAATCTACGGCATACAACCCATAGAAATAGATAGAATTTCATAAGCAAGCTATTGAAGGAGGTTGTACAAGGCTTGGAGAGAATTACTGACAAAGACTGAGTGCATACTGCAAGTTCGAAGAAGAAACAACAAAATTAAAATAGGTGGGGAGAGAAGACCGCGAAATGTTTGTGGAAATCTGGAGGATACAAGCATAGTTACTTGCCTGATGGGCATGGAACAAACAGTAGTGGAAGCTGAATGCTTTGTTCTAAGAGCCAACCACATGGAACACATATCACTCACAGAAAGAAATGATTAGAAAGATTATACATGCACTGTACAAAAATGAACATATCTGTTAGAAATCAGGCCCCACAGAGCTAGAAAGAATTTACACAGAGTTCGTACACCGCCGCATAATTACAAAAGGTTTGAATATACCAGGCCATTATCAAACTGCAACTGGAAATCACTGGATTGAAAAATTAGAACACATTTCCGCGCTCGATCGGAAGGAATATTACAAAAAAAGACTCAGTTTATGTCCTTCGGAATGTTCTTCATTGTTTGTTTTAAAAATTTGTAATAATTCGGTCAAGAACTTTTCGATAAAATCGATGCCAATTTTGTATTTAGGCCTACATATATACTTTGCTCTTTTATATCACCGTTAAACCTATTTTTTGTTATGTAACTATGTTAAGCAGAACATTCATAAAAATAACTGATTTTTAACATTAACAAGATTTTTTTCGGAGGGGTGGCAAATTTGCGTCTAGCTCGGGGCGACAGTTAGACTTGCGCCGGCCCTGGGGGCATTGGTAACACACTGAACTCGCGTTCGGGAGGACTGCACTTCAAATCCACTTCTATTTACAGGGTGTGTCGAAAAAGTTTTGTGAATACTGTCAAATCTGAACACAAACTTAGTGCACGTATGCGTGGGGGTTTAGAGACCTGAGGAGAATCGATACACGGCATGCAATACATGTGATTAGCAGTGTGACAGACTGTGATCAGTTAACGTAGTCAGTGTGAGTGTAAAGCCCAGTACAGTCAGAGACATTTCTTGCGCCACAAATGGTGGAATGAGATGGTACAACGTCTTGCTCCAAGAGATGGCATGTCATCTGGCATTTGTGTTTGAACACACAATGACTACAGATGCCGCAACATTATTTAAAAAAAATGGCTGACGACGAACTAAAAGTGGCAGCTGCTGTTTATGCAGTCATCGCCGCGGTTATATCTTGGCGACGTTGAAGAAGAAATTTGCGTTGGCAAAATATAAGGTGGTCGACCATGGACTTTAATACGTGTTGACGGCGGTCGGGAACTACAAAGTCTGTTACGTCATGGACTCAGGTCACAGGACAAGGAATTCTATAGAAGTTTCCTGAGGATAGGCGAGACAGAATTCATGACATTTCTTCGTCCAGTAGGATCAAGAATAACAAAGATAAACACTTATGTACCGTGGATTGATACTTACGGCAAATACAAGATATACTGCACGAGCTCCCCATATTAAAGTGTCATTTTGTTATTAAAAAAAAGTATATAGTCACCCGCTGGATTCAAACACACATTCTTACAAATGAAAACTAGACGGACAAACCAACTGAGCTATCAAGACACAGGATCTCTCCACATTGTTAATGATAGGGGAAATTGAAAGACAAAACTCCTGTTTTTTGCGAGACCGCGTTAGGTAATTTCAACGCAGACGTTTCACGGAAAAGCGAGGATTATACTAACAACACCTTACGTTGATAAACGTCTGCAGACCCCATACCACTCAATGTCGAAATTTTAATTGTATGTTCAGACACGAACGTTGTTCGATGGCTTCATCTTGGCTATAATTTCAGCATGGGATGGGAAACTAACCTCCTTCAGTGCATCGACTATTTTGTCGAGTGCGCGTTTTGTGCCGTGTTTGTTATGATGAGTAGACGATTGAATGTCATAAAGACATGTTTCATGTCTGTATTCATCAATAAGGATGTGTATTGCTTCCTTAGACCACTCCATGGATACGCAGTGCACTGCAGACGACACAAACAAACAGACGTACACAATCAAACGGCAGCCATATGGCGCGTAATATAGCTTCATTTGATTGCGTGCCATTGAGTAGCAATGCGATGGCACGCTACCAGATGGAATACAAGGCAATTGTTCACACGAAGCTATTCACTCGCTACGCCAGTCATGGCGCAAGATGTGTCTCCGTCTGTGCAGCGCTTAATGGAGCACCATGTAAACATCACCTTCTGCTACATACTGGGAAAGACTGCAAGGAGGCACACGGAATGTTATTGCACTTGTATGGGATGTAAGTCGCGAGCAGAAAATGTGCTTACGAATGGTTTAAATGCTTCCGTGAAGGGAAGTAAAGAACTTGGGATGCGCCACGTTCAGGTACACGCCGAAAAGCAGAACCCTAGAAGTAATCGAGAAAGTGCGGCACAACATCGGCGAAAGACTCTCAGTCTGCTTGTGGAGGAAGTGGGCCGCGGTGGAGTAGCCGAGCGGTCTAAGGCGCCTCGCTACGGAGCGCGCAGTTGCTCGCCGTCGGAGATTCAAGTCGTCCCTGGGGCATGGGCGTGTGTTTTGTCCTTAGGTTAGTTTACCTTAGTTTAAGTAGTTTGTAAGCTACGTACTGATGACCACGCAGTTTGATCAGATAGAATTAAAAACATTTGTAGGAAGTGGGTATAAGCAAGGACACTGTACCCACCATCGTCCGCAATGATTTGGGTAAGAAGAAGATATCCTCCTGGTTTGTGCCACACAATCTGTTTCTGGTGAGTTCATTTCCATGTGTGACCAGGTTTCATTGCTTCTGAACACCATCGTCGCGGAAGACGCGAACTGGTGCTACCATTTCGATCCGGAATGAAAATAGCTGTGGATTTCATGTTGTTGACCGCGACAAAAGAAAAAAAGAAAAGCTCTTGCGGCCTTCTTTCTGTCTGCTCTCTTTAAGGCGGCAACGGAAGGTGTACGTGAATGCCATCAAAGATCGATTCCATTGGAGGCCACTTCTGTAGTTTCCGGAAGCTGTACGATCGTTGTCAAAAGTGTATTGTAGCGAGTTGCGACTGTGTTGAAGAGCGATATAGGAAACTAGCTTATATGTCCGTGCTTCGCAACGGTTGTTAAAGAAGGGCCTGTGCATATAATGGCTTTTTAGGGTTCCAGACTTCAGTCAGTTTTAAACATAAATTATATGTAAACCCGGGTGCTTACTTATCCTGCAAACACGTTGTCACCTCCCCCTCCCTCCTGTCTCTGCATCCATCTCTTGCTCTCCCATCTCTCCGTTCGTTTCCAACTTTCGCTCTCGGCAAAGTTTTTTACAAGGTTACCCTCTGTCATGTACCATACCAACAGTTATGTACCCAGTGACCTTCCTCTTAGTTTAAAGGTCATGTGTGCAGAAATTAATTAAGTCGAAGCAAAACAATGCATTTGGTTAAAGTCCGTAAGTTAAGTATCTCCTATCATGCAACAACCGACATTTTATACAGACAGTGATATTCCTCTTGTCTTTAAGCTCAAATATGCAACAAAATTTATGAATATCGGGATAAAAACTATAGATTTGTGTGCAATAAAGACAGAGTAACATTGAAATACGCACTTCGTTGTTCTTAAATTTTCCAGTTTTAATTCATACAACCCTTCTTTTGAGAATAACGAAAACATCCGAAAAAGGTCTGTGACATCGACCGAGCCGTTCTCAAGTTATGGCGCGACCAAGGTATTGAGGGATACATTTTTATGTTGCAAGATACCCTCCCCCATGCACCGTATGAAACTTTAGGTAGACGCTGGCCTTCCTCTTGTACTGAACGTCACGCGGGCAAAATTTCGTGAAGATCGGAATGAAACTGTAGCTTTCGTCAGTCTGTAGTAAAAGTATCCTCCCCTTTGCACCTTAATTCTATCATATCGCGAAAATACTATCTTAGCTGACGTCTTCTACCTATAAACTACATACCAGCAAAAGTTCAGCTTCATAGGTGCAGTAGTCTTAGAGATTTCATGTTTAGTCAGTGCGTGAGTGAGTGCGTGACTGACTTTTCGCTTTTATATATATAGAATACCTTCTGAATTATGTATCCTACAAAAAAATTATTTACCAGATTCGTACAGTGAAATGTTAGAAAAATGACTATGAAATCTGTTGTTAATGGAGTTGGTACTAAATACGTAGTAAATTACAATCTCATGCATGTGAGAGCGAATTTTCATGCAAGTTATTGTCTATGACGTCATAGCACCTGAACTAGATGTAATACGATATTATTTCGAAGGTACACACAATGGTGTATATGTAAAATGACTGCAAAATGCGAACAGAGATAGTAGGAAAAACGCAATAAATCAAAACATCAGTGATAGATCTGCCACTTACTTGGGTTTAGGAAAATCACAGAAACGCAACTTGGTGTGTCTAAAAAGATCGATGAATGTTATACGACAACAAACAAAACGAAATATACAAAGAAATCTCTACTTATACAAAAGCGAAAGGACACTCATTCATACACTTACTCTCTCACTGACTAAACACGAAATCTTGTGAGGCGATTTTTCATGATCCTAATGACTCCATAAAGTTTATTACTCCATATCTGATGAACTGCGTGTCGTACTACCACAAAATTTTCAACGTACGTTCAGTGGTATGTGTGTATACTGTCTGTAAGATTTCTCATGAATACAATTAATAGAGAACGAGTAAGAAATTGTAGCGTCATGCCAAACGCATGAGGTTTATTGCATGAACACCGAAAATGTAGTAAGCAAGAAACGTTTTTCCTTTCATCATTTTGCTATGGTTGTCAGCGAGAAAAAGTTTCCCAAAGATGTGAAATTATGTTCAAAGCTTGTTGCTAGTCGCTAACTGCTCTCCTTCTCAAATAGTGGACTGATAAAGTCACAGTATCACATGCCACAAGACAGGTAAATTTGTATTGTTGATTACGTCATATCTCTTGAACTATCGCTTCTATCGCAAAATACTTTCATTGTTGACATTTTATGCCTATAAACTACATTCCTGCTAAATTTCAGCTTCATAGGCGAAGTAGTTTTCGAGATTTCGTGTTTAGTCAGTGAGAGAGTGAGTGTATGAATGAGTGTCCTTTAGCTTTTGTATAAGTAGACATTTCTTTGTATATTTCGTTTTGTTTGTTGTCGTGTAACATTCATCGATCTTTTTAGACACACCAAGTTGCGTTTCTGTGATTTTCCTAAACCCAAGTAAGTGGCAGAAATGGTCAATTCAGAGGGCACTGCCGATTTCTTTCCCCATCCATAGCCCAAAACAACCTGAGTTTTTGTTCCGCCCCAAACGATCACGCTGTCGACGGGTCTTTAGACACTAATCTTCCTTCCTTCATCATCCTTAAATATATACGTTTTTACCAAATATTCGACAGTATTAGCTCTCTTTACAATCCTTTCACAAAAATAATTGATATTTGATTTTCTCAACTAAGAAATTCTAAAGCAGCTAACAGAAGATAAAAGCAGTGTTGTAACTCCTACTATAGTTGGCGTCATGTAGGAAGGCGCTTCCGCACATAGAGGCGGAGCTATAGGGGAAGCGTGGAGGGTAGGAGCTACGGCCGAGCGCCAACAGTGGAACCTGCGGGAGAAACATTGCGTAACTCGCCGCCAGCCACGCGCCTAGGGAAAGAATGTTATTGGTTGCCAGTGCGGTAATGAAGGGGGATCCGCAGAACGGCTGAAACTTGGACCGCCTCCTACGTGACGTGGACTATAAAATATACGCATTATTCTTCTGATTTTCTACAAAATTTCACCTCTTAAAAGAGGTTATGCAAACATTTGAACTCAACACTGTGCATTCCTCACTCAGTTTTAAAATTTGGCAAAAATACACTTTCTTCAGGTTATTCAGCCAAGATCGCCAATATCGTACTTTTTATTTGTCCTTGTTCTTTATTTTACAAGTTTCGATGATATATTTCATCATCCTCAGAAGGTTTGCAAATCATCGAAACTGGTAAAGACTAATAAAAGTTCTATATTGGCGATCGTGGCTCAATAGCCTACAGAAGGTGTATTTTTATCAGCGCCACAGCCAGGATTTAGTTCCAGGGCCGGCCGCGGTGGCCGAGGGGACTGAGGCGCTCCAGTTACGGTCTGCACGGCCACTACGGTCGGGGGTTCGAATCCTACCTCGGGCATGCATATGTTCAAATGTTTGTAGAGTCTATGGGACTTAACTACGGGGTCATCAGTCCCTAAACTTACAAACTACTTATGAACTACTTACAACTAAGGACGGCACAAATATCCATGCCCGAGGGGGGATTCGAACCCCCGAACGTAGTGGCCGTGCGGACCGTGCCTGGAGCGCCTCAATCCCCTCGGCCACCGCGGCCGGCGGCATGCATATTTGTGCCGTCCTTAGTGTTAGGTAGTTCATAAGTAGTTTGTAAGTTTAGGGACTAATGACCCCGTAGTTAAGTCCCATAAGCTATACAAACATTTGAACATTTAGTTCCAGGGGGGCGGCTAATTTTTTAAATATAAAGCCTATTGAATTTATTAGTCCATGACTTATTTTACACTTTTTATAATTTAACCAAATATACCACGAAAACAATTGCACTAGAAATAAAATAAATAGACTCGCATGAATTTGAAAGTGGAAGAGGAGCAACGCGATGAAAACGGAGTGTATATAATCAGCTCTTAAAATAATTAAGCAGCTTCTATATTATTAGCCAAAGAGAAAGGTTTGTAAACTTTAGTTAACATGAGACTCTATACGTAAAAATTGAACTAAAATAGTCCGCCTCCGTAGCTCAGTGCCAGCGTCGCTGACTACCATGCAGGGGGCCCGGGTTCGATTCCCCGCAGGGGACTGGCTGTTGTGTGTTGTCCTAATCATCAGCAGCTCATCATCATTGGCACGTAAGTCGCCCACGCGGCGTCAACTAAAAAGACTTACACCACGACGGCCGAACAATCCCACAAGGGATCTCCCGGCCAAGAAAGCCATACGCTCATCTCCATTTGAACTAAAATAATACTATTGTTGTTCATAAGATTCCACTCGGTGCCACTGCTGACCTCTAAGCAGATGGTCGCCGCATATGAAAAAGCGGCTCGTAACTTGAGCGTAGTATTAACAGTGGCCACAGCATCAAAGCTGGTCGCGGCGGCATTAAAACCGCTGACAGTAACAGCAGCAGACGTTCTCAATGGTGGCATAACGTTGGCGATCCATTGTCTCCTTTACTTGCACTTGGCAAAATGTAGTTCCGTTGTTATTTATTACATGTGTTCTATTTCAAGTTCTCGGTGCCGACCTGTTAAGAAAAAAAAAAAAAAAAAAAAAAAAAAAAAAAAAAAAAAAACGGAAACAGTAATAAATAACAAAATTAAGAAATCTTTGAGAGGTGCACCATCCCCCCCTCTCCGTAGCTACGCCACAGAATTTTTTATTTTTTTTATTTATTTATTTATTTATTTATTTATTTATTTATTTTTTTTTTTTTTTGTATATTATGAAACAGATTGCTCTTCACACCCATAACATGCAAGGTAAGTAAAACCATTTTAAATATTTCTTTCAAACAAATTCACACATCGTCCCTCTGTCTACATTTATAACCATTGTGACGATATTGTTGACCCCCTCATCTCAATGTTATCATTCGATACCGTCTGCCTGGTCCTCTCATCTCAACGTCATCCGACGATACCGTCTGCGTCGGATCCGGAATAGTGTGGTTCAACAGTGATAAAAGTTGCGTGTGAAGTTAGTTAAAAACGATATAGCCAGTCTAGGAATCAGTTTAGGACAGTTTCTCGGTGATACTGTGATTAAAACAAGTGATAGATTTCATTAATTAAGAGATTCACATATTTTCTTTCCAGACAGTTCTATAAACAATTGTTGCATCATTGTATGTTATTTCAAGACTTAAACAGACGAATTGTAAAATCTTTTGCAAAAAACAAAAACAAATGAAAATTAATAGCATTGTATATATGTTAGGCTCATAAACAAGTTGTGTTCACCAGCTAATTGTGTTATTTCGACTATTACATTAATTATCAATATTGAATTCTTTTTATATATTGACTGCCGCGAGATTTGGATTATATTTTGTAAATGGCCATGAGATTTGATAGTTCAGTATATGTTAGGAACATGTATGATGTACTCGTTAACAAATTAATTGACATTTAAGATCGCAATTTGTTGTCAACAGAAAGATCGGAGATTTCGTCTTAAAAATATATAAGCCATGTAAAAATTATTGTATGTATAGTTTTCATTTTATATTGTGATTATTTTTGTGTACATGAAATGTTTTCTTTGTGTGTTTCTTAATTGTAAATCAGTATATTCAATTGTTATGAACAATGCGTAATATAAAGCCATTATTGCCGATGTTATATATTTGCCTCACCGCCTTGCGTGGGGGAGTTCGAGTTTTGGCGGAGTTCGAGTTTTGTCTTTTGTCGAGTACTTTGGAATCTATGTCAGTCTGTGTTGTGGTAATTTGTGTACGTTATTGTAATGTGGGGAAGAAGTTTGATTTAAATTAAAGAAGAAGTGATAAATTGTACATATAGAGTATTTATTTCTACCACGACGCTCCAGGAGAATAATGTTGCAGCGAGCAGAACCCCCATATATCGTGATATTTAAAAGATGAGTATCGGTTGAAAGTGGTAGAAAGGAACTGTAATTACTTAAAATATATTAAAATGTTTCACCATACTCTTAGGCCAATGAGCATTGAAATAACTAGATTAACCTTATTTATATGCACTTAGGCTTATATAAAACACGTATGTCAATGTATTTAGATGCAAAAATTTTTATATTATAGAATACAAAGGGAAAACAAAAATCACCATTCTACCTGCAGAGAACGTAGTTAGAAATTTCATTCCTTGTTGTCATCTATGAGAAATGGCAAGCTCATTCCCACAGTAAAGCAGTCGTCCTACTGTTGATAAGAAAAGTTTTCTACACAGTGGCAACGAACATACATAAAGCGTCGTGTGCCACGTGTCGTTTGCATGACCCAGTTGGGATTACTCACACGCTGCAAGAGTCGTCACATTGTTCTGGAGAAGAAAATTGGAACACGTGCAGCAACGCTGAGCCTTCATTCGTAGTCAGAACTGAAATATATTCCATCAAGGCAGACCGCGTCTCTCTCTCTCTCTCTCTCTCTCTCTCTCTCTCTCTCTCTCCCAGCAAGCGGTTCCACGCAAGAGCGGGCTATGCATCAGAAACCGATGCACTTGTCGTCTCTTTTGACATCGATATCGGAACGACGCCAGCGTAGAAACGCAGACAAAGAATTACATAAAAGAGTCAGCAAAGCGAAACCCAAAGCGGCGGGCGCCATAACGCGGCAGAAATAAGCGAGGAAACGAAAGAATGGGGGCAAAGTGGATATTGGAGACACGCGAGTGGAGCATAAAGCTAAAAGCCGATCTCCGGAACAAAAGCTCGGGGAATTCAATACGGAACTTTTTTAAGTGAAACTAGATACGGCGGTGAAACAGCAAGAGGGCGACCTACACGTTAGGGGGTGGACCTGGGCAAGGGGTGGTTTTGCGGAAATGTTAGCGGTGGCGTATATGTTAGCTGTGGGCTTCTGAGTGCAGGTCTTGCTTGACCGCGTTGCCATCGTAACCAGCAAACCGCATTTCCGGACGTGTCTGCTAGTCTACCGCAGACGTCGTTTGCTTCTAACTGCTACCCACTACTGAATTCATTAATTAGCATGAGTGTTTCGTTTCGCCATTCAGTGTGATCGTCCGAAAATATCCAAATGCAGTGTTACCGGGCAGAAAGCTGTAATTTACGAATGATGCGGAGTTGAATAGTTTCATCTGAGAACACGTAACTATTGATATGTGTTACTACCTTCGATACCCGGTCGTAATAGGAACTCATTCGGATGTGGAGGCGCAATGTGGCATGATCGTCTATTCGCAGTCCACCGAACACATGCTGCTCAATATCGTTTCATTATATGATGCAGCACTGAAGCCGAATGTTAAAGAAAGAAATTTGACGGGAAGGTTACGGAAACGGAAGGAGAGGTTGATGGACATGAGATAAGCGATAGTGAGTGGTCAGTTTGAACTCGTATTGAAAAACCTAAAATAAAACACATCACGTAGAGAAAACGATACCTTCTTGCAATTGTTAACGTCCTTGGTGAAATGAAAAACGGCAAAAGTCTCCCGTCCAGTATTAACTCAACATGAAGGTTTTTGGTATATCACCAACCTTCTCACTGATTTGAGTGGGGCAGGAATTGCTGCCTCTACCGTACGAAACCCTTCATTTCAGGTCAGTAGCAGTTTTTGTCATCCGTAAATCACTTTCACAATGATAATGCAGTGCCGCTATGTTACAATTTAGTAACAAGAATTATCATGCACGTTGCGACAGAAGTAATCTTTATATATAGAATTGAATCCCCATTTTCATAACTTGGGAAACGATTATTCCATTTGGCAGATCTACGTATTGAGCACAAGATTTTTCCAGTTAATATTATTGGGAAAACCCTGGAAAAGTGGAAATTTTGAGAAAAACTTAAAGTGCGTTTGTCAATGAGTACGTCTGTTTCTATTGCGTAGATAGATGTAGTTTTGCTTCGAGTTCAATTAAATGTGACACACTTAACCTTTTCAAAAGAAGAGGAATCTCACAGTTTATACAAAATTTCTTAAGTTACATGGTGGAGGGTACTTTACTTACGAACTTTGACAAGATCCATTGAAGCAGAAGTCTTTATATGTACTTATGCCATCCTTCAAATGGTTTCCGGCGTAGAACACACATTATTAAATTATTATTTATTGTATTACTCTGTACAATATCTGGCTTATATCCGCAAATGTTAGCAATCACTATTGTTCTTGTGAACCTACGTACACTACGTATCTGTTTTTCTCTCTCTGCGATTTCACCTCCTACCTCCATCTGATACTAAACTGACTTCTCTTCGATGTCACAGAATGTGGCCTTTTAGTCATATTATGCCACAAATTTATTTCTCCAAAAATTCTTGAAGTCTGAGGGCATTTCGCGTGTCTCGTACATCTTATAAAGCAGGACAAGCAGTATTGTCACACCTGACTCTCCCATGCAGAATAGTAGCTCTCATTATCTACCGCTCTATCAATCTAATCGTCAACATTCTTGTGTAGCATCGAAAGTTTCTATCCTTTCTTATCTGAACTATTTATCTTCCTCTTTACAAACACAATCGAGGCTATATTCAGGACAGTTGCCTCCAGAAAAGTCTTTGTAACACTTATTATTCGATCTCACCAAACTTCTCCTCTTCCGAAATGATTTTCTTTCCAGTGCTGTTCTGCAGTTTATCCCTGTGGTGTCGCACAAGTCTAAAGTGTGCGCTACCTACTTTCGCCGCGCGCCGCCATGCACACATGGCGCGGCGTTCTTACGATGTCAGCCATGAGCGCCATCTGCTAAAACTCCGCTCGTGGCTACTTGGAACTGAAATAGGAACCATTTAACACTTCTGAATCAGATAGGCACCAGTGAAGACTTGGCTATCGGACAGGAACGAGGCAGGCCTCTAGCTCGACTATGTATCAGCATTCTGCAGTACTGAGCTATGTAAAAATTAAGTATTGTATAAATTCTGTGCAATATATATCTCGTTCTAATTTACACTAGTGTTTCTAGTTTCTGCTGTCCCACTGGCTGCTCCCCTCCGTACATGCACAAGCGTGCTACCTTTATTCCTGTGTCAGTCTTCCTACTCGGCCACCGACACCTACGAAAGAAACGAGACACAAAATCGGCGACGAGTCTGGGACACAAAAGTGGCGACAAGGATGGGCGGTACCGATTTTTCAGACTTAAAAAATTACCCGAGCAGTCACATCAGCAGTGGATTACGGAACTGAAGGGCTTAACCCGCCAATGTAAATTTACTTGCTTGCTAAATTTACTTGCTTGTGGACTTTCTTATAGTGACGTTATGTTGAGGGATGCAATTACGCAGAACATTCAGAACCCCATAATTAGGGCAGCAATTCTGAAACAGTCTGACCCCTCATTAGACAGTGTACTGCAGCTTATTGAAGCGCATGATACCTTTGACTTAGCAGATGTAGAAATGCAAAGCCACAGTGTTAATTCAGTGCGCCCTAACGGAAGCTTTCCTAGCCGTAGGTCTCAGTATAGCACTGGTGATTCTTTAAATTCTACCGGCCGTGCTGAACTGACAGTTAACAGTATCCAGTGTAAAAGTGCGACACAAAGGTCGCCCCGTCGTGTTAGAAACAGTAATTTGAATAACGGGCGCCAACGCTCATTTCAGAAAAATGTTCGTAAGTCTTGCCCTCAGTATGTATCTCGCCACAAACGTGCACATTGCCCTTGTCGCAACGCAACCTGTTATCAATGTGGCAAATCGGGACATGTACAGTCTGTGTGTATGCAAATTAAAAACTCAAAGAACGGTAGCGTTAGAAGCATTGCTTCGCTGAGAGCACGAACAGTTCATGCTGTCAATGTCATAGATGCTGTGGAATTTAACAGTGCTTTACTTGACTCTCAAATGCAAGACAATTTTTCTGCGCCTACTGCAAAACTAAGTAGTGAGCCACGTCGCAAGCGCCGCTGAGCGCGTAAAACTGTGCTACAGAAACGGGTTCGGGGCAAGCAAAATGACAATGTACAGTGCAATCCTGTAGTGAACCAAGTGCCTTCTGCAACTGCTCATTGTAATAGTGCCCAATACTGTGTAGCTAGTGACAGTAGACATGATGTAGCTGCTCAAAAGTTTAGTGCAGTAGTTAGTGAATCTGGAGTAGCCTCGCATTGCGCGGACGCCAATCCGGCGGTAGTGCCATAAAGTGACAGTGTTGTTAATCCGTTGTGTGCCGATGCTGCACCGCTTCCTTCACTAAGCGGCCCGCGCATGCGCAAGTGCAGCAAACAAACAGCTGTAGTAGACGTTGCCCACGTTCGTGCTCCTGTCGAGCGCCACAAGCAAAAACTTTTTGTGACTCTTTGCATAGAAAATAAGACTGTGAAATTTCAGATTCATACTAGTTCCGCTGTCACATTAATAAATAAAGATACTTATGAACTTCTGGGTGCACCAAAATGTCGCCATGTCAACAAGTGCTAACGGCATACACAGGTAAAATATTCCCGTGCTAGGAACGTGTAGCCTGCCCGCCTCTTTTCAAGGTGTAACAAAAACAGTTGCTTTTGTAGTTCTTCAGGCCAAATCTACACAGAACATTTTTGGACTAGATGCATTCGACTTGTTTGGATTATCAATTCGAAGAGATGTACTTCAAATTTCGTCAGTAGTGCCTCAGGACAAACTCAATGCATTGTGTGAAAAATATAGTGACTTGTTTTCGCCAGAACTAGGTTGTGCAAAAGACATCGTGGCACATGTAACTTTAAAAGAATCTGAAGTTCCAAAATTTCCTAAAGCTAGACCAGTGCCTATAGCAATGCGTGATACAGTTGCCGAAGTACTTAAACGTTGGCAAGATAGTGGGGTGATTTCTCCTGTTTCTGTGAGTCAGTGGGCCTCGCCTTTAGTTATTATACCCAAGCCGTCGGGAAAACTTCGTCTCTGTGCGGACTTCAAATCAACGGTGAACAGTCAAACAATTGTAGACACATACCCTCTGCCCAGACCTGAGGAACTGATGGACAAATTAGGACAGTCACGCTTCTTTTCCAAGATTGATTTAGCAGAGGCATACTTACAGATTCCGCTCGATGACGAGTCAAAAAAGTTTTTCGTCATTAATACTCACATGGGCCTTTTTCAATTTCAACGCCTCCCCTTTGGCAGTTCTTCGGCCCCCGCTATTTTCACGCTTTTTGGAACAGCTGACAGTTTCTGTACCGTGCTGCTCGAACTATTTAGATGATATTGTGGTATCCGGACGTACAGTTGAAGAACATTTAGCAAACCTGGAGTGCCTTTTCAAAGTGTTGACTGCAGCAGGTCTACGTTGCAATAAAGCAAAGTGTTCGTTTCTTCAAACTGAAATAGAGTACCTAGGCCATGTGATTAATGCCCAAGGAATCCATCCGTTACAGTCACATCTTAGAGCAATCAATGACTTGCCTCCTCCTAAGAATGTTCACGAATTGCAAGCAGTAATGGGAAAGCTGAACTATTATTTCAGGTTTATTCCCAATGCCTCTCAGATTGCAGCTCCACTGCATCACTTACGTAGGAAGAATGTCCCTGTTGTATGGTCTAAAGATTGCCAGGTTGCCTTTGACAAAATCTGCACTACTCAGTGATGCATGTTTGATTCCCTTCGACCCATATAAGCCTGTAGTGCTAGCAGTCGATGCCTCGTCGTACGGTCTGGGTGCAATATTGTCACATCGTATTGGTTCTCACGATCGTCCTATTGCCTCTGCATCCAAGCTACTGATGCCAACGCAACAGAATTACAGTCAGATAGCAAAGGAGGCCTTGCAATCATTTACGGCGTCACAAACTTTCATCATTATCTCTATGGCAGAAAATTCTATTTGTTGACAGACCACAAGCCTCTCACGTCGTTGTTGTCACCCACAAAGCCAATTCCGCCACGGACCGCAGAAAAGCTTCAGAGATGGTCCTTAATACTGTCTAATTATCAGTATGAGATTTTGTACCGACCTACCACTAAACACGCCAACGCGGACACACTTTCCCGCCTTCCGGTTGGCCAGGATGTGTCATTTGATTCTTCGGAAATGGCATGTTGTCAGATAGACTCCAGAGATGCTTCCGCTATCGCAGACTTCCCTTTGAACTCTCGTCGGGTTGCACGAGAAACAGCGGCGGATGCAGATCAAAGTGTGGTAGCACGTTTTGTTCGCTTTGGTTGGCCTGCCAGAGCCAAAGACATTGAGCGGCCTCTGCTTCGACGTTATTTTGCACAACGTCATGCATTGTCTTTAAGTCAGGGTGATCTGTTGTTACATACCGACAACGACCAAACAAGAGTGATTGTTCCTCGTTCCCTGCAACGAGAAGTGTTACGCCTCCTGCATCAAGGGCATTGGGGTATTATTAGGACAAAGCAACTGGCCAGACGTCATTGTACCTGGGTTGGTATGGACGCCCAGATAGAGAGCATGACGTCACAGTGTACAGTTTGTGCGGAGCATCAGGCGCCTCCTCCGCAACGTTTCTCAGATAGGCCACGCCCCAAGGGACCATGGCAACGTTTACACATTGATTTTGCTGAACCTTTCTGGAATACGCGCTGGTTAATCGTTGTAGACGCTTTCAGCAAGTTTCCTTTTGTGATTGCCATGAACTCAATGACGGCATCTAGTACAATCAGTGCCTTAACATCAGTGTTTAGCATAGAAGGCTTGCCTGAAATTATCGTCAATGACAATGGACCTCAGTTTGTTAGTGCGGAATTTCAACAGTTTTATCGTGTGAATAGCATTCAGCATATCACCGCCGCACCTTTTCACGCTCAGTCCAATGGTGAAGCAGAACGTTTCGTTCGAACATTCAAGTCACACATGGCAAAGATGAAAGGTCAGCACTCCAGGCAGCAAGCTCTTCAAATTTTTCTGCCTACATATCGGTGCATGCCATGTGACGGCCCGTCTCCTGCCGAGCTGCTACACGGCCGCCGTCACCGCACTCTCCTTCACCTGCTGCAGCCTCCCACGAACCGAGTCGGTTCGTATGGCGCTATGCGTTTTCAGGTTTCGACGCCGGTGCTGTACAAGGTGTTTGCTGGCAGGCATCATTCAGCGCGTGATCGGTCTCGATATGTATGTTGTACTCTCTTCCACAGGGTCGGAGCTGCGGCGCCACGCAAACCAATTCCGCTTGCACAGGCCGCGCGATCCTGTCTCCGGTTTCTTGATTCCAGACCCAGTTCACCGCCAGGTAGCACAGCCACATCGTTCGCCTACGGGTCCTGCGTTCCCGGACTACGAGAACGTCCCGATGGACATCGACACGACTCCGACGCTGTCGCCGCCGCAGATGACAGCGTCACCGAGAGAAACTCCGGGACCGTGCGTGCCCCCGCCGCCATGGCCACGCACCTCAGAAGAAGATGACCTGCTCCCTCTTGGCGGAGGCTTGCGCCCTTCCCCTGGTTTTGGTGGGTTTCGCGGGGGATCGCAAGGCGGATGCTGGGGCGCGGACGGCGTCTCGATCCCAGCCTCAGCTGCGACACCCGTCCCACCAGTAACGCACCCGCCCAGGCCCTCCTCCCAGTGCCGTCGACGTGGCCCTCAGCCCTACGCCACGACGGCGCGGCGATTTTGGGGGGGGGGGGGGGTGGAGGGATGTGGGATGTGGTGTCGCACAAGTCTAAAGTGCGCGCCACCTACTTTCGCCGCGCCTTGCCATGCACGCACGGCGCGGCGTTCTTACGACGTCAGCCACGAGCGCCCTCTGCTACAACTCCGCTCGTGGCTACCACTGAACGACATCGTTCACTTGGAACTGAGGTAGGAACCAGTTAACACTTCGGAATCAGATAGGCACCGGTGAACATTTGGCTATCGGACAGGCACGAGGCAGGCCTCTAGCTCAACTATGTATCAGCATTCTGCAGTACTGAGCAATGTAAAAGTTAAGTATTGTATAAATTCTGTGCAATATATATCTCGTTCTAATTTCTAGTTTCTGCTGTCACACTGGCTGCTCCCCTCCGTACCTGCACAAGCGTGCTACCTTTATTCCTCTGTCGGTCTTCCTGCTCGGCCACCGACACCTACGACGGAAACGAGACACAAAAGCGGCGACGAGGCTGGGACACTTGTAATAGAATACTTAAGCCGTTACACTATTATTTATATTATTATTCAAGTAGAGCTCACTATGGCGTTATAGCCATCATCATAGTGTATGTATTTGTAATATCGTTGTTCTTACTGCTGTCCTTGTTAGATCTAGAAATTTGTCTCCTCTAAATGATTCACAATTTGCCAGGTTATATTTGCTATAACACTGACATGTAAGTCTAGTATAACCTGGAAAATTAGGAAACGTTTTAACCAGTTAATGTACAAGTTCTATTTAGGACAGCAGTGAGAAGAATGACATCAGACAGCTGTAACGTCGAAAGGGGCTCATCGTAAATAATAACATAAAAAAGTTTCAACGTGTTTGCATAGTCCGACTGTGGGCTCCAAAGACATTCTCTACATATGCCGTCATAAGTTATCGTGCGAGGGTTGGAACATAAATAGTGGCAACTATATATTCACAGCCGATACAAAAGCGTTACATGTTTGTACCTAAAACTGTTCTTCAAAGTTGTCAACAGCGCTGTGTAGAACCCATTGCCAGCGATGTGGAAGGCGTAGTATACCGTTAGCAGAGCCTGTTTTCTTGATGGTGCGAATGGAGTGGTCCACTGCCTGTAGAATCTCCGGAACAGCGACTTTAAATACCGGTATATTAAACAGATGACACAGTTCGAAATGTATTTCATGGTCAGTATCAAAGGAGAATGCAAAATAAGTGTTGTTTATCCCTAAAATATTTCTTATTAAGAAAAACAAAATATATGTGTTTCTTAATTAGCATTCCTTTTGAAGTTTTAATAGATTTTACTTTGATTAAGACAAGACAAATTTTGTAGCGAAAAATTGGACTCTATGGTGGTAGCTGGCCCCGTAAATTTCACTCACCCTCCAATATACCTAGTTCGATATTCATTTTATATCAATAGATACTTTCTCTAAAAGAATAGTTAAAATTGCTTCTCTAATCTCTTTTAAAATTTAAATGTTTGTATAGCTTATAGGACTTAACTACAGGGTCATCAGTCCCTAAACTCACAAACTACTTATGAACTAGCTAATTCTAAGGACGGCACAAATATCCATGCCCGAGGGGGGATTCGAACCCCCGACCGTAGTGGCCGTGCAGACCGTGACTGGAGGGCCTCAGTCCCCTCGGCCACCGCGGCCGGCAATCTCTTTTAGTTATCCCAATTTCTACATCGTTGCCTCCAGTTGGGGTGACCGGTTCACACATTAAATATGTTTTACCGACGCTATTAAAATACGTGTTCCTTTGTTCTACACGTATTATAATATTTAACGTAATACATTGAAAGTTAAATACATGTCATATTTCTTACAAAACTGCAAGTACATATAAGATGGAAAAGCAAGATAATCGTTTGTAATGTCATGAGTATGTACTCTAATTGTACTATTGCCTATAATGTTAATTACTATTTCACACACATGAACTGTATCTATGTGCCCTATGGTGGCAATCGTATGACTGGAAAGTTCAAGTTTTCTCCAGTTGAGTTCGTTGTAAAGTGTTTTCCCCATCCATCCAGCTAGCCCATAGGTTTCATGAGAAAATCCAACAAACCATTAGTGAATGCTAGAATCACCCTGCCCCTGTCAACAAGGCTCTGCATCGCAATAAAAGAGAAATGTAACATATTCAATCTTGCTACAGGATCAATACAAATCGAATCAAGTATATCATCTATCAATTTAGTTAAATAGTTTCTTTAATCAGTACATACAACTCTCGATAACTTACATTAACTATTTAACCGTGAAACACTTCCACATAACGCCGTCAACCTGTTTCATGTTCTTCAATGAGTCAATTATCTTTATTATGTTGCTATACAACTCTGTAACTTACTTATGCAATCATTACATGACGCCACAGCATCACGTCTTATTCTTCTAATACGTTCGTGATATGTTGTGTGTTAAATTATGTTGTCCCTAACTAATATCGCCCTTGAATGATTGTTTGTGTGTGCGTGTGTGTGTTGAATGTGTGTCTAGCCTTGCGCACCGCCGTATCGATGTAGAGCGCTGCCCTCGCATTCTGCAGACACGCTATTTACATCTTTGTATGTCTGTATTTGAAGTATCGTCTGCTTGGCCCCCACTTCTGCAGCGATGCTATCCTTGACCCAAAGTAACTCTTAAGTAGCGACCCACAAAATTGCGTTTGTGTACCAGAGCTAACCCTCTCCTTCCGGCCGTTTGGGGAAGGACTGGACGAACACACAGATCCCACTCTTAAGCACTCTCGCCACTGGTAGACCGGAGCACCTCATCGCTTAGGCATTCTGCCGAGGTCGACGCTTGTGGCTAGCTGGAATGGTGCTCTGTGGACCTAGGTTAATCTTTTCTTAATCTGCTGTTAGATACTGAGTCGAAATTCTCGCAACAGTCTTAAACTGTGCCAGTATTTCGTGCGGGATATGCGATGAATATTTCAGTTATAGCTACCGTCTGTAGTGATCAATATTTCTTATCTAACGTATGGTAAAGATAATCGAACCGCGCTTGCCTTTGTCGTTTTAGTTCCTGTTAGGATTTCATTCTTTAATAATGATTAGTCTGGTTCGTAACTGTGATTAACCCTTAAATGGATGATAATTTTTTATTTTCCAAAATGAATTATTTTAATGTTCTATAAGTCGTACAAACGAAGGACAAAATAGTTAAAAAAAATTCTATGTTGCTAGATTTTTTAAACAAAATCACATATGAACCTACGTAATTTTCAAAATTTCATAGTTCAGGCCTAAACCAATTTTTGTGTTTGTTATGCTTCTCCATACCTGTCTTAGTGTGATTTTTTTTCCTTCCAAATCTGGCTCTTTATGTGGAAAACAAAATATCAAAAATCTGCAAAATTATTACACCGTCGTTTCCTCCAAACATAAGCTATCAGAAGTTCACACTGCACACAACAGACACTTTCTACAAACTCCGTTGCATCTGTTAAACACGTATTAGGTTACAAAATTCCCACTAGATGCGAAAAAAAAAAAACAGTATTACAATCGATGTTTCGGATAGGCAACACCGTCAATTTAAGGGTTAAAGTGTGCTAATTCACTACCTTGCTTTCGCGGTAATTTAAGTTGTGAATTATTTAAATTGTAACGAACTTCTTTGTCTGTTAGTTATGCCACGTAGATTGGCTATTGTGAATCCGATACCCGTCATCAAGTTGCTTTAGTGCCCCTCAGACAAATCATGTTAGCAATTCGGTAATATTTATTCAATTATTCCGCTTGTGATGATTTTATTCCTATTTATTGCGCATTTTTGAGATTTTGAGTGTTGTGAACAGGAAGCGGTGATCAACCACGTGTCCAGATTTTGACATATCAGAATCAAGTTTTCTTATTTTAATATGTGCGCGAGCTTCAATCTAGCTGATCTCCAATATTCCAATGCTGCAGATGCTGGCCGCTGTTTGAGTAAGTGTCGATTGTGCTTTGGCGAGTGTGTGTGAATGAATGTGTGTCTACTTACCCGAATCTACCCCTATTTTCTTAATAATTAAATTTCATAAAAGGTGGGCAATCAAGTTGACCGTTTATTAATTTTATTGTTAATCTTTCCCTCTTTTAACTGTGTGAGGTGTGTGATTTCATTGTTTTAGTTTGGTCTCCCCATTTCTTAAGCGTTTTCAGAATACATAAATTGTTAACTGAATTCTGTTTCTTTCAGCACTCCTCTTAAATGATTAGATTTTAGTCAGATTTGGCTGTGCGTGCGTGCGTCCCTTTGCAAATTTTATTTCAAGTCTCTGGAGATAGGCTGTTTCTGATGTGGCTTATGTGAATTTGTACATTTAATTTCGTTGTTCACTTCGGAAGCTGCAGAGCAGCTCAGGTTAAACTACTTAATAACTCACAAATTAAAAAGCAGTAAACTTTCAACCGCTACATCGATAAACATTGCTATCTGTTTAAACATTTTATCATGCTATTTTTACTCTGCATCCTGTCTCAAAAACATCAATATAACATATTTTCCAGACATTGTTAGAATCTCTTTTTTCTCCACGTGATTACACACACACAATTGCCGGAGACTGCACCACGACCAAATTATTATTATTATAATTATTTTCAGTACGCAGCCCCACAAAAGAGTGAAAATATAAATTCATGAAGAAGAAGAAACACAGTGTGCTACTGTGAGGAATAAAAGACTCAACATCTTCCATTGTTTTGCTCGATCACTCAAGTGACTTAAGAACATAAGTTTGTCATCCCTATCTGAAAACTTTAAGCTATTTGATGCGCAAATGTTACTATTAGCTGTTAGTAATAAAACACCTTCCTGATACGTCAGGGTACTTTAAATACATCCGATAGCGAGTAAACAAAAACTATTTCATATTATAGTCAATGTTCAGGTGTCAGATTTCTATGCCCCCTATGCCTTCACAATGCGATGCTCTTTACTAAATTTTGCGCGGCAAAAAACGTATGCTACAAAACAGTCTAACACCCAAACCTTCATATGTCAGACACTCAGATCGGTACCAAATGCTGTATATCGATAGAGTTTCAAGCGAAACGTCTATATAATTCGTGCTATGTGCTGCCGTCCAGGAGAACGTGCGTAAACAGGAAATAATACGTAACACTTATCCTACGGAGCACAGAAAAAGCGTATCTGTAGGGAGCTGCCGCGCTGAACTCCCATGGGGTAGTTGACAGAGCGAATGTTTGTCGTTGCGAGGGTCCTCGGTTCATACCCTGGTGGCGCGAAATTTATTTTATTTTTTATTCTTTTCTGTGTGACGTTGCAAATTGTTCTACGTCGACCAACGTACACTGAGTGTTACATGGGACAAAACGTTCCTGAATTGTAAAAGTAAAAGGACTGTTCGGATTTTATAGCACTGTGTTATCAGCTGTTTGCTTCTGCTTCGGTTTATTTGAAAGTAGGAAACCTATAGACTATATTCGTAGAAGAAAGAAACAATTGCACCATACGTGCGGAAGTATTACAGTAATAATAATAATAATAATAATAATAATAATAATAATAATAATAATAATAACTGCTAGACAGGCAGCACCGCCGTTCAGCGGAGGTGCGTGTTGTGGCTAGAGTACCGTGTGTTTGTTTGCCCACACCATCAAGTGGGGCTGACGTTGCTGTCCAATCCGCACGCTGCAGCTGACTGCTGTTTTCCGAAATGAACGCATGGAACCTTATAGACATTTTCTTTTAACAATTTTCAAAGTAGTGCAGTTAAAAAATAGGCTCTAGGCAGAGTTTGAAACCACAACCCGTTGTTCGACGAACTAACGGTCTACCATCTAGCACACGGTAGCACAACGTGATAAATTCTCACAGTTATGCTTTTACTCTATTCCGTACGTTAGGTTTTACTTATTATTACAATTTACGCATATTCTCCTGGACGGTAGCACATATCAAGAATTATATAGAAGTATAGACTGAATCTCTGTCGATATACAACGTTTGGTACCGATTTGAGTGTCTGACGTCTGAAGGTTTGTGTGTGTGAACTGCGAAGTGCAAAGTCTGACAGACAGATCCGTTGGCGCGTTCTGTCTACCAGTTTTATGCTCACATCCGACATCGCACACAATCCTCACTAGATTCTTTAGGGCATTAGCTTTGACATTCCAATCGAGTTCACACTCCAATGAAAGGCGATCTCTCCTCTCCTAACTATAGTTGAACAATGATTCCACTAACAATAAGAAGTTAAACACACACACACACATACACACACACACATACACACACACACACACACAAACAAACAAACACGCACACATAGTGGCAATACTGCTGTGGAGACACTACGCAATGGAATCTACTATTGTCGCTGATAGCACACGTTGTTGACATACCTACCTTACCTCTGATCAAACGGACTCGCCCCTCCGATGTCACTGGAGTGCGCACAGTCACTTGTGAGAGAGCGGTCTAACGTAACGGTATCAGTATGTATTCGAAACACGAGCAACGGAGTTTCATCAAGATTGAACGTATAAGAGGTCGTACAGCACGACAGTGTTACCAAAGTCTTCAAATGCGTCAGAGCTCCAGTATGGTGTTAAATGTTATGGCGATTCTCGTGTATGACTTTGATGGTGTTGTCTTAACGCATTACGTTCCTCCACAACACACGTTCAGTGCATAGTATTACTGTTCGTTTTAGGAGTATCACCTGCGACCAACTTTGCCGAAGAAGCGGAAACACTTTGTGCAACCCACCCAGCATTTTGGACGGCAATGCGCAGTCACATACAGCGCAAGCTGTGGCTGCTCTGTTCGATCGATGGGACTGGGAATTACTGTACTATCCACCATACTGACCAAATTTAAATCCTTGTTAATTGGATTTTATTCCGAAGATAAAGTAACCACTTTTTGACATTCGGTTCAGAACTGTTCCAGAGATTCGACAGGCAGGAGACCACCCCATTCGCACCATCAACAGAACAGTCACTACTAAGGGTATATTACTCCTTCAACATCGCTGGAAATAGATTCTCAGTAGTTCAGTCGTGTGTATGAAGTGTGCACATTACGCTACTTTGACTCATTGCCCTGCCCCTAGAAATGTTGTGAATCTATGCGTTTTTTGTGGGACTGATGGCATAATCGCTCCTGTACTGTGCTTCGTTTATTAGTTTTATTAGGTTCTTAATATTTATTGGGTAATTTTGTGGCGCTGCCGGCCGCGGTGGCCGAGGGGACTAAGGCGCTCCAGTCACGGTCTTCACGGCCACTACGGTCGGGGGTTCGAATCCCCCCTCGGGCATGGATATTTGTGCCGTCCTAGTTCGTAAGTAGTTCATAGGTAGTTTGTAAGTTTAGGGACTGATGACCCCGTAGTTAAGTCCCATAGACTATACAAACATTTGAACATTTGGCGCTGGCTAGAACAGCATCTACGAGCAGGCAGCTGTTTGCCAAACACCTCAAATATCAAAATTTACCTGGGCACACAATGAATGGCATATTAGCAGGAGTGGTCGTGGTCACTCTGTCACTACTCATGAGACCCTCTCAGCCTCTGTGGTTCGTGCACAAAAAAAAAAAAAAAAAAAAAAAAAAAAAAAAAAAAAAAAAAATCCAGACGTTTGTAGAGCTTATGGGACTTAACTGCGGGGTCATCAGTCCCTAAACTTACAAACTACTTTATACTAAGGACGGCACAAATATCATGCCCGAGGAGGTGATTCGAACCCCCGACCGTCATGGCCGTGCAGACTGTGACTGACGCGCCGCAGAACGCTCGGCCACCGCGGCCGGCCGTGAACATGCAACAGGTGGCTAGTGTCACCAACAAACTTGTAAATTATTGCTCATACCATTCTGCCATGATGTACTGCGATTCCTAATTTAATCTCAACCCTACTGCAGTTGGGCGCTTACTAATGAGTATTTGTTGCCTTTAATGGATACAGCATTCATCTGTGTGAGCTTGTGTGATTTTACGAATGTGTATCTTGCACTAACGTTATTACAAAAAAAAAAGAAAGAAGAACTGAATGTTAGAATATGATCGCCGGTATGTCTGAATGGTTACCAAAGAAATTTCTTATATTTGTCAATAAAACTCAACTCTCTGCTGACTTGTGCGTTTGTGTGTGCTCTCGGAGTCCAATTATTAATGGTAGTATTTATTGGTAAGATTTTCGGAGTAAAGAGCAGTGATCACAATCCACTGCTTTTATGCAGACATTATGGACGAAGAATAAGAAATGAAAACATATGATTTCACGCACTATTCTTGGACGCCTTCGGGCAGAGGATGACACGGCGGTAGGTCGGTACCTACAGAGTGTTGATAGACCTGTAGGAGGAGTGTAGGATTTAGAGTTGCTTGTGTACTGATACTGGAAATTCTACCCTAACCCTGTTGATCGGGAAAGAGGCATGGTCGCCACTTTTGCGAAGTGTGCTAATAGCATGGGCAGATACCAGGACTGTATGTGGCGGGGGATGATCGAGTATCCCTTAGGTTGAAATTTCTTCTGTGTTATGAGATTTGCGATATGGGAGTGTGCGCTAACATGAAGACATAGCAACTCTTGAAGCAGTTGTCGATTATCGAAAGGTATGCTGCCGCATGTTTAATCTCACTTACTCGATGGATATTTGCTGGCGAAGAATAGCAACATTTTGGTCCTGTTTGGTCACATTTGGTGGTAACGTCCCTATAATTAATGTTAATGTAATTATCGCGCACACGTCTGAAAGATACAAGTCCCATACTAATCCCATGTGAACATTTCATGCTAATTTATCCGCATAGAAGGAATGCTACGTTTCATATATTAACCTACCTCAAATGGGAAACATTTTATATCAAATCTGAAAGGATATCACGAGTCCTGTCGTATATCTGAGATGATACTTCTCGAGCTGTTGTTGGTGTGGTGGTGGTGTTCAGTCCGGAAACTGGTTTATACAGCTATCCACCCAACTGTATCCTTAGCAAGCCTCCTTGTCTTTTCATAAGAACGGCAACCTACATTCATTTTAATCTGCTTACTGATTTCATCTCTTGGTCCCTCTCTTGCGATTTTTACCCCACACACTTCCCTACAACATTAAATTCACGATTCCTTGATGTCTAAGAATGTTTCCTACCAATCGATCTCTTCTTTTAGTCAAGGTAAGGCAGAAATTCATTTTATCCCCAGTTCTGTCCAGTATCTCTTCATTATTTATATATAAAGAACAGTCTAGAGTGCAAAAAATTTATTTTTTCCGACTTGTTTCGGTCTTCTTTTATACCATCTTCAGGAAAGTGCTCAGAGCAGTGATGCACTTGAAGGCTCCAATTTCCTGCCAGCTCCACAACAACACTGGAGCTAAATTTCCTGAAGATGGTCTAAAACAAGACCGAATCTAGTCGGATTTTTAAATAAGAGTGCTGTTGCCCAATAAATGAAACAAAAATGATTCCAAAAACATGTGATCTCTTCATTAGTTACACGATCCACCCACCTAATTATTCTGTAGCACCACATTTCAAAAGCCTCTAACCACTTCCTGCCCGCACTGTTGATCGTCCATGTTTCATTGCCATACAAGGCAACACTCCAGACATATGCCTTCAGAAAATACTTCCTTACGCTTAAATTAATATTCGATGTTAACAAATTTCTCTTTTTCAAAAACGCTTTTCATCTCATTGTCATTCTGCTCTTACTTCTTAGACCGGCGATTTGATTATAAATTTTTGTGAGTAGTAGTGTCAAATCTAGAAATCAAAAACATGGGAACAATTTCAATTCTCTTTCCGGTATCGCTGGGTTTATCGTGCGAATAAATGATACATCCATTTCACAACAACGAAATTTTCTGATCCATTTGTCATTGTATGACCATATACCTTTATCTTACAGTTAATTGGTACTGTTGCAACACAAGATACGCAACCGTCTTACAAATCGTCGTCAGTGCTATAGTTCCATAATTGAATAGACCTGTTATACTTCTCGATTACTGGTAAGACCTGCACAACTTTCAATCTTTAGGTATAGATCTTCAATAGAGGGAGCTGTTGTATACTTTTACTAGGTACGCAGCTATTGAATCAGGATATACTCAAAGATATAAAGGGTGATCAAACGTCAGTATAAATTTAAAAACTTAATAAATTACGGAATAATGTAGATAGAGAGGTTAAAAAAATTGACACAAATGCTTGGAATGACATGGGGTCTTACTAGAACCTCACTACCGTTATCGGGCCTTTTTTCTTCGAGGAAATGCGTGATTCAGGTACCGTGAGGGCTGAGAGGTACGCCGATATGTTACAGAATCGCATCATCCTCAGCATGGCTGATAAACACTTGCTGGAACGTACGAATTTTATGCAGGATGGTGCTCCACCCCATATTGCTAGATACGTGAAAGATCTCTTGCGCGCGTGGTTTGGTGCTGATCGTGTGCTCAGCCGCCACTTTCGTCTTGCTTGGCCTCCCAGATCCCCAGATCTCAGTCCGTGTAATTATTGGCTTTGGGGTTACCTGAAGACGCAAGTGTATCGTGATCGATCTTCATCTCTAGGGATGCTTAAAGACAACATCCGATGCCAATGCCTCACTATAACTCCGGACACGCTTTACAGTGCAGTTCACAACATTATTCCTCAACTAAAGGTATTGTTGAGGAATGAGGGTGAAGATACTGAGCATTTCGTGTAAAGAACATCATCTTTGCTTTGTCTTATAATTTGTTATGCTGATTACTGCTTTTCTGATCAGATAAAGCGCCATGTCGGATTTTTTAAACTTTTTTTCTAATAAAACCCCATGTCATTCCAAGCATGAATGTTAATTTGTACCTCTGTATCTACATTATTCCGTGATTTATTAAGTTTTCAATTTGTACTGCTTTCTGATCACCCGGTATTACTGATATGGGGACGTCCATTAACTACGTGAGGTGACTTGGCGTTTTATCGAGCCCCCTCCCCCTCCCCCCCCCCCCCCCCCCGCACTGCCCACATGCTCAGATGTCGTGAGATTTTTTGCTCTGTCTCCTCTCCCAGCCATAATCTCACGTGAAATTTTTCAGAATGCATATATTCGTGTAAATACGTTACTCTGTGTTTGATGATGTCGGATATATGGAAACAAAAAACTATTTTTTAGTTTTGTCTAATTACGACTTGTATTAAACAATAAAAAATCTGTCAGTTACGGACAGGGCTATTCAAAAAGAAGGAATAGGTTGCAAAGATTTATATCTTCCAAACTGTAAAAGACAGAACTATAATACCAATGTTCCTGGACAGACAACAGTGTAAAGTTTGAACATGAAACACCGCGCGGGAGTAGCCGAGCGGTCTGGAGCGCCACGCTACGGATCGCGCTGCCTCCCGCGTCGGAGGTTCTAATCTTCCCTCGGGCATGGATGTTTGTGTTGTCTTTGGTATAAGCTAGTTCATAAGTAGTTTGTAAGTTTACGGTGTGATGAATCCCATAAGTTTTGGAAACATTTGAACATTTGTTGAACATGAAACAGATTCCCTGAAGACTTATGTCTGATGTCCCCTATCTGTTAACAAATTTTATGTGTTTTTTCTGTTCATGGAGAAAACTGCGACAGGACCAACCAATGGTTCAAAATTGGTTATTTCCTCAACATGAAGAGGATTCAGATGGCTTCATCTTTGTGCAAGATGGTTCTCTGCCTCTTTTCTGTATCATCATCCAACGTTAAATGCATCACACCATTCCAGGTGTTGGTCTGGGTGAGGAGCAGCAGAAGATCAGCTTCATCAACCATGGTCTCCCACGTTTTCGGATCTCACACCTTGTGACTTTTATCTGTGTGTTTATGTAAAAGACAGTGTTTCTAATCTCACTGTTGCCTGACACGTTTGAATGTCTGCTACATAAAATTGTTGAGGCTGCGAATTTGATAACGAGAAACCATCTCCTAATTTACTCTAGTGTTTCTAGTTTCTGCTGTCCCACTGGCTGCTCATCTCCGTACCTGCACAAGCGTGCTACCTTTATTCCTGTGTCGGTCTTTCTACTCGGCCACCGACACCTACGACGGAAACGAGACACAAAAGCGGCGACGAGGCTGGGACACAAAAGCACCAACCGGTGAGCAGGGGACACTACTGAGTTGGCAGTATTTCTTGCGTTGTATGTCGGATTATTCGTAGCTTATATTCGTTTTCGTGATGCTTTCCGGAACGGGGAACGCTTGTATCGCAATAAAATGTAGCAAAAACCAGAAAAAATACCTCATTTGCCTGTTTTCCAATTCCCTAACGACACTGAGAGGTATGTAACAATCATTCTGCTGAAAAGTGTCCGTTACGATTCACCTGAAAATTGCATATATTATTATGTAATAGTGTTTGTTTCACCTTTTTAGGAGTAGAAAATGGCTTATAGTGTATATAGGCAACTGTGTACTGCAGTCAGGATGTTAGAAGGTACAGAAAAAAAGCGTATGATAGGCGTAAGAAATAAAGTAACATTCTGTAGAATATGCTACAAAACTCGGAAACCTTACATTTTAGTAAAAAATTGAAAGTTCGGGAAATAAGATGAAAACCATCTATAGTCCGTTCACCGAGAGCTGGAACGAAACGTAAACAGTGTTACGTGAGCGACTACGCTCGTTTCCAGAGAAAGCATTCGGTGTTCACGTGATACGTAGCGGTGTGCAAAATCCTTGGCGCACGCTTTGTAGCTAGTGACGTCGGCTGGCTGCCGAGCTGACGTCACAACGTACCCTGAGAAACCTGGACAACAATGTAACGAAATAAAGCACGACATGGAAGATTCAAAGCCAGTTACAATAATGTTCAAAGTACGTTGAAACTGAGTTCATTCTGTCAAAACAGATTTGTTTTCATTCGGGTTGCTAACAAAACGCTCCATTCAAACGCAATTTTTAATAACATTACCAGTAATAATAATTGTAAAGGACGGTGAATCAAGGTTCATTCTGTCAAACTTGAGCTGTCTTCATTGAGGTTTATACCAAAACGCTAGACTCTCTCTCTCTACAATTTCCACATTTCACTTTCAACTAAAAATTCGACGCGGAGGACGCACTTGTTCCAAACTTTTGCAGTTACTGTTTTTACTGCTACTTCTTGCAGTTCTTTAACTTCCGGCATTTTGTATGTTTTGTCTTTCGCTGTAACATAGCCTTTGATTTTGGCCCACACTTACTCGATGGCGTTCAATTCACAGCGGTACGGAGGAATTCAAGAACGGTTTTCCCTTCATTCTTCGCCATTTCATCTATCGCGTATTCGTTTTGCGCTGTTCCGTCATTTTGAAATATATCTACAAGTTATTTCTTCAACATACCGTCTTCAGAATCGAGGTTTTTAGATTTTAGCCACTCTGATATTTCGTGCTTATTGGAATTCGCACTGGGAACTTTTTCTTTTCTACGATAATGGTACGGCGCTTTATCAACAACAATAACTGCAAGCCGAGGAAGAACACCTTAGAACCACTTCTCGAAGGTTCAACTAGTCTTTCAAGCGTCTTTAAAGATAAACTTACTAGATCCTGAAATCGCCGCTGTACAACACGCACTAACGAGCTCACACCTGCAATGGAGACGGCCACGCTGACCGTGCGCCCCTGCCTTGTACACACCTCGACGGCAGCGCTGTGGTCACGCGCCTTGCTGTGTTTACAGTACGTCTCTCGTTTTGGTGAGTGGAGTACAGGGAGATAGGCAAATACCCAATATTTGTAGAAAATATCGACACCAAACTCAAATCTGGACGTTAGTGGTCATACTCTTCCCTTTTTTGGGAAATATGTCTGTAAACCTAGAAAGGACAGTTCCTAAACTTTCAACTATAAAACGTTTTCTACGTATTTCAACTATTAGTTGGTAGCACCTCGTCCGACACAGAACAATAAGAAAGACGAAAGTCGTAGTTTTGCTAACAGTTGTCCTAAAAACTAAAATACAAAAGAAATGAAAAGAAATTGTCATACACGTTTATTTTGGAACTACATGGTACGCTTCTTAGGCTTACATTACTTCCGTTTCAATGGAGAAAGCTGCAAAAATATTCGGAGGCACATGTTTCTGCGTTAGCAGGTTCTAGCTTTCATCATTTCATTCATCTGTTTTAGTTCCGTTACTGTTTATTTATGCCTCATCCGTTTCATCTGATATTTGACTGTGTATCTAAAACAAAACAGTCGATCGTGAATTACGTAGAAAAGAGTGCAAGAGTAAAGTGTTATTCATATATTTCAAAATGAAATATCTCGAAAACAAAGATCGACAGAGGAATGCAGTAAACGGTATGTTTATTGTGAAAGCTGTAAGAAGTTTATACAGCAGTTTGAAATAATAGTTACAAAAGCTTCTACAAGATGGCGCTGTAATCGCCATACGTATTGCCTAGTATGAATAGTGATCCGAAGACCAGAGCGATCAGTTCCACTATTGAAACGTGGAAGGAGGTTAGCATACCATGTACTCCATTGAACAACGCGTTTTTCTGGTGCTAGAGTATCACAGGTTAGAAGTGAGTCCTACGGCAACAAGGCGAAGTTTTCAAGCACGATTTAATGTTCCAAAAGGAGCCGATGCGAAAACCATTCATACGCTCTTCGCAAAATTGCAACGAACAGGCAGCGTAACTGATGATCTAGTGGGGCATGTTGGCCGCAAGCAAGCCGCAGTTACGCCTGAAAATATCGCCACAGTTTCTGGAATTACTCAGCGAAATCCAATGTCATCCGTCCGTAGAATTGTATCTGAGGCTGGTTTGAAGCGTTCCAGCACGCAGAAGATACTGAGAAAGAGCCTAAACATGTTTCCATTCAAAATTCAAACGCACCAGGCCATACCCGTACGAGCTGTGCAACAAATGGTTGCCTTTGCTAAGCAGATGCTCACAATGATTGATAGTGAAGGATTTGATGTTCCCTGGATCTGGTTTACAGATGAAGCACACTTCCAACTGAATGGATACGTGAATAAGCAGAACTGGCGATTTTGGGGTTCCGAAAAGCCATATTAGTGTGAAGCAAAACCCCTGTATTCTCCTATAGTTACTGTGTGGGCTGCAGTATGCAGCAGAGGCATTATTGGCCCTTTTTCTCATCCTAGAAACGGTCACTGGTGCACTTTACGTTTTAATTTCGGACAATTTGTCGCCACACAGCAAGCGTTAAAGGATCGACCACGTACTGAATGGCTTATGCAAGATGGAGCCCGACCATATCGGACCGAACAAGTGTTTCGCTTTCTTGAGGAATACTTCGGCATGGATTGGCCTCCATATTCGCCAGATTTGACTCCCTGTGACCTTTTTTTTTTTTTTTTTTTTTTTTTTTTGTGGGGGCCCAGTGAAAGACTTGGTCTACCCAAAGCATCCCGCCACACTGGACAAGCTTGAATCGGCTATCTCTGTGGCATGTGAATCCATTTCGGTTGAGACACTACGAAATGTGATGGCGAATTTCATTCTTCGTTTGCACTTCCTCTGTAGTGCCAATGGTGAACATTTTGAAAACTTTCTGATGTGATTGTTTTCATACGATTATTTCACTGATATGAACTTCAAAGTGTACAGCGCCATCTGTTAACAGCTTTAGTAACTATTATTTCAAACTGCTGTATAAACTTCTTACAGCTTTCACAATAAACATACCGTTTACTGCATTCGTCTATCGATCTTTGTTTTGGAGATATTTAATTTTGAAATCAGGGGGCCCTTTGGACACCCTGTATAATTGACGTTAACAGGCGGCTCCCTTGCTCACCGCTCGGAGCGCTAGTGTCGTCTTAGCTGCCAGGCGGTCACAGATTTAACACTAGTGAGTGTCGCGACTGGTATGCTAGAGGTACTGGCGTTGCCTGGCGCGGCGCGCATGCGCAGACCGCCTCCTCGCGGCAGACACTGCACGGCATCGTACGCCGGCCGCCGTGTGCAGCGTCCGGAACGCAGTGCCGCCTTTCCGCAAACCGCGACCTTCTCGCTTGGTCAGCTCGCCCCTGCCACTGCTTCTGCAAAACGTGCACGCGCCGCCCACCCACCGCGGCTGAGGCCGATGCCACCGCAGCCGCCCACGAGGACGGAGAACACCACAGAGCATCACTATATAAGAAGTGTAAGCCGCGGAAACAGAACGACAGCAGCGCTCCAAGTGACGGTGAAGTGAACCAAAAACCTCGCACCGGCCTGTTTTACGGCCCACTTCAGGTTTACCTGTAGTCTAAAGGCCAATTCACACTGTCCGTCACGTCACGTCACCGTCCGTCAGAACATTCCGCAATGGATTCCTAATGGCCGCATTCACACTGTCCGTCACCGGACCGTCACGTTACGTCAACGTCACGTCAAGCTTTGATTGATTTTCTCAGGGTAGCTAAAACAGTCTTGGTCCAACCCGCCACTGTCCGCACCGAAACTAAGTTCATTGTGCGGTATAGCTCCCTGTATATCTAGTAAAGCCAAACAATGCCCTTGAACAGTGCAAGGAGTCCCTTTACCAGTTCTTTATTGAACACAATTTCTTCGGGTCTGGTTGTCCCAAATATTCTGTGCCTTTTACTCTCCAATGCAATGCATTCGAAGATTACATGTGATGCAGTTTCATCACCGTCATCACAGATCCTACATTTCGAGTAAAACAGAAGTGATAACTGGCGTTCCACAGGGAAGCGTTGTAGGTCCCCTACTCTTCCTCGTGTTTATAAACGATTTAGGAGACAATCTGAATAGCTCCCTTAGACTGTTCGCGGATGATGCTGTCGTTTTCGGTTAGTGAAGTCAATTGAGGATCAAAAGCAACTGGAAAGCGATTTAGACAAAATTTCTGTATGGTTCGAAAATTGGCAATTGACACTAAATAAAGAAAAGTGTGAAGTAATACACATGACCACTAAAAGAAATCCGCTGAACTTCAATTACGCAATAAATCAGTCAAACCTTAAGGTCGTAGATTCTACCAAATACCTAGGAGTTACAATTACGAACAACTTTGACTGGAGAGAACACATAAAAATATTGTGGGGAAGGCGAACCAAAGGTTACGTTTCATCGACAGAACGCTTCGAAGATGCACCAGCTCCACCAGACTGCCTACATCACACTTGTGCGTCCTCTCCTGGAGTACTGTTGCCCCTTGGGGGACCCTCACCAGGTAGGACTGACGGAAGACATTGAGAAGTTTCAGAGAAGGGCAGCTCGTTTTGTTTATCACGTTACGGGGGGAAAGCGTCGCGAAAATGTTGCACAAATTGGGGTGGAATTAAAAGAAAGACGTTATTCATTGCGGCGTGATCTGTTTGCGAATGCCGGCCGCGGTGGCCGAGGGGACTGAGGCGCTTCAGTCACAGTCTGCACGGCCACTACGGTCGGGGGTTCGAATCCCCCCTCGGGCATGGATATTTGTGCCGTCCTAGTTCGTAAGTAGTTCATAAGTAGTTTGTAAGTTTAGGGACTGATGACCCCGTAGTTAAGTCCCATAACCTTTACAAACATTTGAACAACATTTGTTTGCGAAGTTTCAATCCCCGACTTTTAGTTCTGAATGTGAAAATATTTTGCTAGCACCCACCTACTTAGGGAGACATGACCATCCCAATAAAATAAGAGAAATCAGATCGAAAACGGAACGATTTAGGCGTTCTTTCTTCCCGCGCGCTATTAGAGAATGGAAGGGTATGGAAAAGTTATGAAAGTGGTTAATGAACCCTCTGCCAGGTACTTGAATGTGATTTGCAGAGTATCTATGTAGATGTGGATTTAGGGTCCTCTTCTGTTATTCCCATTGTATGTAGGTGTGTTTTGAAATTCCCATGGCCTGTCAACAATCCAACCATGAGTCTAATCTCTCTCCTGTTCAGGCCCAGGATTGCAGAGCTTCTTTTAAAACGTGGCTTTGGCATCATTACCTTGCCATGTTTTTGTTGATGGACTTTGTTCCAATATTCTACGTGCTGTCTTCTGAGCCACGTGAAGCTTTCTCGAGAAGAATGTTTTGGTGGAACGGCCGTGTGCTAACATCGGAAGTTAACCTATTTTCGTCATGCGAATTACATGTTGCAGTCGAAGATTGCATTGTTTATATGCAAATGTGTCTTATCCATCTTTATTTTGTTGTTATACTTCGTTTTAGTGGTAATTCTCAAATGTTTCATGATGACTTGAATATTTTTGTGAATTGAGTGTCATCCTAAAATCGAGATCGTATATCTGAAACCGAAAAATGGTTTATGTTTCGTAATATTGTAACAAAAAAGACTAAACCAAACTGCTTATTTGACTAAGATTGTAATTTGAGAATGCATTTTTCATTAAATAACATTTTAAATGAAAAAGTCAATTATGATGAAAGACCAAAATTCAGTTGTTTACGACTGTATTAATGTCAGCAGGCAAATAGTAATGTATAAAGGAAACAGGCACTATTTATGCTCTTATAAGTATTGTTTGGTGTTTTCATATGTTTATTTTTTCGCTTGAAAATAGATGTCGCTGTTTTGAAATGTTGTTTCAGTTCCCAGTAAGTTGGCCAAAAACATGCACTGTAAAGTTTTTTTGCCGTCAATAACATTTAGTGTTGTTGTTCCCTCAATTCTAGTATTAAACTATGACTTTCTACGTAACAGATCACTACTCATAACCTCACTTTCAACATCGCGTATGGAGATTACGTGACGGACGCTAACGGACAGTGTGAATACAACTTGACGTGACGGTGCCGTGACGTGACGTTGACGTGACGGACAGTGTGAATTGGCCTTAACGACTTCTTTTTTTCTCTGTCTCTCTTTGCAAATATTTCGGACAAAGATACTAAAAGCAACGCAAAAAGCACGTTTATAAGGAGATGTATCACGTAATCTCCAACAATGAAAAAATTGGGTATAGATTTGAATATAATAAATTGTCCGAAATCAGCTAAAAATTTAAACGAACACTCGTGAATTTCTACGAGTACGCCGATTTAATCATAGTGAATTCCTTTTGAACAAATTATTTCTGGTCTTCAAACGATTATGGACGATACGATTACCACTCCATTACTGTGGTAGTATCAACGCACTCGGCACGTAATATTCTCTTTTTCCGTAGTTTGACACACAGCCAAAATTATTTGATATTTCTAAGTTAAATTTGATTAACCTAATCTTTTTTTTTTTTTTTTTTTTTTTTTTTTTTTTTTTTTTTTTTGAACTTTTACGTCACTGAACTATTATTTTAATATATACTCCATATTGTAATTAACTTTTTCCATTAAAATATTAGCACCTGTCTTTCCGTGTTAGTTCGTCCTCTTTTTTATGTTTATTATCTTTGCTTGTTCTGGTTTACGTAAAATCAAGTGACTGTGACAATTCGACGTTATTTTTTTTTTGGAAATTTCTCTGAAACGCGAGTTATGGAAAAAGCATAGCGGGCAAAATTGTTGAGAATTTTCTCCTTTCTAAATATGTTTATTCAATTTCCGAATCATATCAACGGTTTAATCGTTGGTTTCATTTGAATTTAGAGCTGTCAATAGGCGATCGCTAAGACGGTCTTGTAGTATTAATTTGAATTTAAATTAGGCGATCAATAGGCTTATATTTCTCATTCATAACTAACTTTATGGGATGGACTATGGTATAGTGAGGTGTGTGTGAAAGGTTTTGAGACCTTGTAAAGTATTATATCAGAGAAATATCCTAGCTTTACACTGAAAAAAAAAAAAATTGCAGTGTATACTGTGTGATCTGTGTGTGGCCTTGTACCAAACAACACTTCGAAACTTCAAATCACCTGGCATGAGATGACGCAGAAGCTAGTTCGATATCAATCGGTCACAGATTACGTCGTCTTTGTGTATTATATTGTATTCGTCGAAGCCTTGCGGAGTGCCCGCGTAGTCTCAAACATCGCGTTAGTGCATGGGCGGCCGTTCCCGACGGAGGTTCGAGTCCTCTCCCTGCCATGAATGAGTGTGTAGTCATTAGTGTAAGTTGGTTTTGGTAGTTTGTAAGTATAGGGACTGATGACATCTGCAGTTCGGTCCCATAGCTTTATAAACATTTGAATATTGCGCTCTTCAAATGGTATTGTGAATATATTGCTCATACTTTCCGTTATTATTTTTGCATGAAAACGTAATATGATTTCCACATTGTCCATATAAATGATAATCTTGTTTTGTTACATAATATTTTGCGGAATCATGTACGTTTGTTCTTCTATGAGAATATATGTTGTCTGCTCCAATAAAATAAATTGTAATTATATTGTTACTGTTGCATTTTATTTTAGTTTAGAAGCGTTTATCGTACTTTCTCCCACTTAATGGAGGACCTCATGTTAACGACTAGTAATATAATTTGCATCCTACTTTATTACATACTGTTAAAGAATTAGTGTGTAATTCTCTCTCTCTCTCTCACACACTTTTTTTTTTTTTTTTTTTTTTTTTTTTTTTTTTTTTTTTTTTTTTTTCCTGTCGCTTGCAGCCTAAGTTAAGTAACGCGTTCTAGCTTGCAAATGCAAAAATTCCAACAGTCGTTACGGAAAACTGTTCAGACATTTATAATAAGTAGGTGCTGCAAACAGTACGTTTCCGCACAAATAAATAAAAACCTACTACACTCATTCTTCTATTATAATAAAAATTCACTCACAACTGACATCTGGTATTTTATTCTGATGATGGTTTATACCTATGTAAATGGAAGTCAACAATATATTTTCGCATTCGGGGGAGAATTTTGGCAACTGGAATTTGGTAAGTAGACCATGCCGCAGCGATAAGCGCTGTTGTTGTATGATTCCCATCCAAGATTCTGTATCATTTCCGTAACGCTGTCTCCCCTGTATCGTGACAATACAAAACGAACTGCCCTTCTTTGGACTATTTCGATGTCCTCCGTTAAACCCAGCTGATAAGGATCCCACACTGGGCAGCAATACTCCAAAAAAGGACGGATATGCGTAGTGTATACCGTTTCTTTATTAGTTCTGTTGCGTCATTTAAGGGTTCTACCAATAAAACGCAGTCTCTGGTTTCCCACATTATCTACGTGTTCTTTCCAGTTTAAGTTTGATTGATTTATCTTGTAAACAAAGTTTAACGGATTTCTTTTCGTTCTCATGTGGGAGACTTCGCACTTCTCATTATTTAGTCAATTGCCAATTGTCACACCACAGTGATATCTTATTCAGATCGTTCTGCAGTTCGTTTTGGTCTTCAGATAATTTTATTAGACGGTAAATGACGGCATCATCTGCAAACAACCTAAGAGAGCTACTTATATTTTCTCCCAAATCGTTTATGAAAATAAGGAACAGCAGGGGACCATAACACTACCATGTAGAACATCTCTGTTTTAGTCGATGCTTTACCATCGATTACTACAAACTGTGTCCTCTCTGACAGGAAATCCTCTATCCAGTCGCAAATTTGGAGCGATGTACCATAATCACGCAGTTTGATTAAAAGCCGTTTGTGAGGTATGGTGTCAAAAACCTCCTGAAAATCAAGAAATACGGAATCGATTTGCGAATCCTTCCGCAAAATGCCATCATATGAAACGTTTGTGTCCCTAGGCTTATAAAGTACTTTCATCAGGGCAACACATGATCATACCCGAGGCATGAGTCGAATTTCCCACGGCGAGCAACAGCGTGCTCCGCAGCAAAGTTAGAGCACTCGGCCACTCCACCGCGGCACGGAAAATGCTGCGGCTTTCACTGCTGGGTCATCAAGTTATCGACAGTCTCGTATCAGGTCGCCAACACAGCATACACGTCACGATTACGCCAGTTCGCACAAAAAGTAAAGCACTCGACTCCGACGAGGCGACGACTGGAAGACGCCGGTGTTCGGATGACGTCACCAGGAGCGCCTTCTCCCCGAGCAGCCGTCCTGCTTCGGAGCCTTTGAGGAGACCCGCCAGTGACGCACCGTACTCGTAAGGCGTTACGTGTCTTGCGGGTTTCAGAAGATAAAACGCGCAGAAAGGTCCCAACATTCATCGATGTACTAGGTTTTTCCTTTAATGACTAAGTTCTTTACGTAACATTACTGCACATGAGCGAAAAAGTGGAAAACGTCTGCTATTAGGGAGTATAGTGGCTCCAACCATGCTGATTCACATTGAGGTGACAAAAGTCATGAGGTATGAGATATCGTCAGTCCGTAATGGGTAATATAGGAATTTTGTCGGCCTTTGGGGGGGGGGGGGGAGGTGTTAATCTCAAAGGAATTTTGTTTCACCGTGCTGCCTCCAAATTCGTTTTCTGTTGTTGTTGTTGTCTGTATTCCGGAGACAGGTTTGACGCAGCTCTCCACCCTACTATATCCCGAGCAAGCTTTTTCATCTCATAACTATGGCAACCTACATCCATATGAATCGCTTACTGTGTTCCCCTTTGTCTCCAACGATTTTTAGTCCACACAATTCCCCCCAACGCTAAATTTACAATTCCTTGATGTCTAATAATATGTCCAGTTAAACGATTCCTTCTTTTAGTCAATGTATGCCAGAAATTATTTTTCTCCCCAATCCTGTTCAGTACCTCCTCATTAGTTACATGATCAACACACGTAATCTTCAGCATTCTTCTGTAGCACCACATTTCAAAAGTCTCTATCCTGTTCCTGTCCGCACTGTTTATCGTTCATGTTTCACTCCCATACAAAGCAGCACTCCACACAAACGCCTTCAGAAACGACTTCCTTACACTTAAATTAATATTCGATGTTAGCAAATTTCTTTTTTCCAAAAACGATTTTCTTCCTATTTCCATTCCGCGTTTTATATCCTCTGTACTGCGACCATCATATATTATTTTACTGTACAAGTAACAAAACTCATCTACCACCTTTACTGTTTACTTCAGCAACGTCTATTTTTTATTTTTATTTTATTTATTTATTTATTTATTTTTGTCGCACTCCATTACACTTGTTTTGCTCTTGTTAATGTTTATCTAATACGCTCCATTCAACACATTGTCTATTCCGTTTATTTGCTCTTCCAAGTCCTTTGCTGTCTCTGACAGAATTAATGTGTCATCGGCAAAACGCAATTTGTTTTTATTCCTTCACCCTGAACTTTAATTCCTCCTCTAAATTTCTCCTTGCTTTTCATTATAGCTTGCTCAGTGTACCATTTGAGTAACATTGGAGAAAGGCTACAACCCTCTCTTATTCCCTTCCAAACCACTGCAACCCTTTCATGCCTTTCATGTCTGATAACTGCCGTCTCGTTTTTGTACAAGTTGTAAATAACCTTCCGTTCCTTTATATTTTACTCCTGCTTGCTTCAGAATTTAAAAGAGTGTATTCCAGTCAACATTGTCAAAAGCTTTCTCCAAACCTACAAAAGCTAGAAATGTAGTTTTGTCCATCCTTAAGCTATCTTTTACGGTAAGGTGAGTATTGCCTCCTGTGTTCCTACATTTCTACTGAATCCAAACTGATCTTCCCCGAAGTCGGCTTCAGCCAGGTTTTCCATCCTTCATTTTCTACTAACAAAAATTAAAGAAATAAATAAGTGATCGAGAAAGCACAGAAGTCTTGAAAATTGTATATTGAGAGATCTTTATATATATATAAATAAGAAAATTAACTGTGTTTCTTCGGGAGGGGGGGGGGGGCGGAGGACGGAGAACCAGACCAATAGCAAAATGTTCAAACGTTTGTTAAGCTTAAGGGACTTAACTGCGGGGTTATCAGTCCCTAAACTTATAAACTATTTATGAACTAGCTAATCCTAAGGACGGCACAAATATCCATGCCTGAGGGGGGATTCGAACCCCCGACCGTAGTGGCCGCGCAGACCGTGACTGGAGCGCCTCAGTCCCGTCGGCCACCGTGGCCGGCAGACCAATAGCCCCTCCTCTCCTTCCCCCATCGTGGCTCGCCACTTGACAGCAATATACAGATAGCGTTAGGACGACGTAAAAAAGGTAAAAAAGGGATGTGGTCGGAAGAGCTGTCACTTGTAGTCCGGTGAAATGGTTACAAACCTCAGTATGATCACACGAAGGTAATAAACTCACTTTCAACCAGAAATGATACTTGGATTTAGACGCATGGCGATACCACTTCTCAGCCAACGTACCAATGCGGCATTGGCCCCTTACGTAGCTTCGGAATCTTTGACCCAGCTCAAAGTACCAACAGTCTGGGAAAAGGCACAGGTAACTCACGTGTATAAGATAGGCAATACAATGGAACCAGGAAATTACAGACCTATATCAGCAACATTAATTTGCTACAGAATTCTCGAACATATTCTAATACAGTAAATTTTGTTGAGACGGAAAAGATTCTGTCCATTCATCAGCACAAGTTTAGGAAGCATCGATCGTGCGTAACCCAGCTTACCCTTTTCTCTCATGTGTGCTATGGATGAAAGGGCAACAGGCAGACTGCGTATTTCTCGATTCTGCAAAGGCGTTCGACACAGTAACGCACTACAGACTGTAACGAAGGTACGAGGTACTCAAACATGTGAGTGCCTCGAAGACTACTTAACTAATGGAACCCAGTACGTTGTTCTTGATGGCGAGTATTCACCAGAGTCTAGGGTATCGTCAGGGGTGCCCAAGAGAAGTGTGATAGAACCGCTATTATTTACTACATATATAAATCATCTGACGTCAGAGTGAGTTGCAGTCTACGGCTGTTTGCTGATGATGCTGCAGTGTACCCGATTATGTCCTTATTGACGTTGACTGCGGTGCGCGCGGCCGTTCACCGTCGGGGGTTCGAGTCCCCCCTCGGGCATGGGTAACATTTTGACAGTCGTGGGGAAGGCAAATGGTCGACTTTGCTCTATTGCGTGAATTTTTGGAATGTGTGATTCGTATGTAAAGAAGACCGCATATAACACGCTTGTACGACCGCGTCTTGAATATTGCTCAAATGTTTGGAAACGCCACCTGATCTGTTTAAAGGAGGACATAGAGGCAGTTCATAGGCGGGCGGCGAGGTTTGTAACTGGTAGTTTCCATCAATGCGCGAGTGCAGTTATGATAACTCATAATTTATGAAGGTATAATACTATATGTTACGCTATATTTAATTTTGATTTAAATGTTCTTTTATATACGTGAGATTTTCTTCAATTCTCATTCAATATCGTCGGATATCGATCTGTTAAAATGTCGTACACTATTCTTGTAATTTATAAATAGGTATTTACGTTTATTTACACCTGTATCTTGATTTGACAGTTGTGTCAACGATACTGAACGTTACATCAGACGGTGTTATCTGTGTTGCCTATTGTCTGTGTTGTTATGGGTCCGGGTAGAGATTGTCTCTGCTAATTTTATCTGTTTTCATGTTGGAAGATGTGAATAAAGTTTGCGATATAATTTTTATACTTCGAATAAAATCCAATATATATTCCAAAACACTAACATCACACTCGTATAGGCGAGTAAAAACAGCCTAAAATCAACGATCAAATCTGGAAACACCGAATCACCGGTATACACGAACCCAGGCATTTATAAAATTCGATGTAATACATGCAATAAATTCTACATACGACAGACAGGCAGAAGTTTCTAAGTTAGACACAAAGAGCACACACGAGATATCGAACACAACCCATAACATTTTTTCAGCATTTAGTAACCGAAAATCACGAAGCAGACACAATCGAAAATTCAATGGGCATCCTCCACATATTAGCAAAGAGCCCTGAAATCAACATTATTGAGGAAGCAGAAATATATTTGCACTCCCTAAACCACATCCAAAATCTACTAAATGAGCAAATAGAACTGGAACATTAAAATTATATCGAAAACTATATTCACATCTTCCAGCATGAAGACGAATAAAATTAGCAAATTTCTACCCGGACCCAGAGAAACACAGAAAATACACAACACAGGAAACACCGTCTGAGGTAAACATTGAGTAAATATTCAATATCGTTGACACAACTGTCAAATCAAGGTCCAGGCGTAAATAAAAGTAAATATTTATAAAATACAAGAATATGTACGACATTTTGACAGATCGATATCCAACGATATTCAATGGGAATTGAAGATAATCTTACGTATGTAAAAGAACATTTAAATCAAAATTAAATGTAGCGTAACGTATGGTATTATTACGTACATAAAATATGTGCTATCATAATTGCAGAACACGTAAGGATGGCGTTTAATAGCCGAAATAAGCTTATTGTGCCGATAACAATACGCCAATAAAAGCTATCAATATTTAATACCAGTGTCTTGGCTGTAAACTTTAATATGTCATTAAAACTGCATTCACTACACTTGTCCGTCTTATTTTGAACTATTTCTCCGCATTGTGGGATTCACATCAGGTTGGACCGACGGAAGATATAGACAAAGTTCAGAGAAGGACAGCTCGTTTTGTATTTTTGCGAAAATGATGCAGAAATTAGGAAATCATTAAAATTTAAGGCATTATTCGTTGCGGGAAGATCTGTTTGCAAAATGTCTTGTACCACTTTCTCCTCCGATTGCGTAGTTTTGTATTTGTCGCTTGAGTCATGTTTCTTTCCTACTTGCTGGATGGAACGATACCTCCAAAACTTCTTACTTCCTTTTACATTTTAGTTATTAGCGTGTCTGTGTTAACATACAAGTTCTATTTTATTAGCATTTTACGCAAATTTAGTTTCAATGCTACAGCTGATAGCATACCTTTCAGTTCGGGAAACTGAAGTCATTTTCTTTGTTGAGTCGACAGGAATTCATTTCTGCTCTGTTTTTTCTATGCCCCAAGACACCTTCCGTCCACGTTATGGCGATGAACGCTTTATTATTTGCTGAAGGTTCTGTTTTGTTACCCTTCTCATGGTGCGTGGGTGCGTGATAATACATGTTAAAAAAAGTAACTCGAAAAACAAACAAAAAAATAAAAAGGAAAACAAAAAGCTATTGACTAGGGCGTACAATTTTTGCAAGTCGGGACTGCGTACGCACTTTAACGGTCTTTAAATTATTAATATAAAAATGGGAATGTATTATGCTAGCACCCGCCTACGTACGGAGACACGATCGTCATATTTAAAAATAATCAGATCGAAAACCTAAAGACTTACGTGTTTTTTTTTTCCCGCGTGCTATTAGAATTGTCAGTCTATGGTCAGACCGTTCATTGTACTTCGATGATTCTGACTGTATACATTCCTAGGCAGCTGTTCCATGATGTTAACGGTTGCAGAGAGAATAAATAACTTTTCCTCGTACTTTGAAGCTCATAGAAATGATGAGGAAGCTCGTCAAAGGTACCGTATGCTAATCCGTTCCCTGATATGAATGTTTCTTCTCGAACAACTTTTCGCAGTATTGTCCAACTGTTTGCTGGATAAGTTAAACCTAGAGAAAGAGTCCTATGTCTGTTTGTTCGAGGTATTACTATTTTACAACAATTTTCGACTCATTTTTATTTGTTGTTTTTAAAGGGGACTAAACGGCTGTTACCAGCAAAGAGATCACATCATCTGACATTTTTATTTCTGCCGATTACAGCCACATTTATCATTGAAAGAAAAAAATATTTTTTGGAGAAATTACACATTTTTTACGGAATCTCCAAATGTTTGAGATTTCAGAGTCACCCCACTCCTGCCCGTGGACTGGTGTAGGGTCGTAAAGCTTTAAGTTAATTGGATGGCCGTCTCCGACGTGAACAAGTTTCATTACAACTTTTTATTCAATCTGATTTGTATTGTTGCAAATATTCCGAAGGCCAGTTTTAAGTGCCTCACCCTGTATATCGCCTCAATTCTTCTCATGTTACTCTTCTAGCGATTAACCTTTGCATTCGGAGACAAATGTACTTGAGGAGGTGACATAATGACCTTTATGGTTTCACGCTGGACATCTGAGGCTGTTTTAGCATGAAATGCCAGGTAATGTAGTGTCGAGGTGAAGAGAAGGTTAGTTATTTTTATTTTACAGCTGAGAAGCTACATATGGCGACAGGCTGCACAACGGACTGGCTAGCTCCGCCGTTGCGTACTTGAGTGGAAGCTAGGAATGTGTCTAGCCGTCTCCTAGGTGACCTTGGCGGCTGCCAGCAACAAGCTGCCGGTTTCAGACGCTGCCTTTCGCGTTGTCTGCGGCGCAGCACAGCAGACACGCAACGTCTCTTACAAGAAACCATCACGACAACGTCGATGGTAAAAATATCTCTCGTTTTGTTTCGTCTACTGGCAACTTAGAAAGCACTGTATCTTCACGAGAGCTTCTTACATTTACTGTAAGGTAACATGGTAAAAATATTCTCAACTTCACAGTAGCAATGAGCACACAAGTAACGATTAACTTGAAACAATGGTGCATTCACTGTGGTAGGAAGAATACATTATTGTAATGATGTAGTGGAAAATAGCGTACGAATTTTCGTAAATATAGCTTCTTCCCCTGGTAACAACTATGACTCTACACAAAATCTTGCATAGACAGCTTGAAACAAATAGTTTGTCCCTGAAACCTTACTGCAAGTTTGTAGTCCTGTTTTGTCACAGTACTGAATGGAAAAATTGTCCGCTATGCTACGATGCGGGAGGCCGTTCCCCGCCGGGGGTTCGAATGCCCCCTCGGGCATGGATGTTTGTGCCGTCATTAGTATAAGCTAGTTCATAAGAACTTTGTAAGTTTAGGGACTGATGACCCCGCAGTTAAGTCCCATAAGCCTTACAAACATTTGAACATTTTTGAAAAATGCTCCGACATGTGACGCACATGACAATTTTGTGGTTGTTGCGAAATATGAGTTTAACAGTCATACGATTTGTTTTAAAAATGGTAATGAGGTAAACAATAAACTATCAGAAAGACAGTTGATGGAATTATTTCACCTGATACGAGTGAGAAGAACTAAAAGTAATATTTACAAAAACGCATTACTACAGTTACTGAAGGCTGTTTTCTTTCCATGTACTGTCTACATTTTATATGTTTTCTGTGTATTTTGTGTATCATTTAAAAAGTGTCTCCTACAACTTTCTCAACCCTGGAGTAATTTGTCGCGAAAGTTTCTGCTAAACTTTTCTTCTTATTATTTTTTTTTTTCTTTACAGTAATCCTGGCAACTTTTTTAAACTCATATCAGACTAATCAGTCCAATACAATGGTATTTATATATAGAAACTCAGTATAATCGTCACTAGAACGTAATCCATTATTACATTGTCACTGGTGCTAAGTCTCAAGCTGTATCGTAAAATTAGTGAGTGGAAGTGAGGGTACAATGACGACGCGTCATTACGAATAATTCATTTAATAGAATTCCCAAGCGCTAAAAGCACTTGAAAGATTTGCCTTGTTGAGGGTTATAGCTCAACGTATGGTATCATGTGAAGTAGAGCTAACACCATCAATTAACAATGAAACGATATTATTTGACATTCCTGTAATATTTCAATGCATTCAAATGGTATCTGGAGCACATGGTATAACTTTATTGTAATCTATAAACAGTGTTGTTTCGTTAACGGATGTAGCAGATTATACGTTTAAATTGTAAATTTTCGCTTCGGATGATTTCACAAATTTACTCGATGGAAAAGACGACAAACTCTTGACCTTACCCAACACTTCGTAAATCACTGTAATGAGGAATTCAAATTAACTTGTAATGTTGAAATGGAGGCAAGTATGGAATAATGAACAACAAAATGAATGAACAAGGAACAAATGTCCTTGAAACAAATGACACTACATCAGCAGGAGGTAAAGAATGGTGCGAAAATGAATGCAAATTAGAAAAAGGAAAACGTTTCTGTCACTGTATACCACTAGTAGCCAATTGGAATGATTCTTAGAAAATAAAATGGAGGATGTTAAGGAGGGGGCTAGAGTGAGAAGAAAAATGAAGTGTGGTAAGGAACACTTTTTTGGACGATCATTCACATATCTGAACCTCAGTCAACTACACTGAAGACGATAACTATCATGATTTCGATAGACAAGAGCTTGGTGCTTATTAAAACTTAGTGTACTTGATTTGCTGTCATAAATGGCCTGATGGTGATTTTACCGGGCTCACTGTGACAACTGAAGCGTAAAGCATATGTATGTGACTCCTGTGTTTAAAATAAAATGGATTCATTATGTTTATTCAATTCCTTCCCTTCGGCAACTTACCCTCCTACTTATGTCTACTTACCCGCAACTGACAAAAAACGACGACTTTGAAACCAGTCTTAAGAATCATAAATGTTACATGTAGAAAAACAAAGGAATCGATAGTTGTAAAGAGACCTAGAATGGATGATCTCAATTTTTAATGTAAACATCAGGTAAAAATAAGAAGATAAAAAAAAGTAATTCGAAAACTTAATGTCGTCATCTTCTTCTCACTTCCGTTACTGCCTCCTCTTAACATGTATTACCGAATTTGCATGTAAAATGAGGATACAACAAATTTTAAGATGACGTATGTGTGCACGATAGTGTAGGTAAACTTAACTCTCGCCCAAGGAAGAATCTCTGCCGATGGCGATTCAATACAGTGAGTGCAACCACTGCCAAAAGTGGATCTTCTCTCAACTTTTCCTGTGTCATCAGTGTCACCTAATGTGTATCTCACACTACGCAACAATACTCCAAAATAGATCGTACATATGTAGTGTAGGCAGTTTCTTTAGTATAACTGTACTATCTTCTACGTGTTCTGCTATTGAAAAGCGTCCTTTCGTTCGCCTTACCCACGGTATTTTCTACGTGTTGTTTCCTATTTAAATTGTTTGTAATTGTAGTTCCTAGGTATTTGGTTGAATTTACTATCTTTAGAGTTGCCTAATTTATCGTGTAAATGAAGTTTCACGTATTACATTACGTACTCATGTGGATGACTTCACACTTTTCACTATTTTGGGTCAACTACCAATTTTTGCGCCTTGTCGATATCTAAATCTTTTTGTAGTTCATTTTGATCTTTAGGCGACTTTACTAACCGATACGCGACAGCATAATCTACGAACAGTCTGAGAGGGCTGATTAGATGGACTCCTATAACACTTCCCTGAGGAATGCTGTATGTCATTTTTGTTTTACTCTCTGACTTTCCGTCCATTACTACGAACTGTGCCCTTTATGATAGGAACTTATGAATCCAATCACACAAGTGAGAGGATATTACTAATCACGCTATTACTATAATCCGCCATTGAGGTACAGTGTCAAAAGCCTAAAAATCTAGAAATATCGAATGAATTTGAGATAGCTTGTTGCTAGAACTGACTGCTTCATGTGAGTAAAAGGCTATATGCTTTTCCCAAGAATGATGGTTTCCGAATCCGTGTCGAGTGTGGGTCAATAGGTCGTTCTCTGCGAAGTAGTTCATAATGTTCCTAAAAAGCATAAGTTCGAAAATCCTACTACAAGCCCACGTCAATTATATAGACCTGTAATTCTGAGTATCATTCCAATGGCCTTTCTTGAATATTGGAATGACCTATACAATGACCTATACAACTTTCGGTGAGTGAGCAGCTGTATGGATAGCTAAGTAAGCTGTTATTCCATTAGCATAATAAGAAAGGACCCTACCTGGTAAAAAATGGGCGCGGCCACTGCAAATCGTGGTTGAAGCCAGCACCAATGACGACCGCTGCCTGGACTCAGATCCCATCCTATGTTTCTACAGACAGCTGGCGTATTTTGTGTAAACAGTGTTGGGATTGTAGCAGAGCGGATTTGTAGCATAGTTGCCAGAACCTATCGCGCTCATGTGGTTTGTAGCCGAGTGGAAGGATGACAATAGTGGCACAGACAGTACTGTAGCAATGTTTGGTACAAAATATCTCGACCTGCGCTATCAGATGAAAAAATGTTGAGGCCGCCTTAACAGGTCAGACGTGATCTACATCCAGGAGTCAGTACGAGGTTTTCAATCATCTCTTGAGGGATATTTGGCCATTCTTCCATGAGTGCAATATCCATGTCTGAAACCGTTGTGCGAGGTGCTGGTCAGGCCGCAGTGCTTCAGTCAAGTGCATTCCAGACATGCTCAATCGGTTTTAAGTCCGATGGATACAAACTGGCCACTCTATTCGTTCATTTCCCTCAGGTTCAAGCTTGTTGTCCACCAGTGCAACTCTGAGGGGACAAGAGTTATAGTCCACCAAAAACAACCCATACCTTATGGCACCAGCGCACGGCTTAACAAAAGATCAAAGGATCTCGTCTCTAAGCATCTGAGTAGTCTCGAAACACCAGTCTGAATGACGTAGATGTCTGTACTTCGGTATGACTCCTGCTCATATCATTCGTCTACCACCATGATTACTGGTGTGTAATTCCCGGGAATTTAAAATCGAAAAAATATTCCCAGGGAATATCGCCGGCAATATTCCCAAAATTCATAAATACCCAGGAATTTATGTACAATTAACCAGACAGCTAAGATAATTAAGTATTTAAATCACGTGATGGAAAACGTGCGCGCTCTCAGAGACCGCACGTCAGCAGTTAAAGATTAAGAGCTAAACTATGGTTATGATCAATTTACGAAGCTTTTTTAATACTTTATTATTTGAGCACTCCTACTTTCTATTTTAAAATACAAATAAAATATTTGGATAGGTTTGGGTTTATGCTGATCTGGACTTAACCTTCTTGTTTGCAATAAACACATTTTTCGGTTTTCAATATTTTAAACATCAAAGAATTAGCCCTAGAACTACCAAGCATCGAAATTTGCAATTCTTACGTTTTATAGAACTGCCAACCTTTATAAAAACTGAATTCATAACATTAATATGCCATCTAGTGAGTAGCTACTAAATGTACAGTGAGGTAGATTCATTCAATTTGTTAAGTTTTATGTCGATGTTAGTGATATTTTAAGCTATAAAGATTAAAATAAACTGGTGCGAAATTTGTAAACATTAGTCAATGGAAATGGCATTTGGGGAAAAATTATGCAACTAAAACTGTCGAGATTTATGATTTACTTGAAAATAAAAGTCATTTTATTAACATAGTACATTGTAAAACATTGCTTAAAGATTCTAAAACTGATTTTTAGAAAATAAATTATTATAAATCATAATCCACCGCAGGAATTTAGGATTCTTTTAATTCTGAAAGTGAAGCACCTCTAAAAAATACTACAGATGACGGTCGATTGAAAATTACGCCTCCAGAGAAATATTTTGTAAGTTAAGGTTTCATTTAGGAAAATGTGGGGTTTCAACCTGCCGAAAAATTGTAGCCCTTGCGAATATTGTAAATAATATTTTTCCATCAGACTTAACGTGAATGACGTTCTGCATGAAATTAGCAAGGATATTGATGCAGATAATGATAAATATTTGATAAAAATGTATGACTTTACGTATGATTTTACTGGAACAATCCAGTAACGTCGAGTGTCCGGGTGGACACACAACCTTCAGTCATCTGTGAACAGAACCCAACGACATTCGTTACGTCTCCAATCCTGATGTTCTTCCGCCCAGTTTCTACTATCTAAACGCTGTCGTGGCTTTAATGGGACACACACAATACGCCTACGTGCGTAGAGGCCACATCCCCGCTGCCTGGAGTTTGCGTAGCTGCTAAGTTGTATTCGACGGGTTGTTTACCTGAGATAACGGTCGTTTGTTGCTGATGTAAACCGAGGACGACATTGGACTTCTTTTAATGGTTTCTGCCGTTTGAAATCGTGTGCAGGTCCTGGATATTACACTCTGATACATTCCAATAGCTGCAGCCACCTCTCTCAGTTTCTGTCACGCTTCCAATCTTCTTATGGCTCTCCGTGCTATGGATTCGGGTCAGTCACGTTGTTGTTGCATTGCTGAACCCAACTGCTTGTGTAATTCGTGTGGTAAACACCAATCAACACCAACCCCCTCTGTAGCAGCGTTTTGTTATTACTACTACCTCGACTGCCGTAATGTTGTTGTCTACACTCCTTAGAGCAGACACAAAGACGTATAACCATTTTAGCTCATTCTACTGATGACAATACTTCAGAATCTAGATATCTCAACTGATCCCCAAATGATATTGACCAGTGTAAGTTCAATGTACTGCGAATAAGCAGAAGAAAGTATCACTGGCAGTGTTGGACTTTATAGACAGGCTGACTCAGGAGGAAACGTACATGCATTGAGGGGAGATACTTGTGGTGATTCTAAATGTGAAACGTTTAATAAATATATGCCCTTTTTCTTAACCGTTTCTGGGTAAATCAATCAAAACCACTAGGTGACAGTACATTAAGTTACTGTTCTTATGGTTTGTTTAGTTGTGTAAGTTTCCTCACAGAAGATATTCAAACATATTTAACATAAGGAGAGGCATTGAATTAAAATTTATGCTGTGGGCGGGATTCGAACCCGGGACCTCCTACTTACTAGATAGGTGCTTTAGACCACTTTTTTTTTTTTTTTTTTTTTTTTTTTTTTTTTTTTTTTGTCTTCAGGTAGATCTGTCCTCTGCGGTTGTTCGTTTGGTTCGTTCTTGTTTGTTCGTTGTCTATTTGGCTCAGCTTTTTTATTACAGAGGGCGGTTAGCTCCCTGACCGGGCGCGCTGAGCCACGGCGCCCGGCCCCACTCAGCTAACACAGCATTGTAGCCAAAGTATAAATTTTAATTCAATGTCTCTCTTTATGTTTAATACCTTTTGCATATTGAGACAATGTTGTCTAAACGAAATGTGTTATTTGTTGATATTTATATCACTTCGGCCTGAGGAACAAGGCGGGATAGTTCCTATTCGCGTTCTTTGCTGGGGAGCTATTCTAGTGTGGGAGAGCCCTGGCAACATGATACGCATTTCACAGGGAACATGAGGGAGAATTAAAAAAAAAAAAAAAATAATAATAATAAAGTGGACTATAGCACTTACGTAGTAAGTAGGAGGACCTGAGGTGTGTGTGTGTGTAGTTTGATGTTGAACCTATCGTTAAATCAGACACCATATTGTTCGTTAACACTGTAATTTGGTTTACTTATGGCCCTGATATTGATGTATGTACTGTTAAATAAGGAACAGTGCATTAAACTGATTATGTGCGCAACGGAACTTTAACAAAGCAGCTATGGCAAGTCACCATATGAAACAGACACTGAATATACTAAAAAATTTGACTGCGAGAGAGATATTAAAAACCACAAACCACTTTGTTAATGTTTGACTGCGAGAATTTTATGCAGATCAATACCTGATTATTGAAATTTAGTAAGCAAAACAAACATAATGCTATGCGGTCTTAGAAAATCAGGTGATGCTGAAGGAATTAGATTAGGTAACGAAACCATGAAGGTGGTAGACGAGTTTTGTTACTTGGGTAGTAAAATAACAAATGATGGTCGCAATACAGAGGATATAAAATGCAGAATGGCAATGGGAAGAAAAGCATTTTTGAAAAAGAGAAATTTGCTAATATCGAATATTAATTTAAGGGCAAGGAAATCTTTTCTGAAGGCATTTGTGTGGAGTGTTGCCTTGTACGGGAGTGAAACATGGACGATAAGCAGTGCGGGCAGGAAGAGAATAGAGGCTTTTGAAATGTGGTGCTACAGAAGAATGCTGAAGATTAGGTGGGTAGATCGCATAACGAATGATGAGGTACTGAACAGAATTGGTGAGAAAAGGAATTTTTGGCATACCCTGACTAAAAGAAGGGATCGCTTGCTAGGACACATTCTTAGACATCGAGGAATCGTAAATTTAGCATTGGAGGGAAGTGTGTGGGGTAAAAATCGCAGAGGGAGACCAAGAGACGCGTATAGTAAGCAGATTCAAGTAGATGTGGGTTGCCGTTCTTATGAAGAGATGAAAAGGCTTGCTCAGGATAGAGTAGGGTGGAGAGCTGCATCAAACCAGTCTCCGGACTGATGACCATAACAACACAACAAGAGTATCATAATCAATTAACTGTAGTGTTGTATGACAATCATTTATATGGCACTAATACGAAATCTGTTCAACAAGATTACAAAATAAATACTGCACTTTAAATCCACAAATAAGTAATTATCAAATAAACGAAGTAGGTTAATCTAACTACGTAAATGAAACAGGAAAGAAAGGTCAACTTTGTTACTTATTATTAATAATCACCATTACATTACCTACATAATACAACCTTTTATAATGACATTAAATACAATTACCTTCATTCCAGCGGTGGTACAACGTTTTCATAGTAATAAAAATACAATATATATTCCAAATACAATCAAATCAACTTGCTGGCACAGCAGCCTCTGCTCTACATCGGAGCCATAGACACAACTCAACTGCTCTCTAAGCGAGCTAAATCACAAGTCCCACTCTCTCTCTGCGAGCTACAATGCTATGCGATACATGATCTTTGCCAAAGATGAAACTTCACAGACTTAAGTACACATATCAATACACATATTAGAAGCAATATTATACATTTTCTTGCAAGCAAGTTACTCGACACAAAACAGGAGGTACAATATTAGACATTTTCTTACACAATTTTTTGACACGTTTCAAATTGTATTATTTGTTGATATTGATATTCAAACAGGCCACGATCATCTTCGATCCATGTTGCTGCTCTTTTAGACAGATGTTGTTTTGCTGATCGGAGCTCTGAAAAACTGGGCTCTGAAATGCACACCTTAGAGCTTTGACCACGTCTTCATTTTCGAACGTCTACTCCTTACACATCTCTTCTACTGGTCAAGTGCTTGTAGCTCTTAAGTCATTCATTGTGAAGTCCCTGTTTGGTAAATTTTTCCTTCGCTTTGGTCCGTGCTACCTGCTTACAAAATATGGAAAGCAAAGAGATGGCAGTAGAATAGATTACTTCACAGCGACAAAGATGAACAGCTCGTAGTGTCACTGAATGACATTGCAGAATATCAGATCCTACCAAAAATATGCACTCACTATCCTGTACGAATTCTCAGAATTTCAGAAAACCTTTTCTATTTCAAAAATTTACTGGCCATATCCTTCCGAATGTTCACCGAGGCGTGGTGTAAAAATTGTAACATATCCGTCAAGAACTTTTTGTATAAATATATACGGACGAAGTAAGTAAATAGGTTTTCCTGCCCTTCCCCCCCCCCCCCCTTAAATAAATAGTTGGTACGCCACTGAACAACAGTACTCTCATACGATTTTTTTCAATGAGGGGGCAGCAATTTCGGAACTAGCACGGGGCGACAGTTATGCTTGAGCCGACCTTCTATGGCAGGCTGTTCCAGCTCACTTGCTCGCGGGCACAGAGTAACATGTCTGTGTCGCGAAGCACAATTTCTCGGCCGTGAGCTGCTGTCCCATGGCGACTGTGAGTGTGTGAGTGAAGCAGCCGGCTCGGCTGTGACGTCACAAGAAGCTGCAGCCGCACTCCAATTCCCACCACAGGCACAATTCTTTCTGAAATAGCTATTAACTGTCATTTTTCCCCGTGAAAATGCAGAACACATGACACCTCGTCTACCCTCACCGATGATATTCAAATGTTCTAATATTTGTAAATCAATGGGACTTAACTAGTGAGGTTATAAACCCTAGACTTACGAACTACTGAATCTAACGCAAGAACAATACACATACCCATTCCCGAGGGAGGACTCTAACCTCCGACGGGGAGCAACCGTGCGCAAGAAGCAAGGCGCCTTAGAGCGCTCGGCCCTAAGACTGCAGATGATATTATGTCTTTGGTTTTTATAAATAACGGGAAAGCTCTCTTGTCCTCAATATCAACAATTTGATTTCATCACTGGAAAGTAATCAGCCACTTTTATGGTGGCATTGTTTACATTATTTTACATTTATTATGCCTACTCCATGGAAGCAATGTAAGGATAATTTACTATTCATTATATGAAGAATTTTCTCATTATTTAATAAATAAATTGAATTTAGAAGTTATTGCTAGAGTTTCAAAAGAAGACAGATTATCGCTTACTGATTTACTACTGAATTACATCCCAGTTTCCACCAAGTTAATAGGAAATACTGCAATACGAATTTTACAGCATCTAGATCAGAATAAAAACCAAGAATTCGACAGCACATCGTTTGCTTCAGGAGAGAAATGCCTTCAAAACCCGCTAATTCATTTGGAAGTATGCATTCTGCTACCGCTACTAAACGATTGCGTCTGTTTCCTTGTGCCTGGCGAGTACTAGCGTGTGTGATGTCAGCTTTCCCCACCACCGCAGCTCCGATCTGAGATAGTGAGTAGTGAGCGCTCACGTGCGCTCCTGCTTGCGGAGCAGCCTGTTGCAGTGGCTGACTAAGGCGGGGGCGGGGGAGGGAGAAGGGGGACGGTCTGCCCCGGGCCTTTCGTCTTGGGGTCCTCCAAAAACCCCGAAAAGAATTTTTTTTCTTATCTTAGTTGGAGCTAAGCCTCTTGTTCTGGGGTCTTCGAATCTCGAAAGCTATTTTTTGTAAACTGGCCCATCATCTCGTCCTGGGAGGGCCTCCAAAACACAGTACATGTATTTACGAGATGGCGGGGGGCCTCATTTTGTTTTGCCGCCGCCCCAGGCCTTAGTCCGCCACTGACCTTAGTCTGCCACTGGCCTGTTGGAATAGCCTGCTCTATGGGACTAAAGTGTATCTTGAGAAGCAGTAGTTGCAGCCACTATTGGTAAGAACCCGATCAAAAACGTAGAGAATGCACCTTTTGTTGCTGCACTACAGTCGGCATCATGAAGGCGGCCCAGTTTTCAGCCATTCTGCGCATACCCCTACATTACAAGATTGGCAGCCAGTAATATTCATTCAGTAATGTTCAGGGAGAAGAAATAAAAACTTTGCGGTTTGCCAATGACATAGTAATCCTTTCAGAGACCGCAAAGGATCTGGAAGAGCAATTGAATGGAATGGACAATGTCTTGAAAAGAGGTTATAAGATGAACATCAACAAGAGTGAATCAAGGATAATGAAATGTAGCGTCAGGAAATCAGGTAATGAGGTAATAAAAGTAGTAGATGAATTTTGTTACTTGGGTAGCCAGATAACTTCTGATCGTCAAAGTAAAGAATATATAAAATGCAGAATGGCTATGGTAAGAAAAGCGTTTCTGAAGAAGCAAAACTTGTTTACATCCAATATTATTTTAAATGTTAGGAAGTCCTTCCTGAAGGCATTTGTATGGAGTGTAACATTGTATTGTGATGTTCAAATGTCTGTAAATCTATCGGACCAAAGTGCGTGGTCATCAGTCCGTAGCTTACAAACTACTTAAACCTAGGTAAACTAAACTAGGACAAACACACACACACCCATGCCCCAGGGAGGACTCGAACCTCCACAGCGAGCAACTGCGCGCTCCACAGCGAGACGCTTTAGACCGCTCGGCTACTCCACCGCGGTTAGCATTGTATGGAAGTGAAGTATGGAATATAGTTAGTTCAAACGAAAAGGTGAAAGAAGCTTTTGAATGTGGTGCTACAGACGAATGATGAAAATTAGATTGGTAGATCTCGTAACTAATGAGGAGGTGTTCAACAGAATTGGGGAGAAAAAGATTTTCTGGCGTATTTTGACTAAGAGAAGGGATACGTTGGTGGGTCACATCGTGAGACATCAAGAAATCGTCAACTTAGCATTAGAAGGAAGGGAGACCGAGGGACGAATACAGTAAGCAGATTCAAAGGGATGTGGGTTGACGAAACTATTCTCAGATGAAGAAACTTGCACAGGATAGGTTAGCATGGAGAGCTGTATGAAGCTAGTCTGCGGACTGAAGACCACAACAGCAACAAAATTCATTCTGTAGGCGCATAGCTGGCCGCGAGTTTCGGAATGTTCCTCATGCTGGCTCAAGGTTGGCGCTCGGCTGTAGTTCCACCCCTCCACGCATTCCCTATCGCCCCGCCTCTATGCGCTGAAGTGCCTTCTGATACATAGCTGCCACCGCCTTGTGGAAGTAGCAACAATGGTGGGAGTGGCTCGGCGGTGGGGAATTCCCGGGGTGTGCCGGCGGTCGGGTAAGTCCCGGAGCGTGTCGGCGGCGCCACTGTGCGCGCAGTGCTGCCACTACCGGCGGCGCTGGCGTCACGGCCGCGTGCACCGCTTCAAAAGGCGGCGACGGACGCTGCCGGCGGGAATTGGTTGGCTGCGCGGAATACCGATGACCGGCCATGGAATTCCGAGCTGCCCGCTGCCCGCTACCGCCGCTGCTGCGGTGCCCGCCTCGCCTCCCGGCTTTTCTCGCTACCCTCCACAGTCACCGAAACACGTATCGCATTCTCCGGCGCTTTTTTTATCCCTTTTCGCCCCCCTCCCCCTCCCCCCCCCCCCACACACACACAGAATCTCTGTGCTCCCGGACGAATAGCTGGCCGCTTTGGAACGTTTTGTGTGCTTCGCGAATAGCCGGCGAACTCGGTGTCATAGTTTAAACACTGACAAACGGGCAGTTGAATGCAATGCATTTGAAAAGAGCCCTAGGGTGGTGGAGGTTCCCATTGGGCAGTTTCAATGTGTGATCGCGCGAGTGTTCGTGAATGTCTATGTGAATAGATACACGAGGGAGCAGCAGAGATTGCAGGGAGTGAGATGTGTTCACCATGTTCAATTATGACCATGAGCACCTTGGTTTGTATCTTGAGGCATGACTATAGAGTTATATAGGTATTTCGAATGCACATATTTATTAAACCTTAAGAGATACGAATTTGAAACTTTACACACATATTTACGAACCTCTAATGTTCAGATTACAGATGCAGTGGCGGAATAAGGCTGTTGGAGGCTCGGAGCGGCGGCAAAACGAAAGGAGTCCCCCCCTCCCCCGGTCTACTTGGAAATTTATGTATTACTACAAAAAAGAATTGGAGGCCCCTTCCACGACGAGGTACGACAGCTTTAGAGTTTTAGAGGCCCCAGCAGAACAAAATGCCAAGCGCACTAGAAAAAAATGTAGGTCCTTTCCAGGTATTTGGAGGCCCCCAAGACCGGAGGCCCGGGGCGGTCGGCCCCCTCCATCCCACCCTTAGTCCGCCACTGTAAAGATGTTCAATATCTCCTCCATCAGCGAGACGAACAATATCGCAGCGATACTCAAATTCCTCCCACGGATTCGGTCCTGCTACTCTTCCAGGTTCTGTGGTAGTGGTGCTACATAAACATTGTCTCTAACGAAACCGAACCGTCACGTATAAGTCACAGGGAGTATAACCCGGTGACCGTGGAGCCCAGCTCCTAGACGAGCAGTCAAACGGTCCGGTAAAGTTTCATTCAGATTTTCATGCACACGGCGATTTCAGTTAGGGGATGCCCCGTCTTGTTGAAAAATGAACATGTTAGTGGTGTCTAGTGCTTCAGATGACTGGGGGTTTACTTCTTTGAGTGCACCCCCCCCCCCCCAACCCCTGACTTGATGTCCCAAAGAGACAGTCTAGCGTACCTCTGCGTGTGGCGCTCCGGTTTTCCTCCCCCACCTTTAGACATAGTTTCGTTAAAAGATCTGCTAAATGTCTTACCTCGGCTTGTTTGCGCTTGTTTCAACTCGAGCTGAGGCGTCGGATTACCAAATTTCTTTATTTCACCCTTATGTTCCAAGATTAAGGCTGAGTAATTTGTTTCTAAAAGGTGAGGGTTTTTTTTTTTATAATAAACACCAAGAACAAATGAATATGCACATGAACACTAAAACTAAGTAACTGATTACATTGTATTAAGTGACTAACAAAATGATTCTGTTACGAAGGAGAGTCACGTGAAACTGTAAGCATCATCACCTCTGCACGTTACACATGCGAAAATGCTGCTCTTCCCCACATCATTTCAAACAGTTAAATATTTGTTACAACTGAGAGTAGAAATGTCATTTAGCCTCAAAATCGTGACACATTTGCTAAAATGTCCAAAGATATGTGGCAAGTAACAATACAAAAGTCATTGCTGATCCGTTATCTGTTGAAAAGAAGATTGGGTTTAAAAACATTTACTTGCAGTCGATCTCGAACCAACTACCTTCGAGATCGCATAGCTATACCTATAACCGCACTGCTGTTCTTTCCGCGTGGAGAGTACTGACTTATTCGTGATCGGATGGTTTGAAGGCTTTTACAGTTGATGCATTTTAATTAATAGTTATAAGATATTTTACCAAATATGATGTATATTTCATGAATCTTCAATGTGCCAAATACGATTATGAAGGTCGGATGTGGCAATCGTGGAGAATTTGCGCATGCCCATGGCGAGGTGCGCAGTGTCTCTGTTTCGGGACCATTTATGCGTAACCGTCAGAACTCAAGTAGCCCGGAGCTGGCATCTCTACCAGCTCTAATGTCAAAAACGTCGTTTACCCTCGCCCCTCCCTGCCACGGGAGTGCCCATATGCTGCCTCCAGGGGGTTCAGGAGAGAATTTGAACCTCAGCCGCGCATGAGTATTGCAACGCTGCGGCCACTGCCGCCTATATTAAGTGGCCGCGCTACGACTCGTATACGTGCTGTCTCCGCGAAGTTAAACGTTTCTCATGCCATAAAAATACTTTCAATGTGCATATAAAATAATTTGATAGAATAACGTAACGATGAATAATAGTTTAAAAGCACTTTTTATTTCATTTATTTCCTTTTTTCGCGGGTTCGATCCACGACTAATGCTAGGATTTTTAGATGTCACTTTCTACTTCTTTCACGTCTGTCAGTTTTGCTGATGTGAAAAATACCGAGTAGCACCGTGGTTCGGGGTTCACGTTAAACTGTAGGTACCCGCATAACTGGCTGAGAAAGTCAGTTCTAAGATCGGAGGAAGGCAACGGCATAGCACCTCGATTCAAGACCTAGTAAAGTACTGTGGTATTCAAACTAATCTTCGGATTGTTGACTGTTTCTTTCTTTTTTTCTTTTAGTTCATTTAGAATTGGGTCCTGCTGGTTACACGGTCAATCAAACCTGTGATGTGGAAGTTGTAAGAAGTTGTAAAATAATATAATAATAACAATAATAAATAGAAACAATAAAAATAACTAAAAAAGATCGATTTGTGACACCCAGGAGACTGGTTATTGGTTATTCCAGTACGAGGACGCACGTGCACACACAACCATCCCTGTTACTCAGTTCTTGGCTAAAATGGTATGGTTTCGTTACCCCACGCAACCTACTGGCCTGACCTGGCACCATTCTACTTTTTCTTATTTCAACGCTTAAGAAGGGGTATCAAAGGGTATCGATTCGATTAATCTACATCGATACTCTGCAAATCACATTAAAGCGCCTGGCAGACGGATCATTAACCACCTTCATAAACTTTCTCTAGCCTTCGGTTCTCTAATAGCGCGCGGGAAGAAATAACATCTGATTTCTCTTATTTTATTGGAATGGTCATGTCTCCCTATGTACGTGGGTGCCAAAAAATATTTTCAGTTTCAGAAGTAAAAGCCGGTGATTGAAATTTCGTAAATAGATGTCGCCGCAACGAATAACGTATTTCTTTTAACGATTTCCACCTCAAATCGTGCAACATTTCCGTGACGCTTTCCTCCCTGTAACGTGATAAAACAAAACGAGCTGCCGCTCTCTGAACCTTCTCAGTGTCTTCCGTCAGTCCCACATTGGTGAGGATCCCACACTGGGCAACAGTACTCCAGGAGAGGACGCACAAGTGTGATGTAGGCAGTATCTTTGGTGGAGCTGTTGCATCTTCGAAGAGTTCTGCCAATGAAACGTAACCTTTGGTTTGCCTTCCCCACAATATTTTCTATGCGTTCTTTCCGGTTGTTCGTAATCCTAAATCCTAGGTATTTGGTATAATTTACGACCTTAAAGTTTGACTGAATTATCGTGTCATTGAAGTTCAGCTGATTTCTTTTAGTGGTCATGTGTATTACTTCACACTTTTCATTATTTAGTGTTAATCGATAACATTGAAGAAGACAAGAAAAAATATACATAAGAAGAAAATGAGAAATGGTTGTTTCTTTGATTGAATATAATATCTATGGATCGAGATGTAGAGATAAAAGGCAGTGATGAGAAACTTTGCAAAGTGCACTAAAGAGACTAAAGAATGTGATTGGCACTATAGCGATTGCTGCGATATATGGTGATATTTATTTATTTCTTTATTTAGAGAAGTTTTCACTTTTCTGAAGTTCCTTACTCAGATCTTCTCCAAGTATCCTACAGGCGTATAGTAGAAATTGTTAAACACTGGCACTAGTAATAATAACTGTTTTCAAAGACGCAACTAAGGTGTTTCTCCAGCACTTCCTCTGTAATCTGTAACACAATACCGGAGATTATTTCCACTAAGACACTTCATCTGTTCAAGACTTTTATTGTCTTGATAAAGACAACATCACAATTAAAATTTTGCGCCCCCCCCCCCCCCCCCCCCTAAACCTGCCTCCATGGGCGGTGCCACGCTTCTGCCCCCTCTAGAACCGGTCCAGATTGGAACAATAGTGTTAATTTTTTCTGATATGCTGCTGACGGATCCAGCATTTCGTTTCATGTTATTAGCTACTAACGCAATCATAGGGACGTGATCACTTTCCCCCGAACACACTGTTTGAAAAATTTAGGTAAATTATTACTGACCCATTCAGTTTTGACAGTAAAGATCAGTCGTTTACGAACACCTCTACCAAAAGCTACAAACTATAATTATACTCTGTGAAACGGCTTGGGAGAAATGTTTCTGAGATATTTTACAGAGATATACTGGTAGTGACTAGTTCAGTTTTCGTACTCATGAGAATGATGAACATTATTGTTTATTTAAAGATTATCATTATTTCATTACTACATTTACGTAACAGTAAAAGGAAAGATATGAGTGCAAATTTTAATTTGTAAAATATATCAGAGCTACCAAAATTATGTGGTTGAAAGCATCCGAACATCTGTATAGTGTGTGATGGTACTTTCCGCGTCAGTAGTCTAGTGGAATTCAATTCCTTTGCTCCGGATTCTTTGATCTGTGCCCGTTACGACTGCAGTCATTCCAGTTGCCTTCAATCGAGATCATTATGTGAAGAATATACCTCTATCGTGTTACATCCTGAGTCAACTCCGTTGGGCAAAATCGTGTTAATGACGTAGACTTCCATCTACTACCACGGGTATTTGACTGCAGATAGGAAAATAAATCTCTCCCTCAAACAATTTTGATTTTCTAAATCGCTTTTCTGACTGGTTTAATGTGCCCTAGACTTTCCCTCATTTGTCGTAGTCTTCAACACAAGTGGGTTAGTGGGCGTCCATTAATTACGTGAGGTGTTACGAATCTTATCAATCATGTGCAAATATCATGTAATATTTTCCCCGCAGGAAACATTGTGAAGCTGCTAGGTAACTGGGTCAAATTGAGTAAAACATGTTTCACGTCTAAAATTTGGCTAAATCATACACATCTGTATTTATCGCGGTTATGCGGACATCACATAGTAACACAGTAGCTTTTCGATTGTCTCTCTAAGGCTACGCGACCTTTCTTTTCATGCATGTCAGATTTAGAACGCAACGTGCGCGGCAGCAACAGTGCTAGCCACGTGAACAGAATCCCAGGCCAGACCGCTCGGCAACGGCTATATGAGCGTTCTTTTCACGCTCGTTTATAAGGGATGTCCTTTACTTTAGCTCTACTTCAGGGAATGACTACTCCTTATGAAACACATATGGTCTTCAGAATGACCCACAATCACCACTTCTTCCTCCGTTTTTAACGTAACATTTATCCCTAAAAGATTATGAATAAAAGTATTACAGACTTGCTGCTTAAAATGGAGTAATTTTACAAGTTTTGTTATGAAATAATGAAATAATTTTATACTACTTATATTTAGCCGGCCGCAGTGGCCGAGGGGACTGAGGCGCTCCAGTCACGGTCTGTTGGCCACTACGGTCGGGGGTTCGAATCCCCCCTCGGGCATGGATATTTGTGCCGTCCTTAGTCTTAGCTAGTTCATAAGTAGTTTGTAAGCTTAGGGACTTATGACCCCGTAGTTAAGTCCCATAAGTTCTTCAAACATTTGAACTTATATTTAGCACGATACTTTTCGAGAACTGGTTCCCACTGACTGTGAGATGCGTTATATGTATGATATGCTATTTATTCATGATATTTTCCAAGTTTGAGGTGCTGCATTGTTTTAACGGTAATATATAAAACCATGTGCAGTCCTATATTGTCCATAAAGATAGATCATTATTTCAAAATTTCGTATGGTTTTAGGTAATACAGTGAGATTAACGAAAGAGCGTAGTATCTAACACGTATTGACGTTTTTACACTAAAATACGCATTTTGAAAAATCTCACGTCACATTAGAGGGAGAGGAGTGTCGAGCAAAATCTCACGACATCTCACCAGGAGGGGAGGGGGGTCGACAAAACACCACAATTTATGGACGCCCCCTGGATTCATTTACAGGGATTGTGATAATTAGAACTTAGATGATAACTGGTGATTCACTTTATCACATAAAGCGTATTATCTCTATGGCTCACAGATTTCGCCACCTCCTACCCGACAGACAGGACTGAAAGATTATCGTGATTTGCAGACGCTTCCATTGAGCGATCGGGTTTTGGGGATAGGCCGCTTGGATCTATGAGTCGTAGTACATGACGATAAACGCCAATTAGATGTACATAAAAAAAATCACTTCAGGAAATGTACCAATCAGACAGGTTGAAATCTGTCCGTTAAATAACTACGTTCAATACTGAATCATGAGTTTTCTACGTTTCAGTTGTTTCGCAGCATTACCGCAAAAATGCGTTTGAACGCTGTGTCGACAGCAAACATTTGTACAGGTCAATACGAGCGTTGCCCTCACACAAATCACGCTGGAATAAAGCGTTAGAATACACTGCTGTATTGTGGACTGCGACGCGGCGAGTAAGTACTTGACGCTGAATGCGGCGTGTCGCATTGTTCCAGCTTACTGCGGTTAACCGCAGGTATTGCCCGTCTGCAAAATTATACCGTTAATCTTGCGTGAGTGGCTTCATTTCATGATTAAATATTCAGTAATTCACGTTGCGGATTTGCTACGAACAGCAGGGGTGGATGTAGTTCCAGGTATCGTTACTCACTTTTTATCCCTATGTGAGGTCAGAAGCTCCGTGGATGAGCACAGAATCCAACATTAATCACGTAATCACAAGTATTTGAATTTAATCCTCCACTCAGTTATCCTTCGTAAATGCTTTGTGTTGTCAATGGGAAATATATTAATTATGTTTGCGTTTTAACTTGTGGGCATCAAGTGATCAAATAGTATACTGTTCATTTGATTGTATGAGAGATACAAAAAGCCGCGGCGGAGTGGCCGAGCAAATTGAGGCGCTATGCTCTGATGCGTGAGGCCGTTTGCCGTCGGGGGTTCGAATCCTCCATCGGGCATAGATGTTTGTGCTGTCTTTGGTATAAGTTAGTTCATAAGTAGTTTGTAAGTTTAGGGACTGATGTCCCCGCAGTTAAGTCTCATAAGCTTAATAACTTTTTTTCATTGATACAGAAAACGGAACGTACGAGAAATTATAGTTTAGTAAGAACTTATTTAGCCTCTACCAAAAACTAAATATCAATGCTCCTAACTTACATACAGTGGAAATAAGCCACGATTCCACCATTGATTCCTAAATTGGGAAATTGCGGAGGCTAACAACACGTCATGATACTAACACTAATAATAAAAACAAATCATACAGCGCAATCTGTAAAATAACTCCTACACACTTTGTTACTCATAGGGTCAATTCGTTTCAATTAAGAATTGCGGTGTCTGTTCTTTCGGCCATGTGATGCTTAAGTTGCTGTTAATCATCTTGCACAGTGTCCGGCCACCGGCTGGGTCTGTTTATTATGGAACCCAGACCCGGTTAACCTTTCTTCCCGCCATCTCTCTCTTATCACTGTGGCACAGTCGTTTCCTCTGTTCTTGACACAATCCTTCACTCCTTTTAGCCATCTGTACCTTGGACTTCCTACTGATAGCACGTATACTCCTGGCGACCCTCTTCATCTCCATACTCTTGAAACGGCCATACCACCGCAGACTTGATGTCTCGATCCAATCCTGTGAGTGCTCCTCTGTCACTATTTCCCTTTCCTCTAATTCCTCATTCTGCCTTTTCTTGTTACTTCTATTATGTTTTGCAGGAATTTATTTTCCTATGCCTGTGTTTTGCTCATATCTCTTTTCTTCGTTACCCATGTTTCCACATAGGTCAGTATCGGAATATAACTTCGGTATAACACTTCTCTGCTTTTCTGTGGTACATCCTTACTCCACACTAAACTCCTTAAGTTTCTCAAAAACACTTATACCTGTGTACCACGTTATGTAATCTCCTAATTGTTTCTCCCATTATCCTCAAGAAAACTGGTGTCGCGAATTCTGGGCCCACTGAATTCTGGGCCCAGAAGGTCGGGCCACTAATCCTCCTTCCCCCCCCCCCCCTCCCTCACGCTGGGATGGGTGCCAGCCGGCAGGTAAACGAGCCGACTTCATTATTTTGCTCCGGTAGCTTGGTTCATGTAAACACACTCGGCCCTGAAATAATTTTCTACAAACTTTACAAGGCAACAGTGACCGGCATTGTTATAGTACATGTGGCTGCAATTCGAGTGGTTCCATGTTGCCAGAAAACATTGTGGGCCAGTGTTGTCCGCAACAACAATTTTTATGGCCCGTGCAAACGTAGCTTTCCGTGCTGTACTGATGAAAGAGGTATGGAGATGATCAAACAAGAACCAAAAGTGACGCAGTTGGAAGTGGTCATGTAATTTCTGTTTGACAACTTTTACTTATGATGGGATATTCAGAAGCTACAATGGAAAACCTGGAAACCAAATTGCAAACACAGAATTTTAAAATCACGTCTGTTTAACAAAGAACATTAACGGAAAATAAAATCTGTTCCACACCCATCGAACTGCGAATGTTAGACCTAGATGTAATGTACATGAACCAGGAGTGTGCACGTATAGGTGCAATAATCTGCGTATTGCTTCCCATCTCACTCATAGCGCTAAATGTGCTTGGCCCCTACATATGACTTCGAAACAGGATGACCCTTTCTATTTTGTAATTATAATCCTGCATAACATTATTAGTATTGCCAAATGTAAAATATATAGAATCAGCAATATGAACTCGCGTATTAAGACATACATTAAAACAAGAGTGTGTGAACCATAAAATAATTTACATAATAAGAGTGCGTGTTTACGGCTACAATGAATGACATGATTTTCCATACCATGTCAGAGAATGCATCGTAAAACAAGGGAAAACAGGAAAAAATTAGAGCCAGTGCAATACGCGTTGAAAAGAGGGAATATCGTTGAACATTATGTCAACATTCAACGTCGTTCTTCCAACAGCAGGACATTTTGCTTCCCTTGGTGGTCATTTGAAGGGCGGTGTTAACGCGGCTCTGACAGGACGGCGTAACATCATAAATCTTAAAGTAGGCATTAGGAGAAGATTAATTTTGCTCATTTCTTTTTGCAATCTCTGTCTCCAACGTAGAGTCGCTTTTGTGCACTATTTCCATTTGATCTTCAGTATTATCTATGCTTAATTTTCCTTGTCAAAATGCAAACCTAATGCAATTTTCTTTCTACCATAAGTATATATATTTCAAATCGCCATGTATGAAGGACCTTCGAGTCTGGCCATTGGAGGGCTTCTCAGCGACAGGACATTCATAAACACCGTAATTTGCATATTTGGCTTCTTTTGTGGTATATTATCACGCAATCGCACTTTAAGATTATATGTCGTTCTCAACGCAGTTTTAACTCTTTGCTTCCAAAAATGTATGTTTTAGATTTTCTAACGGCTTGCCAGTTGTTACTCTGTTTGAAATCACGTACAAGGGATATAGTGGTAGGAGCGGGAGAAGAAGCCATGCACAGCTTATGTCACCTGCGCACTGTATGTGAGTTATATCCAATGATCTTTAATTATGTGCATACTCCTACCCTTTTTTCGTACGCTATCATATATTATGTTCTTTACATTACATATACCATCCAGAGGTATGAGGAGTATATTATTTTATATTTATTTTATTATAAAGTTTTGTAAAGAAGAATAGACACGATTTTTAAATTACAGTTTTATATTAGGTTTTAAGTTTTCCATTTTTTGGAGGTAGTTGACATTGGCTGAAATTGGTCATAAGTAAAACTTTTTTGAAGATTTAGATGTAAATGATTGCGTCAGAGAGACAATATATTACAAAAAGTCACAGTGCTCCATATAAGAAATTCGCTTTTTCCAGGAAGTGATCATGTTATGTTTACGGAATTTTCGTAATAAACAGACTCCCACCCCACTTTATCCAGGCTTTGGACTGGCTAAATGACAAGAATACATTGTCATTCAGGCAAGTTTAAAATCAGCTTTTTATATTTTATTATTATTTTATTTTATTTTATTAACTTTTAAATTATTATTTATTTGTACATTTTTCACATACGTTGTCTCAAACTAGGCCAATGAATTTATTCAAATTTTTGAAGGTAAGAGATCGTTTCCAAACAGGCCCTGATGTCACCATCCTCTTCGTACTTTTGTACTATTTTTGCCATCCTTTCATCGAGTTTCACATTTTTTCTTTCGTTTTCTCTCCATACCTAACTCTGATCTCATTAAAGCACGTGCCTAGTTCTCTGCTACCGTCTTTATGCACTTCATTGCGTCTTTAATTTTAGGATTCGGTTTCCCAAGCAAATTATTAATCTTGTTGTGCCAACCTTCTACAGCATTGGTGGTACGATAGCGCAGTCTGTAGCAACTCCAAACACTGATCGGGACTTCATGGTTTTCTAACCACCTGTCTTCGAAATAGTCGAAAAACAGACGGCTTGGGAATATCTGGTGCTTGTGAATGGATTTCGAGCCAGCCATCGCAGACATCTTCCGGTCGAAGGAATGCCAGAGAAGCACACATCTGAATTTGCAACCTTACTTCTTCATTTTCTCTGTATTCGAAGCAAGTCCCAAGTCTTGCACTTTCCCCCAGAGAGATTTCTTCTGTGGAATTGGCAGCAACGAACTTGAATCGACGGGAGCAGCTATTTCTAAATCAACGGTGACATTGAGGATTCCATTCTTTTATATTATTTTTAAGAGTGCTGAAAAGACGAATATATGTCTCTTTTCTTTTGTGGGGTAACAGTGCAAAGGCCACCGGATAGATATTTGTTTCATACTTTGAACTTCCAAAGTCTGCATGTATCGTATATATTTGAGCAAACTACTTGCTACAACATTTGAAGGTCCCATCAATAAAAAAAGTCTCGTTTAGTCTTAAAGACTCTCTTCCTGCTTTTCCACTAAAGACTATCACCCTATCTCCAATGTTGTCATCACTCAAGAGAAAACTGCTACCAGCATTCATATTTAGTAGCTCAGTCCCATCTGCTTTGGTTCTTCTTATGCCTTATGTATATGAGTAGCCGTCATAGTGCGCACATGGCTTACCACGAATGTTCGTTGACACTTCCATTTCGAACTTAAAGCACACTGGGAGACAAGATGCACGAACTGAATACTATCACAGATGTGTTACTCTGTGATACTACGCAAGTTAGAGTCTACTGGCAGTGACTGTCTAAGCGGTCAGCCACTGCGTTGGACGAGACCTTCGGGACCGTGACTGACAAGGAGCGTTCCCAGGGGGAGGGGGGGGGGGCAGGGAGGCTCTGCCCTCGCGCAGGTAGTTTCCAGGAAACTGGGCCCAGAATTCGCACATTTCTGGTTGGGCCCAGAATTCACTGGGCCCAGAATTCAGTGAACCAAGAAAACTTCCCAGGTACTTGAAGTTTTCTCCCTTATTCAGCTGTTCACCTGTGAAGTTATTCTCATGACTAGTGTCCTTTCTCTTGGTGGTTAACATGAAATCACGTCTACTGTTGTTGAAATTCAATCCGCCGTCTGCCACTGTTTCTTCCCAAGCACCCATCTGCTCTTGGATTTCCTCCTCTTTGTGGTCCCAGACCATCAGATCGTCTTCAAACACCTTTGTTTACATCTTTCTGTCCCCAATTTTCCCTGCTACCTTCGTCATTATGTCATCGATGATGATGCCATGTGACATTTTTGGCCGTTAGAGCTGCGGTCGAGTTCGGTCTGCCTGGTGCAAGTCTTTAGGTGACAACACTTGGATGACTTGCCTGTCCCTAATGTCATCTTTGACCACAATGAAGAGAAGAGGTGGCAACGCACTGCCGTATTTCGGCCCACTCTCTTATTTCTAAGCTTCTGTTCTTCCCTCTTCTCCTTCACACAACTCATACTTCCACAATACATCGTCTGCAGCCTGCCTACAATCTCTTTTTCCACTCCCGTAATTTCTAATGCTTACCAGACTTCTTTCCTGCACAATCTTACGCCTTTTCTATAAATTGTGTGTAGATTTTAATTGGGGTTTCCAGTACCAACTGCTAGTAGGCGTTGTAAACATACAACATGGACATCTGAAGCCCACACTGTCACAAATGTTCATATGCTCTTGTTGTTTGTTTACAAAGCGTATTAGTTGAGACTGAAAACCCTGTGTACAATCCATAAATAGTTTTCCGTATACTTGTGCTTACCCTTGTATGAATAACGGGTACCAGTCAGGCCTGAGACAATAAATCAACCTTTTAACCACTTAATGCCGGTTGTCGCTAATTCGCCTCATACCGTTGTGACCCATATATATGGAAGAATAAATGTTTTCAGACCCCAGCACCGGTTGTATCAGATTCTACAGGGACCGGCGCAGTGCGTGTGACATGTGCTACCATCTACCGAGCATTGACTGTCTTTCTATGACAAAATTTGTGTATTGTGTGCGTGTTGATAACCAAGATCTGAGTTTGTGTTCATTGTTCCGTGAAATACAGCTAAATACAGAAGTAAGTTTCATTTTGAAAATTATATTTTGTTTTTCTAATATCTTTTAAGTATCTTATATCATGTTTAGATTTTGAAAATTATATTTTGTTTTTCTAATATCTTTTAAGTATTTTATATCACGTTTAGATGTGATAAAGCGGATAAAACTTTCAGTGAACATGTAAATACGGTTTGTGTAAAATATGCATCATCAGGCACTTGGGCACCGATATGGGCAAATGCAAGTGATAAAATATAACGAAGAAAGGACGATAATTTCAATTCGTCTTTAGCGCTAACTTAGTGAGGTAGGCCCTCACTAAGTATGGAAACGGAAATTCAACCTAAGAAGCGTCGGGGTCCAATGAAACCAGTTCCTGATAAATCTACCCGTACCAATAGAGTAGGTCATTGGCCTTTTGTAACAGATATGCAAAGATGCAAAAGACCAAGCTGTAAAGGGCAGACAGGCATTATGTGTGCGAAATGCAAACTTCACCTTTGCCTAAACAAAAATTCCAATTGTTTTAGGCAATTTCATTAGTAAAGAAATGTTGATGCTCTGCATTAGATTTATAAGTAACTATAATTGTAATTCAAACGTATGTTCATTTTTTTCATTAAATCTTATGAGAACAATAAAAAAATTTCCCTCAATAAAGAGTTGTAAGCGTTTTATTTCTCAAATGCCTGTTGTCGCAAATTTGACACGTACCTAATTATACCAACTATATATAACATTTCTTATATTTTACGTTATAAATGGTCTAAGAGCCCAATATTGAGCACAATATATGATTTTTTATTTTTTCTTGCAGTAGAAATTAATTCAGCCATATCGAAGTCATATGTAATTAGACCCTATTTTATGTAATCTTTAAAAATACGTCCAGCGCTAAGAAACACGACAAAATTGTATTTAATATAGCAAAGATCGTATGAAAACAGTGTTTTCTTACTGCTTCTTCTATCACAACTCTTACTCATGATATAATGAACATTTCTCTAGGTCTTGTTAGGGAAACAAATATACGTACGACAAAAGATACTTGCAATAGCTTTATCAGAAATTAAATTGCGGAAGAAATAGCAATGCTCAGATCTGGAAGGATTACACTCAGGTATAGCAGGTAGTGTAACGTTACAAACGAGGATTTTCCTTACTAGCTGGCAGTCACAGAAGTTGGGACGTTTGTATAGAAGAATAATTTTACGACTATACTGGAAATCCGGTTTATCCGCAAATTAACAGGTTTGGAGACATAAGGAGAGTCATAAGTTTCGATGACCGATGCATACATCTAACCTGTAGCCAAAATGATTATGTGGCCGCTTTCTGCAGTGTCTAGGAAATGTTCATTAAGAACTGAAAACAACGGTTACAAGCTTCCTAGGGTTTTATTTGCGGACGGAGAAGTTAGTACTGCTTCCTCCCACAAGTCCCCAGAAACCTCCGCATCCTTGCGGATGCTGTTGCGTAGCAGTGTACGTTTGTACCGCTCCTACAGTACGCACGAGGTGCCGTAGTTGCTGTCCATGTCTTTATGGAAAGCATAGAGTTCTGACTAACCTGTTGTCTTCTATAGTTGTGTCCCCAGCGCAGAAGACAGCACACAGGTCGTTCGTTGATTCTTCTACAACATACAAGTGAGGCTAAAATAAGTTCTGTATGATGGAAGCATAAGAAGCGACTCGCGAGATTTTTAATTGTCAGGGATGCCATTTATTAAATAAATTATAAAAAATGAGCAACTATTGTTCATATGATACGGCCTATGCTGCCCATAGTTCATGTTGAGACCTCGACTGTTATCACATTTACGCAAATCTTTACTCATGACCGGCGAGGTCCGGCGTGTATAGTGGTCAGATCGAGACTGAAACTGCGGCGCGTTGCGAGAGGGCACCTGACGCTCTATTTCGCGCCAAAACAGGGCCGTCGCACGCCTTCTGCCATATCGCTCTTCTCTTGTTACAATAAGAGAAGGCACGTTAAACTTTTTAAACCGTCAAAATCTAGCCTGTCCTTGAGAGATATTTATCATAAATTCTCAGCTCTGAATAATTAATATTTAGTATATAATAAACAAAACTAATTTCAAAAGAAATCACGTGACGTGAAATGCAGCAACCAATGCGAGGAGAGCACCAGTAACATAGGCGGGCTTTCCCACGGGAACCAGCACCTACTGTGCCATATGCTTTTGCTCCCCACACCACATTTCAACATATGCTGCACTTCTGTCTCTCTTCCGCGTTTAAGACACGTACAATGTTAGCAAAGAAACGGCCAGCGGCCAGAAATATGAAGTGGCCATAGGCCAGGAATATTACACGGTTTCATCCAGGAGAACACAATAGATCGACAGCTTTCAGATGTACCAGCTTTATATAACTTATTCAGGCAAGCACGAAAATACTGAATAAAGATAATTTGGCTCCGCGACTCTCAAGCTAGAGAAAATGGATAGAACACGTATTAAAGTGAGGGTGAACAAATATGTTATAAATTTCTCTGTGTATTTAATGGAAATGTAAACACGTAACCAGTAGCTAAAGGGTGCTTATAATAAAACGCTCGTTACTTAGCGTTTGGATGTAGTTGTGTTCGATCGGACTCCCAGAAGCCCCAGATATCTGCCAATATTGTTACGAGCATTACGAAAATTTACTTTTATAAATAACTGAATACCTTCTATTATGACAAATGTTCAAATGTTTGTATAGTCTATGGGACTTAACTACGGGGTCATCAGTCCCTTAACTTACAAACTACTTATGAACTACTTACGAACTAGGACGGCACAAATATCCATGCCCGAGGGGGGATTCGAACCCCCGACCGTAGTGGCCGCGCAGACCGTGACTGGAGCGCCTCAGTCCCCTCGGCCACCGCGGCCGGCCTTTTATGACATATTTTAGTTAAATTAGTAGTACTTTTTTATTTTCGCTTTAATTTCAATGGCATGAGTTTCAATTTCATCTTTAGTAATGACAATATTTTGAAATATAACTTATATTAGCACTGATACACGGCGAGTCAGGAGGAGAGTTACATACTTCTAATAAAAGTACGCCCTTTTCTGAACCTTTTCAGATAAAACAATGAAAACAACGGGAACAGGAAAAGTGCAAGTGAAAGTAAATTAAGATCCTAATTTGTTACCGCTTGTTTTATTGTGTACGTTTCTTCACAGAAGATGTTAAAACATTCCGCCGTCAACTTCAATGCTCTTTGCTGCTCTTGTAGGCAGGTGGTGTGTTACCGATCTGAGGTCGGTTGTGTTGCAGAAATGATCTCCCGTCGGCAACACAACACCTGTCTACAAGAGCCAAAAATGCATTGAAATTGACGGTGGTCTCTTTGAAGATCTTCTGTGAGAGAACTTACACTAACAAACCATATCTTAGAAGTATCTTAATTTATCGTCACCTGCACTTTTGCGTTCGTTGTTTTCATTGCTATATCCTGAAACGATTGAGAAAAGGGCATATGTTAATTATAATATTTTTGTTCAGAATCACGAGTAGTATTGACCTTCAATCATGTACTTTACCTCCTGACTCACCCTGTATAAATACTAAAATTAGTTATTACATGCCAAATTATTATCATTACTAAAGATTACATTGAAACTCATTCCATTGAAATAATGAGGAATTTGTAAAAAAAATAATTTTCTAATTTAACTAAACATATATCTTAAAAGACGGTATTCAATCATTCACAAAAGTGAAATATCGTAATAAACGTAATAATATTAGCAAATATCTCAATGGGGGCTTCTGAGAGTCAGATCGAACACAACTACATCCAAACGCTAAGTAGCGAACGTTATAAGAATCCTGTAGCTATTGGTTACGTGTTTTCATTTCCATTAAATCAATATCTGAGGATGCAATATACAGAGCAATAATTTATAGCAAATGTAGCTTAGCAACGACTGTTGTACTAAGTCGGGCAGGTCAGATGAATAATAACTTTTTTTTTATGGGTCTTAACTACGGGGTCATCAGTCCCTAAACTTACAAACTACTTATCAACTACCTTATACTAAAGACGGCACAAATATCCATGCCCGATGCCCGAGGGGGGATTCGAAAACCCCGACCGTAGTGGCCGTGCAGACCGTGACTGAAGCGCCTCAGTCCCCGCGGCCACCGCGTCCGGCAGAATAATAACTCTCAGATACGACAATACAGATTTATACTAATTTGTACACTCTTAAAGAAATCTAATAGGATTACGGGACCTCTGGCATTACAGAATGCGCTTTCTCAGTTAAATACGGCTGCAGTCGAAGAAAACTACTAAGTTAGTATACAAATGTACGTCCTACGCTTACAAAACGTACAATTCTATGTTTTGTTTAAACTGCAGAAGAAATCAGATCCTTCCGGTGACACAATACCCCGTCCACCCTAACGCTTGGAAGCGACTGTATTGCACTCTACTCCGCGAAGACAAACAAACGGAGAGAAAAACACATCCTGTTTCTAGAGCGCGGTCGTTCTTTATTTCAATCTGGTTCTATCTATTGGAGTTCCGCAGTTTTGCTAAACCATTCACGTTGTAGACTTGACTGCTATCTCTGATAGAATCAAGTTAGAATATTCCTCTATTCTTGTCTGCTATTTGAACAAGCAGTTACGTCTTGTGTCGTCTTGGTAGCGAATTCCTCTCGGGACCTAAAGTTTCCACTCATATATGAAATACCCTGGAGTCACGCAAAGCATGTTGCTGAATTCGGCATCAGTTCGGGATAACAGGAAATTGCATGTTTTCTTAAAAGGGTACAGCGTTGCGAGGTTCCTGCTAGGCAAAATGGTATTTTCCGGCTGGTAGAGTTTATATCATATTCTCGGTGAACGGTTTGAGCTGAAATGCTGGCACATGAAGTGCAGTAAAGCGTTTCGTCTTTAAGGTTCGTTTTTCCATGCAGGATCAAGGAGAACTGAAAGAACACCGCATCCACCCTTACTTTTACTATAATGCATCTATAGAGTTTACTGAACGAATAAGTGCAATCTTTACTATAAGGGAGGAATGGTTAATAATGTAGGTGTTATATGTACAAGAGACGATGAAAAATTTTCTGTACGAAGGTATACTATGAAGAATCAGTACGCCAAACAGTTAATATCAATCGGTGAGTACTGAGGCAATTATCCCACTGACGTACTAAGTCTTCCAAATGTAGGACTTTAGGACAGCTTGTAGATGTGCCGTCCATGCTATAAATCACGTTGGGTTAACATCGTGGCGTCTCTTTGGCACGCAACGTTTTTTATTGGTGTTGTAATTTGATCTTTAGACTTAAAAAACAAAAATATTTTAAAAAGTTGTTCTGTTGGTTTTGTGTCTCGTCGCCGTCGGTTGTCCTAGGTGTCGGTGGCCGAGTAGAAAGAGACCGATACAGGGAAGTAGGATGCACGGGTGTGCGGGTACAGAGTCTGAGGTGACCAGCCAGTGGGACAACAGAGACTAGAAACACTAGGCTAGATTAGAACAAGATATATATTTAGTACAAACATTTCAATACTTATGTTTTACAAGATTCATGACTGCAGACTACAGTAATACTGATACATAGTTTAACTAGGTAGAGGCCTGCCTACTGATGAGAGTCGGTTCTAGTGCCTGTCCTAATCCCAAGTGACCGATGCAGTTCAGTGGTGGCCACGAGCGGGATTGCAGCAGAGGGCGCTCGTGGCCGACGTCGTAAGAACGCCGCGGCGAAAGTACGTCGCGCGCACTTCAGACTTGTACGACACCACAGTTGGCATACAATTTATTGGTCCAGCGTTTTCACCCTTAGTTCTTTTCTTCCTGTCCTTCAATAGTATGAAGGCGTGATCCTTTTTTTTTTTTTTTTTTTTTTTTTTTTTACTATATGGTTACCGCAAATAAGACATTTATTTTACACCAGACGCGATTCGCTTTTTATTTTAAAAGCATCTTCTATGGTGGTGTTGCAGTATCTTATATGGTGGTGTTGTAGTATCTTCTTTACATCTCACAGCTGTTTCTCCGCCTTGTTGGTTGGAGTAATTTTTTTATCGTTATACATTACAAAATATATGTGTGCTTGTGTTTCTTTGTGTGAGTGTATGTGCTTGTGTGTGTGTGTAAGATTTACGTTTGTGTTTCTTTGTGTGAGTGTATGTGTTTGTGTGTGTGTGTGTGTGTGTAAGATTTACGTTCCTCAACTTATCCTAAACTAATGGAGTGATTTCAAAGCAACGTGGTACCCATAATCCTTATATAAAAATTGTGTGGGAGTAAGAACCTCCTATGACACATATTTCACGAGCTATGACGTCACAAGAAAAAGCCCCATCATGACACTCGTGAATAACGAAACCTTATATATCCACTACATGAGAAGGAGAATAAAACTGATAAAACATGACAAATTTCACTATCTAAGTAATATTTCGTAACGTGCATGACGTACATTGCTGTTTGACCGATCATTATGAAATTTGGCAGGAACATGTACATTTTCTTAGAAAGGTGACGGAGAAGATGAACAGAGGGACAGGAGTAGATTAGCAGAGAATAGCGAAGGTATTAAGAGAGGCAGGGAGACGAAAGCTGTTCCTATCTTGGTAATTTCGGCCTCTCATTAAGCCGGACTCTCATCTCAACTACGCTACCTTTGTTTTGTCCTTACTTCAATATTTCCTCCTTTATAATATACTAGTGTTAGTCGTCGTCCCTATGTGTATTTATTCATTTCTTCTGTTAGCCTTCCTCTCTAACCGTCGTCTTATATCCTACAATCTGTCCATTTAAGTTTCCTGTGAATGGAGCTCAATCCTTATGACGTCACAGCTCCGTAACTATGAGTCCTACAATAATATAATTTTACAGGGTTGTAGAGTGAAATATTTGGAAACTGCAGTGAAATCAGTAGATAATAAAGTTGGTAGTAAAAACGCGATAAATTAGTCTCGTACGTTATAGGACGGAGTGTTTGTATTTCATTGTTTTTGGCGTTATATATTCTCAAGTATGTGTCTTGTGATGATATAGTTTCGAACGTACAGTCAGTAACTTATGTGCATACTGTCTGCAAAGTAAAACGCTAATAGAAAGTTAGTAGTAAGGACGTAATAAATTGCTTTATAAATAGAAACAGCCACAAATAGCAAATAATATCATTTACACAAATGATAACCGGTTTACAGGGCTATCTTCGATCTATGTGGCGTAGGCTTGACGTCCACGGAGCAGACGTTTGTCCCATGTGGCGTCAATCCTACGCCACATAGATCTGATGATGGCCCTGTAAACCAGTTATCATTTGTTTAAATGATATTTGAGATTTGTGACAGTTTTTATTTATAAATACTGTCCAATATATCGCTATATCAAAAAAATAATTATTATTATTATTATTGTGGTGTCGCACAAGTACAAAGTGTGCGCCACCTACTTTCGCCGCGAGCCGCCAGGCACGCACGGCGCGGCATTCTTACGACGTCAGCCACGAGCGCCCTCTGCTGCAACTCCGCTCGTGGCCACCACTGAACGACATCGTACACTTGGGACTGAGTTAGGAACCAGTAAAGACTTCGGAATCCGATAGGCACCAGTGAAGACTTGGCTATCAGGCACTATAAGGACTTAATTTCGAAGGAACATTCAGCGAAATTAATAAATTTTGACGTCACGTCGAATGCCGCAGTATCACTGCGTGAACAGTGGAAAAGTAAACAGTAAAGTTCCTTACTTTCATTATTTTTTTCTGGCTGTTGTGAGCGAATAAAAGTTTAACAAGGTTTGAAATTATGTGTAAAGTTAGTTGCTAGATGGTAAAACAGCATGTTGTAAAGTACACTCCGTCATGCGCCTTATGTAGTTTTACGTGGACGGTGACCTTCCTTTTGTTTTCAAGGTAAGGTGCACAAAGTTTTATTAAGATCGGAACAACTTAGACTGGAGAGAACACATAGAAAATATTGTGGGGAAGGCGAACCAAAGGTTACGTTTCATTGGCACAACGCTTCGAAGATAAAACAGCTCCACCAAACAGAGTGGCTACATCACACTTGTGCCTCCTCTCCTGGAGTACTGTTGCCCAACGTGGGACCCTGACGTGGTAGGACTGGGGAGAAGACATTGAGAAGGTTCAGAGAAGGGCAGCTCGTTTCCTTTTATCTCGTTACAGGGGGGGGGGGGGGGAGTGTCACGGAATTGTTGCACGATTTGAGGTCGAAATCATTAAAAGAACGACGTTATTCTTTGCGGAAAGTTCTATTTGCGAAATTTCAATCACCGACTTTTACTTCTGAATGTGGTAATATTTTGCTAGCACCCACATACATAGGGAGACATGACGATTCCAATAAAATAGAAATTAGATAAAAAATGAAACAATTTAAGTGTTCTTCCTCTCCGGGGGACACCACCTTGACGAAGCACTGTCCGTGCGGGTAGAGAGGCTTGAGTATCCGTGTGAAGCAGAGGGCTATACCGAAGGTAGAGAACCTGCTGCCGGAAAGGCCTCAGCTGATGGATCAGACCAAGCGTGTCCCACAACGTCCCGTCTTCCTTATCCTCTCCCAGTCCTTTCCCAATTCCTTTCCCAACCCAAGGTGTGATGCAATCGGTGCCGAGGGGTGCGTGGCACATGGGTGGATGTATCTCGAACAGAGCCTCAGGGCTACCGGGCGACCTCACTGAGTAAGTAGCCTTGCACCGCGCGGGGTGGTCGTGGTGTGGACCATATAAATCCCCAAATCTCGTGGGACTAAGATGAACACAGAGAAAGAAAGTAAAAGAATCTGAGGGGCAACTGAGACCTCAGATACTCAGACTTCGGGATCAGGACCGATGGAGTGCACTCCTACTTCTGAATCAGGGTCTAGACCTGAGCAAGAAGTGGGTACTGTAACAGAGAAGTTGGACCAGATTACGATTAAGGCCTTGTCTGGGGCTCAGAGGAGGAAACTTCGCAAGGAACAGAAGCAAAAGGAAGGTAAAGAATGGCTTCCTAAGGATAAGTGGAGGGAATCAAAAGGGCTTGAGCCCAAGACCTCCAAAAAGAAACTGCCTCAGGTCGAAGGGGATACACAGACCCCCTCGACGTCAAAGACAGGTGGCTAGAGGGTTAGGGAGGAATCTAAGACTCCCTCCTCTCTGGACAAGCGTGATCCTAAAAGGCTGAGGCAGGAAATAGGTAAACACACCTATAGTACTGCAGTCTCGGTCTTTAGAATGGTGGTTGTCCAAGAAGGATACCCACTGGTGAGCATCACCTCGCAGCAGGAGGAGCTCGTGCAGATGGATCTCTTTGAAGAGATTGGGGGGGGGGGGGGGAGAGACGCTGGTCCAGGACCCAAATTCAGGAGGGTGTATCTAGATCGTGGTGCCCTCATTTTTGTCTGCGAGGGGGAGCACTCAGCAGAATAGCTTAAGGACAAGGTGCCAATGATATCCCCATGGGAGGATGTGAAGCTGCTGGTCAAGACAGCAACCGAACTCCTGAAGATCGCAAAGGTATCAATATGGGTACCAAAGATCCTTAAGGATGTCCCTCCAAAGGTCATTCTGGAAGGATGAACCCTGGTGGTGGAGGTCGGAGAGAAGTCCCTGAAGGCAATGCGAAAGCAAGGCCTGAAACTGTTTTTAGGGTTCTCGTAGGTCGCCGTCAGGGTAATCAAAGACCTTAAAGGCAATAATGGCAGCAAGATGGGGACTGGAAGTGCTGCAGATAAACCTGCAGCAAAGAGGCCACTGCTGCCCTGAGCCGTCGCCTGGGGAGACAGGAGGTGGACGTGGCCCTTATACAAGAACCCTATTTATACAAAGGGGGTATATCGAGCCTCGGTGGTACTGGAGGTAAGCTGATTTATTCTAGAAATCTAAAAAACTCCAGAACATGCATTTATGTTAGAAATGGAATACCTTTCATACCAATGATGTATTTTTGTTCCAGGGACTTGGTGACCAGCAGGATGCAGCAACGTGAGGAAGGTATCAAGAGGGAAATTGTTTTGGCCTCAGCATACCTTCCTTACGAAGACAGCTCTCCTCCTTTGGAAGTGAGGAGACTGACGGAAGCCTGCCATCGGCAAGGTGACGAACTGATGGTGGAATGTGATGCCAATGCCCAATCTATCGTGGGGCAGCAAGGACACCAGCAGTAGAGGGGAGCACCTTCTTGAATTTCTTCTATCTAACATCTTGGAGATTCTGAATAGGGGTGATGAACCTACATTCAGGAATAGTAGAAGGGAAGAAGTAAGTGACATAACTTTTGGGTCCATGATGATGGGAAGTTACGTCAAACAGTGGCATGTGGTCCTGGAGCCATCCTCATCAGATCACATGTATATTAAATTCAAGGTTGAAATGGGAACCAGACAGACCATGGCCTATAGGAATCCCAGGAAAACGGACTGGACGACATATATGAGAGACCTTGACTTCAGCCTATCGGAAATTAAAACTTCGATAAGGAATCCGTCAGAGTTTGTGGAAGTAACAGAGGCTGTAACCTCTGCTATAGTGACCTCATACCAGGACAACTGCTCAATCACCAAGAAGTGCACAAATAGGAGTGTGCCTTGGTCGAATAATAACCTCGAAATGCAAAGGAAACAGGTACGAAGACTGTTTAACCTTGCGAGGTGCTAAGGATAATAGGCAAAGTATCGTGAGGCCCTTGTGAATTACAACCTTGCCATCAGACGGGCAAAGGAGGCATCCTGAAAGGTATTCTCTGAAGAAGTGGAGGGCACAGCTGCTCAAGCGAGACTTCATGAAATCCTCACTAGGATTCCAACTAATCCAGGAGTAACATTGAGGAAGGAGTATGGTAAGTATACAAAGACAGCACATGAAACGCTCGAACTGCTCCTCAAGAATCACTTTCCTCAATATACTCTGGGGGATAACTCAGACCAGAATGCGATTCCTGAGAGACAACGGTTCTCAGGTATTCGCAATGAGGACTGGGATCTGGCCAAGAAGTGTGTCGATTTCAGTAAGGTCCGATGGGCGGTGGGATTATTTTAACCATTCAAGTCACCTGGCCCCGATGGAATCATTCCAGCTCTCCTGCAACAAGCGGGAGAAAATTTTATTAGATTCCTATGCAGGTTATTCAGGGTTAGCCTAACTGCAGGAATCATTCCCAATGCCTGGATGGTAGTGAAGGTCGTCTTCATTCCAAAGCCAGGGAGAATTGATCATAGCAAGGCCAAGGATATGAGACCAATCAGCCTGTCCTCCTTCATTCTTAAGACATTGGAAAAGCTGGTTAATGTGCATGTTGGAGAAAGGAGGTTAAGTAGGGCTCCTCTACATTCAAACCAACATGCATATCAACCAGATAAATCATGTGAGACAGCTCTCCACCAACTTGTTGGGAAGGTGGAGAAAGCACTACACATTCAGGAAATAGCCCTCTGTATCTTCCTGGACATTAAGGGGGCTTTTAGCAACACAACCTTCGATTCCATGGTTAGGGCAGCAGAGGTGCATGACCTAGGGACCACTATATGTAGGTGGAATAGGGCCATGCTCAGTGGAAGAAAGGTAGAGGCTACCATGATGAATGAAAAAATGGTAATTAACACCACTAGGGGTTGCCCACAAGGAGGAGGTCTTTCCCCTTTATTGTGGAATCTAGTGGTAAATGATCTCATTGGAGAATTAAACTCTAGGCAGTACTTTTGCCAAGGATACGCAGATGATATTGTCATAGTAATACTTGGCAAATTTGCTGACACAGTGAAGAATATGGCACAAGGTGCATTGGACATTGTGCAAGACTGGTGCAGAAAACAGGATCTGGGGGTTAGTCCTAAGAAGACTGTTGTTGTACCATTCACAAGGAAACATATCCAACACTCAAGTTGGAATCTAAAGCTTTTCAATGAAGCGCTACCTGTGAAGGGGACAGTGAAATATCTAGGGGTTACCCTAGATAAGAAACTGACATGGACCCTTCACATTAGGAATACTTGTTCCAAGGCAAAAGTACTATAGTAAGTACCAGGAGAGCTTGTGGCAAAAATTGGGGCCTGAGCCCCATGGGTATGCATTGGATATACACCCAGGATCACCTATGGGGCGGTCGTGTGGTGGAAGAAGGTAGAAGAGCAGGTTGCTGCTAAGGAGCTTGGTAAGGTGCAGAGACTAGCCTGCTTAGCCATAACAGGCGGAATTAGCAGCACACCAACTGTTGGGATGGAAACCATGCTGGATATGCCCCCATTTCACCTTTGGGTCAAGATGGAGGCAGCAGCTGGTGCATACAGACTCAAATCTGGCAACAACTGGAACTCTTTGGGATATCCAGAATCACACACTAAAATAGTGAGTGAGGTAAATATAGGAAAGGTTTGGGAAATGCCAGCTGACTATATTATAACCCCATACTGCTTCAACAAGCCTTTCAGTATAACAATTGTGAAGTAGGAAGCAGTGGGAGAAAATAGTTCGACACCGTACGGGGGATATTCTCTGGTTCACTGACGGGTCGAAATCAGACCAAGGCGTTGGGGCTGGGGTATACGGGGTGCACCCAAGACTGAAGGGCGTCATCTCTCTAGGGAAACTGGCCTCAGTATTCCAGGCCGAAATCACTGCCATCAGGGTATGTGTGGAGGAGAATTTGCGTAGGTGCTACAAAGATCGTAGCATCTATATCTATTCAGACAGCCAGGCAGCCCTGAGATCACTGGCAGCTCCTGCAACAAGGTCTAAAATTGTTGCAAAATGTCACAGGGTTCTGGTGAAGCTAGGGGAAAGTAATAGAATAAATCTATTGTGGGTCCCTGGCCACTCGGGGATCAGTGGCAACGAACATGCCGACATATTAGCCAGGATGGGGGCAGAGTCTCCATTTATTGCAACGGAACCTGTTCTGACAATCACCAAGGCAATGATAAAATTGGAGCTACGTAACTGCCTCAGAAGACAGCACGTAGAATATTGGACCAAAGTCCATCAACAAAAACATGCAAGGTAATGATGCCAAAGCTATGTTTTAAGCTCTGCAATCCTGGGCCTGAACAGGAGAGAGATTAGACTTATGGTTGGATTGCTGACAGGTCATGGGAATTTCAAAAAACACCTACATACAATGGGAATAATAGATGAGGACCCTAAATGTAGGATCTGTGATGACGGTGATGAAACTGCATCACATCTAATCTTCGAATGCATTGCATTGGAGAGTAAAAGGCACAGAACATTTGGGACAACCAGACCCGAAGAAATTGTGTCTAATAAAGATCTGGGAAAGGGACTCCTTGCACTGTTCAAGGGCATTGGTTGGCTTTACTAGATATACAGGGAGCGATACCGCACAATAAACTTAGTTTCGGTGCGGGAAGTGGCGGGTTGGACCAAGACTGTTTTGGCTTCCCTGGAAAAATCAAATCAAGTGTTCTTTCTTTCGGCGCGCTATTAGAGAATGGAACGGTAGAGAAAGGATATGAAAGTGGTTATTGAAACCTCTTCCAGGCACCTAGATGTGATTTGCAGAGTATCTATGTAGATGTAAAGATGTAGATTAGTATCAGCGACTGTTGTAAAGTACGTTCCTCCATCCACCGACTGAATTAATATGTATAAAGTTACATTCTTCTTGGTTTGAAGGTCCACAGTGTAAAAGTTTATCAAGTCGAATGAAAGGTACGCAAGCCACGAATCTAATGTTGATACCAAATTCCCAAGTGCGATTTTGTTTCAATATTTCTGCTGTTCCTTTGCCTTTAAATATTTTGTCCAAGCCACCATTGTATTAAAAAGAACAAAATAAAATTATTAAACTCGTTCATGCCAATTCTACGCTTTAGCGAGACTAACGCAAAGCAGATAAAAGACTGTATCTTATGAGATACAAGCTTACACGGCACGTGTCTCAAGATGGTAGTACGTTAAACATAACTGTCAAGTTCATGTGTTTACTCTTTCCTGAAAAGAAAAGGAGTCTTAACCGAAAGACACTTAGATGAACAGACGGTTTCAATTTTTAAGAATTGAGGTACTTAACCCTTAAAATTTCCTGAAAAATGTTTAAAATGGCATACCAATATAAAAAAAAATTAAATGTGTTTAGTTAGCAAGAAAATCATACGTGAACTGTTGAACTGATTTGGCTAGTTCTAGTAAGAACTAAGTTGGGAAAGAAAAATTGAAAAAATGGAGAGAAAATGGAACAACCGGGAAATAATGAAAGGGCTTTTGCAATGCAATTTTTGCTTGAATTAAGGCTACAACTTACGATTCGAACGACGGAAATGCGTACTTTTTATTTTATTTTATTTTATTTATTTATTTAGTCTGCTTTATATGTTTATGTCTGTGAAAAGTTTCAGAATAAAATTCGGGGCATTTACAAAATAAAGTTGGAAAATTCGTATAAATTACAAAACCCACACCTTTTGTATTCTTTTTTCGGTTATAACTGATGGTAGCAACGACTTATTTGGTTGGTCCAATCACTATTACATTTGGCAGCTACATGCGTTTTTTCAAGCGGAAGAGAGGTACCACATCTTATACACCGTTTGATTAATCATCATGAAAGGGGATATAGATATGTAACTTTTACGAAGATTTCTTCGCGAGAAACATTAAATATTTTAGGGCGTGGCAATATAGACGAATTATAATAAAATGTAACATATTATGGGACTTCAAAGTTCCAACAGGATATAATACTATTAGGAGATATGAAATTCTTATCTCTGTTTGCGTAAGGATTTACCAGAAACGAACGGATAGAAATGCCATAAGCATGTTATGGCATATTCCGTCGATGCTTGAAGGAACAAAGACATATTAAAAACTTAAACTCTATATTTATGTCACATCACCTACAACGTAGGGTCTGAAAGGGCTATGGAATTTTAAAAACTTAAATACCTATATTTTTGTTCCACAATGTTATTTATAAATTGTGGAACAGAAACACAGTATTTCATGGACAAGAAGGACCCATTTCTGCCAACCATTATAAAGTGCTAGCAACTATTACCAGCTACAAATGATCGATTGTGAACTTATGTGCAATTAATCAGTGTCGATAAAATTATTCACCTATGGCACTATCGAAACATGTTCCTATTCCGCTCCCTTTACTTTCCAGTCACTCAACATGAACAATAAAAGACTTTACGTAAATTTAATTAAAATCAGGGAAGTCTTGAAATATTTGAGTCAGTAAATAATAATTTGTACCATTATTGTAATTCAAAGTATAGTTAGTAACAATTGCAGGTCACTGATTATAAGCATATTGTGTAACCACTGAATGGTAGAAAGCATTTAATATGTATTTTGTTCAAATGTTCAAATGTTTGTAGAGCTTATGGGACGTATCTACCGGGTCATCAGTCCAAATGCGCAAATGTTTGTAAATCTATCGGACCAAACTGCGTGGTCATCAGTCCGTAGCTTACAAACTACTTAAACCTAGATAAACTAACCTAAGGACAACACGCACACCCATGCCCCAGGGAGGACTCGCACCTCCACGGCGAGCAACCGCGCGCTCCGCAGCGAGACGCTTTAGACCGCTCGGCTACTCCACCGCGGCGGTCATCAGTCCCTAAACTTACAAACTACTTATGAACTAGTTACTACTAAGGACGGCACAAATATCCATGCCCGAGGGGGGATTCGAACCCCCGACCGTATTGGCCGTGCAGACCGTGTTTGGCGCACCGCAGTCCCCTCAGCCACCGCGGCCCGCATGTATTTTGTGTTTGGTATTCAATTCACGTGTATAAAGAAGCACTTCAGTACTTTGTCAAGGCCTTAAAGTGAACAATATAAATACGCTGCCACTAAATGTCAGATAGTAGACACGTTTGTCACTATTGTAGGAAACAATAGCTGATGTCGTAACTCACGTAATCATTCAGCTAGTCATTATAGGCAAAGTTCAACCAGATCAGTTGAAGTTACTATTGCTAACCAAGGTACCTAAACTGGTATGGCAAGCGTAATGGTGATGCATTGATTTTACGTAGAATTCTTGCATGCATTTTTCTTATACCAATTTTCATGTTCATTAGAGGAAATTTTGCTAATTATTCCATTGCATAAGTAACCTAAATTTACTGATTTTATATTCCTCTGTGTTTCCTGGAATTGTGGTGTGCTCCCTTAGACTGAATTTTGTGACGACGTTCTTTCTAAATTAACCATTCGGTTATTGCTGTTACTTCACAGTATATTTCCACCGAATAAATCCGTTGCTCCTACATCGAGCTGGCAACCATATCTATTTGTGTTGTTTGTGTTGTGGTCTTCAGTCCGGAGACCGGTTTGATACAGCTCTCCACAACACCCTATCCTGAGCAAGCCTCTTCATCTCCACATAAGAACGGCAACCTACATCTATCTGAATCTGCTTCCTGTATCCATCTCTTAGTCTTCCTCTGCGGTTTATACCCCACACACTTTCCTCCAACTCTAAATTCACAATCCCTTGATGTCTAAGAATGTGTCCTATCAATATATCCCTTCTTTTAGTAAAGGCATGCCAGAAATTTCTTTTCTCCCCAATTCCGTTCAGTACCTCCTCATTAGTTACGCGATCCCCCCACCTAATCTTCAGCATTCTTCTGTAGCACCGTATTTCAAAAGCCTCAATCCTCTTCCTGTCCGCACTGTTTATCGTCCATGTCTCACTCCCATACAAGGCAACACTCAATACAAATGCCTTCAGAAAGGACTTCCTTAGGCTTAAATCAATATTCGATGTTAACAAATTTCTCTTTTTCAAGAACGCTTTTCTATCCTATGCCATTCTGCATTTTATATCCTCTGTACTGCGACCATCATTTGTTATTTTACTGCCTAAGTAACAAAACTCATCTACCTCCTTTATTGCTTCGTTACCCAATCTAATTCCTTAAGCATCACCTGATTTTCTTACACTGCACTCCATTACCCTAGCTTTGCTCTTGTTAATCTTCATCTTACACGCACCTCTCAGCACACTGTCCATTCCGTTCAACTGCTCTTCCAGGTCCTTTGCTGTCTCTGACAGAATTACAATGTCGTCTGAAAAACGCAATGTTTTCAATTCTTCACCCTGAACTTTAATTCCTTCTCCAAATTTCTCCTTGCTTTCCTTTATAGCTTGCTCAATGTACAAATTGAATAACAATGGAGAAAGACTACAACCCTGTCTTACTCCCTTTCCAACCACTGTATCCCTCTCATGCCCTTCAACTCTGACAATCGCTGTCTCGTTTTTGTACAAGTTGTAAATAACTTTACGCTCCATATATTTTACTCCTGCTTGCTTCACAATTTGAAAGAGTTTATACCAATCAACATTGTCAAAAGCCTTCTCCAAATCTACAAAAGCTAGAAATGTAGGTTTGCCTTAATCTATCTTCTAGGATAAGCCGTAAAGTGACCTTTCCCTCTCTCGTCAAAGTTTTTTTCAAGGTACCCTCTGTCATGTACCACGTTTGTGTACCCATTGATCTTCCTTTTGGTTTAAAGGTAATGTCTGCAAAAATTCATAAAGACTGGAGCAAAACTATGCATTTTGTAAAATTCCGTAAGTTAAGTACCCTTCACCATGCACCGAACGAAGTTTTATATAGACAGTGACATTCCTCTCGTTTTTAAGGTAGAGTGTGCAAAATTTCATCAATATCGGAAAAAAGCTGTAGATCTGTATGCAATAGAAACGCAGGGTTAGATTAAAAACCCACTTTGTTGTTCTCAAATATTCCAGTTTTATTTCAAACAACCCTTGTTCTGAGAGTAACAAAAAAGGATCTGCGAAATCGGTTGAGCCGTTTTTCAAGTTATGGCGCAACCAAGATATTTAGGGATACATTTTTATGTTGCAAAGTACCCTCCCCCAGGCACCGTATGAAACTTAAGGTAGACGGTGACGTTTCTCGTGTTTTGAAGGTCAAGCGTGCGAAATTTCGTGAATCTTTATTAAAAGTATGCGCCGCCATGTACCTATCACGAAATACTTCCTTAGCTGACGTTTTCTGCCTATAAACTACCTTCCTGCAAAATTTCAGCTTCATAGATGACGTAGTTTTCGAGTTTTCGTGATTAGTCAGTGAGTGAGTGTCCCTTCGCTTTTATATAGATAGAGATTAAGAAAACAGATTGCTTAATTTTGGATGCAAAAGGATTAAGGGAGACTTGCAGAAAAAAATAAATAGTAACATGTACATCTGTGATGCTAACTTTATTTGATACAAGGTCATGCCCGATGCGACAGTTTGACAGCATCTACACCGAAACTGTTGCGAGCGGTAGACATCTTTTCGTTTCATCATTTTGTGCTGAGACGGGAGGGGGGGGGGAGGGGGTGTCAGTACAAAACGCTTCATAAAAGTCCGATATTACATACATACTTTGTTGCAGGTCCCATTTTCCAATAATTGATGCAAAAAAACTGGGTATTCGCACGCTGTGACCTCTCATTATTTATGACGTCATATCTCCTGAGCTATGTGTCGTGCTCTTTTGTTTTTGTTTCAGGAACCTTCGTGGGCGTACGGTGAACAGTTCACCAAAGTGTCATTGCAATCCAATGAACGGTTTATGAACATATAGAGGACATACAAACATTCATATATAAATAATCCATCGCCAAACGATCATCATTGCGAATTAGATCGCAAAATATCGTTTGTGTGTGTGTAACCTCCACCACATTACCGGTTTCACCACCGATAGCTTTATGCGGGTAATTAATTCATTACGCACACGGGTGATACTAAAGATTAATTCCTCGCGATTGCCGATAGCGTAAGCCGGTAAGGTTACAGCTGGAAATGTGCAGGAAAGGGTTAACACAGTCCGCGCAGTCGCTGTATGCATTAAGTCACAGTGTCTTAATGCTGGCCGGCCACAATGGCCGAACGATCTGCGGCGCTCCAGTCACAGTCTGCATGGCCGCTACGGTCGGGGGTTCCAATACTCCGTCGGGGATGGATGTTTGTGTCGTCTGTAGTAGTTCATGACCCCGTAGTTAAGTCCCTTATGCTTAAGAAACATTTAAACATCTTAATGCCGTGGCTCAGTGACCCCGATCAGAGGGGAAGGGAGGGGGGGGGGGGTAAACGCTCTCTGTAATAAAAAGAAAAGGTGAGCCAAACATTCTACGAACATTCAAGAACGAACTAAACCAACGACCGTAAAGCAATCTACCTGAAGGAAAAAAAGTGTTATAGCTCTTGTCTAGTAGAGGCCAAGGCTTCGAATCCCTGCCGTGGCACAAATTTTAATTCATTGACTCTCCTTCAATTCAATGAGGTGTTTGTGTTTATCAAAACACGGTAGTAGGAAAAGGGCGCCGGTCGCGGAGGCCGGACGGTCTGTGGTGCGCCAGTCACTTTCTGCACGGCCACTACGGTCGTGGGTTCGAATCCCCCCCCCCCTCAGGCATGGACGATTGTGTCGTCCTTAGTATTAGCTAGTTGATAAGTAATTTGTAAGTTTAGGGACTGATGACCCCGTAGTTGAGTCCCATAAGCTCTACAAACATTTCAAAGTTCCAGTAAAAGGGCGCGGTACCGTCAACACTACGGCGCCGTCGACAGGTGCGCATTCCGGAGGACGCCGCAGCCGGTGCCGGCTCCCGAAAAACGTCCCCAGCGGCCCCCGGCGGCAGCTGGTGCCACGCGCGCCTGCAACCCTTTTTGTGGTGGCGGCGGCGGCGGCGGCGGCGCCTGCGACAGCTGCCGGTCCCGCCGCCCTGCTACCGCCGCCGCGGCGGCTCCAGAACGCCGTTCCTGGAGCCTCCAGACTGCGGGCGCGCTGGAAATAAAGCCAGAGACGAGCGCCGGCTGTCGCGAGCGCAGGGCCGTCTGCGTCTGGAAGGGGTGAGGCCGCGTCTAGACTCGCTAGCAGTCGCAGGCGATCGGGGGGGAAATGATGGAAATGTGCGTCTAGACATCCAGATTTAGTTTCCCACAGAAATTGCTTCTGGTGGCTTCGTGAGAGTCTACACCAGTGTTTTTCAAGCTGTGGGTCTCTAACCCCAGGGAAGTCGCGAATACTTGGTCGGGGGTCGCCATTACGTCAGTTAGTACTTGCACCATAAAATAACCAAGAGATCAGTAATACAAAACTGTATGTAACTACGGAGTTCCTTCTGTAACATTCGTTATCAATTCAATATATCTTACAAGGAGATCACATAAGTATCGGATTTTAGTATTTCTTTATATTTAAGGTTCGTGACTGTGGTGTCGCAAAAGTCCAAAATGCGCGCCACCTACTTTCGCCGCGCGCCGCCATGCACGCACGGCGCGGCGTTCTTACGACGACAGCCACGAGCGCCCTCTGCGACAACTCCGCTCGTGGCCACCACTGAACGACATCGTTCACTTCGGACTGAGATAGCAACAAGTTAGGACCTTCGGAATCAGATAGGCACCAGTGAAGACTTTGCTATCGTATAGGCACTAGGCAGGCCTCTAACAACTATGTATCAGCATTCTGCAGTACTGATCTCTGTAAAAGTTAAGTATTGTATAAATTCTGTTCAATATATATCTCGTTCAAATTTACTCTAGTGTTTCTAGTTTCTGGCTGCTACCCTCCGTACCTGCACCAGCGTGCTATCTTTATTCCTGTGTCGGTCTCATTCCACTCGGCCACCGACACCTACCACGGAAACGAGACACAAAAGCGGCGACGAGGCTGGAACACAAAAGTGACCACTCTCATGAACCACAGACATTGCCGAGGTGGGGTGGCTTGCGTGCCTCAACGATACAGATAGCCGTACCGTACGTACAACCACAGCGGAGGGGTATCTGTGGTGAGGCCAGACAAACGTGTGGTTCCTGAAGAGGGGCAGCAGCCTTTTCAGTAGTTACAGGGGCAACAGTCTGAATGATTGACTGTGCTGACCTTGTAACATCAGCTAATGTGGCTTTGCCACACACTTACTGCGAACGGCTGAAAGCAAGGGGAAACTACAGCCGTTACTTTTCCCGAGGACATGCAGCTCTACTGTATGGAAATATGATGATGGCATCCTCTCGGGTAAAATATTCCGGAGGTAAAATAGTCCCCCATTCGGATCTCCGGGCGGGGACTACTCAGGAGGATCATGTAAGACAACACTGGCATTCTACGGATCGGAGCGTGGAATGTTAGATCCTTTAATCGCGTAGGGAAGCTAGAAAATTTAAAAAGGGAAGTGGATAGGTTGAAGTTAGATATAGTGGGAATTAGTGAAGTTCGGTGGAAAGAGGAACAGGATTTCTGGTCAGGCGAGTACAGGATTATAAATACGGAATCATGGGGGGTATTACAGGAGTAGTTCTGATAATGAATAAGAAAATAGGAATGCGAGTAAACTACTGTGAGCAACACAGTGATCGCATTATCGTAGTCAAGATAGATACGAAGCCAACACCGACCACAGTAGTACAGGCTTAAATGCCAACTACCTTTGCCGATAATGAGGAGATCGAAGAAATATATGAGGAGCTAAAGGAAATTATTCAGACAATTAAGTGAGAGGAAAACTTAATTGTTATGGGAGACTGGAATTCGGTAGTAGGACAAGGAAGGGAAGGGAAGATAGTAGGTAAATATGGTCTGGGCAAAAGGAATGAAAGAGGAAGCCGCCTGGTAGAATTTTGCACGGAACATAATTTAGTTATAAAAACACCGGGTTTAAGAATCACAAAAGAAGGTTGTATACGTAGAAGGGACCAGGAGACACAGGGAGATACCAGATAGATTTTATAATGGTAAGACATAGCCATAGACCAGGTTTTAAAATGTATGACATACCCAGGGGCAGATATAGACACTGACCATAACTTGTTGGTTATGAACTGTAGGCTGAAAATGAAGAAACTACAAAAAGGTAGGAAAATAAGGTGATGGGACATGGATAAATTGAACCTGAAGATCTTAAGAATTTCAGAGGGAGCTTTAGGCAACAATTGACAGAAACGGGGGAAAATAAAACAGCAGAGGAGGAATGGGTAGCATGAGAGATGAAATATTGAAGGCAGCAGATGACAAAAGAGGAAGGAAGGCAAGACCTATATATATTGAGGGGCTCTATGAAGGAAATGAAGTTAGCGGCAATATTGTAGAAAGGGGATAAGAAGTAGATGAGGATGAAATAGGAGATACTATACTGAGAGATGAATTTGACAGAGCACTCAAAGACCTAAGTCGAAACAAGGCCCCTGGAGTAGATGACATTCCCTCAGAGCTGCTGAACTCTCTGGGAGAACCAGTCATGACAAACCTGTTTCACCTGGTGTATAAGATGTATGAGACAGGTGAAGTACCCTCAGACTTTAAGAAAAATGTTATAATCCCCATTCCAAAGAAAGCAGGCGCAGACAGGTGTGAAAATTACAGAACCATCCGTTTAATAAGTCTTCGTTGCAAAATATTAACACGAATTATTTACAGAAGGACGGAAAAGCTGGTAGAAGCCGACCTCGGGGAAGATCAGTTTGGGTTCAAGAGGAATGTAGAAAATCGGGAGGCAATACTCACTTTACGGCTTATCCTAGAAGATAGATTAAGGCAAACCTACATTTCTAGCTTTTGTAGATTTGGAGAAGGCTTTTGACAATGTTGATTGGAATAAACTCTTTCAAGTTCTGAACCAAGCAGGAGTAAAATATAGGGAGCGTAAGGTTATTTACAACTTGATCAAAAATCAGACAGCGGTTGTCAGAGTTGAAGGGCATGAAAGGGATGCAGTGGTTGGAAAGGGAGTAAGACAGGGTTGTAGCCTTTCTCCATTGTTATTCAATTTGTACATTGAGCAAGCTATAAAGGAAAGCAAGGAGAAATTTGAAGAAGGAATTAAAGTTCAGGGTGAAGAATTAAAAACATTGCGTTTTGCCGACGACATAGTAATTCTGTCAGATATAGCAAAGAACCTGGAAGAGCAATTGAACGGAATGGACTGTGTGCTGAAAGGTGCATATAAGATGAACATTAACAAGAGCGAAACTACGGTAATGGAGTGTAGTGTAAGAAAATCAGGTGATGCTGAAGGAATTAGATTAGGTAATGAAGCAATAAAGGAGGTAGATGAGTTTTGTTACTTGGGCGGTAAAATAACAAATGATGGCCGCAGTACAGAGGATATAAAATGCAGAATGGCAATGAGTAGAAAAGCGTTTTTGAAAAAGAGAAATTTGTTAACATCTAATACTGATTTCAGCCTAAGGAAGTCCTTTCTGAAGGCATTTGTATGGAGTGTTGCCTTGTATGTGAGTGAAACATGGATGATAAACAGCGTGGACAGGAAGAGGGTTGAGGCTTTTGAAATGTGGTGCTACAGAAGAATGCTGAAGATTACGTGAGTGAATCGCGTAACTAATGAGGAGATACTGAACAGAATTGGGGAGAAAAGAAATTTCTGGCATGCCTTTACTAGGGATAGATTGGTAGGACACATTCTTAGACATCAAGGAATTGTGAATTTAGCGTTGGAGGGAAGTGTGTGGGGTAAAAACCACAGAGGAAGACTAAGAGATGGATACAGTAAGCAGATTCAGACAGATGTAGGTTGCCGTTCTTATTTGGAGATGAAGAGGCCTGCTCAGAATAGAGTATTGTGGAGAGCTGCATCAAACCAGTCTCCGGACTTTAGACCACAACAACAACAATGTTCGTGAAGTAAAGAACTTGAATATCAATAAGCTAAAGCCAGTCGATGCAACTCTCAAAAATTCTTGAGAAAATCATCTTTGGAATTTTGCAAAGTGGACATAAGTACCAGTAATTAAAACAGTTGCAGCATCTATTGGATTAGCTCAGGTTGCGAGTCATGGCGAGCGTAAGGACGGGCTATAAGGAAAAAAAAGCTATAAAGAAAAAAAAAAAGTGTTAGCGTACTGACAGAGTCAGAGGTTCGAATCCCACTGGGACAAATAATTTTCATTTCGTTTTCCTATTCAGTTATATAAAACATTTTGGGATCTCTAATTCAGTTTGTTGTTTCTGTTTTTGTTTATATGTTCGTAGACGTGTTGAAATCCTTGTCACGCAAAACGATGGTTGTGTAGGGTAGCTTCTTGGAAATCTAGGGAGATGAGTTTTCAAATACAGAGCCGTAGCTCTTCAGAAACTGAACAATCAAAGACTACCGTTGTCAACTAATAGTGAAGCCAATACTGTAAAAAATTTAACTTACGTTTCTTGATTGACTATCATTATTAACAATCTTCCATGTTGAATTTTGAAAGAACTAAAAGGTTTTGAAGGAATTTGAGTTACACAGATTCAGAAATCATAGGTGTCAACTACTTTCACCAGCAATCCAAATAACAGACGTCTCCCGGCACACCACCCAGTCCGTAACATGACACAGACGACGCAGCCAACCCTATCGACATGATGAAGAAGGTATGTGAATTCAACAGACCAAGCAACGCTCTGTCATTGTCTCAACTCGACCGACGAAGGTCATATGCCCGTTTCAGTCGTAGTTGCCGACGTCGTGGTGTTAACGTTTACACGTGCATCCGACGTCGGTGGCGAAGGCCCATCGTTAAAGAGTGTTAGCGAGCGCTGTGAGTTCAGAAACAGTTTTCTCAGCGCTAGAGTGACGTAAATGTTCGCATCTTTCCACTGTATTGACTTCTAAGCTTAAACATACCTCAGTATAAGACATAAAGTTTAGCTTTATACCTCATATGTTCCGGATAAACACGGGATCTTACTAGTGGACAGGCAGAGAGACATCAAATGAGACAAAAAAAATACGTTAAGTTCTTAGTTTTCACAATTTGGTGTGTAAAATCCTGATTAAAGCAATAGAAAAAAGAATCCCGGTTGAAAAGCTGGGAGCTGGTTGCCCGTCGCGCTCACCTGTGGAAACGGCGCTAAGTAACTTTCTCATTTAGCCCGCGGCACACGACTGGCCAGCAGGTAACTGTATACGATTCGTACACGCTTCCAGCATTAGCTGGGCTAGCTGCGCCACTGAAAGCCGTTTATAAACAAATAGGGACCACGAAACACCCGGTCGGGGATTTTCCGAGGCGGGAGGCCGGTCACGCTGCACGGGGACCTGGGAGCCCTGGGGCGTTATCCGCAGGGCGGAGCGCAGCACTGCTAAGTGGCCGGCACGGGGTTCGCTACGAGATTACGACTGGGCGCGCAGAGCGGGGCGGCAACTTCGCACGGCTATCGCAGTCGCGTTTCCTAACTTTCAGTGCCACACTTGGAGCTTATCTGCAGGAGAGAACACAATGAAGGAAGGAACGGAGATTAGGGTTTAACGCCCAGTCGACAGCGTGTTCGTTAAGCCCCTTTTACGTGATGGACTTTCTTGTCTCAGTTGAATAGTCGAGACGAGTGAGTCTACCATAGCACCCCTGGCGTATATTTTCCGTAGAAAGATAGATACTGCCTACAGGAAAATAAAAGAGATATTTGGAGACAAGAAAAGCAGCTGTATTAATATCAAGAACTCAGAGGGAAAACCAGTACTAAGCAAAAAGGGGAAAGCTGAACTGTGGAAGGAATATATAGAGGGCATATACAAAGGAAATAAACTTGAAGGCAGTATTCTAGAAATGGAAGACAAAGTGGATGAAGATGAGATAGGAGATATGATACTGCGAGAAGAATTTGACAGAGCGCTGAAGGATTTGAGTCGAAAAAAGGCCCCCGGAGTAGATGATATTCCGTCTGAACTGCTGATATCGTTAGGAGAGCCAGTCATGAAAAAATTGTATCACCTGGTATGCAAGATGTATGAGATAGGGGAAATACCCTCCGACTTCAAGAAGAATATTATAATTGCAAAGAAAGCAAATGCAGACAAGTGTGAAAATTGCAGAACTATCAGTTTAATTAGTCATGGTTGCGAAATACTAAGACGAATTATTTACAGACGAATGGAAAAACTTGTGGAATCTGACCTCGAGGAAGATCAGCTCGGATTTAGGAGAAATGTAGGAACGCGGGAAGCAATACTCACAATACGACTTATCTTAGAAGATAGACTAACATTTTTAACATTTGTAGATTTGGAGAAAGCTTTTGACAATGTCGACTGGAATACACTCTTCCAAATTCTGAAGGTGGCAGGAGTAAAATATAGGGAGCGAAGAGTTATATTCAGCCTATACAAAAACAAGACAGTGGTTATTAGAGTTGAAGGGCAAGAGGTTGGGATGGGCATAAGACAGGAATGTAGCCTTTCCCCAATGCTGTTCAATCTGTACATTGAGCAAGCAGTGAAAGAATGGAAGGATAAATTCGGAGATGGAATTAAAGTTCAGGGAGAAGAAATAAAAAGTTTGCGGTTTGCCCATGACATAGTAATTTCGTCAGAGACTGCAAAGGACCTGGAAGAGCAATTGAATGGAATGGACAGTGTCTTGAAAGGATGATATAAGATGAACATTAACAAGAACAAAACGAAGGTAATGGAATGTAATATCAGAAAATCAGGTGATGCTGAAGAAATGAGATTAGGTAATGAGGCAATAAAAGTAGTAGACGAGTTTTTTTATTTGGTAGCTAGATAACTTCTGATGGCCGAAATAAAGATATAAAATTCGTCCATCACGTCAAGTCGTCCACAAGAGTACAAAAAGAAATCCGTTAAACTTTGTTTACAAGATAAATCAATCAAAAGTGAAGGCCGTTAACTCCACAAAATACCTAGAAATTACTATTACTTCAGACTTAAACTGGAAGGAACACGTATATAATGTCGTGGTATAGGCTAACCAGAGACTGCGTTTTATTGGCAGAAACCCTTAAAACATGAAACAGAATACTAAAGAAAGCCCATACACTACGCTTGTCCGTCCCTTTTTGGAGTTTGGTGCCCAGTGTGGGATCCTTATCAGGTGGGTTTGACGGAGGACATCGAAAGAGTCCAAAGAAGAGCAGCTCATTTCGTATTGTCACCATTAGGGGAGACAGCGTCACGGAAATGATACAGGATCTGTGACGGGAATCATTACAACAACGGCGCTTATCGCTGCGGCGTGGGCTACTTACGAAATTCCAATCGCCAACATTCTCCTCGGAATGCGAAAATATATTGTTGACTCTCACTTACATAGGTAGAAAAGATCCTCAGAGTAAAACACGAGAAATCAGAGCTCGAACGGAGAGATTCAGGTATTCTTTCTTGCCTATGGTAGATAAATAGTATAAAGATGGTTCGATGAACCCTCTGTCAGGCACTTAAATATGATTTTCAGAGTATCCCATGTAGATGTAGATCTGCCAGCGTGTTTATGCCAACAGTAAAATTGGGAGCCGGTGGTGCTACGGTGCCGTTGCGCTACCTCAGAACAGGCCTACATCAAAGTATTAAGCACCTTCTTGCTTCCCATTGTTAAAGAGGCCGCGGTGGAGTGAAAGTGGGGTCTAAGGCGCCTCGCTGTGGGGCGCGTGTTCGCGTTGCTCGCCGTCTGAGGTTTGACTTCTACCTTGAGCGCGCGCGCGCGCGCGCGCGCGCACGTGCGTGTGTGTGTGTGTGTGTGTGTGTGTGTTGTCCTAAGGTTAGTTTAAGGTGTCAGCCTAGGGACTATTATCCACAGAAGTTAAGTCTCTTAGCTTCATAAAATAAAGGCAATTCGGGGATGGCGATTGCAATTTTCAACACGATCGTGCACTTGCTAATAATGTACAGCCTGTGACGGAGTGGATACACTATAACAACATCCCTGTAATGGACTGGCCTACACAGAGTCCTGACGTGAATCCTACAGAACACGTTTGGAATGTTTTGGAACGTCATCTTCGTGCCAGACCTCACCGACCTACATAGATGCCTCTCCTCCGCGCAGTACTCCGTGAAGAATGGGCTGCCATTCCCCGAGAAACCTTCCTGCACCAGATTGAACGTATACCTGCAAGAGTGTAAGGTGTCATCAGTGCTAAGGGTGAGCCAACACCATAGTGAATTCCAGAATTACCGACGAACTTATAGCCATCTTCAGCCAGGTGTCTGGGTACTTTTGATCACATGGTGTACGAGTATCGATTTAAATGATGAGTGAGGTTATGAGGGCATTTTTTCGTAAGAGCAGGAATTGAAAATCGATTTTATTAATGACTAAAGGGTAATAACTACTTGATGATTTTGTCGATTGTCATGTGGTAAATTTTTTATACTAACGAGAACCAAATATATAGCAAAAGTATCGTCCAAACATTTCAGAACATATATTTACTAGCTGGAGAAAATGTATAATTGCAGATACATCAATGAACATAAAAAATGCCGTTATAAGCGCCTTTTATGTCAATAACTAAATGTCGTTTTCTTGCTAACGGTCAAATATCATCGAAAATAATTTTCTCATTTGTTCTATTTGGATGTTGAAATATTTTTCATTAAAACTCCTTTATTTAAAAGGTTCGTATTTATCCGTAGTGTAGGCTTTTTCCCTATAAAACGCAAATACCTTTGTAGATATTGCGTCTCTTTTTTTTTTTTTTTTTTTTTTTTTTTTTTTTTTTTTTTTTTTTTTTTTTTTTTTTATGAGAACGCAAAGCAGAAAAGAAAATATTAGGCTATGGTGCTATCTTTTTTGGTGTGAAGAGAACACAAAGCAAGCAACCGAATAAATTTTAAGAAATGCCAAAGCATTCCTATAATTACAAGTACATTCTTCTAATAAAGGATTAAAATGGGTTATTCCCTTTTCTGCGTCGGATATACAAACTTACAAGAAAAGGACACGAGCAGGCTAGTAAAGCCTATTAGATTCTGAAAATTCGCCTCGTGCCAAAACTAGACAATTATCGAGAGCAGCTATATCGCCTCAGTCGCTGACGTGATCCAAAGACTCTCATTCCTGTAAGTCGTCTACTGAGAACAGTAATAAATTTGAAAGACGGCCACTGTGGTGGTAAAATCATGCGCCAGTCGTTATAACACATCTTCGTTTCACTTATGTCACAAACATAAGTTCGATCACAAGATATTAATATAATATACGAACATTTTTGACGATTTTTTAGTTACGGTACCAAAAGAAATTTGCCATAACTGCTTGCTAAGAACTAACCGCAGGTTATTACGTTAGCATTAGTGCAAAATATATAGCATTCATGTATTTGGTGCTCCACGTTTTTGAGCCTAGTGTGCATTGTGACTTAAAAATAGCAGCGAGGAACATTAAAAAAAGAAAACATATGCAAATTCAGAAAAAGTACGCTCTAGGACCAAAGTCCCTAATATTAACATAAAAATATATGCACATATGCATCAAACGTATTATTGATTTATTTCCATAATTTATTCGTACAATTTAACAGCCGGCCGCGGTGGCCGAGGGGACTGAGGCGCTTCAGTCATGGTCTGCACGGCCACTACGGTCGAGGGTTCGAAACCCCCTCGGGCATGGATATTTGTGCCGTCCTTAGTTGTAGCTAGTTCATAAGTAGTTTGTAAGTTTAGCGACTGATGCCCCCAAGTTAAGTCCCTTAAGCTTAACAAACATTTGAAAATTTGAAAAATTTAACACTACACACCTTCACCTCTTTTGTCCAAGTTTACCGGAACGTGTAGATAGCACAGATTCGAGAAATAAATACTATAGGTTTGCAACAAAAAGTACCAGGTTCGAAATGCGAGTCTCTCATGATAGATGAATACTATGGGTTTGCAACAAAAAATGTCATGTTCAATATGCGAGTCTTTTACGACAAATAAATACCATAGGTTTGCACCAAACAATATCCTGTTCTATGGGTTTCCAAAAAAAAAAAAAAAAAAAAAAAAAAAAAAAAAAAAAAAAAAAAAAAAAAAATATTGTTTGATATGCGACACTCTTATCACCACAGTTGCGTCCAGTTATCTTTACGAGGTGTGTGATGCTAACGCTCGCATCCCGTTAGCCATCTGACGGCCCCCATGGGAATCACACACGTATCCATCACTGAGCACGACTGTTTCTATGAGAAATCATTTAAATCATTTGCTTTTGCTTCTTCTGTGAAGCCTGTGATCGTCTGCTAGTTTGAATACTATTTATGCTACTACTTACAGTGAAAATGATTGTGTATTCGAAGTGGTGAGGGATAATCACTATCATCTGCATCTACATAAATACTATGCAAGTTACATTGAAGTGTATGGCAGAGGGTCATCTGATTTCCATCGTTTTCAGAGGGGTCATAAATACTGATGGAGCATTGTTTATCGACTTCATGCGTGGAACATTCATCCTAGAAGTGAACAATGGCCGCCTCAATCCCGACGACCATAATCAACTCAGGCAATGACGCCGCTTTCCTCCGTCACATTTATCATTAGGAAAAAAAGAACAGCGTTAAGTATCAGTAGACGATAATAAATAGTAAGTACTGCATGGAAAGCAATTTTTATTCCTCCTTCTATATTAATACAATACCCCCTACTTTATAGGTCATTTATAGAGGTTGTATTCATACGGGTATCTTTGAGATTTTTTGCCGTAAATTAAGAGGGGTGAATTTTCTCCTGTGTGATGACATGGGATACTCTGAAAGTCACATTTGAGTGCCTGGCAGAGGGTTCATCGAACCACATTTGTACTATTTATTTCCCCTGCCATTCTCGAACAGCGCGCGGGAAGAAAGAACACCTGAATCTCTGCGTTCGAGCTCTGATTTCTCGAATTTTCTTCTGATGATCTTTTCTACTTATATAAGTGGGAGTCAACAATATATTTCCGCATTCAGATCAGAATGTTGGCGATTGGAATTTCGTAAGTAGACCGCGCCACAGCGATAAGCGCCGTTGTAATGATTCCCATCCCAGATCCTGTATCATTTCCGTAACGCTGTCGCCCCGGTATCGTGACAATACAAAACAAGCTGCCCTTTTTTGGACTCTTTCGATGCCCTCCGTCAAACCCCCTTGATAAGGATCCCACACTGGGCAGCAATACTCCAAAAAAGCAGCAAGCGTAGTGTATGCAGTCTTTTTAGTAGTTCTGTTGCATCTTTTAAGGGTTCTGCCAATAAAACGCAGTTTGTTTCTGTGATAGTTTCAGATACACTCCCAATGGACAGTATGAGAGTATGGCGTACCGTTATTTAGTATATCAGCGATCCGTTTTGCGTGGGTTGCGCTAATTACTGTAGACAAAATATTTCTGGAAGACGGATGGAGAAGATCGTGTGACGAACTTTTAGGCGATTTATGTATAGGTACTGTGCCTTGCTACGCCAAAGGAGAAATAAATAAATAATTCATCTTAGGGCTTGCAGATGCACAATGATTTATTTTTCTATTTTAGTTAAAAACAAACTTTTTGGTGTGCCAACTCGGGAGAAAGCTACATACAACTGGCCATGTGAAAAGCATTAATGTCGGAATTTTAAGCCAGCAACAGTCAGCAATTGGCCTTGTGCTTTTTTATGCTAATAACAATGGTAAGGCGCCAAGAGCTACTGGAGCCACTTTAAATCGATTTGTAAATCGTTCGAAATCATCGGTATAAGTGGAATAAGTACGTGTTTGATTTTGAATCTCCAATCGTTGGCCGAGCGAGCGAGGTGGCGTAGTGGTAACGCACTGGATTCGCGTTCTGTAGAACGGTGATTCAAATCCACCTCTGGCCATCCAGATTAGGTTTTCCGTGATTTCCCTAAATCACTCCAGGCAAACGCAGGGATGGTTCCTTCCAAAGGGCATGGCCGATTTCCTTCCACATCCTTAACCAAACCTCCGAGCATAAGCTCCGTCTCTAATGATTGCGCTGTCGACGGGACGTTAAACCCTAAGCTTCCTTCCTTCCTTTTTCCAATCTTTCATTGTTGCCTAGATGAAATTTAGTCTCAAATTTTTGATGGCCAATCTGGTTGCACAACTTCAATTTTAATCACCACTACATCACCTCATCACAATTCTTTAATAGAGCCTGCTTAGTTTTGACTTCATTTTCTCAAAACGGTATAGGCCTACATATCGGTATATTTTTCCAGTTATCTAGGCGTATAAGAGTAAAAACGTTGTTATTACTGTTCCGGTGAATTAATGGCAAGAAGTTATTAAAATTAGGAGGTCACAAAAAAGTTCTTGTAAGCAAGTAAATGTTCTGGAATTACATTATGTGGGTATAAACGAAGATATATTAGTAATCATGAAAATACTTTACAGTTAGTGAAAAATAGTCTCTAGTTTCACATTATTAAAATGAATAGGATATCCCCTAATATACTCGCGAAATTAATTAAAATAGGCAAGCCTGTTAAAATGGTCATTTTCTTCTGATATAAACATGCCAGATTACAACTCATTTCTCGTCTTATACGGTTTTTAAGATACAGTTACGATTCTGCTTCTTTGAATCAATGCCTGTGGCCCGTAGGTATTGCATTTTAACGTTATTATCTTACTATACACTGATATTAACTGTACATTAAATATGACTTTAATTAGTTTCTCCTACTTGTATTGGAAAATTCACCAGTACGTTTAGTGACTAGGGAACATTCAAATAACAACATTAAGAGAAGCAAGTTCTCCGTTTGTGTCATTCCATTCTCCTGTCACTGCAGTGCTGCCGCTTGGAGCGCTAGCGTCGCTTCGTAACTGTTCTTGTTAGACTGTGCGTTGATAGTGCCGCCACGGTTCGCACCTTATCCGCTATGGGTGCTGCTGTCTTTCAAAGAGTCAGACGTCAACTTTTACATATACGTTTGATATTAGTACGTAAATATGGACGAAACAAGCTGAGGGCTGTATAAACTTGGTCTTCATTGTGCTGAATCGTATTACGTAATCACAACAACCAATAACAGGTATTCTTAAATACGATAAAGTTGAAAAGTTGTAGAGTATACAATTTTTCCAAAGAGTAATTATTGTTGCACATTTGTCGTTATATTCTTCAATTAAATAAATAATTGGATGCGATCGCTGCCAAACTTCACATTGATACTCGCTTGGAAAATATGAAGATTTCCTTAAGGTTTCATCAAAATATCTTTAGCCGTCTTGGAGTCTATAGGGAACGTACATACACACATTGAATTTTATAGATGTAGATTTTTAGATCTGCTTTCTCATTATAAACAAAAAATGCAAAATTTCTACGGGATTTTCATACGGTAAATTAAGAAGTGTGATTTTTCTCATCTGTGATAAAATATGTTTCTCTGGAGATTTCAGACAGACCGCCAACGGTCTATACTATATTACTTTAAGATGGAGATTTTTAAGCAATGTACTCATGCGCCATAGTCACTATTTTATTTTCATGGTTTGTCTTTACTATGTACAGTAGTTTCAGCGAAACTACGTCGCCATTCTCTAGTACTAATGCATCAACAAAAAAATTATAAAAGAACAATGATAGAGAATTTTTAAATTTTCTTTTCTTCAGGAAAATAAACTTAAATACTGACTCTGTACTGCCAAAATAATTACAAAAAATCCATATTCCATGTGCTAATGTTACGTCATTCCTAGAATAATGACGCAGGTCTGGGCTGAACCACTATTAGCTTTTGATTAAATTGAACATTTGTTTGTTCTCTTGACATCTGAGAACAAACAAATGTACAATTTTACAAAAATCTAGAAGAGGTTGAGCCCAGACCTGTTTCTTTAGAAATGATGTAACAACTTTAGCAGATGGAATATGGATGTTTTTAAATTATTTTGGGAATGCACAGTCGTATTTAAGTTCATTTTATGAAACAAAGGAAATTCATAAATGCATTATGATTGTTCTATTATAAAAAATATTTTAGTTGATACATAAGTGACCGGCCGCGGTGGCCGAGCGGACTGCCGCGCGCCAGTCACGATCTGTACGGCCACTGCGGTCGGGGGTTCGAATCCACCCTCGGGCATGGATATTTTTGCCGTCCTTAGTATAAGGTAGTTGATAAGTAGTTTGTAAGTTTAGGGACTCATGACCCAGTAGTTAAGTCCCATAAGCTAGACAAACATTGATACATAAGTGAATGAGAATGGCGACACAGTATCGCCGAAACTAGTTGTCTGTAATAAGACAAAACATAAAAGTAAACTAGAGAGTGTGGCCCATGAGTATATTGTTCAAATATCTCCATCATAAACAATTCTATCAGTCGCACTCCTTACAGAAAATATGTCTCTTTTGCTATATATTGGACTATTATATACCGTTCGATATTTTTATATCTGGGTACCCTTATCGTTACATTACTTCAGGAAAAAAAACTCCTTCAGCTCAGTCGTTTGTAGAGGCAAGATGAACGAGAAAGAAATTGATATATGGACAGAATTAATTAGTTTTTCAGATTCTTCAGTATAGAATAAAGGGAATAAAATTGAAACCGTCGGATGTTCGAATCCTCCCTCGGGCATGGATTTTGTGTTGTCTTTAGTATAAGTTAGTTCATAAATAGTTTTTAATATTTGTGTCTGATGACCCAACAGTTAAGTCCCATAAGCTTAACAACATTTGAATTGTTTTTTTTTTTCTTTTAATTGAAACTGAAACGGACTTATTTCATTTCCAAGAATCTTCAGTTGTATAGTAGAATTAAGATAAATGAGAAAGAAATTGAAACTAGAATAGAATTAATTACTTTCTAAGAATCTTCGGTATTGAATGAACGAGAATGAAAATGTTGTTTGTTCAAACGGGAAGCTTAAGGGACTTAACTGCGGGATCATGTCCCTGAACTTACAAACTACATATGAACTACCTTATACTAAAGACGGCACAAACATCCACGCCCGAGAGGGGATTCGAATCCCCGACGGGAAACGACCTCGCGCATCGTAGCATAGCGCCTCAATGCGCTCGCCCGCTCTGCCGCGGCAGAATGAAAATGAATCAGAATTAATTAATTTATGAGCATCTACAGTTTTATATTACAAACAGAAAAAATGAGAAAGATACTGAAACGCGAAGGGAATTCAACTAGCTTCAAAGAATCTTCCGTCTTGCGACGGAATTAGGAAGAAATTCTCGTACTTACACTTCAGAAAGTCTTTTGAATAATGCAAATACATTTCCAATGTCAGGTAACTGATGTTAGCTCAAGTTTTGCGCGAATAGTGCCTTGCACAGTTGGTAAACTGCGTCGCTTTATTTTAGAACAGTAACTCCACTGGCGACGAGTTGGTTTCAACGCTGAGGCCCTGGGCTGTGGGACGATAGCCGCACTGCAACCAGAACAATAAAAGAAGAAAATTTATAATGGAGCGTGCAGCTTCCTTTGTTCCCTAACACGCAAAGGAACCGCGGCGCCACAGATGAGGAACGCCCAGATTTCGTCTGAAACTCCTACAAATTTCACACAATTGCAGGAAACGGCATTCACGAGGGTACGCGATTCCGACTCAAGATAGTCGCAGAATTATTTTTTTAACTGGTTCCTGCCATTGTTTCCGTCGACATGCAAAGGAGTCCAACGCGCATAAAACGAATGTCATATGAATACCTCGGAGCGCGAGTGCATAGAGCTGAAAATGCGTGTGTGTGTGTGTGTGTGTGTGTGTGTGTGTGTGTGTGTGTGTGTGCGTGTGTGTGACTGCAGTTAACGGATGCAACACACTGAGTAGTTGCGCTACGGAAGTATAAATAAACGAAGGTACTGCGGAACATGAGTGCGGGACAACAGGAAAACATCCACATCAACGTTTGCTTACATTTAGAAATGTTCAGAAAGAGCCACAAGGCCAGCAATATTTGCATACGCACTAACACGCAACGCTAAACAAATGCCACTCGACGATTACGATTCACTTGGAATATTTTGTAGTATACGTCAAAGTATGGGACACGTATTTTTATAAAATTCTTCCCATTATTTATTGTGGTGTCTAAATTCTTGAATAAAAGATTTTCTTGGTTGCAAAAATATGTTTTATTCAGATATGAAGCGTTTTTCCCTTTTGGGCCTCTTCAAATATCAAACGAAGAAGGAAGTACCAGTAGCGCCGCATGTCATGTAAATAAATTGAAACGCAGGCTTACTCTGTGCTACATGGACATCAGGCAACATAGTTCTCGTAATAAAATGTATTTCAATAATCCAGTTTAACGCAAGATCATTTGTTTTTAACGATCAGTGCTATTCAACTCCAGGGAATTCATTACTATTGTCTCCGTACGATATCCTATGACTGCATTTTAATCAAAACACCCTGTATCACGGAGGACGCAAAACATAATTATAATAAACAAATAAAAATAAAATTAAATAAATCGATTGTTGAAATGTTTCTAAATCCAAGGGACTTCACTGCTGTAGGCTTACAAACTATTTATAATAAACTAACTTATGCTAAGGTCAACACTCACATACACACACACACACACACACACACACACACATACCTGCTCGAGGGAGGTCTCGAACCTCCGGCGACGAACAACAGCGTGCCTCGAAGCAATGCGCCTTAGTACACTCGGCCACTCCATCGCGTCAACATTACTGTCATAGTCTATCACAATCCTTTAGTACGAATTTAAGAAAAAAAAATGTTCAAATGTTTGTAGAGTCTATGGGACTAGCCGATAGTTATGGATACTATATTATTTTTTGATAATAAAACTTTGTACACTGCCAAATAACATTGTAACGGGGTCATCAGTCCCTAAACTTACAAACTACTTATAAACTAGCTAATACTAAGGACGGCACAAATATCCGAGGGGGGATTCGAACCACCGACCGTAGTGGCCGTGCAGACCGTGACTGGAGCGCCTCAGTCCCCTCGGCCACCGCGGCCGGCACGAATTTCAGAGAAGTTTTGAAACTAAAGATATTTTTGAAGTAACGTCATTTAACTGTTGTCTCTTATGTACTAGTTCTTCTCCTTCATTTTCGTTAGATATTTAAAGATGGACTAACACGGCGAAACAATTCATATTTGAATAAAACAGATTATTGTAACTAAGGCAGTCTTTTATTCGACAATTTCGTGTTTTATACAGTTTTTTTGACGATGCTAAGTTGTTTTTTCCCCTAAGGGACCAAACTTGCAGAGTAACGTCTGCTAAAGTCACCACACACACCCGTTCCCGAGAGAACTTGAAACTCCGGCGGAAGGTGCTGCACAATCAGTGCCGTGGCAATTCCGCACGGCGATTCTCGAGCGGCTTCTTTTGATACGTCTGTGTACGGCCATGTAAGTGCCGATACGCACTCGAGGAAAACGCAGTTGTTATCTTTTGAGCGTAATCGTCGAAACAGTAGGGGATATAATTCAAACGTTGAAACATATTTCCATTCCTACTTCTGTTCTTTACAACTGTGAATTCATTTCTCATCGGGGTTTTTTGTGGGTATACCATATCTCCCGTATTACTTATCCAAAATTAATGAAAAAATGTTCAAATGTTTGTTAAGCTTATGGGACTTAACTACGGGGTCATCAGTCCCTAAACTTACAAACTACTTATCAACTACTTACGAACTAGGACAGCACAAATACCCATGCCCGAGGGGGGATTCGAACCCCCGACCGTAGTGGCCGTGCTGACCGTGACTGGAGCGCCTCAGTCACCTCGGCCACCACGGCCGGCCAAAATTAATGATTGAGGTATCATTTTCAAGGGTTCGTTCTCCACTAATGACGGAAAGTACACAGATAATTTGAACTATGGTTTTCACAAAAAAAACTTTATTTTGAAAAAAAAAAAAAAAAAAAATTGTACTGTTCGTAGAATCTTAGTTGATACCCGGTGAACAGTCGTAAATGGGACATATTTACGGTGGCTCCCATCAGCCACCACGCGGAGTATGTTGATTAGAAATTTAAACGCTAATCAAGGATTAATTAATGGTCCAAGATTACTGGTGACTCACTTAGGCGAGTACATCAACACTGCTTAAATTCATTGACTGCGATAACAATGTGCTAATACCCCGCATTAACATCACACCCTATGATCCAACCATGCCTTTCCAAATGATAAGAAAACAATTCCCAATGAAAGTAGCCTTCACAATAAAGCACAAGGTCAGACGTTTCAAGGGGCAGGATTATTATTTACCAGAACCTGTTTTCTCGCATGCAAAGTTATACGTGGCTTTTTCATGAATACGCTCATTCAGAGACATTTATGTTTGTGCTAAAGACATAACTACAAACATTGTTTTGAAAATAAAAAAGGTTTAAAAAAATAAAATGAACGTGAAAATGCCAATATCTGATAGTTTTGTGTTTCACGATTAATCATGTTGAATTTAATTATATAAATTGTCTTAGAATGATACTAATACTTGTTAGTACTATTCAAAGTTTATTATATTTTATAGAGATATATATTTTATTCATACGTCTGTTCTTGCGGCTCCATTACTGTCTTAACTACCTGTCACTGATCAGGGTAAGGGCGAATTATTCGCGCGGATCAAATAGTCACACTTTTAAACAACATATCATTGCACACTCCGCTGCAGAGTGAAAATTTCATTCTGTAGAAATCCTTTAGACCGTGGCTAAGCCATGTCTCCACCATATCCTTCCTTCCTGGAGTGCTATTGCTGCAAGCAAGGAGAACTTCTGTGAAGTTTGGAAAGTATGAGGAGAGGTTCTGACTGAAGTAAATTTGTGAGAAGGGACCGTGAAGCGTGACGGGATAGCTCGTACAGTAGAGCGCTTGCCCGCGAAATTCAAGGGTCCCAGTTTCGAATCCCGGTTCTGGCACACAGTTTTAATATGCCAGGAAGTTTCATAGCTGCGTACACTCCGCTGCAGAGTGAAGTTTCATTCTCGATATGATAAAGTTACATTCCGAAGTCGCGGTAGTCAGATATACCGCGTGATCAAAAAGTCAGTATAAATTAGAAAACTTAATAAATCACGGGATAATGTAGATACAGAAGTAAAAATTGACTCACATGCTTGGTGTCACATGGAGTTTTATTAGAACCAAAAAAATCAAAAAATGTCTGACCGATGGAGCGTGATTCTGGTTTTGTAACTGCTGCCGTGACGCCGATATGTTACAGAATCGCATCATCCCCAGCCTGGCTGATAAACAGCTGCTGGAACGTACGATTTTTATGCAGGATGGCGCTTCACCGCATATTGCTAGAAGCGTGAAAGTTTTCTTGCACGCGTCGTTTTGTGATGATCGTGTGCTCAGCCGCCAGTTTCGTCATGCTTGGCCTCCCAGGTCCCTCGGTCCGTGCGATTATTGGTTTTGGGGTTACCTGAAGTTGCAAGTGTATCGTGATCGACCGACATCTCTATGGATGCTGAAAGACAACATCCGACGCCAGTGCCTCACCATAACTCCGGACATGCTTTACAGTGCTGTTCACAACATTATTCCTCGACTATAGCTATTGTTGAGGAATGATGGTGAACATAATGAGCATTTCATGTAAAGAACATCATCTTTGCTTTGTCTTAATTTGTTATGATAATTACTGCTTTTTGATCAGATGAAGCGCCATCTGTCGGATATTTTTGAACTTTTCTTTCCTAATAAAACCCCATGTCATTCCAAGCATGTGTGTCAATTGTTACCTATCTATCTACATTATTCCGTGATTTATTAAGTTTTCAAATTTATACTGACTTTTTGATCACCCGGTATTACATTGGCCATACCCCTACATGCCACTATATGTGCACTGTTCGTCGTATGACGCTTGTCATACAGGGCGATAGTAATGCTTGCAATTTCACAGTACGACCAAATAAGACGGGTTCCTGAAGGATTTAATGGAACCCATAAATTTTCGCTCTCTTTCAAGTGCGGGAATATCCAACGTGGAGCTGGAAGTGCAAACAGCATTATAGTATTTATTTATTTATTTATTTATACAAAGTCATTAGTCTCCTTACTTCGGAATACAACTGACCATCAGGCGGCCGTCACAATATTGAAATATTTCTCAGGTTCTTAGATGCTTCCAGTTCATAGTGGTGTTTCTCCTTTTCATACAACACTCTTCGATGAGGAGAAGATTCCAATTCTGAGAAGGTATTCCGCAAGGCAGTCAAAGCCAGTAATTTTGCGTAATGATACCATTGTTTCCCATCGCGGGTGTTTACGAAGTGCTCTCTTTTACTCTAGAAATGTAAGCCATGTTTTTCCTTTGCCTTGTGTCCTTAAATGGTCATAAAAATTCTTTTTGAATTTATTATTAATGATTCTTTTAATTATGTAAGATTGTTCAGGGCAACTATTTTGAGGGATACTTGTTTCTATTTTGTCTAAAAAGTCTGTCATTTTATTCCCATGGATTCCTGACGGTATCTATTAAAGAGCTGTTTCAGAGTCTGTGATAGAGAAAATGAAGGACTTTACTTCATTTAAGTTCCAATGTATAGGTGTTTGGAATGATGCTGTCGCCTGTGTCGCAGAAAATGAATCACAAAATAAACAATAAAAAATAAACCTTCTTGTGGTTTGCTGATTGAAACTTGCTTAAGCAACAAGTTTATTGCCTGCAACGCTGCATCAAAATGGCAATAATCCTGTACGGCAGACTTGTAAAAACAAAATATTTCACTATACTCTCCAGCACCAACGACACCATCGAACTCAATCAAAGATCCAATCAAACATGTATATATGACGGGGAGTTAGAAAACAAATGTCCCCTGTCGACAGTGGGCACAGTTGTGTATAAAAGGAAAAAAATAGAACGATACATTAATGATAAGAAATATCTTGATTCTTCTACATAATTTCCAAGTGCATTGAGACATTTGTCAAACCGCTTTATAAGCTTCAAAAAGCCGCCCAGGAAAAAAAAAAAAAAAAAAAAATCGGTGCGTTGCATATGGAAGAAGCGTTAAACAGCTATGGAGTGGAAACATCCGTCATCAGCTCTCCGAAAGAAGTTCAAAAGCACTCCGTCTGAAGTTAAAGTGCTATTCATCGTTTTCTGGGAGACCTAAGGATTCTGTTGCTGGACTTTTGGAGGATGCAACTATCAATGCTGCGCGGTACTGTGCCACTCTGTCGAAACTGAAAGAGGTGATTCGGAAAAAGCGGCCTGGCCTTCTCAGATCTGGCGTTCTGCTGTTGGATGATAAATGCGAGACTACACTCGGCGACGGCAACGTAAAACCATATCATTTCCTGGAAGGCTTTTTGAAGCTTATAAAGCGGTATGACAAATGTGTCAAAGTACTTGGAAATTATGTAGAAAAATAGAGATCTTTCTTATCTTTAATGTCTCATTATGTTTTCTTCTTTTCATACGCAACTGTGACCACAGTCGACAGGGGAAACTTATTTTCCAACTCCACCTCGTGTATATATGTTTATTGGTACTTAGTATTTATCTTATTTCATTAAAGGGCCTGCAGCATTGAATACTTCGTAATACGTTATTTTAATAAATTATTTTACTTTTGAATGCTGCTAATGACTTTTATTTATCCACTACAGCTGATTTAGATTTATGGCATTATCAAGTGGTCTGCAAAAGTATAAATTAGTTGTTTAGTAAATTTTTTTCTACTGAATATAGTACGTTACCATAATTTTAAATGTATTAGTACATTTTATTTCTTGGTACAAATAGCATCAGTACCTCTATTAAGCGGGTACAATTGTCGCAAAGTCATTTATAATTGTTCATTAGTTAAATGACATTTCTGTTTGACAGCTCTTGGGATACTATATGTTTACAAACATTTCACATTTCGAATTTCATGATGTCTTTTGTTGTGATCTACTTTGAGTCTCTGGTCTCTGATTTGTTTATTTTCGAATTTTGTGCTATGTTTGACTGTGAATATGCTTAAAAAGACGTTGTATTCAGAATACGAAGTGGTACACAATACAGGTTAAATCACTCTGGCAAAAGCAAAGAAAAATTGATGCCAAATTTAAACAGGCACAAAATCTCCAAGACACGACCCTTTCCAGAAACTCGAAAATTAACTCGAACTTCCATGCGAGAAGCTTATAATAATTGCTACAACACAACCCTGTCACGTTATTTGGTAGAAAATCCAAGGAAATTCTGGTCATAGGTAAAGTATACTAGCGGCAAAATACAATCAATACCTTCAGTACGCGATAGCAATATTTATGCTACTGATGATAATTGTGCTAAATCAGAAATGCTAAACACAGCATTCCGAAATTCCCTCACCAAAGAACACGAATCTGATACTCTAGAACTGGAAACAAGAACAGCTACCAGCAGGCGTAATTTAAATGTAGATGTCCTGAAATATTAAAGCAATTTGACTTTACAAAAGAAAGTCTTCCGGTTCTGATTGCATACTAATTAGGTTCCTTTTAGAGTATGCTGATGCAACAGCCTTCTCACATACAACCGCTCGCTCAGCGAAAGATCCGTACCCGAAGACTGGAAATTTGCACAGATCACCACAATATTCAAGAAAGTCAATAGGAGTGAACCGCGAAAATTATAGGCTTGTATCATTGACGTCGGTTTGCAGAAAGGGCTTAGAACATGAACTTTCCTCGAACATTATGTAGTATCTCGAAGAGAACCACCTATTGACCCCTAGACAACACGGATTCAGAAAGTATCGTTTTTCTAAGATACAACTTGCTCTTTACTCACATGATGTGATGAGTGCTATCGCAAGGACATCCCAAATCGACTCCAAATTTCTCGATTTCCGGAAGGTTTTTTGATACTGTACCTAACAAGATTATTCGAATGAAATTGCGTGCTTCTGGAATATCGTCACAGTTGTGCGACTGGATTCGTGTTCTGCGGTTGACACAGCAGAAGACACAGTACGTTGTAATTGACGGTAAGTCGTAGAGTAGAACAGAAGAGCAGCGGCGGAGTGACAACTAAGCTCCGATGCACGAGGCCGTTCCCCGTCGGGGGTTCGAATCCCCCATCGTGCATGGATGTTTGTGCCGCCTTTAGTATAAGGTAGTTCATAAGTAGTTTGGAAGTTGAGGGACTGATGACCCCGCAGTTAAGTCTCTTAAGCTGAACAAACATTCGAACATAGAACAGAAGTGGTATCTGGCATTATAGGGCACCTATTGATCCTTATCTTTATGAAGGATTTTCGAGACAATATGAGCAGCTCTCTTAGATTGTTCGCGGATGATGCTGTCATTTAACGGTTAGTAAGGACACCAGAAGATCAAAATCAACAGTAAAATGATACGGATAACATTTCTGCTTGATGCAAATATTAGCAATTGACCCTAAATAATAATAAGTGTGAAGTCATCGATGTGAGCACTAAAGGAATTCCATTAATCTTCATTTACATGATAAATTAGTCAGATCTACAGGCCATATATTGAACTACGAGAAAATACCTAAATCATTACTGAAATTCGATATCCATGTGGTCTGCAAGTCAGTTAGCTCTCAATGTAGAAAAATGTAAGGTGATGCGCATGAGTAGAAAAAACAATCCTATAATGTTCGAATACAGCATTAGTAGTGAGCTTCTTGATGCTGTCGCGTCGTTCAAATATCTAGGCGTAACATTGCAGAGCGATATGAAATGGAACGAGCATGTAAGGACATTTGTGAGTAAGGCAGACAGCCGACTTCGGTTTATTGGGAGAATTTTGGGAAGATGTACTTCACCTGTAAAGGAGACCGCGTATAAAACGCTTGCACGACCACGTCTTGAGTATTGCTCAAGTATTTGGGACTCGCAGCAGATCGGTTTGAAGGAAGACATAGATGCGGTTCAGAGGCGAGCAGCTAGATTTGTTACCGGTAGGTTCGACCAATGCGCGAGTGTCACGGAAATGCTCCGGCAACTCAATTGGGGATCGCTGGAAGAAAGACGACGTTCTTTTCGTGAATTTCTGTTAAGTAAATTTAGAGGGCCGGAATTTGAAGCTGAGTGTAGTACGATCTTGCTGCCGCCTACATACATTTCGCGTAAAGATCACAAAGACAAGATAAGAGAAATTAGGGCTCGTACGGAGACATATAGGCATTCTTTCTTTCCTCGTTCAATTTGGGAGTGGAATAGGAAAGGAAATGCCTAGTAGTGGTACAGTGTACCCTCCGCCACGCACCTTACGGTGAATTGCGGAGTATGTATGTATATGTAGATGTAGATATTTCAAGCTGTATGTCTCCAACACTAATGAATTTACGTATGTATTTTTCTTCGCAATTTTGGCTCCAGTTATTAGAAATATTTCTTCCTTTGCTGTCATTCTGGTGAAATTTCGATAGTGTTCTGGTGGATTATCATCAAAACCTCTAAGATTCTCGTGTCCTCCAATATTATCTCGCCGAGTAATCCACTTTTTTATCCAACAGGAATGTGATGTTTTACGTTTTCTCTTTGGCAACATCCCATCCTCCTCCTTCACGCAAATAGTTACGGTAGAAAATCTCAAGGTGAGTGGCCTGACAGCGTCTACAGGCTCTCATCCTGGTAGGTGTAAACGCTTCCGAAATCTGCTTTCGCCAGACTCTCAGACACTTGCAGAGAGTACTCGCAACTAACTATCAAACTGACAGCGATAATTAGCCCCTAGTCTGAACTCATCTGAGAGTATAATGGTACCAAACACTCAGAGTAAAAGATTCTGATGGCTATTCCAGCCCAAGGGGGTAGTACTGGAAGGATGTGTTTATTTTAGCAATGCATTTACGAACATAGAGGGATAGGTTGTAGAAATTGCGATGGAGAAGGAGGTAGAGGACGTGCATGTGGTGGGAAAGAGGAACACATTCATTGAGGCGCAGCATCTGCCAGGATACTCCAGGAGAGGGTGCCGTGAATTAAATTTACGGGAGACATCAGAGAGGCATAAGTGTTCTAAGTATCTGAACCGTTTATTAATTGGTAAATGACGAGGTTGGGGAAGGGTAGGCGAATGGAAAGGCAAGGCGATATGTATGACTCTGAAGGATTCCAATGGAGTGGTATAATGTTGAGGCAGTAGAGGTCCATGCAGCGTTGGTGTAGTCGACGATAGGAGCGATGAAGTAGGTGTGGAGGGCAGTGGTGGCTTTCGAGTCCCCATGCCTGTTGTGGGCTATTCCCTGGATGGTTATCGAGAGTGCATCTCATCAGAGATGCTAAAATACATTAGACGCAATTTCTCGCAAAACCGACTGAAATGCTATTCACAAGATTGTCCCTCCACTATATCCTTCGTGAATGTCGGCGGACTTCCTGAGCATTTGTCATAACATCATATTTGGTGAATAAGGAGTTGTAATGTTAATTATTGCTTTGTAATTCAATGAAACCGTAAGTTATTCCAAGCAGGTGTGACAGTTTTTACTTCTACCTACTTTTTCCGTAAGCCACTGACTTTCACTAGGTGCAGTGTCAGTGCTCATTTACCCAAATCAGACGATACATCGTGTCAAAGAAAACAAGAAATGTATTCGCAGTTGCGAGTATGACCAAGCTATCAGCTGTACAGTTAGTCGGAGGTGTATGAAAATTTCTTCCGGACTGCAACTGGAACCTGGATTTCCCGCTTTTCACGAGTGGTAGCCTGAAACCGTACGCTTTCATTGTACGTTTGCCTGACTGTCCGAGACTTCAATATGCCACACTATTCTAACCCTAAAGTCGCAGCACAGTATGTGATTCCGGAAAAGGGCGAGACAATTTTTCCCGTCACATGCTTTCCTTTGGCTGTAAAAGGATGTCCAGTACCCATATTTAAGGATTTAACTAGTGCAATGCCCTACCACAACTACATAATTACTCTCAAATCGCATTAATCGAACCGTTTCTATAATATTTCTCTACCATTCCATTCTTAAATAGCGCACGGGAAAAATAAACACCTTAATCTTCGCTTTTTCAGTCCGTGGCGGATTAGTCGAGCGCAATGTGGCGCCGTACTGCGGTGCACGCGGTCGTTCGCCGTCGGGGTTTCGAGTGTCCCCTCGGACATAGATGTTTGTGTTGTCCCTGGGTTACTTTCCCTTAGATTAAGTTGTTTGTAAGCTACCAAGCAGTTCAGTCCAATAGTTTTACAAACATTTGAACATTTTCTTCCCGTTTTTATTTGTATGTATATGTTAGTGTCACCTGGACCTGGGCATTATCTGAGTGTAATCATTGTGTTACTTGTTGAACGAATGTAACTATATATTTGGAAACCACTTGAGCTAGGTGGGGAGATTTATTGGCTACGTTTAAAAAAATCGATAAGCAATGTTGTATAAATCACCGTTTTGTAAGAAAAAATAGTAAAAAAAATAAAAAAAAATAGGGACATGGATCTTTATCAAACACAATACATATGATGGTTGAAAGGTGAAAAGATTCTCCATGTCATACCTGACTTATCAAGAGTATTTAAAAACCCATTCTAATACCTCGGAATTACGCTTGTCGCGATATGACCACAATAAACATTGAACTGGATTACAAGATAAATAAATCTAAAGTCATGATTACTTCTTATCGACCGTGACTGCCTGTAAATAACTAACAGGTTACGGAATTACCGCAACCAGTCACAAAATTTGTTATAACTGTAAGAATGGTTTACTCAGCTACATCTCTCGAGGCTGCGCCTCATATTTAAGGCTGTTATGGAGTAACAAAAATATTTTAGTACAGTATTATATGAAAAAACTCTTGCGGTTTGTTGCAATGAGCATGTGAAAACAAAAAACATAACCTATGTGGATTGATCTGTCTTTTAATGTTTGACTACCTGTTCAACTGTAGAAGTAAGTCAACTCTCTTTGTTCTTGTTAAGTAGCTCTCGTCTTTTGGAACCTGAATTTAATAAATCGATATATCGATAGCCTGATCGAAACAAACTTTCTTCTTACAGCCTTCTTGTTTCGACCAATTGCTGCGATGATATTGAAATCGTGTGTTACAGTGTTGTGTTATGAGGCTAACAAGCCCATTAATTAAACAGTATAATATTCAAATACCCAAAGAAGAGAGCTACTCAACAAGAACAAATTGAGTTGATGAAACGAACAATTACAATCGAACATTTATTTATATAAAAAGAGATCCTCACATGGCCTATCTCTTTGTTTTCACAGATTTATTGTCACAGACAGCAAATATTGACTTTGTAAAAATTTATAGACTAACATATTTTCGTAATGCCGCAACAACCTGAAGATGCAGCGCAGCAACATGTTGCTGAGTAAACCAGTTTTACGAATGTTCAAATGTTTGTAGAGCTTATGGGACTTAACTACGGGGTCATCAGTCCCTAAACTTACAAACTACTTATGAACTAGCTAACATTATGGACGGCACAAATATCCATGCCCGAGGGGGGATTCGAACCCCCGACCGTAGTGGCCGTACAGACCGTGACTGGCGCGCCGAAGTCCCCTCGGCCACCGCGGCCGGCCCATTTTTACAGTCATTATAAATTTATCACTGGCAGCAGTAATTTAACTAACCTGTTAATTAGACAATAAATACCTTAACAAGAAGCATAGTAGCATACTAGCTTGTTACTTAAATTATTTTACAAAGAAATCGGAAAATTTGTAGAAAACTGAAAGTGCTTTTAACTGTGCAATTTTTGTGAATATTAGATCACAGTTTACAATCAAACGATAAATATTCGTTATTCTTTTTCTGTTCTGTTCGTTGTGATGCTGCAAATTTCCATTGAGCTTTTTTGGGACAATGACAAAGTTAAGTCCGGAAATTCGGATAAACAGCAAAAATGCCAATTTTTTTTGCACTCTCGATCATAACATCCAGAAAAGATTCCATTAATGTAAAATTGCCATAGAACGCTGAGAGATGGGGAGTATACTCAGGGTGATACCATCTATGTTTTCAATTGACATGATTTGTGTCTGTATATTTAGAAAAAATGTGAAGGCACACAAAGCATGATCATGTGTTACTGTTCATGAAATCTATCTATATAAAATTTAATGTGAATGTCTGTTCGGTGTACGTTTATCACGTCTAAACCACAAGACATAAGAGCTAAAAATTTGTACAGTTACTAATGTCTACCCGGTGAAGGCTTAAGGCGCGGTTTCATGGCAATCGGATAGCTAGTTTGTCTGTTCGGTGTACGCTTATCACGTCCGAAGACAAGACGCAGAGACTTAAATATTTGTACAGTTACTAATTTATACCTGAGGAAGGTTTTAGGCACGGTTTTATAGCGATCTGATATATATTTAGTAATCTGAAGAATATAACGCGAAATGCGGAACAGTAATTACTCTTTGGAAATTTTATTTACTCCACTGCAGAGTGAAAGTTTCATTGTGGATTATATTTACTCTTTGAAAATGGTTTTATTGGTTGCATTGTAGCTTGAAGTTTGATAATGATAAAAGAGTGGAGTGTATTGGGGTGGAAAGTTATCGGTGTATATAAAATTCTACGTGTGTGTGTGTTTTAATATTTCGCTCTGCAGCGAAAACTACAGTACGCAAACGAATGGTCTGTGTGTAATTGTTGTCCGAAGTTTCCAGTTGTACACCATAGCATGCCGATAGCTATAAGGGGGTGAAAGATATGGTGATTGAAATTTCGTCAAATTATAAAAAAATTCGGACTGAAGGCCAGCTATGACGTTTGCGACTCTATAGCAAGGAGGTTACATACAGCGAAACGTGATGCCACAGACCATATCTTTGGTCTATGCGTGCTACAATGTCTTCAGCTCTTTCTCTGTAACGGTAAGCATACGAATAAAGAAATACATGAATAAATAAATAGAACAGCAAAATAGAAATTTATCTTAATGCATCTATTTAAAATAATCGATTTGACGTTTCGCGCCTTACATCAAGTGATCAATCTGTGCTATTATTACAATCATTATTGTTGAATTTCGTGATTGGATTCTTCGAAACGAGTGAATTTTTACGTGTAATTTGATCTCATAGCACACTACTGAAAGATAGCTTATGTATCATAATCAACCAACACGCGAGTGGAGCCGCGGGTTTAAGCTAATAGCACATAAAAATTACTCACAAAATGCGTTGGAAACAAGTTGAAAGGCACTGAAAGATGTTATAAAGGATAATTACAAGAAGCAAGGATGTCCACGCAGGCCTGAAATCTCTATAAATCACTACTCGACCATTAAACCAGCCGTGATTCTAGTGCAGGACTCGCGAACATCACCTAATCGGAATTGCATGACCATAAAACGTATCGCTTTAATCGACTACTAGACCAATAATACAAAATTGTAAAAAGATACGAGACATTTATTAGTTCCGCAGGGTACCCCTGCGGTTCTGCATACTTACCACGAAACGATTAGAATGAGGATTTAACGTCTGCACACTCGACTCGCAAGATAATGCACTATTTATATTAACCTATTAAATGAGAGGAACGCTGAAGGCCATCCGAAAGGTTTTCGTTACCAACTTCACAGCTCGAATCGCCGTCTGCCTATTGCGTAGTGGACATGTTATCTCTGTATCCCAGCCACCTGGAAAAACAGCGGGAGAGATAGCCTCTATTTTAATCAGATGATAGATACCACCTCAAGGACAGTACATCTACTTATAAAATGTTCATTTTGTTTGGACAGACGAATGCCAACGCAAATTCAGCAGTTAAAAGATGCATTGCTCAGTGATCGATGTTTGGGGCACTTCGATCCAGAAAACCAATTCTTTTCCAAGTGGACACATCATCGTTTGGTCTAGGTGCACTTAGACATGGGGATACATACCGTCCGATAGCGTTTGCGTCAAAACTTTTGACAGACACACAGTGCCGTTATTCTTAGATTGAGAAGGAAGCTAAAGCGATAGTCTATGGTCTCAAATTTCATCACTACTTGTATTGGACAAAATTTTATTTAGTAACTGACCACAAGCCTTTGCAGTCAGTGTTTCAGCCAGCCAAGCCAATTTCTACGCGCACGGCACACAAACTGCAACGGGCACTGTTTTTATCACAGTATCAGTACGAGATTTTGTACAGATCCACAACTCGCCATGGAAATTCCGACGCACTTTCACGTCTTCCGGTTGGCCATGACAAAGGCTTAGATGCTTCTGAGATGTCGTGTTGGCAGATTGATGCATAGGAAGATAGTTTGTTGCAATCCTTCCCTTTGGACTATAGGAAAAATGCTCGGACCACAGAAACAGATCCTGATTTACAAATTTGGCTTCGCTACATTCGCACACAATGGCCTCGTTCACAACGTGACATTCAAAATTCACTAGTGCGTCGCTATTTTGCTAGATGGAATGAACTTTCAGTGCATAGAGGTGTCATTCTAGTTTCCAATGACAGTGGACAATCGTGTGTGTTGATTCCGCGAAGTTTGCAGAACGAAGTATTGAACTTACTTTACCAAGAACATTGAGGAAAGGTTAGCATTAAGCAATTGACACGAAGACACTGTACTTGGCAGGTTATGGACGCCCAAATTGAACAGATGACGTCACAGTGTTCAGCGTGTGCTACCAATCAGTCAGCCCCACCTCAGATATTTTGTGCATGGCCAAAAGCAGATTTACCTTGGCAACGGGTGCATATTGACTATTTTGGTCCGTTCTGGAACACTAAGTGGCTTATTGTGGTTGATGCTTTTAGTGGTTACCCGTTTGCAGTGCCAATGTTTTCTACAACTTCTAGTAGCACGATCAGGGCGTTGTCTTCAATTTTTTGTCTGGAAGGTCTCCCTGAACTGATAGTCTCTGACGACGGCCCTCAGTCCACATCGCAAGAATTTCGCTCCTTTTGTGAACGCAGTGGCATTAAGCATCTCACCAGTGCATCGTTTCACCAGCAGTCAAACGGCGCAGCCGAACGCTTCGTCCGGAGATTTAAGCAGCAGATATCCAAACTTCGTTCGGAGCACTCACGGGAGGCGGCCCCTGCAACTGTTCCTCGCCTCCTACCGCTCGCATCTACGAGAAGGGTCATAGCCGGCCGAGCTTCTACACGGCCGCCACCACCGCACCCTGCTCCATCTGCTCCACGCAACGCGCCGCCCGGAGCAACAGCAGCCGCCGGCACACAAGTATCGCTTTGCTCAGCGTAGCCCAGTCTTTTTCAGAGTTTGTGGCGGTCGCGGACGATGGGAGCGGGACGAGATCGTAAAATTTTGCGGTGCTCACAGGTTTGAAATATCAGGTCCCGATGACATCATTCGCAGGCACCGCAGTCAGATTCGCCTTTGTTATGTACCCTGTGATCCTTCTTCGTTTCTCTAGGCAGATTCACGCAGCAAGCATACCGCGCGGCCTTCGCTGCCTGCGAGACCTCGGCAGCCGCTCCCGCAGCAGACCTACACGACACCACGGCCCGACGTCATGGCTACCGTCCTCTGAAGCTACAGTACGTCCACGAGCCTGCCTCCTCCCCCGTTGTCAATTTCCACACACAACGGTTCGGCGCTTCGGGAGGGGGGGCGTGGAGGGATGTTGTAGAGTAAAGATAGCGCCATACGCCAGATGTAAGAGAACGATCGTGGAGAAGGCAGCGATCGACCGAAAGCCAATCGCAAGCAGGCGCTACGCATCCTGGAGGGAGTAATCGAAGATGCGCGCCCTCTACAAGCAGCTATATCTAGGCCGACAAACGTCTGGTCGCCCCGTCAGTTATTACTCAGAACTCAGGCAGTTACTAGGTGAGAACTCGGCTACAAACCAAGCAGTCACTAGGTCTCAGCGCAGATAGCATCATATGGACGACGATGCGAGAAGCAAGAAGAAACAGACACACGTTATAAAGTTGAGTATCATTGTGTCTTCAGTCAATAAAGCTTGTAATACTAATCTCTATAGAAATGTTTTAACCAACCATCGATTCCTGCACCAGTACCTTTCCTGACAACTAGACCAGGACGAGTACTCAACTAATGGCATAAAGGATGAAACAACAAAAGGCGACGAGGTAACAACACATTCAAAATTTTTCCTTGATTTCCTCGTTATGGACACCCTCCGGTCATTGTTCACATATATTAGTACTTGCAATGATTCTCGCTACGTTCATGTGTGTAACCTCAACCTTATGAATAAGTTAACCTATATCTACGTAGCTTTCACTCCCATACAACAAAGTTGGTCGAAAGAAAGAGTGGTGTACCGCTAACTTAGACTTTGTACTGACTTACGTCTTGCAGAGAAGAGTAGATCTTAGCTGAGCACTCCTCGCATCAGCTTTGCTAAACCTTGATTCCAGTTCTTTCACTATGATGACATCCTGTGTGAAAATACGTCAAAGTTGCTTGAAACTGTCTACCTGTTCTAACTTTGTTCCCCCTATGTGGTACTCAATCTGTTTAAATCTCTTTCCCACAGACATTACTTACGTTTTAGAGATGCTGATCTTCATATCACAACCCTTACACCTCTGATCGTGCTCTGAAGACACTTCAATTTTTTAAAGTCGTAAACTAGTTCTAACAACAGCATTTTTTGAGTCCATTACGAGAGAAATTAGTTCTCATCCTGCAAATATACAGGCTACTAATGGAAGTAGTGACAATACCTGCTGGATTCGTTTAGCATTAGATGAATTGAAGGGAGATTTTGCACTGTCTCTACTGTATCTTCTGTAAGACAAATGGTCAAAGAGAGAGTGATAATGAGTTTAGTAGTTCGTATAAAACGTTGGATGTGCTGCGTCAGTTGTGCTAGGATGATGGTTGCTGAGGTTACACGAACATTCTGACATAGTTACACTAAGTCCTGGATGTCTACATAGCACAGATGTCCACCAGGATTGTGATATTATTGGGCCATCAGTGGAACGCCCTATAGCTGCCACATAAATATAAGTGGGTTTGTGGGTATAGAAGTGTAGACTCGGTTACTAGTCACTAGCAGTGGGACTACGAACACGCACACCTTCCATTCACGGCAGAGAATAGACCTTCACGGTTCGACTGGTGCCGTCAGAGAAGCAATTGGAATGGTCTTCAGCGATGAAAGCAGATTCTGCCTTCACGGAACTGTTGATCGTTTGCGATTAAGACGTTCACGTGGCGAGTGCTGTCTCGTATAGTCAAAGACACAATCGCTCCACTACACCCTAAGTAGTGTGAGGTGTGACTTCCTCCAACTTTGGTATTTGCGGAGGGAACGTTGGCCAGCTCTCGAAACGAGCCGTATGTTTATCATTTTTGCAACGGGAAGGTTGTGTGTTTTCCAAAAAAGTCTACACTCTCTGCAAGAAATACAGATACTTCCTTGGCAAGCACGATTTCGCGACAAGTCTCCAGTAGAGCACGTGTGGCGTGTGATGGAACGACAACTGACACTGGCGACTCCTCAGTCCAGAACTCGTACAGAACTACGCGAAAAGGCCGAGCATTCGCGGTATACTGTGTCTCAAGACGAGACAAGATGGAATTTGCGATCAGTTATGGCTTCATTGTACTAGGTTTAGATAGAATACCAAAGTGCGGCGAATGAAAATTTGTGCCCGTCCTGGATTCGAACTCGGGATCTCCTGCTTACTAGGCAAACGCGTTGACCACTCCGCCACCGAGGACACAGTGACCAGCCCGACTGCAGAGGACTCTTCCCTGCACGTCTCCCGCCACACTCAAATCTTCATTCGCGACGCTGTCATTCGCCGCACTTTGGCATTCCATCTAAACCCAATACAGTGAAGCCATAACAGATCGCAAATTGCGATTTATTTCATTCATTGAACGCTGTAACGTCGTCAAAAATTAATAATTGTAGATGGAATGGATGTCAGATTCAGGACCTGAATTGTCCCCGTGGAGGCTACTCCACGTATTGAACAAGGTTGTTTTAGCATGCATCAAAACTATGCACCATAGTACCGCTTGAGCAATCGATCTGTAAATATAATTCAATGTACCTCATATGCCTTTTTTCGACAATAAATCTTGATCAAACAGTGGAGGCTTTTAGAACAGGATGTCACAGTTTCTGATAATTCTTCCGGATTGTAATCCCGTGGTCCGACGAACATTTCTTCTTCTGATGTTTCTCCCAGAGCTGTGCTGGACATCTGGGAGCTACTCCTGGCGGTGCTGAGTCTTGCCGAGAACGGCATCAGTACTATATAAAATAGGCGTATCAAGTTTTCAAATTATTGATCGCTTTCACTGATTTTGTGAAGAGTTTTTTAAATATATCTGCAGGTTCTTTTGAATAGTTAAAAATAGATAAAATATGAATCTTTGAATTTTCGGCTTGAAAGCTAGCATGCATGAGTACAATTGTCAGCATTAAATGCAAGTCTCTATTGAAGAATTCTCTACTATGTTAGGGTAAACAAATTATGGAAATTGCTGTAAAAAAAGAATTCGATGGCGTTATCTAGCAGTTCATGAGATGATGCTATGCCGCTGAAACCGCTACGCCACGTCGTACTAAACGTATCGTTGGTTTCGAAATTAATTCTAACACATACATCTGTAAAACATCGGGATGTCGAACAGTGACCGCTGAATACTATCAATCCTGGAAAACAGTGTTAAGAATCGTGTCCAATCTCTGTGACACATTCCGAGAGATATTGATCCTGTGAGCGTGTCGCAGGTTCGTGCTGGTCCAACCTGATAGACCTCTCGGTCTTACTACATTTTCAGCCATAAGTTTTAAGTGTCCACACACTTACTTCGTACTGAATTATGGTTATTATTGACTCCTTAAGAGATTTTAATTTTTAATTATATAAGACACAAAGTTGGTTTTTCCTTTTAACAATAATTCAAAATTTTTCTTCGTGTTAGATGCATTAACGACCAAAAACACGACATCAGAAGAAGGATAAGAGTCAGAAAAACAATGAGTAATAATATCTGTAGTTTCCTTTTACATCTCTGATGGTATCCCGGAGAATGAATAAAGTCACGAAAGTTGAACAGTATTTTGAATACTTTGCATGGACTGAAATGCTTCTTGCAGTTAAAGGATGATTACGAAATGAGAGAGAGAATTTTTGGAGCGATATTAAGGGATAATACAATTTGAAACAACACGGTTTCCCCTCCATCCGCCCCCCCCTCCCTGTCCTTTATGAGAAAGGTAACTGATATATCGGAAAAATTTTACAGAATCCTAATAAGAAACCGGTTTTTAGGCCAACTAAGAGGATGAGTCACATTCTTCTGTCTATAAAGGGTAAAAGCCCTCCGTTAGCATGTGGAGTTTATTAGAATCCCTGTACTTGTGGTAAAGTATACATAGGAACTACGAAGAGAAAAGTCATGAAAGAATATAAAATCCTTTGCGACTAAAGAAAACTGAAAAATCAGCTGCGGAAGCACGCGCCGCAACTAGGAAGTCACGAATATTTCCGAATCAACATTTATTTGCACAACGATGAGCTATTATCCACGTATGTAAAGAAAAGCAATTGAAATATTTAAAAATGGGGACAATTTTAACGGGAAGGAAGAAGCCATGAAGCTTAGTGATATGAAACTTCCTTGCAGATTAAAACCTGGGACATTTACCTTTCCCGGGCAAGGACTCTACCGTCTGAGCTATCCCGGCACGCTTCACTGTCCCTCCTCACAACATTACTTCTGCCAGTACCTCGTCTACTACTTTCCAAACTTAATCTCCCAGAAAGTTTCATATCAACGCACATTCCGGTGCAGAGTAAAAGTTTCTTTCTGGAAACATCCGTTAGGCTGTGGCTAAGCTATGTCTCTACCATATCCCTCCTGCTAGGTTCGCAGGAGAACATCTATGAAGTTTCAAAAGTAGGAGTCGAGGTACGTGAAGCGTGTTGGGACAGCTCAGTCGGTAGAGCCCTTTGCCACGAAGGTCCCAGGTTGCAATCCCAGTTCCGGCACACAATTTTAATCTGCCAGGAAGCTTCATATCAGCGCACACTCGGCTGATGAACGAAATTTTCCTTCGGGAAGATTCGTTACCACATGGACTCTAGTTTTCAGAATAGATAGGTTTTTATCTTTCACGAACATTACCTCCGCTTATCACGTGAAACCCGTACCACGCCCATTTCAGATTGTACGAGGGTGGGTTGATGAGTAGGCAAAATTCTTACGAAAGAGCGGAAAATTTGCGGAACCTGCACTGTTGTTGGTAAGCCTTATATCTCCACAGATACTACAGCACGTTTCGAACGACAGCTGTTATTAGTTGAGTGTTGGCTGCTAGCTGAAGTGGTAACTGCGTAGTTGGTTCCTTAGGATGGAGAAAAACAAATTTCGTCCAGTTATTAAAGATTTTCATTTGAAGCGTTGTACAGCTACACAGATCAAACTCGAGTTCGATGAGGTGCATGTGGATTATGCAACAACAATGAAGACCATTTACTTTTGGATCAATGACTTTAAATGTGGTCGGAGAAGCCGTTGAAGCTGTTGAAGTCACCACACAGAAATGTTCGAATGATTGTCAAGTTTAAGAGACTTAAATGCGGGGTCATAAGTCCCTAAACTTACAAACTACTTATGAAGTACCTTATACTGAAGACGACACAAAAGTCCATGCCTGACGGGGGATTCGAACCCCCTACGGGGAGCGGCCTCGTACATCAGCACACAGGAAACCGTCGATAAGGTGCATGACACTGTAATGGATAATAACATTAAAATTTCGCTAAATAGTTAACATTGTAGTCATCTCAACTGAGCGAGTGCATAACATCCTCCTTGAAAAACTGGCCATGAAGGAGCTCTGTATACCGTGGGTGACGGCCCTGCTCACTTTTGACCAAAATCGGAAACGAAAGAACATTTCTTCTCAGAATCTCATACTGTTCAAGTGCAATCCACATAACTTTTTGAACATTCATAACTGTGGATTAAAACTGGATCCACCATTACACTCCAAACAACAGTTCCAACAATTGACGAAGTGTGGGGATTGTGCACCAAAGAAGAAGGTTTTCTCAGTTGGAAAGGTGATGGCCACTGTGTTTTGGTGATTTCCAGGGTATAATCTTAAAAGAGTGGGCCCTATTACCTATTATGCTGCTCTGCTAGATCCTTTGGAACAGGAACTAATTGAAAACCGTCCAGGATTGGCACGCAAGAAAGTGCCGTTTCATCAGGACAATGCTCCAGCCCACACATCAGCTATCGCAATGGCAATAGTGCGTGACTTGAGATCTGAATTGATTCCTTACCTACACTGCTCACCAGATTTGGCTCCGTGACTTTGTCCTTTTCCCAAACATGAAAAATTTGGCTCTGTGGGAAGAAATGCGCTGTGACAGAGTTTGATAAAGCCTTCTTTGCAGATGGGTTGAAAAAACTGGAAACTCGCTGGACAAGTGTATAGGTTTGCAAGGAGACTATGTCCAGAAATAAAGTGAGTTTTCACCTTTAAAATAATTTTTTATTCCATTTATACCAGGCTTATCAAACCGCCCTCATAACTATGCGGCATTCCGTTGTCCAGCTCGAGACTCAGCACCGCCAGGAGCACCTCTGAGGATGTCCAGCGCAGCTTTGAACGAAACGTTATGCCGTCCTCTCACAGAACGTGGAGACGCACGTGGACGAGGACGTGGTGCCGTTGCAGCGTGGTATTCCACGTTCCACTGCGCTGCGAAGCGCGGAATGAAGGATCCAGCATGTTAGATTTCTGCTTCGTGGAGTGGAACGTGGCCAATAAATGCGACCTGGTTTCCACGTGACAAGCAGAACTTTTGATCCGCCATATTGCAATCGGAACAGCGTATTTCGTGTTTTCTTTCGTTTTAGCGTACGATGTATAAATACAAACTTTTTTAAGCGCCAGAAAATTGACGAACTTTTGAAAACGCATAATTTTAGGTACGATTTGTTACAATAAATTACCGGAAATTCTATATTCATAGCTTTAAAGGATATCGTATTTAACGTTAAGCTCTGTTATACCGCGAAATAATATCGTTCCTATGCTATGGTTCAACGCCATCCAATCAAAGGAGCGTCTTTATGATACTTTGTCACAGATAAATATGATATTACAATTTGTTTTTGATGCACAGTATACCACAAATACAGCGCTGTTTCCAGGAGAATTGGCGCAATTGGTAGCGTGGTGAGCTGCAGAACAAAAATTGAGGGTAACTCGGTTCGCGATCCAGTGCTTCTAACAAATGTTTATTTTTCTTTTCCCTTTTTTGTTTCCTTAATGTCTCTGGTTCTTTCTTATTAATTTAAGTGTAAAATTCGATATTCGTCATTATTTCTCTTTAAGACGACGGAATAGTGAGGTGGTTAGATTTACGAGCTATGGAGGAAAAGAGATGTAAATAACAAGTTTGCATCTACACTCTCGGAGATAATTTTTTAACGATTTGGTTTAATTGCGGTTTATGTAATTTATTTGTTAATTTAATACAATTATAATAACCAGTATTCGACGTTATTTACTACAAATATGAACGAACTCTGCTTACGAGAGAACTCGTTGAGTATTTCGTGCAAGGGCACAGGTACCAATAAATTTCGAGACTACCCCACGTCATTCGGTTTTCGCCATAGTGTTTGAATTCTGTTGCAGTTCACGACATTGGTGGAATAGTTCAGTTTCACAGTGCAAAGAGAGTGTGGTTATGGAAACATATGAAGTAAAGAAGCAAAAGTGTTTCCGTATAATGCTAATAGCAAAAATTATCACAACGAACATTGTCAAACTGAGGCGTTGTCCCCCGTGTATGAACAAGTAGACTGCATAAGGCAGAACTTATTATCTTCGAAGGAAATCCAAAGTAAACATCTGGATATGCAGAATATGTACATCGTGAAAAATAGCAATATAAGAGAGCAAGACAAGTGGAGCTGGCGCAGATGAAGAATTTCACCGTTTACTGTTTTTTTTTTTTTGTTTTTTTTTTTTGTTTTTTTTTTATGATATTTTGCCAAAAGTTATTTAGTCGAACATTTTGTTATCATTATCAAACGCTTTCAGTTAATGTACCGTCTTTGTGTTTCTTGAAGAAAGAAATTACAGTTTCTGGAAGAGTATTGCACGAAATGTGCACGCATAATATAGCTACAGTATTCAGTTTTTTTCCCGGCGTTCGCAAACAGATACCGTGTAATTTTACGCACATCCATCTTTGAAAAGACAATAATCTACGAACCAGCCCGCTTTGGGCGCTGGAGAGCGCTGCGGACGCAAATCACGACGAGCAGCACGTCATGTTCTGTGGGATTGAGCGGGTCGTTTCAGAGCGTGCTGTAGCTATACTAGGTAGACAGCACGTCTGGCCTGCGCCAAGTTGGGACAACACGTCCCGTGTGAGGACGGCTTTAGGAGCAGAAATGTTTCATTGACCCGGAAGAATGATCAGAAAAAAAAAAAAATCGTGAGTGAACTGGAAAACTGTTAGAGCATGTAGCAACTTTTATTTGCGATAGTGAACTCGGCGCACAGGAAGAGTAGCAGGAAGTGTGGCGGTGTAGCGCCTGGGCGTGGCCGGTATTAGCGGCCTTATTTGCGAGTACAGTGGTACCTGGAGGGCTGCCAGGGCTAGGGCCCGTCCCAGCGGGACACGGCCCCCTCAGCCCCCTCAGCCCCTCCGGCCTGTGCCGGCGACAGCGCGCCCGGCTGCCCCATCTGTCTCTGTCCCCCTTGTCTGCCACCCCTCCACCCCTCTCCCAAACCCAACACCGCCACTGCCACCTCTCACGACACAGCTATACAGCCCCAGTGGCCCTCAGCAGCGCGACTCAACCCCATCGATCTTCCCCCCCCTCCCCCCCTTTGCACCGAGAGTTCTCCGGTCATGTCCTGTCTAGTTTACATGGGGAGGAGCAATTTGCGTGTTTCACTTACATCCCTTGTAGCGTCCCCTTCTGGTGTGCGTGGGAAGTACAGCATACGGGATGACTAGAGCTTCATGAAATACGCTAGTCGAAATGTGGGAATAACAGAAAGAGAGCGAAATGATTAGCTAAATTACGGATGGTTATTGGGAATTTTTATCAAAATTACAGGACAATGGGCATCTATCAAATTTTGGGCAAAGAATTGGACAAAGTAATATTGGACCTAGTGTAATTGGAATGTCGTCCAATATTTCATCGGCTTAGAACTGCCTCGTCCTCTGGTCTCCTGCAGTGGAAAATGTGACTGCTTGGAGCGCTAGTAACAGTATAGCCTCCTTGCCATTACAGCTGTTTTATTTGGAGTCTAATGTTTGACGTTCGTATTCGTAAACATGGCTGCTAGTGGCAAGTTTCAAAAAATGTATAGTCTATGGGACTTAACTACGGGGTCATCAGTCCATAAACTTACAAACTACTTATGTTCTTACTAACTAGGACGGCACAAATATCCATGCCCGAGTGGGGATTCGAACCCCCGACCGTAGTGGCCGTGCAGACCGTGACTGGAGCGCCTCAGTCTCCTCGGCCACCGCGGCCGGCCGTGGCAAGTTTGTGTAGTGTTTTCCAGCAACAACAAAATTATATTCATCTCGGGTATGTAGTCGGATACCGTCGTCAACTAGACACGATATTTCAGCAGACAAACTGGCTGCTATCTTCAGGTGAGGACGCTAAAACACTAACTCGCCGGAAACTGAGGCAGAACAAGAAACAGCAGCCCCTTTATACATCGCTGACGACCCACCGCGCGTGCGCGAAACCAAAGTAGAAGCCACCTAGGCGCAATAGAACCAGTAACGCGCCGGTTGAGAAAAACGGCAAAAACGATGGCTCGAAAACAAGGCTAGTTAAAAGAAACAGCAGGTCGAAATGAAGACCGTTGTTGCTTGATGTCAGATAAGATCGGGTTCCAAGTTTTACTTAGAGGAAAGCCCTTGTCCCTATTAATAATATTATCGGCCATACGAATTTCCATGGATTCTTTGAGAACACATTCCCAGTAGCGGGAAGCAGGAGCAATCAGTTTAGTTTCATCGTATAACATCTTGTGTCCCTCATTCAAACAATGTTCCGCAACAGCTGGTTTTTCAGGTTGAAGCAAACGAGTATGACGGTGGTGTTCCACACACCGATCCTAAACTGTGCAGATCGTTTGGCCTATGTAAGTTTTACCACAAAAATATGGAATACTATAAACACCGGGTTTCCTCAGTCCTAAATCATCTTTGACTGACCCAAGGAGGGCCCTAGTCTTAGGTGGGGGCATAAAAACACTTAATGTCGAATCTTTTTAAAATTCTTGAAATTTTCGAGGAAATATTCCCGACGAAAGGCAAAAAGGTAATAGACTTGTAATTGTCCTCTAATGGTTCACCTTTTGGACCGTCAGCGGTGTATAAAGGGGCTGCTGTTTCTTGTTCTGCCTCAGTTTCCGGCGAGTTAGTGTTTTAGCGCTCTCACCTGAAGATGGCAGCCAGTTGGTATTCTGAAATATCGTGTCTAGTTGACGAGGGTATCCGGTTGCATACCCGAGATGAATATTATCAGTTACTACGCCGGGAAAGTCTACGCAACCACAACAACGAAATTGATGTTGTTGTGGTGGTCTTCAGCCCGCAGACTGGTTTGATGCAACTATCCACGCCACCCTGTCCTGTGCAAGCATCATTATCTGAGAATACGTGCCGCGATGGAGTAGCCGAGCGGTCTAAGGCGCCTCGCTCCGGAGCGCGCGGTTTCTCGCCGTCGGAGGTTCGAGTCTTCCCTTGGGCATGGTTGTGTGTGTTGTCTTTAGGTTAATTTAACTTTGTAAGTAGTTTGTAAGCTACGGACTGATGATCATGAGGTTTGATCCGATAGATTTACAAACATTTGAACATTTTTTGAGAATACGCATGGCAACCTCCCTCTTTTTGAATCTGCTTTCTACATTGGGCTCTCGGTCTCCCTCTACGATTTTTACCCCACACTTACCAGATTACTTGTTACGGATGATAGAAGGCTTTCCTCTGTAAACTAGGAGGAACCTCTGCTGCCAACATCAAGGCTGTGCAACCCATAGTATAACGCTTACACAGCACCTCTTCACGAATTCTTTCCAAATAGCTGGATTGCACGCAGATGATCTGTACCTTGACTTAACATTCCCCGGATTTGGATTCTGTAGACTTTTCTGTTGGTAAAGCTAAAAGTCGTTGTCTGCAGTAACATTCCAACTCTACCAGATAGTATTCAACAACGAAGTACTGCAGGCTGCACGGACATCTGCGTTGAAGTGTTAACATGGGTGCTCAATCCTTCCATAGCAGGGCGGAAGCGTGTATTGCCGCAGTCGGTAGTCATTCTGAACACTGTGTATGATAGTCAGTTGACTCTAAATATCAGAATCCACACCACTAAGTGATTTTGCGTGCCTTCACGTATTGACCAAACTTATATGTATCAGTGAGACAGCATACACGTATTGGGCTATGTACAGCTCTGTGAAAGAAACATGGGTCGATATAGTCTTTGGATCAAGCCGGATATGTCTACTTTCATACCCAGCAACTGCAATCGTTGCAAAAATGCCTTGTATCTGTGGTCCTACAGTCAAACTATCTTCTTGTTCTTTCTCTTTGGCCCTTTCCCGCACATGCGAGGTCAATACTGTGTTAAACGCGGATTTGGCATGTGTTAATATTTACAGGGTGATCGTGTGCCCTTCCTGCCGGCACCCCATGCCCCCCCAGGAGGAAATGAGTACCCCAAAGCCCAAATGTCTGCGTATAGTGTTACATTGTGTAAAAGTGTAAAGTGCTACGAAATGTTTGCGGATCGTGTAACTGAGGCCGGACTTGGGAACCAGCCCGGTATTCATTTAGGGGGATGTAGAAAACCGCCTAAAACCACATCCAGGATGGCCGGCACTCCGAGCTGTTTCATTAATCCGCCGGGCGGATTCGAACCAGGGCCTGTACGCCTCCCCGTCTCAGAAAGTGGTGCGTTAGACCACACACGCTAACCGAGCGGGTTACAGTCAAACACTCTATCCTTAGGCTAAAATTTGCGAATAATAATAACACATAAAATATGGATAAATGATTCTTGATAAAAGAGTTTTAATCGAATACTTGCAAGTGATGTAGGGAACTTTAGATGACTTAGTTGAATAAAGTTTAATCAACCACAAGATTTATCTACTGAAAGTGGTTGTAATATATTTAGCCAGGAGGGTTCCGCTTGTTTAAATAACTGAAGTATTCGATACCATAATTGGTCGTAGTATTGTAACCTAACATTCCATGTTTATATTACATAAGCATTTTATAGCGCTTCTGTCAAGTCATTTTAATCATCATCTGCATTACTAGGGTCTGCTAACAAACTTAATTAATTAATTATTGAAAGTCGTAACAATGTAAACATATATTAACACTGCACTAATTGTTGTTTACTTACGATCTTTTGTATTATTTCATTTTGATATGGAAATATGTTTATTGCATCTGTCATAGTTTTGTGTATATTTGCGTAAAGCAGGATTCATTAATGTTTACTGAACCAATTGTTAAATATTTAAATGTTGTACTTCCGTGTTCTAGAAGGTTCTAAAAAAACTAGAGTGTATCTATTGGTGCGAACTCAGGGGAGTCTCTGTAGTGAGTCTGAAGTAGGCGGGAGTATTATGGCAGTCTTTGTGGAGTAACATTTTATTTAGTATGGAAGTGTGTTGTGAAATTGCTTTATCAGAAATGGATGAATAAACATACTTAAAAACTAAATGAAAGTGTCACAAATGTAGTTTCCTGAAAAGCCAAGAACCCGACGTCACAACATAATTTTGTAATGTGTTAACGGCAGGCGAGCTACAAGATCTTAGAGACCACTGAACATCTACAACAGGTGATGTATATAAAAATGTGGCGTTAATTTATGTCCAGTAAAAAACAAAAGCGCCACATGGTCTTACACCAACTAATTTAATAAATTAGATATAAACCTTTTAAAATTATTAAAACAAATGCCTTAACTGCGTTATAAGAATGGTAGCAAAATTTCCGAAAAAATGAACATCGACGATGTTCAGATAGTAAATCCATTTCGTAATCACAAAACGCGAAAAAATCATCAGCAAAATACTTCAGATCTTACAAGTGAACCCTTTTACCTCGAACGCTCGGAACCGTACGAAACCATGCTCAGAATAACAAGCAATCATAAACGAAACAGTGGTGTGCGCCATTTGCATGCGAAACGCTGCACTTGTCTGCTATCGCCACTAACCAATGCTCGCGGTGCACGCGTGGTGCAGCTGCACTACGTATTTGTCTCTTGGAGTGTTCGCAAGCGAGTTATTGAGTAAATTGTGTACACTGCAGTGACATCATGAAGAGAATTAATTCTATGCATGTGGTCCAAATGTTAGGGGCCAAGTTGCGACGTGCTGAATATGGAAATGACACGGGGACCGAGAGTATGGAGTTCGCGCTGACGCGGCGGAGCGGCCGGGCGCATTGAGGCGCTATGCTACGGTGGGCGAGGCAGTTCCCCGTCGGGGGCTCGAATGCCCCCTCGGGCATGGGTGTTTGTGCTGTCTTTAGTATAAGCTAGTTCATAAGTAGTTTGTAAGTTTAGAGACTGATGACCCTGTTGTTGAGTCCCATAAGCTCTACAAACTTTTGAACATATGGAGTTCGCAGATATATAAACATAATAATTAAAAAATATAATGGCAACGACACATAAATAAACGAGGTGATGCTGGATAGAAATAAGAATTTGAAGAACAGGAGGAACCCAAACCTGAAGGTGGCTCTTCAAGCAGTACACGACATTTATCTCCAGAACAACAGGAACAGTCAATTCACAAGGAGTTCGAACCTTCACCACCCAGAAAGATGAGGTCCAGTGTATTAAAATATATTAATGACAGCGTACTGTAGAACATTTATGACGACTATTACAATCGTGTCTTCAATTCAAAAAAATGTTTCAAATGTTTGTTAAGCTTATGGGACTTAACTATGAGGTCATCAGTCCCTAAACTTACAAACTACTTATCAACTAGCTTATCCTAAGGACGGCACAAAATATCCATGCCCGAGGGGGGATTCGAACCCCCGACCGTAGTGGCCGTGCAGACCGTGACTGAAGCGCCTCAGTCCCATCGGCCACCGCGACCGGCAGGCTTCAATTCGTATAGCAAACTAATCAGTGCATCAAAAGTCAATAAAATTGATCACTAATTCTAAATCACGTGTCTACGAAACGGGAAGCACGTGCTCGCTTCAAAGGAAGCAGACTGCCACAATTACAAATTCTAAAAGTTTATGAAATATCGCAATTTGGTGGTGCAAGGAGGTATGTTTCTAAAGTTCACTGTTGACATATGCAGATGTGACTAAAATGGTTGGAATGGTCAATTTCAAAGCGTCCATTTCATTTATCGACCATCTCACGTCTGGCAAGGCATTTAAGGCATTTCATCCAGGCATATTATATTTCATACGTAAGGACGTAGAAGACGATAACATTATATGTCGGAAGGCAAAACAGTTTGTGGAGGTAGTGAACATGTTTATAAAACTACATGTAGTGTATTGCAATCTGTACATGGCTATCCTCACACCTGCACAATTGGTGGCTTTATCAATTAAAGGGTCCACGGGAAAAGAGGGGTAAGTCAAAAAAATGAAATTTTAGGTTATTACAGCTTTAGAAAGCTTTCAGCAAGCTGCTTTTATCAGTTTTTGTTTCATGGAAAGAAGGGGGATAGTCTGATATTTACAGCGGTTTAAAATATAGCGTCCACGGGAAAAAGGAGGTAAGTCAATGTGAAACTAGGAAAAAAGGGGGTTAGTCAATTGCAAGCACTGATCGCACCTGTAGTTTACGTTCCGTAGTCCAGGTGTTGAGCATCTGCTGTTAGCGAGGTTAAGATAGTGCTTTGTGTGTTGTGTGAATTTCTTTGGTTTATTTTACGTTTTAACTGAACTGTGCAAGTGAACATGAAAAATGAAGATGAGGAAAGTATCACCTTCAGTCAACTGTCACATTCAACGAAGAAAAGGAAGAGAACAGGTCGACTTTCCGACGTGAGAAATAAACTTTTATCATCCACACATGAATTAGGGCCAGATTGTAAATGTTCCACATTGAAATGTTTCCAGAGTATTACAGACGCAGAACGTGGGTATATTATATCTAATAATAACAAAATGACTGAGTGAGCCGAATCCTTACTTGGCAGGCCTAATTAATGCAAATATTATATCGCAAAGGAGATCTAGGCGACCGGAAAATGAAACTAAATTTCGTGACAACAGTTATTCATATCGTGTAAGAGTGAAGAGGGAGAATTCTGTCACTGAAGTAAATGTTTGTTCTAAAGCCTTTACATCTTTTCATGGAATATCTAAAAAAAATTTGAAGTAATACAACGTTATCTGAAAAAAGGTGTGAATGCTAAGGATCGTCGAGGCCAACACTCTACTCGGAAACATTGTGTGACATCAGAGGTACTTGAGGCAGTTCGCCAACACATTAGTTCATTTAAAGGTGAACGAAGCCATTACAGCTTGAAAACCTCTAAGAAAGTGTATTTACCACCGGATCTGAACATCAGTAAGATGTATGAGTTATTTAAAAAATCATACCCTCCACAATCTGTGTCATATGAAATATACAGACTTGTTTTCAACACTGAATTTAACGTCGGTTTCGGATGTCCTAGAATGGACACTTGTAGTTAATGTGATAGTCATGCTGCTGAAATTCGAGCTCTTGAACATGCTTTGAAATCGTACCCGGGAAATAGTTCAGAAAGGGCGAGTGCAGAAAAAAAATCTAGCAACTGTCAACGGAGAAAAAATTTCACTTATTAAAATCTGATAAGTTTTATATTCGTAAAAGATGTTCTAAAGCAAACAGCAGGGCATCAAAAGAATGTGAAAGCATTACTATGGATTTCCAGAATAACTTACCTATCCCTAACATCACAACTAACGACGTGTACTAGAAGAGACAGTTAACATTGTGCATGTTTAATATTCATATATTGTCAACCGATAAATCATATTTCTTCGTGTATGATGAAACAGTAGCCTACAAAGGGTCTAATGAGGCCGCTTCCTTTTTGTTTTATTTTGTGATGTCAATTTTTGATTCCTCTGTTAGCGAGATTTTACTGCCGTTCCCCGTTTCATACCCCCTTTCCCTACAAAAAATTGACATCATTCTATATAATTTTTCTTTAGCTTGTTACAGTACATTTACAGGAAAACCTTGTAGAGGTACCTAACGACTATACGTAAGGCTATACTAAACATAAATTACAAGAGAATTGGCTAAAAATTGCTTTTGGTACATAAGGTTTGGTGTGAAAATCTTCTCTCCTGAAAAATTGAGAAGAACTGACTTACCCCCTTTTTCCCGTGGACCCTTCAATTGGGGGCATACAAGCAAACACGTCGTACATCCGTTTTCAAGAGACAAAAGTCGCTTTCGGGCCATATGTTCTTATAGAATCTTGAAACAATCTGCCCACGAAACATTCATGTGGAGACAAGCAAAAGTGGAAAAATGACTAAAGAACACATGAGAAATCTTCTAACATCGGTCCTTGGTGACAATGTAACGAGTGAAATAAACCTATTCTTGTGTGATTCCTGCGAGGGTCTTACAGATCGTACCCTTCTAGATGCAAGTTTTCGAAACAGACATGTTACGCTAAAGATCTTACCACTTTGTTTTAACCAATTCATCGAAATCCCGATTGGACACTTTGAGGACAAGTATAAGCACTTTGGGGTGTCTGTTACAGCTGTTTGTGTATGTTTTGTTCTATTATAACTACTTTAAGCAGAGAGCTTTGGCGATGCTGATTGATTATGTAGTGATACACCGACGACATTGAATGAAATTTAATTTTCGATCATGGTATTGCTATCTTGTTACTTCATTTCTGCCGCGGTGGAGTAGCCGAGCGTGTTAAGGCGCCTTGCTGCGAAGTGCGCGATTGCTCGCGGTCGAAGCTTCGAGTCTCCCCTCGGGCATGGGTGCGTGTGTGCTGTCCTTACTGTAAGTTTTAGTAGTTTGTAAGTCTAGGGACTGATGACCATAGCAGTTTTGTCCAATAGGTTTACAAACATTTGAACATTGATTTAATTTACTTAATTTCTCTCTGTTAAAATGTTACTTGAGGTAGAGTGCAAAGTTAAGCGTGGAACTGACGCACACCACTGTTCTGTTTATGATTGGCTGTTATTCCGAGCATGGGTTAAAGTGGTTCTGAGCGTTGGAGGTGAAAGGTGCTCCTTGTTAGTCTGACAAAAATCAACACTCCTAAGTTCTCAAACACTCTGTCCAGTTACAATTCCGTAATAAAATCAGATAAAAGTTCATGTGCTTAAACCGGTATGCGTTAGCCCTTGGCAAAGTTAGATCCCGACAATTCGGTCGTTTGTCGCACAATTCTAACACTGTCTCAAATGAAGCACTTTAGCTAACGAAGCAGTTCCTTCCTTCTCCGAGACGACACAAAGTGTTCTTCCAGTCCCCAAAGAGCTCTTCCCGCGATCCTTCCAAGTATTTTACTTGACCACAGCAGTTTTCTGCCCTAGGTTCTCCCTCATTGGAAGACCGTCATACCCTCCAAAAGCAGCAGAGTACTTAGCATAAGGGATTTAATTTGAGGTAACTTTGACCACTTCCACACCAAATTCACAATTTACAAAATTTAATAGAAAACTTTGTCAGTCTCCTTATGACTATTTATCGGTAGTGCAAATAATGTTTGAAATAAATTGAAATAAATCAAAGTTTCAAATGTTTGTAAAACGTATGGGACTTAACTACGGGGTCATCAGTCCCTAAACTTACAAACTACTTATGAACTAGCTAATACTAAGGACGACACAAATACCCATGCCCGTTGGGAGATTTGAACCCCCGACCGTAGTGGGCGTGCAGATCGTGACTGACGCGTCGCAGATCGCTTGGCCACCGCGGCCAGCTTGAAATAAATAAACGTGATAGGTCACACTACACAATATTTACTTAAAGTTACCGGCAAAATAGAAAAATATTTATTTAATAGATTCATAAACGTAACGATAAGAGACAACTCTAATATCGTAGATGTAATCTCTCTTTTCAAGAAATGCAGACGCAACGATTGTAAAAACTATCGTGGCATCAGTCTCCTAAACACTGGTTACAAAATATACTAAAAAATAATCAATAATCGCCTGAATATTATAACAGAATCTGTTATTTCCGAGACGAGGCGTTATTCATAGCAGGAACAACTGGCAACTGACTACGCGCCCTCACGTACTAGAAAAAAAGAAAAAAAAGAAAGAAAAGAAAGCCTCTTGTTTAACCTATACCTAACCTTCTTACGCTACGTTACAGATCACTTATTTTTAAGTAAAAGTTAGGTTAGGTATAGGTTAAAGAAAAAGTTTATTTTTATAGTAGTGAGGGCGCATAGCGCCCGAATTTCCGGTTAAGAAACACGCAGCATCTCATTGGCTACTACCAACAACCAATCAGGTTTCCCGGTGCCAGTTTAAACTGCTATGCAAAACGCCACGTATTTCGTAGGAACAAAATGGCTTTCATTAAGAATATAGTAGAAAAATGTAGAGAGTGTAACATAGAAACCCATATGCCGCTTATTGACCTTCAGAAGGCTTTTGACAGTGTCAGACTATTAGCCTATGGAAGAATGTGTCTGAATGCGGGTATTCTTATCACCTAATAGAAGAAGAAAAATGCTTTGCAAAATTACACGCATTGTTATAAATAGAGGCATGACTAAATTAGAAGACATAAGTATTAATGAAGGCGTAAGACAAGAATGTTGACGCTCACCTTCCGTTTTTAATATATACATTGACTTCATTCAAGCTTAAAGTAAACAAAGGAAATATCGAATTAGGAATACCTAGATGTGCTTCTATTTGCAGATGACATCGTCATTCTTCAAAAGAATAAAGGTGACTTCAAGATCAGTATATCAACTGAACGAACTATTCAGGAAATATATCTTAGAAAATTCTAGTGATAAAAGTAAAATAATGGCTTTCCGAGGAAGATATCCAGATCAAAAATTGTCTTGGATAATTCACCTTTAGAACAAATATCTCATATTTCATATTTTGACTATAAGTTTCGATTTTGTTTCTGACACTGAAAGTAAAATACAAACATCCCAAGTTGTCTGTGGTACCATAAGCAAAACATTTAGCCAAAAAGTACAAAAAGAAAAACAAAAACCCTCTTTTAAAATTCTATAAAGTAATGGCAAATTGCAATTCCTGTACTATCCTGTGAAAGCGGAAGAGAAAGACAAGAAAATAAAATCCAAAGTTCAGAGATGAGCTTCCTGAAAAAGACAAAAGGCTGCACCAGAAGAGACACGATCAGGAATGACGACATCAGAAAAGAATTAAATATTTTCAACATGAACAAGAAAATCCAACAATATGGAAAAAACTGGAGGCAATACCTCCTTAGTGCTAGAGCACAGAATCCCTCAGAAGATCCTGAAACACAAACTGAATGGTAAAAGAGATATTGGAAGACCACGGAAAAGATGAGAATGATTGTGAGTTCGGGACAGGCAACAGTCTAATCTTGAAAGGATGATGATCAATAGGATGAGAGGTGCGTATCAAGCTCCTTGCAATTTCTGAGTTACTGTAGAGGAAACGATGATCTGACTATATATGATAATAAATTATTATAACAAGTGTGTGGCTTTCAAGAGGATAGCTTAATATAATAAGGTATCATCTACATATACGGCCATGGTCGTGCTGCCCACAGCTAGGCACCATTAATCAAAAATTGAGCTTTGTTAATGGAAGTTAACGTTAATCGTTAACTCGTAAAAGTACTGTGCATTCGCGAAAACTTGCCTTCAGTCTCCAAATTTACATATTTGCAGTTGTTGTATTAATGAAGTGAGTAATTAAATAAAACGTATTATCTTCTCTGATATAAGAAAAGTATTTTGGATGGGCAACTTTAAGTAGGACTTGGAGTACAAATAAAAACCAGTGTTACTCGGACATGCTATTCTGTCACTCGCCAGCGAGCGTAAAAAATGAGGACTAATCACATACCACGTTGTAAAGTTGCAAAACCGCCTGCGCTAGAGTCGTTCGCTTTGGCGGGAAAGTGTTATGTTCTGTGAGATGATTAGTCTTCTTGTAAATAATGAAGATTTTTGTCATTTGTTTATGCTCACGGTTGGCCGCCAGGACAGTGTCCTAGTAATACATAAAGCTTAGTTTATAATAATAATAATTGAGCAATAAAATAAAATTTACGGGAGACTCAAAATATGTAACTTCACTGAATATCATTTGATATGAGGTACATATTGCCTCTAAGACACATTAACATATAGAAATTTTCGTCTGACTGTTAGGCATGTTTGGGAGTCAAAATATATATTCTCCATAGGAAAAATACGTTCCAATGCAGCACTTTTTTTTTTTTTTTTTTTTTTTTTATAAAAACATCTATTAAAATATTTTCCCCAGAAATACCACATCGTTAAACGAATATTTTGATTTCATGTCCAGCCACATTTTCATTAAACTCTGTGCTTTACTTGTTAAACACATATGGCCTGTGGTCTCCTTAGATTGAATGCCAAAATTTTTAAAAATCTTACACAGAACGTACGTTACAAATAAAAAACGAAACGCATCTAGGGTAAACTTTTTATTATTTCCAGTCAGCATAAGACGGGAAAAATAATAGAATTACAATTATATGCTAATTTCCTGATTAGGCGTGTCAGAAATATCTTGATTCTCGCAGCCTCCATTATCGACTGTTTCGCGGTATGCAATTTAAATTTGTTCCTGTCAACTATAACGAAGTCCAATGCCTTCCTGTCCCCAACCACCACTAATACCTACGGCTAGCACATACTAAGCAAGTTAGAATATTAAAAATACTGTTTGTTACTATGTCGCCGCCGAAAGTACTATTAATTAACTGGGACATAAGACAAACATTGTCATCAATGATGGAAACAAGAAGTGCGTACAAATAAAAAAAAAAAAATAAATAAAAATTAAAATAAAATAAGATAAAAAGAAAAAGAAAATTACGGATTAACGGACCTCGGCCAAGTTAACGGATGATAAAGAGTACGTTAATGTTTTTTTAATTAACTTAAGAGTTAATCCGTTACTCAAAAAGTTAATGTATTAACGGACTTGAGCCCAGCTCTGCCGGTGTCGTTACGTCACCGTTGGGCTTGGCCAGCACTTGGGTGGGTAGCCATCCAACTCTGCCGAGAGCTGTTGGCAAGCGGAGTGCACTCTGCCCTTGTGAGGCCAACTGAGGAGCTACTTGACTGAGAAGTAGCGGCTCCGGACTCGATCTTCCAGCTCCGATTGTCGGACAGTGTGCAATTTATGACTTATCTCTGGAACTCCCACCAAAAGTAACGGTCACTCCGACAGTACCAGAAACATTTTACAAATGTATTGATCACGGCACTCTTCACGGGTACCAGAAAACACTTAGGAGAGCCGGCTGGCTCCAGTCACGGTCTTCACGTCCACTACGGTCGGGAGTTCGAATCCCCCCTCGGGCATGGACATTTGTGCCGTCCTTAGGATTAGCTAGTTCATAAGTAGTTTGTAAGTTTAGGGACTGATGACCCAGTAGTTAAGTCCCATTAGCTATACAAACATTTGAACATTTGAACACTTAGGACCTAATGTGACATTCACATTTATAGATATGCACATTTTTTCCTTCTTCTTTCTTTTGTGTGGGTGATTCACTTGATGTTCCTTTGACAAGTATCACCTACTGTGATACGGGCAGGACTCTTGCTCTGCTGAGACGTTACTGTTGTTAAATAAAGTAGAGATCATTTTAGTTTAGCAACTGCCCCCCTCCCATAGGAGTGAAGACCTGGATATTTTTGTTTCCTTTCTGATTTGGATTTAAATTTGATTGTCCGGCCTTCTGTTTTGTGGGACAGTTTTTCCTTTTCCTTTCCATAGGACATTCCTTTCTGACGTGACGTTCATCACGATCATTCTCATAGTCATTGTACTCATTGATTGATTGATTGATTTTCTCAGGGAAGCCAAAAGCCGGCCGCGGTGGCCGAGGAGACTGAGGCGCTCCAGTCACGGTCTGCATGGCCACTACGGTCGGGGGTTCGAATCCCCCCTCGGGCATGGATATTTGTGCCGTCCTAGTTCGTAAGTAGTTCCTAAGTAGTTTGTAAGTTTAGGGACTGATGACCCCGTAGTTAAGTCCCATAAGCTTTACAAACATTTGAACATTTTTTTGGAAGCCAAAACAGTCTTGGTCCAACCCGCCACTGCCCGCACCGAAACTAAGTTTATTGTGCGGTATCGCTCCCTGTACTTCTAGTAAAGCCAACCAATGACCTTGAACAGTGCAAGGAGTCCCTTTACCAGTTCTTTATTAGACACAGTTTCTTCGGATCTGGTTGTTCAAAATGTTCTGTGCCTTTTACTCTCCAATGCAATGCATTCGAAGATTAGATGTGATGCAGTTTCATCACCGTCATCACAGATCCTACATTTAGGGTCCTCTTCTGTTATTCCCATTGTATGTAGGTGTTTTTTGAAATTCCCATGGCCTGTCAGCAATCCAACCATGAGTCTAATGTCTCTCCTGTTCAGGCCCAGGATTGAAGAGCTGCCGACCGCGGTGGCCGAGGGGACTGAGGCACTCCAGTCACGGTATACACGGCCACTACGGTCGGGGGTTCGAATCCACCCTCGGACGTGGATATTTGTGCCGTCCTTAGTATAAGGTAGTAGATAAGTAGTTTGTAAGTTTAGGGACTGATGACCCCGTAGTTAAGTCCCATAAGCTTAACAAATATTTGAACTTTTTTTTTTATTGAAGAGCTTCTTTTAAAACATGGCTTTGACATCATTACCTTGTCATGTTTTTGTTGTCAGATTTTGGTCCAATATTCTACGTGCTGTCTTCTGAGCCAGTTACGTAGCTCCAATTTGATCATTGCCTTGGTGATTGTCAGGTCAGGTTCCGGTCCAATAAATGGAGTCTCTGCCCCCATCCTGGCTAATCTGTCGGCATGTTCGTTGCCACTGATCCCCGAGTGACCAGGGACCCACAATAGGTTTGCTCTATTGCTTTCCCTTGCTCCACCAGAACCCTGAGACATTCGGCGACAATTTTAGACCTTGTTGCAGGAGCTGCCAGTGATCTCAGGGCTGCCTGGCTGTCTGAATAGATATAGATGCTACGGGCCTTTGTAGCACCTACGCAAATTCTCCTCCACACACGCCCTGATGGCAGTGATTTCGGCGTGGAATACTGAGGCCAGTTTTCCTAGAGAGATGACGCCCTCCAGTCTTGGCTGCACCCCGTATACCTTGGCCCCTATCGTACTCATACTCTAGGGTTCTTACTGTGAGAAGTTTTTCTGTTCCTAGCATCGTTTATATTTTAGTTTGTTTACTTGAACTTGTATTTTGTTACATCCTGTTACATCCATTACTTTGTATCAGGAGATTCTGTTATGTCTTCTTGTTATGGCGCGAGAAGGGCAGGGATGAAGGAGAGGAAAAAATAAAAATAATAATTAAAATTGTCGTTAGTTTAAACTTTCTTTCCAGGGAGAATACATCTTCCTATATCTCTTGACCCTCACGGGATTTGTTTCCTTTAGTTCTAGTTACTAGATATATTCTACTGTAGCTTTAGGTTTCCATATGCATAATGTTCACTATCAGAATATATGAAAACCTGAAGCTATAGTAGAATATATCTACAAGCTAGAACTAAAGGAAACAGATCCAGTGTCGAATGGAAAACTTGTGGAATCCAACCTCGGGGAAGATCAGTTTGGATTTAGGAGAAATTTAGGAACGCGAGAAGCAATATTCGCATTACGACTTATCTTAGAAGATAGGCTAAGGAAAGGCAAACCTACGTTTTTAGCATTCGTAGATTTGGAGAAAGTTTTTGACAATGTGGACTTGAAAACACTCTTTCAAATTCTAAAGGTAGCAAAACAAGACAGCACTTATTAGAGACAAATGACAAGAAATGGACTCAGATGTTGGGATGGGAGTGAGACAGGTTTGTAGCCTTTCCCCCATGTTGTTCAATGAGTACAATGGATAAGAAATGAAGGAATGCAACGAGAAATTAGGAGATTGGTGGGACACATTCTGAGACATCAAGGAATTGGCAGCTTAGCATTATAAGAAAGTGTGTGGGGTAAAAATCGTAGAAGGACACCGAGGGACGAATAAAGTAAGCAGTTTCGAAAGGATGTTGGATGACGAGTTTCTCCCCACCGAACTTCAATATACACAGGTAAAATATGCCCTTCCCGAGCCCTCCAAAATATTCGATATAAAAAAGGATTTTATTCGAAATATCAAGGTTTTCGCCTCCAAGGGAAGGGAACGAAGAAAACTTTCGACATACGCAGGTTTTCGATTTATCGAGGTTCGATATATTGAGGTTTGACAGCGGGCGGGGAAAAAAGAACACCTAAATCTTTCCGTTTACGATCTGATTTTTCTTAGTTTGTTACAATGTTCATGTCTCGTTTTGTAAGTGGGTGCTAATAAAACATGTTAGCATTCGGAGAAGAAATCTGGTGAAAGAAAATTCGCAATTATATCTCGCCGCAATTAGTAATACCATCCTCTGAATGATTTTCACCCCAGTTGGTGCATCATTTCCGTGACACTCTCTGCCCTGTATCTGGCTAATACAAAATGTACTGGCCTTCTCTGAACTTTTCCTATATCTTCGGTCAGTCCTACTTGGTGGGGATCCCAAAATGACCGCAAGACATAGTTTGTTAAAATCTTGCTATACTCAAATGCACTGGATATTAACTTTTGAAGTTTCGAAAGTGCGCCTCGGTTGCACAGTAGTAGAGTGACAGACTATGAATCCGAAGGTCGCGGGTTCGATCCACGCCACGTCCTAGGATTTTTATCTCTCACTTTCCACTTATTTCACCTCTGGCAGTATCGCTCATGTGAAAAATACCGAGTAGCACCGTGGTTCGGAACCCACGTTAAACTGTAGGTCCCCCTATAACTGGCTGGGTATGTCAGTTCGAAGGTTGGAGGAAGGCAACGGCGTACCACCTCCAAACAGGACCATACCTAGTAAAGCACTGTGGTGTTCAAACCAATCTTCGTATTGAGTGCTTTACCTTTCTTACTTTTGAAGATAATGACATCGTTGAGGTCTCGATAGAAGCCCGTTGTGATTCTGAGATCTTTAGTATATTTTGATATCTCTTACGTCATGAGGAAGAGTTATTATTGTATTTTGTATTTGCAAATATAGCCATATTTCAACTCAGCTTCATTTTCCATATCGACCGTCATCTTTCCATATGCTTAGACCGGTCTTGCCGATATGTACCATCGTCAGTAAGCAATGGGATTACCCATATCCTGATACCCGTGAAAATCAGTAGCCATCACCCCTCCCTATCTGAACGCTGCCACACGCTTCCTGCCTGATTGTTAGCAAACAGTGTTCCCCATAGGCCTATGTCTTTACCAAAGAATAAAGATTTCCCGGTATTTCAGTTGCCATACACACCTTCGCTTTATGTTGCACTTCTTTTGCTAAATTGACGTATAAAGTAGCACCAAATTTTGCTGATTCTACGAAGTAAATAAACTTAAAATACATCTCATGTTTGTCAGACCAATAGTGTAAATAATTTTATAGTGGATTATGAAGCAGCATGAACCTCCTAGAGTCTATAAAAACGTTATTTAAAACTAACAGAAGTTATTAAAATTTTGGAACATTAAATAAATGCCCAATAATGTCCCTATAGATTAATTTATGTCACTTTCATTCGTCGCACTCATGGTTATTCTCAATTAAAAGGACTCTGCACGTGTTGGTTTCTGTATCCTTTTACATCGTCCTTTCGCCGATATCTAAATCGTCTGTTGGTACGAAACGCCATAGTTCCAGAGGAATTGACTCATTCACAAACCAATACAACAGTGCAACCAATTTCAGATATACAATGTACAAATAACCCAATCTCTTAATTACTAACAGTTTGTCCATGTTTCCAAACAGAAAAACGCTCACATTGTTAATAATATCACTCAACAACCAATCAATACTCTTTGATTATCAGTCACAGTCTCATTCAGACCGGTTAACGTAAACCTGACACTTACCTGAACAAATTTTTTAATCCATCTCCTGGTGTGCAATTCTACGTAATTACTTTACCTAAAAATAATTTTCCCAAAATCTTGAATTAATACAAAGATATCCCGTAATGTGTACAATCATCAGACTACTAAAACCTCTTCAAAAATGTCATAAATCATATAGTTAAATCACAGCTTAATTTTAGCATACAAAGTTGTTTTTCTATGAATTTATTACTTTCTCGGACCTCCTTGCTCCACATTTTGTGCAAGAAAATACTCCAATAAATAAATTCGGATCGTGACTACACAAAACAAATGTCGCTGATGAATATATTTTTAAAAGAAACCTACAACATCCTTTGTATGCTGTCTAAATTAATTTTGTTACAGTTTCACTAAAATAATCGACATTTGGACATTTGCAGATCTCCAGACACTAAAGTGTTCTTCCATGCATGTCTCTTTGCACCAATTAATTACAATCTTACACACTTTTCATAAATAATTGTACAAAAGACTATCGCCCAATGCTTTCAATCAGTCACATTTCGGAATACTCTCTTCCCCTCTTTCGTTATCACCGTATGGGCAATAAGCTGCACTCCCATTAACAGATTTATAACTTTCACAGTTCATCTCCTCCCCTCTGATCCAGATTCAAGGCATCATTCAACACAGTTAAGAGATCACTACCACAAAACATCTTACACTAAACGAAAAATCTAATAAACTTGAATTTTAGTGGCATTTCATGTCTTATTGATTTGCTCGTACACCCACGGCGTTCTTAACTTTGCGCTATTAACTAGGACTATCACTGTTTTTCTGTCCTTACTATTGTTCACAAAACTTTCAGGAACAGGGGACACATTATCTCCAGATTCGAGAAAAGCACTTATCTTCTCGTTCCTTACCTCGATCTCAATTACTGGTTGCACATTTTTTTCCCTCCTCTCTAAAAAATTCAAATTCTCTCCCATTTTCCTCCTTATAAGTATAACAGAAAATCTCTGGCCACCCCTCAGTTTCATTATCCCCACTAAATAATTCAAGAAATACCCTCTTCGGCGCTTTTTAATGACTTTTTCTTTCAAGCTCCCTTGCTGTTTTAAATTTCTCGTTTCTCCATTAGTGTGGTAAAAGTGGTGACTTCATAACTTTTCCATACGATCTCCAGCCATCAACAGAAACCTCTCATTTGCATTTATTAAACCTGTCAGTATTAACATCATCACATAAGCCTCATCTTCCCTATAAATCCATAAATCAGCTTCCTCTGATCCCTTTGTTACACTGTGCTCGTCAGATTCAAATACACAATTACATATTGACAAGGTAATAATATTACAGCTAAACGACACATTTAGTCATAAAAAAAATTCCTCTCCGTCAGTCAAGTTTTTATTTACTTCCCTTAAAACATCAGGAAGTTAACCACAATTAATTTCATCAACATCCGATACTTCACCTAAAACTTCAATACATTTAACACCATTTACATTTGAAGATTCATCAGGAAAGACACAAATAATACCTTCAACCTCCTTAGGTACTTACTTTGCCGCTATTACATCTTGTCTCATAAGGATCTCCAGTGTAATTAACATGAGACGGTGTTAGATGAACACTTTTGTCCGTGAAAAAACACTGAAGTTTCCTCCAAAATTTTCCTCATGTCAACAGATACACCACCATCGTTTCAACCATGTGCACAAACGAATCTGCGTTTGATACACCATTCTCTCAATAATTCGTCACTATCCATTCCCAATTCGTAATCCTATCAAGATCCATTGGTTCACCTTCATCTATAGAAAAAATGCACAAATAACTTCCTCAGTCCTATTTCATAACTTCAACGTGATACATACTAAATTTCGTTACCAGCCGACAGACTAGTGCTTCGCCGCTTTGACCAACACCATTACAACTTGCCGCTGCCACGAATTCTCATATATTTTCCTTTACTTTATTGTAATTGTCGATATTAATACCTCCTTAGAATTATCCACACAAATTTCTTCCAACAAATCTAGACTCTCCAACTTAGCACTATTTTTCACACACATATTCATTTCCTCGTTCACTCTCTTCTGACAACACATTTCCAACATATGTGCACCCTTTCCTGCATTTTTGACTGACTCAGAATTTCTTTTACATCGTTTCCTCTTCGAAGCCGATTTATTCTGTCATCCCCGGACTGAAACATAACGAAATTAGATTCTCGCCCCCTTATTTCGGTTCTGATTCCTAAGACTGCCTCAAATTCTCATTACCGCATTCTTTTCAGAAAATTATTTTTTCCATCGTGATAGCGACCATTTCCATTACAATTATTGTTCCCACTCTGAAAATTACAAGTTCTGTTTTGAAAATTATTGTTCCCAGTGTAACAGATTCCATTTCCATACTGTGGCTTAAATATCAACGTCTGTTCCAACATTTCTATACATTCTAAAAATTCATCAGTAGGTGTGGCTATGAGCTAAATCAGTTGTATATAATATGGTAACCTTATTTTCAGCGTATTAATTTCAGTTAAAACTCCCAGCGGACATTTTATGCGCATTATGTTATGGAATTCATGCAGGCAATACTCCCACATTGACCCATTACTTTGTTTGTTACTTGCCCTGTTTAAAAAAGCGTTCTGTAGTTATGTTTGCCTCGCTTCACTTCAAAATTTATTCAGAAAAAATTGCGAAACATATTATCGTAGGTGGTTAATGCTGTTACAGCGCAAAATTCTGACAGAAAAGCTTGTCAAATCTTATCATTTTGACTGTTTCTTCCGTTGTTTCTTGGTACACCATAATCAAATAAATGAAAGACACAAATGTGTGTGTGCTCTACGAGTTTCTTTATGCTTAACCAGTTTTCGGCTTATAAGGCCGTTTTCAGAGTTTTGACTGCTGTCTCAATGAGGTTACAATGTTTTGATACTGTATTGGAAGAGATGGCAAACGTCTAAACTGAGATTGACATACATAGTAAAACACATCTTTGACATAGTGTTATTACAGTTGGTAACTTAAAAATTGAACAGTAATAAATAAATATACAGTGCGGAGGATAAAACCATGAATAAATTTGAACATAGCATGGCGACTGGAAGTACTTAATGTTATAAAGATTGATAATGCTAATAAATAAAAATAAAAATAAGTGCTATGATAATAATTTTGGGCGATAATATGTGATACATATGATACATGTGATACATATGACAATTGTAAGGCCAGGTTTGGAGTGGCATAAGGAACTTAAAATTAATTACCGTTTGGGATACTTACTGGATTAGAGTAAACTAAAACAGACCTGTCTAACGAAATCAGTATTCCAAAAATTCAGGTAGCTGATAATGGATATAATGTGGCGAACTACACTGTGAAAAATTTTTTAAACTTAAAAATAAATCATAAAAAAATAAATAAACTGAATTGTGGGACTACAGGAATTGGTTTTTAGAATTAATATTGAAACTGTGACTGTGTGACTTTGATGTAATTAGTTATACCATCAAACAAATGGCTATGTCAAAATTTTGGTTATTTATATGGTTGTTACATATTGCAGTTGCAAGTCCTGGTTTGTTAAAGTAGCATCAATATTTAATTGAATTTTCCGTCGATGCTTGACAGAACATGATAATAATAAAAAGAAATTACTTCCTGATGTTCTGCTGCTAAACTTGCAGGACATAGGAAGTTGTTCCTCTTTGATATAACTATCAAAAACCTTAAATCAATACAAGTAGACCTATTCTATGAACTTTTTTAATTTATATAGTACTAGCTCTACCCGACATGCTTCACAATGTCATGGAAAGAAAAAAGTGTTTGGTTGGGTGACATGTTCTTGCGAGTATCCCTGTGTAGTCAGTAAAACAATTATCTTCGGAAAGCGAATATTTCATTGCGAACATTAGCACATTACGCTGCCGGAGACTTGACTCCTGGAGGAAACGCAACCCGCACGATCGATATGTTGCACACGTTGCCGCATGTCTGTAATCAATAAATATCTTCTAATAAAAATCTTGATCCGATCACTACCAAACTTCAAAGGTACACCCTCTGGGCTAATCTGAATATTGTGTAAGGATGTCATCAAAATCGCCACAGTCGTTTTTGAGTTTACAGAGGGTATGCAGACTAACATTCATGTATATATATATATATATGAACCTGAATGGAGGGACAATTGATAACACGAAATTAAAGTATAAATATATGTACAGGAGGGTGGGGGTAGGGAAAGGTTGACATAAATTTTTAGCTATGAACTGGAAACTGTGACAATTTTTAAAAATTAAAATTAACAGTTCCAACATATAAATGCCTAGATCATAATGTTGCAGATTATTTTGTACAGATGTTAACCCTAATAGTTGTAAGCACTGGTTTAGTTTACTTAGGTAGCATCTGTATTATAACCATATTTGCAAGTGATATATGTTACAGAGTTTTAAGTTACAAACTGAAAAATGAGGACCTTCATGGAGGAATTGAACATTTTAGGTAATTGATTGTACTATGAGGAAATGGATGAAGAGACTGGAACTAACAGTGTGAGTGGTAATGTAACTCAGGGATGAATTAAGTGAAATCCACCCGTACGCTTCGAACTGACCATCATCCGGGCAGATGGTGAACCGCTGTCTCCCGACTTCACAAGGCTGAATATGGTTGTTACCTGAGGCCAGCTCAGTCTTCATTGGTTGGTTTCCTAAAGACCAATGATCCTGTCAACGAGCTAGCATCTGGTGTTGACCCTGCCAGAGGTATGCAGAGGTCAGCTGTCACCACGGCATGCGACGCCAGTGGTTCCAAGCCTGGATCCACAAGCAGCTGCATAGACCGGAGGACGGATAGAGGACTCCACCTGGCAGATGTTGCTGCGTGGGCACCTCCGACCGAACGGTAGAGCAGTCGCCCCTTTGAAGACGGCGAGCTAACGCGGCCGTATTCAGTTGAATAAACTTGTAAACTCTGTTCTACTAGCGTCCTCTGGCGCTCCACCAGATTTCACACCTCATCCTGACAAAGCTGGGAAACTACCGTTCGGCCCCAGCAATAATTCAGTCTGAATTTGTCCGTGACCTTGCTGCCCATTCTAAGTGTAGCTTCACAATTTTATTTATTTATTTTTATTGTCATGCTCAGACATACCTCTTACATGCAGCTAAAACTCAAGAGGGTGACTGATTTCTCGCACTGAAATATGCCCTACTGCCAGTTTTCTAGCGATGTGATGCACAGTGACACGCCTATTCGGCACTAATCAGGGCATAAATTCTGTCCTGGTTGCTATCCGTCGAGGCAATGCGTGAAAGACCACTAGAGCTTCGTTACTCGTGTTTTCATCTTTCAAATGTTTCACCCACCTCGTAAGACTGCTTGCGCCCATGCAGGTATCTCCATACAACTCTGAAGTCTGATATGAACGTCAGCAGCAGATTCTTTCTCATTATCAAGGAATTCAATGACAGCAAGATGTCCAAACGAAACGTTGATATCAGTACTGATGTTGGAAACACAGCCTGTTGTCACATGATAGAGACTAAAGTCAAGAGAACGCGAAAAAACACAAGATCCTCGTTTAATCCGGACTGGGTGGGAACCGATGTAATCCGGATGATCGAAAATCCGAAAAATTGTATCTCAGTCTTTACATCTCTTGCAACTCCTTACCGAGTCATCTACTGTGGAAGCCAGCATCTTACTGGTTAGCATTCGATAATAAAAAGTTCAGATTCGTTGGCATTAAAAATCTAGTGTGGGATTAAGTTTTCGGAGGAAATATTTTCAGACAATTTCTTACTGAAATTTTCTGGAGCCTCTATATCCCTAGAAAAAGGTTTCACTCGTCACTGACAGCTGACGTATTCCATGACGAGATTTCAGTTTTTCCAACCATCCTTGGCTGGCAATTAATTTACGAGCACCATTGGGTAACATTCTGTTCAACTTTTGCGCTTTCACCGGCACAACTGGACCGGATATCTGATCTCCATGCTGAACCGAGTGAATGTTTCATCCTGTGTTTCGTTTCTTGATTTCATTATTGTACCGCGATTCTGCAAACTGTCTTTAGTCATCATTTTAAAGCGGACATTTTCAATCTCTTTTAGGTTATTCTTCCAGATGGATACAGTTGATGTTCCTACACATTTTGCGACTACATTCTTCAGCAGTTCTCCTTTGTCTATTCTATTTACTGGTTCCAACTTTTTGTCCATCGAAACAACATTTTCTGCCGCTTCAAAGCCGTTTTCGTCGGTACGCTAAAGAACATTACTGGTTGAGAACGGACCAATAATGACCATAGTAAATGCAACTGAAAGCGTCGACCGGCGATCTATAATAACGGTAAATACAGTGCACTGTACTACAGAACTCTTTACCACTCATTTTCGCGAGAAAGAAAGGGAAAAGAGAGAGAGAGAGAGAGAGAGAGAGAGAGAGAGAGAGAGAGAGAGAAAGAAAAGAAATGTGATTCAGATAAATGGAATATGGGGAAGAATGGAGGCCGGAAAACGACATTTTTGTGTACGTGGTTCAAGGTTAGCGGATTACAATCCTGCCGTCGTTTGCGTTACAGTGTTGGAACTATGTGAAGGGACTGATTTTTAGCCATTTGCTTGCTCTCTCATATTTTATCCTGTGAGATACATTCTGCTATGTTGCGAGGAGCATTACGTAATATGTGTTGTGAGTCAAACATAAAGAATCTATTTTAGTGAATTAATATCCCGCGTGAAAACTCCGCCCATATTGCGATCTAAAATCTTGTTGGGCATCTTGTGTCTTCAGTCCGTAAAAACCCAACAGCAGCTTTGTTAATATTTGAAATACCAACATTTATTTAAATATTTCTGTTTACATTATATAATTTTCTTTTGTTAAGCTAAATTTCTCTTGTTTCGAAATTTATTTAATGGTTAGTTTGATAAAAAGATGACAGGCGTAACTACGAAGTTTCGTTGGCGCCAAAATGTAGCGGCTGTCCGAAGTCAGTCGAGCCAGCGGCCCCGGACAGCGGACGCCTATGTAAATCGAGCACGTCTATGTAGTACATTGTAGCATAAAGCTATTAAATGTTTTTGAATGTGACTTTCTGTATAGGAACAGTGATTCATAAATAAAAACAAGAAAAGCCACTGGCATCCGAAAATTTCTTGTGTCAAAAGTCATTGTAGAACAGTGAAACCTAGCCACATTAAACTACCATTTCAGCGGCACAACGGAAAAATTGCGGTAGAATAGCCGAGCGCTCTAAGGAGCCTCTCTGTGGAGGGTGTGATTGCTCTCCGTCGTAGGTTCGAATCATCCTCGGGTATACGTGTGTGTGTGTGTGTGTGTGTGTTTCTGTGTGTGTGTGTGTGTGTGTGTGTGTGTGTGTGTGTGTGTGTCTGTGTGTGTGTGTGTGTGTGTCTGTGTGTTGCCCTTATATTAGTTTAAGTAGCTGGGAAGACCGGGAAGATGAAAACTTCAGCAGTTAAGCCACACAGATTTACAAACATTTGAATATTTTTGAATTCACATCGCAAAACAAAGGATCTACGACGTTATTGCTGCTTCTGTGCAGCAGCTTCGAAAGAACACGTCAGATTTGTGAAAAGAACATTACGTCTCCAAACCCTGACGAGGTACGAATGAATACGGCCCCTCAGGTGCAGTGCTTTTTTCTATCGCGAATAGGAACATTGTCACGACGTGTCTTGGTAATTGGACCGCGGGCAGAACGAAGGGAAAAAGACAGAAAAATTAAGATTAACTTATGGAATTACTCACTTTCAAATAATTAACTTTCTTTAATCGTAAAGATATTATAATGCACTGCCGGTCGCAGTGTCCGAGCGGTCTGCGGCGTGCCAGTCACGTTCTGCACGGCCGCCGCGGTCGGGGTTGCGAATCCCCCCTCGGGCGTGGATGTTTGCGCCGTCTTTAGTGTAAGGTAGTTGTTAAAAAAATGTAGATCTATCGGACCAAACTGCGTGGTCATCAGTCCGTAGCTTACAAACTTCTTAAACCTAGGTAAATTAACCTAAGGACAACACAATGCCCCAGGGAGGACTCGAACCTCCACGGCGAGCAACCGCGCGTTCCGCAGCGAGACGCTTTAGACCGCTCGGCTACTCCACCGCGGCCCTAAGGTAGTTCATAAGTAGTTTGCAAGTTTAGGGACTGATGACCCTTTAGGTAAAGTCCCATAAACTCTACAAACATTTGAACATTTTAAAAATACGTAACAAGAGATTAATGACGTGCAAAATAATGGATAAAGGAAGGGAAGGAAGACGAATTAGGAAAGAATGGCTGCATTAGGGCATTGAAATTAAACAATGGCGACAAGCGAGAATGGGAGCTGGACCGCGAATCGAACGCGGGTCTCTCGTTACGAGCCAGCGGTCGTCTGTCACAAATTCCCACAAGTCGCACGCTATGGCTGTAGCGCCTCCACCGTCCATGCCCTCTTACACTCGTCATTACGGATTCCCGTTCGAGGTCGAAACTATGACCGCATCCGCTGTGAAGTGATTGAAGCTAACGCCGTTTTCGCGTGTAAATACTTATTTTATTGGTGTGGTGGCGATATAATAAGGTCAATAATTGTCAATGACGAAAGCAAAGTAAAGCTATGTCGTTATCACTTCAAGCGCAATGTATTTTTATTACTTTTTGTACTTTTGATGTAAGGGTAGAATGTTCGGAAACGTCCTGTTTGATCAAATTCTGTGGACCTTCCGGCGGTACGACCTCTTCTTGCATGGAACTAAATAACAATTTTTTTTAATGTGCCGTCTCAGACTTCAGTATCCGAAAGTCGTAAAAAAATCCAAGTAATATAATCTTCCTTTATTGTGAAATTTCAGTAACATATCCTTGCGCAGATAGAAGAATCATATGATTTGGCACTTTTCTAAAACTGTCACTTTGAAATAAATGTTTTAAAGTTTCCTTAAAGATCGAACTGTCAAACAGAAGGTCGTAGTGGGGCTGGTTGCTATAGATACAAATATAAGAAGTCCTGTTCACTGATGATCGATTGCTATATATGATCGATGGATTAAAATACTAAAAATTGATAAAAGTCTTCTTGCTTTATCTGTCAAACAAAATAACTTTCCCTAAATGTCTTCTTTCAAATTGTAAGATTGTTTGACAGTAAATAATTCTTAAGCTCCTATCAATGAATATATTTCTTGTAAAATTTCTATAAATATCAAAATAATGATCGTTGACACTTGCTTAACTTTCGAGACACAATGACATTTATTGCTCTCACAATATAGATCATAATTCAAGGACAGTTACACAAAGACTGATTTTATTTTTTCCACGAAAGTTTCTATAATAATAATGTCAATTATCCGCGACGATAACCGCAGAGACCAGCGTCTTCTTGCCTCGTGCCCGTCGACCCGCGACTTGAAATGGCCAGATGTTTACTACTTGAGCTCGGCATCGAAGATGTTGCTCTCGTAGGTTGAATCGCCGTCACAGCACATGAAACACAAGAAACATCCAGCACTCTTTTAAGAAGCACATAACGTAAAATATTTACATGAAAATCATTTAAAAACATAGAATATAAACATAAGCTTCTGCGAAACTGAGCCGGCCGCGGTGGCCGAGGAGACTAAGACGCTCCAGTCACGGTCTGCACGGCCACTACGGTCGGGGGTTCGTGTCCCCCTTCGGGCATGGATATTTGTGCCGTCCTAGTTCGTAAGTAGTTCATAAGTAGTTTGTAAGTTTAGGAACTGATGACCCCGTAGTTAAGTCCCATAGACTTTACAAACATTTGAACGTTTTGAACATAAGTAGTAGTGGACACAATAATCAGTCCGCCTACAACATGCATACGGTCGTCCACCGAAATTTTGTTTCCTCTATTCCGGAGATTTGTTCAAGTTACTGCTGAGCAGCGGCGTCTTTTATCTGACCCCTCTGTCTGTGGTTCGCGGCTCAGATACCTCTGTCTCGTTTTGTCTTTGGCGCCGAGAACTGAGTGGCGCGGCGGGTAATAAGGTGGAGTGCAGCGGCGCTAGACGGAAGCGACTCACTCGGCCAGAGTAGTTGGGCGCAGCTGTGTGCGAGTGTGAGGTCGTGTGAGGCTCACAGCTGTGGCCGAGAGTCTGGTGCTGGGGTCTGCCAAGCAGACGAAGCCTGCGCGCCTCCACCCTGCCGTTGAGACTAGGTCACTGCGTCGTGCGGATTTTGAAATCCGGCAGATGCCGTCGTTGTTGGTTTCCTATTGAAGGTAGGCTTGCTGCAAATATAGTAAGTGCCGGCCGCGGTGGCCGAGAGGATTGTAACGGACCACTTGCAAGACCAATTCGAGAAGACGAACTCTGGAGGCTTCCATGTGACTGAACTAACCGCGGAGAGGATTTCTTTATTTCCTTTATTTCTCTTTCGTTTTTCACACTAAGAAGAACGTTAAACACTTTTAGTTCCTTACTGGCAAGTAGAGACAGCTGCTAAGTGCACAGACTGTCCTGTCCCGACACCTTGCAAGCAGATTTGGTATATATATATATATATATATATATATATATATATATATATATATATATATATATATATATATGATGCGGGTAACCACCGCAGAAGAGGAAGTTTAATTTTTCTTTCAGGAAATATTCAGTTTAAAGCAATGAAGCCGGGCCAAGAAGGCAACAATTGGCGAGAGCAAGGACGAAAAAAAAAAAAAAAAAAAAAAAAAAGAATGAAAGAAAAAGAGGACTGAGGCGCTCCAGTCACGGTCTGCACGGCCACTACGGTCGGGGGTTCGAATCCCCCCCTCGGGCATGGATATTTGTGCCGTCCTTAGTCTTAGCTAGTTCATAAGTAGTTTGTAAGCTTAGGGACTGATGACCCTCCAGTTAAGTTCAAATGTTCAAATGTTTGTTAAGGTTATGGGACTTAGCTACGGGATCATCAGTCCCTAAACTTACCAACTACGTATCAACTACCTTATACTAAGGATGGCACAAGTATTCATGCCCGATGGGGGATTCGAACCCCCGACCGTAGTGGCCGTGCAGACCGTGACTGGAGCGCCTCAGTCACCTCGGCCACCGCGGCCGGCCGTAGTTAAGTCCCACAAGCTTAACAAACATTTGAACATTTGAAAACCATTTATTGAATTTTGAGTAATAATTTGTATGATGTGATACTTAAAAAATGTTTTGTGTTTGTTTCTGTTTGTTTCGCGGTCGATCGTGGAACTGCAATAAACAGGAGCACCGTCCGGTATCACAGAGCTGGTCGTTATACGAAGGTAGCCGACGGTCACGGGGTAGCGGACGTCTGTACGCCTTCTTTATTGCGGGATATCGATCGTCCTCTAAGAAGATTATTTAACGTTATTATTGCTATGGATGTTCGTCAGTTCAGATTTAGTCGTTGTAATGTATGACTGGATCAGAATTGCTTGTATTGCAAGAAGACCAATAAACATGTGATGTTTGAAGAAGGGTTTTAAATATTACATCATCTATATGGAATGATTTATTATTTAATGTGAAATATGAAAATTTTCAAGAGTTTATATGATCTTCTACATATAGCAAGAAAGCACCATAAGTTTGAAAAGTGTATAACAGGCTTTTGAATTTCAAATCGCATTCAAATGAAACAGTGGTATTTTATATGTGAAACTAAAATATAGTGGGCTGTGGATCTTCGCAAAACCACGTTCGTGATGAAGACTAACCAGTTGATGCTACGTACTGATGTGCTTGATGCTAGTACTGTAGAGCAATGATTCGCATGTCAACACAAGCACTGAAGTCAACATTACCTTCCTTCAATGGGGACAAGTGGTGGTGAATCGAGGAAGTACAGTACATAATAACGAGACAACTGGGTATTTTGACAATTGTCTGCACGAATTATTTCAATTTACATTTAAAGAGAAATACTAAAATGTGCTCTAACATGGAAATTAAGCGTTTCCGGACACATGTCCACATAACATATTTTCTTTCTTTGTGTGTGAGCAAAGTTTCCTGAAAGTTTGGCCGTACCTTTTTGTAACACCCTTTATTTATATATATATATATATATATATATATATATATATATATATATATATATATATATATATATAAATTCGTAAGTTGTAAAGCGTACAATGTCATGTTTTTGTGTCTTAAATGTGTTAAATATGTATACAGGTAATATTTACATTTTTCTTGACGCAGCACTTTTCCTACTCCACACCTGATCTTCCACCCTCAGAATTTTATCTTCTCCGCTCCTTGTCGAACAGCCTACAAGGAACTTCCTTTTTGTATGACAATGCGCGCCGAACATAGTCCGATGAGCTGTTCGCCTCAAAACGATATGAATTCTACAGATGCGCATTCGAAAAGCTACTCCAGCGTTGGCGGGATCTCGTAAATAGTGAAGGAGATATTATTGAAGGATGATACAATATCGATGACAAAAGTTTCTGTTATGTGTCTCTGATGTGTTCATCAAAGTTATGGAAAGACTCTTCGAACTTATGTACCAACTTAATATATAGAATACTCGAGGAAAAGTAAAGACCAAATTAAAAGGATTTTAGTATCAATGTTTACTGTACTGCGCCAATTTGCCTTCCGCTAAAACTGAACGTATTGCGACAGTAATTTTATTTACTTTTCCTTATATTAGTATGAAACCAGGGTATATATTTATTTACACATTTCGCGTTATCGATATTCGTTAATTTTTTTCCTCACACAATATGTCATTGACCATAACGCTGCTGGAACTCGCAAATATTTCTCATTCTCAAATACGTGATAAAGCGAAATAAAGGTATTTCAGAATGCTAGATTAATTACCAGAGGGAAAATATTTGCATTCGATTTCGCTAGATGTCGCTCGACCCTCTAAGCGCGTCAGCGGGAAACGCCTGACTGTTGCTTACGTATGCAACCCGTCAGAGATCTGTGAGTAACGCGGTGAATTTCGCGCATCCCAGCTTCTCGAGTTGCACGAAAAAGCGCGGGTACATTATAATTAATGGCCTGTCTTCAGCCCCAAAGTGCTGTCAGTTATAGCCGGGCGGAGTGTAACAGCTGCTCCTTTAGACACTCATCATCCGCGTTTTCATCGTGAGATATGCGCATACCGGAATTAAAACAGTGGAAGAGATATTTTCTAGCAGAAGACAAACAGTCTCTTAAATAACCAGAAAGATCGGAACATGATCATCATAATATGGAGAGGTATGTTTACAAAATTCATCATTTCGATATCAAGGAGTTTATTAACCCTCGCACCTCACACATATTTCAACTACATTCCATCTCACACTGGGGTCTACTAGACCCCATTAAGGTCCTATCATAAATAAAGTATTTTAAGCTAATTAATATATACATTAAAGTTTCTTGTGTATGTCGGAGGTTGTAAATAAATAGTGTTTCCTGTAATGTGTTTGTATTATTACAACACTGAGTAATTAGTTATTTCCAAAATTATGCTTAGTAGATTTTGGAAAAAGTATTATGTAGTTTTAATGCTTAGATTTGATACACTTGATGTTGATAATGCAATAGGATGTCTCACTTCACTTAAGTTGGTAATTACAATTAGCAGAATAGAGTATTACAATGAGTAGTTTTGTACTTCTTACGTATCAACGTCACACGGATAGAACATGATCGTATAAATTAATGTATGGATTGAGTTTTACTGGGCACAAAAATCAGCATCTTTTACCGTTTAAGTGTACAAAAACGTATGTAAAAGATGAAGAAATCAGCAATATGGGATTCACACTCTAGCATTGCACTACACAATATTTTACCAACAGAAGTATAGACGTTTTACTCGTGAAGTTGGAAGAAATAGCACTAGGGTAACAAATATCTAATTTACAACGGACGTGTACTTCGATGTTGTATTACTTATCATCGTATTATTTTTCAAATGTTCAAATGTTTGTAAAGTCTATGGGACTTAATTACGGGGTCATCAGTCCCTAAACTTACAAACTACTTATGAACTACTTACGAACTAGGACAGCACAAATATCCATGCCCGAGGGGGGATTCCAACCCCCGACCGTAGTGGCCGTGCTGACCGTGACTGGAGCGCCTCAGTCACCTCGGCCACTGCGGCCGGCTATTCTTTTTCAATCTGCAAAAATGAGCTGCAGGGATCTCACACTGGAGTCCTATAGATCCCACGCATGCGCAATACTCCTTACAACAGGACATTGTCGCGATAATAAAGCAATATTTCAAACCAAACAATCGCAAAATTTTGGCACTGTTTACCAACTTAATATGCACTAGAGTTTCAAAACATTATAGACAATCTTCTCTTCGTAATATCCAATCAAAAATTCGCTGGGGTCTCCAGAACCCAAGTGTGAGGTGCGAGGGTTAAGGCACGCGATACCACTTGTCGGCTTCCTTGACATCGACGTCTTGTGTAGTAGGCTGTGTGGTAGCCAGATGTTTCGTTTTACGAGGGCAGTTACTTTTACTGACAAGGGGAGGCCACAGCGTTTGGAACGCGGATTTATTCCAAACTTCGTACACTCGTAGTACTCCATGAGGAAGCAGTGTAAGCAGTGGCGCGTACGCCTCAAGATTTATTGACAAAATCTCAAGATAATTTCGGTCGGTAGTCATATATGTACCTTATGTATCTGTGCGTGTCCGTTTTTTCTCACGAAGTGGCGCCAGCCAATTTGTTAGCTTTCGTGCACCGAAGTCGTTGGTCGCTGGATCGAGTCTCGTTCGTCATTTTTTTCTCGACACTGTCATAATCGTTACTGTTTATATTACAATTGATATAACGGGAAAATACATGTAATCAGTTGTACTCATATCAAATTTACAATGTCATTTGGCAGTCTACAAAGTTTTATTGTCAAAAATAATATAGTATCCATAACTATCGGCTAGTAAACGATCAACGAGGGGAGGGCCACACTGGAACCAAGGCCACACTGGAACCAAGACACATGCAGAGGCCTCTAACGGACGACTGCAGAGTTTTGCAGATGCGGGAGTATCACTGGTGCAATAAGGGATCTTTACATTATCTCTCATACGATTTTGATATATATGTGTTTGTTCGAGCCCAAGTACATTCCTTGCGAGAGGCTGCTTTCTTCAAATTCAAATGTTTCTAAATCTAAGAGACTTAAATGCTGCTGTTATCAGTACCTATGTTTCCAAACTACTTAAACTAATTTCAACTATATTATGCTAAGGACAACACACATCCCCGAGGGAGGACTCGGACCCCCTACGCCGAGCAAACTCTCCTTCGCAGCTAGGCGCCTTAGAGCTCTCAGCCACTCCACCGCGGCCATTTTTTGTTAATGTGTTTTAATAAATTTGTTGATTCTACTTTGCCATGGTGGTTCCTCACTCAGGCTGTGTATTATTATTTCTTCCAAGTGTTTAAATTTTTCAACCATTATTATGCAGTGATCTCAAATTTTAATTTTGTTTGTCAGCGGCCCTTCCGTTAGCATTATTCCTGGTTTTTCAAAAAATATTTTAACCCGTAACTGACCTGCGGCGGCCTGGTAGACCGCCGTCATATTTCGTGTCGCTTCCCTTTGTTGCAGTATAGAAGCTTCACCACATTCCTTCTACCTGCCTTTGAGTTTGTGTATTGAGATCGTGCAGCGTGCAGTGGAGAGATAGTGTTTCTATCATTCTTATTTTTCTCATTTATGTGGGAAACGGTCTGTGAGACCGCCGGGTAGCAGTTGCGTAGCTTTACCTTGGAACCGGGGATATTTAAGAAAATGCTGCGCTATGCATGGATTGCTTCCAAATTATCGGATGAAAGAGAGGTTTTTAAAAATGTTAGCGAGGTTTGTTTTTTCCATAAAAAAACCGTAAAAAACCTTGCGTATGCGGAAACATGGCATTTATTCAATGCAGCTGGTGTTTGCCATGTTTTTACGAAAAATACCACCCTGCAACTTGTAATGTTGAAAGCGACGATTAATTGTACATCTTCCGAAAGCCGTCTGTGGCGGTCAAAACTTGCAGGTAACAAGTAGTTTCGGGATCCTTCAAGGAGTAACGGATTTCTCAAATCACGGATAAGCAAACATTTTCACGTCAGTATCAATTTACGCGTTTGGTCGTTTACTAGTCGGCCGTAATGAATATTACACTATTTGTGATAATAAAACTTTGTAGACTGCCAAATAACATTATAAATTTAGTAAAAGTTCATCTGATTACACGTATTTTTCCCGTTTCATGAACTGCAATTATAAATAGTAACAAATATGACAGTGTTGGGAAAAAAAGGTGACGAACGAGACTCGATCTAGCGACCAACTATTACGGGGCTCGGACACTAACCACTTTATTTTTTAAATTTTTGTTCTTCAGGTAGATCTATGTTTTACTGTCGTCGTTTCAGATCGTTCTTGGTTGTTCGTTGAATATTTGACATACCTTTTTTTTATTTCAGAGGGCGTTCGGCCCCCTGATTGGGCGCGCTGAGCCACGGTGCCCGGCACTACTCGGCTACGAACCGATTCATGACAAAAACGGCCACGCACAAGTACATGTGGTACATATTTGACGACCGACCGAAATTATCTTGCGATTTTCTCAATAACGCTTGAGAAGTACGCGCTACTGCTTACACATTGTGTTGTCCTCATGGAGTACTACGAGTGTACGAAGTTTGCAGTAAATCCGCGTTCCAAACGCCTCCCCTTGTGAGTGGACAATGGTATATCAAGAACCTGTCAACCATTGAGCACGAACTGTTCTACGAACCACTGAACAAGTTCTTTTATGTAGTTCGGATGTCTAAGAATATTAAAATCTTGGCAATTCAGGCGAGACTGCCGGAATGGATAGTACATTTTTAAGGAGCCCAGTAATATATTAAAAAACATTGATGAATTTAAACTTTGGTTAAAGGGCAGTTTATACGTAAGCGACGGGAGCTTGACGTACAGACGTTGGCAACGGAGCGATGAATGACGGGATTGAAGACAGCCAATCAGGAGTCGCGTTCGGACAGCCAAAAAGAAGTAGCCTCAGTCTATATGGTTTGCAAACATGTAGTACTTTGGATGATCATTAAGGTACTCACAGTAATGTCCTTGGAGTCCCTACCGCACATTAACACTGTTTTGGCGAGGCATGGGAAACATCCTCGTAAGCCAGCGTCGAAGCGTCCAAGTTTAATGACAAGACGGACACTTTTCAAACAGTGGTTCTGTATTCTGTGTCAGTTATGTTATAGTCTCTTATAGATAAGCGTTAATATTGGCATTTACTAATAATAAATCGAATTGAGGGTGTATATTGTGGCCGGCCGCGGTGGCCGAGGAGACTGAGGCGCTCCAGTACAAAATGTTCAAATGTTTGTATAGTCTATGGGACTTAACTACGGGGTCATCAGTCCCTAAACTTACAAACTACTTATGAACTACTTACGAACTAGGACGGAACAAATATCCATGCCCGAGGGGGGATTCGAACCCCCGACCGTAGTGGCCATGAAGACCGTGACTGGAGCGCCTTAGTCCCCTCGGCCACCGCGGCCGGCAACGCTCCAGTCACGGTCTGCACGACCACTACGGTCGGGGGTTCGAATCCCCCCTCGGGCATGGATATTTGTGCCGTCTTTAGTATAAGGTAGTTGATAAGTAGTTTGTAAGTTTAGGGACTGATGACCCCGTAGTTAAGTCCCATAAGCTTAACAAACATTTGAACATTTTTTTGTATTTTGTGGTAAAACATCAGGAACTATTCTTTCAAATTGCATACCACAAGTTATGACGTTAAAACTTCGAAATACCATAAATAGGCCTAGCCTTCAACAGTAGTTGCCTGTATAAGCACAATAGGGTAAGGTGGTACAAATTCGATAAAGGTACAATTCCGATCCACATAAGTTTTCGCGCCATTTGTCAGTCTCGTAGTGTGTTGTGTGGCGTTGTAGTGTAACATGTTTCTACAGCTTCTCCTGTCTTTCCCAAGAATACACCACTTTGTGCCAAGGAGATATAAATTTTTTCGCGTTAAGAGGTAAATGAAGCTACTTAGTATAACGTGCTCTTATAAGTTTTCTAGTTATGGGTGACTGGATTCGCTTGCAAAAACGCAATGTTTGGTACCACGAAGTATTCGTTGGTGCCTGACGGAAAACGTGCTATTTATGTGGAAGATTCCCGTAATCAGAATTTTACCAGGAATTGGTCACAATTGTACCTAGTGCGGTATTTTTTTGATCGATTTTTCTCAATTCTGAAATCTATTTTTGTCTTTATACTAACACTTTTAATCGTCTAATATTTGTGATACATATTCATTAAAAATACAAGAACGAGTGTCATTGTTAATTTTTTTTCTCAATATAGCCGCGTGTAGTAGCCGAGCGGTCTAAAGCGTTTCGCTGCGGAGCGCGCGGTTGTTCGCCGTGGGGGTTCCAGTCCTCCCTGGGGCATGGGTGTGTGTGTGTGTTGTCCTTAGGTTAGTTTACCTAGGTTGAAGTAGTTTGTAAGCTACGGACTGATGACGACGCAGTTTGGTCCGATAGATTTACAGACAATTGAAAATTTTTCTCAATATACTTCCATTTACAATAACATTTGTCCGAAATGGTCGAAATTGTACCACCTTACCCTACGCTGCCACAGCCGTAACTAAACTTTTTACCCATTATATTTATATTTTCCGTTTTAGTGTAACGCAATAACGTAATAAAAGTATCTGGAACAATTTGAGAAATATCAGTACGAAACTTTTTGATGTGGTGTATTTCTCAATATACTATATAAGACCCACATATCGTGCTCCAAAACCTGTATGTTCTGTGATGTCTTTCTGCTAACTCCCTACAGGCAGCGTATCTGTTAAGAGGTGCCGCGGCGAAGCGGTCGAGCGCATAGAGGCGCTATATTCTGATGTGCGAGGCTGTTTCCCGTCGAGAATTCGAATCTCCATCGGGCATGGATGTCTGTGGTGTCCTTAGTATAAGGTAGTTGATAAGTAGTTTGTAAGTCCCTTAAGCTTAACAAACATTTGAACATTTGTTAAGAACTAGTATTTTCAAAAGAACTAAACAAAAACTTACATTCGAATATCACAAACGATTTTTACTATTAAATATTGCTTCAACTCATCATAATGAATAATGTTTACTTTGAATACAAAACTGTGTGCTCGGTCCGGGTTCCCAGTTTTTGCACAGACAGTTAATGCTCCATTTTTTTCCTCTCTCAGCATCTCTCAGGAAACTAAATATTCTGGGATGAATTGAGCAGTTTATGGCAACGCAACCATCCATAACGTCGTGCAAAAATCCCATGACGCAAATCCTATAGCACCGCAGTATGTTTAATTTACGAACTATGGGAATAAAAATGGCGGATGCGTCAGCTCCTACTTATAGGAGCCTTACGGTATATCACTCCGTCACAATCACACCCTACAAGTAAATCGTAAAAGCTGGTAACAAAATAAAAATGCATTACCAAAAACTCTGCACACAAATGCCAGAACAAACTTTAAAACTGACTCCAAATTTACTTGGCATCAAACACGCAATCTTATTGCCCGCCTGAACGCGACTGCTGATCAGCTGCCTTCAAATCCCATCATTCATCGCGCCGGTGCCATCGTCTACACGTCTAGAGGTAGTCGCGTACGTATACTGCACTTTAGCCGAAACATCGAGTATTTGTCCAAATGTTCAAATGTTTGTATAGTCTATGGGACTTAACTACGGGGTCATCAGTCCCTAAACTTACAAACTACTTATGAACTACTTACGAACTAGGACGGCACAAATATCCATGCCCGAGGGGGGATTCGAAACCCCGACCGTAGTGGCCGTGCAGACCGTGACTGGAGCGCCTTGGTCCCCTGGCCACCGCGGCCGGCCATCGATTATTTGCAATTGGCTATGACTCAAATGCGGGTTTTCCTCTATGTTAATGAGGAGTGTAATCGCATGCTTTACTTATGCCTTTCTTAATAGACATTACGTCGTGAATGTGCCCTTGATGGTAAATTCTTGATTTTCAGCCAGTAAATTAACTAAAAGAGAGAACTCGTGCTACGCTAAGAAAAGATTGGAAGGAACAAAATAAATACATAACCTGAAAGAAATAGTTAATCTTTTAAGATCACACTGTTATCCCAAATGTATGCATTGGCTGAAGACAATGTACACTAAACCAAACGGCGCCCCAACGGGTACCGACCGACTGCCGTGTCATCCTCCACCCGAAGGCGTCACCGGATGCGGTATGGAGGGGGACGTGGTCAGCGCCGTTGTGTCGGTTTTCCAGACCGGACTCGCAGCTTCTCAATGAAGTACCTCCTCAATTGGACTCACAAGGGCCGAGTGCACCCCGCATGCCAACAGCGCTCGGCAGAGCAATCGAATTGCTAACCAAGCCCGACAATGCTAAACTTCGGTGATCTAAGGGGAACCAGTGTATCCAAATAATGCACACGGATCAAAATAATTAGGGGATAAATCGAGATATCTAGGTTCTGAAGTATTATCATCGGCAAAGTGAACTAAAATGTTTAGATGTGTTTCTGACGGTTCTACGCAGTAGAGACAACAACGTCACGGCAACCGAAATAGTGGTAATAACAGAATGTTTTTACAGAGGAGGTTGGTGTTTACTTGTGTTTACTGTACCAAACGAATTAACACAAGCATTAGGATTTAGACAGTGTAGTGAGCAGGTAGTGCAAGCAGATGACATGGAGAACCATAAGAGGGTTATTAGCGGGAGAGACACAGAAGCAGATGAAACTTCCTGGCAGATTAAAATTGTGTGCCGGAACCGGGACTCGAACCTGGGACGTTTGCCTTTCGCGGTCAAGCGCACTACCGACTGTGCTATCCCGACACGACTCACGATGCAGCCTCACAACTTTACTTCCGCCAGTACCTCGCCTCCTACTTTCCAAACTTCACAGAAGCTCTCCTGCGAACCATACAAGACTGGCACTCCTGGAAGAAAGGATATGGTGGAGACATAGCTTAGCCACAGCCTAAGGGATGTTTCCAGCATCGTGAGTCGTGTCGGGATAGCACAGTCGGTAGTGCGCTTGCCCGCGAAAGGCAAAGGTCCCAGTTCCGACACACAGTTTTAATCTGCCAGGAAGTTTCACATCAGCGCACACTCCGCTGCAGAGTGAAAGATTCATTCTGGATACAGAAGGAGATGACTGCAGCTACTGCAGTGTGCGAAAGTGTAATTTTCAGAACCTGGACGCGATTTCAGATAACAGGAATTGTTAAAAGAAGACAAGGCCAAGGTCGTCCACAAGTAATATTAGAAAGAGATTATCGTTATCACTGTTTAACAGCCCATCGAGACAGGAGGCTGAACGCAACTCTGCTGCAACGCATCTTCCAGTCAGCAACAATACACGCAAATCAACACGAATAGTCCGACTGTGGCCTCTAAGCACAGATGCCAATTTTATATGTCCCATCAAAACCACAACACCGCTTATCCTGCAGAAAGTAGGCTGATCAACATCAGGATTGAAGTCGTAACTAATGGAGAAGGTTCAGTTCAGAGATGAGTCAAGATTTTGTGTTCATCTGGAGAGAACGTGGAACTCTGAAAAGTCCTGCGTATATGAAGTAAACATGGTAGTGGACTAATCGTGCGGGCATGAGTCAATATAGACGGACGTAAGGACCTCTATGTCGTTCAGAATGGAGCTCAGACTGCTCAGAGACGAGATCCGACATTTTGTTGTGCCCTACGCTGGTGCCATAGAAAATGGGTTCCTTCTCTTGGGCGATGACCATCGTTCCCATTGCAATAATTAATAAAAAATTAAGAATATATTGTATTTTTTTAGAATGTAAGTAATAAATGATCTCTGAATTTAAATTATGAATTGAAATTAGCAAACTCTTGAAAAATATTTGTTTAAGTCCAATTTCTGCTGTGAATAATTATTTGAATTGACCGCGTTTATTGGGCCTAATGGAATCTTTGGAATAACAGATGCAGGTTCGTATAGACAAAAAAAGAACCACAGTATTTATCGAAAACAATATTACAGTTCTCACTTGATGATTATGCTACACTTCGTGGCGTAGCCGACGATTTTTCTGTGTATCTGGAATCAAATTCTTTCATGATAAAAGACGAAATCGATTGTGGCTGTTTGTTCTATTTTTTTTATCGGTTGAAATATTTTGAATTGTAAAATATTCACTTAGAACGTCTACGAAAGTTTACTAAATGTCTTTTATGAAGTATCCTTTCCGCATAAAATAACTTCAAGTGTCTTATAAATCTCATAGAACACGGAAAACAGTTCCGGGAACAATACCTCGGAAATATTGCATTGGGCCACAATTAATTTCTCAGACGACACACATACTAATGTTAATAATGAAAAGGGCTTTTTTTTTTTTAATACGTTTTCTGAAACACCAGTTTTAAGATAACTTCTCAAATATATTCGTACTTTAGATTCTTGATACAACAAATATACATCAGCAAGACACGATCACGAAAAACAATAGCACATAATAAACGCCTTTTTTTTTTAATGAGAGCATAGGATTTCTATATCCTAAGCATAGTAACACTACGTATTACTTGTACAGTCTTTACTACACTATTATTATTTCTGATAAAATGGCAAATGAATGAATAATGTTGTTGTTACTAATTTTTTTTATATCAAGAAAAATGTTCAGTTACCGAGTTCGCATAATATTTAACTTAACCAGACAAATTAGCTTTTAGGTCTGTTCCACAGTGTGTGGGTATTATACCATGGAGTTGAACTGGTGGTCAACATCCTTGAAGCTGATGGAATTGTGCGAATTGACTGATCACCTTGTTCACTGGACTTAAACACAACTGAGCATGTCTGGGATGCACTTGTCAGACTCATTTAGTCAGACGAGTGCCTCCTTTTGTGTCTCAGCCTCGTCGCCGCTTTTGTGTCTCGTTTCCGTCGTAGGTGTCGGTGGCCGAGTAGAAAGACCGACACAGGAATAAAGGATGCACGCTTGTGCAGGTAGGAGGTGACCAGCCAGTGGGACAGCATAAACTAGAAACACTAGAGTAAATTAGAACGAGATATATATTTCTTAGAGACTTAGTAATACTTAACTTTTACATAGCTCAGTACTGCAGAATGCTGATACATAGTTGAGCTAGATGACTGCCTAGTGCCTATCCGATAGCCAAGTCTTCACTGGTGCCTATCTGATTCCGAAGTGTAAGCTGGTTCCTATCTCAGTCCCAAGTGAACGATGTCGTTCAGTGGTGGCCACGAGCGGAGTTGTAGCAGAGGGCGCTCGTGGCTGACATCGTAAGAACGCCGCACCGTGCGTGCATGGCGGCGCGCGGCGAAAGTAGGTGGCGCGCACTTTAGACTTGTGCGACATCACACCTCCCACTACGGTTTCAGAGCTGGATATTGTACTCACAGAGTAATAGCCAAATATGTGCAACTGTACTGACCGTCCGAGGCGATCACTCACCATACTAGAGAATAACGCCTCATGGAGCGTCGCTTTAAGTAAACGTCATGTAAACCCCAAATAAAGAGCCGAGGCAGCAAAATATCGTACTACATCACACACAAATTACAATTGTAACCAATATGTGAATAAATACGTTATTATAATTATGTATACGTTATTATTGTTTTGAGCAGTGTATATACATGTGTTGTCAATTATGTAATCTACAAAAATGTTCAAATTTTTGTTAAGCTTATGGGACTTAACTGCGGGGTCATCAGTTCCTATACTTACAAACTACTTACGTACCAACTTATAGTAAAGACAACACAAACATATATGCCCGAGGGAGGATTCGAACCCCCGACGGGGAACGGTCTCGCCTGTAGGAGCATAGCGGCCTTAATGCCCTCGGTCACTCCGCCACGGCATACATTTTCACCAGTATTGCCGAAGTGACTAAATTTAAGAATGCTGTTGGAATATTTTAACATTATATCCAGTAATTATCTTGGTGTCCCTACAACACCTTAGCACAGTTTTGGTAAGGTGTGGGGAGCGTCGAAGAGTCCATATGTAATGACACAGATGGATACATTTCAAACAATGTTTCGGGTAACAATATGTTCTTATAACCATGCACTCACTGCATGCTTCAGACCACTTAGGAGAACGCTCTTGCTTAGAGAATCTTGAAGTATCTTTACCGATTACATCCAATGAATTCAAATTTAAAAGATTTAAAGTGAGGTTACTAAAGTCATTGGGCAGTGATATGCAAGGAAACAGGTGACTGTAGAATAGTACAAATAAAATGAAAAGGGTGATGCATTGGCAATGTCTTCTATACTACAATGAGCTTACGAAAAAAATTTTCTACATTATTGCAGCACGGAATTAATAGACTGAAAACAACGTCTTTTACGGCCAAGATAGTGTCATCAACTAACAAAAATGTTCTACTATCAGCCGTTGAATTAGAATTCATATTATTTACATAAATAAGAAACAACAGCGGCTCCAGAACACAACCCTGGGACACTCCTCACTTAACTATTCTCCACTGTGAGTGCATACCACAGCCATATTCAATACTGGAGAATTACCTTCTGCTGGCTCTTATTAAAGTAAGAGATTGCTGAATTGTTGGCTACTCCCCTAACTCCACAAAGTTCCAAGATCTGCAATATTATTTTGTTACATCGCAGAATACGCTTGACAGAGAAAACACAATATTGCATTTTCGATTGTTAAACCTCTTCTGAGACCAAAGTGTACATCTGACAGAAAATGATGTGAAATTGAATGTTCAATAAATTAACCTTTAATATACAGCCTTTTCAAAAACTTCAGCGAAATATGTTACCAGAATACACTTTTGCAACACGAACAAGCATGTACGATAATTTCAGCATGACGGAGCTCTTACAAATGCCGTACGGCCAGTAACATAGTATCTCATTACATCGTATCATGGTTGTTGAGCGAACACAAGGGGGGGGGGCGGGGGAGAGGAGGACTTCTCACTCGTATTTTACTTGCTGGTGCTCAAGTAAACTAATGCAGGACTGAGCTCCGAATGGCAACACAACAGCTGATTACAAGAGCAGCAGAATGCACTGAAGTTAATTGTAGACTTGTGACAACATAATTAAATTTCTTATGCCTATTTCGGGGTTTACAGGTTTTTTTTGTAATGTTTATATGATATGATTCATCTATTTAGTTTGATCTTCATATATATCTGCAAATTTATTATCTTTGGATATGAGAGTTATGCTATTGAAAATTTGAAAGCTACTTAAGTATGTATAAATATTGTTGCCTTTGTACTATCTACTATGTTAAATATTGCCTAAATTGATAATATTGTAGAGGTTCTGGTTTAGGGCTTTTCTAAACTATATTAGTGTGTAAACGATTGGGGGGCATCCCCGCTTCAAAGGAGAATGATGACGTGGAAGTAAAGGGTGGAAAAAGCGCGCCAGATGGCCGGTTTGCACAGCGAAAACGTCTGTTAGAGAGTCGTAGTTTGAACGCTGATGAGTGAACAGTGCTTGCGTCTTGTGGCTATTTTGCTTGAGGCTATACTTTCCAAGAAGAGCAGTAAATGATCTCGGATGGAGAATATTTTTCAAAATGTTTACTGGCATAATAGTTGTGGCTTATTATTGAAATTATTTCGGCTCTAAGAAGACTATATTTGTCCACATGCTTCAAGAACCAGTAATAGAATATATTACATCACAACTAACTGCACTTCAGCGCCAATCATCCACCACAGTCGAAGTAGACCATTTTTTTAGTATCGCAATAACAACATGAACCTCACATATGTGAACTCTCTAAATAATCAACTTCATATCTGTAAACAGTGCTATTAACCTGTTATTGTCCTATGTCATTACCCTGTGTAGGGTCCTTTTCTTATTTAAAGTGAAATATTCCGAGTAACCTAGTGAAATAACAAAAATAATATTTTAATTTTTATAGACTGCAAGAAGTTATAGTGATTTTTGCTGCATAATCATATAGTGGAGATTAATGTAAAGTGTAGGCCAATGTTCAATATTATCTTCACTCAGTACATATTTTTTTCAGTCAGTGTTGCAATTTTACAGGGTTTACTTAACTTTAATCTAAGAATGAATTAATTAATAGAGTCATAAAGTTTCTTGATTGCAGTAGTAAAGTGCATAGTTGTTTCAGTTAATTGAAAGACAGCATATCTGATTCAGGTACCTCACTTTCAAAGTGTGTTTGTTCTTAAAAGAAAATGTTGCACTACTAAACGATTATTAATATTATTATTCAAGTAAGTCAGTGTAAAGCAGAACATATCTTTATGATAAGAAATAGTAAAAATACCAGTGCTTAACATATGTTTGGACTAGGTTTCTTAAAAGATTTTCTATTAGAATAATTTTACAACCTTAAGACAGAATAGTGTGTTTGCGGAAGTTAATCTGCTGTTTTTGGAATAGGCCCAAATGAAATATGTATTATTTTAATATTTTGGTTTCACATTTTCTAATAAAAGAGTAAGCTTATTATTTACAACTTTAGTACGATGCTGTAGACTTAAGATGCAGTAGTAAACAGATTAATTATACTTCAATTTTGCTCAGTAACTAAATTCAAGTGCAGATTTCTGTGATGCCATCTGACATAAACAAGAGTGACAGTTTTAAGTAGTGTTGCATTTAAAATCTGTTTTACTATTGCTTGTTATCAGATTCCTAAAGTAACATGTTTTTACTGCATAATTACTTTGAAACTGTAAGGCAAATAGTAAATTATTGTCTATAGTAACTGGCGACCGTAATCAAATGATGCTGCTTTTCTCTTAAAGTAAAAACTCTTTCTGGTTCATAGTGGTTTCAACACAATTTTTTTTTTCTTTTGGTGAAACCAAGGTTACGTCCGATGTTTTCATCTATTACGATAACACGCGGTCAAATTTAAATCCTCTCTGAGGGGGACAATTCTGTAGGCGTAAGCCGTAGTAGCGTTTCGGTGCAGTTAGAATTATTACAGTATAGGTAACAAATCTGTTGCGAGTTATTGTATATTGCTAACTGTGCTGTAAGCGGCAGCAAAGCTTCACTAACCGACAGGAGTGTTGCAGACTGTTTGAACATTTTCTCAGAGGAAACTTACACAATTAAACAATATAAAGTTACCATCACCTGCACTTTTCTGTTCCTAGTTTTTTGGTTTATCCGGAAATGGAAGAGTAAGAAGATGAAGAGATAGAAGACTATATGCTGAGAGAAGAATTTCACAGAGCACTCAAGGACCTGAGACGAAACAAAACACCTGAGTAGACGGCATTCCCTCATAGATACTAATGTCTTTGGGAGAGTCAGGCCTGATAAAAATGTTTCATTTGGTTTGTAAGAAGTATGAGACAGGTGAAATACCCACAGACTTCGAGAAAAATGTAATAATCCTTATTCCAAAATTAGCAGTCGCAGACAGGTGTGGAAAGTACAGAACGACCAATTAAATAATTGTTTCAACATTTTAAGACGAACTATTTAAAGAAAACTGGAAAAGGTGGTAGAAGCCGTCCTCGACGACGACCTGTTTCGATCGTAAGAACACATGTGGTAATACTCACCCTATGAACTATTTTAGAAGATAGGCTAAGGGTAGGCAAAATTATATTTGTAGATGCATGACATTTTTAAGTCATGGGGGGATCTAAATTATTTGTTAAGAATATAATTATATACCAAGATCGCATGTTGGATATTTAATTTATTCTACATGTCTACTTTCGACTAACTTAGTTGTCATCTGTAGATGAGGACTAGGATTGTCGAAACCGGTCCTCTAAAATATATGCACTTCACAAGCCTATATATACTTTACCCGTCAGACAAGGAACGCCCTTTCTTGTGTTGATACAGCAACTACGGAAGAGACATTTTTCTTCTACATCTTGCAAAATGTACAGCTTCTTTTCAATATCCCGAAATCAAAATATTTATAACTTTTGGGAAACTAAAGCAATACCGTCATCTTTGTCAGTATGTAATTAGTTTTTCCAAGCACAAATGATGGATCCCGTCTCCCTACGTCTGTATGGTACCTTCCTTCCGCACTTACTGATTGCGATAGAAACAAGATAGGAACACGGAAGGAACGATGTAATGAGAATGCGAATGTTCGCTGGTAATGCAGCTTTTAATCTCTGTATTTGTGTCTATTTTAATACAACGGCATGTTAAAAAAACAATGAGAAAAGAAGAACGACACACTCATTGATTTACTCTCTGAAATACGATATCCTTAGCAGTAAAACTGTTGGCAGATCACCTAATGGCGACCTAAAGTTTTAAAATCTTTGAAGTAAGAAAATGAAGTAATATAGAATGATATGCTTGTAACGTACACTATTGTTCTATATTGTTCTCTGATTTCCCTTCAGATTGCATAAATCATTCTACAGTGTTCAGCTTTGGTATCTAGTGACCAGCAGAGGAAGCATCGTATTCTATTATTTATTTATTTATTTTACGGAAAAGCCATAATTGCTATCATCCGCACAATAACAGAAACAAGCTGCACGACTTATGGAAGTCGTAATATAATCTGTGAACTAGCTCACAAGTGAAACTGATGTAGATAGTATGATTAGAAGTTACACTTGACAATCGGAATAAATTAATAACTACCTCCATTTACCGAAGGCCTAGCGGTGTTGATTAGCATTTTTCATCCATCATGGTAGCCTCTACCTTTCTTCCACTGAGGATGGCCCTAGTCCACCTACATATAGTGGTCCCTAGATCATGCACCTCTACTGCCCTAAACATGGAATCGAAGGTCGTGTTGCTAAAAGCCCCCTACATGTCCAGGAAGATACAGAGGGCTATTTCCTGAAAGTGTAGTCCTTACTCCACATTCCCAACGAATTGGTGGAGAGCTGTCTCACATGATTTACCTGGCTGATATGCATGTTGGTTTGAATGTAGAGGAGCCCTACTTAACCTCCTTTCTCCAACATGCACATTAACCAGCTTTTCCAATGTCTTAAGAATGAAGGAGGACAGGCTGATTGGTCTCATATCCTTGGCCTTGGTATGATCAATTCTCCCTGGTTTTGGAATGAAGACAACCTTCACTGCCGTCCAGGCATTGGGAATGATTCCTGCTGCTAGGCTAACCCTGAATAACCTGCATAGGAATCTAATAAGATTTTCTCCCGCTTGTTGCAGGAGAGCTGAAAATATTCCATCGGGGCCAGGTGACTTGAACGTTTGAAATGTTCCCACCGCCCATCGGACCTTACTGAAATCGACACACTCCTTGGTCAAATCCCAGTCCTCTTTGCGAATACCTGAGAACCGTTGTCTCTCAGGAATCGCATTCTGATTTGAGTTATCCCCCAGAGTATACTGAGGAAAGTGAGTCTTGAGGAGCAGTTCCAGCGTTTCATGTGCTGTCTTTATATACTCCCCATCCTCCTTCCTCAATGTTCCTCTTGGATTAGTTGGTACCGTAGTGAGGATTTTATGAAGTCTCGCTTGAGCAGCCGTGCCCTCCACTTACTCACAGAATACCTTCCAGGATGCCTCCTTTGCCCGTCTGATAGCAAGGTTGTAATTGACAAGGGCCTCACGATACTTTTCCCATTTTCCTTTGAGCCTCGCAAAGTTAACAAGGTTAAACAGTCTTCGTACCTGTTTCCTTTGCATTTCCAGATTATTATTCCACCAAGGCACACTCCTATTTGTGCACTTCTTGGTGATTGAGCTGTTTTCCTGGTATGAGGTCACTATAGCAGATGTTACAGCCTCTGCTACTTCCTCAAACTCTGCTGGATTCCTTATCGAAGTTTTAATTTCCGATAGGCTGAAGTCAAGATCTCTCCTATATGTCTCCCAGTCCGTTTTCCTGGGATTCCTATAGGCCATGGTCGGTCTGGTTCCCATTTCAACCTTGAATTTAATATACATGTGATCTGATGAGGATGGCTCCAGGACCACATGCCACTGTTTGACATAACTTCCCATCATGGAACCAAAAGTTTTGTCAATTAATTCTTCCCATCTACTATTCCTGAATGTAGGTTCATCACCCCTATTCAGGATCTCCAAGTTGTTAGATAGGAGAAATTCAAGAAGGTGCTCACCTCTACTGTTGATGCCCTTGCTGCCCCACGATAGATTGTGGGCATTGGCATCACATCCCACCAACAGTTCGTCACCTTGCCGATGGCAGGATTCCGTCAGTCTCCTCACTTCCAAAGAAGGAGGAGAGCTGTCTTCGTAAGGAAGGTAAAATGAGGCCTAAACAGTTTCCCTTACGTTGTGTCATCCTGACGGTCACCAGGTCCCTGTAACAAAAATCCATCATTGGTATGAAAGGTATTCTATTTCTAACATAAATGCATGTTCTGGAGTTTTTCAGATTTCTAGTATAAATCAGTTTACTTCCAGTACCACCGAGGCCTGATACACCCCCTTTGTATAAATAGGGTTCTTGTATCAGGGCCACGTCCACCTCCTCTCCCCAGGCGACGGCTCAGGGCAGCAGTGGCCCCTTTACTGTGCCGCAGGTTTATCTGCAGCTCTACCAGTCCCCATCTTGCTGCCTTTAAGGTCTTTGATTACCCTGACCTGCGAGAACCCTAAACACATTTTCAGGCCTTACTCTCGCATTGCCTTCAGGACTTCTCTCCGACCTCCACCACCAGGATTCGTCCTTCCGGAATAACCTTTTGGTTAGCTACCCTCCAATCCTCTGTCCAGACTTTTGGGTTCTGGACCCTTATTTTCTCGAACAGAGTCTTTGGAGGGACATCCTTAAGGATCCTTGGTACCCATATTGATACCTTTGCGGTCTTCAGGAGTTTCGTTTCTGTCTTGACCAGCAGCTTTGCATTCCCCTACGGGGATATCATGGGCACCTTGTCCTTAAGCCATTCTGCTGAGTGCTCCCACTCGCAGACAAAAAAGAGGGCACGCAATCTAGATAGACCCTCCTGAATTTGGGTCCTGGTCTTGCGCCTCCCCCCCCCCCCATCTCTTCAAAGAGGGCCATCTGCACGAGCTCCTCCTGTTGCGAGGTGATGCTCACCAGTGTGTATCCTTCTTGGACTACCGCCATTCCAAAGACCGAGACTGCAGTACTATAGGTCTGTTTCCCTATTTCCTGCCTCAGCCTTTTAGGATCACGCTTGTCCAGAGAGGAGGGAGTCTTAGATTCCTCCCTAACCCTCTTGCCACCTGTGTTTGACGTCGAGGGGGTCTGCGTATTCCCTTCGACCTGAGGCAGTTTCTTTTTGGGGGTCTTTGGCTCAAGCCATTTTGATTCCCTCCACTTATCCTTAGGAAGCGATTCTTTTCCTTCCTGTTCCTTCTGTTCCTTGAGACGTTTCCTCCTCTGAGCCCCAGACAAGGCCTTAATCCTAGTCTGATCCAACTTCTCTGTTACAGTTCCCACTTTTGCTCTGGTTTAGACCCTGATTCAGAAGTAGGAGTGCACTCCATCGGTCCTGATACCGTTGTCTGAGTATCTGAGGGCTTAGATTGCCCATCAGATTCTTTTAAAATACTTTCTTTCTCTGTGTTCATCTTAGTCCCACGAGATTTGGGGATTTATATGGTCCACACAACGATAACTCCGCGCGGTGCAAGGGAGGTCGCCCGGTATCCCTGAGGCTCCATTCGAGGCACATCCACCCATGTGCCACGCACCCCTCGGCACGGATCGCATCACACCTTGGGTTGGGAAAGGAATTGGGAAAGGACTGTGAGAGATTAAGGAATACGGGACGTTGTGGGACACGCTTAGTCAGATCCATCAGCTGAGGCCTTTCCGGCAGTAGGTTCTTTACCTTCGGTATAGCCCTCAGCTTCACACGGATACGCAAGCCTCTCCACCCGCACGGGCAGTGCTTCGTCAAGGTGGTGTCCCCCAGAGAGGTTCTTTGAATGTTAGTCACATATTGTCTTCACTTACATAGTTAATTTCTAAAAAGTCAACCGAATGTTTATCTGCTTTATTATTGTTGTTTTTTATTTAACAGATATATTTAGCGTTTAGTTTTGGTAAATATGTTTGTTACGGAATTGAGCCTCGCTACAAGTTTGTGTTCGCTAATCCCTGAATCCGTCGTGATGTTCAGGTGTATTTGTAACTAAAATCTCAAGTGTGTTTTCGAAATCATTTACAATCTGAATGGGCGCGTGAACTAATTGTTCAAAAAAAATTTAAAAAGCACTTATAACAATTTCGGAACTTCTAGCAACTTCACTGAAGGTGTATTTTTGTCAAAATACGAATGGTAGATTTCAGTCTCTACCCACTATAATTGCATGAGCAATTTACCTATTTGTGGTGAGACTCAAGTTTTCTATAGCAGGAGAGCTTGTGGCAAAAATTGGGGCCTGAGCCCCAAGGGTATGCACTGGATATACACCACGGTGATTAGACCCAGGATCAACTATGGGGCGGTCGTGTGGTGGAAGAAGGTAGAACAGTAGGTTGCTGCTAAGGAGCTTGGTAAGGTGCAGAGATTAGCCTGCTTAACCATAACAGGTGGAATTAGCAGCACACCAACTGCTGGGATGGAAACCATGCAAGATATGCCCCCATTACACTTTTGGGACAAGATGGGGACAGCGGCTAGTGCATACAGACTCAAAACTGGCAACAACTGGAACTCTTTGGGATATCCAGAATCACACACTAAAATAGTGAGTGAGGTAAATATAGGAAAGGTTGGGGAAATGCCAGCCGACTATATTATAACCCCATAGTGCTTCAACAAGCCTTTCAATATAACAATTGGAAGTAGGGAGCAGTGGGAGAAAATAGTTCGATACCGTACGGGGGATATTGTCTGGTTCACTGACGGGTCAAAATCAGACCAAGACGTTGGGGCCGGGGTATGCGGGGTGCAGCCAAGACTGGAGGGCGTCATCTTTCTAGGGAAACTGGCCTCAGTATTCCAGGCCGAAATCACTGCCATCAGGGCGTGTGTGGAGGAGAACTTGCGTAGGTGAACAAAGATCGTAGCATATATATCTATTCAGACAGCCAGGCAGCCCTGAGATCACTGGCAGCTCCTGCAACAAGGTCTAAAATTGTTGCCGAATGTCATAGGGTACTGGTGGAGCTAGGGGAAGGCAGTAGAGTAAACCTATTGTGGGTCCCTGGCCACTCGGGGATCAGTGGCAACGAACATGCCGACAGATTAGCCAGCATGGAGGCAGAGATTCCATTTATTGGACCGGAACCTGTCCTGACAATCACCAAGGCAATGATCAAATTGGAGCTACGTAACTGGCTCCGAAGACAGCACGTAGAATATTGGACCGAAGTCCATCAACAAAAACATGGCAAGGTAATGATGTCAAAGCCATGTTTTAAAAGAAGCTGTGCAATCCTGGGCCTGAACAGGACAGAGATTAGACTCATGGTTGGATTGCTGACAGGCCATGGGAATTTGTTCAAAAATATTCAAATGTTTGTTAAGCTTATGGGACTTAACGACGGGGGTCATCAGTCCCTACATGGGAATTTCAAAAAGCAACTTCATACAATGGGAATAACAGAAGAGGACCCTAAATGTAGGATCTGTGATGACGGTGATGAAACTGCATCACATCTAATCTTCGAATGCATTGCATTGGAGAGTAAAAGGCACAGAACATTTGGGACAACCAGACCCGAAGAAATTGTGTCTAATAAAGAACTGGTAAAGGGACTCCTTGCACTGTTCAAGGGCATTGGTTGGCTTTACTAGATATACAGGGAGCGATACCGCACAATAAAATTAGTTTCGGTGCGGGCAGTGGCGGGTTGGACAAAGACTGTTTTGGCTTCCCTGAAAAAATCAAATCAATCAAATCAAATCAACATTCAAAGAAACAGTATTAACAGCACGAGAGAGATTCCTACCAAATAAATTAATAATAGACTGAACTGATCCCCCATGGTACACAAAACAGGAAAATTAGATGAACTCAAAATCCTCACAATTGGCGAAGTTTTACTGAATCTTGAAATTTAGCGTGGACTTCAATGCGAGATTCATTTAATAGTTTTCGCAACGAAAATCTTTGCAGAAATGTGCCGGAAAATCCAAAGAGATTCTGGTCCTATGTTATGTACACCTGCGGAAAGACTCAGTCAATACCTTTACTGTGCGATAGCAACGGTAATGTTTCTGATGGCGGTGCCACTTAAGCGGAGTTACTAATTGCAGATTTCCGAAATTATTTCAGTTTGATAAGTCATGGTTGCAAAATTTTAACACGAATTATCTACAGAAGAATGGAAAAGCTGGTAGAAGCTGACCTCGGGGAAGATCAGTTTGAATTCAGGAGGAACGTAGGAACCCGGGAGGCAATACTCACTTTACGACTCATCTTAGAAGATAGATTGATGAAAGGCAAACCTACATTTTTAGCTTTTGTAGATTTGGAGAAAGCATTTGACAGTGTAGAAAAGCCAGATCGCAGTTATACTCGAAGGGCATGAAAGGGAAGCATCAGTTGGGAAGGGAGTAAGAAAGGGTTGTAGCCTTTCTCCGATGTTATTCAATTCGTACATCGAGCAGGCGGTGAAGGACAGCAAGGAAAAAGTTGGAATAGTGATTAAAGTTCAGGGGGAAGAAATAAAAACATTGCGTTTTGCTGATGACATTGTAATTCTGTCAGAGACAGCAAAGGACCTGGAAGAGCAGTTGAATGGAATGGGCAGTGTGTTGAAGAGAGCGTAAAAAATGAACATTAACAAGAGCAAAACAAAAATAATGGAATGCGGTCTTAGAAAATCAGGCGATGCTGAAGGAAGTATATTAGGTAACGAAACTATGAAGGCGGTAGACGAGTTTTGTTACTTGGGTAGTAAAATAACATGCGATGGTCGCAGTACAGAGGATATAAAATGCAGAATGGCAATGGGAAGAAAAGAATTTTTGAAAAAGAGAAATTTGCTAACATCGAATATTAATTTAAGTGTAAGGAAGTCTTTTCTGAAGGCATTTGGAGTGTTGCTTTGTATGGGAGTGAAACATGGACGATAAGCAGTGCAGACAGGAAGAGAATAGAGGCTTTTGAAATGTGGTGCTACAGAAGAATGTTGAAGATTAGGTGGGTAGATCGCATAACTAATGAAGAGGTACTGAATAGAATTGGTGAGAAAAGGAATTTTTGGCATCCCGTGACTAAATGAAGGGATCGCTTGGTAGGACACATTCTTAGACATCAAGGAATCGTAAATATAGCACTGGAGGGAAGTGTGTGGGGTAAAAATCGCAGAGGGAGTCCAAGAGACGCATATAGTAAGCAGATTCAAGTAGATGTGGGTTGCCGTTCTTATGAGGAGATGAAAAGGCTTGCTCACGATAGAGTAGGGTGGAGAGCTGCATAAGCAGTCTCCGGACTGAAGACCATAACAACAACAACAACATTTCACCGAAGAAGATAAAGTAGATTAGATTAGTTGGTTCGTTCCATAGATCCGTGTTGAGATGATCCTCGTGGATGTGGAACATGTCAGTATTTTATTTATTTATTTATTTATTACTAGTTGATAATATAATATTACTAATACAGGCACATACACATTTTACAATCTGATAATATAATAATGCTAATAATATGACTACAGATACAGTCAACATTTGGTTCTTTTTAAGAGTTCGTCAGTGGAGTTTAACAATTTGTCAGTGGAGTAGGAGGAGTTGGCCAGTAGAAAGTCTTTTAGGCTTCTCTTAAACTGACCTTTATTTGTAGCTAAATTTTTTATGGTTGTTGGTAAATTATTGAAAATACGTGTTTCTGAGTAGTGGACCCTTTTTGAAGTAAGTGCTTTTAAGTCTATGTGTAGATCTACCATGATACGTCTGTTCTCAAAGAACAAACGTTGTTAATGGCCTCCAGCTATAAATGTTAAATATACATTCATTACTTCGCAATTTGCGATAATTTCCGACGTTAGCTGCTCATCTTAAGTTGGTCTATCATTTTGTAATATATGAACATTTATGCCGGACCGGGACTCGAATCCGGGTCTCCCGCGTTTTGCGAGCTGTCGCCTTAACCACACGGCCACCCAGACACGCTCCCCGGCCAGACCCAAACTTCATATGTTACGCATGTCTACTTCCCTTAGTGCTCGCACGCATTTAGTAGTGAATCACGCGACGTGGAGAGACACATTACACCATCTTTAGCATGTCTTGGCTGTCATATTTACCATGATACGTCTGTTCTAAAGGAACAAAAGCGTAGATCATTTTTGTTCCTGGTATTGTAGGTATGAACTAAGCTGTTTGTAGGGAAAAGCGATTTTTTTATTTATGACAAATTTCATTAAGGTATAAATATACTGAGAGGCAGTAGTTAATATACCCAGTTCTTTGAAGAGGCTTCTGCAGGATGTCCGTGAATTTACACCACGAATAATACGTATTACACGCTTTTTGACCTTCACAACTTTTGCTTGAGTTGAAGAGTTACCCCAAAATATTATACCGTATGACATTATGGAATGAAAGTAAGCAAAGTATGCAATGTTTCCTATGTCTGATACCACTCGGATTGCAAATGCGGATTTGTTATGTCGTTTCTGCACTTTTGTGGTGTGCTCCTCCCAACTGAATTTATTATCAAGCTGTAATCCCAGGAATTTTATACTGTCAATCTCTTCTATCTGCTCTTCTTCGTTCTTTATGCATATACTGTATGGGAATCTCTTTCATGTTCTAAACTGCATGTAATGAGCTTTTCAAAGTTTAATGTCAATGAGTTGGCTTTAAACCATTTATTAGTGATAATGAAAATATCATTAGTAGACATTTCTGAAAGTAAGCTCGACATGCTATTTATTGCAATACTTGCAAAATATGCAAAAATAAATAAATAAATAAATAAAAAGAAAATAATACTCCATAGATCGAAATGAGAACCGCTGAGAACATATATATCCTAAGTAATAAGAAGTAAATATTCCGCACTGGATATGAGCACTACTGCAATCGTAACATAGAAGTAAGTAGTGCTGCAAAACAAACACCCTATCAAATAAGTGGCGTTGCAGAGATGTCTGAACAGTCAGTGCAGACAGAATGATCAAATATATGAAAATATGTTTGTAGATCTATCGGACCAAACTCCGTGGTCATCAGTCCGTAGCTTAAAATTTACTTAACCTAAGGTAGACTAACCTAAGGACAACACATACACACCTATGCCCCAGGGAGGACTCGAACCTCCGCAGCGAGGCACCTTAGACCGCTCGGCTACTCCACCTTGGCAAACATATTTTCAAAAAGTTTCTAATGTATAAGAAAAGTACATCGTATCCATTTGTTATATCATTCTTTTGTAACAAGCCTAGCATTTGTAGAAAGATTTCTGTAATTAGCAGGGGTAAAATATACGGAACGGAGTTTATTTACAACTTGTACATAAATCAGATTGCAGTTATTAAGCCAAAGAGCATGAAAGCGACGTAGTAGTTGGGAAGGGAGTAGGACTGGGCTTTGTCTTATGATTCAATCTGTACACTGACAAAGCTGGCCGCGTGGGAGTAGCCGAGCTGTCTGGAGCTCCACCTTGCGGATCACGCGGCCTGTCGCGTCAGAGGTTCGAATCCTCCCTCGCGAATGGATGTTTGTGTTGTCCTTAGTATAAGTTAGTTTGTAAGTAGTTTGTAAGTTTAGGGACTAATGACCCCACAGTTAAGTCCCATAAACCTTACAAACATTAGAACTTTATTTATTTATTTTGACAAAATTGTCAAGGAAAATGGTCATATCAAAAAAATGTTGATATGTTTGTAGAGCATATGGGACTTAACTACGGGGTCATCAGTCCCTAAACTTATAAACTACTTATGAACTAGCTAATACTAAGGACGGCACAAATATCCATGCCCGAGGGGGATTCGAACCCCCGACCGTAGTGGCCGTGCAGACTGTGACTGGCGCGCCGCAGAACGCTCGGCCACATTTTATAAGTTGGTCATTATTTAAAAAATGGAGATAAAAAGAAAAGATGACTAACACACAAAATAAATAAATATTTCGCGATCTTAGCGTTTCACTTTTGGGGAAGAAAAGCGTTTTAGAAAAAGATAAATTTGCTAACATGGAATATTAATTCAGATGTTACTAAGTTTTACTAAAGTCATCTTTGTGGAATGTTTCTTTATGTGGTAGTGAAACACAGACGATAAATAGTTCAGACATGAAGAGAATAGAAGATTTTGATATGTGGCGCTACAGAAGAATGCTAAATATTAGGTGGATACCGAACAGCATTGCGGAAAAAAGGAATTTGACTAAAAGAAGGGCTCGATTGCTAGGACACATTCTTAGACATCAAGAAACAGCGAATTTAGGATTGAAGGGAAGGGTGTGGGGTAAAAATCGAGGAGGGAGACCAAGAAACGTGGTGTTGGAACACTTGCGGGGAGTGACACTTGCGGGGAATTACACTTGTGGGGAACCTGGGGCCCTTGGGGAGGCTAATGGCTTTTCCTGGGTACAGTCACACCAAGAAGTCTAGCACTGCTGTTGTCAAGTTTCCACACTGTCAACATAACACGAAACTCAGTGAAAGTCCACAACCATTTTCAAGCTGAAGAGCAATATAGTAACTTGTTCTAACTACATATTAAGTCGCTGAGTGTTCCTCCTGAATACAAAAAAGGTATTTTAATAGTGATAATGTTTAGAGAGTTAAGACATTCTCTGCCACTACAAGACGATGACTTTCCACAGCCATACCTCCTAAAAGCATATTATTCAGAACACTAAGTATATCAAGACATCTGATGTAATTGACCGCTATGTAGTTAACCCCACTATCACGCAACTTCCATCTTTTTAAAAATAGCTACTACGCTTTTTAATAGGAAACACAACCTTAAACCTTCAATCAAAAAGCGTTAATAATAAGTCAATGAATATTTTACACACTTGAAGCATTTATTCATAGACCCCAAAACGATTTGGCTGTATTCGAATTACAAATACATCTAAGAAATGTATGAAATACGGGATGTGTAAGGGAATGTCACACACCGAAAAATGCTAAAGATAAATTCTATCTTCTATCACTGTCATATAGAACCATTTTTACTCCGAACTTGGCATAAACCAACAGGGAGAAACAAGTTGCAAGACTTCCAGGAAAAATGAAGCGAAATTGGCAGCCAATAGTTGATTATAAATTACATTGCCTGTTAACTGTATAAATAAAAATTACGGAATACGCGGAACTCCTGTTCAGTACAGTCAAAAAGGTCTAAGGTAATTGGCAGTGGTCTACAATCAGATATCCGTATCTACAATCAGATATCCGTATCACTCTCCTCCTCAAGAAGTCTGTGTGAAGATTTATATTCAGAATATTCAAGAAAAAGGCCGTTACTACTGCTCCACCTCGCTCGGTGGGCCTTTCCCTGAATACGGCACAGGTAGCGGCTGGAGGGCGTGGAGTAGGGGTGGTGTATCCCTACTTCTGCAACACCCTGTTCACTACCTGCAGCGTCCGGGTCTCCCCGCAAGTGTCTACACATTCCCTATCCTTGCAAGTGTCACAAACTCAACAAACGTTGCCATAGTTATGTTGCCGTTCTTATGAAGCTTGCACAGGGTAGAGTACGGTGGAGAAGTTCGTCGAACCATTCTCCGTATTGAAGTCAACCCGGAAACGCTTAAGAAAAGGGCATATGTTGATTACAATTTTTGTTCAGAACTGAAGGTAGTATCACCACCCTGAGCAGGTACCTTTCCTCCTGACTCACCCTGTATATATGCTAACCGTAATCTATATTCTCGACTCTGTTCTTCTTATTGGTCGACTGAGGGCCCTGAAAGCGGGGCGAGTGGTACGGTTCGGGCCGAAGTACTCACTCACGCTACCGGAATGGAAAACTCCCGCTTGCCTCTCGCGTCGCGCACAGTAGTTGTAAAGGCAGTATCCGAAAGCGGGTGGCAGGCCTGAGAAACGGGCGGGTGCACTCTGCGCTGATTTGAGCGGGCGTCCTGCGGCACTACTATGAGTGTGCGGGGGCGGCGACCGGCTGACCGGGCCCCACACAGCGGGGATTTCCCCCAGGGGGAGGGTGGGGGGGGGGAGGGGGAGCGGCGGCCGGCAAAAAAGGGGGCAGGCAGGCACTGACCAGCGCAACCGCCGCCGCCCGCGCGGGTCAAGGAAGGCCGCCGCACTGGAGGCTGGAGGGGCGAGCGGAAGCGGCGCTGCCAACTGCCCGCTCCCTTTCTTCTGGCCACCACTGTGCATGCCTGAATGGACGCGCGCACCGGCGACACTGCCAGCGCGGGACGGGAGAGCTTAAGTTCACGACTTTGGGAGCCAGCGTGACGTCATTATGACGTGTACATGCCGTATCGAAGAGGCCACGTATCGACTTTTGTGAATTTCGAGATACTGCGTAGCGCCTCCTTCAATTCGTTGTTCTAGCGTTTTTCATTTCCTTCAGACGTTGTTAGTTATCTTGTTTTCAATCGCTTTACTTAGTATGTCGACTTACTATGAGAGCACAATGAGAGAAAAGTTGAAACGTTTCAGCGTTAATAATGACGGAAAATTGTGTGGCTATTGCGAAATACAAGAATAAGTTGATATGCTTCTTACGCAGTTGAAGTGCATCGGCTACTCTTACTCCGTGAGAGGTAGCACACAGCATCTAAAATAAGCAGGTGAAGTCAGAAGTAAGGTAGTATTTTTTTCGTTTTCGTTACTGTAGCCCGTATATCGCTAAATTTTATTTTAATCCTTCTGTGTGTTCACGAAAACTCATTTTGGAGGGTCTACCAGTTGTACATAGCTAAGCAAAAGTAATTGTAACATATGTAGCCGATAAAATAATGTGTGTTCAGTTGTTTAATAAGTTCCTCTGCTTCGTTGTCTGTGAGAAAATAATTTTTCAGAGTGTCATGTCCGATTCTTTGGCCGTTTCGTTATAACCATTTTATTTGTGCATTTGCAGGTTGTCCAAAATTCTTCTTCACCCAAAGTAAAGGAAACGTTGAGATCCGATTTTACAGATTTCCATCTTCTATAGTAAAATAATAAGTGTTCGTTTACAGCGTAAACTAAGAAAAGTAAGGAGTAATTGAAGACAGGGTATATGCTGTCCTGCAATTCACTATTAATTTGGTATTATAAAAACTGGGGAAAAAGGGAGGTGACAAACCATCTCCCTCAACAAGTGACTTCTTCAATTCAAACGTTTTTGCAATCTCTCCCCCCTCCCCCACACTGTTCTTTGAAAGTTGTTTCTTAAAGTTGCTTTAATTATTTTAGTTGTTTTACTATCAAATTAAAATTTGTTTGACATAAATCAGTGCATTTCTGTTAATCGACTCTTACGCTATTTTGAAATCCATAAAAGTAAATATAGGTCTATATTAAGTTGCTACTTTTATTCCTCTGTACATTAATTTCCCTTTCTAAATTGTGCCTGATACTCTCCTCATTATCTGTGTCACCTTTTTCAGAACACCTTGGATAAAATCTTGTAGGTCACTGGTAGGAGGGAGAGTCTCCTATAGTTGTTAGCATCTGTTTGCTTCTGTTTGCTTCTTTTTTATATAGTGGATGTATTAGTGCAGATGTCCATACTAATGGTGAACTGTGTTTTCCAAATTTGATTGAATATTTCTGATATAGTATCAGGTGTCACCAGAGTACTTACATAGTTCAGTAAATATATGAACTTCTCCAGATGAGTTATTGTTTTTGAGTAATTGTATTATTTCTCTTATTGTTGGTGGTGGTTTTGACTTTAATGAAGAAATCAAATCATAAGAAATTGTTGTTGCTCATCTGTGTAGCATGAAAATTTGTTTTAAGATCTATTTTTTACCAACAAATTTTTAAAGTGTGAGTTACAAAAATTAAACATAGTGAGCATAAATTTACCTGAATTATTTGCATATTGCATGAGCAACTATTTGTACTAGCACAATTGAAACTTTTGTATTCTGTTGCAGATAATTTTAACATGGAGCAAAACATTGACTCAATGCTGATTTTTTTGTGGCATTTCTGGCCATAAGATCCCAGCTGGGATCGTGTTCGGCCTGTCTGGTGCAAGTTTTTTATGTGACGCCAATGGGGCGACTTGTGATTGAGTCAATGAAGAATCACTAGATAAAGTGATAAAGTATCTGAATAACGTAAAATATTGTATTAATTATCAACAACAATCAACCTTTCATAACTTCTTGAGAAGCAGACCAGATCAAATCTCTCCCCCCACCTCTGCCCCTAGCACCTACTAATTGCTCTTGCAGAATTACATATAGGTACCCAATGGAGGTGTGGGATCACTGCTGAAATATATGTTTCTATCTTTTTAAAAGTTGACGCCACTGCTAACTGAGGTCCATTGCCTGTAGGGTTTGATACCTTCACATCATGATGAGAGTTTTCTAGGTGTTCAGTCATTTTTGCAACTGTTTCAGTACTGCAATTATGAGTCAGATTTATTAAGTTCTTACAGATCTCTCTTGCCCGTTATGTGCTGCAAAATTAGTGCTTAATGTTTCATAAGTGTTGAGCCATGCATTTGCTCTAGATTGCTGCTGGTATTCTGTAACCCCTGTGCTGCAGTGTTTGTGTACTATAACTGCTTCTTGAACCAAACCCATATGTTTCATCTAAACAAATTGAGGATTAATCCTAAAAGTGAAATTTAATTTCTCAAATCCCCATTCAGAGAAGAAACAAAAGATGGCACAAAAGTATTTGCACAGAAACTTAAACTTTAGGAAATCTGGACATGGACAATCAGGTTTTGCAAAATCTACTTTGTAAAAACATTCTTCAATTTCTGCATTGGTTACATGAAACACTCCTGTAGCCACCATAGTTACTGATTCTGCACTTAAGTCAATTTTTTCATATCACATCATTCACATGCTTAACATACTTTGGTGTCTTCCTATACAGGAATAAAGGGATGTCTTTGCTGTACAATTTAACTTGCAATACTTTTCAATGAGGCTAGGAAGGTAACTGTTAACTAAAACTGTAATGAGGCCTGTTAATTCTGTGTTTGTATTATGCTCTAGGTGTGAATGTTTCACCAATTTGTTCATTACTTAAACAGCAAACATACTTTTCTACTTGAAAGCCTTCACCCACCTTTGATGCACTGGAACCCATTGTTTATCAAAGTACTGCAAAGCAGAATCATTTGGTTTATCGAAAACATGGATTCTCAACTTTAGTAAATTATCAATATACTCTTACATGAAAGACGACTCTGCAGTACCGTTCCACAGATTAAAAATTCTAGCTCACATTTTTGTTCTTTTGTGTGTGACTATAACCACCTTTTTCAAATCATTTCTGTGTTAAATGAACACAGATACACTTTGAAACAGGGAAACAAGGACTGAATTGCATTTATTTTGGACTCGGAGAAATCGGTAACCCAGTATACAGGATTCATGTTTGTGTTCCACTCCTTGAAAATATTTAATGCTTCTGAAATTGACCATGTGTCTTCTATTTGAATGTAAAAAGAACCTACCACTAAATAGCACACATTTGTCTTTACTATTACAAAGAGTAGTGGATTATCACACTTGATGGTCTTTTACGTTGTATCAAGCAAGTGCACTGTCCCATACTTTCTCAGTAGTTCCCTTTGTCATGCAGTCTGATAGCAAAAGAGGAGTGGATGTACTTCTCCATCAACCTCTGTACAAGATCTGAAAACAGGCACTTCCACCAGTCATCAATTTTTTTTTCTTTCACTAATTTACCTTCACTTGCAGCATATCCTGATCAATTGCTGTTTCCTACAAAATCAGTGTATTTAGTCATGGTTGTTAGGGATTTGCTTTGCAGGGGAGAAAAAGAGGAAATATTACTAGCATTAAGATACTAGTAAAATAAAATTGTTACTAAGTTAGTATTATTGTAGGACAGACAAGTGTCCAAAAAAATCCATCTGGCTTGTTAGACCCTGAGGCCTGTTTCCAAGGGCAAAAATAAAGTAACTACAGCCAAATCTGTTGACTTATGTTACTGAAGGATCTAACAGATAGTAACAGAATTATTAAACATGTAGGGCTTCTCAATATGTTATTCTAAATGATTTATAGAACTTGAGAATTTGTTGATTACTGTTATAATTGATGTAGCCTGTGAAGATTTGTCTTCTAGTTTCTTTTCTAGTATGACAGAATGTATTGTGTATTATTCCTTTCAGCCATCTTATTTTTTCATGTAAGCTTTTTTTCTGTTCTGATTACTTTACAAGGAATGCACATGAAGAATCATATTATTTTTGCTCATCATTGTTATGTATTGAACAGAAGTAACAATTTGTTTCACCTTTGAAGGGTGATGTGTTCTAGCAGAGTTTGGCCTTGTATTCTCATGTGTATTTCAAACAGAGCTGAAAATGAATAAATATTTTCACTAATTATGGTATCATACTTAGGATTTAATAGTGTCTCTTGTATGTATGTTTTGAATGTAAAATGGACATAAGTTGTAAATCGTCTGGAATATTAACATGTAGTCATAAATTATACTGAATAAAATGCAATTAATTACCATTTACTGTATTTTTGTCTTTGTGCAAGATTTCAATAAAATTGACAGCATTTGCAATACATTCTTAAAACAATAACAAATTAAGATCAGAAATTCTGTAAACAGGGATGTGCATTTTTTATGTCTTCGTGCCATGCATTACTTCTGTCTACATTTCTGAAGCATTTTAAATTTTTGTGCCCTACAAATTCCTATAATCTATTTTAGGTCTTTGATTTCTTCCAAAATGTTATCCTTGTCACAATTAGGCACTGAAATTTTTCCAAAGTTCTAGAGGACTGTCTATGTTGATAATGCCAGCATGCAATGATGGGAAACTAAAATGGCAGAACAGCTTGTTTGTTTATTAGCTAATAACTCTGTTTTACTTTCAAATATTGTACTTTCCAAACATTTTAAAATTTGAACAGAATTTCATAGTATTAGACAATGTTCTATACATGTTGAGTATCAAATAAAATGAGATGAAATATTAAAGTACAGTAGTTGGAAAAATTACAAACAGCATACTAGCTTTCAACTTCTATAAGCAGTGTTACATGTTTTGTGTGCAAGGAAGACTACTTTTCTTAAGTACGTTCTCATTAGTTATGGTGTAAGTTTGTGATAAGTATTGTAACTCTGTCACCCATCAGTAACGCCATATAAGAAACAATACCCACAATGATTAACGCATTGCACTGTTTTAAATTAAAATATTTATATCTTGGTTTTGAATGTAATTTCAATAAAAGGATTGAAAACTGCCAAGGGCACCGATTCCCAATGACAAGGGGACTCTGTCTCCTTATCTCTCAGGAAAAGGAAAAAATTTAGTGCAGTCAGCAGTTTTTCTTCCCATAAACTTATTTGAAAGTATGCATTGTAATAACAGAACTAAGTTTTTAACAGGTTGGTACTTGAACTTCATTATGACTACTTAAAAGTAATTGCTTGCCTTGCAAACTGTTACAAATACTTTTCTCCCTGGTTTGGCTTTCCTTAGAAATTATCATATGGGCACTCTTCAGAACATCATAGCTCTTTGGTTGACATTATGCCATCTTGGGTTTGTGTACTGCTAGGATTTCTTCTTGATTTATTTCCTGAGAGACGTAAAAGGTAAAGAAGTCAATACTCTGAAGACTGGTATGAATACCACAGTGGTTTACTAGGCATGGTCCTGTTGGACTAGGTGTGCCATTGCATTCCTCCAATCTTTGAATTGTGTTACCCAGTCAGTTAAAGGGGAACTTATAGTTTACCTGAGCTCCAAATCATGATGCTACTCAGCATTTTTGCCGGAGGTGAAAGAAGTGAAGTGACATATAAAAATCTTAGAACTGAGCAGGGATCAAACCTGCAACCTTTGGATTCATAGTCTAGCACTCGACTATGTTACCGAGAACCACCTGTGAGAGTGAACTGAGATTATGAGATGCAGACAAGAAATCTACCAATCATCTTTTTTTCTAGTTGCTACTATGTGGAAGAAATTCAGAATGGATTTCATTACTTCCAGGATGCCTTTCCTGGTTTTAAAGTTTTAAGAACAGTAGAAAATTTAAATACAGAGAACATTTTCTTTAGTGTTATTTTTGAACAATATAAGTTTGCACATGATGTCGTGTATTTTATCCCTTGATTCCTGGACATGGACAGTAACTGTAATCATATTAACTGATATGTTGTCCCAAACTTTTGTTTCCAATCAGGTTTCGTAATAATGGCCATGTTTCTCTACTTCGTGTTTGAAAATTTAGAGACTCAACAGTCTTAAACACAGTTGGCTTGGGAGGGGCTTGACCCAGTTGAGTTAAAACCAAGTACTTTTAGAGAGGGCTAAACCAAGTTGAAAATGGCCTTTATAAAGAGAAAACCCCCTCTGGATATGCTGCTGGTCCAATTACAGAAGCAGTCTTTACAAGATCTAAATCTATGTCATTTATGATATGATTTTAAATGGCAGATTCACATATCATTAATAATAATAAAAAAAGGCAACACAGAAGAAAGTGCTTACACTACAGCCTATATTTACTTACAACACTTCTGCACAGTTAAATTTTACTAACCACATTGGCAACAGGAGTGTACAAATATTGGCAATGAAATGTTTGCTTTGCAATGGTAATTAATATACTGGCCGGATAATTACATATTTCATGGTCAATATGAAAGGTTATTCCACTCATTCTTTCTGTTGGGGTTTTCAAGGAGCATTCAATGATCGTTGCCAACATCAGCACAGTACACTGCAGATGTGGTAAGTACAATTTTACTTTCCAGGTAGTTAAGCATTTTCGCTGCAGCTGATGCTTATAAGCGTACGCGCTCACTGAAGAATAGCGTCAGCTGCAGCGAAAGTGTTAATTGCATACTTTTTTCAATTCTATCGTAAGGTAAAATAAACCAGTCAACACTCAGAAGATTAGGTTCAATACTATAATGCTTTAGTAGATATGGTCCTTTTTTGCAGGCAGTATACCATTCAGTTTAAAATGAATATTGAACCATGGTGGAACTCTGCATTTTTCACACCAATAACAGTGTGAAAAGTTAAAAGCGACAGATAAAACTCTTTGGTTTGACTGAGGATTGAACCTGTGACAGTATAATATAGTCTGTGTTGGTGTAGCTGCCAGCTCAGTTGTGTGGTTTGAATCTATAAAGTAGTAACTTCTTTTACAAAATGAAAGCATGCAGTTTCTCTGGACCTACAGTTGAGGAACAATGGAGGAATCTTTGTTTTCGCCCCTGTGCTGTGAATAGGTGAAAATTCTAACCAACTCTTTTCTTTTCCTGTTTTCATAAATAGTTTAGATTTTCCTGGCCATCAGTTTGTATAGTTATACAGAAATAGATATCTAACAAAAAATGAACATTTATGATCTTCGACATCTTCTGTTCGAGCCAATGTTCTGTTAAGTTCAGCATAGAAATAAATTGCAGTTAAGTCTCTTAACACATTTTGTTGAAGCACTCAGATATTTGCACACAACTCTTAAGCTTGTTACACCACTGGGTGGTTATTTCTCTATTGTGCTCTCTCTTTTGAGTTGCAGGAGACATCATAAAGTAAGGATGCATGTGCTGCTAACTTCCTGTTTGATACACACAGGGGTGATGTGCTTTTCATGTTTTTACCCATCAATAATTGTTGCTCCTTTCTTTTGCTCATCTTCCATCATTTTAGTTTCATTTCTTCTTGCACATTTTTTCGCCTCTAATTGAGGAATATGTGTAACCATCTTTTTGCAAATGTAGACCATACAGACTGACTGCTTTTTTAACACCTCTCTCCTTACAATAGAGGTGTCACCATAAAGCTAGTGAGACGTGTTCTACATTTTCAAATGACAAATTTCGACAATGGAAGGTCCAAATTGAAATGTCAATAATATGGGGATAGATAATAACTTGCTGTAAAATCGATCACTGAACTGTCCACACACGCACATGAAAGACACTCACATTCACACTACTTAAATTTCGACTGCAGCCTTCATCAGAAAAGCGTTAACTCATCCACACATGACAGCCAACACTGGCTGCTACGGCACAGGTAGCTTTCAATTCATGTGCGAATGTACTGTTTTCTGAAGAAGACTGCAGCTAAAATTTTAAATATCTGGTTTGAATGTTTTGTCTTTTATGTCTGTTGGTAGCTCAGTGAGTTTCTTCTTACTAGTTGTAACCTACAGATTTCTTTGATAAGAAAAGCATTCTACAATATTTTCACTTTTCTATATGCTCTTAATGCTAGGGTCCAAAATTGAATTGAGCATATGATAACCAAAATATGGTTTCCACAAGAATAAACAAGCTTTAGCCTATTGGTGCCATTTTCTTCATGCAACAAGATTTCGGCGTAGTTTAAACTTTCCCGTCGTAATGAGAAGCATAACATATTTCACGTAATCTTGCTTTTGCAAGTAACTGTTGACATAAACTAAGTAATACAGTGACATTATCTGTTACACTCTTCCATTTTAAAGCTCTTGTTATTATTATATACATCAAGTCATTTGCTTTCGGTTATCACACGTATATGGACTTGTATAACAACGGACATTTTTATGTTTAAATTAATCTTTGTAAACTAGCTTTGAAATACGTTCTTTATCAGCTAAGCACATAAACACATGTAATGATTATTCATTCATTCACAGTCGTACCCAGCAGTACATAAATTGTGTATCTATTTGCTACCAATTTCGTAGTATTCCATGGCTAAACTATTCCACAAGACGTTTACAGTACGACAACAACCCAGTCAGCAAATAGGTAGGTTTTCTACGAAACGATTACTTATTTTCAGTGGTATGTCGGGAATTTTTGTATTAAACTCTAGCTCCTTTTAATCCTGCTTTGACGAAATATGTAACTATATGCCTTTCGTCAGCTGGAAACGTCAAAACAAAACTGTCATTTAGTTCAGCATCTCGAATGTTAACCGAAGTCGAAAGGTCGATATATGGCTTCTGTCTTCTTCGATACAGCATGGCTACGTCATAATGACGTCACATGGGTTTCCATGGTCGTGAACATAAGCTCTCCCGCGCGGGACAGTATCTGCACCCGAACGAGCTAAGGGAGTGACGTCAAAATGACGTAGCCGGCCGCCTTAAGCCCTTTTTAAACGATGAACGAAGGTGAACAAGATAGATAATAGTCTACTGAAGCGCTCCTTGCGTACTAGCCCTGAACTGCAAACTAATGCAAGATCCTGTGGCAGCGTGTTTAGACGATAAACGTAATCGAACAGTAATGCCCGATGTTGAAAGTGAGGTTGTAACAGGCGATTTGGTATGTAGGAAGTCATAGTTTAATACTGGAAATGAGGAAACAACGCTAAATGTTATTGACGGCCAAAGAAAACCTTGCAATCTATGTTTTTGGTCAACCTAGTGTGGTAAAGTTCTGGGAAGTGAAACAACATTTCAAAACATTCACATCTATTTTCAAGCGAAAAAAATAAACTTATGAACACATCAAGCAATATTTATAAGAGCATAAATATACCTTCTTTACTTTATCTACTACGATTTGCCCACTGACATTGTTAATAACGTCTTGCATAACTCAATTTATGTCTTTCATTGGGACTGACTTTTTCATTTAAAATGCTATTTAATGAAAATTGCATCATCAAATTACAATCTTATTCAAATAAACAATTGGCTTCAGGCTTTTCTGATACGATATTGCAAAACATAAACCATTTTTCGGTTTCAGATGTACGACCTCGCTTTTTAATCGAGATAAATATTTAAGACGTCATGAAACATTTGCAAGTTACATCTAAACCAAAGTATAATAATAAACTAAAGACAAATTTACGTGCAAACCGTGCAATTGTCGACTATAATATGAAAATCGCGTGACGAAAATAGGTTAACTTCCGATGTCAGCAGACGACCGTTCTATCAAAACAATCTTTTAGAGAAAGCTTAACGTAACGTAGACGTTAGGTGACGGTTTGATGACGGACAGTGTGAATGCCATCATTAGAAATACATTTTGTAATACATTCTGATCATAAACTTCGACATAAACACACGTAAATACGAAGGAAAATGGCGGAATAACTGGAGCGATGACTGCAGCTGACAGCTACTAGCTCGCGCATGCGCAGTGAACCCACTAGTACCGAATATAGGACTGGTCCTATTTCATTATCGCTATAATTATCGCGCTTCGATACTAGCGCGATCATACTAGTGCAGCCGTTCAAACGACTGACGGCCGCCATTAACGCAACTTGTTATCAATCTAATTCGTTGATCGTTTAAAACGGGCTTTAGAGCCCCTAAAAGTACAGGGTGGCGGATCCGCCATTTTCATTCCTCCGAAAGCTAAACACAGCACGCAGCTTATACGAACAGTGTTGTTTTATGTAAGTTTAGTGAAAAATTTTACTAGTGCCCCGCATAGAGCCTTAGATCGTGCTACTCTGAGCCTGCATTCCGCTTTTGTTTGCATCGATATGTAGATTAGACACCAAAATCTTGCGTTTTCTTTACTTATTGCTGCTTCTGTCCAAATACAGAAAAAGAGCAAGAAACATATATTTATGTGATAAAAATCGCGTACTACGTTTAATGCTATCGAAGCTGGTCATCTAGATAAAATTTTTAAGCGATGTTGGCTTCTACATCTACATACATACTCCACAATTCACCGTAAGGAGCGTGGCGGAGGGTACACTGTACCACTACTAGGCGTTTCTTTTCCTTTCTACTCTCAAATGGAACGAGGAAAAAAAGAATGCCTATATGCCTCCGTACGAGGCACTCATTTCTCTTATCTTGTCTTTGTGATCTTTACGCGAAATGTAAGTAGGCGGCAGGAAGATCGTACTACACTCAGCTTCACATTCCGGCCCTGTAAATTTACTTAACACAAATTCACGAAAATAACGTCTTCTTTCTTACAGCGATCCCCAATTGAGTTGCCGGAGCATTTTCATGACACTCGCACATTGGGCGAACCTACCGGTAACAAATCTAGCTGCTCGCCTCTGAACCGCCTCTATGACTTCCTTTAAACTGATCTGCTGCGGGTCCCAAACACTTGAGCAATACTCAAGACGTGGTCGTACAAGCGTTTTATACGCGGTCTCCTTTACAGGTGAAGTACATCTTTCCAAAATTTTCCCAATAAACCAAAGTCGGCTGTCCGCCTTACTCACAACTGTCCTTCTATTTGAATGTCTGTCAATATGCGATGTTTGTTTACCGTCTTGCAATAAGTGTTTGTTGTCTGCTGTGACAAATTCACCACATCGGATTTTTGTACTAAAATGTTTGTATAACTTAAGGGACTTAACTATGGGGTCATCAGTCCCTAAACTTACAAATTACTTATGATCTAGCTAACACTAAGGACAACACAAATATCCATGCCCGAGGGGGGATACGAACCCCCGACCGTAGTGGCCGTGCAGACAGTGACTGGAGCGCCTCGGTGCCCTCGGCCATCGCGGCCGGCGATTTTTGTACTCAAACTGCTGAAAGTACTTTTATTATGTTACTGAGAAAGTTTCAGAATGTATTACAAACACTAAAACTAAATAGAATATTAGTGTATAGGATCTAAAGTTTACGGTCGTAGAGAGACACGGTGCCAATGTTGGCAACAACCTTTGAATGCTGTTTGAAAACCTAATCGTATAGAATGTGTTGACCATGAAATAAATAAAAATTCTGTTCCTTCTCTGAAGTTGACAGGTTTTCGCACGTAACAGTACCCTTGTTTTGTCAGTAATGTAATCAATCTTTATAAAGCAAGCATTTCGTTCCCAACATTAGCACACTACGCCGCCACAGCTGTAAGTGAAATGTACCCAGTATTCTTTGCCAGTTATGTGACAGCCTCTTATAGATAACCGTCAACATTGGCATTTACTAATAAGAAATTGAATGAAGGGTGTATTTTGTGACAAAACATCAGGTACCCTACTATTCTTTCAAACTGCAAACTCCAAGTTATGACGCTAAAACTTCGAAATACCACAAATAGCATTTAACGGTAGTTGCCTGTATCAGCGCAGTACGCTGCCTCAGTCGTAACGAAACTTTTTGCCCAGTATATTTATATTTTCCGTTTTAGTGTTTGTGATACTTTCTCGCAATAACGTAACAGGAGTATCTTTCAACAATTTGTGCAATGTCAGTAGAAAACTTTTTGATGAGGTGTATTTCTCAATGTACTATATAAGACACACACATTGTGCTCTAAAAACAGTATGTGCTGGGAAGTTTTGCAGTAATATGATATTTTGCGGCTGCTAATTCCCTAGAGCAGCTTCTCTGTTAAGAGGCAGTACTTTCAGAAGAGCTAAACAAAAACCTAAGTTCAAATATCACAGACGATTTTTACTATTAAATATTACTTCCAGTCATAATAATAACTATTTACTTACAATACATAACTGTGGGCTTGATCCAGGATCCCAGTTTTTGCGCCGACATTTAATGTTCCATTTATTCTTGTCTTAGAATCTCTCGGGAAACTAAACGTTCTGTAGCCACCTCTGGAATGATTTGAGCAGTTTATGGCAACACAACCACCCGTAATGTGCTAAAGTGCCGTGACGCAAATCCTATAGCACCACAGTGTGTGTAACTTATGAGACACGAGAATGAAAATGGCGGATGCGTCAGCTCTTGCTTGTAGGAGCCTCAGGCCGCCTCGTAGAACATCCGACGTTTGTTCGGGTGCAAGCTCTTTCCTGAAGAGACATCTTCCCTTTCGTATTTCATGATATTGTCCGTGTAACTCACTATTTCAAAATAACGGCAGACTGAATAGGTACCAAAAACATGTTGTTCATTATACGATTATTGTAAATTAAAGACAATAAATACCATATTGGCGAGTAACCCTTGACATTGGTGGTAATACGAAACAGTGTGTATAGGTATGTGCTTCCAGTAGCGCAATGGGTTAACGCGTCGTTTTGAAGAGCTGACGACCGTGGGCGGTGGTTCGATTCCCGAGTCCGATTTCTTTTTTCTTTTTTCCTTGACTCTCAAAAGTTTTATTACACTGTTGTTAATTAAAAGGAATTTACATTTTGTGATAATTTGACAAATTTCCGTATACAAGCGCTTTCTCTAAAAAGTGCTTTTGTTATCCTTAGTGATAATCGCCTAAAATATGGACCCTCGAATTGTAAACATCGTCTCTAGAATTTACGTACTGTTATATTTCAACATATTTACAAGTACAACTGCTTGTTCTTAAAAGAGTGTTTGTTGTATTTAGTGAACATGCTTTGAAAAATAGGCCAACGAATTGTGAACATTGTCTCCTGAGCTGTCTGCACATAAACCGGGGACACATTGTTATAGTGAATGTTGCAAATGACATGCTGTTACAAATAGTTTCATACAGTGACGACAAAATAGAGACAAAGCTCTTGAGATCCGTGAAATGACTACAGTATTAGCACAATTATCTCATAAATAGAGCTTATAGAACGCAAGAACGTGTATAACAGCTGTTGCAAAAGAGGAACTAGGCTTTTCAGTCTCATTAAGAAGTGACAGTTGCCACAGAACTCTAGTACGTATTCTAAATATAAAATTATTTGAATCAGTTTGACATTTAGAACATTAATTATTACAGTGTCTTCCGTTTATGTGCAGGTAGTTCAGGAAACAATGTTTACAATTCGTTAGTCCATATTTCACGGTATTTTCACTAAAGATAACAATCATACCTTTTTGAGAAAGCGCTTGGATACATAAATATATCGAAAAATCGCAAAATGTAAATTCCTTTTAATTACTAACAGTGTAAGAATACGTTTAGGAGACAAGGTAAAAATTAAAAAAAAATCTATTTCGTCATAAATACCGTGGTTGTGTATGAAATACAGGGTGATTCTTACATTAAAGAAGACAGCAAGCAACCACTTTTGATTATGCTATTTATTAACTAAATAGCGCCGTTATTGGTTTCGAACCTTTCAGTTCATCATAAGACCGCTGTTCACGTCCACACGAATATCACTTACATTTTTCTTTTATGCAGATAATTACTCTTTTGGTGAAAAGTCTATGGTTGTGGCATAAAATAAAAAGCTTTGATGATAACACCAAAATACTGCATTATGCAGATAAAGGCAGCCGCATGAATTTACTTAAAGAAATAGAGGTTTATATACTTAAACATAAATCACCACAACACCTCCTCAATGAACAAACAGAGTTGGCCAATGCAGCCTTTCTACAAAATTTCACTCAGCTCCTTTCGAATTTACAACATAAATAATAAACAACGCTACTTTTCCCACTTGCGGTAATGTAATATAAACATGAAATAATACGATAGCCCACTCAGGTGCGCAATCCTTAAATTTATCTGGCCTGCAATTTAAAACATACTATACACTGTGGTAACACAGAAATATGTACACTTATTTATCACTCCCCACTTTACTCTCTGTTTACCACAGCCTATGTACTATATCGCTAACTGAAATTACTTTAAGAAACTGAAAATACAGCTCTATGTAATTATAGCCTATCTCACTGAATGTACAATTCACATTTATAACGTTTATTCTATGTAAAATAATTTACGTCTCTCCTGTGCAAAAATGTTAATGTCAAATCAATGTACGTATCTTTGATAGAAATCATCTTTGACAGTGTTATGTTGACATTATGAAAATCTGTGTATTCAATGTGGCAAAAACATTGTGTGTCCGTGCGTGCGTGTGCATGTGTGTGTGTGTGTGTGTGTGTGTGTGTGTGTGTGTGTGTGTGTGTCTAATCGCTCTATCTTCCCCTATATAATTGTTTCAAACCGTGCTTATTGCAGCAACAACTGCAGTAATCAGCGATACAACCTAATGGATCCGACTTTTCGGTGCAAGTAAATAAATAACAAGAAAAATTCTATCATAAAAGTTTGTTCACAATATTTTGTCGGTATCATGAGTCACATTTACGCTGGAGTAAGTAATTACAATCAGGTTTTCTATTGTAGGACACCACACAACCAACGACTTTTCGCCGCAAGAAAAATTATCTGCCTAGAAGAAAAATGTAGGTGACATTTGTGTGGACGTGAACAGCCGTCTGATAATGAACTGAAAGCTTCGAAACCGGTAACGGCGCTATTTATAGCATAATCAAAAGTGGTTCGTTTTGTCTTCTTAAATAAAAATAAAATAAAATAAAATAAAATTGTCGAGACGGGGAATTGAACCACCGCCCACACTCATATGCTCCTCAGCGTGACGCATTTATCCACTGCGCTACAAGAACGACGTTTGTGTAATGTCTCTGGTTTTATTACAACCAATATCAAGGGCTACCTGCCAATATGGATATATTGACTCTAATTTAGAATTAAGCGTACTAAGAACGACTCGTTTTTAGTACCTCTGTCGTCTCCCGTTACTTTGAAATAGCAACACGTGAGATGCAAGGAGAAAATCATGAAAACATGAAAGGGAAGATGGCTTCTCTGCAGGACAGAGCTTGCGCCCGAACAAACCTCGCAATGTTTGACGGGAGCGGCCGGCTACGTCATTTTGACGTCACTTCCTTGGCTCGGTCGGGTGCAAATAGACTCCCACCTAACAGCGCTCAGGAGCCATCAACAATGGCATCCAGGGTCAATTCCAAAACATTTTAACACACCAGCGGTATATCATTTGGAGACCCCTCCCTGTGCTCCTTGTGAGACCCGTAAGTCTAGTAATGGTCCAATTGTGATTTTTATGTGTTGTTTGTGTATGTATTGGACGTGCAGCAGCCGCGCAGTACGTGACATGGTATCTCATACCGCTTGGCCATCATTGCGCAGCTTATGAGAATTTGTTGTAGTTATTATTTACACCGAAGAATGCTCGGTAGCACGGTGGTAGAGTGTCGGACTACGAAACCGAAGCTCGCGGTTTCGATCCTAGGTTTTTTTTTAACTGTTATTTGCCACTTCTTTCACCTTTGGCAATATTTATGATGATGAAAATCTCGAGTAGCACAGTGGTTCAGAAACCAAATTAATCTTTAGGTCACCCTATAACTGGCCAGGCAACGGCACACTACCTCAAAACGGCACCATGCATAGTAAAGCACTGTGGTGTTCAAACCAACCTTCGCCGCGGTGGAGCGGCCGAGCGTTGTAAGACACCTTGCTGCGGACTGAGCGATTGCTTCCTTCGGGAGTTCGAGTCCTCTCTCAGGCGTAGGTATAGGCATGGGCATCGGTGTTGTCTTTCGAATAAGTTACTTTCAGGCCCTGCACGCACAATTGTGCGGTTCTGGGTTTGCTCGTCTTATTTGTTTGTGATTCACGCTAGGAGGTTCGGGCCTTCATCACACAATTGTGGATGGACTGTGATGACTTACGCAACGTGTTTTAGTACCGTGTTTCGGCAGAGGGTGTAGACCCAAAACAGATAATTGTGTGGTTACAAAATCTTTTAAATAAATTTATTTTCTTCTTTGTAATGAATTACTGTTATGTATTTTGTATCTTAAAAGTCCCTCTCTATATTAATATCACATCACCTACAACCTTGGGTCCGAAAGGGTTGAGTTAGTTCAAGTCATTTCTAAGCCTAGAGCGACTGATTACCAATGTATTTAAGACCCTTAGATTTACAGACTTCTTTACCTTTTTATAGTAAATCGTCACATACACACTGTTTACACAGGAAAGTATTATACGTTTATGTAAAGCTTATTGTCCCACTTGGGACCTCATCGTCTTCGGTGACCCCATCAGGAGCCTTAAAACGACCCTGATTGCATCACAGTCCCCCAAAAGGCCTACAGTCACCCTTCATCGAGCCAGTGGGCGACAGTGGTTCAACGGACGCCTGCGGCATGTACAGTGAAATATCAGTAGTGACTGGCTACTGATGATGATCTACATCTACATGGTATACTCTGCGAATCACATTTAAGTGTCTGGCAGAGGGTTCATGGAACCAACATTATACTATTTATCTCCCATTCCATTCTCGAATAGCACGCGGGAAGAAAGAACACCTCAATCTCTCCGTTCGAAATCTGATTTCTCGTATTTTATTCTGATGGTCATTTCTACCTATGTAAGTGGGAGTCAACAATATATTTTCGCATTCGGAGGAGAATGTTGGAGATTGGAGTTTCGAAAGTAGCCCATGCCGCAGCGATAAGCGCCGTTGTTGTAATGATTCCCATCCCCGCCGTTGTTGTGATGATTCCGTAACGCTGTCTCCCGTCCGTCAAAACCACCTGATAAGGATCCCAAACTGGGCAGTAATACTCCAAAAATGGGCGGACAAACGTAGTGTATGCAGTTTCTTTTGCAGTTCTGTTGGATGTTTCAAGGGTTCTGCCAATAAAATGAAGTCTCTGGTTCGCCTTTCCCATGACATTATCTACGTGTTCTTTGCAGTTTAAGTCTGAAGTAATAGTAAATCCTAGGTATTTTGTGGAGTTTACGGCCTTGGGTCAATATATCATTCTGCTCGAGATAATTTATAATATCTGAATACAGGTATGTTCCAAAACCCTGCTGCAAATTGACGTCAATGAAATAGGCCTGTAGTTTAGCGGGTTACTCCAACTGCCTTTCTTGAATATAGGTGTGACCTTTGCAACTTTCCAATCTTTTGGTACAGATCCTTCTTTGAGATCTTATATGGCTGTTAAGTAAGAAGCTATCGCTTCAGCATAATCAGATAGAAATCTAATGGGTATACAGTCCGGACCAGACTTGTTCTTGTTAAGTGATTTCAGTTGCTGTACTACTCCGAGGATATCTATTTCTGCGTTACTCATTACGGTCTCTGTTCGTAATTCGAAATCTGAAATATTGGTTTCGTCTTCTTTGGTGAATGGGTTTCTAAAAACTATGTTTAGATTTTGTGTGGCATTTTTGGCCATTAGACCCCATCTGGGATCGTGTACGGCCTGCCTACTGCAAGTCTTTGGATGACGCCACTGAGGCGACTTGCGCGTCGAGTGGAGAATATCTCCGACCGCGCCGTGAATCGAACCCTGGTGCACTGCCTGGCAAACTACCACGCTGTCCACCGGACTACGGAGGTGGACTGGGTCCACTACTTTTACTGTGTAGGTATTCGTATCAACGCTCCATCTTTTGCTGGGTCTGGGTGTCGACGAGTCCTCTCCATATGTCTCTGACTACTTGTTGCCAGCTCACACCTCTTCTCAGTGGCGAATTTACCAGTAAGCTGAGTAGGCTGGAGCCTAGGGCGGCAGATTTTAGGAGCGGCAAATATATGGCCTAAACTTTTAAGTAAGTGTATTGTAAGTATTGAGGTACATCTTACTAACATATTATGTAGTATATGACTGTTTGTTATTAGCTCAGAAATATACACAAAAACTATCTCCTGCAGAATCTTAACCAAATTGTTGGGTTGCAGAAATAATCTAGGAAGTGACTCTTCGATACCTAACTACTATACGGAAAAAACGCGGTATAATTACGACGGTAGAGTACATACCATAAAGCTACAATTTCATTGAGAAAAATTATAATTAGTATATGAAATAGGGTGTCGAATTTTAGAGGTCGTTAGGGGTGCGAAAATTTGAATACACTGCTGGCGGCAAATGTGGAAATCCGCCGCTGCATCTTCTTCAGACGAGTAGCCTTCTTCTCACCCAAGCTCAGGCGAGCGTTTCGTCATCGTGAAGTAGCAGAGACATAAATAAGCGTATATCGACCGACTGAGGTATATCGAACTTTTACCGCTAACGTCCAAGATGAACGTAAGTACATGGTAGTTTTAGAATGTCAGGTGTGCAATTTGCTTTGTAAGTGTTACTTTGTATTTCATGGCGTAACAAAAGACTGAAGGAAACAGAGGTAGTGTTTATATATATTTTTGACGAATTACACCGTTCAAATGAATGACATAAATCGCAATTTGCGATGTTATGGCTTCACTGTATGAGGTTTAGATGTAATACCAAACTGTGGCAAATGAAAATTTTCATTCGCCACACTTTGATATTCCATCTAAACCTCATACAGTGAAGCCACAACATCGCAAATTGAGAGGTAGTGTTATTATCGGAACACGCGCTTAACTATATTAAAAAAGGTTTACAACATACCATGTAGCCGTAAAGATGCGTTAAAGTTTATCATAAAACATAACCCAAACGTTAATTATGCAGTGGCTGCTCACGGTTTTCGGCGGTACAATAGCTACACTACTGATACACGAAACTGGAAGTGCTAATTGTTTTGGGTTCGCACCCTCTTGAGTGCAAAATTTCTTTCAACCATTTCAATATTTTTGAAAATCATTCTGGATCTTTCTTATGAGTATATAATAATTATATCCTGCAATACTCAACGATATTTACATGTCCATCTGATTATAAAACGAAGGACGATTGAATATTTGGCTGTTATTTCGGAATATTTAGCAATTTCCGACTGTGTGGTTGGTTCACACGATAAACAATAGTTAATAACAATGAAATATCGTCCTTTACGCAAACCACTTAAGTTCTTCCCTCATATGGGTAATGTCTCTGATCCAAGTACATTGACAGAGATGAATACATACATACCGGTACGTATTTTAAATGTTTGTTAGGCTTATGGGACTTAACTGCGTGGTTCATTAGTCCCTAGACTTACAAAATACTTATAAACTAACTTACACTAAAAATAACACAAACATCCATGCCCAAGGGAGAATTCGAACCCCCGACAGCCAAAGGCTTAGCGCATCGGAGCATAGCGCCTGAAAGCGCACGGCCATTCCGCCGCGGCCAAATTACTTCATTAATAATTTCAAAAACAGCCAAAGTTGCACACGGCTGGTTCTTTTTACTGACGACTGGTTTTGGGCTTGCCTGAGCCCATTATCAAGTCAAATCAACTCAGTGTCATCACCAATGTACAAACGATACATCACATGTACAACATATATTGCTGATGACACGGAGTTGGTTTAACTCGATAATGTGCTTGGGTAAGCCCGAAATTGGTCGTCAATAAAAAGAACAGCGGTGTGCAATTTTGGCTGTTTTTGAAATTAAATAGTAAGTTGCTATCCCGAAACCATCCAACACGTTGGAATTTAATAAATACTTCTGTATTTCAAACATGTTAATAGACATTTCTCATTGATCAGTTGTTTAATAAACAAATAGTACCTAACAGTCAATTGCTGTGGGTGACACGAGGAGGTATTCTGATCGACAAAAAGGCTACTATTTTCGAGAAAATGTCATGATTTTAAAGATGTGGTGTGAGATTACCGCCCAATAGAAATACTGGTAATTAATAGCATTTGATAATTAAACAGTATGAAGTTCACTGCAAACATTGACCATGCCAATGCACTAAATGTTATATAATTTTAATCTTATTTGTGGTAATTATTCAGCAATCAGTCGTCATAAATATAAATTCTTTATTTGTTGGCAAATCTGGATTTCGACCACTGTGTGGTCATTATCAATGCTAAAATAAATACAAAAGGGCCAGTTAGAATAACATGCATGTCAGATTATAAGCTAATTGTACAAGTTTCAGTTATAGTCAATGATAAAAATAAATGTATTTTTATCATTGACTATAACTGAAACTTGTACAATTAGCTTATAATCTGACATGCATGTTATTCTAACTGGCCCTTTTGTATTTATTTTAGCATTGATAATGACCACACAGTGGTCGAAATCCGGATTTGCCAACAAATAAAGAATTTATATTTATGACGACTGATTGCTGAATAATTACCACAAATCAAATACAGTCGTGGAGCACCCAAAATGGAATCAAGCCTGATTTAATCTTATTAATTATGGTAGCAATGTATGTACACAGTTGGGTGACAACATTTATAGTTAGGCCATAGGTAGAAATTCTCCACGTTGAGATTTGCTGTGTGCTTGTAGCTGACGGGAGGCCAGCGAGCAGGCCGATGTTGGTGGCTTGTTCCAACTTAGGATTTTACAGTTCGTTTCCGGTGAGGGGAGAGAGGGACAATGGCGAGTGCCAGGCACAGTGCAGTGCACAAATATTGTAATACTACTGGCATTTGAAGTAATACGATGCAGTTAGAAACCTTTAAGGCCCTCATTACAAAATAGCCTGTTGATAAATAAACAATACATTAGCTGATATAGTCACATCTAACGTAATATGTTTAATTGACAATGAAAAGTAATAAATTACCAACGAAGACAAGACAGTTACACAACTAGCATGGCAATGTTTGTTTATAAAAATAATATATTAACTATTTCTCATTTTATTTTCAATTAATCTTTTGTATTTTATCTTGAAGTATTCAGTTTAATCACTTATCTGTGGTATAAGAAATTGCACAATTATGATAAACAGTACAAAGGATGTTTATATTAATATAAAAACGTAAGAAAATATTTGATTAATGTGTAGTGTAATTATTTTGATTTTAAGTAAAGTTTTAGAAATGTATTGGCTGAGCGCTGTACGTTGGCAAATCGGTTACAACAGCTTACATGGGGAAGTTGATGACGTAGGGGAAAAAACCCCGGCAGTTGAGTTTTGGCACGCGCGCGCGCGAGGGCAGGAAGTGAGGACTCCAGAGAGCACGTGGTGTGGCTGGCCGGGCGGCGTCGCTCTGCCTCAGTCGGCATGTGGATCTCGAGGTGGTGACTTGAGTTTTGTGTGTGGCAATCGCCACGTGTGGTTGCTCGTCGTAGACTGCACCAAGTTAAATCGAGTGCTACTGTGTGTTTGTGAATAATTAGCCGGTGCAACAAGGTGTGCATCGCATTAAATTAAAGTGACTGTGATTTGTTAATGTAACAAGTGTCGTCGCATAGGCATGAACATAAACGGTGTTTGAGACAGCCACGTGGTGTGAAATCAATTCGCGACAAATATTCATTTTGTCTGGGGGCTCACGAGCTATAACTTTATTTGGTACATTTACCGACGTACAGACGCGACAGCCACAGGGTTCAAGTATTGTGAAATAAACAACATAAAGTGAACTTTCACGTGTTTTCTAAAATAGTAGTTAGTACACCCTTTTCTCTCATGAACTTGAACTTATTATGAATTTGTTTTGTTAATCATATGCAGGGAAGGAAAGCTGCGAACGTGTGATATCATCCCCTAGAAAACGAGTCAAACAGTCGCAATAACAGTTCCAGTGTTTTTGCATGTTTAGGAATTTGGTTCGCAGCTGGTGGTTGTGAGTTTCAAAAATTAATCTTTCCCTATTTTAAACTCTCACCCCGACCTTCACCCTCGCAGTGGTTAGGTAGGAACTTAAGAGAACATCTCAAATTGTTGGCAGTGAAACAAGCAGCAATAATATCTTCATTCTAGCTTGTCAAAAGTATTTTTCCGTTTTCTCCGAATATCTGATATTTAAGGACGTTGCCACGCGATAAAATCGATACATCGATATAGGTTAGACAGAGGTTATTTACGTCAACGGTACGTCACGATGACGGAGCGCTCTCCTAAGCTTGGGTGAGAAGGCTACCCTCTTTTCACACATGATCTTACTCCCTTCTTCCACCGGGTCCCGTAAAACCCTAAGCTTCCTGGCCTCCTCCTACCGTGTCCTTGGCGCCCTGTATATCATGTTTCATTCATCTTCAGTTCTACCACAACTTTTGGTAGTTCTGCACAGACGCCATCTTAATGCCTGTATTATCTTAATTTTTTTTTATTCCTCCCTCATACTCTCCTTTTTAAAGTCCTTCCTTACATCCACGTTCCTTACTCTGTCCATCCTGTTTTTTTTTTTTTCACTGTTCTGAGAAATCTCACGTTCCCTGCTTGCAGTCCCTTTCAGTCATCGTCCACGTTTTTCATCCATAGGAGACAAGAAGAATGCAATAACGCTTGTTTTTGGGAAATACACGTTTACCAGTACTGAAAACTTATGCAGTAAGAAGTAATAGTTTTCAATATTTAATAATGTGCCAGTAACCCAAATTCAGTTTGATGTATGTAATAATACATCTGTGAAGAGGGAGTGAATATAAGAAGGAATCTGGTTGCTGTTGACTTTGTGGGTGGAGTGTGTAGGAGGCAGGCAGGAAACAATCGAATGCAGCGCTACCATCACTTACATTCCGGTGTTGATGTAATACTGCAGTTTTAATCAGGGAGTGTGCTATAAGGAATGCGTATAAAGAGAAATCTATGCAGTTCAACAGTTTGTACCAAGAATCATAAAAATGTTAGAGGCAGTAAGATTACTCGATTTCATCCATTTGAAAAAGGATTTTGAAAGCCAGCGACTGTTATATTAATGGATTTTGATCAAAACATCCACGGGTGTACTGCCGGTTTATAGTGTCCAACGGGCACAATATTTCGGCGATCAAACATGTCGCCATCATCAGGTGAACTGACGGAATGAGCTCCTGGAAACGCGCCGGCACGGAGATCCGCACGCTACGGCTGCTCGAAGGGAACTAGGTTCTAGCCCGGTAGCGGGCCATTTAAATACCCTCGGCCCGCGGAGCGACCCCTCCGCGGTCCGCGCCCCGCGCCCCGCGCCCCGCGCCGCGGCCGCGCAGTGGAACCGATTGCGCCGGCGTCTGAGAAGACGTCGGTGTGAGGGCTCTGTCCGCCGTGGTCGTCACTTCGTTACGTTTGCTAGATTTACTCTTAATTAACCCAATCGCTGGTTCCCAAGCTTTGCTAAGATTATAGCCAGAGTCACGGTTTATGAGGTCGTCACTTGTGCGAATTTCAATGGCCTCTCTAACGACGCAGTCCCAGTATCTCGACGTCTGTACCAGAATCCTAGTGTGTTCATACTCCATGGCGTGATTCTCCGACAAACAATGTTCAGCGACCGCCGACTTGCTCGAATACATCAATCGTGTGTGCCTCTGGTGTTCAACGCATCGATCCTCGACGGTACGCATCGTCTGTCCAATATATGACTTTCCACACTGACACGGAATCTGGTACACGCCCGCCTTCGTCAAACCGAGATCATCTTTAGCGCTCCCCACCAGTGCACGAATTTTATTCGGCGGACAAAAAACAGTTCCAACCTGGTGTTTTCTCAAAATGCGGGCGATCTTCCCTGAGAGTGCGCCGGTATATGGAACGAACGCAGTGCCTACATCCTCCCTTGCGTTTTCATCCGTTTCCACAGGTTGTGTTGTAGTGGTTGGGCGGAGAGCCCGCTGAATCTGCCACTCTGAGTACCCATTTTTTAGAAATACAGTTCTCAGGTGTTCCAATTCCTGGGGTAGACTCTCTGCGTCGGAGATAGTGCGCGCCCTATGTACTAGAGTTTTAAGTACCCCATTCCTCTGTGAAGGGTGGTGACAGCTGTCTGCGTGTAAATACAGATCAGTGTGCGTTGTCTTCCGATATACACTATGACCCAGGGTGCCATCAGCTCTTCTCTTGACCAAGACGTCAAGGAACGGCAATTAACCCTCCGTTTCAGTCTCCATAGTGAATTTGATGTTGGGGTGTATGGAGTTCAGATGTGTAAGGAAGTCAAGGAGTTTATCCATACCATGTGGCCAGATGACGAAAGTGTCGTCCACATAACGGAAAAAGCAAGTGGTTTTCCATTCAGATGATGCCAGGGCTTCCTCCTCGAAATTCTCCATGTACAAATTTGCAACCACAGGGGAGAGTGGGCTACCCATGGCGACTCCCTCCGTTTGTTCGTAGTATTCGCCATTGAAAAGAAAATACGTGGAGGCCAAGACATGCCTAAAAAGTTCGGTGGTCTTCTCGTCAAATTTCTGACCAATCAATTGTAGTGACTCTCGAAGGGGCACCCTCGTAAACAACGAAACGACGTCAAAACTCACCATGATATCTGACTCATCCAGCCTGAAGTTGTTAAGGCGTTTCACAAAATCCACGGAATTACGGATGTGATGAGGGCATTTACCCACTTAAGGACTTAGTATTCCCGTCAAGTATTTGGCCAACAAATATGTAGGTGCTCTGATGTTACTGACAATGGGACGTAACGGCACCCCATCTTTGTGAACCTTAGGGAGTCCATAAAGTCTTGGCGGTACCGGACCTTGAGGTAGCAGTTTCTTGGCGACACCCTCCGGTATATCCGCCTCCTTGAGAAGCGCCCTCGTCTTGTTTTCCACCTTCTTTGTGGGATCAACGCTGATCTTCCGGTAGGAATCGTCATTTAGCAGGCTCTGCATCTTTTCAGTATAGTCCTTATGGGAGACAACAACCGTAGCATTGCCTTTGTCAGCCGGTAAGACAATAATATCAGGGCGCTCCCTCAGGTCACGAATGGCCGCCCTCTCTTTACTAGTGATGTTCGACTTCATGGGCTTGGATTTCGTCAATGCACGACAAGTTTCACGACGTATTTCCTCAGCTGAATCAGGCGGAAGTCGAGCTGCAACCTGTTCAACACCACTAATAATTTCTGCGACCGGTGTGAACTTGGGGGTAGGAGCAAAGTTGAGTCCTTTCTCTAAAACTGAGACTGCATCATCACTCAACTCCATGCCACTCAGATTGATGACGGTCTTGCACGGAACCTGCAGAGATAGCTTGTCAAGGAGGCGTGAGAACTTAGCTGTTTGACGTCCCGTTGCCTTCTTATGGGCGGAATCTGCTGCAACCGAAGTAACACCATCAATCCAATCCCAGGAAAAAGACGTGAAGTGACTAGCCAGTTGCAAATGCAGATGGAATAGTTCCAGAGAGACGAACTCAAGACTACGGCGGGTGAAATGCACTCTCTCACGAAGCAATGCGAGGCCGGCCCGTTTTTTAATTCTCTTGGCTGCTGCAGAATCGATGTGATGCGTAACCTTAGCAAAATTTGGAACAACATTCTCGGAACGACATCTGTTTAGAAAAGCAAGAGTACTTAGCAAACGACATCTACGGTGGCGCAACTTTTCAAATTTCTTCATGCTGCGATACATCTCCTCCCCGTAAAGGTGTATGATGTGATTCTTCAGTTTCTCCCGGCGTATTTGATGATCAAAATATCCACGGGTGTACTGCCGGTCTATAGTCTCCAACGGGCATCAATTTGACGAGAAGACCACCGAACTTTTTAGGCATGTCTTGGCCTCCACGTATTTTCTTTTCAATGGCGAATACTACGAACAAACGGAGGGAGTCGCCATGGGTAGCCCACTCTCCCCTGTGGTTGCAAATTTGTACATGGAGAATTTCGAGGAGGAAGCCCTGGCATCATCTGAATGGAAAACCACTTGCTTTTTCCGTTATGTGGACGACACTTTCGTCATCTGGCCACATGGTATGGATAAACTCCTTGACTTCCTTACACATCTGAACTCCATACACCCCAACATCAAATTCACTATGGAGACTGAAACGGAGGGTTAATTGCCGTTCCTTGACGTCTTGGTCAAGAGAAGAGCTGATGGCACCCTGGGTCATAGTGTATATCGGAAGACAACGCACACTGATCTGTATTTACACGCAGACAGCTGTCACCACCCTTCACAGAGGAATGGGGTACTTAAAACTCTAGTACATAGGGCGCGCACTATCTCCGACGCAGAGAGTCTACCCCAGGAATTGGAACACCTGAGAACTGTATTTCTAAAAAATGGGTACTCAGAGTGGCAGATTCAGCGGGCTCTCCGCCCAACCACTACAACACAACCTGTGGAAACGGATGAAAACGCAAGGGAGGATGTAGGCACTGCGTTCGTTCCATATACCGGCGCACTCTCAGGGAAGATCGCCCGCATTTTGAGAAAACACCAGGTTGGAACTGTTTTTTGTCCGCCGAATAAAATTCGTGCACTGGTGGGGAGCGCTAAAGATGATCTCGGTTTGACGAAGGCGGGCGTGTACCAGATTCCGTGTCAGTGTGGAAAGTCATATATTGGACAGACGATGCGTACCGTCGAGGATCGATGCGTTGAACACCAGAGGCACACACGATTGATGTATCCGAGCAAGTCGGCGGTCGCTGAACATTGTTTGTCGGAGAATCACGCCATGGAGTATGAACACACTAGGATTCTGGTACAGACGTCGAGATACTGGGACTGCGTCGTTAGAGAGGCCATTGAAATTCGCACAAGTGACGACCTCATAAACCGTGACTCTGGCTATAATCTTAGCAAAGCTTGGGAACCAGCGATTGGGTTAATTAAGAGTAAATCTAGCAAACGTAACGAAGTGACGACCACGGCGGACAGAGCCCTCACACCGACGTCTTCTCAGACGCCGGCGCAATCGGTTCCACTGCGCGGCCGCGGCGCGGGGCGCGGGGCGCGGACCGCGGAGGGGTCGGTCCGCGGGCCGAGGGTATTTAAATGGCCCGCTACCGGGCTAGAACCCAGTTCCCTTCGAGCAGCCGTAGCGTGCGGATCTCCGTGCCGGCGCGTTTCCAGGAGCTCATTCCGTCAGTTCACCTGATGATGGCGACATGTTTGATCGCCGAAATATTGTGCCCGTTGGACACTATAGACCGGCAGTACACCCGTGGATATTTTGATCATCAAATACGCCGTGAGAAACTGAAGAATCACATTAATGGGTTTTGTTTATAAGTAACTATTCTGCTACAAGTCACGATTTTTTATATTTTATTTAACAAGACTCGTTTCTAGAAAGTGCGTTTTTGTGCTATCTCATTTAGTTGGGCGATTTCTGATGTGAGAGGTTTTGATATTTTTTTTTTTTTTTTTTTTTTTTTTTTTTGTCTTTAAGTTCCGTGATGGCCATTTCTGTAGAATCTCACACGTAATAAACATCACAAATAACATTTTGTGCACAGTATACATCAATGCAACTGATGTCAACAGTTCTTGTTTACTCTTCTGGGCCCATCTTTACCGTACGACAGTTTTGACGAACGTGTCTTGTGCGTGAACTTCCAGAAACTCGTCTGCTGGAGAGAGAATGTTCACTGGCAACTGCATCCAGCATCACTCCACAGGTGATGCAACACGTCCAGCTGGTGTGGCAAGTCTTCGAAAGGACCAGGCAATGAAGGCTTTCACGACAGGATGTCATAAACAGTCACAGTTGTAGCCAACCAGTTTTCAGACCAACTAATGTCAGGTACTCCGTTCTGTAAAGGATTGACAACCTCCTCTTTCTGCTTATGGCATACATAAAATTCCGTGTACATGTGGTAAAGTTTATATTGGAACCACCAAAGGAAATGTAGAAACAAGGCCGAAGGAACACAAAAGTCTTTGCCGACTAGGATAAACGGCTGTGACAGAACATGCTCTTCAGCCTGGAAGTCATGTAGTGAGGTTTTCCGAAGGAACAGTTTTATCCACAGAGACAAATTATTATCTATGATAATACAGAGAAGCCATTGAAATACATAAACATAAGGAAACCTTTTAACAGAAAAGAAGAAGTTATGGAACTTAGTGACATACGGACAGTAGCTTTACAAGTTCGTCTGTTTTATCTCTGACAGATTGCAATCGATAGTGAAGTGTTGAAGAGAGCGTATAAAATGAACATTAACAAGAGCAAAACAAAAATAATGGAATGCGGTCTTAGAAAATCTGGTGATGCTGAAGGAATTAGATTAGGTAACGAAACAATAAAAGGTGGTAGATCAGTTTTGTTACTTGGGTAGTAAAATAACATTCGATGGTCGGAGTACAGAGGATATAAAATGCAGACTAGCGATGGGAACGAAAGCATCTTTGAAAAAGAGAAATTTGCTAATATCGAATATTAATGTAAGTGTAAGGGAGTCTTTTCTGACGGCATTTGCGTGGAGTGTTGCCTTGTACGGGAGTGAAACTTGGACGATAAGCAGTGCGGACAGGAAGAGGGTAGAGGCTTTTGAAATGTGGTGCTACAGAAGAATGCTGAAGATTAGGTGCGTAGATCGCATAACAAATGTAGAGGTACTGAACAGAATTGGTGAGAAAAGGAATTTTTGGCATACTCAGACTAAAAGAAGGGCTCGCTTGGTAGGACACATTCTTAGTCATCGAGGAATCGTAAATTTAGCATTGGAGGGAAGTGTGTGGGGTAAAAATCGCAGAGGGAGACCAAGAGACGCCGATAGTAAGCAGATTCAAGTGGATGTGGGTTGTCATTCTTATGAGGAAATGAAAAGGCTTGCTCAGGATAGAGTATGGTGGAGAGCTGCATCAAACTTGTCTCCGGACTGAAGACCATAACAACAACAGTGAAAAAAAAATGTTCAAATGTTTGTATAGTCTATGGGACTTAACTACGGGGTCATCAGTCCCTAAACTTACAAACTACTTATCAATTACCTTATACTAAGGACGGCACAAATATCCATGCCCGAGGGGCGATTCGAACCCCCAACCGTAGTGGCCGTGCAGACCATGACTGGAGCGCCTTAGTCCCCTCGGCCACCGCGGCCGGCAACAACAGTGAAGTTTTATCTCTGATAAGAACTATCTCTCCCAATAACGACACAGCTTGGATACGCCCACTTTCCACTTAACAAGAACAAGTCTTCTGGTATACAAATTGGATTTCTATTCCATTATGCTGAGGCGATAGCTTCTTACTTAACAGCCATATACAACCGCTCGCTCAAAGAAGGATCTGTACCTAACGACTGGAAACATGCACTGGTCACGCCTGTTCAAGAAGGACTGTAAGAGTAACCCACTGAACTACAGGCCAATTTCATTGACGTCAATTTGCAGCAGGGTTTTGGAACATATCCTGTATTCAGAAATTATGAATTATCTCGAACAGAATGATATACTGACCAAGGTTAGCACGGATTTAGAAAATATCGTTCATGCGAAACATAACTAGCTCTTTACTCATACTAAGTGATGAGTGCTATCGACAAGGGGTATCAAATTGATTCCGTATTTCTTGATTTCCAGAAAACTTTTGACACCGTACCTCAGAAACGGCTTTTCATCAAATTGCGTGATTATGGTATATCGCCCCAAATTTGCGACTGGATAGGGGATTTCCTGTCAGAGAGGACACAGTTTGAAGTAATCGATGGTAAAGCATCGCCCAAAACAGATGTGATATCGGGCGTTCCACAGGGTAGTGTTATTGGTCCTCTGTTGTTCTTTATTTACATAAACGATTTGGGAGAAAATCTTTGTTTGTAGATGACGCCTTCATTTACCGTCTAGTAAAGTCATCTGAAGATCAAAACCAACTGTAGAACGATTTATAAAAGATATCACTATGGTGTAAAAATTGACAATTGACTCTAAATAATGAAAAGTGTAAAGTCGTCCACATGAGTACGAGGAGAAATCCGTTAAACTTGTTTACAAGAAAAATCAGTCAAAAGTGAAAGCCGTAAACTGTACAAAATTCCTAGGAATTACTATTCCTTCAGACTTAAACTGGAAAGAACACTTAGATAATGTCGTGGGAAAGGCAAACCAGAGACTGCATTTTATTGGCAGAACCCTTAAAACATGCAACAGAACTACTAAAGAGACTGCATACATTACGCTTGTCCGTTTTTGGAGTATTGCTTCCCAGTGTGGGATCCTTATTAGACGTTATATAGATGGATGAAAATACCAGCAGCTGTATTCAAAATCATTATTAAATACACTCTCTGGTATTTTCATCCATCTATATAATCGAATCAGCTGCGTCCCAAACCATCCACTATGGAGAGGACTAACGGAAGGCCGCAATGTCACCCTTTCGAAACTCGCTCTGTTGGCTGTACGAAGCTCGAGTGCGTATCCGTGGCAACGTGCTTTTTTACTTCTCACATTGATATAACACAGAGATAATCAGGTGGGATTGACGGAGGACATCGAAAGAGTCCAAAGATGGGCAACTCGTGTTGTTTTGTCACGGTACAGGGGAGACAGCGTTATGGAAATGATACTGGATCTGGGATGGGAATCATTACAACAACGGCGCTTATCACTGCTGTGTAGACTACTTACGAAACTCCAATCGCCAACATTTTCCTCCTAATTCGAAAATATATTGTTGTCTTCTACTTACATAAATAGAGAAGATCAGCAGAATAAAGTACGATAAATCAGAGTTTCTGGTTTTTTCTTCCCGCGAGTTATTTGAGGGTGGAATGGGAGGTAAATAGTTTAAAAGTTGGTTCGATGAACCTCTGCCAGGCATTTAAATGTTGTTTTTTTTTTTTTTTTTTTTTTTTTGTTTTTTTTTGTTTTGCAACATATCCCATTTAGATGTGGATATGTCGCTTTCAGACGCCCGACTCGACTCTTCAGTCGGCAAGACTCACCAGAAGTAGGAAGACCTCCGTAGATGTCCGGCGCGGGTCTGGACGAAACGTCAGGGAAAACTGTAAAGTTTTATGAACCACGGTCTTATAACGCGGAAGATATGTAAGTTGCATCGAAAGGACCAACGGAAGGCCGCATTGTCACCCTTTCCAAACTTGCTCTGTTGGCTGTACGAAGGTCGAGTGCGTATTCGTGGCAATGCGCCTTTTTCAAAACAAATGTTCAAACGTTTGTATAGCTTATGGGACTTAAGGACAGGGTCAACAGTCCCTAAACTTACCAACTACTTATGAACTAACTAATACTAAGGACGGCACATATATCCATGCCCGAGGGGGGGGGGGGATTCGAACCCCCGAACGTAGTGGCCGTGCAGACCGTGACTGCAGCGCCTCAGTCCGTCGGCCACCGCGGCCGGCAATGCGCCTTTTTACTTCTCACATTCATATAACACCGAGACTCATGTCTGTAAACATTCGCTAATAAAGGGTACACAGAAATGGTACTATATCTGCTGTGTCTCTGAGCTATCTGTGGGAGTACGATTATCAGAACATCTACTATCTTGCAAGTGGCATCTGCCGTCATAAGATCAAAATAGACGTCATGTTATGGGGCATCTTTCACATTCGTAAAGTCTCTCTACCGAGGTTAGTAACTAGTCGTGCCACATACGTAGGCATTAGACTCATACTGTTGTGGTGACCCGCGTTTGTTCCGATTTATTTTCTCCTCTGACGACAGCGAACTGTTATGTCTGGTAGACATTCTCGTATTCTATTGTACCATGAAAATTCCCCATACGTTCTTATTTTCGCTTCTTTTGGGTTGTTCCGCGGTTCTCCTGCCTTCTGCATTTATCACACGTACGTTATCTGCTCTGGCTTGGTTACCTCAATTAACGTGTACAACTACAGTCACAAAACTATTCAACAAGAAAAAGCATACATTCTGATTTGATACGACTGTGCTAATACTTTGTGGACGACGAATAGGAGGTGCAGATAACTGTAGGTACGACAGAGAAATAATTACATTTGCATAAAGATACTCGAGAAAACTATCGCTCTACCACTAGTGCAGCGGAGTAAGCGTCACAAGCAGCTATATGGGGCGTCTACTCTGAAAATGAGTGTAATAGAAAATTACTGGCAGATTAATATTGTGTGCCGGAACTGGGATTCTAACCTGGGACCTTTACCTTTCACGTAAACGCTCTACTCTTTAAGCTATCCCGGCACGGTTCACGATCTATCTTCACAACTTTATTTCTGCCAGTACCTCGCCTTCTACTTTCTAAACTGCACAGAAATTCTCCTGCGAAACTTACAGAACTAGTTCTCCTTGAAGAAAGGATATGGTGGAGAAATGGCCCAAGGGATTTTTCCAGAATGTAACTTTCGTTCTGCAGCGGAGTGTGCGCTGATATAAAAATTCCTGGCAGATTAAAATTGTGTGCCTGGAACCGGGATTCGAACCTGGGACGTTTGTATTTTGTGGGCAAGATCATTACCGTCTGAGCTATCCCGGCATGCTTCATGGTTCGTCCCACAACTTTACTAGGGTCACCGGTTCGAGTCCCGGTTCCGGCACACAATTTTAATCTGCCAGTAAGTTTCATATCAGCGCACACTCCGCTGCAGAGTGAAAGTTTCATTCATGAGTGTAACTAATTAGGAAAAAAGAAAAAAAATGTTTTATGATACAGACCGTTAAGATAACCAAATAAGTTGTACCGCAGAGAGCTGCGTCTCCCGTGGACCGTATTTTCCAAATTTATGTACAGTAAAGTTAAAACAATACAACCAGTTGCGCATTTGAACCCTGATGATGTTAAAAGTGAAATATTTGATTATTGAGCTTGGTAATGTCATTGCACCCTCCTGCATTGACGTATAATTAAACAATTACTACTCAGGGATACCATAAGGTTGCACCTAAGTTGATGGTGTTGCTTCTAACTGCCATAGATTGTGTTCTTATCGATCCCGTTTGCAATATGTGCACATCGTATTGATGCATGTCAAAAACTGACGGTAAGAGAAAAATTCTGCATCGTAAAACTGTATGGGGGTCTTCTTATATCACTTTTTCCTCTATTTTTTCTTTTTTAAAGCACGTATTCAGCGAGTGTAATGGAAGAGTTCTTCTGTTCGCGAAAGATACTATGAACTGTGTTCCGAATACAAAGGTATTGAATTTAATATTCCTGTTCTGTTCTATTCTACCGAGTTTGGTATTTCATACTGGTCGTAATAATAGCGCTCAAATTACGCTAGCGTGCATGCATTTTTCAATAGTTTCATGTAAACAGAGAATGAATTGGTAGTTGTGAAATATTTTCCACATTTTCAAGTTCTATGTCTTTTTTTCTTAATTAATGCTGATATTCATTCGTCTGATACTATACAACCCGTTCGGAAACAATAGCCGATCTGCTTTTGTTCCCTCTATAGGAAACGTATCGGGTAGTGGAAATTCTATCAGAAATTCTTCTGTACTCAGATATGATGCGGGAAAAGCAGCTCGAAATTCTAAGCAGTCACGGTAGCTTATACTGAAACGGAGGAACTCAGCTGAAATATAGGAATACTAATAATCTTTCTAAAAAATAACGAATAGAAAAACGCGGAGATCATTCTCGTTTACAATAAGGGTGACGGAACTGACGCGCAAAACAGTAGACCTGTATATCTGATGACAGTCTGTTGGAGAATTTTGTAAACATTTTTGTGCTCGCGTATTATTACATTAATAGCGATCGAAACTTTTCTTCGCAATGAAATAATAGTGTTTTTGAAAACAACTGTAATGTGAAAAAGAGCTCTCTCTAATCGTCCACCAGACCTAGAAAGCTGTATGGACAGTTTTCCAGGTAGATGCTGCGTTTTTCGACTGTCGGAAAGCGTTACGCATTCTCGCCTAATTAACAAATTATGAGCGTACGAAACATCACACCAACTGTCTGGTCAGAAGAGATTCCACATAACAGAAAACAGCGTGTAATCCTGAACGGATAGAAGTCTTTCAACCTCAAAGTTATTTTTTGGCGTGTCTATTATTTGTCACAATATATGTACGACGCCAGTTCAAAAATGTCGGAACAATTCCTAATTTCTCGCCTATGGAGTTTTGGAGCGAAATGTGGTTGGTATCCCTGTAAAATGTTAATATTACTAAGATTTTTCGGGCTATTATGCCATGGTCTAATGTATATGTTACTGAAACTCGACGTTTCGTCCCCATCTTCGGCGGACGAAATCAGCAAAGGATGCTCGCAAACTGCTGAAAAAGCAGCAATTTCCGTGTAGCTGTGGAGACTTGGGCACCACAAAAAGAACTGTGAAAATAAATAAATAAAAATTAAAAATAAACGACCAGAAGAGCACAAGGGTAGAATGGGAGAGATTGACAGATCTGCTGTTACTGAACGTGTTTTTTCAAAAGTGGGACCACCTTATTCAATTTGATAAGACTCAGGTTTTCGCAGTCACAAATGGATATACGAAAGACTGTACAGTTGAGAGGTGGCACTCCATCTCTCACATTTGACTCGAATCAGTTTAAACGTAAAGCATAGTAGTAGGATAGTGCTTCAATTGTGTTTCATTCTGAATTTTGGTGTTAATTTGAATCTAATATCATACTTGTTACTCGTGTATCTTACTTAACACGAACACTGAGCCGTCTAAATTAAATAATCGCTAAGAAAGGTTGTTTAACATTTTAATATGTAGTTTTTAGATCCCGGTCATACTTTTGGAAGGGAAAAAATCTTATAAACTGGTAGTTGTCAGATACGCCTGAAATATTGGAGACTGTATAAAATTGTATAATACAAGGCAAAAGTTGAAATTATGATACTTAATATCAAAGTTGGCAGTATTCTTAGCAGAAGACTAATAAGGACATCATTATTTTACAACAAACGTGTTTTTTTAGAGATTTTTCGAGGATCAGCCACACCTGTCCTTCATTCCTCTCGTACCGTCCTCATCCCCTACAGACACATTCTTTTTTTTTTTTTTTTTTTTTTTTTTTGCGAACCCTACCACGATCTTTTCTTACACTTCACATCCATAGTACCTTTCACAGAGAGGCTATAGAAACTGTAAAACAACCCAATCATTTCAAAACCCTTAAAAGATGCAACAGAACTACTAAAGAGGCTACATACACTTCGTCCTTTTTTGGACTATTGCTGCCCAGTGTGGGATACTTATCAGGTGGGTTTGGCGGAGGACATCGAAAGAGGCCAAAGAAGGGCAGCTCGTTTCGTATTGTCACGACACAGCGTTACGGACATGATACAAGATCTGGCATGGGAATCATTACAAGGCGCTTATAGCTGCGGTGTGGGCTACTTACGAAACTACAATTGCCAACATTCTCCTTCGAATGTGAAAATATATTGTTGACTCTCACTTACAAACGTAGAAATGATCATCAGAAAAAAAAAATACGACAAATCAGAGCTCGAACGGAGAATTCAGGTGTTCTTTCTTCATTTATTTTGTGATTAATAGTTTTTAAATAAATTTTCATCTGTGTATATTGCTTCCTCAAAGCAGGTGATCATCAAACTCCTAACTGAATTAATTACTGTTCGTTAACTGAATTTGAAATAATAGAGTCTGCCAAACAGTGTTCATATGTAATTAATCTAAATTCAAATGTTTGTATAGCTTATGGGACTTTACTACGGAGTCATCAGTCCCTAAACTTACAAACTACTTATGAACTAGCTAACACTAAGTTCGGCACAAATATCCATGCCCGAGGGGGATTCGAACCCCCGTCCGTAGTGGCTGAGCAGACCGTGACTGACGCGCCTCAGTCCCCTCTGCCACCGCGGCCGGCGAATTAAATTCACTGTCAATATTTAAGCTTTCCATTATGTTTTCACTTCGAAATATTATTCTAAAACCTTCGATCAGTCTGCCCAATTATAATCAATTAACTTCTTTATTCAAGTCAAGAATTGGGGCAGTATTCATTATAAAAATAATGACTAATCTCTCACTATTATTTTTGGAAATCAAAGTCGGTGAACACTTTTACAAGATACATTAGTTACATAATTTGAGATACATATAAAATTACTACTTATCAGGATCGATGCCCGTTATCTTTACGTAGGCTTCACAACATTGGTTTTACAATACAACCTCTCCAATAAGCTTTCCAGAAAAAAATGTTTGTATAGCTTATGGGACTTAACTACGGGGTCATCAGTCTCTAAACTACATCAGTCTACAAACTACTTATGAACTAACTAAGACTAAGGACGGCACAAATATCCATGCCCGAGGGGGGATTCGAACCCCCGACCGTAATGGCCGTGCAGACCGTGACTGGAGCGCCTCAGTCCCTTCGGCCACCGCGGCCGGCAAGTTTTCCAGAATCCATCATCTCCACATTCATGAGCGATACATTTTCTTGGATCACTTTCCACATTTCATAATCAGTGCGGTTTCTTACAACATGAATCGCGTATTCGTCCCGCTCGTCCGTTAGCGTTCACGACAACGCCATCCCGTTCGCACGGTACAACGGAAAGGTTATTACGTACGTAATTTCTGCCACGAGCACATCGAACACTATATTTGCCTGAATCACACACTTTGTTTTACTTTTATAACTTGTTTTAAGTATATGAAATTTGAAATGACCATGATTACTCCGCGAACCACAAGACAAGCGTGCGACAGTTGTCACGGCGCGGTACATGTTGCTCAGCTGCGCGCACAACTGCCCAATGCGCCACAGTCACTTGTTTCACACAACATTATCTTTGGTCTGACTGAAATAGTTCCAAGCAATTATCGATATCTCATTTCTTACATCTAAACATTTTACATGATCAAATAAAATAACGTTAACATACATGACAAGCAATAAGTACACTGACAAAAAACGTTAACATATACATAATATAGAATATATCACAATAAAATATGGCGTTTACATATCGTAAATACACGTAGGCGAGATAAATGATCTAATAAATAGATTTTATAAAGCAATACAAACGCTACATAGACATTTCATATATTTATATGTAAATAAATTGTTGCAGCATATTCGCTTGATAAGCGTTCCCTGTAAGTGACACCTTAAATTGGATAATTAAAATCAAATCAATCAAATTATCTTATGTGCGAAGTTAAAATAATACCACCAAGGAAGCTAAAGGCTGTGTAGAAATATTTTGAAGAGAAGCTCATCTTGAAATAAATTGTCTTTTAAAAAAGTGAAATGTTTGGCAAATACTACGAACCTCTGGAGTTTTTGCAAGAAAACGAGTCAATGTTTCCTGGTCTGCGGAGTGCAGCTCGGTCTCGACACATCTTTCGTAACTTTTCCCGCAAGGAAAGGTGTAAAACTGCGCTATAACTAGATTAAATTAAGTCAAATGTGCTTCATGTCTAAAAACACAGTAGCCCGTCGACTGTTCTCTAAAGATACATGACCCCGGTCTCTGTTCATCTCTCTCTTCCCTTCTTTCCTTCTATCCATCTTCAATCTCCTCCTCCATCTATCTCTATGCACGTATCGTCTTTCTTCTGGAAACTATCCCAAAGTTACTGATACATAAAATTAAATAAAATAACGACGCCCATTAACAATGTTGTCTTGTAGAATTCGTTTCTATGGTGTTTTGATTTCCACTGCCAGTAAATGAGCGATCTTATTGAAAATTAACAACTAACATGAACGTACCAAAAATGCATTTCCACGAAAAGTAGTTACTTTAGTGTCGCATTTTTACCATAGCACCTTACCGGTACGCAAGGCAGAAGTTGGTATCACTTCAATTTTCGACGTTCACTTATTCGGCAGCTGGAGAATTTAAAGCGTAATCAGAGCTATAGATATGAAAACGTCTGCTTCATTTTGTCTCTCGTCATGGCTACGTATACACACGATTTTCGTTTTGCATACATTTATGACAAAGCGCCTTTTGAATTGTGTAACTTTCATTGGGTTCATTGTATAATTGTAATCGAAATCGATATGTCATTTTAATGATGATGTATTTGTATAATGATTTCAATAAAAATTCACTTGCGGCAGCAGCTGATGTTGAAAAAATGTCTTTATGGCTCTTTGAAAACTCAGTTACATACAATGAAGCTAATTATGTTCTGTGTTTACCATGAAATATTACGTTTGCACCGAATGCCGCAGCTGTCGTAAGTAAAATTAAACCTCCATTTCCAATTAATTATATAACGGTAAACGTCCATCTTTTGACGGCAGGGATTTAGAAGCGCACATTCGATATAGCTACATCGTTAAAGGCCCGGCTACTTCAATTGCACACATTATTAGAAAGCATCTGGTTCAAGGGCGTTACTGGGGAATGTTGTTTTCTGTAACGCAATGGTAATTCGAAGGAGATTCTTATCAGACTGAATATTTTCAAAGAATCATTGTGTTGCCCATAAAATAACCATTTAATGCAGTTCCTGCTCTGTCGTTAATACGTTCTTCTGCGAACAACTGTCACTAAATCAATTATTCTTGTAAACTGAACATTTCGTTCCCAACACTACACAACGGCGTTGACACGGTAAGTGAAATGTTGCCGAGCAACCGATAACAGAGGCTGAGGGGAATATTCTTCTGTGTTTACAATTTAACAGATAGTTTGTGTTTGTTCTCTGGTTGACAGCGTCCTGAGAGTAAATTAATTATCCTCGTAAATGAACATTCCGTTGCAAACATTAGCAAACTACGCCACCGACTTAGATAAAATTTAATCGTTACCTCAAAAATGTAAAGGTCACGAAATTATATCTGTTTATCCATATCCCTAACGTTTGTGTTATCCAGTACCACGAATGATTCTTTTCACGGTGGAGGGCTATTATTTGGCATTCGGGAAATCGATGTGTTCACTGTACCTCAATTCGATGAGTGGCAGAGTCGTCCTCTCAGTCGTCCGACTTATTAAGTGACATTGTAAGCGACTCCTCTGCGCTCCGCTTGGTAATACTCGGTGTATTACAGGTAACATTACATAGACTACTTTCGAGAGAGATCACAACAGCTTGTAACGCGTAATATCAAAAAATAAAAGGAAATACTTCGAGTGGCTAACTGACTGATTAAATGAATGACACATCATCGCCCAGCCAAAACCACTGATAATAAAAACTTGAAAGTTGCAGAAGGTGTTCATCTGATACCGTTGGCGTCGTTTAAGAAGCGATTTTTCGATATTCCGTGTTTAAGGGGGTGAAATAGGAGATGAATTTTTTTATTTTTATTTATTTATTTATTTATTTCTAATGCGGTACGCTGTTATCCAGTCAGTTTTGAAGCTGTAGTGTTATTGCTTGCCTAACTATTTTGGGTGGAAAAAATAGGCCATACTGAAGTAATTGAAAGGTTTTTCAAAATAAGTAGTAATGAAACCTACAGTTTATACGAACCAGTAATTAAAAAAAATGAAAAGAAATGCTTTGGTCAAACATTTAAAAGATTTAAGTATTTTGCTGAACAAGCAACCTACAGAATTCGACGAATAGTTACCTTTCAAGGCGGTGTAGGGGATCTTGTTGATGAGCTGTAATAAAAATTATTTGTAATCCGCGTAACTATTCGCCGACATTGGATGGAGGTTCGGAATATTTAGATTCGATCCCTGTGTAGCATACTTTTAATCAAAGTGATTTAATGAATGAAAGAAAAGTAATAAATGTCACGTACTAACGGCTGATCAGACTTCAGAGCGTTCTTTGCCAATAAATATTGCAAAATAAAATAATAAAAGATAATAAAAAAATAAAATAAAAAAATAAAAAATTGAATAAATTTAAAGATGCACTGGCAAGCTAAACGAGATACATAATTTCAATATATCTAATACCGAACCGTCCAAAGTCGAATAGTTCGTTTTATCTGAAAACAGCTTTGTTAATTAGAGAGAGGAACTGGTAAAATAATTAAATGAATAAAAAATACTGAAATTAATTTTGACTGAGGGGATTTATTAATAAGAACAGAAAGAAGATAATTCGTACCAGAGTTTACTTTTATCAATAGATCTTGTACACAATATAACAATAGTTAATAATGCTCATTGCAATAAAATAATGCCGATCAGGACAAAGCCAGACAAGAGAGAGAGAGAGAGTAAACAGCTATCATTATTTATATACTATTATCATTTCAAAGATAACTGAAGGGAATACTCATATTATTCTTTGAGCTTTCTAAGTATATCTGTTATGTAGCCTATAGATTCCAACGAACATCAACAAAAAATGAAGTGGTTATATTATATATTATTTGATTAAAATATTCATTTTATCTTAAAAGAAAATTATTTATGGGGCTTTTGCTATACAGTAATCTTAAACTGGACATACATAAATTGGTATGTGGATTCTTGGTTAGGTTTGAAAATGCGTCTTTCAGCTTTTCCTAAACGTCAGCCAAGAAAGGGGTGAAATAGGGGATGAAAAGGTTTTTGGAAAATGTTGCTATTAAACCAGTTTTGAAGCCTTAACTACTAAAGCTGGTATTTTGAGTCTCGTTTACAATTAAAAAAGTACGTGTATATCTCCCCTGCCCTTCTTCGTCATTGCCTACCCTTCCTGTATCTCGTCTTTGAAATCTAACTTAGAACCATGTTTAGTCATGTTCAAGATCATACATCTCGGAACGTTCTTGACCGAATGCTTTGAAATATTAGCAAGGTACTACCGGATTACGCGCATGTTTTTGCACCTATTTTTTAAATATATGCCATATACGAATTTGTATAAATTTTACAATGTTGAAAAGTAGTTGCCAAAACTCCCAAATAGGTTATGTGTAATATGTTCATTAAATAAATATACCCAATAGGGGTCGCAAAGTCTTTATCAGGGAGTCGTCGTCACAGGAGCCAGGGGTTCAGTAAAAACAAAACGTACACCTAAGTGAAACATATTTAAAGTTAAAGTTATGGAGTTTCTTGTGTGACATTCATTAAAGATTTTTTATAATATGATGTGTTAACGACGAACAGGCGCAAAGTCTGAAAATTGTTTTCAGGAGCCAGCAGATAGGTACAAACATTATACAATAATTCTGAATAATTAGAAAAAACGTCTACTTCCTTCCCAGTTGTCTATTACAGTCTTAATGAGCCTAATTCGATTCTGAGTCTTGCCTGAAATGCGAAACAGTCGTTAAGCGATTTTTTTTTCTGAAATCATGAAACAATATGATAATGTGTTAAAAAAAAAAAAAAAAAAAAAAAAAAAAAAAAAAAAAAAAAAAATGAAAGCACAAAAACTGCGTTAGACCACACATGTGTCCCCGTGGATTAATTTCGAAAGGAAATTGTTGTACGAATATTAATAGCTCCTTTTATTTAAGTACTTTATTTTTTAGGTGTCTTCGTGATTCTACACCTCAAGTATTAACTACTCTAAAATAAAGAAAAAGCTAATTTCTCCTTTTTTTAGTAAATCCAAAGCAATAATCTCAGATCAACGTACCGTATTTACAGTAAAATACACATTCTGATAAATCTCTCGTGACATTAGGGGGAGGTGATTTAGCAAAATCTAACGACACCTCACCGGGGAGGTGGTCAACAAATCGTCAATATCACAGCATGCTCATTTCCTTCCGAAAGAGTGGTTTGAAAAGCAGGAAACGCAGCTTGCCGTTCGAGACTTAGTGGAAAAAGAGTGCATAAATTACTCTTTCTCAGTTGACTTCCTCAGAAACGTTGGTGCTAATTATATTAATTAGCTTTGACACTTAATGGAACGTATTTTGCGTATTTCTGTAAAAATATTTTAAAACATCGTAAATGTAAGTTTCACATTATTAATAAATTTGTTCGTTACTAAAAGAAATATGTGATTTGGATATTTTGTTACAATAAATTTTAGTTTTAAAAATAATCTTAAGTGAATTATATACACACGTAAATAAAAAGACGTAATATAAAAATGAAACGCGAAATCGATTATTACGATACTTTTAATCGAAATAATTAGCCGAGCCATCACTTTTTACTCATAATCGCAAAGTCTAAGGCGCTATGCAATGGATTGCGCGGACCTTCCTGTCAGACGGGACCACTGATCTTAGCTATTTGGTCCGATAGGTTTACAAACTTTTCAACTCTATTTCTTTATTTACTTATTTTTTAACGATCATGGTATTGGTCAAATGGTGTCGAATTGTGTTGTACGACGATACCCTCCCCATGCACTGCATGCAATCTTTTATAGAAAAATATAGATTGGTTGCGAAGTCTCGTAAGGTACCCTTCGCCATGCATTGTACGAATTTTTAGATCTACTGTGAATCTCAACAACGTCGGGATGAAAATAGAAAGTAAAATAATAAATAAATAAAGAAAGAAGAAGACCGATGAGCGTGTCGGTGTGTATGCCACTCCACGCATTTCATGTGGGGTCCCGTTGATGAAGAGGATCTTCAGGGATGTGTGGGTTCTCATTTGCGCAATTAACAGCTTTATGTCTATTCACTGTTGCGTCAAGTTGAATACAGACATCATCGCTGCAAAGAATATCAGCTTCAAGGTGTGGCTCGTTCGATCGTCTTTCTGTGAACCACTCACACAACTGGAGCAAGCAATCTGTGTCATCTCCATGAAGTTACTAGCAAAAACGCACACTATGTGTATGGAAATGATTTCTCAATGATTTCGTGGACCCACATGCTTGACTGAAGCCATGTTCTTGAGCAACTTGTCTGGTGACTGTCACCTTCTCTAGAACGCTGGCTAAGATTTCATTACTGTACGTGGTTGTCCGACCGAAATTTCTCATGTGTACTGCCTTTTGTCTTCAACCAATCCAGTGACCTGCCAGTATATGTGTGCTGTGAGGGTGGTTGATCAGGATGCTCCCTGTGATATTCCTTTCCAAGTTCCCGTATGCGCTTGCCTGCAGCATGGGTATGAACAATTTCCACCCTTTATTAATTCTGTACTAGAACATTGTTCTTGATCACTGCGAAGAGGAAGAAAAAATATCAAAATTTAGTTAGTGATTGAAAATATGATTTCAGACATTTTGTTGTTCTTTAATGGAAAAAAAATGACACAAGTTGAGCATCGAGGTCATGATTCAAACGGTATGTCCAAAACATTTCTCCTGTATCTTTTATTTTCGGCATCTGCACAAATTCCGTTGTACTAATACGTTGAGCGACTTTTGGATCACCCTCTACATAAGAAGATTCTTTTACTTTTTAAAGTGTGGTCTTCAAAGAGTCTAGAGCAGAGCTGTTAAAAAACCTTTCCCAGTAGCGACACCCCTCCAATACGTAGTTCTACGCGACATTCTTTCGCTAATATTATTAAAATAATTTGATTGAAACAAATGATACTTTAAAATTACTAAAATATTCCGGACTATGTGTTGTTTTAAGTGCTGGATCTTTGGACACATGTCCTCCAAGCATACTGCCAACTCAACCTGGCGGGATGGTGAACATGTATCACACCCAGACCTCCCTTGCAAACTACCTCCCATCTGAGTTAACTGTGGACAGCAGCACACACCTTGCTCACCTACTTGCTCAGTTCTGCAAAAAGAGTGAAAGATCATGCAGTATAAAACCCTGGATCGGTTGTCTTATTCAGAGGCTAAAAGGAAATATGACAAACTCCACCTGGTCAGCGTCAAAACGTCTGATGCAGCTGCTACGACGCCATCTTTACTCCATCAGACAAGGTTTGAATTTTTTAGCAAGTCCTAGTGGGCCCTCAAGCCCAACCGTCAACATCTGCCCTTGGGGGCGCCTCTCCTTCTGTTGTCCCTGAAGCCCCTGCTTTTGGAGCAAAAACCCCCCAATCAACAGGACATTGAACCCAATCCCTAAGCCAGAGACGCAACAGCCTGTTCTGGCTCCTTTCGTGAGGAAGGGATCGCTTAGATCCCTGGCCTGCACAGTTTCTCCCACTGGTACAGTGGACGGCAGTAAGTGGCAGGAAGTGCCTCCCACTGCTGTTCATAGGGCCTCAAGGACAACCTCAGTCCCTGGGTCAGTCAAGCCCTCCCAGCACGAGAAACCGAAGGACCAGCGAGACAAGAAGAAAAAAGAAGAGCAAAACGAAAGACTCACATGTGGCTTCAAAGCCACCACAACAAGCGTTTGCTTCCGAGGACGAGGTGGAGATCCTCGCATCCCCTGACGACGTGGCAATTGTCAAGATTTCGAAAGCAATGGACGTCGAGGCTCCACATCCTCAGTCAGTGACTGCAGATAGTCCTAAGGTCTCTGCTCTACCATCTACATAAATATACATTGTAAGTCAGTAGATAGTGTGGTGCTGCAATGGAACTGTGGTGGTTTCTTCCGACACTTGGCTGAGTTGCAGCAGTTACTGTGTCACTACCCAGCTCTCTGTGTAGCCCCCACAGGAAACCTCGTTTCCTGCCGAGCGGACTCCTGCCCTTATTGGGTGTATGGGTTACTATAAAAAAAAGTACAGCATACGATAGGGTATGCAGAGCTGTCGTTTTTGCCACTGTCCCCAATTCACCAGTGCCACTTCATATGGCGCTTGAAGCAGTGGCTGTAAGAATTCGAACACGACAGGACATCTACTCCATCTACCTTCCTCCAGAAGTCCTCGCGGACTTGATTACACAACTCCGTCCGCCATTCCTTTTTTTGGGGGATTCTAATGCTCACATCCCCTTGTGGGGTGGCTCTCAGATCTCCGCCCGCAGTAGGAACATTGAAGCTTTCATAGCACAGCTGAACTACTGCCTTCTCAGTACAGGTGGCCCCACACATTTCAGTGTAGCACATGGCATGCATTCAGCTATTGATCTTTCTCTCTGCAACCTGAGCTTTCTGCCACAGCTTAATTGGGGGTCCATGATGGCCTATGTGGTAGCGACCACTTCCCCATCATCTCTCTTCTCCAGTTTCAATTACCAGATCGCTTGCTTCACTGGTCTCACTGTAGGGCTGACTGGCCTGCTTACAACTTGACTACTAGGGTGACTTCTGCAATCCCAGATGTTGATCAGGTTGCTCATCACATCAGTAAAGTCGTGTTTCCGCCGCTGAGGCAACTGTTCCGAGCACCACTGATTCAGTTCGGCGCAAATCAGTATCGTGGTGGTCCCTGGAGGTTGCTGAGGCCATCAGGGAACGTTGTCAGGCACTCCAGTACCACCGGCGCCACCCTTGTATGGAGCACATCATCGCTTTTAAGTGGCTCTGGGCACGGTCGAAGGCTGATACGTCAGAGTAAGCAGGTCTGTTGTGAGACGTATGTCGCTACCATCGGTTCTCGCGCTGCACCATCTTAGGTGTAGTCACAGATTCGGCGACTTTTCGGGTACTGGCCACAGGCAGGAATCCACAGTCTGAACGTTCAGGGTACTATAAGCATGGACCCAGCTGCTACCACTGAACACATGGTGAACCATTATGCCAGTGCCTCTGCAACTGCAGCTTACAGTGCGGGCTTCTGCACACACAAAGAACAGGTCGAGCAGAACCTGTTATCTTTTCGCACACCTCGGCAGGAACTGTATAAAGCCCTATTAAGTGAGTGGGAGTTGCAGACTGTCCTCACTGCTTGCCCCGATACTACCTGAGGGCCATATCACATCCACAACCAATTCCTGTGCCACCTGTCAAAGGACTTTCAATAGCAGCTTCTCGCCCTTTTCAACCGCCTCTGGGTTGAAGGTGTTTTTTCATTTCAATTGCGGGACAGCATCGTCGTCAATCCGGTGATATAACCTAGCGCCGATCCACAGGTGGCTGACAGTTACCGCTCGATTAGCCTCACCAACGGTCTGTGCAAGCCCCACAACAGCCTAGGCCATTCTGCTTTAGACAATTAGATACCGCTGGAGTTGGCTGTCTTCACTGCTTTCACCAGCTGTGAGAACCTGATTGCAGTCTTTTTCGATCTCCAAAAGGCCTATGACACTACCTGGCACTGTTATATTCTGGCTACACTGCATGGATGGGGCTTGAGAGGCCCATCAAAGGACTTGCTGTGGCAGTAGGGTCGTTTCCTCCTCGCTATATGTTTATGACTTTTGTATGTGTTATTGTTCCGTTAGTATTGGTGTCGCTGAAAGGCAACTGCAGGGAGCCATTCAAAAGGCACAGTCCTGGATCTTGGCCCATGGGTTCCAGTTCTCTGCCTCCAAAACTCGAGTTATGCACCTTTGTTACTGTCGGGCAGTACACCCAGACCCTGAACTGTATTTGGGTGATGAACTTCATGTTGAAGAGACGCTTCGCTTTTTGGGCATGTTGTTCGACGCCCAGCTCATGTGGGTCCCACACCTTCAACATCTACGATAAAACACTTGCCCCTTGCCACATTGGCATAAGAGGGAACGAACGTGTTGCTCAGTTGGCCAAGCAGGCCACCACATCTCGGCCTTTGCAGATTGGCCTCCAGGACAGGGATCTCTGATGGGAGTTGAACTGCAGGTCCTAGGGCTTTGGAACACTGAATGGGCTGACTTGAGTGTACCAAATAAGCTCCATGCAGTTAAACCCTCCATAGATGCATGGAAGTCCTCCCTGAGGGCCTCTCGTTGGGAATCTGTTACTCTTTGTCGACTTCGTATTGGGCATACGAGGTTAACACATGACCACCTCCTTCACTGAGAGGACCCACCAAAGTGCTTTTGTGGTTCTTTACTGACAGTAGTCCACAATCTAATGGACTGGTCGCTTTTCGCTGCCTTGAGGCACTCCTTTAATCTGCCAACTGCGCTTCTGTCAGTTCTAGCTCACGATGCCTTGATAGCTGACTGTGTTTTATTCGTGCAGCTGGCCTATACCATTCTATTTAGTGGTGGGCTCATATATCCGATTTCTCAGGCCCCATGCTCCTACAGTTTAATCTGTGGTCTTGTCTTTAGTTTCTGTCTTGTTATAAACTGGAGGTTTTAAGCGTGTGCAGAGTGGCAGGCTCATCCTGTATTATCCTTGTGCTCAGCCAGCCACACTCTTCTGTTGTAATATTTTAGTTTCGATGCCTTTTTGCTCAACACCTACTGTGTCTTCCATTTTATGTTGTCATTTTATCATTGACTGACACTCTGTCCCCAGCGTATACTAAGCGCAGAGTTTCATAAATAGCTAATTTTTATGGATTCTTAGCTGGGAACAGGGGACTGATAACCCAGTAGTTGGTCCTCTTTAAACACACAACAACAACAACAGTGACTAATGGTGGGTTTTAATAATGAGTCCTGAGCATGGCATAATCGCATGGAATTATTTAGTAATTTTGAAAGGAGTACATATATTCTGCCATGGGCATATTTTTATTAGAATTTTAGCTGTTATTCTGCCTTGGGCACATTGGTATTTGAGTTGCACGTTAGCAAATTCCATTTCAATGTTATATTCTTATTTTATTTTGAATGCACTTGTTAATATGGACAAGTTGGTAACCTGTGCCATGAGCCAAAGAGTATGCATTATCTTTGAGTAGTAGGCAGTTTGCAAGTGGCGAGCGGTAGGTAGATTCCGAGAGTGAAGCTTAAGTGACTCAAACGATGTCTGCCAGTTAGTCTGGTTGCTTAGGCAGCCGCATTGCATTAATATTTCTACTGAATTACGTTTGGAAAGATGGAAGACTACCTTGTGGTGGAGATCACTGTATCAATAGCTGAAGAAACGCATTTGCTCTTTGGAAGAAAAAGGTAAATTTTCTCTACTTATTATTGTAATTGTAGTATTGGATGATTATTGTTGCTTAGCGTTTCTTATTAATGAAGTTGCTTAACGAAAGTTGCAAGTTTTGAATTAACCTGAAGTCACTTAGTAGTTACTATTGGTTTCATCATTCTGAAGATTAATTTTGTCTTCTGTTAGTATCCTCTGACAAAGCAAGTCATTGACTAACAATTTGATAAAAATATTAGTGAAAGTATAATCGTTAATGAGATAAATCTGCATAATTAGTGAGAATAAAAGTAACACACAGGTAATCAAAGTGAAATTCTTAAATAGGGAGTTCTGTTGTATTGATAAAAGATCATATTGTTGGCTTAATCAATAGGCTTAATAGTTACGGGATAACGTAGTTATCTTGGACGAAAGAAAATATTTGGATTCAGTTGTAATCTTCTGGAGCTAATCATATTTGGAAATTTACACAGTATAGTGATTGTTATGTGATGCACATCACCAGATTCAGTGATATTGATGACTACTTGATTTTTAAAAAAATATTCTAATTGAAGTATTATTTCATAAAAAGCTGACAAACTATTACAGTAATCAGACACTTATATTTCTTGGTTTTCGCAGCTGAATTGAGATTAGCCTGGTCACTAGTATATTATGTATGCTAAAAATAATACAATACATTTCAAATACACGAGATTAGAATTCAATAAAATTACTATTTCAATTATAACTGTCTCATTAACTGCGTTATACGATGCGCTCTAAACAATCATATGCAATTTTTCTAGGTTCAATGTCAGATGCGTTTAATAGATTTAAAGGACAGAATTACACAAAAATTTCATACTTCAATCAGTTTGTTTAATAGACAGAGTCAAACGACCAGTAACACATTCTTGTTTGAACGCAGACAACGTTCCACGTTATGAACAAAATTAAATTACACACAGACGAGTTTTAATATTACATTTTATAAATCTCGAAATAGTAAATAAATATTTATTTTAGGTAAAATTCAATGCACAAACACCAGAAAATCTAAAAATTAAAAGTTTAACAATATAAAGTCCTGGGTGCAGATGTGTAGAAAAAATCGCAAAGTTGTTAAGACGTGTTTATTTAGACACAACCAGTTTCACACCGGTATAGATGCATCTTCAGGTGACATCTGTGATTAGGAAATAATCTGAACTAATAACTGGAGTATCTAAAAGGACCACATCGCCTGCATAGTGTACCACTTAGTGACAAGGCCTTTCAAAGAGAATATCGAACTATCCAATATATAGCGGCCTCAAATGGCTACGACAGTATTTCATTGATATGATCAATAAAGACATTCTTATTAGGAAAAAATTTGACGCCTCAGATCGAACAGTGGCTAGCATAACCTTGCTTCCAGAGGAAACTAATAAGAGTAGATCTAGATATCATAGGAACCCGTATGTTGGTCAAGTTTCGGAACGTTTTGGTAGAAAGTTAGTTAATAAAGGTATCAGACCAGCGTTCTTTATTCCTAAGAACATAGGCAATAGATACAGGCATAAAGAAGGCTGAAAATAATAAATATAGGGGCTCGGGTATTTACGAGATTTGTTGTAATGATTGCCCACGGAAATATATAGGTCAGACTGGACGCAGCTTTTCTGTTCTTTTTAAGGAACATGTCAATTTTAAAGGCACCAAATCGACTCTTTCAGTGCATTTAAAAGATAATGGTCATACAGTTTCCAATATAGAGAATAACATGAAGATTTTATTTAGGGGAGAAACTATATGTTTTAAATATCATGTAAGAGATGCACATTATGAAAGCACTTAAGCAGGCCCCGGGTTCATCCCTTAACAACAAAGTATAACTGAGATATTTTAACATATCAAATTTTGATTATTTGTATTGATGATGGCCTTGCTCAAGTGACTGACAAGTTATCCATCTTTCATATCTTCTACATTTTGAGGGAGGAGTAGACAATATAGCAGACTATTTCTATTTTTTAATTTTTATTTGGATTTTGTCATTTTATGGGAAAAAAACAATAGTGTAAATACTTTACGCGGTGCCCAGCCTTCATTTGTAGTTGTTAGGAGAGCCCTCTAGTGGTCAACGCCGTTTTACGTCAGTTTTCGTTGTTCATATCACACATTTAGCACTTTAGTCTGGGTATGCACTTGTTATGTACCGCGGCCACAGCACTTCCTGGTCCTGGAGATGCCGTCTGTTTCCTGGTAAGCGATCATTGTAGGATTCCTATCACACACTTTCAATAGTTCGTTTTTATGCAGTTCATACTGACCACTAACAGTGAGATTTTTGACCGTGGGTAGCAATTCTGACCGTAATCTGTTCTCGATTTTAGACTCGCATTTCTGGTTTCTTCGAAATGGACATATCGGGGATATTATTTATCAAATGACGACCACACCCTATTGTGAGAGTATTTTAGCAAGTTCTCCCGAAAGGTGGAAGCTGTTTCTAAATATCATGTAATCATTTTGCTAGTAAGTACTTTCGGCACTCCTTTTCAAAAAAATCAAAAAAATTTAAACATTTTTTAAAAAAATGTTATCAAATATTTATAAAATTCTTACTTATTGGTCCTTTTAGATATGTTCAAATCAAAATATCCACGGGTGTACTGCCGGTCTATAGTGTCCAATGGGCACAATATTGCGGCGATCATACATGTCGTCATCATCGTGGATCTCCGTGCCGGCGCGTATCCAGGAGCTCAGTCCGTCAGTTCACCTGATGATGGCGACGTGTATGATCGCCGAAATATTGTGCCCGTTGGACGCTATAGACCGACAGTACACCCGTGGATATTTTGATTATCAAATACGCCGGGAGAAACTGAAGAATCACAAATGTTCAAATGTTTGTATAGTATTATGGGACTTAACTACGGAGTCACCAGTCCCTAAACTTACAAACTACTTATCAACTAGCTTATCCTAAGGACGGCACAAATATCCATGCCCGAAGGGGGATTCGAACCCCCGACCGTAGTGGCTGTGCAGACCGTGACTGGAGCGCCTCAGTCCCCTCGGCCACCACGGCCGGCTTAGATACTCCAGTTATTAGTTCAGATTATTTCCTATTCACAGATGTCACCTGAAGATAGCGATGTGGAACTGGTTGTGTCTTTGCGATTTTTTCCACACATCTGCTCCCAGGACTTTATATTATTGAACTTTTAATTTTTAGAATTTCTGGTGTTTGTTTATTGAATTTTATCACAATGTATTTAAGCTGTGGTTGCCCTCTTCAGAAAATTATTTATTTCAGGGATTCATTTCTAAGTACAGTACAGACGTAACGAAGAGAAGGAAATTTTGTATTATTATTTTTTTTTCAGAACTTGTACTTGTTTCACATTCTGATTTTACTAATTTTGACACTCCACTCGACATCATGTGGTGTCGAGTCAGCCAGTTTCAAAAGCTCTGCTCTAGGCTCCAGAACAATATACGCTTTCTCCGATATTCCAGAACGGCAGTCAGTGGTAGTAAACGCTGACCCTACTTCCTAGGCAGCGCGGGGCAAGGACAGGAGTTGCGGTGCGACGCGAAGCGAATAGTAAAAGACGACATAATTGCGCCCGACGAAGGAAATAAAAGGATCGCGCACTGAATAAATTATCGCGCACGGCGGCGCTATTTTCCCGCGCCGGCCGAACAGGTGCGACTAATGGTCGGCGCTTAGCACCGCGCGGCCAGAGAGGCCATTAGCAGAGCTGCATTTCCGCTGGCCGCGCCGCGCCGGCAGCCCCCTTTGAAGCGCGCGAGACCTGCTAGCGGCCGGCTGACGCACGCATAAATCGCTGCGGGCACTGTGTGGCTCCGCAGAGCGGATCCAGAGGCCACCTCATTAGCCGGGGCAGGGCTCTCTCCTAGCTCTGCATTTTTGCCGCGCCGCGTTCCCATGCGCCGTAGCTGCCTCTGCGAAATGTTTAATGGAGCCGTGTCGCCTTCGATTGCTGACAATTTCGCATCTGACTTTCGCAGAAGCGAAAGAGTCTTCATTAGAGAGAGATCGGCAACCAGGACCGGCGCAAGGCACGTGCGAAACGTGGGCGGCACTTTTCCGAGGAGCGGCAAATTGTCGCGCCCTTTTTTTTATTTTTTTAGGACAGACTCAACATTCATGTAGGGTTACCAGATGTCCGTCGTCAGAAAAGAGGACATTTGTAGATTCATAAAAGAACAATTTAGGAAATTTGTAGATTCATAAAAGAACAATTTTTCGCTCTCTCTCTCTCTCTCTCTCTCTCTCTCTCTCTCTCTCTCTCTCTCACACACACACACACTCTCTCTCTCTCGTTCTGACAGCCGGCCGCGGTGGCCGAGGGGACTGAGGCGCTCCAGTCACGGTCTGCACGGCCACTGCGGTCGGGGTTTCGAATCCCCGTTCGGACATGGATATTTGTGCCGTCCTTAGTATAAGGTAGTAAACAAGTAGTTTGTAAGTTTAGGGACTGATGACTCCGTAGTTAAGTCCCATAAGCTTCACAAACATTTGCAGCCGTGGTGGAGTAGCCGAGCGGTCTAAAGCACCTCACTGCGGGGCGCGCGTTTCCTCGCCGTGGAGGTTCGAGTTCTCCCTGGGGCATGGGTGTGTGTGTTTGTCCGTGGGTTAGTTTACCTAGGTTTAAGTAGTTAGTAAGCTACGGACTGATGACCATGCAGTTTGGTCCGATAGATTTACAGACATTTGAACATTTTTGAAACATTTGCACTGACAACTCAAGTACTAATGATGTCTCTACTGTATTATCAGAGTCTTTTATTGTAATACATCTTACGCATCTTACGAAATTTCTTCATCTTCTTACAAATTAAGAAGCATGAAATGTTGAGACCAGTAGAAAGAATTACAATGACTACATAGCAGTGAAGCCCTAATATTTTATCACTTCACCACTTATAACCAACGTCTTAAGTGCTGAACATTTTTTTCCATACAATGCTCAGTTTTAGAACAAAATATTAAAATAGACGTTTTCAAAACACTTTTTATGTATTTTCGTCTCTTTGGTCCTTAACAGGAGAATGGTGAAACCGCAATGGTGGCTGTAGCATCTGACCTTATTTGTATGAAGTTTTTGAACAAGTTTTAACTCTTATGTAACGAACGTTGCATTAGCTTTTGATTTTAAAGTCATACGCGTGGTTGACAGACAAGACACAGAACTGCTGAGTTCCAGCCGAACACTGAACGTCTTATTTTTGGATGTCACACAACAGTCCCACCAGAGAAAGGAGGGGAGAGTTTCATATTATACTATTATGTGTATTGTACAGTCTTGCATTGTTGCAGAAGTATGTTTTTTAATTGGCCGTCTCGAAGCTTGTATACCGCGACAATTTCCACGCCAATTAATTCAATTGTTCCGAAGTAGCTATCCCTCAGAGAGGCGGCGGCACAGAAACGAGGAAACTCCAAAATCACATGGTTTCAAGAATGGTTAAATTCTCTAGAGTTTGTGATTTTGACAGCTCAGAGAGTTTTATTTACGCACTTTCAAGTTGAATCAGTTCCACAACGCAAGAAAAAAAAAAAATAAATAAATAAACAGGACATTTCCCCATTTTGTTAAAAACCCGGCCGAACCATATTTAGGGTCCAAAAAAGAGGACATGTGCGGGTAAAAGAGGACGTCTGGTAACCCTACATTCATGCCAAAGAGGGGATTCGAAACCAAACCTCGGAGGGAACGGTTTCGGGAAATGTTGCATGGCGCCTCGACTACCTACCGGCCGCGCCTGTAGAACGAGGGGAGGGAGGAAGACTTTCTTCCTTGCCACTGTGGCAGCACCGTCGTGTGTACGCCGGAGGAACAGAGACGGGGGAAGCAGTTTGGTATACACGCCGACGCCAGTATTCTAATGAGTGGAGCGCTGCCAGCCTGTTACACGCCATGCGTTTACTCAGTGGCGGCTCGTACACCATTTGACCAGTGTGCTACAATATTACAAAAATAAACAGGAAACAAAATATACTAAAATAAAAAGTCAAACTTTGTATGATTGCCTTTAATTAAATATTAATCAATATTGTATTGACAATAAGACCTTCAGGGGAATCTATAACAGCTCTGCCAACTGCATGTATTCACTGCAGGTAGTAAATATAAAGTTTAAAAATATAAATTGTATTTACAGAAATTAAAAATTTAGACTCAGAGGTATTTGAATACTAGCCTCACACAGGTAGGTTTGAGAGACAACGCACAAGACGCGAGAGCCAGCGCGCTAATTGACTCTATATGCCGCAATATTCGTCATATACTATTCTTCCACAGCCGTTACACGCAGCGCGAAGAGAAATATTGATCTGGTGCTGCAGTCGGTCGCAGCACGCATGAGTCGCCAGGCCTGACGTCACGTCTGCGCGAACAGACGACTGCGCCGCCTCTCTGCGCACTCACCAGCACGGCTGAATCCCAATTCAGCAATTCAGCACACATAGCTGGTTTCCTGCTATCGCGGCGAGAGAGCTCCAAAATGCGTTTTCATCCTTATTACTAGCATTGGCATTGGAAAGAAATTTACATAATTTTATTGTGATTTCTGGCTCGTATTCTATATGTCTATTCTTGACAATCAATATTTTAAGGATTTTTTTGTTTTTTGTTTTTATTTTTTATTTTTTGTATTTTTATATTTTATTTTTTATTTTTTAAGTTTTATCTAAAAATTCATCTACATTGTAGAAGGAGTTGCCATTCAGAAATTCCTTTAATTTCTTTTTAAATACTAGTCGGTTATCTGTCAGACTTTTGATGCTACTTGGTTAGTGACCAAAGATTTTTGTTGCAGCATAATTCACCCCTTTCTGAGCCAAAGTTAGATTTAACCTTGATTACTGAATATCATCCTTTCTCGTAGTGTTGTAGCTATGCACACTGCTATTACCTTTGAAATGAGTCGGATTGTTAATAAGAAATTTCATGAGTGAATACATATATTGTGAAGCTACACTGAGGATCTCTAGATCCCTAAATAAATGTCTGCAGGATGCTCTTGGGTGGGCTCCAGTAATTATTCTGATTAAACGCTTTTGTGCAATGAATACTTTTTTACTCAATGTTGAATTGCCCCAGAATATGATCCCATACGAAAGCAGTGAATAAAAATAGGCATAGTAAGCTAGTTTGCTGAGATGTATATCACCAAATTTTGCGATGACTCTGATAGCATAAGTAGCAACGATCAATCCAACCTTCACTGGCAAGAAATTTAATTTCGGCTTTCAGTTTTTTGTACAAAACTATCGCTTTTTCTTTTAGAATTGGCTCGGATATTGGAGTTACTTTCTTTCATGACAGAACCACATCCACAGTGCGTTATCAGGCAGTTCAAGTTTAGGCTTTTTTAATGTTTTGCGATTCTTCGTAGTGTTTTCACCATCAATCGTAACTGTATAAGATTCAATGTCTTTCCGAATCTTCCTCCAATACTTAACTGTTGTAACATCTACATTCAGTTCCTTTGCAATTTCTTCAGAGCGATTCTCCTTTGTCCAGTCTTTGTAGCAATGCTAATTTTTCGTTTAGTGAAAGAGTTACGTGTTTACGTTTGCATTCAGACATGTTGAAAAGCAGACAACTGTACACACAAAGAATGTAATAAGTACTGTAGGAAACACGGAATAAAGCAAGCAATGACGTTTCTTAACCCCAACAAAGGATAAAAGTGCACAGTAACGTACAGTATAACAACATGCACAGTGACAGACAGGGCAACAACGGGCCGACAGGTGTCCAGTCAGTGACAAGTTGGCACTGACTCGCGAGCCTGAGAATGGTTGGAAAAACCGGAGTGACGGACCATCCAAGGTCGGATTAGAGGGGTTCTACTGTATTAATCTACGACTTACTTTTACACATTTTATAGTTTAACCATTGTACTACGAAAGCAATTGCACAAGAAATAAAATGAGTAGGCTCGCATTCATTTGAAACTGGAAGAGGAGCAACGTGGTGGAAATGGAGTGTGTATAATCAGCTCCTAAATTAATTAAACAGCTTCTATGTTACTAGCCAAAGAGAAAGGTCCTTACAGTTTAATTAACATGAAACTTTATCTGTAAAAATTGAACTAAAAAACACTATTGTTGTTCATTTTACAGAAGGATGGAAAAGCTGGTAGAAGCCGACCTCGGGGAAGATCAGTTTGGGTTCAGGAGAAATGTAGGGATACGGGAAGCAATACTCACTTTACGGCTCATTCTAGAAGATTTGATTAAGAAAAGGCAAACCTACATTTCTAGCTTTTGTAGATTTGGAGAAGGCGTTTAACAATGTTGATTGGAATAAACTCTTTCAAGATCTGAAGCAAGCAGGAGTAAAATTTAGGGAGCGTAAGGTTATTTACAACTTATACAAGAACCAGACAGCGGTTGTCAGAGTTGAAGGGCTTAAAAGGGATGCAGTGGTTGGGAATGAGTAGGACAGGGTTGTAGCCTTTCTCCAAAGTTATTCAATTTGTACATTGAGCAAGCTATAAAGGAAAGCAAGGAGAAATTTGGAGAAGGAATTAAAGTTCAGGGTGAAGAATTAAAAACATTCCGTTTTGCTGATTACATTGTAATTCCGTCAGAGACAGCAAAGGACCTGGAAGAGCAATTGAACGGAATGGACGGTGTGCTGAAAGATGCTTATAAGATGAACACTGACAAGAGCAAACCTAGGGTAAGGCCCGGCGCACACTTGACGCAGCAGAGGCAGAGCAGAGGCAGAGGCGAGGCGCAGGGCCTCTGCTGGTCAGCGCACACTTGACGCAGCACAGGCAGAGGAGGGCAGCGTAGCTTGCAACAGCACGTGCTGCATGTCCACTGCAAACCTCTCGATGCAATCAGATTTAATTCCTGGATCTCCTTCAAAACTCAGTTAATTTAATTTGTGTGTGTGTGTGTGTGTGTATGTTCTGATAGAGTATAAGAGCAGTTAAAGGTCTGTTGAGCAAAGGCAAAAGTGACGAATACATGCTGAACTTCTCTGGTCCATGGAAGCTCATTTTAAGCTCTTGAGCTATTCCGACTAAACAGACGACAGTTCAAAGAGAGTCACATGCTGAGTAAGAAGGACTTAACAGAGAAGAAAAATAGTGTGACACATCATACCCGCTAAAGAAAAATTAGGCATATGTTTTAGGAATTTAATTAAAGTCAGATTTATTTTTCTTTCATTTCTTTTATAATTCAGTGAAACAAGTGTCACAGCAAATTCAATAATTGAAAGAACCTTTATACAACTGACATATTTAATCATGATTGTGGCGCAGTATATACGATCAGAAACACTTTTCTCGGTGACACCTGGTATGCTTTTCATATGTCTTAAATTGAAAGATATGTCGATATGAAAAATTTTGCAAATCATAGTTTCCTTGTTTAACTGCATTTGCACGCAAAGTGATTCCTTACTTAGGTCTTTATTCGTAGCTCTTCCATTCTCCTGAGTACTAAGATACTGACGTTTGCTTTTTTCTTCTTCTATGACAGCAGCTGTGCATGTACATGCAGCATTTTATTACATTGCATTCCTATTTTGTCTCTGTCAACATTTCTTATGATAATTGCCTTCAGCAGTCACTATATTTGTTAGTAATTAGTGAAGCTAATGCTAATACTTTTGCAAATGTTGAATTTCTGAAAGTAGTATAGAATTCAGGTTGAGAAATACTGACGAGAGACGTTCCTAGCAGCATCTATGGTTTAGTAGTGAGCTGAAGCTCCACGAAGGGGTGGACATTGTGTTTCAAGAAATTGAAGAAGGTCCCTGATAGTAAAAAAAATCGTTGCACGTCCCTTCTGGTTTCGCCGAACTTATTATTCAGTAGCAACGTGAATTTTAGCTTATATAGTGGTTTCATGCTTACCACAAAGTTTACTGAAACCATGGACTATAGACCGTAAAAATACACAATCAACGTCTTCGGTTTATGAATCTCGGTGTCTTTCTATTTCAATAAGTTGTTCGTTTCCAGCTTGGGTCTGTATCGGCAGCGTACGAAGAAGGGAGACACGAGGCAGCTCCGCACTCGGCACAGCAGGCGGCAACAGCCGCGCGTGTGCTGCAGACCGCGTCGCGTCAAACGTGTATCTCACGTATTTTCTCGAGAATGGAAAGAGATATAGCTCTCATTCCACCGTTAAAAAACAATTTCGATATGTTAGCTACATTTCATTCCCAGTAATGTATGGTGTCCACTCCCATGAACCACAGACATTGCCGAGGTGGGGTGGCTTGCGTGCCTCAACGATACAGATAGCCGTACCGTAGGTGCAACCACAGCGGAGGGGTATCCGTGGAGAGGCCAGACAAACGTGTGGTTCCTGAAGAGGGGCAGCAGCCTTTTCAGTAGTTACAGGGGCAACAGTCTGGATGATTGACTGAGCTGGCCTTGTAACATCAGCTAATGTGGCTTTGCCACACAGCTACTGCGAACAGCTGAAAGCAAGGGGAAACTACAGCCGTTATTTTTCCCGAGGACATGCAGCTCTACTGTATGAACATATGATGATGGCATCCTCTCGGGTAAAATATTCCGGAGGTAAAATAGTCCCCCATTCGGATCTCCGGGCGGGGACTACTCAGGAGGATGTGATCATCAGGAAAGACAATACTGGCATTCTACGGGTCGGAGCGTGGAATGTTAGATCCCTTAATCGAGTAGGAAAATCAGAAAATTTAAAAAGGGAAATGGATAGGTTGAAGTTAGATATAGTGGGGATTAGTGAAGTTCGGTGGCAGGATGAACAGGATTTCTGGTCAGGTGAGTACAGGATTATAAATACAAAATCAGTCGGGGGTATCACAGGAGTAGGATTGATAATGAATAAGAAAATAGGAATGCGGGTAAACTACTATGACCAGCACAGCGATCGCATTATCATTGTCAAGATAGATACGAAGCCAACACCGACAACAGTAGTACAGGTTTATATGCCAACTAGCTCTGCCGATGATGAGGAGATCGAAGAAATATATGAGGAGCTAAAGGAAATTATTCAGACAATTAAGGGAGAGGAAAACTTAATTGTTATGGGAGACTGGAATTCGGTAGTAGGAAAAGGAAGGGAAGGGAAGATAGTGGGTGAATATGGTCTGGGCAAAAGGAATGAAAGAGGAAGCCGCCGGGTAGAATTTTGCACGGAACATAATTTATTTATAACAAACACCTGGTTTAAGAATCACAAAAGAAGGTTGTATACGTGGAAGAGACCAGGAGACACCGGGAGATACCAGATAGATTTTATAATGGTAAGACATAGATTTCGGAACCAGGTTTTGAAGTGTAGGACATACCCAGGGGCAGACATAGACTCTGACCATAACTTGTTGGTTATGAACTGTAGGCTGAAACTGAAGAAACTACAGAAAGGTAGGAAAATAAGGAGATGGGACCTAGATAAATTGAAGGAACCTGAAGTTCTTAAGAATTTCAGAGGGAGCTTCAGGCAACAATTGACAGAAACAGGGGAAAATAAAACAGTAGATGAGGAATGGGTAAAATTGAGAGATGAAATAGTGAAGGCAGCAGAGGACAAAATAGGTACGAAGGCAAGACCTACAAAGAATCCTTGGATATCACAGGAGATACTAAATTTAATCGATGAAAGGAGAAAATATAAAAATGCAGTAAATGAAACAGGCAAAATGGAGTACAGACGACTAAGAAATGAGATTGGCAGGAAGTGCAAAATGGCTAAGCAGGAATGGCTAGAAGGCAAATGCAAGGATGTAGAAGAATGTATAAATAGGGGAAAAATAGATACAGCCTACCGGAAAATAAAAGAAACATTTGGTGATAAGAAAAACAGCTCTATGAATATCAAGGACACTGATGGAAAACCAGTTCTCAGCAAAGAAGGGAAAGCTGAAAGGTGGAAAGAGTATATAGAGGGGCTCTACAAAGGAAACGAACTTCGAGACACTATTGTAGGAAGGGAAGAGGATGTAGATGATGATGAAATAGGAGATACTATACTGAGAGATGAATTTGACAGAGCACTGAAAGATCTAAGTCGAAACAAGGCCCCTGGAATAGATGATATCCCGTCAGAGCTACTGAAGTCTCTGGGAGAACCAGCCATGACAAAATTGTTTCACATTGTGTGTAAGATGTATGAGACAGGTGAAGTACCCTCAGACTTTAAGAAAAATGTTATAATCCCCATTCCAAAGAAAGCGGGCGCAGACAGGTGTGAAAACTACAGAACTATCAGTTTAATAAGTCATGGTTGCAAAATATTAACACGAATTATATACAGAAGGAGGGAAAAGCTGGTAGAAGCCGACCTCAGGGAAGATCAGTTTGGGTTCAGGAGAAATGTAGGAACACGGGAGGCAATACTCACTTTACGCCTTATCCTAGAAGATAGATTAAGAAAAGGCAAACCAACATTTCTAGCTTTTGTAGATTTGGAGAAGGCTTTTGACAATGTTGATTGGAATAAACTCTTTCAAGTTCTGAAGCAAGCAGGAGTAAAATATAGGGAGCGTAAGGTTATTTACAACTTGTACAAAAACCAGACAGCGGTTGTCAGAGTTGAAGGGCATGAAAGGGATGCAGTGGTTGGGAAGGGAGTAAGACAGGGCTGTAGTCTTTCCCCAATGTTGTTCAATTTGTACATTGAGCAAGCTATAAAGGAAAGCAAGGAGAAATTTGGAGAAGGAATTAAAGTTCAGGGTGAAGAATTAAAAACATTGCGTTTTGCCGACGACATAGTAATTCTGTCAGATACAGCAAAGGACCTGGAAGAGCAATTGAACGGAATGGACAGTGTGCTGAAAGGTGCATATAAGATGAACATTAACAAGAGTAAAACTAGGGTAATGGAGTGCAGTGTAAGAAAATCAGGTGATGCTGAAGGAATTAGATTAGGTAACGAAACAATAAAGGAGGTAGATGAGTTTTGTTACTTGGGCAGTAAAATAACAAATGATGGTCGCAGTACAGATGATATAAAATGCAGAATGGCAATGGGTAGAAAGGCGTTTTTGAAAAAGAGAAATTTGTTAACATCGAATATTGATTTAAGCCTAAGGAAGTCCTTTCTGAAGGCATTTGTATGGAGTGTTGCCTTGTATGGGAGTGAAACATGGACGATAAGCAGTGTGGACAGAAAGAGGATAGAGGCTTTTGAAATGTGGTGCTACAGAAGAATGCTGAAGATTAGGTGGGTGGATCGCGTAACTGAAGAGGAGGTACTGAACAGAATTGGGGAGAAAAGGAATTTCTGGCATACCTTGACTAAAAGAAGGGATCGATTGGTAGAACACATTCTTAGACATCAAGGAATTATTACTATAGCGTTGGAGGGAAGTGTGTGGGGTAAAAGTCGCACAGTTGTCCGAGGCGCACAGTTTTCCTGCGCCTCTGTTCCACCTCTGTCGCAAAGTGAAATTTCAAGTCATCGGATATGCTTCGAAAAAAATTGTTTTATGTAGACGAATGTAAGCTTCATCCTTCTCTGTATTTAGTTTCTTTGTAATGATGGTCGCAGTACAGACGATATAAAATACAGAATGGCAATGGGTAGAAAAACGTCCTTGGAAAAGAGAAATTTGTTAACATCGAATATTGATTTAAGCCTAAGAAAGTCCTTTCTGAAGGCATTGGTCTGGAGTGTTGCCTTGTATGGGAGTGAAACATAGACGATAAATAGTGCGGACAGGAAGAGGATAGAGGCTTTTGAAATGTTGGATTACAGAAGAATGCTGAAGATTAGGTGGGTGGATCGCGTAACTGAAGAGGAGGTACTGAACAGAATTGGGGAGAAAAGGAATTTCTGGCATACCTTGACTAAAAGAAGGGATCGATTGGTAGAACACATTCTTAGACATCAAGGAATTATTACTATAGCGTTGGAGGGAATCGTATGGGGTACAAATCGCAGAGAAAGATCAAGAGATGGATACAGTAAGCAGATTAAGACAGATGTAGGTTGCCGTTCTTATGTGGAGATGAAGAGACTTGCTCAGGATAGGGTATTGTGGAGAACTGAAACCAGTCTACGGACTGAAGACCACAACAACAATAAGATGCGACTCGGTGGCATCGGTGACCTGATAAGCAGCGGGTCGCCGCATATAATAAAAATCGCCTCTTAACTTCAGCATAGCAGTAACAATAGCGGCAGCATCAAAGCTGAAAGCTGATCACGGCGGCTTTAAAACCGCTCACAGTAACAGCAGCACACGTTTTCAGTGGCGGCATTCATTTGTGCTTGGCAAATTACAGTAACGATGTGATTTATTACATGTCTACTATTTCAAAAGTTTCCTGTGACGACCTGTTTAAAAAAAAAATAAAAAATTAAAACAATAAACAATAATAAAGTCTTTGGGATATATATATATCAAACGATCAATATAGAACATGTAGGTTATTACAACCGCAAAATAAAACAATCACTATAGAACATATAGGTTATTACGTCCGCAGAAGACCGATTTAACAGAAGAAGAAATTATTTTTAAAATAATCGTAGCATCATAGATGGTCCAATTAGTTAATACAGGTCTGTTAAATATAAACAATCTGTAGCTTTCATTTTTCGTTTTGTTCGAATACTTCAATAATTTAAATATAAATTTCATTAAATATGTGGTAATTAACACATACTTAATAATTATTAAAATACTTTACATGTAAAATCTCCTATTTCCAGGAAGCAAGTCTATACAGATAAGCTTCAAGAATCAAAATAAGAGGGTAGACAACGAATAGTTTTACCAGAAAAATGGCGTCTCATGACTCGACAAGTGGCGCACAGGCTTTAGTAACGTATGTGCGCGGCACAGAAAACGTCATATCCCTTTGATTTAATATCCTAGCATTTAACCAAGAATATTTGCTGATAAGCCCCCGTTTTGTCGGCAACAGTACTCAACAGCAACAAGAAGAAGCAGTATTGCTTGTTACGTTAGCATCGTAAATGTGTAATAGCAGTCTTCCATCAGTCACTCTTCTAGTGGGAAGAAGTTGGCTTAAGTAATTGCTTTTGAGAGGACTGATGACCTAGACGTTTAGTCCCCTCAAAACACAAATAACATTTGCTTTTGTACATGAATAAATTTTATTATTAATTATGTAAGTTCTAGCTTTGCTTCCATGCCCGCCTCCATATTTGTTTCCCGTCTGCTTCGGTATTCCCCAGCCGATGGTGGTCCCAGTCCTTACTGATAAGTAAATATAGCTCTCGTTTGATGCCTGTAATGAAAGGACACAAGAAATTACTGATACAGGGAATAACAGCTACGCCTTTTTGAAAGTACTATGACTTACAAGAGCTACATAATGGAGGCCTGACTATGGTGCAAGTGGAGTAAGTAAACCGTTCATGCTGCGGCGGAATAGCCGTGCGCAGTAAGGGGCCTTGCTAAGGTGCACGTGGCCTTCCTCGTCGGAGTTTCGAGTCCTCGCTAGTGGGAGTGTGTGTTGTTCTTAAAATAAGTTAGTTTAAATAGTTTGTAAGTTTACAGACCGATGACCACTGCAGTTAGGTCCCATAACGTTACAAACATTTCAACATTTTTTTGAAACCGGTCACTACATTAATGAAATGATTAAAACACAGCTGCTGGAATTTTATTCAATCTTATAAAATAAGTATGTCATCATTGTCAGATGTACGTATTATTTTGTCCACTCCTTGTTCATGGTTGGCAGAAATAGGTGTCTGTATATAGTTTTACATGTGTCAGGTGTGTTCCAAATAGTAAGCATTGTGGCCTCAATGGAAACTGTAACGGCAGGTTTCTTTCCCATATTTGTCTGGCCTAAGGCTCCTGTAAGTAGCTGACGCATCCGCCATTTTTATTCCTGTAGCTCGTAAGTTGAACATACTGCAGTGCTATAGGAATTGCGTCAAGGCACTTTAGCTCGACATTTTTCGTGGTTGTGTTGTGACGTAAAGTCAGCGCCACACGCCAGATGTAAGAGAACGATCGTGGAGAAGGCAGTGGATGACGTCCGGCAGCCAATCGCACGCCGGCGCCACGCCTCTTGGAGGGTGTATCAGTAGACGCGCGCCCTCTACAAGCGGCTATATCTAGGCCGACATGCGTCTGGACGGGCCCGTCTGAACTCGGCTCCGAACTTGTCAGTCACTAGGTCGCAGCACAGCTAGCATTGTACAGAAGACCACGCCGATAGATGAAGAGAAGAACAGATAAAAGTTGAGTATTTGGTGTAATTTCAGCAAATAATACTTGTATTTCTAATCTGTGAGGATGGTCTAGAAGACTACGCATCCTGCACCGAACCTTCCTCAAACCCAGACTGGGAAGAATTCTCATCAAATAGCGACGAGGATGACTCAACGGGTTGCGTTGTCATAAACTGCTCAAATCATTCAAGAGGTGGCTAGAGTACGTTTTGATTCCCGAGAGATCCTGAGAAAAGAAAAAGATTGGATCTTTTAAAAGTTGGCGGAAAAACGGGGAACCCCGACCGAGCGCACAATTACGTGTTGTAAGTAAATATTATTTGGACTTGAAGCAATATTTAATAGTAAAAATCGTCTGTGATATTCGAACGTAAGATTTGTTTAGCTCTTTTGAAAGTATTACCTATTAGCTACTAGTAATACATCTTAACCGATCCCCATGAACCACAGACATTGCCGAGGTGGGTTCGCTTGCGTGCATCTACGATACAGATAGGTGCAACCACAGCGGAGGGATATCCGTGGAAAGGTCAGACAAACGTGTGGTTCCTGAAGAGGGGCAGCAGCCTTTGCAGTAGTTAACAGGGGCAACAGCCTGGATGATTGACTGAGCTGGCCTTCTATCGTCAGCTTACATGGATTTGCCATGCAGTTACTGCGAACGGCAAAAAGCAAGCGGAAATTACTTTTCCCGAGGACATGCAGCTCTACTGTATGAACCTATAATGATAGCGTCATCTTGGTAAAATATTCCGGCGGTAAAATAGTCCCCCATTTGGATCTCCATGTGGGGACTACTCAGGAGGAGGCCATCTTCAAGAAAAACAAAACAGGCATTCTACGGATCGGATCGTGGAATGTTCTAACCCTTAATCGCGTAGGTAAGTTAGAAAATTTGAAAAGAGAAATGGATAGGTTAAAGTTAGATATGGGAGGGATTAGTGAAGTTCGGTAGCAGGATGAACCGGATTTCTGGTCAGGTGAGTACAGGGTTATAAATACAAACTCAGATGGTGGTAATGCAGGAGTGGGTCTGATAATGAATAGAAAAATAGGAATATAGTATATTGAAAATACACCACATCAAAAAGTTTTGTAGTGACGAATTTTTGAAGATATTTCTATTACAAATACTAAAACTGAAAATATATACTGGGCAAAGTTTAGTTAACGGTTGTGGCAGCGTACTGTGCTGATACAGGCAGCTACCGTTGAATGTTAGTTGTGGTATTTCGAAATTGTAGCCTCGTAACTTGTAGTGTGCAGTTTGAAAGAATAGTACTTGACGCTTTATTACAAAATACACCCTCAATTCAATTTCTTATTAGTAAATACCAACATTGACGCTTATCTGTAAGAGACTATAACGTAACTGCAACAGAATACTGGGTAAATTTTACTTACGGCTGCGGCAGCGTAGTGTGCTTATGTTGGCAACGAAATGTTTGCTTTACAAGGATTATTAAATTACTGACAAGACAAGGGTACTGTTACATACAAAAACTTGTGAACCTTGGAGATGAAACAGAATTATTTTCTTATTTCGTGGCCAACAGAAAGGATTATTTCCCTCGTTCCATACGATTAGGTTTTCAAATAGCATTCAACGGTTGTTGCCAATATCGGCACCGTGTGTTTCTACGACCGTAAACTTCAGATCCTGTACACTAATATTCTTTTTCGTTTTAGCGTTTGCAATACATTCTTAAACTTTGTCAGTAACGGAACAGCAATACATTCACCAATGTGAGTAAAACACCCGAGGTGGTGTATTTGTCACAGCCACTTCTTGCAAGACGGCAAACAAACCTCGCATTTTGACAGTCATTATTCAAATATAAACTTTTATTAACTTAAATTAAAACTTTTATCTAGATGACCAGATTCGACAGAACTAAAAGTAGTACGCAATTTTCATCAGAGAAATATGTATATGTTTCTTCCGCTTTCTTTCTTTATTTGGACATCAAAGAAAACGAGCGATTTTTGTGTCTAATCCACATATTGATGTAAACAAGAGCTGAATGTTGCTCAAAGTAACACGACTAAGGCTCCATGCCGGACACTTCTAAACTAGTTCGCTGAACTTGAACAAAACAACCCTGTTAGCATAAGCTACGTGTTGTGTTTATCATTCGCAGGGAATGAAAACAGTGGATGCGTCAGACTGTGTTTCCAGGAGCTCTAATCCGGCCTACTGAAAAATCAGTCTTTTCTTAGAGCCACGAACAATTATTTACAAATACAATTAGCTTATAAAAGAGGAAATTGTACATACATTAACTGGCTTAAAAGTCAAACAAGGATAATAAATAAACGGAATTCTCGCCCAGGATTCTAAAACAGATGTTCAAATGTTTGTAAACCTATTGAACTAAACTGCTATGGTTTTGAGTTTCTCGAATTACAAACTGTTTAAAGCGAATTAAGGACAACACACAGGGAGGACTGGAACCTGCGATGGCGAGAAACCGCGCGCTTCTTAGCAAAGTGCCTTAGAGCGCTCGACCAGTATTCTAAAATCGCTCGTCACACGGAAGATCTCTCCGCAATTGCCGATCAGCAATTACTAATTACACTACAGTTCAGTAGATCATAATTTACTAAGATTACAGTGAAGTAAATAATGTATAATAATAACTAGTGGAGTAATACAAGAATGTTTACAGCGCTTTATCGTGGTTCTATTAATCTTCACCGGTAGGCCCAGCTAAATCACCCTGTATACTGTGTGTCACTGGAGGCATGGTAAATACTCAGGAATATGGCAGGAAAGATCTTAAAAGCAAAAAAGTCTTGTAAACCTCTTATTAAAATGCATATCTTAAAGGTTCGTGAGACTCTTTGATTTAGTTTCCATGAAACGCATCTCTCTTACTGAAAAAACAAGAGAGCTCGTTTGCTTTTTTAGGTGCACAGTTTAGAGCCCAAGTTTACTAGCATCTGTTTTCTGTTTCTTTTCATCTGCCTCCCCCAAAAATATTGAAGGAAAAGAGCTTACAGTTTCAGAGATTCGTTTCACCGTACCGAAGAGGAAGAGGTGGTTACCGCTGTAAATGAACATAAGCATTTTAAGCACATGCGTGGCATACATTTTGATTCTTCTCAAATTCATGATTATTGGACGTTCTTTCCGGAACATAAGTGAATTTAATTTTCAGGTAAATGCATATACTATTCATTTATCCCAAACGGTGTCCATAACACTTCGAATATTTCAATTTGTGAAGCGACGTTTGCCTTACTATCAAACGCCAGTTTTCAGAGGTGCTGAACTATCCTGCCCTGCCCGGCAGTGAAGTGTCTGCTGGCGCATTAAACTTTCCACGCTCCAAGTTGGAAACAAAGCGCCAGTAAGAATTTGTAGCGCAATTTACTTTACCCCAGGGAATAAGGAGCGGTTGTAAATCTCCGCATCTCGTTTCTTATTTAGTTACTGAGAATACGAAGCACGTCGTCACAGAAAGGAATCGAAATACACTTGACCTGCTCAGGAGGGATCCACTTACATTCATTTGCACATTGTTTCCCTTCTGCAGTAGGGTGAATCAGGCGTTGTGCGTTACGTTTAATATTAGGAATGTTTGTATCACAAACCTGGAAAGAAAACCACAGTTGTTTCCTTATGAAGAAGGATGAAAACTAACTCTCGTCGAGATATAAGTCGCAAGTAGCAAATTTCACGGACTTTTTTCAAATAGTGGTTATCTATATTTACCCGAAAGAATTTTTTAAAAAATACTGTGGATTTCTTCCATAGATTACCGGATAAGTTTCCTGAGCTTCTCTGTTAGTCTTTTCTTAAAGGCCTGTTTCAATTCTAGCACCACTTCCAGGAATTTATTCGAAGTCTGCTTTCGTTCCTAGATCATAAGAGTTTTCTAAGTATTGGAACTAAACTGCAAAATGAATTGAATTATAATCCTATAGGTCAGTTGGTTATTATATATACTGTGTACCGTTTGGGTTCCTTTAAAAAATCAGAAGGAGAAAGGAGAAATATTGGCTTAATAGTTTTGACATATTGATAAAAGTTTTTCGTTGAAGTACGCTTACTGCGTCTGTAGTTGGAGGTTATGACGTTCTCGTCGGCCAAAAACTCGGATCGCACATAAAAAAAAAAAAAAAAAAAAAAAAAAAAAAAAAAAAAAAAAAAGAGAGAGAGAGAGAGAGAGAGAGAAAGATCACGAAATAAATTACGTCGGAAGTTGGATACCAACATCCGTATTTTAACAGAAACATTTATTCCTTTACTACCGTAAGTGGGGTCACTTTGGGACACTTTTTTGGTTATTTTCCATGTAAAGTAGATAAAAATGATTCAATCTAAGATATATTTACTACAATGTTTAGCTATACTGTTTCGTTATATAACAATAAACAAGCACAAACTAAATACTAAAGTATGACCTAATTACAGTTAAAAATAACTGTCTCCAAAACATTGTGGGGTGATTTTATGACAGTCTGGTTTTTCTACTAAAAGTAATAGGAAAATAATACAGTCACAATGTAAACCAATAAAACTTTATTTTAACATCAGGAACAAGTAAAAAAATTAAAAAAATGAATTTTAAATGCTAGGCAGTGCAGCGAAGATCGTAACTGGTAACTGGAAATCCATATGTAGACATGGAAACCGCATGTACCGCAAATCCCATTTCCTCATTGTCTGTAAAAACTTGTTGACGACCCGGTTTTCACACGTGTCCTGGTGTTGTAACTAGAACATTACGGACCTCTTTTGTTTTCAGCCACAGTGTGTTCTTATGAATGTTGTACCTGAGAGAAACAGATAAATTAATATTATGCATTGTAATAACATCTTTTCATAACATATTGGCCGGCCGCGGTGGCCGAGGAGACTAAGGCGCTCCAGTCGCGGTCTGGTGCCAGTACGGTCGGGGGTTCGAATCCCCCCTCGGGCTTGGATATTTGTGCCGTCCTAGTTTGTAAGTAGTTCATAAGTAGTTTGTAAGTTTAGGGACTGTTGACCCCGTAGTTAAGTCCCATAGACTATACAAACATTTCAACATAACATATTGCCCGCGAAAGGCAAAGGTCCCAGGTTCGAGTCCCGGTTCCGGAACACAATTTTAATCTGCCAGGAAGTTTCATCTTTTCATAGTAATTACATTTATGAGGACGTTACTGACCTGCATGAAGCTTCTCTCAGTGATAGGCGTTTCTCCAAAACATGTTGGACAGCTTCTGCCAGAGTTTCCTCAATATAATTGCGGTAAGAACGACTTCCAGTCCTAACATATGTCCTCGGCATGCTAGATTGTTAATATAGTTGGCTGAACTGATAATAAATTGAAAAGAAAAACATAAAATAAAATAAAAAATTTGGAGTGACTTTGTGACAACTGTATCTGTCACATAGTCACCCAGTCAACCTTCGAAATTTTGGTTATGTCTGTATAACTTTACACCAAAAGAATGTATTTAAGTTCTTTAAACATTAAATGATTGATAACAAACATGGTTATTAATATACGTACCAGCAAGTGAGTTGAACGTTGTGCAATACAAAGTTTGCAGGTTTTCTCCTGGGAAGAAAACAACACGTTTTTACTATACCGCTGGTGCAGCTACGACAGTTCGCGTAGAAGTGTAATTGATGACCAACTGATAGCTGAACTTGTTAGGTATACGACAGAATCTCTCATAGTCATGTGGCAAGCGCAGAAATGGCGCAATATTTAAACTCCTCAAAAAAGTTCAAATCTCACAATGTCACCCCAGGCGTCACAAAGTCTCCCACGCTTACGGTACCAGTTTCGGCATTCCATTATGCTATCTTCAGGCCGCTATATCGGAGTATTATGTCCATTAAATAGGGATCAAAATTGGTTGCGTGGATTTCTCTCGGTAAGAACCAACAGCAACAACTGTGACGTTGTTGTTGTCGGTTCTTACCGAGAGAAATCCAAGCAACCAGTTTTGATACCTCTTTAATGGACATTATACTCCGATATGGGAGCCTGAAGATGATATGATGGAATGCCGAAACTGGTAGTAAAGGAACAGATGTTTCCTTTAAAATACGGCTGTAGGTATCCTATTCCCGACGTAACCTTGACCAGCTGCAGTCCCACCACCATCAATGATGGATTCAATAAGACGAAATAAACTGGACCGTAAAATGATGGAACACAAAACAAACATGTTCTTCAATCGGTACTAATAATAGGAAGACGAGGCTGTGGTGCGTAAGCGGTAAGAAAAGACAGCGTTACTGTTGGAGTGTATGAATGAACTATCAAACTTTCCGGCTGGATATCTAAAGTGAGAAAATTGTTAATGTTGAGTTCTGGTCGAAAATCTCAGGTACGCATGCCTCTTGGCTAAAGGAAAGACAATAACCTGGCATTCGTGCGTGGTCAATGTCCTCTTCAATAATCCGGGTGTCTTCCTCGCGTTTCATAACACCTCCAAATTCTAAATGTTTGTAAGGCTTAAGGCACTCAATTGCGGGGATATCCGTCCCTAAACTTACAAACTACTTATGAACTAACTACCTTATACTAAAGACGACACTCACCCCATGCCTGAGGGAGGACTCAAACCTCCGACGGGAACTGCCGTGTAGTCTTTGTCATGACGTCCCAGACCAAGCGGAAATTCTGTGCTGTCTAACCCCACTAGTACTGTAATAGAAATAAAATGAAAATATCTGGGATGAAACAGTGTGGAAGTTTGTGTGTCAGCATAAACGAAATAAGAAACACAAAAATGTTGAAGACATAAGTGTATTTTTACAACACGTGGAAACCTACCCGTCACTCTCCGATTTTTGTGAAATTTGTATATGTTATAAGACATGAAAAACTAAAGGACACGTATTTATTTAGCAGCGGTGAAACATATTTAAAAGTGTGAAACGGCCCCCTTAAAATTGGGACTACAATGGAAAAAAATTGCGATAATTTAGAGATTAGTGAGGCGATTTTAATGATTTTTGGTGAGAGAGTATCTTTTGATAAAAGAGGAAAATCGGCCTAGGTATGTTGAAAGGTGAGTGAAAAGTAGGGGGCTAACTACCCCTAAAATGGCCAATGTTTTTCTGCTACAAAAAGTGTTTTGATTTAATCGAAGTAGAATCTATTAAAACTTCAAAGGGAAGACTGATTAAGAAAAAACTTTGTTGCATTTCTTTTCTTTTTAAATTTTAATATTTGTTGGATAAGCAATCGTCATATTGCAGCACTCGTCTGATACTGCCCATGAAACACCTTGTGAATCTATATTTCTGAACTATTTCATCTGTTTAATATACCGGTATTTAAAGTCGCTCAATCCGAATCTGAAATCAGATTTACATATTTCAATATTGCTGATCCAGCATAGCCGACGAACTCGACAAAATGCTTGAATAGACAGTAACTCGACATCTGACATTCAAACTACTGTAAAAACTACTTTTGAAATAGTAGTGAATAAAAGCGAATAAAACATGTTAAAATGTTTATTGGTTTTAACCACTGGCGTTAGCCTTACTTCGTTGTATCGCGTGGAGGTCATATGGTCGGATTTACAACTGTTCCCACTGCTTGATTAGGGTGGGCCCCCTTGACTTTCACAATTCTCTTTTCGTGTATCAGAACATGATTCACTGTTTGAACGCGTACGTAGAGGTAATGAACGATTTTTGTTGAGTCGATTTTATCGGTAAGTTTACTTGTCAGTCATTTACATCAGCATTCAGCACGGAGGATGACAACTGACTGATTGGTAACAGTAGAAGGTCTTAACTATTCAAATGAATAGTCTGCAAATTAAATCATTGACATACTCTTCCGGAAATATAAAAATTATAAGAAAATAGATTAATGTTAAAATTAAATTAGGGTCCAATAAAGTTTAGTTACAGATTAAAGTTAAAGGTAAGACTGTAGCACCAATACCTTGGGCTACCTAACTACTGAAGGAAGGCAGATGCAAATGACATAGTCCAGCCCTATGGCAAAGGGAGAGGGCCGTAATAAAAATTAATCCCGTTAGTTTGACAGCAGATTCGGCCCTTACAGGAAATGATGAATCGGTATGATATCGGTCGCTGGCTGATCGACCCAGTACTTTACATAAGGTATAAATTAATTGCCAATTTAATTTCCGAACGTGAATTTTCCTCGACAAGTAAGAACCTCCACAGGCGTGTCTGACATCTTGACTCCCTACTGGCGGAGGATGTATATTATTATCAAGTCCCTTTTAATTTATACGTAAATGAAGCAATATGGCGTACTCTTAAAAGGCCCGTTTGGCCGATAGTTTAAATTCGCTTCTTCATCAGCAACGGCGGAGGGACACACGCCCTCGCGCCGTTTGGCTGAAGAACCGCTATTCCAGGGATCCCAACCGCACAGGGCTGTGACTCTATCCTCACGGGCCTAGGGAAGGGCGCAGAAGGCGCGTTGTCAGGTTGGCTGCGGAGGCCCACTTCTTCTCTGCGGAGCCATACAGTCTCTTGGAGTGACGGACACAGTAGTGAGCACTTCTACCCAGTGCTAGTTGAGCGCAGTCATTCTCGTACGCAGATACATTGCCACCATGATGCACAGTAGCGCAGACTGGCAATACCAATAGTGATCATGAATCGTCCTCCGCGCTACGGATCTGTGTAATAACCAGTTCGGGAATATTTATTGCTTATGTTTCCGCCGGGACGAGGAAGCGCGGTCACTGATCAACGGGCGAAAGTGTATAGAATGTTACCTATAGGACTGTAGCCGTTGCCCCTGCCTGGGCTATCCCGTTAACTCTCATGACAACCAATCTACGTAATGTTTCTCAGCGCACTGGCCTATTCCAGTTTAAATTATTTTACTGTTTAATTTACTTTCATTGTGTCTTGGTATTAGTTAGTTCATAAGTAGTTTGTAAGTTTTGGGACTGATAACCCCGTAGTTAAGGTCCATAAGCTATACAAACATTTTGATTTCGTTTTGGTTCTGCAGCGAGACTAGTTATTATTACTTCTATATTTGATTACGAAAGTAACCGTTTTTCATATTTAAGAGGCTACCTCACATTCCTCCTGCTTAAAGGGACTACACAGATAATTATACCAGGTAAACCTATTTGCTTACTTCGTCTGTAACTCCTCCACCGCTGTCCTATTACCAATATCAATAGCACTTGTAGTAGGACAGATTATTGTCACCACTATTATCTTATGTCAGCTCAGTTTCGCAGAATATTATGTTTATATTTTATGTTTTTAAATGATTTTTATGTAATTTTTTATGTTATGTGATACTTAAGAGTTTTCGTATGTTTCTTGTGTTTCATGTGCTGTGACGGCGATTCAACCTACGAGAGCAACATCTTCGACGCCGAGCTCAAGGAGTAAACATCTGGTCATTCAAGTCGCGGGTCGACGGCCATGAGACAAGAAGATGCTGGTCTCTGTGGTTATTGTCGCAGATATTGACATTATTATAGAAATTTCTTGGAAAATCTAAAAGACCATAAAATCAGTCTTTGTGCAACAGTCATTGAGTTATGATCTGTATTGTGAGAGCAATAAATGTCATTGTGTCTCGAAAGTTAACCAAGTGTCAACGATAATTATTTTGATATTTATAGATATTTTACAAGAAATATATTCATTGACAGGAACTGAAGAATTATTTACTGTCAAACCATTTTACAATTTGAAAGAAGACATTTAGGGACAAATAAAGCAAGAAGACTTTTATCAATTTTTAGTATTTTAATCAATCGATTTTATATATCAATTGATCATCAGTAAACAGGACTTGTAAAATCTGTGTCTATAGCATCCAGGACAACTATGAACTTCTGTTCGACAGTTCAATTTTTAAGGGAACTTAAAAACATTTATTTCAAAGTGACAGTTTTAAAGAAGTGCAAACCTAAAATCATATGCTTCTTCTATCTGCGCAAGATCTGTCATAGAAAATTCACAATGTAGGAAGATTACATATTTGGAATATTTTTTTCTTGTTGACGAGCGTTCGACTTTCGGATCCTGAAGTCCGACACCGCACATTAAAATTTTGGTATTTAGTCCCATGCAAGAAGAGGTCGTACCGCCGCACACTGATATCCTGGTTGAAGTGACGGAGTTCGATGCCAGCCACGGTCAGGCAGCAGCAGAAGTACAGGTGAGGTGTTGATCGCCACTTCTCCAGGGGGAGCAAGTAGCAAGCAGCCATTTCCATCAAATTGAACATTTCCAACAGACAAACGGTCTACAAGATTTCAACTACAAATTCCATAAATCACTCACAAATCTTATTCGTCTGCTGTCCGCCATCGCTATATTTTCTATTTATCTATTTTATATTTACCATATGGCGTCTATTCCGAAAGATCAAACGTCATCTGGTCCCGCAGATGTTATTATTTCATAACTACAGAATAAATGACATTAACTGCGAATGGGCGAAGCTGACAATGTGTACCCAGCCGGGATTCGAACCCGGGTCTCCCGCTTTCTAGGCAGTTAGTGGGGAGGGATGGGAAAGTTTGGAGCCCTTACTCTTACGGGAATTAGTACAAAGTGACTACGAGGTTTAGTACTCTGGGAAGGGTAAAGCTGGAAATTTGTGTCTGACGGGAAGCATCGTTACGTAACCCTTGCAGGAGTGGTGATCACTGTGTCCCCAGTGATGTAGTGGTAAGTGCAACTGCCTAGAAAACGGGAGACTCTGGTTCGAATCCCGGCTGGGTACATAGTTTCAGCTTCGCCCATTCGTAGTTGATGTCGTTTATTCTCTGAGTATTTTATATTTATAATCATGTTCCGCAAAACTAAATTGAGGAGCAAGTCTCCATACACAGCAAATTCTAACAACAGAGTAGTAATAGATAAAGTGAAACGCTTAACAACTCTATTTACACGTTAGGCCCAAGAATAAGTCAAAAGAACCATGAACTCTTCGACAGCATGGGAAGAGTGAGCCAGGAGGAAACGTTTCAGTTTAGGTTTCAAAGTGTATTGATTACTGCTAGCCTTACCGAATTCTTGTGTCAGTTTATTAAAGCGGGTGGACAATTTACTGCACACCTTTCTGCAGAAGGATCAAGAAGGTGTGATGCAAATGTAGATTAAATTTTTCTCTCCTATTAACTGAGTGAAAACTGCTAACTATTGGGAATAGCCAAATATTATGGACAACAAAACGACATTCAAGATATGAATTTATTGAGAAGTCAGTGTCAGAATTCACAGGCTACCAAACAGAAGTCGACAAGACGTGCGCGAGCCTATCTCACATACTACTCGAACCGCCCCTCTCTGTGCAATAAAATGTTCAAACCTTTGTAAACATATTGGACCAAACTGCTATGGTCATCAGTACTTATACTGACAAACTAATTAAACCAGCTTGCATTAAGAGCAACAAACACGCACCCATGTCCGAGGGAGAACTCGAACTTGTTCCATACAAAAGATATATTTTTTTCATGCAGATTGTAAATCTGCAGTAAGAAATAGGAGTTTCTATGGTTCCTATTTAAGATTTCACACTCACTCCTCTCTCCAGTCCCCAAGAGAAGTGCATGTGGTCGATCTGCATGTTATTGGATGGCCCACTTCGAGGTGAATAACTTTTAAAACAATTTTTTTTAAAAAATCCGATTTGTATGTTTCCTAATGTTTCGAAAAACAGTTTTAAATGCCTCAACTTGCATGAGAACATACCAACATCGCTATCCCATCAGATTTCCAGTATTTACACAGCACTCCACAATAGGATTAAACAAACAACAAACTAATAACAGTTCACGATATTATACAAACACTCGCTAAGAAGCAAAACACTGCAACCGGTCACGACAAAATTACTAGCCATTTTTTTGCATAAGGAGAACAACCATTATCAATGTCAATTTCATGAAGAGTCAACCAAAATATGGGACCCTGCTACGTGTATCTTGCGAAGCGAGCACAAGGATAAGATCAGAGAGATTAGGGCCCACAGAGAGGCAAACACGCGTTATTTTTCCCCCGAACAATACGCAACTAGAAGTGACAATGGTACGCAATGTACCCTCCACCACACACCGTGACGTGACTTGAGGAGTACGAATGTAGACGTAGGGCAACACCACGTTAGCCCATGTTACGAGGCCCGATCAGTCATTCATCCACACTGTTGGCCCTGGGCTGTCCACAGATACCCCTCCTCTGAGATTGCATTTAGCCTAGGACGATCTGTGGCATCTAGGCATTATCTGTGATATTTTGAGCCGATAATGTAAACTGTTACTTGATAATTATTGTTCATGAAATAGTGATGCTTAACACCTACAATGTCATGGGGGTAATATTACATTGTGTCTGTCGGCAGTGCAAAGAATGATATGCCCTTAATATTTTGGGCGACACTCCTTCGTCAACCCCTAGCTCCTGCGTGTGATATTACGGCTCCAGCATATCTCAATCGTTCTGATCTCTGCCACTTGGAAGTGACACAAAGTGTCTGGCTATTTGAAGTGTCGGTTTGGGTGCAACCCTTCATCCAGTTTTACCATAGAAACAAGAAACAATTAAAATTAAAAAAATCTATCTTGAAAGTTTATTATTATTGTTAAAGTACATTAACTTTCCAATTCACACAAATAAATAGTCTGTAACATGCAAAAATAACCTTTTTTTTTATCACGAAAACAGATTCAGTAGTTTTGATTGTGGTGATAAAATATTACAAGGTAAAATAACGTAACTAATATACATTTGAGTGGAAATAATAAGCTTTATCGGTGCCTAAGTAAACCGTATTTCTGATCATTACAGAGTCTAGCCAAAGAGGCTAATAACTGTAATAACGGTTGACACTATGAGAGGGGCGACACTGGTATAAGTAGATTTACATTTATGACTAAAGTTCAGATGGTTAATGTTTTGTGGGAAAATAAATTAGTAGAATTGCAGTGACCCCGTCTGTGATTCCTTTTCATGTTAATCATTAGTATAATCTGTATACGAGGGTTGTTCAAAAAGTAAGGTGATTTTTCAAATTCTGTGGGTGACGTACATTCGGTTATGGATTATTTTTGTTACGTTGGCACACATGACGTGAACATTTGTTGACAGTTTCAAGTGTACAGTATACTTCATTTGTTTTGACAAATAGAGAGGTTATACGTGTTTTACTATGATCGGCGATTTTTATTACTTAATCAGATTTTGTGTGAAAAGTGGAATCAAGTGTTCTAAAACACTTCAAATCTTCACAGTAGCATACGCAGACTATACAGTAAATAAAGGAAATGTTTACAAGTGGTACAGGCTCTTCCAAGATGGCCGAGAAGATGACAATGGCGAACCTTGTTCAAGACGCTTCAGCACACAAGCAACAGTTGATAACGTCGAAGCTGTGAAGAAAATGGATTTGAAAAATAGTCGAATACCCGTAAGAGAAGTTTGTGAGGATGTTGGCATATATGTCGGCTCGAGACATGCAATTATTTCGGATGGTTTTGGCATGAGACATGTGTCATCGAAGTTTGTTCTAATAACTCTCGATACTGATGAGGAGAACCGTCGCATGAGCATCGCCCAGGAGCTCTTGAATGACGTCAATGAAAATCCTGACTTTTTGAAAGGGACATAACTGTTGACTAACTATGAATTTACCGTTATGCCGTCGAAACCAAAGTCCAGTCGTCCCAATGGAAGTATCCCGGAGATCCAAGAGCGAAGAAAGCACGCCAAGTTCGAGCAAATTTCAAAGTTTTGCTGCTTTTTCATCACCACAATGCACATGCTCACTTATCGTTGCTGTTGAGAGACTATTCTGGCCAAAAACAGTACGACAAATATGCCTCAGCCAACATATTAATCGTATTTGGCTACCTTCCATTTTTTTCCTTATTCCCGAAACTGCAACGGTCTATGAAAGGACGAAGATTTCCAAACGATTGAGGAAATAAAAACTGCATCACTGGAAGTACTTACGGCTGTGCCAAAAAGTGCTTATGAGAAGTACTTCGAGTATTGGAAGAAGCGGTAGCACAAGTGTATTGCATCTGAGGAGTTACTTTGAAGGGGACAACCTAAATATTGATGAATAAATAAATACATTTTTCATAAAAGTATAAAGTCACTTTACTTTTTGAACATACTTCAGACACTTGTAAGTGAAATAGGCTGTATGTGTGTATGTATGTATGTATGTATGTTCCACATCTTCTACGAAACTACTTGACCGATTTCAACCAAACTGGGTACACATGTTCCTTACTACCAGGCGACAATCGCTGTTGGGGTAAGAACCACCTACGGCACATACGTAATGAGATATGACATCATAAACAATAGCAGTCGTGAAAAACGGCCGCATCATGCGATAATATTGTATATCTGCTCCTAAACTAATTGACACATTTCAACAAAATTGGTACAAATATTCTTTAAGGTTAGGAATTATTTACTATGGTTGTAAAAACCACCTACGATACATTGTTAATACGATATCACGTCATAAGCAATGAAATCTGCACCATCTAGCGGCGCGTGATAGCGTGATTTTATTCGTCAACTCTTTGACAATGAGAGCAATTAGCGACTTGCAATAAACTTCTAATATAATTTCTCGCTGACAACCCCAACAAAACGATGAAAGGAAAATCTTTTATCGCTTACTACTTTTCCGATGTTCATGATGTATCTATGGTATTTGGCATGACGTTACAAGTAATTACTTCTACACAGTAAATTGTATTCGCGAGACATTTAGAGAGTACACAACATACCACTCAATATTCCTTTGATATTATATCATAGTTCGACATATAGTTCATGAGATATGAAGTCATAAATTTAGTTCAGGAAAAACCGCATCATCACGCATGAGGTTTAGATTTATTACATTTTTACTGGTAACACCATTCAAGATATATTTTGCATACATTAAGCACATACACCACTGAATGTACCCTCGTATTTACATCATAGTATAACACATATTTCAGGAGATATAACGGCATAAACAAATTTACGAATAACTGCCACATCATGCACTTTTTTTCCACATCTCCTCCTAAAATAATGGACCTATTTCAACTAAAGTTCGTACAAATATTGCTTACTATCAAGAAAACAATCGATGTGGGGTTAAAATCTACATACGACAAATAGTAGAGGAGATACGACGTCGTGAACACTGCGTCAAAGGAAACCTTCCCACGATTCTGACAAAACTACCTACGACACACAGTTCAGGAGGTGTGACGTCGAAAACAATGATCACAAAAATTTTCCCGTCACAGGTATCCATAAATATTGTTTATAATCAGGTTCTGATTTAAATTAATTTTATAAATAATTTGTGTTTTATTACTATTGTTGTTTCTTTGGATACTGCAATTAAGATTTTGTGCATTATTTGTTTTACTGTTTCATAATTTCTAAGCCGTTTTCATGGATACGTGAAGATGATATCTTTTTCGAGTTTTTATTTGTGTTTCTAAAATAAGACTGGGAAATGCATAAATACCAGGGTAATGTCGGGTTTTGCAGCCTGTAAAAATACAAAGTCACCTTTCTTTTTGAATACACCTTGTGAATTTGAACAAGTGAAATGGTACATTCGAAAAAATGGGTCCTAAGATTGTGAAACGAAGTTGCCTCGAAACCTATTACCACTTTTTCTTAAAAATAGTCACCTTAGCTTTTGAACATACCTTGTACAGTTTTAGTAGTGAAACGGTACATTCGAAAAAGTAGGACCTAAGATTGAACCTTATGGAACGAAGTTTCCTCGCAAACTTGTTACCACTGAAATGGTCGCCATAATCCCTGTGGGATGTACGAGTTATCCCAAACTATCGTTTTTCAAGGGTCCGCACGGAACTGCAGTAAGCGGCGACGTTAGAAACCCGAGGAGAAACTAGAACTGCAGCGAGCAGGGGACGTAACAGGAGCGGGAGCGGCAGCTGCAGCGGCAGGTGGATTTCTCTGGTGCGCCGTTTCGCAACGGCGGACGCCAAGGCTGCACTCGGCGGGACTGGGGCCTTGGTATTTCCCGCACAGTGCGGTAGGTTAGTACTGCGGCGCGACACAATGCCAGCCGGCACACTCTCACCAGGGCTTCCCGGCGAAAGGGGGGGATGAGAAAAAAAGAAAGAACACGCCGGACGGACCGTAATTGTGTTCCGAGGCGACGCCGCGAGTGCCTGCGTTTCTGGGAACTGCGCTCGCGCCTACCGCACTAGTCGGCCGACCTCGTCTTTTTTTTATACGACAGGGAACTAGTCGACCCTCTTGGCAAACGTCTGCAGTAGCAGCAGTGATGCCTACCGCAGAGAGCATGTATTTATACACGATGAAGCGTTGAATGAACGGGAGTACCGAAGCTGGAACTTGAATACGAGTCTTCCTTTCAGTAACCGGTTGAGAGAAAGATGAAATAGAAGAGTGAAGAACTGGATTAATAGTGAAGGAGCAATGCTTCAAGGTTTATTCTGAGCCAAACTGAAAGAAGAAGCGGCAAACTCTTAGATGAAAAATTAAGACCCAAGATAGATCCTTGTGGACCACACATTCCTTAAAATCGTTACTTCTCAGATGTGTTCCATTATTGGACAGGGGTTCAGGAAACTGTTAATAATATATAGGCCACAGATAGTGATGTGGCTGTACATTTATTTACGCGTTTTTAAAAGCATCATCATCATCATAATTCAGGCATTGGGTAAAGCTTCATACTAAACGAACGGCGTTATAGCCCTCTTGAGTATAGTTCAGCTGGCTACGACGCCATACATTCAGTATGAAGTTTTGCCTCAGGCCTGGCTTCTGAGTAAGTGAACGTATAGTCTGATACTAAATTGTGGCTGATATATTATTAACAACATACCTAATCGCAGTAGTTAAAATTGAAATTCATGAATATGGGAGCATATCTCAAGAGAGACTATATAATGCCTCCAGAATGGAAGTAGGAGGCTAGGTATTGGCAGAAGTGTAGTTGTGAGGACGGACCGTGAAGCGTGCCGGGATAGTTCAGACATTAGATCGCTTGTCCGCGAAAGGCAAAAGTCCCAGGTGTAAATCTATCAGGAAGTTTTTTATGCCATATCTCATTTTCTCAGGTGGTCGCCATAAGTCTCAGAAAAAGTAATTCCACAGGATGCAGAACCACCCAACACAAAAGAAAGGTTTCCTGAACACCTTGGTACACAGAGCAAGCATTATTTCAGATGAGAACCACCTCCGCTCCAAAATTAACCATCCGATTATGGTCTTCAGAAGGAAAGGAAATTCATCCATGTCGTCCAGGTGACCTAAAACAAATAGACCAACATGCGGTTCAAACAAATCAATAGGACCAACACATCATGTGTCTTCAATTTTGTGGCGCTACAGCTAGTAAGAACATTGGAGTCCTAAACAGGCATGAAATTATGTCTTTCTGCCACCTAGGAAAATTAAAGAAATCCTACAATCCTTAAAATACAATCTTGACCTCAGAGTGCCAGGGATTTATAGGACTATTCTCGAGTGTGGCAAAAATTATAAGGTGAAATCCATACTACACTGTCAGAAGAAAAATTAGTACATATGAATAGACGACATCGATATTTATACAATGTAGGCAGTTTCCATCTGAGGTACAGTAGATGTACTTGTGATGGTTCTAGCGTCATCCACCGACAGAAAGTGGTGTGGCTGCCTGACTGTCATCTGCGTGGATCCTTTGATAGGGGCGGTTGTGCAACACCACGAAAGCCGGCGCTCAGCATGGCTTTTCAGCTGGTGTAAAATAGAATGTGATGGGAGAACAAGAAAATGGTAGGCCGGTCTGTAATTTTGTTCTGAATCATAGTGGGACGCATTCCTGGGAACTGTGTCAGTGCGAACCACAGCGCTCTTACGACTTAGTCCTTTTTACACAACAAGGATCAACTGGCTTCCCTGGGCAATTGTAAAGCAGTTGTGCCAGCCGTGGTGGGCGAGTGGACAGGGCGCTCCAGTCACGGTCTGCACGGCCACTACGGTCGGGGGTTCGAACCCCCTCCCCTCGGGCACGGATATTTGTGCCGTCCTTAGTATAAGGTAGTTCTTAAGTAGTTTGTAAGTTTGGGGACTGATAACCCCGTAGTTAAGTCCCATAACCTATAGAAACATTTGAACATTTTTAAATCAGTTGTCACGCCAACCGCAAAGAATATATAGTTGTGCAAACAGGCATTGAAAGAAAATTTGTTGCAAATCTGTGACTCGAACATGGGTCTCCTCTTACCAGAAGAAGGCCTCAGACACAGCAGCAAATCGATTAGACTCAAATTTGACAAGTGGTTTGTGTAGAACACAAAACAAAGGAGTCTTAGATATTTTGGGTCCAAAGCTTCGCCGTTTTTTAGTACTACCCCTAGAGATTATGACAAGCATTCGACTCAAAATTGACGGAGTAAGTACATAACGGCAAATAGAATATTTTTCATTACTATCTAGAAAAGCATACTTTTACTGAAATTGAGGAAAGCATCATTTACAACTGTCGGTAGTGTAGTCACATGTGAAAGCCTTTCGTCGACAGCGTATTCTTTCCAGCGCCTCGCTGTTAACAAGGATCGCGTTTTGCCTACCAGTGGTCCTTTGTGAGGAATTCGCAGCACTCTTACACGGAATTGTTTTCATCTGATGAGGCTTTAAAGTTTAATTATTGACTAAAGTACCTAATGTGGGAAATTTGTTTGCCTATCTTATTATTATTACGAGGATTGGAATTTAAATAGTGGCAACTATTTATTCACTACCAATACAAAAGCGTTGCATGTTTACGCCTGTTACTATCCTTCAAAGTAGTCACCAGCGTCGTATAGAATCCGTTGCCAGCGATGTGGGAGGTATAGTATAGCGTTAGCAGGGCCAGTTCTGTTGATGTGCGAATGTAGCGGTCTACAGCCTGTGGAATCTCTGGAAAAATTCTGAAGCGAATGCCACGAAGTGTTTCCTTCATCTTCGGAATCAAATAAAGGTCGCAGTGACTTAAGTCCGGGGAGTGTGCTGGATGGTGTATTGCTTCCCAGTCACATCGACCGATCAGAACACCGTCAGCTTGCGCTGTATGCGCCCGCGCAAAAGAATGGGTGAATTTCGCAGAAAGAGTTGCCGTTTCTTACGTCCTTGTGACTTTGATTTGATTACAAAGATGAAGAAACCACTTCATGGTGTTCCAGAGATTCGACAAGCAGTAGCCTGCTCCATTCGTACCATCAATGGAACAGGTTCTGTTAACGGTAAACTACGTCTTTCACATCTCTGGTAACTACTTTGAAAAACTGGAATAGGTGTAAACATGTAGCGCTTTTCTATCGATAGTGAATATGTAGTTGACACTATTTAAGTTCCAAACGTCGTACGTACTGAGTTGCGTATCTTATTAAGCCTCCTATCCTTACGAATTCTGATTCGAAAAAACTACAGTTTGAGGAAATGAAAGCCCTACAGTTTTCTTGAGATTCGAACGCGGGTTTCCGATGTGCGCGACCGTACCCCGTCTGGGGTTCGAATCCCCCCTCAGGCATGGATGTTTGTGTCGTTTTTACTATAAGGTTAGTTCATAAGTAGTTTGTAAGTTTGGGGACTGATGACCCCGCAGTTAACTTTCTTAAACTTCACAAACATTTGAACATTTTGAATGTGGGTTACTCACTTCGCAGTTAGTTACCATGGCCGTTGCGCTGTCTTCCTCGCTCCTTTCTTCTCTCTTCTGCTAGATAGGTCTTCTCGCGCTTGGTAGTTCCTGCTTTCTCTCTGTTGGCCACCGCGCCGACTTCCATCGGCGGTCTCAGCGAAAAACGTTTACCAGGAGCATTCACAAGCGGTAGTGTGTACATACACGAATTATGAAAATTTATGATCGAAAACACTAGTTTTATAGCATCTATTAACATTTTAGGTTAGTACCTGATTGGACGTAAACTTTAATAATTAAAATAAATAAAAATTAGTACGCCTAAAATTCTCTAGTGATCTTCCCAGCTAAGAATTAAGCAAATGTTTTAACGAAAATTGTAATTTTATAGTACCTAAAGTTCTTAACCTAAATCTGACTGTTTCTAATTATTAAAAATCCAGTCAAAAAATTTGTATGACTAAAACTACTTTTCTGGTTTTCCCGGCTTATTTGTTTGCATCTGCGAACAAACGTGAGTCAGACGACTATGGCATACACCAGGGTGTTCTAGCTCGCACTGCCGGTAGGGCACGGAGAAGTCCTGTGATTTGCCTCTGGTGCCTTCCTGCCCTGTCAAAACAGCCTGTGTAAAACACCTGCACTGTCATCATTGAATCGGTCAGCTTGCTGCTTGCTGCTTAATTTGCAACCAGACACATTCCCATTGAATAACTAATACAAACATATTGTAAGTTAATTATGTAATTATGCTAAGCAGAACTAGTACGTAAATTTTTCCACATAGTATTTCTAATTTTTTTTTTTTTTTTTTTTTTTTTTTTTTTTTTTTTTTTTTTTTTTTTTAGGTACGTTCTGAACAGAGGTCGCATAATGTCAGACAAATTAAAAATAAATAAATAAATAACATGAGTCAAACTTGAAACAAACCTTTATAACTGTACCAAATGCAACAAACAAAAACTAATTTCACCTTGACCTCTGTCGAGCCATTGTTGCAGCAAACGCACCATTCAATGCAGTTGAAAATAGCCAATTCAAAGCTTTTCTTGAGAAATAGTGTCACCACAACATTCCATCAGAATCCACTCTCAGAAAGAACTATTTATATACTTTACATAAAAATACGTTGGCCACGATAAGGTAAGATATAGGAGATTCATACATGTGGATCTCTGTCCTTGAGACAACTGACAGACAAGGTCGATATATGGGTAATTTGATTGTTGGAAAGTTAGATCCTGACACTCCCTCTGTACCTCACTTGATGTGCAGCAAAGACCTGAAAAATACTAACCAAGAAACAGTTGCTCACTTTTTTAATAAAGCTCTAAATTTTTTTCCCTAACAGTCTAGATCAAAATAAAGTACTTGTAATCTACACTGATGCAGCCGCATACATGACTGTTGCAGTTAAACTGCTGAAAGTATTTTACCCAGCCTTGTTCCATATCACATGTGTTGCCGATGCCTTGAATCATGTAGTTGACACGATATGACTCGATTTCCCACATGTAAACAAACTAGTTCCAACCATAAAAAAGGTTTTCATTAATGCACCTACAAGGATCCATTTATTCAGAGAGGAACTTCCCGACGTACCACTTCCACCAGAACCCATACGTACTCACTGGGGAACGGGGCTACAGGCCGTGGAATATTACAGCGAGCATTTGGAAGACACTAAAAACATTCTTCTTCAATTGCCGAAGGAGGCAGTGAGTATTACTTCAGCTAAAGATGTTCTAAAAGACCCAAAAACTTCCTACGACATTTGCATACATCAAATCTCATTATGCATTTTTGGTCCCTATTATTAAGTCTATTAGTGTTCAAGGAACTCAGTCCACATGCAACTGCGAATGATAGGTGACAGAAAAAATCAACGCATCCTAGGTTCTGTTGGTATGAAAGTTAGTAACAAACTAAAGACAGTGCTACAAAAAAAAAACTAGGAATGATCACCCCTCTGCACAGTGGCTCACATCTTATCAAGTAAATCAACAGAACATGAGACTGCAGTCCCATTGCGTCTAATACCGTCATTTAAATATGATCCAGTGACATCCGTAGCTGTGTAACGCTCATTCCCAGCATATAATATGCTATTAACAGACAAGAGATGAAGTTTCTCAGCGGAAAATCTGGAGAAAGTGTTAGTTATTTACTGTGACTTCAATTATGGACATGGACAATAAAGCAATGAGAATTTTTGTCAATCTGTTTATCTTTCTAGACAATAAAATTTCAGATTTTGGTCGCCTATTTTTTTATTTTTATAACTCATTTTTGTAGTTGATAAAATCCTTTTTAGGTACCTAATTTAAGATTTTTAGAACTTAAAAGTCCGAGGTCTAGTAAAAACCTCTGAGGACGATTTTCTCAAGAACGGTGTGGTGTTGAGATAAAAGTCAAGAGTTCTGCACTTTAGGTTATAAGCAAGCGAGTTGCCAAATTTGAGTGGAATCGTTTGACAATGTCTGACCTTCACCTTGTTAGCTATGAATTTGAGGGTAAGAGGAATGAAAAGAGTGAACAACTGAAGTAAAAGTGCAAGTGGAAAGCTGTGATACTCAGCTGGTAGGAACTAAAGAAGAAGTGGAAAGACTCCGATAAGAATAAGTACGAACCAGGTATCGCCTTGTGGAACACAGTTCCCTCGATTCCGTTATCTCTCAAATGGTCGCTACAAACATCAGAATCAATTTGTAGCAGTCAGCCATTGTGGCAATATCAATAAGGAGTAGAGTAATGACAACAAATACTTATTTTACAATTCTGAATTTTTGTATTATGACATGTTAATCTATTAGTTAAACTCTGCTAACGCTTGATAATGGTAAACTAATCGAAACTGGTAGCATTGAGAAAAAATAACCAACTATGGTAATATGTAGTTTTGCAATTATGTGAAAGCTGTTAAACCCCACCTATTCACCTTTCTAAATTTTTGAGTCGTTCCGCACTAGGCAGAACAACCGAACACATAAAAAGCTATGCTCAACACCTCAGTGTCTAGAAATGAACATGTAAGGAATATTTGGGGTCAACGTTCCGTCGATAGCGTGTTCGTTAGTGACGAAACGCGTGCTTGGATTATTTGGTTAAGGAAACACTTATATATACCTGGAGTGATTTAGGGAAATCACGGGAAACCTCTATCTGGATGGGCGGAGTGTATTTGAACTACTGTGCTCCCGAATTCAAGTCCAGTACAGGGATCCCACATAGCAAAATAAAAGTAAGGGGTAATACAGGTATTATAATTTCGACCCTTGAATGGTATTTCCAGTCGCTCCGCTGCTAGAAGGTAATGTTGGTGCCACCTGCATGGGTTTTGTGAACGGTAGTTTCTAGATTAATAAATCAGAATCAAAATTTTACGATTTGTCCAAACAGAATTCAAAAGGGACAACATACGCGATACAACAGCTTTAGTTCCTGGAATCCAAGTAGATAATTCTAGAAGTTTATTAAGGTTTTCAAGTGATACTCCTTGTTTAAAATCGAATGTTTGTCATTAGGCGCCAGCACCATTTCAATGTAACTCGTACAATTTTTGGGAAAATACGAATGAACTGTTTTGCAAGGTACTCCGCAAAATCTCATTCTGCGTGTTTCTTATTTTTAATATATTCTTCAATATTATTTCTTAGCCATGGTCGACTGAAACTGTAGATTTACAAATAACAGAACACACTTTACCCATGTAATTTTCAATGCTATAAACGGAAGAAAATACGCGTTTTAAAACACCCGAAAACTCGTGCTTTCTCTTTGGTGGTATCAAAATATCACAGAGAAACAACGAATCCTCTCCCGACACTCTCACACATGTATAGATACCTCCTCACACACATCTCACTAAAAGACATCGACCCCATTGGAAGTGATCAGCAAGCTACCCTTGCTCGAATTACGGTGTACCAAATCAAATCCAAACCAAACCACCACTAAACATCTCGTCAAATTCAGAACCATTCCCATGTAGAACAGAATGTACTCGGTGCCCAAATCCACACGCTAATCTAAAACAATGATTCCAGCCTTTAAAATCCTGATGAAAAAGTTTACACAGATGCAATCGCTAGTCAAGTGTCATTCTGAACACTCTGCTATGATCCTCCCGTTGTATCTACACGTGCTCTTGCCCTACCTTCCTATGTATACAGAGAATTCCTTCGGACTTGTGATTGTGGCACTTACGCCACCTGTAATTTCAGCGACATGTACGCAGAAGAAGCTGCAAGCTAAACGACGTCCTAACTAGCACTTGATACCCACTAAACTAAACGAAACACCTATATTTCCACAAAGTATTGGGAAACAACCCCATTCCAATCTTTCCCAACCTTCACAACAAGAGTCCACTTCCTGACAAAGTCACCAAAGCCAAACACTTTGCATCGTACCTTCAAAACACATTCACCATCCCACATGGCACCGATTTTCATCACTTAATAGATCCAAATATACAGAGTCAGACACTTAAAACTGTTTTTCGGAATATTTGGAAACATACAAATTGAATTTTCAAAAATTTGCAATAAAAGTTGTTCAACTTCAAGAGCGACGTCCATTACGATACACCTTGACTTCCCTGCACCAGTCGTTGATAAACGGTAATATCTCGAGCAAGTGCACATCGGACACTTTCTCTAGGTTTAACACTTCCAGCTTCAGCAAACAGTTTGACAATACTGCGAGAAATCGTTGCAAAAGGAACAGTCCTCTCAGGGGACAAATTAGCGTACCTTTGACGAGCTTTTTCAATAAATAATGTTCAAATGTTTGTAGAGCTTATGGTACTTAACTACGGGGTCATCAGTCCCTAAACCTACAAACTACTTATGAACTAGCTTATATTAAAGACAGCACAAACATCCATGCCCGATGGGCTATTCGAACCCCCGACCGCACCGGCCGTGCAGACCGTGACTGAAGCGCCGCAGTCCACTCGGCCACTGCGGCCGGCACGAGCTACTTCAACAATTGTGTTAGTCTCAAAGTACTAGAAAATGATATCTACTCTTTCGGCAACCGTCGACATCTTGGAATAATTCCGTAGAGATGTGTACAATCCGACTGATTTAAGTACATCGATTTGTCTGCAGTCTGACCATATACTAAGAACATTATCAATCTCTCTGCTTCATTCCATTGGGAAAAGTGTCACATAATAGGATTATCAAAAATACCAAAAACTGTACTTTCATTTACCAAATCAGATATGAAATTATTATTATTATTATTTAATGCGATTACAGCACCATCACCATGTGGTCGAGATGTATGTTAATGGATGACCCACTTCGATGTGAACAACTTTTAAAACAATTTTTTAAATTCGAGTCATCCGATTGGTATTTTTTCCAAATGTTACGAAAAACAGTTCTAAATGCTTCACCTTGCATGTGGACGTATCAACACCGCTATCCCATTAAACTTCCAGTATTTACACAGTACTCCACGAACAGGTCTAAACAAACCAATAACAATTGATGACCTTATGATAACACTCGCTAAAAAGCAAAATACAGCAACCGGTATTTATTAGCCATTTTTTATTCTTAATACAAACAACCTTTATCATTGTGTATGTTACCACAGATACGTAAATAAAGTTTCACGTATTATTCCATTTCAATGTATTAGGATCCTTAGGAATTTATTGAAGGACAAATATCATGTCTATTTATCTGTTACTGTCAAATTTTATGCCACTAGAAAGTGTTCCCCATCGTAATACGATTATAATTTAAATTTTGAGTATAAACTGTAGATTTCAATCAGTGCTCTTTATCTACATCATCTTGGCATGTATTCAGTCCATATAAATCATATTAGTAATAGTTTTATTAATCATTGGCTTCTTAAAATCAATGTTATATCATGGTAACACAGATGTGTACTGTACGTATAAAACCCTGGTCGAAAGTAAGAGACGACCTGATGGCCCTAATCTGATTAGGATAAATCCAAACTCATACGACAAACGAGAAAAAACTCTGTTATGTTTTCACGACTAAACCGCTTACCTTTTTTGATGGAATTAAGTATGGAGATAGCTTGAACGCTGAAGAAGAACACCCTCAAAATGTGGGTAATTAAATATATTTGTTGATTTTAGGTACGTAACACGAAATAAGGGACAGCTGACCACCAAAGTTTCTCTTATAGCTTCTGAGACGTTTGGAGAATCCTTGGAAAAGCTATGCATTCTATTTAAAAATGCATACTCCCAAGCATCAGCTGTTTGTTATATATATAACTGTTATATTTATAACTTTACCGATTTGGGTTTTTAACCATCATCAAAAATGTAAATTAAACAGACTGATTACGATGGTACATTGTCTGCCACCTTATCCATCTCACTCAATAAAAGATAAGTTAGGAAAAAAAGCAAGAAGAAAGTCAGGAAAAAATAAAGTTAGGAAAAATAGGAAAAAATAAAGTTAGGAAAGGTAGAAAAATAATAATAAAAATAAGTAAAAATAAAATAAATTGACGGGATATTGTAAGTGGTGACACACAGTTGTAAGGAAGACATGGATACATGATAGTGGGTGGGGAAGGAAGAGGGGAGGTGGGGATGGGGCGAAAGACGTTAACCATAGGGTACAGGAAGTTATCTTAGTTTGAGGCCAGTATGGTTGCAGGGCCGTAGAATGTGTTGAAGGGACAACTCCCATCTGTGCAGTTCAGAAGAGCTGGCGGTGGAAGGGAGGATCCAGATGGATCGGGGGTAGTGAAGTAACCATTGAAATCCAGAGTGCTGTGCTCAACTGAATGCTGTGCCACAGGGTGGTCTATCGTGTTCTTTGTCACAGTTTTCCTGGGGACATTCATTCTGACAGACGGCTGCTTTGTCGTCATACTGATATAAAACGCTGTGAAATGATTGTAGCAGAGTTGTTACATTACATGGCTGCTTTCACAGGTAGCACGACCTCTGATGGCGTAGGATAAGCCTGTGGCAGGATTGGAAGTGCTGGGTGGGTGGATTGGGCAGGTTTTGCATCTGGGTCTTCCACAGGGATATGGTCACTGTGGTAAGGGGTTGGAGTTGGAGATGGGAGTGGCATAGAGATGAACTACAGTGTTGGGACGGCGATGGAACTCCACTTTAGGAGGGGACGGAAGGTTCTAGGGGTAGGATGTCTCTCACTTCAGGACATGATGACAGATAATCAAAGCCCTGACGAAGGATGTGATTAAGTTGTCCCAGTCTGGGATGGTATTGTGTGACAAACAGGACACTCCGTTGTGACTGATTACTGGGTTTGGGAGGAGGATTGGTGGTGTGTGGGATATGGCACAGGAAATCTGTTTGTGTCCTAGTTCAGGTCTTTGTGAGGCCTTCGGAATAATGGGTGTCCTGGCCCTGAGTCCAAATCATGAAAATTCCATCAATGAACCTGAATCTGACCAGGTGTTTGGGGTTTTGGGAAGTTAGGAAGGTTTCCTCTAGACGGCCGTTAAATAGGTTGGAGTATGAGGATGCCATGAGGATGCCATGGCTGTGCTGCGGATTTGATTGTATACTTTTCCTTCAAAGGAGAAGTAATGATTTGTTAGGATGTAATTGGTAACTGTAATAGGGAATGTGGTATTGGGCTTGAAGTCTGAAGGACATTGAGAAAGGTAGTGTTTGAGAACAGCAACACCATGGGCATGTGTGATATTTGTGTACAGCGAAGTGGCATCAAAAGTGACAAGGAAGGACCCATGAGGTAAAGGGGTGGGGATGGTGGAGAGTCTGTGAAGGAAGTGGTTGGTATCTTGGATGTGGAAGGCTAGGTTTCGAACAATTGGTTGGAGGTGCTGGTCAACAAGGGTTTAAATTCTTTCTGTGGGTGCACAGTAACTAGCCACAATTGGGCGTCCAGGATTGTTAGGTTTATGATTTTTGGAGCACGTAAAATGTAGGTGTGCGGGATGTTGTCGGGGTGAGGAGAGAGATGGCTTCGAGGAAGAGGTTCTGGAAAGGGTCATAAGATTTTAGTAGGGATTGTAGGTCATTTTTAACTTTTATGATGGGGTCGTCCTGGCACAACTTGTAGGTGGAGGTATCAGACTTAGGTTGGGATCTGTCAATAAAATTCTTCAGGGTTTTTGGCCGCATTGTCAATTTATAAAATCCGACGTTTCAGCCACTGTTGCAAGTGGCCTTTGTCAAGGTGTTTGATAGTGACAATGGTCGCGGAATCCTTCGTTTACATCAGGTTGGGATCAGTTTTGAGGTTTTGTAAGGCTGTCCTTTCTTCTGCCGAAAGGTTTGATTTCTTAGGAAGGGTCTTGGGGAAGGTCGGTAATGCAAGTTGGATGTGAGGAATTCCTGGAATGTGACCAGAGGATGGTTAGGGGGGAGTGAGGGAGGGTCACGGTTGGATGGTGGTACCAATTGGAAAAGATAGGGTTCAATGTTGGAGTTAGATTGGCTTTGATTTGAGGGATTGGTGGCAAAGTAGTTTTTCCACTATAGGGATCGGCTGAAGGAGAGGAGGTCTTTCAAAAGTCCAACGTGGTAGAATATGGGTGTGAGGCTGCAGTTTTGACCTTTGGATAGGACAGTCCATTACAAACTACTTTAATTTACGCTAAGCACAAAACACACAATACGCGCGCCCAAGAAAGGACTCAGAACTCCGTCGGGAGCGCCTGCGCAATTCGTAGAGTGGTGTCTTAGACCACACGGCCATTCCCATACGGCGCTTGACCAATAGCTCCCTACGTCGACAGCCACTCTAAATCTACATACATACTACGCAAGGTGCACCCAAAGGTGCGTGGCGGAGGATACCACTACTAGTTCCTTTCTTTCCATTTCCACTCACATATAGAACGAGAAAAACGAATGCTTCTATGCACCCGTGCGAGCCCTAATCTCACGGATTTTGTGGTCTTTACGCGATATCCAGATTGCCGGCGGTAGAATCGTTCTGCAGTCCACCTCAAATTTTGGCCCTCTGTATTTCTCCAACAGCGCTTATCGAAAAGACCGTGGTCCCCCTCCTCCAGCGACCCCCTTTTGAGTTCCCAGTTCCCGAAGCAATTCAGTAACACTCGCTCATTGATCGAATCTACTAGTCACGCTCGTCTCTGAACACTATTGCCTGCCGCGGTGGCCAAGGGGACTGAGGCGCTCTAGTCACAGCCTGCACGGCCACTACGGTCGGGGGTTCGAATCCCCCCTCGGGCATAGATATGTGTGCCGTCCTTAGTATCAGTTAGTTCATAAGTAGTTTGTAAGTTTACGGACTGATGACCACGTAGTTAAGTCCCATAAGCTATACAAACATTTGAACCCTCTGTTTCCTCCTTTAAACACATCTGGTGGGGATTCCAAACATTTGAGCAACACTAAAGACGGCGTCGTACAAGAAATTTACATGCGGTCTCCTTTAGATACAAATCTCACTTTGCCAATATTCTCCCAATAAACCGAAGTCGAGCATTCGCCTTCTCCACGACCTATTGGGTGCATATTCCACAAGCTCGTACTTTCGTTAGTAGTCTGTAGTGCGGAATCATGTCAAACTCCTTTCCAAAATCGTAAAATATGCAGTCTGCCGGTTGCCCTTCATTCATAGCAAGCAAGAAATCATGAGAAGAAACGGCAAGCTGGATTTCACACGATCCCTGTTTCCTAAAGTCGTGCTGACTCATGGGCAGAAGCTATTCCGTTTCTAGGAAATTTACTATATTAGAACTGAGAATATGTTCAAGAGTTCTGCAGCAAACAGATGTTAACGAGATTGGTCTGTAATAATATGGGTCCGTTCTTTTGCCTTACATATACACGGGAGTTACGAGCGCCTTTTTCCATTCGCTTGGTACTTTGATCTGGGTCAGAGGTTCGCGATAAGTAAGCGGCCAATGCTGCTGTGTACTCTTTGTAAAACCGGATTGGTACTCCATCTGGACATTGCGACTTATTTGTTTCAACTGTCTCAGCTGCTTCTCTGCACCAGGCTATGCTTATACATATGGCCTCCATTTGGGAGTTAGTGCGACCATCAAATGAAGGTAAGATGCATGGTCCTCCTGCGTGAATTATTTGTTAAATGATCAATTTTAAACTTCGGCCGTCATTTTGCTGTCTTCTATCACCATCCAAAAATGATCAACGAAAGACAGGCTAGAGACCTGTGATTTTACGTAGGACCAGAATTTCTTCGCAAAATCTTTTGCTAAGGTATGGCGGTGGTTGTATGCTTCACGCATCGCACTTTTCATAGACGCACGAATCTCTAACTTTTGTGTGATTTGATTTGCTTGACCTATTATGAACCGAGAGTGTAACTTCCTTTGCTTTCTCAGCAAATTCCGAATATTCTCAGCAATTTCGGTACGGACGCTATCGCGCTCAGTGCAAAATTTATGAAAATGAATGTGATTATAGGGGCTGTACTGACACAATCCCGAGTCCTTCTTAATCATGCCAATGGTATGGCACAATTCTGTGGTCTTCCAGAGGACGAGCTTCTTGAAAGCTGTGTTGCAGGACAAGCTAGCGGCGGCTGAACTGTGTATAGGGAACATATACGTGGGCATGCCTGAGGCCAGTGGAGAACGCGCAAGGCACAATGACGGCCCAGAAGTATCGTACCTCGGGTGCAGACCAAGTACATCCCTTCATGACGATCAAGTTCCCCAGGCAGTGGCAGTGGCAGTTTTCAGCACGATAATGCTCCATGTCACAAGGTCAGGAATGTGATACGGTAGATCCAGGTACGTAGTGGCGAGCTGCCATTGACTTGCTTCTCCCCATACATCTTCAGATATTAACAAGATTGACCACATCTGTAATATAATTAAAAATAGCGTCAGAAATTATCACACTCATCCCGGAGTTTACTGGAATTAGGTGACTTGTGTGTACAGACGATGCCGGCTTTCTCCAGCGACCTATCAACGCGTCACAGCTTCTACGCTAAGAAGCTTCGTCGCTGCTAACCGTGTCAAAATTGGACATTCCGACTGGTTAACTAGGTAGTCGTAATGTTATGGCCGATCAGTGTATGTTACTTTTATTTCGGTCCAGCCTGAATATGAAAATGCGCCAGTAATTACCAAAATGTGTATTGTCAAGAGGTTTTTCTTCTTCTTTTTTTCCCCTTTTTTTCCTACTTCTTCTTTTTTTCCATAAAAATTGGTTAATCTATAAAAATCGATGTGCGTACACTATGTGATGAAAAGTATCCGCACCCCCCCTAAAGACATACGTTTTTCATATTAAGTGCGTTGCGTTGCGTTAGACATCGCGAGAGAGCAGAATGGGTGCAAAGCTGACTTCGAACGTGGTGATTGGGTGACACTTGTCTGTACGCGAAGTCTGTACGCGAGACTTCCACATTCCTAAACATCCATAGGTTCACTGTTTCTGATATGTTAGTCAAGCGGAAACGTGAAATAATACGTACAGCACGAAAGTGTACAGGACGACTTCGTTTTTTGACTTATAGTGACCGTCGACAGTTGAAGAGGTTCGTACAGTGAACTAAGCAGGTGCACTACTGGCCATTAAAATTGTTACACCAAGTAAAAATGCAGATGATAAACAAGTATTCATTGGACAAATATATTATACTAGAACTGACATGTCATTACATTTTCACGCAGTTTGGGTGCATAGATCCTGAAAAATCAGTACTCAGAACAACCACCTCGGCCGTAATAATGGTCTTAATACGTCTGGGCATTGTGTCAAACAGAGCTTGGATGGCGCGTACAGGTACAGATGCACGTGCAGCTTCAACACGATACCACAGTTCATCAAGATTAGTGACTGGCGTATTGTGACGAGCCAGTTGCTCGGCAACCATTGACCAGACGTTTTTATTTGGTGAGAGATCTGGAGTATGTGCTGGCCAGAGCAGCAGTCGAACGTTTTGCGTATCCAGAAAGGCTCGTACAGGACCTGCAACATGCAGCCGTGCATTATCCTGCTGAATCTAATGAAGGGCGGAGCCACGGGTCGTAACATATCTGAAATGTATCGGCCACTGTTTAAAGAGCCGTCGATGCGAACAAGAGGTGACCGAGACGTGTAACAAATGGCACCCCACACCATCACTCCGTGTTATACGCCAGTATGGCGATGACGTATACACGCTTCCAATATGCGTTTACCGCGATTTCGACAAACACGGATGCGACCATCATAATGCTGTAAACAGAACCTGAATTCATCCGAAGAAATGACGTTTTGCCATTCGTCGTTTTGTTCATCATCGCAAGCGCTCCTGTCTGTGATGCAACGGTGTCCGAGCTGATAGTCTATGCTGCTGCAAACGTCGAACTGTTCGTGCAGATGGTTGTTGTCTTGCAAACATCACCATCTGTTGTCTCAGGGATCGAGACGTGGCTGCACGATCCGTTACAGCCATGCGGATAAGAAGCCTGTCAATTCGACTGCTGTGATACGAGGCATTTGGGATCCAGCACGGCGTTCCGTATTGCCCTCCTGAACCCACCGATTCCATATTCTGCTAACAGTCATTATATCGTGACCAATGCGAGCAGCAATGTCGCGATACGATAAACCACAACCGTGATAGGCTACAATACGTCCTTCATCAAAGTCTGAAACGTGATGGTACACATTTCTCCTTTTTCTCCTTCTTACACGAGGCATCAGAACGTTTCACCAGGCAACGCCGGTCAACTGCTGTTTGTGTATGAGAAATGACAGCACGTTGTAGGTGTCGCCATCGGCGCCAACCTTGTGTTAATGCTCTGAAAAGTTAATCATTTGCATATCACAGCATCTTCTTCCTGTCGGTTACGTTTCGCGTCTGTAGCACGTCGTCTTCGTGGTGTAGCAATTGTAATGGCTACGAGTGTATATGTCCATACCAGCATACAGGAAATCGTAACTGCATCAGGAGGCACTCCAAGAAATGCTTAGGGGGAAGGTCAGAAAGCTTGGATTACATGGTTGAGCGGATGCCCATAAGCAACACTACACGCAGATCAATGCTACACGATGCCTCGATGCCTCGCTTGGTGTAAGGAGTCTAAGCGTTGGACGATTGAACAGTGGAAAAACGTTGTGTGGAGTGACGGATCACGGTACACATGCGATGGCAGGGTGTGGGTATGGCGAAAGCCCAGTGAAAGTCATCTGACAGCAATTGTAGTGCCCACAGTAAAATTCTGAGACAGTGGTGTTACGGTGTGTTTATCATGGAGGGGGCTTGCACCCCTTGTTATTTTGCGTGGCACAACCCCAAAAAAGGTCTACAGTGATGTTTTAAGCACGTTCTTGCTTCCCATGGTTGAAGGGCATTTCGGAGGTGCATCTTTCAAAACGATCAAGCACCCGTTCAAAATGCACGGCCTATGGAGGAGTGGTTACACAAAAACATCCCTGTAATGGAGTGGCCTGCTCAGAGTCCTAACTTGAATCCTATAGAACATTTTCTTGACAACTCACCGCTGCGACTGTTATAAAATCTTTATTAAGAACACACGAGCGGTTTCGCAAATTAAATTTGCATCATCAGTTACATATTTAATTTAGGTCATAACTAAATGTTGTATGGACTTTACAGTAGCTAATCCCCATCATTTATCTGAAGTGTAACCAACCTGCCTATAAAACCATCTGTAAGATCCCATTTAGTTACACTTCGGATAAAAGATGGGGATCAGCTAGTTTAAAGTCCATGCAACATGTCTTTATGACCTAAATGAGATAAGCACTTGATGATGCAAATTTAATTTGCGAAACTGTTCGTGTGTTCTTAATAAAGCATTTATAACAGTCGCAGCGGCGAGGTGCCAAGAAAATGAATCAATTCGACTGTGGTTGCCCGATGAATAAAGTACTGTGTTCCTATAGAGCATCTCTGGGATGTTTTGGAACACTGACTTCGTGACAGGCCTCACTGACCTACATCGATACCTCTCCTCTGTGCGGCACTCTGTGAAGAATGGGCTGACATTCCCCAAGAAACTTTCGAGCACCTGATTGAACGTATAACTGCTAGATTGGAAGATTTCATCAAAACTAAGCGTGGACAAGCACCACATTGAAGTCCTGCATTACCGATTGAGGGCGCCACGAATTTGTTAAGTCATTTTCAGCCAGGTATTCGGATACTTCTGATCACATACTGTATATATGTGCCAAAAATGTTTTAAAGCTATGGGACCAAACAGCAGTGGTCTTGTGCCTAGGCGTACCAACTACTTAAACTAACATATGTTAAGGACAACACACACATCCATGACCGAGGGAGGATTCCAGCCTCGGACAGGGAGCAGACGCGTATGTTCTCTATAGATTCCAAGACAACTAAAGCAAGATTGATGAAATCTTCAGATTGCCCAGCAGGTGATGATGTGAGGTTTGGTAGCGATCTGAAGAAGATATTTATTGGTTTTAAGAATAAAACGCTAAATGTGGAAAATAATTACTCATTGATGAAGGTATTTACTCTTTGTCTATTCATATTTATCGTATTGCAGAAGACGCTTTCATTGTTTTTTATGTTCTACATAATATGACTCAACACAACTAGTAGCTTGCTTATACAACAGTCAGCGTGTTTAATGCAAATCAATATACTAGTATCTCAGTCTAATGTTTACGTAATAACGGAGAATGAATCAGCAGTAGCGACACTATCAACAGCCACGGAAGCGACGCTAGCGCTCCGTGTGGCAGCAGTGAACAGTTACAAACGGCAAAACTTACTAAATATAATGCTGTTATTCCATATTTCCCAGTCAGTAAATGTAATGATGAAGTATCCAATACGAATAAGAAACTGTAATTAAATTAATATTCCATCTACTGTTAATATCAGTCTACAGTAATGAAATGGATTTTTGAACTCATTCGAACCACCCGGAATGCCACCGCGCGATTAGCATTGAAGATTTGATCACTGGCTACTCTCATTCACAACTTAATCGCACCAAAATTGTGCAATGGAACCAGACTGGCCGTCAAAAAATTGGAGTCCAAATTTAATCGAGGCAATAGTCACCGGCGACAGATTATGATTCTACCAACGTGCTTGGATTCTACGCATACGGACGATTTCCAACAGTTTGCAATTAGAATTCAAGCTGCCGCACGTCCATTTACGTCTTTTCTTTGCTATTACGATCGAAAAAGCACAAGGCTAGCTTTATTTTGGAACATTCGTGCTTTTCAAACGGTCAATTTTATGTGTAAAATGTATACATTGGGTCACGGTGGCCTCGAGGTTGCTCGGCGTCGGAGGTTCGAGTGCTCCCTCGAGGCCGGCCGCAGTGGCCGAGTGGACGATTCTTCTTGGACCTTAGTTATGTATACAAATCTTTACCACCTGCACGTTTGTCTCAGACTAAAACAGTATATGATCTGCTACAACAGTGTCGACCATCCAACCCGATCGAAATTAAGCATCCACAGTATGTATGGCGGCATATATGGAAAGCTATTTACGAACGTTTTCTCGAATCAGACGTCCAGTCAACCTGGTATCTCACTGTGAACGGAAAACAAGTAAACCGACATCGCCTGCATCGGATCCATCTCGCCGATTCGCCCCTCTGCATTCACTGCGGAGTGGACGACACAGACGGCCACAGGTTCCACTGTGGTCAGGCGAACGATGTCTGGACGCTCGCTCGGCGAATTTTGGCGTTCATTACTCGCCAAACACCCGCCCAGATCGACATCAACATGCTCCTATTTCCGGAGGAGACTTTCTACCCCACCACCAAAACACACTCGGTAAATTGGATTCGTGGCTACACGATCCGATACCTCTTTGATCCTGGCGAGAAATCAGTACTTGGATACTGGAACTTTCTTAATGAACGACACTGCGTCCTAACCCGTAACCCAAAGTATCAGAAATATTTTTCCAACTTCTTACGGAGTGCCTTTCACGACCCGCCTGGCAGCTGGAACGTCCAAGCGATGAGAAGATAAATCTTAACGCAACCAACCTGAACTGAACAGAACCCACAACGGAACATAATAATCAACGAGAAGACACGTTTGGACGATTTTAAGTATGCCGGCGGCATCACTACGGCGCACCTCTTGTCATATATTACAAAATATATATGTATACATAAAAAACTAAAAAAATAAATAAATAAATAAATAAATAAATAAATAAATAAAGAATACAAAAGAGAAAAAAAAAAGTGGACTGAGGCGCTTCAGTCACGGTCTGCACGGCTACTACGGTCGGGGGTTCGAATCCTCCCTCGGGCATGGATATTTGTGCCGTCCTAGTTCGTAAGTAGTTCATAAGTAGTTTGTAAGTTTAGGGACTGATGACCCCGTAGTTAAGTCCCATAAGCTTGACAAACATGTGAACATTTTGCTCCCTCGGGCAAGGGTGTGTGTGTGTGTATGTGTGTGTGTGTGTGTGTGTGTGTGTGTGTGTGTTATCCTTCGTTTAAGTAGTTTGTAAGCGTCGAGACCTCAATAATTGTCATAGATTTACAAACATTTGAACATTTTGTAAAAACATTGTCTAACTGCTGGCCTTAAGATGATTTAATAAAAGAAAAATAATTTACCAATACTCTGAAAGTACATGTAATTTTCCTTGGCCGTAGCAAGGCACTACATGTCTGTTGAAACGTTTCCGTTCATCCACCAGCAGTTACCTGCCTACAGTAATCAGTGCTACCTGTGGAAAGCAGGGGCGGCTCACTAATTGGTAATAAAGCTCTTCGGTAATGTATCTCCCTTCAGTTCAATAATTAAAAAAAAAAAAAAAAAAAAAAAAGAAGAAAAAAAAAAAAAAAAAAAAAAAAGAAAGAAAAAAGAAAAACAGTAAACGGCAAAATAAACCAGTGACGCCAACATCTACATAGATACTCTGCAAATCACATTTAAGTGCCTGGAAGAGGGTTCATTAACCACTTTCATAACTTTTCTCTGCCGTTCCATTCTCTAATATTGCGCGGGAAGAAAGAACACCTAAATCGTTCCGTTTTCCGTCTGATTTCTCTTATTTTATTGGGATGGTCATGTCTCCCTAAGTAGGTGGGTGCCAGCAAAATATTTTGACATTCAGAAGTAAAAGTCGGTGATTGAAACAAACAGATCACGCCGCATTCTTTTAATGATTTCCACCCCACTTCGTGCAACATTTCCGTGACGCTTTTCCCCCGTAACGTGATATAAAAAAATAGAGGACGCATGTGATGTAGGCAGTCTCTTTGGTGGAGCTGTTGCATCTTCGAAGCTTTCTGCCAACGAAATGTAATCTTTGGTTCGCCTTCCCCACAATATTTTCTGTGTTCTCTCCAGTCTAAGTTGTTCATAATTGTAACTCCTAGGTATTTAGTAGATTTTACGACCTTAAGGTTTGACTGATTAATCGCGTAATTGAAGTTCAGCGGATTTCTTTTAGTGGTCATGTGTATTACTTCACACTTTTCTTTATTCAGTGTCAATTGCAAATTTCCCCACTATGTAGAAATTTTGACTAAATCACTCTGCAGTTGGTTTTGATCCTCTGTTGACTTCACTAACCGATAAATGACAGCATAATTCGCGAACAGTCTAATGGAGCTATTCAGATTGTCTTCTAAATCGTTTATAAACACAAGAAAAAGCAGGAGACCTATAACGCTTCCCTTGGGAACGCCAGATATCACTTCTGTTTTACTCGATGACTTACCGTCAATTACAACGAACTCTGTCCTTTCTAATAGGAAATTGTGAATAAAATCGCACAATTGGGAAGATCTTTCATAAGCACGCAATTTCATTAGAAGCCGCTTGTGGGGTACAGTGTCAAAAGCCTTCCAGAAATTCAGGAATATGGAATCTATCTGAGATCCCTTGTCGACGGCACTTATCACTTCATGTGAATAAAGGGAAAGCTGTGATTCGTAAGAGCGATACTTTCTGAATCCGTGTTGACTATTGGTTAATAGGTCGTTCTGTTCGAGGTAGTTCATAATGTTTGAACAAAGTATATATTCAAATATCCTACTGCAAATCGACGTCAATGAGATTGGCCTGTTATTTTGGGAATCACTACTATTGCCTTTCTTGAACAATGGAGTAACTTGGGATACTTTCCAGTCTTTGGGTACGGATCTTTCGCTGAGTGATCGGTTGTAAATAATAGCTAAATACGGAGCATTTGCATCAGCATACTTTGAGAGGAATCTAGTTGGTATACAATCTGGCCCGGAAGATTTGTTTTTGTTTAGTGACTTAAGTTGTTTTACTACTCCAGGAACATATACTTCTAAGTTTCGAATGCTGGCAGCTGTTCTTGGATTGAATTCTTTGCTGAACGAATTTCGGAATGCTGTGTTTAGTAATTCTGCCTTAGCAGTACTGTCATCGGTAGTATGACGATTGCTATCGCGTAGTGAAGGTATTGTTTGTGTTTTGCCGCTAGTGTACTTCACATATGACCAGAATTTCTTTGGATTTTCTGCAAGATTACGAGACAGGATTTCGTTGCGGCAACTATTATAGGCTTCTCGCATTGAAGTACGCGCTAGGTTGCGAGTTTCAGTAAAAGTTGTTCGTATATCGGTTTTTTTCCTATCGCGTTCTCCTTGACCTTTCCGTGCGCTCGACCTTTTCTTCTTTTGCGGGAAGAAATTTCTCAAGAAAAGACCGTTACCTTTGAGAGGACTTACAAGTTCCCGGCAGATTATCCGCTCGTGCTGAACTCATATCGGAGAGACCCTATATATGTAGAGTCGTAATCCGAGAGCGGGATCAGAAATTACTTCTCTGGTTCCTAGAATGAAATGTTGAGATGACAACCAATCCAATATACATTGTAAGAGCTCTGCAACCTACAGTCGTATTGAAATATGAAGCAAAGATAAATTTCAAATTTTTTGCAAACGTACTACAGTTCTCCGCCTTCATCTTCCGAACACGTTAGCTATTATTTCTCCTTTCTTTTCATGTTCGCCTTTTGAAATTTGTTGTTCAAGTCATTTGAATTTCAAGTTTCATCGACCACTTTGCAAAGAAAATATCTTCCTTTTTAGCATCCTAGGCTAAGATGCAGTCATTACATTTAAAGGAATCTCAGAATGCAATATCTTTCTTTCACCAAATTAGTTCTCACAAATAACGGTATACTAACCTTAGAGTCAGTCGTGTAGCTTATTTCATTTTGAATGAAACGTACGGGGTAAATGTGTAATATTCTGCAAATTCATTGTTTCAATTTTTGCGCCATCATCATGTAAAATCTACAGAGATGTAGCAATGCAGCTTGCAAGTTTTACGTCAAAAATCTTAATCTACCATGTAGGTATCACATGAAAATTAATTTTCAAAGAAGTCTGGTCTAACAATTATTAACCATTGACAGCATATGTGACACGAGATATAAATTACAACATTTGTAGTAATAAAATAATTTAAAACAATAGAAATTGACTCAACAAATTATGATTAACAGGTTACATATATCGAACTGCGTGAAACATGTCTGAATATATAGATTTAAATTTTAAATGAGTAAATTAAACTATAGTTACGGATTAAAAGTGCAATGTTAGTAATAAACAATAAATTGCAATTGATTCGGGTAAGTAGCTAAACTCCTGTGATGGATCTGTAGTAGGGACATGACACAAGTGAGTGGGCGGTGGTAGTTTAGTCCGATTCGATTCTGCAGACAGAAGTGGCGAGTATGGAAATTGTGCCAGGTCTCTTAGTACAAGATTTGGGGAAATAGTATATTTTCCTCACTTTCTGTATATGGAGTAGGACTTCATGTGTTACCTTGTAGATGCGGCCTTCGTTTAGTAGGTGGTTTGCAAATGTAGAATTTTTGCTTCTTAAGTTTCCAACATCTGTGGTGTTTTTTCAGTCTGGTAAATATTTCCCTGCCTGACTGACTACTGTTTGAAGTAATTTTGTGTATTCAAGACTTTTCCAAAGCTCAAATGCTATATTTCCGATTTGGTAGAAAGTAACCAATGGTATTGTTTTCATAAAAGGATGTTCTGAAATTTCTGGATTTAAGATTTCTGGCCATATGTATACATTATTTTCCTAAATACGGGTCTTCAGTCACTGCTTATATTATCGATGCTCCGGAGTGTCATGATGTTTATGATGACCCTATGATTCATCTTTATTCATAAAAAAGCTCATTTTGTGAAAATTTCTCTTTTGTTCTGATATTTCTATACTTTTAAGCTAATGTCTCTGACTCTGATTTTGTTTGTGGTAGATATTTATGTCCATGTCAATGCGATGATTTAAGTATTTTCATCGCAACTGATAATTTTCACGGAAATCAAAACATCCACCGCACGTAAATGGCTGCTTTGTCTATGGTGTTGTCTCGTGGATCGTGCGGCTGCTCCCGCCCGATGTTCGAGACCTTCCTATGTGTATCCATCTTGGTTAGACGAATGATGGGACGACGGCGACGTATTAATTTGACAAATGAAAAACTTTCAGATGTTATTTATGGACTTTTAATTACTAGTTTCGAGAATGTTCTCTTCTTCACACCCTTATAAGTATCCGTGCAGTAATGCAAAACTAGCCTTCCTATAATATTGCATAACATCCTCTCACACCATGATGTAGCCGACATCATCTTGTCGGTTACATCTTGGTGTGAGAGGGTGTTACGCAATATTATAGGAAGGCTAGTTTCACATTACTGCACGGATACTTATAAGGGTCTGAAGAAGAGACCTTCTCGAAACTAGTAATAAAAAGTCCAAAAATAACGGATAAAGGTGTTTCATTTGTCAAATAAGTATGTCTTTCTCAGCTTAAGTTAGTTAGGTGACCCAAATAAGGCCATGGCTCAAATAAGTCCAATAGTTTTTATTTCTACGAGTGCTCACACTGCGCAGATGAGTGCACCACCAGTGAATAAGTTTCCAGCAAACATGACATACTTGTATTTAGCAGTTTCTGCGCTAAATGCGCCAATGTCAGACACATGTTGCATAACAACAACACTGCAGGCTGTAATTACAGGCCAGTTTCATTTTTAGTATTAACATAATTTTATATATCAAAACTGCTAAGTGTTGTACATTCCGAAGTTTTGCGTAAACTGTATTACAATGTCATAGTAAACTATCTTACCTGGGAAAGTGGCAATTGCATCACATTTAACTGGTAAACAGGGACGCCCCAATAAGACCAGCGGTTCACTTTATTAGGGAAATGGTACAATACAAGTTTCATTGTATTTGGGTTTCTAAGCTTCGTGAGGCTGTTGAAATGTCTAGCGAATTATAAATATAAACGTTTAACTCTACTGAGTCGCATGGAACTAACTGTAACAATGGTTACACTTGAATTAATTAAAAATTTTCCTATGTTCCTCTTTTTAATTGTTTCAAAATTATATTGTTTGAACTACAAAATACATGTAAAGTGTTTCATTTGCTTTCAGTTTTTTACTTATATATATATATATATATATATATTGCCATTAATAAGGCCAATTTGCAAGAAAAATCGAATGACATCGTTAAAAATCAAATTTACAATCAATTAGTAAATTTGAAGGGCGTAAGTAAGATCTTGGGCAGTTGAAATCTTATAATGCAAGTTAAAACGCTCACTGCAGCTCTGAATTACTTTGCAAGTGGCCACATTTCTAGCGCAATGGAAATTTATCTAACTGCTCTCCCCTTAAGAGAGCAGCCAACGTTTTAACAAACACAAAATAAATGTTAAAAATAAATAAATCGATAATTAAACATGGGATGGGGAGCATGAAATTATAAAGCAGAGGTTTGATACTTTAAATCATCATCTATTCAATAAAATGAACAAGCAATTAGATGTGAGGAGACCAAATTAAGCACAATAAAGCACACACCTTGTACAAAAGTTAATTAAATCACAAAGTTACAACCCTTAATAAAATTGTTTCTGCCCTTCATGAAAATAGAGGTAACATGGGAGGAAATTTGCAAATTTACAGTGGGCAAAAGAAAGCACATTAATTCACTCACAAACCCACGCATAATGCTAGTGACACATTACTCGTGCAGCAACACTTGATAGCAGTGGTGAAACAAAGCGTCGGCGGCGTTTTGATGAGATGGTGGGTGTCTTGAAGCACTAATTAAAAACACACTATGCACCAAAAGAATTCATGTATGGGGAGGCAGTGGCATACAATACCTAACTACCATGTGTTACATGACCACGATGAATTATATAGAATTCACAAAACGAATTTTAGAATAAGCAAGTAAACAATTCATATAGAAGAAAGCTAGTATTATTGAAATCATGGCTGAAGGCCAAAGTAAAGAGCGTAACGAAAGCACATGATGCACTCGGCATACCAAGACAGGAAAGACGGAATCTAACCAGAAAATCTGAGAATTATTTAGCATACTCGAAGATAAAGACACAATGTGGAAAAGTTAGTTAAAAAACAGCAAGGAAATTCAAACTTAATAGGTTTACACAAAGGCTGAAGGCCATACACGTGAATTCTAACTTGCGAAAACCGGCCACAAAATCATCACTGGAATGAGAATGACCCATGACCCATGACCTTAACAGTTCGGTTTAGGTTTACAAGTATTGAAAGTGTTTTAACGTTTATCTAGCTGCAAAACGTGGCACTTAGAAACCATCCTTGACATTAAGTGTGTTTCGTTGCAGTGTCTATCTTTAAATATTTGTTCACTTCTTTTAAACAAAAAACTCAGAAATTAATAAAGAAATGTAACATATTCTGCTGTAACATGTAACCACAGATCCTGGCCAAACTGAGAAAAACAATGTCAGCATCATAGTATTGTATTGTTTGTAAATATGAGATATTCTGCATGTGAAGTAACGTTGTGACTGATGTTTTCCATTGTATGAATCCTTCTGCTATCTTGAGAGACGTTTCATACTATATATAAGAGACTGGAGGTTCGAGTTTAAAGAAACGTCATTTTCCTTAGTAGTTTCAGTGTACTAAAACCTATTTAAGAGAAATTTTAGAACTACGTTTTAGACGAACATATGCCGTTGGTTTCTTTAGAATTTTTAGTAAATTGCTGCTTTCAGAATGTTATAATTACAGTCTAGATACATTTCGTAACACACATAAACACGCATTACTGTTTCACACATTAAAATAGATTTTACTGATTGCTGTAGTAATTTGTGCCCTGCTTGGAAAGCTAATAGATTTTCAGCTTTTTCTCCCCTCTGTGGTGTCTACGTTTTGATGACATGTACTACACCAATGATTCAGTAATGCTTGAGACGTCAATTATTCTTCAGATGATCACTCCGAGATTAATATTTATGTTGCCATGTAACTGACTACCTCAGTTGGCTGCCTTCAAAGGGGTACGTTCGCACTTCCATCTCAGAGATTTCCTGTCTGAAGTAATAAACAGCAATATTTGTCTGCACTATTACGAGGAGTAAACAATTGCAAAAATCATTAAAAACTGTGTGTCATCTACCAATTTTATTTTAAGCATTCATTGACACTGTTAGCTCCTTCAGCATACATACTAAAGGTCACAACGAATCCTCTGATGACTGTAAATTCTATTCCATTTATTCCAGAAATTACAAAGAGAACATTCGATGTTGACATTATTACAAAAGAGCTGTAGTCACAAAGAATTTTGACGAGAGAAAATTATATAATTTACGAATATGTGGAATAAGTGTTAATAGTAAACCAAATAAAACCGCGATGAAACATTTTCATGTTATGAAATGGGAGTTTACTTTATACATTCCCGAACAACTCAATACCGCGAAACTGATTTATTTTGTACTTTTTTCTTCGTTCTATACGAGCTGTGTGTATGATGCTTCTATATTTCTCATACTGAAATAATAACAAAGAGCCTATAAAAGCAATGTATGCATCTATTAAATACTGGGTCGAAAATAAATGAAAGCTTTTAACTTTGAACAAATGAGTTACTAAAAGGAGGGTAGGATAGAGTATAAAAATTTATCAGTTTACTGAGTGACATTTATACACTGGTCAGCCCAATTAGGCATTGAAATGTTCAAACTATTACCCACGATCTCATTCGAATCGGCTGTAATTGTTACTTTAAAACAACAAGATGGAAATAAGCAGAAAACGTTAGTATTCTGGTCGAATAAAAATCCACGATCTCTATAGAAAGCAATGTTAATGAGAAGAGAGACCAGATCACTTTGTTTCCTGTTTAAATATAACTCTGGATATTAAAGAAGTTTATACACCTTACTAATAGTGAACAGCGAAGATTTTCGCGTCTAGGTTTAGTCACTTTTCGTATGGCACATCAAATTTCCACAAAAATTGCAGCAACAACAAATACTGAACGCCTTTTCGGTTAAATATACAATAAGTAATTTTACTGGTAGATTTTCTCTACATAGAGTGATGACCCTTACACTGGTACAACACATTTTTTACTGTTTTGCATGGTATTAATCAACATCAATTACTTATCTTTATCATTTTCAATGACAACTACTTTTGTTAATTGCGTTTTCGGAAAATTAAAGGAAACTGTATTTCATCACTGAAATTAAGCAATTTATAAACCTTTAGTACTTCAAAACTACTGATACTCTAAATTTTTAACTTGCATTTCAATTATTTTATCATTTCATTATTTTACTCTGAATTTATTCTGCAAGATAAAATGCATTTTTGAACTACTGATGGAGCCAATTTCAATCCTAAACGATATCACTCTCTTTCCACATTATTTGGGTCTAAAATCGTGTCCCACGTTCCCTACAGATGCGAATCCTTCGAAAGGGACTTTCCAAGTTGTGACTTGTTTACGAAATGAACATTGCTCCGTTGTTCTTCCGTCCGTGTAACATGTTGATAACGACTCGACGCGTACTCTTCTGTTGAAGACGCGTCAGGCATCAGCATACCGCAAGTAAAGTTACAGGTCCATCTCAGTGAGGTCGATTTGCACTGTTTTGTGGAATCGACGTTGTTGTGTTGACCACAAAATTGGCCGCATCTGAAGCGAATGGAGTTCGTTTGGGACGCTGTTTTGCGCCACCCTCGTTTCCACGATCTAGTGGCTCATAATATACGGAAAATTGTGGAAACCTTGGGATGCATGTCTATGTAATTGTAGAATCCATATTAAGTAGAACTGTTCCTGTGTTACATTCCAAAGGCAGAGTACTACGCTACTGATGGGCAAAATGTGTCAGCTGAACGATCTTACTGTATGTGTAATGGGAAGTGCCGAACAGAGTAACTCACAAAGGCAATACACAGACTCTACTTGCTCACTGGAAAACGAAAAAACTCGTAGGACAATATATATGTGCTGATATTAATGTGTTACAGTTGCACATCCTGATAGTCATACAGTACTCATCTTTGCATGTCGTCTTACTAATCTACTGTCATCCCAGCAGTGTAGTAAGTACAGTATCCAATCAATTAACGTCGCTTTAACTCCATAGCGGCTAAATGTTATCTCTCTGTTGGGAATGGTACGTTCTTATTTCCTTCTTGCTTAATTACCCCCATGTTATGAAAGCAACGATGAAACTGATAATTTAACGTGACACGTTTCCGCCGACCGCTGTTTTACACATTTTTTGAAACGTTGAAAACGTGGCATCGTTATACTCCTCTTCATGGAGATAGTAACTACACTAATCAGTGAATGTGCGCCAATTATAAAAATAGGTTGTATTTATTTTGAATGTTTCCGTTCCTCCTAATAATACGGTCTGAGAAATTGTTCCGAATGACGTCCATGAAGGCCAAACGATGTATGTTTCTTCTGTAAATAGCCAGTTTAACGCTGCGTCGGGTGACACAATTTTTTGTGCTTCCTGGCTTCCATATGAGCAGTTCTAACTATATTACAAGTGCCACGAGAGCTGCAAAGTCAATTTGTTTGGTCGAGGTGGTGAAAAATATTCCTTGCTGACCACGTGGGTTATATCAGCTTGAAATTCCGTTACATTTTCCATCAACAGACAGGTCTCTGAGAATGGACAGTTATTTTTATTACAGACAATTCCTTTCTATAATGAACACGATGTTCTTCCTGTGACTGTAGTTACTCTGGAGAGTCAATATTTCTTCTACTTTAATCTAACGTCTTCCGTTTCGCATCACTTCGTACCTGGTATGTTTCTATCTTATTCCAGTCCTTTCACTTGTACATGCCGTAAACACCTTAAACATCATCCTCCATAACAGATTTTGCTCACTTCAATCCATTGTTTCCTCCTACAATTTTGTACTTCATTTACTTTGTGTACCATCACGATAACAACTTCTGAATGCTAAATTAGATTGACCATTTACAGGCCTTCCTCTCACACCACTGTATCAGATGTAAACGTAGGAAAATCCTGCCATACATATGAGACCACGAGCTGTACAAGACCGTTCATAAATTCATCGTCCAGAACCTTATGGTACAGAAGATCAGCAACAGCGCGCTATGATTGACTACATAGATTGTGTAGTTCCCATTATTCATAGATGATACTGCCTGTCCCCCGCCCCCCGCCCCAAACCATGGCGGCGTCACCCTATTTCAAGATGATGACAAAGATATATATATATATATATATATATATATATAAATGACTTAAGCTGTTTCGCAATCCAACAAAAATTATAACGACGGACATAATTCTAGAAGTGTGATTCAGAATCTGAGGCATATAAAACTATTTAGAATCTGTGATTCGTTCTTTGGAAGCGAACCTATCATATCCACTTAAATTTTGTGTTACCTTCACGCAATATTAACTTGATACTGATTTCCATGTGTAGCACCACCAACCATAAGTTGATCAAGTTCGCCAGGGAAGCTACAGAGTCAGTCTATTGCAGTCCAGCAATGTCTCATAGTGCATATGGCTTTTCTCATATCCAAATTTACCTGCGTTCATTCAGGGCAGCAAGCCATTTATGTTTACATTTCACACTAGATTCCCAGTAACGAGACGTTATTTCGAAAGTAAAAATTGTTCAAATGTCTGTAAATCTATCGGACCAAACTGCGTGGTCATCAGTCCGTAGCTTACAAACTACTTAAACCTAGGTAAACTAACCTACGGACAAACGCACACACACATGCCCCATGGAGGACTGGAACCTTCATGGCGAGCAACACAGCGCTCCGCTGCTAAGTGCTCTAGACCGCTCGGCTACTCCACCGCGGCAGTAAAGTCTTATGGCACTTCCTGTCAACAATATTTTAGTTAATACTACAGTAGATAAAGGAGAGTGCCTTCGACTGCTTAATTCGAGACTCGAGCAACATTTCACTACCATTTGACATATACAGTCGTAGTTGGTTTTGACGGTTCCACATTGAAACCCGATTATGGCGTGGTTACTTCAGTAACTTACATAAACAATCTGCAGCAGGTGTTCATAATTTGGTGTCAGAGTCGAATACCAAATGCGAGGTGACCGGACATAATCTCAAACGAAGAGTTTTGGACCATGACCAATCATCAGCCGATTGATTTCCTGATCAAGGAGAGGAAGTGACGCTTGATAGGGTACATCCTAAGGAAGTCGGATGGAGCTATCGAGAGGGTGGCGCTAGACTGGAACACTCAAGGTACCAGAAACCGTGGTCAACAAATGTTCAAATGTTTGTATAGCTTATGGGACTTAACTACGGGGTCCTCAGTCCCTAAACTTACAAACTACTTATAAACTACCTTATACTAAAGACGGCACAAATATCCATGCCCGAGGGGGGATTCGAACCCCCGACCGTAGTGGCCGTGCACACCGTGACTGGAGCGCCTCAGTCTCCTCGGCCACCGCGGCCGGCAAAAGGTGCCCGTGGTCAACCAAAGACGTCCTGCAGGATGACGATCTAAACGAAAATCTCCGAGTTAGATGAGACCTGAAGAGGATGGCCAGGAACCGAACTGTGAGTAAGAATTTCGTCAAGGCCCTATGCTCCAGAGGGAGCAACAGAAGATTGATTAGGCAAGTAGTTTCCAAATTATGTACTGACTCTCGTTTCTGGAAGGCAGAATACGGAAGAACACACAACAGATTTTAAGAGAGGGACACATATTAAATGAAGGAATGGTAGCTAACAGGTTGTGAAAAAATACTTCCTAGCAACAAATAAACCGGAACGAATACAGACCATGAAAGCAGACAAAGGGATTAGTAAAAACAGAGTTGTCGCAGAGAGACTGAATACAGACTATCGCAAATTCACTAAAATTATACGAAAAATATATCAACTAAAAATAAACCTTAAAAATTCGATTAATGCATTCACGAGTAATAATCTCCAATCTTTCTAAACTGACATTGTGAACGTAGATAGTGAAGATCAGATCTGGCTTACAACTAAAGACACAATATCGACAGCTACTGACACATTTATACCAAACAAAGTAATAAAAGATGTATCTGAACCACCGTGAACTCTTGCGAAAGCAAAGAAAAAAAAACATGCCAAAAGGAAACACCCAAAATCCCAAAGACTGACAATATTTTACATAAGTCGAGATTTAGCTTGAACTTCAATGCGAGAAGCTAATAATAGTCTCCACGACGAAAGCCTGTAACGTCATTTGGTTGAAAATCATAAAAAAATTTCAAAAGTATGTTAGAGGAAAAAGCCAAAAACGAAAATCAACATCTTCATTACGCGATATCAGTGGTGATGTTACTGATGTCAGTTCTGTTAAAGCAGAATGACTTTAGATTTACGAAATTCCTTCACTACGGAAGGTGAAGTAAATACTCCAGAATTCGAATCAGGAACAGCTGTCACCATCCGTAGTTTAGAAATCCCTGCAGTTTTAAAGAAACTGAAAATAACTTAACAAAAGCAAGTCTCCCGCTCCCGATTGTATACCGATTAGGTTCCTTTCAGAATATGTTGATGCAATAGCCCCATACCTAGGTATAATTTACAACCGCTCGCTCATCGAAAGATCCATAGCCAAAGTTACAAAGATCACTCGAATGTTCAAGAAAGATAGTAGTAGTGGTCCGAAAAGTTACAGGTCTAAATCATTGACTTCGCTGTGTAGCAGAATTTTAGGACATATACTTTCGTCAAATATTATGAATTACCTCGATGGGAACGACCTATTAATCCACAGTCAACACGATTTCAGAAAGTAACATTTTTTGTGAAATACAGCTAGCTCTTTACTCACATGAAGTGATGAGTACCGTGGGGAACGGATCGATACGTCTATATTTCAGTAAGGCTTTTAACACTGTACCACAGAAGCTCCTGATAATCAAAATGCGCGATTTCCTGTCAGAAAGGAGACGGCACTATGTGATTGACGGAAAGTCATCGATTAAGACAAGTGATATCTGACATCCCTCAGGTAAGTGTTATAGTGCCCCTACCCTTACATATCTTCATAAACGATTTAGGAGACGATGTGAGCAGCACTCTTAGTCTGCTCGCGGATGATGCTGTCATTTAGTAAAGTCAGCTGAACATCAAAAGCAACTGCAAAATTATTTAGATGAATTAGCTGCATGGTGCAAGAATTGGTAATTGAGTCTACATAATGAAAAGTATGAAGTCATCCACATGAGCACTAAAAGAAATCCACAAACTTTATTTACATGATAAATCAGGCAAATATACACGCCGTAAATTCACTAGATACCTAAGAATAACAATTACGAACAACTTAAATTGGAAAGAACACACAGAAAACGTTGTATGGAAGGCGAACTAAAGGCTTCATTTAACTGGCGGAACACTTCGAAGATGCAACAGTTCTACTAAAGAAACTGCCTATATTACACTTGAACGATACGTTCTGTTGTGAAGTACTGTTGCCGACTGTGGGTTCCCAACCAAGTGAGACTGACGGATGATGTAGCGAAAGTTCAGAGAAGGGCTGTTCGTTTTGTGTTATCGCGATACAGGGCAGAGAGTGTCACGAAAATGATGCACGAGTTCTGGTGGAAATCCTTAATATACAGGCGTTACTCACTGTAACGCGATTTATTTGGGAACATTTCTTTCATTAACTTTCCCTTCCGAATGCGAACATATTTTGTTAGCACCCACCTAAATAGGAAGCCATCATAATAAAATTAGTTAAATAAGATCTAAAACTGAAAAATTTTGGTGTTCGTTTTCCTGTGCGCTTTTAGAGAATGAAAGGTAGGGAAATATCATAGAAGCAGTTCGATGAACCATCTGCCATGCGCTTCAATGCAATTTGCAGAGTATTTATGTAACTGTAGATGTGTAGGTTCCTTTACCAAAGAAATGCAATGCCAAACAATGCAAAGTTTATAGGACAATTATTTTTATATACACTTTTACCAAAGGTTACTAGTACTGAGAAGAATAGATAGGAAAATATAGGATAATATAGTAGAAAATCAGTTGTAATGTACGAAAGGAAGAGGGACCAGAGATGCAATTGGGCGTTTCAAATGTTTGTATAGCTTACGGGACTTAACTACGCGATCATCAGTCCCTAAACTTACAAACTACTTATGAACTAGCTAATACTAAGAACGGCACAAGTATCCATGCCCGAGGGGGGATTCGAGCCCCCGACCGCAGTGGCCGTGCAGACCGTGACTGGAGCGCCTCAGTCCTCTCGGCCACCACGGCCGGCCAATTGGGTGTCTGAAGACGTTATCAGAAAGGTTTTTACAAGTAAACAGAGAAGTATTTGTTTCTTTTGTTAATTGGAAAAACGTTTTTGACATAATTGACTGGTGTTTGCTCCTGAATATCCCGAAAGACACTGGTATTGACTGGAAGGATAGAAGACTGATGAAACAACTCTATGTGGGGCAGAAAGTAGTAGTTCGAATAGATGAAGATGAAGAGGTGGCTATTGGAATACGTGTGAGACAGGGTTGTTGTATGTCACCAGCACTTTTTAATATATATGCTGAAAAACTGATTAATAAGGCTTTGGGAAAAGTAAAAGGACTTGTAGTGCGAGGAGAAAGAATAAAACTATCAAGTACGCAGATCATATGACTGTACTAGCAGAAACAGAAGAAGAGCTCCAGGTAATGATGGAGAATAATGTAAGGGTGGAGAAAGAATTCGGAATGAAAGTGAACATCGATAAGACCAAAGTGAAAAAAATCAGAAGAGGAGCTGACACGATCAGTACATCACAAGAAGGAAGAAAACTGCAAGAGGTTCAACTATTCCAATATCTGGGAAGCTGGACAACTTGCAATGGAAGTTGTACTGAAGAAGTGAGACGTAGAATACATGGGAAAGAAAGCATTTGGCAGAGTAAAAATGTTCAAATGTTTGTAGAAATTATGGGACTTAACTACGGGGTCATCAGTCCCTAAGCTTACAAACTACTTAAGAACTACCTAAGACTAAGGACGGCACAAATATCCATGCCCGAGGGGGGATTCGAACCCCCGACCGTAGTGGCCTGCCGGCCGCGGTGGCCGAGGTGACTGAGGCGCTCCAGTCACGGTCAGCACAGCCACTACGGTCGGGGGTTCGAATCTCCCCTCGGGCATGGATATTTGTGCCGTCCTAGTTTGTAAGTAGTTCATAAGTAGTTTGTAAGTTTAGGGACTGATGACCCCGTAGTTAAGTCCCATAAGCTTAACAAACATTTGAACATTTCGTAGTGGCCGTGCAGACCGTGACTGGAGCACCTCAGTTCCCTCGGCCACCGCGGCCGGCGGTAGAGTGAAATATTTATTGACAAAGATAATACACCTAATTGGAACATGAGGCTATAATCAGGAAAGTAGAAATGACATAACTTAGTCAGTCCAAGGAATTTTTGTCAATTTTTTGCATTTTGTTTTATTTCATGATTAATTATAATCCAAAAGGGGCTCAATAAATATTTAAAAAAGCATTCCTCTTTATATTCTTCAATAACTCTACATAACATCAGGAGGCTGGGTACAACAGTCAGTTTGGGGTGTGATACTTAACTATGTTAATATGTTTTTATCTATTTGTCTTAATAATAGTATAGGCTGATTTTACATTAAAGAAAGAGTTCCATGGATATTTGAGTGCAGTCATAGCCAAAAAACCGTCTTCTCATTCTGTCAGTCATTTTAGTACTGCTGCAGAATGAACAAGTGGCAAACTAGTGTGACTTTTTCAGTTCCAACATGTGCTGCCGCCTTCCATTTATGTGCTGAGATGCCTAGCACAGTGACCAATATTTTAATATTGTCACCAAATTTTTGTTTTATGTCCCCAATAGGGGGCACAGAGACTGAAGAGAGTAAATTGTCTAGGTACAATAATTTGTAAGGTGTCACTGGACAGTTTCATCAAGTCATCAGCACTACAAAATATATAATATGGACATTACAATAAGTTAACTACTAACAACAATAATTATAAATAGTATTTCAATGAATGTAAAATTCAAATGTAATTGTTGCTCAATAAATTATCGAACAGTAATACCTTCCTGTGGTGAAGTCCAAAAACAGAGAACAGTAGTAATATCACGGTTTGTCTTTCATTTGGGTACTTTGGAATCAGTGAGATACTAGAAAATCCGTTAATAATCGGAAATCTAAATCCTACAAATTAAAGTTTTGTGAAATAAGGCAACAAGTTTCGCTCAGTCAGTTTATTTAAAGATGTTTCACCAAGAACCGATAGTGGAATAAATCAATATCAAAGAATTGAACCTAGATTGTGGTATGTCCTGTATTTTAACGGATATCGAAGCGAGTTTGACCAGAGTTTTAATCTCTTGTGGTTTCAGAATGATATTTATACTCTACAGCGAAGTGGATGCTGATATGAAACATCCTAGCTGATTAAAACTGCCTGCCAGACCAGTATTCAAACCCGGGAACTCTGTCTTGGCACGACTCATGGCCCGTCCTCATAGCATTACTTCCGCCAGTACCTCACCTCCTACCTTCCAAACTTCACAGAAGTTCTCCTGCGAACCTTCGAAGACTAACACTCCTGGAAGAAATAATATTACCGAGACGTGGCTTAGTCACAGTCTATGGAATGTCCCTGGAATGAGAGTTTCACTCTGAAGCGAGGTGTGCGCTGATATAAAATATTCTGGGCTGGGAGATTAAAACAGTGTGCTGGAACATGGACTGCGATTTGTCTGGCCAAAGCGTAACCTGGAGGTTTTAGCGTGTTGCAGATTGGCTGGTTGACCTTTTTCATTCCTGTGATCAGCCAGCCATGTCAACTGGTAAATTGTACTACGTAAGGAAATTTCTCTTTTACTACGTAAAATTATACCCTCGGCATCCAGCAACCTTATTGTCCTTTAGTTTAGCAGCACATAATGCTTGATAATGCTTAACTAGTTTGTCTCCGTCTTATTGTGTTTCTAGGTTTTCTCGTTTTCTGTTTAATTCGTTCGCACTCGCAGTTTATTACATTTACTTATGGGATACAAACAGTTGTCTTCCCCAGTAATGTACTGTACTTATAGCCCTAAAGTGGCCTGGTGCAAACATGGTACAATTTTCATTATAGCCCTGAAGCGGTAGCGCTGGTGCAAACATGGTACAATTTTTCTTTATATGCTCACTGTTGTAATAATGGAAATGCCGTATTTCCACTTTAGTTGTTCCTCAATTTAGCCTTATCAATGATGTCAGTGAAGGTGTGCACTGGTAATGGGCAGTTCGGACCATTTGACTGTTTCGAAACATACGGATCATCTGAGTCTAGTGAGTCGACTCACTGACTGTTTCGGCACACGAAACATCTGGCTTGCTGCAGAGTCGTGCACCGCGCTACCTTCCCTGATTCACGTGAACCGTGACAGCTGCAGGGCGCCGTAGTGAGTCCACTCACTGCTTCGGCACTCAAAACATGTGACGAGCCGCAGCCCTGCGTCCTACTACCTTCGCTAATTCGCGTGAGCCGAGAAAGTTGCAGGGCACGGCATAGCAGTGCGATACAGTAAAGACGAAACATCTGTGAAGTATTAACGTGGTTTTAATACGTTATTCACTAGGCTGAATTGAACGGCACACAGTATTTGTTTGCTACTACGATTTTACAATCGTTTTAAAGCGTAAACGTTTCCTAAGTTACTCGTATTTTCATACAAACAAATATTGTAACAAAGGAAGTACAAAATAGTAATGTTCAAATTACAAAGTCATGAAACTTTTTCCATCCTTCAAAATTGCATAATTAAGTTTAAATAAAACAACAAAAATCGTGGTTCAAATGTCTACGTGCATCCAGAAATGAATAACTTTTCTAACCAATCAATATAAACAAAATATTTAAGATTTGTTCCTAAGACATAATTCATGCAATCAACAGATATTGCTACAAGTATTATCACAAGGAAACACATTTCACAATTTACATGACGAAACCACAAAACTGAACTAAAATTTTTCAGTGTCCAGATAGGTATTCTAATAATCAGATTCATCTTCAGTCAGTCAAATGAAAGAGAATCAGTTACAGTTTCTTTAAACGGAAATTAAAAAAAGGTTTTTTTTGACATCTTACTGAGAATGCGGTTTCGTCTCGCTGAAATTATTTGCCCCTGCTTCGAAAAGATGCGTTCACCTGGCACAGATGTAGCAACAATGCATAACAACGCTTAGTTCAGGCGAATCTACCTCAAAACACCGAAGGACTTCACAACTTTTCTCGGTGGTATCCCAATTTTCAAACCTTAGTTGAAGGGTACCAGTAGCATAATTCAAAATCTCGCATGGCGCGTTAGGGGAACAACTTCAAACCCGTTGCACGCCTGGGCGCTGTGTCGAACTCACCCAGGCAGGCGGACAGCAAAATTCATGTTAACGGTACCTAGCGTCCGATACATCAATCACAAGATTCGTTGTTTCGAAACAGTGCCGATTCAAGTTTCGACTCAGTCGAACAGTTCGCTGACTCGATTCACTGAGTCGAAACATCAACTCAGTAGCCAACTCTATAGTGCATGGCTGTGTCCACCCAAAAAAAGCTTTGTTACGGAGTGCATCACTGGTAGCAGATTTGCACTGCGCTGCCTGTAATGTAAGATTGTTTTGTGTTACGTCTATTTTCTTGCAAATGGATTTGTGGCGCAAATGGATTTGTGGCACTTTCTATTAAGTATTTATTGTATAAATTTTACCCTACATATTATAATGCTCAGAAATTTAAATTTATTTCGTAAATAGAACTTTCGATAAATTGTCCTCTAGCTTATCCTGATTAGCCATGCTGCAGTTTCCGTCAATCTCCTTTTTAACCCTTTTTAAGCCTTATACAATGCGAACATGAGTGTCATTCTACTACATAATTTAATCTTCAGGTCTCGTAGACATGGTATTGGTCTAACAGAAGAGTAAACCGACTTCTTTGGACAAATAATGAAGATCTTGGTGCTTTTGGTCTAGATTCCTCATCAGATCATGAACAGGATACTATTATTCAAATGTAAATCCTAGTTCCGATCCCGAACAAGATTTCAGACGCAATGAATTTGATATTGAAGATGGTACCACTCCGTGGAGTAAAACGCCATACAAGCAGCACTCCAAAACAATGAAAAAGAATATCATAAAAATTTTTCCCTGGTTCAAAACGGAACGCAAGGGGCGTGAGGTGAGAAACGAAAGCGCTCAATATATTTGTTGTTGTTATGGTCTTCAGTCCGGAGACTGGTTTGATGCAGCTCTCCACCCTACTCTATCCTGAGCAAGCCTTTTCATCTCCTCATAAGAACGGCAACCCACATCCACTTGAATCTGCTTATATATACGCGTCTCCCTCTGCGATTTTTACACCACACACTTCCCTCCAATGCTAAATTTACGATTCCTCGATGTCTAAGAATGTGTCCTACCAAGCGATCCCTTCTTTTAGTCAGGGTATGCCAAAAATTCCTTTTCTCGCCAATTCTGTTCAGTACCTCTTCATTAGTTATGCGATCTACCCACCTAATATTCAGCATTCTTCTGTAGCACCACATTTCAAAAGTCTCTATTCTCTTCCTGTCCACACTGCTTATCGTCCATGTTTCACTCCCGTACAAGGCAACGCTCCACACAAATGCCTTCAGAAAAGACTTCCTTACACTTAAATTAATATTCGATGTAAGCAAATTTCTCTTTTTCAAAAATGCTTTTCTTCCCATTGCCATTCTGCATTTTATATCATCTGTACTGCGACCATCGCATGTTATTTTACTACCCAAGTAACAAAACTCATCTACCACCTTCATTGTTTCGTTACCTAATCTAATTCCTTCAGCATCGCCTGATTTTCTAAGACCGCATTCCATTATTTTTGTTTTGCTCTTGTTAATGTTCATCTTATACACTCTCTTCAACACACTGTCCATTCCGTTCAACTGCTCTTCCAGGTCCTTTGCTGTCTCTGACAGAATTACAATGTCATTGGCAAAACGCAATGTTTTTATTTCTTCCCCCTGAACTTTAATCCCTATTCCAAATTTTTCCTTGCTTTCCTTCACCGCCTGCTCGATGTACAACTGATGCTTCCCTTTCATGCCCTTCGAGTCTAATAACTGCGGTCTGGCTTTTGTACAAGTTGTAAATAACTCTCCTTTCCCTGTATTTTACCCCTGCTGACTTCAGAATTTGAAAGAGTGTATTCCAGTCAACATTGTCAAATGCTTTCTCCAAATCCACAAAAGCTAAAAATGTTGGTTTGCCTTTCCTTAATCTATCTTCTAAGATAAGACGTAAAGTGAGTATTGCCTCCCGGGTTCCTCCTGAATCCAAACTGATCTTCCCCGAGGTCAGCTTCTACCAGCTTTTCCATTCTCCTGTAGATAATTCGTGTTAAAATTTTGCAACCATGACTTATCAAACTGATGGTTCTGTAAATTTCACACCTGTCTGCGCCGGCTTCCTTTGGAATGGGGATTATTACATTTTTATTAAAGTCTGAGGGCATTTCGCCTGTCTCATACATCCTACACACCAGTTGAAATAGTCTTGTCGTGGCTGGCTCTCCCAGGCACTTTAGTAGCTCTGAGGGTATGTCATCTACTCCTGGGGCCTTGTTCCGACCTAGGTCTTTCAGGGCTCTGTCAAATTCATCTCTCAGTATAGTATCTCCTATTACATCTTGATCTACGTCCTCTTCCCTTTCTACAACATCGTCTCTAAGTTCATTTCCTTTGTAGAGCTGCTCTATGTACTCTTTCCACCTTACAGCTTTCCCTTCTTTGCTGAGAACTGGTTTCCCATCTGAGTTCATGATATTCGTAGAGTTGCTTTTCTTGTCTCCAAATGTCTCTTCTATTTTCCTGTAGGCGGTATCTACTTTTCCCCTTGTTATACATTCTTCTACAGATTTGCATTTGGCTTCTAGCCACTTCTGCTTAGCCATTTTGCACTTCCTGTCAATCTCATTTTTTAGTCGTCTGTACTCCATTTTGCCTGTTTCATTTACTGCATTTTTATATTTTCTCCTTTCAGCAATTAAATTTAGTATTTCCTGTGATATCCAAGGATTTTTTGTAGGTCTTGCCTTTCTGCCTATTTTGTCCTCTGCTGCCTTCACTATTTCATCTCTCAATGCTACCCATTCCTCTTCTACTGTTTTATTTCCCCCTGTTTCTGTTAATCGTTGCCTAAATCTCCCTCTGAAATTCTCCAGAACTTCGCTTTCCTTCAATTTATCTAAGTCCCATCTCCTTATTTTCCTACCTTTCTGCAGTTTTTTCAGCTTCAGCCTACAGTTCATGACTAACAAGTTATGGTCAGAGTCTATATCTGCCCCTGGGTATGTCCTGCAGTTTAGAACCTGGTTCCGGTACCTATGTCTTACCATTATAAAATCTATCTGGTATCTTCCGGTGTCTCCTGGTCTCTTCCACGTATACAACCTTCTTTTGTGATTCTTAAACCACGTGTTTGTTACGATTAAATCATGTTCCGTGCAAAATTCTACCGGGCGACTTCCTCTTTCATTCCTCCTGCCCAGTCCATATTCTCCTACTATTTTTCTTTCTCTTCCTGTTCCTACTACCGAATTCCAGTCTCTCATCACAATTAAGTTTTCCTCTCCCTTAACTGTCTGAATAATTTCCTTTAGCTCCTCATATATTTCTTCGATCTCTTCATCATCGGCAGAGCTAGTTGGCATATAAACCTGTACTACTGTTGTCGGTGTTGGCTTCGTATCTATCTTGACAATGATAATGCGATCACTGTGCTGCTCATAGTAGTTTACCCGCATTCCTATTTTCTTATTCATTATCAGTCCTACTCCTGTGATACCCCCATCTGATTTTGTATTTATAATCCTATACTCACCTGACCAGAAATCCTGTTCATCCTGCCACCGAACTTCACTAAACCCCCCTATATCTAACTTCAACCTATCCATTTCCCTTTTTAAATTTTATAATTTTCCTACCCGATTAAGGGATCTAACATTCCACGCTCCGATCCGTAGAATGCCAGTATTGTCTTTCCTGATGACAACATCCTCCTGAGTAGTCCCCGCCAGGAGATCCGAATGGGGTACTATTTTACCTCCGGAATATTTTACCCGAGAGGATGCCATCATCATATTTCCATACAGTAGAGCTGCATTTCCTCGGGAAAAGTAACGGCTGTAGTTTCCCATTGCTTTCAGGCGTTCGCAGTAGCTGTGTGTCAAAGCCAGATTAGCTGATGTTACAAGGCCAGCTCAGTCAATCATCCAGACTGTTGCCCCTGTAGCTACTGAAAAGGCTGCTGCCCCTCTTCAGGAACCACACATTTGTCTGGCCTCTCCACAGATACCCCTCCGCTGTGGTTGCAACTACGGTACGGCTATCTGTATCGTTGAGGCACGCAAGCCACCCCACCTCGGCAATGTCTGCGCTTCATGGGGGTAGAATATATTTAATGAGGTAATTATGTGTAATTATGTGTACATAACACAAGAAAGAGCAAACAGTAATTACTCACGACACAGGAACTACAGGGAAGTAACGAAAGAGGAAATGATAGTACTGCTGGATTATTGTTTACTTTCGGAATAATGTTACATTTGTTATGTTTATACACCGAAGGTAATTGATATACTAATTCAGATAGTAACAAATGTGACATTTCTACCTGTACATTAAACTACGATCACTTAGTAGCTATGTACAAGGTTTGTAACACGGAATCCGCAGTGGTAGCAAATCTGCACCGCGCTGCTACTGAAGTTATAATAATTGGCGCTGGTAAATGATGTTACATAAATTCATTCAAATAATATTTAAGTTTAACCCTGCGCAATCTGCAGCTATTGGACCTAATTTACATGTTGTGGTGTTCCCCCTTTCTCACCACAGTTTGGCATGAGATTCTAGTCCACACACCTTGACTAGACATCCACGATGGTGATTTATATTTTAGTTAGTCATCTCCAATAAGATGCTTTTTAATTACCATCGTTTTTAAAAAAAGTTGTAAGTATATTTTCATATAATGTGTTTGTGCTCCATATGAATTATGTGATTAACAACTGTAAACATCCGAAATGCAATTTATTTTTTGCCACCGAACTGATGATGATGTATCGAAACGCGTAATGATAAAATAAAAACAGTGCGACCAAGACATTTCAAAAAAAAAAAAAAATTATGCATGACAACGTATGGTCGCTGTCCACAAAAATGGAAGTGATAAATATTAATCTATTACCGACGAGTTCAAAGAATAAATAAAATTCGAACCTACTAGGTAACATCAGTAAGATTACAGAAATGTTATAAAACTGCATCTATTACAACGAAAAAACGTGAGTTTGAATTTTGCTGTCGTCTCTCCGCTCAAACCGAAGGCTTCTGATGAAACAATGCTATTAAAACTGAGTTTTACAAGTGCCGACAGACGTTCCACGTGCGGGTAAGTATGGTTTGTCCTGTACTCCGACTATATCGAGGAAACTGTTTGCGCTGAGTCCCCGTCTCCAGTTCAGAGTACACAGTATTCGGAGCCTTTCTGCAAATACGACGTCCTGCTTCACGAGTGCGCTGTATCAAATTCAGTCGTATGGCTGCTGCAACGTAAATTCACGTGTAACTTGATTTCGGTACGCAAAGAAATGAAAGTTTATCCTCGGTTTGTCACACCAAGAAAGGGAATTAAATAGAAGTGGCACGAATTACTGCGTAGTAAAAAGTAGCGCTCGTACTAGTAATGTACAGCAGTCAAAATAGGAGATTCGTATGTGCTTGTTGTATTTGACATGTAGTTTCGAAAATTGTTACGAGTAGCTTAATTTAGAAATGGAACGAAGATTTCAAGTTTTTATTTCGCGGACATTGATGTTGTTAGAAACAATTACATATCGGAGACTCGCTGCAATATGTTTGAGAAACAAATCAGAGAATTGAGTCAGGCATCATTCATCATTTGTGTGCAGTTATTTACATTTTTTCAAACAAATTTCCGTCATTTTGTTGTGTCGGTTAATTTATTTCTTCCATGTAGGCATTTTTAAGTGTCTCAAAAATTGTCTGATACACCTAAACTGCATATCATCGTCAGATCAGCGTACTTTTGGTTTCATAGAAACAGTTGTCAAACGCTTTGGCTTTGCACATTAATGCAACTATACAAGGTATTTTTAGCTTTTAACTATCTTTAAGAGTTGAAAACTGGTTCTATAAAATCAAACGTATACAGATGTGATGATGATATTTGGTTCAGACGAATGAGGTAATTTTTAACTTGAGACATTTGAAAATTGCTATACGGCCGAAATAATGATTGTACTATAATAAATTAACCAAAATTGTAAAATGGCGGTAATTTCGTTTAAAAAATTAATCCTGACTGTAATTCCCGAGGAAGGAAAAGTAATTATTGACGTGTCGCTTTTGTTGTTGTTGTTGCGGAGGTGGTGATTATGATGCTCGTCGTGTGGAAGACTGATTAGGTACAAGTCTTCATGCATCTTTATCCTTATTTTTCGAAGAATAAAGGCAACCTGCTTACAACACAATCTCATAGTCTCCCACTTGAACTTTTACCAACTTTTATTCCCACCACCCTCACACACACACACACACACACACACACACACACACACACAGCCGACCGCGGTGGCCGAGGGGACTAAGGCGCTCCAGTCACGGTCTGCACAGCCACTACGGTCAGGGGTTCGAATCCCCCCTCGGGCATGGATATTTGTGCCGTCCTAGTTCGTAAGTAGTTCATAAGTAGTTTGTAAGTTAAGGGACTGATGACCCCGTAGTTAAGTCCCATAGACCATACAAACATTTGAACATTTGAAACACACACACACACACACACACACACACACACACACACACACACACACACCTTTAATACTAAATTAATACCCAGCGTTGCCCGGGTATTTACTTGTTTATTCAAGTCTTGAGTTAGTCCTTCTTCTATCCCATCTCTTCCTGTTCATCTCCTATTTTTCTAAAAATGTGTTACATTTTTGGGAGAATATATAAGAAATGAAGCTGTCTTACATAATGTACAAAATGAACAAAATGTAAGTGCTGTGTCCAAACAAAGTAACTAAAATACAAATTATATATAACAATCATTCATTCCATTAATTCTAAACCTTACAATAAACAATATTTATTGTTGCTTGTTCAGGAGCTAGTATAAATAAATTCTTTGGTGAGCCCACACTTGAGCAACCGACTGAGAAACAAATCCAATTGATTATTAACCATAATGGAAAATGCTAGTTTCACTGGAAACTTCAGTCTCTTGAACCTAAAAGGTGGATCTGTTGGAAATAATGGGTACTCACGGGATGGACAATGCTTCATTCTCTTCCTTTTCTTGTAGCTTGCTTTCGTCTGCAGCCGTGTACGCCTAAGAGTTCTAAGTTGTCAACATGAATGTCACCTTTCAGGAATTTCCTTATGCTGACTGGAATACAGGAGTGTCTTAGAAAATAAGAAATTACTAGAACGTGATGCATGATTGTTTTCATCCATCTGAGTACATTTAGTGAGTCCTTTCCCAATTCCTTTCCCAACCCAAGGTGTGATGCGATCCGTGCCGAGGGGTGCGTGGCACATGGGTGGATGTGTCTCGAACGGAGCCTCAGGGATACCGGGCGACCTTCCTGAGTAAGTAGCCTTGCACCGCGCGGGGTTATCGTGGTGTGGACCATATAAATCCCCAAATCTCGTGGCACTAAGATGAACACCGAGAAAGAAAGTATTTTAAAAGAATCTGAGGGGCAATCTGAGACCTCAGACACTCAGGCATCGGGATCAGGACCGATGGAGTGCACTCCTACTTCTGAATCAGGGTCTATACCTGAGCAAGAAGTGGGAACCGTAACAGAGAAGTTGGACCAGATTAGGATTAAGGCCTTGTCTGGGGCTCAGAGGAGGAAACTTCTCAAGGAACAGAAGCAAAAGGAAGGAAAAGAATGGCTTCCTAAGCATAAGTGGAGGGAATCAAAAGGGCTTGAGCCCAAGACCTCCAAAAAGAAACTGCCTCAGGTCGAAGGGGATACACAGACCCCCTCGACGTCAAAGACAGGTGTCAAGAGGGTTAGGGAGGAATCTAAGACTCCCTCCTCTCTGGACAAACGTGATCCTAAAAGGCTGAGGCAGGAAATAGGAAAACAGACCTATAGTACTGCAGTCTCGGTCTTTAGAATGGCGGTTGTCCAAGAAGGATTCCCACTGGTGAGCATCACCTCGCAGCAGGAGCAGCTCGTGCGGATGGCCCTCTTTGAAGAGTTTGGGGGAGACGCTGGTCCAGGACCCAAATTCAAGAGGGTCTATCTAGATCGCGGTGCCCTCATTTTTGTCTGCGAGGGGGATCACTCAGCAGAATGGCTTAAGGAAAAGGTGCCCATGATATCCCCATGGGAGGACGCGAAGCTGCTGGTCAAGACAGCAACTGAACTCCTGAAGACCGCAAAGGTATCAATATGGGTACCAAAGATCCTTAAGGATGTCCCTTCAAAGACTCTGTTCGAGAAAATAAGGGTCCAGAACCCAAACGTCTCGACAGAGGATTGGAGGGTAATTCATCAAAAGGTCGTTCCAGAAGGACGAACCCTGGTGTGGAGGTCGGAGAGAAGTCCCTGAAGGAAATGCGAGAGCAAGGCCTGAAACTGTTTTTAGGGTTCTCGCAGGTCGCCGTCAGGGTAATCAAAGATCTTAAAGACAATAATGGCAGCAAGATGGGGACTGGAAGTGCTGCAGATAAACCTGCTGCACAGTAAAGGGGCCACTGCTGCCCTGAGCCGTCGCCTGGGGAGACAGGAGGTGGACGTGGCCCTGATACAATAACCCTATTTATACAAAGGGGGTGTATAGGGCCTCGGTGGTACTGGAGGTAAGCTGATTTATGCTAGAAATCTAAAAATCTCCAGAACATGCATTTATGTTAGAAATGGAATACCTTTCATACCAAAGATGGATTTTTGTTGCAGGGACTTAGTGACCATCAGGATGCAGCAACGTGAGGAAGGCATCAAAAGGGAAATTGTTTTGGCCTCAACATACCTTCCTTATGAAGACAGCTCTCCTCCTCCTTTGGAAGTGAGGAGACTGACGGAAGCCTGCCAAGGGCAAGGTGACGAACTGTTGGTGGGATGTGATGCCAATGCCCACAATCTATCGTGGGGCAGCAAGGACACCAACAGTAGAGGTGAGCACCTTCTTGAATTTCTCCTATCTAACAACTTGGAGATCCTGAATAGGGGTGATGAACCTACATTCAGGAATAGTAGAAGGGAAGAAGTAATTGACATAACTTTTGGTTCCATGATGATGGGACGTTACGTCAAACAGTGGCATGTGGTCCTGGAGCCATCCTCATCAGATCACATGTATATTAAATTCAAGTTTGAAATGGGAACCAGACTATGGCCTATAGGAATCCCAGGAAAACGGACTGGGAGACATATAGGAGAGACCTTGACTTCAGCCTATCGGAAATTAAAACTTCGATAAGCAATCCAGCAGAGTTTGAGGAAGTAGCAGAGTTCGTAACCTCTGCTATAGTGACCTCATACCAGGACAACTGCTCAATCACTAAGAAGTGCACAAATAGGAGTGTGCCTTGGTGGAATAATAACCTGGAAATGCAAAGGAAGCAGGTACGAAGACTGTTTAACCTAGCGAGGCGCAAAGGACAATGGGAAAAGTATCGTGAGGCCCTTGTCAATTACAACCTTGCCATCAGACGGGCAAAGGAGGCATCCTGGAAGGTATTCTGCGAGGAAGTGGAGGGCACGGCTGCTCAAGCGAGACTTCATAAAATCATCACTAGAGTACCAACTAATCCAGGAGGAACATTGAGGAAAGAGGATGGGGAGTATACAAAGACAGCACATGAAACGCTGGAACTGCTCCTCAAGACTCACTTTCCTCAATATACTCTGGGGGATAACTCAGACCAGAATGTGATTCCTGAGAGACAACTGTTCTCAGGTATTCGCAAAGAGGACTGGGATCTGGCCAAGGAGTGTGTCGATTTCAGTAAGGTCCGATGGGCGATGGGAACATTTCAATCGTTCAAGTCACCTGGCCCCGATGGAATCTTTCCTGCTCTCCTGCAACAAGCGGGAGAAAATCTTATTAGATTCCTATGCAGGTTATTCAGGGTTAGTCTAGCTGCAGGAATCATTCCCAATGCCTGGAGGGCTGTGAAGGTTGTCTTCATTCCAAAGCCAGGAAGAATTGATCATACCAAGGCCAAGGATATGAGACCAATCAGCCTGTCCTCCTTTATTCTTAAGACATTGGAAAAGCTGGTTAATGTGCATGTCGGAGAGAGGAGGTTAAGCAGGGTTCCTCTACATTCAAACCAACATGCATATCAGCCAGGTAAATCATGTGAGACAGCTCTCCACCAACTTGTAGGGAAGGTGGAGAAAGCACTACACTTTCAAGAAATAGCCCTCTATATCTTCCTGGACATTGAGGGGCTTTTAGCAACACGACCTTCGATTCCATGGTTAGAGCAGCAGAGATGCATGACCTAGGGACCACTATATGAAGGTGGACTAGGGCCATGCTCAGTGGAAGAAAGGTAGAGGCTTCTATGATGAATGAAAAAATGGTAATCAACACCACTAGGGGTTGCCCGCAAGGAGGAGTTTTTTCCCCTTTATTGTGGAATCTAGTGGTGAATGATCTCATTGGAGAATTAAACTCTAGGCAGTCCTTTTTACAAGTATACGCAGATGATCTTGTCATAGTAATACTTGGAAAGATTTGCTGACACAGTGAAGAGTAAGGCCCAAGGTGCTTTGGACATTGTGCAAGACTGGTGCAGAAAACAGGATCTGGGGGTTAGTCCTAAGAAGACTGTTGTTGTACCATTCACAAGGAAACATATCCAACACTCAAGTTGGAATCTAAAGCTTTTCAATGAAGCGCTACCTGTGAAAGGGTCAGTGAAATATCTAGGGGTTACCCTAGATGAGAAACAGACATGGACCCCTCACAGGAATATTTGCTCCAAGGCAAAAGGTACTTTAGTAAGTACCAGGAGAGCTTGTAGCAAAAATTGGGGCCTGAGCCCCAAGGGTATGCACTGGAGATACACCACAGTGATTATACCCAGGATCACCTATGGGGCGGTCGTGTGGTGGAAGAAGGTAGAACAGCAGGTTGCTGCTAAGGAGCTTGGTAAGGTGCAGAGACTAGCCTGCTTAGCCATAACAGGCGGAATTAGCAGCACACCAACTTCTGGGATGGAAACCATGCTGGATATGCCCCCATTACACCTTTGGGTCAAGATGGAGGCGGCAGCTGGTGCCTACAGACTCAAATCTGTCAACAACTGGAACTCTTTGGGATATCCAGAATCACACACTAAAATAGTGAGTGAGGTAAATATAGGAAAGGTTGGGGAAATGCCAGCCGACTATATTATAACCCCACACTGCTTCAACAAGCCTTTCAGTATAACAATTGGAAGTAGGGAGCAGTGGGAGAAAATAGATCGACACCGTACGGGGGATATTGTCTGGTTCACTGACGGGTCGAAATCAGACCTGGGCGTTGGGGCCGGGGTATACGGGGTGCAGCCAAGACTGGAGGGCGTCATCTCTCTAGGGAAACTGGCCTCAGTATTCCAGGCCGAAATCACTGCCATCAGGGCATGTGTGGAGGAGAATTTGCGTAGGTGCTACAAAGATCGTAGCATCTATATCTATTCAGACAGCCACGCAGCCCTGAGATCACTGGCAGCTTCTACAACAAGGTCTAAAATTGTTGCAGAATGTCACAGGGTTCTGGTGGAGCTAGGGGAAAGCAATAGAGTAAACCTATTGTGGGTCCCTGGCCACTCGGGGATAAGTGGCAACGAACATGCCGACAGATTAGTCAGGATGGGGGCAGAGGCTCCATTTATTGGACCGGAACCTGTCCTGACAATCACCAAGGCAATGATTAAATTGGAGCTACGTAACTGGCTCCGAAGACAGCACGTTGAATATTGGACCAAAGTCCATCAACAAAAACATGGCAAGGTAATGATGCCAAAGCCATGTTTTAAAAGAAACTCTGCAATCCTGGGTCTGAACAGGAGAGAGATTAGACTCATGGTTGGATTGCTGACAGGCCATGGGAATTTCAAAAAACACCTACAAACAATGGGAATAACAGAAGAGGACCCAAAATGTAGGCTCTGTGATGACGCTGATGAAACTGCATCACATCTAATCTTCGAATGCATTGCATTGGAGAGTAAAAGGCACAGAACATTTGGGACAACCAGACCCGAAGAAATTGTGTCTAATAAGGAACTGGTAAAGGGACTCCTTGCACTGTTCAAGGGCATTGGTTGGCTTTACTAGACATACAGGGAGCGATACCGCACAATAAACTTAATTTCGGTGCGGTCAGTGGCGGGTTAGACCAAGCCTGTTTTGGCTTCCCTGAAAAAAATCAAATCAAATCAATACCCAGCGTTGCCCGGGTATTTACTTGATTATTCAAGCCTTGAGTTAGTATTTCTTCTATCCCATCTCTCTCTGTTCATCTCCTATTTTTCTAAAAATTACATTTTTGGGAGAATATATAAGAAATGAAGCTGTCTTACATAATGTACAAAATGAACAAAATTGTAAGTGCTGTGTCCAAACAAAGTAACTAAAATACAAATTATATATAACAATCATTCATTCCATTAATTCTAAACCTTACAATAAACAATATTTATTGTTGCTTGTTCAGGAGCTAGTATAAATAAATTCTTTGGTGAGCCCACACTTGAGCAACCGACTGAGAAACAAATCCAATTGATTATTAACCATAATGGAAAATGCTAGTTTCACTGGAAACTTCAGTCTCTTGAACCTAAAAGGTGGATCTGTTGGAAATAATTGGTACTCACTGGATGGACAATGCTTCATTCTCTTCCTTTTCTTGTAGCTTGCTTTCGTCTGCAGCCGTGTGCGCCTAACAGTTCTAAGTTGTCAACATGAATGTCACCTTTCAGGAATTTCCTTATGCTGACTGGAATACAGGAGTGTCTTAGTAGTAAATAAGAAATTATTAGAACGTGATGCATGATTGTTTTTATCTATCTGAGTACATTTAGTGAATGATCACAGTATATATAATCTCATATTTATTGGGTTACATGTTGTACAATTGTATATTTCTAAGTGCTGTATGTCGATAAATCTGTTGCGAACACAGCTAGTAGTAAAGAAGTAATAGATTAAAACGTGATGCTTGTTGGTACGGTTTTCCATGAACGTTATTGTTTATGTCATGATATCTAATGAACTACGTGATACAATTTCAAATGTACATTCGGCAGTATGTGTGCATAATATCTTTAAAATTTCCGGCGAGTACAATTTGTAGTGCAGAAATTATAAATTTAATGTCTTACCGAATGCCGCAATCTTACACCATGAATGGCGAAAAAGTAGTAAGCGAGAAACTTTTTTTACCTTTCATCATTTTAATGTTGTTGTCAGCGAAAAAAATTGTAATATAGAGTTGACAATATGGTTAGAGTTTTCTGCAAGAACGATGTAGGTTGCCGAACGTATTCTCAGATGAAGAGACTTGCACAGGACAGCGTAGCGTGGAGAGCTGCATTAATCCAGTCGGCGGACTGAAGACCCACAACAACAATAATTACTTTATGTTCCGTAATCCTTGTTTTTTCATGTTGATAATTATCTCATGCTCTTGTTACAAGACACAGTCAAAAATTCAAATGTTCAAATGTTTGTAAGTCTATCGGGCCAAACTGCGTGGTCATCAGTCCGTAGCTTACAAATTACTTAAACCTTGGTAAACTAACCTAAGGACAACACACACACCCATGCCAGGGAGGACTCGAACCTCCACGGCAAGACACAGTCTATTCAGTTTCATTACTCTACTACGTCCCCGCTTTTTCTCCGAAAGGAAGATGTCATCCGCAAAAGACAGAGTTCTTATTTCTTATCTCGGAACTGTTAACTATATTTCCAAATCTGTCATCCAGACTTAGGTTTACCGTGATTTCCATAAATTAATCCATCTCTATCTTTAGCAAAAATCAATTCAAGCATGTGCTCCCACTCTAATGACCACAATGTCGACTAGACATTAAACCCTAATCCTTCGTCCTTCCTTCTAGACTTCAAAGGTAATTAAAAGATTCCACCAGTTATTTAGTATTGTTTACTATTAGTCGTAACCCAGACCCGTCCGCACTATGATTCTTACAGATAACCACATGCTTTTTTTTTTCATTAACTGACCTATAAGCTTGAATTTAGTGCGTTTTTCTATGATGTACCGAGCCATCGTAATTTCAAGAAATCCGATTTCACAAATTAGAAAAGTATTTTGATGCGTACTTACTGTACTGTTGGTTAGCTTATGCAGTAAATTTCTTAAAGTTTTCTCTAGTCCTAAACTGAAAAGTATTTTGGAAACGTATCTACCTGTTTGAAGGTAGTTGTTAAAATCGTGATTATCTGAGTGATATGCAAATGATTAGCTTTTCAGAGCATTCACACAAGGTTGGCGCCGGTGGCGACATCTACAACGTGCTGACATGAGGAGAGTTTCCAACCGATTTCTCATACACAAATAGCAGTTCAGACGTTGCCTGGTGAAACGGTGTTGTGATGTCTCGTGTAAGGAGGAGAAATACATACCATGACGTTTCCGACTTTGATTAAGGTCGCATTGAAGCCTACCGCGAACGCGGTTTATCGTATCGCGACACTGCTGCTCGCGTTGGTCGCGCTACAATGACTGTTAGCAGAATATGGAATTATTTGGTTCAGGAGGGCAATACGGAACGCCATACTGGATCCCAACGGCCTCGTATCATTACCACTCGAGATGACAGGCATCTTATCCGCCAGGCTGTAACGGATCGTGCAGCCACGTTTCGATTCCTGAGTCAACAGATGGGGACGTTTGCAAGACAACAACCATCTGCACGAACAGTTCGACGACGTTTGCAGTAGAATGGACTATCAGCTCGGAGACCATGGCTGCGGTTACCATTGACGCTGCATCACAGGAGCACCTGCGATGGTGTACACAACGATGAACCTGGGTGCACGAATGGCAAAACGTCATTCTTTTCGTGAATCCAGGTTCTGTTTACAGCGTCATGATCGTCGCATCCGTGTTTGGCGACATCGCGGTGAACGCACATTCGAAGCGTGTATTCGTTATCGCCATACTGGCGTATTATCCGGCGTGACGGTATGGGGTGCCACTGGTTACACGTCTCGGTCACCTAATGCTCACATCGACGACACTTTGAACAGTGGCCGTTACATTCCGGAGGTGTTACGAACGTGGCTCTACGCTTCATTCGATCCCTGCGAAACCCTACATTTCAGCAGGATAATGCGCATCTGCACTGAAAACGTTTGGTCAATGGTGGCCGAGCAACTGGCTCGTCACAATACGCCAGTCACTACTCTTGATTAGATTAGATTACTACTTGTTCCATAGATCATGTATACGACATTTCGTAATGATGTGGAACGTGTCAGTTTAGTAAATGTTGTCTATACTTGACAATCAATATTTTAAGTATTCTTTTTTTTCTCTTAAAAAAAAAAAAAAAAAAAAAAAAAAAAAAAAAAAAAAAAACTGAAACTTCATCTACATTGTAGAAGGAGTTGCCATTCAGAAATTCCATTAATTTATTTTTAAATACTAGGTGGCTATGTGTCAGACTTTTGATGCTTCTTGGTAAGTGACCAAAGACATTTGTGGCAGCATAATTCACCCCTTTCTGAGCCAAAGTTAGATTTAACCTTGAGTAGTGAATATCATCCTTTCTCCTAGTGTTGTAGCTATGCACACTGCTATTTCTTTTCAATTGGGTCGGATTGTTAATAACAAATTTCATGAGTGAATATATATATATTGTAAAGCTAAAATGAGTATCCCTAGATCTCTAAATAAATGTCTGCAGGATGCTCTTGGGTGGGCTCCAGCAATTATTCTGATTACATGAATACTTTTTTACTCAATGTTGAATTGCCCCAGAATATGATCCCATATGAAAGCAGTGAATGAAAATAGGAGTAGTAAGCTAATTTACTGAGATGTATATCACCAAATATTGCAATAATTGTGATAGCATAAGTAGCTGAACTCAGACGTTGCAGGAGATCTTCAATATGTTTCTTCCAATTCAGTCCCTCATCAATGCAAACACCTAAAATGTTTGAATATTCTACCTTAACTACAGATTTATGTTCAAAGTCTAAATTTATTAATGGTGTCATGCCACTATCTGTATGAAACTGTATATACTGGGTTTTATCAAAGTTTAATGAGAGTCCATTTGTAGAGAATCACTTAATAACTTTCTGGAAGATATCATTTACAATTTCATCAGTTAATTCCTGTAGCTATACTTGTATCATCAGCAAAAAGTACTAGCTTAGCATCTTCGTGAATGTAGAATGGCAAGTCATTAATATATATTAAGAACAGCAAAGGACCCAAGACCGAACCTTGTGAGACCCCATTTCTGATACCTCCCCAGTTAGAAGATATTAATTGTTTCATATATATCATGTGAACTGCTTATTTCAACTTTCTGCGCTCTTCCAGTTAAGTATGATTTAAACCATTTGTGCACTGTTCCACTCATACCACAATACTTAAGCTTATCTAGAAGAATCCCATGATTTACACAATTAAAAGCCTTTGAGAGATCACAAAAAATCCCAACTGGTGATGTCCGGTTATTCAAAGCATTTAATATCAGAGACGAGTGTATCCTCAGGCGTGCCCCAGGGGACTGTGATAGGACCGCTATTATTTTCTATCTATATAAATGATCTGATAGACAGAGTAAATTGTAATATGCGGCTGTTTGCTGATGATGCTGTAGTGTATGGGAGGGTGTCGTCTGTAACTGACTGTAATAGCATACAGGATGACTTAGACAAAATTTCTAGTTGGTGCGAAGATTGGCAGCTAGCTCTCAATGTGGAAAAATGTAAGGTGATGCGCATGAGTAGAAAAAACAATCCCATAATGTTCGAATACAGCATTAGTAGGTAGCTTCTTGATGCTGTCGCGTCGTTCAAATATCTAGGCGTAACATTGCAGAGCGATATGAAATGGAACGAGAATGTAAGGACAGTTGTGAGTAAGGCGGACAGCCGACTTCGGTTTATTGGGAGAATTTTGGGAAGATGTAATTCACCTGTAAAAGAGACCGCGTATAAAACGCTTGTACGACCAAGTCTTGAGTATTGCTCAAATGTTTGGGACCCGCAGCAGATTAGTTTATAGGAAGACATAGAGGCGGTTCAGAGACGAGTAGCTAGATTTGTTACCGGTAGGTTCGACCCCACTCCCATGAACCACAGACAATGCCGAGGTGGGATAGCTTGCGTGCCTCAACGATACAGATAGCCGTACCGTAGGTGCAACCACAGCGGAGGGGTATCTGTGGAGAGGCCAGACAAACGTGTAGTTCCTGAAGAGGGGCAGCAGCCTTTTCAGTAGTTACAGGGGCAACAGTCTGTATGATTGACTGAGCTGGCCATGTAACATCAGCTAATATGGCTTTGCCACACAGCTACTGCGAACGGCTGAAAGCAAGGGTAAACTACAGCCGTTACCTTTCCCGAGGACATGCAGCTCTACTGTATAAACATATGATGATGGCATCCTCTCGGGTAAAATATTCCGGAGGTAAAATAGTCCCCCATTCGGATCTCCGGGCGGGGACTACTCAGGAGCATGTGATCATCAGGAAAGACAATACTGGCATTCTACGGGTCGGGGCGTGGAATGTTAGATCCTTTAATCTAATAGGAAAATTAGAAAATTTAAAAAGGGAAATGGATAGGTTGAAGTTAGATATAGTGGGGATTAGTGAAGTTCGGTGGCAGGATGAACAGGATTTCTGGTCAGGTGAGTACAGGATTATAAATACAAAATCAATTGGGGGTATCACAGGAGTAGGTTTGAAAATGTTCAAATGTTTGTAGAGTCTATGGGACGTAACTACGGGGTCATCAGTCCCTAAACTTACAAACTACTTATGAACTACTTACAACTAAGGACGGCACAAATATCCATGCCCGAGGGGGGATTCGAACCCCCGACCGTAGTGGCCGTGCAGACCGTGACTGGAGCGCCTCAGTCCTTACAACTAAGGACGGCACAAATATCCATGCCCGAGGGGGGATTCGAACCCCCGACCGTAGTGGCCGTGCAGACCGTGACTGGAGCGCCTCAGTCCTCTCGGCCACCGCGGCCGCCGAGTAGGTTTGATAATGAATAAGAAAATAGGAATGCGGGTAAACTACTATGACCAGCACAGTGATCGCATTATCATTGTCAAGATAGATACGAAGCCAACACCGACAACAGTAGTACAGGTTTATATGCCAACTAGCTCTGCCGATGATGAGGAAATCGAAGAAATATATGAGGAGCTAAAGGAAATTATTCAGACAATTAAGGGAGAGGAAAACTTAATTGTTATTGGAGACTGGAATTCGGTAGTAGGACAAGGAAGGGAAGGGAAGATAGTAGGTGAATATGGTCTGGGCAAAAGGAATGAAAGAGGAAACCGCCTGGTAGAATTTTGCACACAACATAATTTAGTTATAACAATCACCTGGTTCAAGAATCACAAAAGAAGGTTGTATACGTGGAAGAGACCAGGAGACACCGGAAGATACCAGATAGATTTTATAATGGTAAGACATAGATTTCGGAACCAGGTTCTACAGTGTAAGACAGGGGCAGATATAGACTCTGACCATAACTTGTTGGTTATGAACTGTAGGCTGAAACTAAAGAAACTACAAAAAGGTAGAAAAATAAGGAGATAGGACCTGGATAAATTGAAGGAACCTGAGGTTCTTAAGAGTTTCAGAGGGAGCTTTAAGCGACAATTGACAGAAACAGGGGAAAATAAAACAGTAGAAGAGGAATGGGTAGCATCGAGAGAAGAAATAGTGAAGGCAGCAGAGGACAAAACAGGTAGGAAGGAAAGACCTACAAAACATCCTTGGATATCACAGGACATACTAAATTTTATCGATGAAAGGAGAAAATATAAAAATGCAGTAAATGAAACAGGAAAAATGGAGTACAGACGACTAAGAAATGAGATTGACAGGAAATGCATAATGGCTAAGCAGGAGTGGCTAGAAGGAAATGCAAGGATGTAGACGAATGTATAAATAGAGGAAAAATAGATACAGCCTACAGGAAAATAAAAGAAACATTGGGAGATAAGAAAAACTGCTCTATGAATATCAAGGACACTGATGGAAAACCAGTCCTCAGCAAAGAAAGGAAAGCTGAAAGGTGGAAAGAGTATATAGAGGGGCTCTATAAAGGAAATGAACTTCGAGACAATATTGTAGGAAGGGAAGAGCATGTAGATGAAGATGAAGTAGATGAAGATGAAATAGGAGATACTGTACTGAGAGATGAATTTGACAGAGCACTGAAAGACCTAAGTAGAAACAAGGCCCCTGGAGTAGATGATATTCCCTCAGAGCTACTGAAGCCTCTGGGAGAACCAGCCATGACAAAATAATAATAAATAAATAAATTTACTATATTTACATTACGTAAGATAAGTGTGTCACCAGAGGTTACCTTATTGTTATATGGCAGCGTGACATTCCCCAGGGAAGTCGTTAAAAGCCGCGGCGGAGTGGCCGAGCGTATTGACGCGCGAGGCCGTTCCCCGTCGGGGGTTCGAATCCTCCGTCGAACATAGATGTTGGTGTTGTCTTTAGTATCAGATAGTTTATACGTAGTTTGAAAGTTTAGGGACTGATGACCCCGCTGTTAAGTTCCATAAGCTTAACAAATATTTGAACATTTTGTCGTTAAAAACCAAAACTGTGAATATTATTTGAATTGTTGTGTATTTCGCAGATTGATTATGGCCATGTAACTGAAATCTACCCATCACAATATAATAAAAAACTATGAAACAGCAGCACATTTGTATATTTATAAGATCTCTCTTAGAGGATGGAGACATCTATGCGCAGATACAAATCAGAACGAACAACCAGAGATCGAGCATCTAGAAGAGAAGGATGGAGCGCCGTTGGTTGAGGGACAGGTTGGGGGGCGGGGGGGGGGATAATTTGCGTGGGGAGACGGTGACGCCATCGCCTGATGAGAGGAAGCCCAGCAGAAGCCCTGCGTCCTTCACAGCCCCTTACGTCAATCGTGCAACGGTCGTGAACCTTCGAAACGGTGCACACGGATGTGGTGTAGACGAGATGTTGCATGAACGTGTCTTCATCAGTAGCTCAGCTATCTATTACCAAATAGCTTATAAAGGTAATAGCAGCAGCTCTTCAACGAAACGCGCGACCCCACCTCCTATCGGAGTGAGTTGTAAACTAAAACTAGAAGTGAACGGCCAATTATCACTGTGAGACTAAGAATACCTAAATCATTCGTCGGCTTATTTTATAGGAATAGGAAATGCTTGGAAGATGGAGTAGAAGAAGTGCATGTGCTACATACGGCTGTAATAAATAACTACACTACTGACCATTAAAGTTGCTACTCCAAGAAGAAATGCAGATGATAAAAGGGTATTCATTGGACAAATATATTACACTAGAACTGACATGGGATTACATTTTCACGCAATTTAGGTGCATAGTTCCTGAGAAATCAGTACCCAGGACATCCACCTCTGGCCTTGATACGCCTGGGCATTGAGTCAAACAGATCTTGGGTGGAGTGCACAGGTACAGATGCCCATGCAGCTTCAACACGATACCACAGTTCATCAAGAGTAGTGACTGGCGTATTGTGATGAGCCATTTGCTCGGCCACCATTGACCAGACGTTTTCGATTGGTGAGAGATCTTGAGAATGTACTGGCCAGGACAGCAGTCGAACATTTTCGGTATCCAGAATGGCCCGTACAGGACCTGAATTATCCTTCTGAAATGTAGAGTTTCTCAGGGATCGAATGAAGGATACAGCCACGGGTCGTAACACACCTGAAATGTAACAGCCACTGTTCAAAGTGCCGTCGATGCAAACAAGAGGTGATCAAAACGTGTAACCAATGGCACCCCATGCCATCACGCCGGCTGATACGCCAGTATGGCGATGACGAATACATGTTTCCAATGAGCGTTCACCGTGATGTCGCCAAAAACGAATGCGAACATCATGATGCTGTGAACAGAATATGGATTCATCCGAAAAAATGACGTTTGCCATTCGTGCACCCAGGTTCGTCGTTGCGTACACCACCGCAAGCGCTCCTGTCTGTGATGCAGCGTCAAGGGTAACCGCAGCCATGTCTCCGAGCTGATAGTCCACACCGCTGCAAACGTCGTCGAACTGTTCGTGCAGATGGTTGTTGTCTTGCAAACGTCCCAATCTGTTGAGTCAGGGATCGAGACGTGGCTGCACGATCCGTTACAGCCATGCAGATACGATGCCTGTCATCTCGACATAGTGATACGAGGCCATCGGGATACAGCACGGCGTTCCGTATTGCCCTCCTGAACCCACCGATTCCATATTTTGCTAAGAGTCACTGGATCGCGACCAACGCGAGCAGCAAATTCGCGATACGATAAACCGGAATCACTATAGGCTAAAATCCGATCTTTATCAGGGTCGGAAACGTGATGATACGCATTTCTCCTGTTCACACAAGGCATCACAACAACGTTTCACCAGGCAAAGACGATCAACTGCTGTTTGTGTATGATAAATCGGTTGGAAAATTTCCTCATGTCAGAACGTAGTAGGTGTCGCCACCGGCGCCAACCTTGTGTGAATGCTCTGAAAAGCTACTCGTTTGCATATCACAGCATCTTCTTCCTCTCGGTTAAATTTCGTGTCTGTAGCACGTCATTTTCGTGGTGTAGGAATTTTAATGGCTAGGAGTGTACAAACAGCGAAGCACTGCAAAATCTTTCTTCAGGTCCCCGAAGAAATCTAAATATGCAAGTTTAAGGGAGCTATTATTAGGCATACTGATATCGTTTACTTCAACTGAACAGTGTCTTTAACGGTTTGAGTTACCCTTTTTTAAAGTTATTTATAGATATAGGCTGGAGTAATTCCTAAGCGAAGAGCTGGCTTAGATAAAATTTTGAGAAAGAATGGCTGAGAGCATCTGAATAAAAGCAATGTATCTTGCCCAGACTACTTTGTGGACATAGATTTCAGAAATAAGATTTCTTAAAGCCAAGGGTAGATGTAATTTTTAAATTGCGTATAGTTTAAAATTGGTGGTTAATCTCCACCTATATAAAAGCGTAAGGACACTCATTCACTCACTACTGACTAAAAACGAAAACTCGAAAAACTGCTTCACCTATGGCGCTGAAATTTGGTAGGAATGTAGTTTATATGTAGAAGACATCAGCTAAGAAAGAATTTTGTGATTGGGCCGATAATTCAGGAGATATAACGTCATAAACAATGAAAACTTTCCTGTCTTGCGGTAGGTGAGAGTGTGACTTTATCAGTCCACTATTTGAGGAGAGATCTTAGCGACTTGCAACAAACTTTAAACATAATTTCAAACCTTTAGGAAACTTTTTCTCGCTGACGAAGATAGCAAAATGATGTAAGGAGAAAAGTTTCTCGCTTACTACTTTTTCTCTGTTCACGAGGTAAAACTACGGCATTAGTTATAATGTGGCAATTTATAATTTCTTCACAATATATTTTACCCGCAGGAAATATTGCAGACAGTATACACACATACATCTAAATGTATATTCGAAATTATATCACAGTACGACACGTAGTTCATGAGATTAAAAAAATGTAAAGCATTCAACAATCCGAAGATTGGTTTGAACACCACAGTGCTTTACTAGGCATGGTCCTGTTTGGAGGTGGTATGCCGTTGCCTTCCTCCGACCTTCGAACTGACTTACCCAGCCAGTTATAGGGGGACCTACAGTTTAACGTGGGTTCCGAACCACGGTGCTACTGAGGACATAAACAGTAATGCTAATGGAAAACCGCACCATCAAGTAGCAAGTTTTACTGTATTACTTCTTTACTCTTAATTGTATTCGTATCAGATTTTACCGACATGCAGCACTTATACAAATGAATATATACCTGGAAAAGTATACGATTGTACAACATACAACACAGTAAATATGAGATCGTATATACTGCGATGGGTAAAAACTTTTCACATCAGGCATCACGCTTTATCACATTTCTTATTTACTTCTAAGACACTCCTGTATTCCAGTGAAATTAAGGAAGTTCCTGAAAGATGACAGTGCTACTGAAAACTTTGAACTGTGAAGTGCATACCGCTGTAGGAAAAAGCAATAGATGTCTATAAAGCAACAAGGAAAGGAAAATGAAACAGTGTTTATCCGACGAATACTCATTATTTTCGACAGATCTGGCTTTTAACTTTAACAGACTGCAGTTTGCAGTGAGACCTACATTTTCAGTTATGATTAATAAATCATACGGCATTGTACTCAATACTGTGGATTTATTTGAAATCTTCTAGTTTCTCACACGGATAGCTTTATGTCGCCTTCTCAGGGATGGGCTCTCCACAGAAAGTATTCATATTAGTTCCTGGATATGTCACAAGAAATATTGTTATAGGAAGGAGGGAAGGATGGAAGGAAGATTAGTGCATAATGCCCCGTCGACAGCGTTGTCATTGGAGGTGGAGCTTAGCCTCGGATTGTTTTGGCAAGGATTGGGAAGGAAACCGGCCGTGTCCTTTGAAAGGAACCCTCCGGCATTTGCCTGGAGAGAGTTAGGAAAAACACGGAAAACCTAAACGTGGATGGTTGGAGGCTGGTCTGAACCGCTGTCCTCCCGAATGCGAGTCCAGTGTGTGACCAGTGCTAAAGCCACCTCGCTCGCTGTTGTTTATAGTCAGGTCGTGAATTAAAAGAATGTAGGTATGTTACATATCGTTTGTATTTTGATTTCTATTTGTGTTTGTTTTGGTACTGTACTCGAAATTTTGTACAATATGCGAGACAGCCTTATTTCTTATATATTCTCTGATAAGAATAACATGATTATAGAAAAAAAAGGACAAATAAATAAATAAATACCCGGGGAACGCCGGGTTTTTAGCTAGTGTATTATAACAACAAACGTATTACAATAAGTCTTATTTGAATCCTTCCATTTAAGGCGTAAATGAAGATTTAGTAATATCAGTACAATATCTTCACTGTCAGCTGTTTGTATTTAAGCAAAAGCTGAGTGGTCTAAAGCGCCTACCTAGTATGTAGGAGGTTCCGGGTTCGAATCTTGGGCACAGCAGAAATTGTAATTCAATGCCTCTCCTTATGTTTAACTTTTTTTTCAATTTCTTTGTCAATTATGATATTTGGCCCGATGCACTGCCTTCCGTTGTGCCGCCTAACTGCTCCTGCAAACATGGTTCATGTGTATAGTCAAAATGTAAGTCATACATTCTGTTATTTTCAGATAGAATTCTATCCAAACTAATTAAAACATTAAAGGCTATTATTTGTCCGTCTAATCAACTACAGAAATTGCGATAGTTTTTCAATGGACCCGTTTCGTTTCACTGTATATAAAACATCTTCAGTGGTATGAAAAAGCGGTATAAAATTTGATTTGTTTTCAAAGATCGAAAACAGTTCGTTAAAAGTTTTTTAAACGTTAATTTTTTCACTTAAGAAAATTTTTTCTTAGATTTTCTCCTGACATCATAAAACTCGTGATATTTCACAGTTCATGACAGAGGCTATTATTGTAGTTGCTGCTGCCCTATGATTTAAAATAATCATCTAACACAATAACGTAAATTGCGTAGCAAATGTAGAACTTGCTAAGTAATTTTGGTACGCAGCTAAATAAAATGCGGAATCACGGATGTTAAGGCAAGCATAGCCTACAACTCGAACCAACAGATGGCACTGCTAGCGGTGTCGCCTCAAAAACGCATGTAAGAGCCACTGAATTTCCGCTATTGTCTTTATAAGCTGTTTACTGCTAGGGTAGTGCACGTCCAATCTGAATTTCTCGCTAAGTGTAATTTTTTATTCAGCTTGTTTCCTAAGTGGTTTTGATGTTTTATCTCGCAAATTCACCATAGAAAAACATGATAATTTGTACAGATGGTTGGTAGTGCATTATTGCTACTTTTATGGCTCTCCTCGACAATGCTGTGGAGGTCAGTGATGAATGGAATTACGATTACTGGAAATAAGGTCAACTGAATATTACAGGTTATGATGTACAGGTCGTGATAACCACTTGCTTGAGGACGATGCTCCTATGAGTAATCCTATGGAATGGATTTAGAAAAGATTTTGGTCAGCGCTTCCTGGGTTCCACAAGAGGAAGGAAGGAAGCAAGAATAGGGTTTAACTTGCCGTTGACGTCTGTTGGAAGTACCGTGTCTGAGCAAAGAAATTATTTCTCGCTTGCTTCCAGACGACATTCTGATTGGTCAAGAAGTTCGGTACAGATGATACTACTGTTATATATGTAGAATAAACACATGTCATTGTCGTCCGTAACTTGACGTTCCATCGAAGGGCGAGCGACTAGCAACATTTTTGGGTCAAGTAGGGTAGCTTCCATACAGATGTTACAGTAGTTGAACCTTTATCTTAAGGTGGTGGGTTCAGTTTAGGAAAATCATTAGTTGTATTCCAGAATTATTTTCCAAATTGAACTATATTCGAGTTTTTGATCACGTAACCTTCTTTCCTTACTTCCCCTGTTACAATAATAATAATAATAATAATAATAGTAATAATAATAATAATAAACTTATTCTTTTCATTCTCCACTCCGAGGAGTGGAGTGGGTAGTGGGGCAAAGGGGGAACCCAATTGGGAATAAGTGGGAGGGGCTTACCAGTACCGGCATACGCCTTACAACCAAGGAAAACCTCCCGAAAACCTTGGTCGGAACCGGGGGATTGGGACCAATTTAATTTATTCCGGGACGTTACCTCGGGCTAAAAATGGATTATCGGGAGAGTACATTCACGACAATCAAAGATCGGACGCCCGAGTTACTCTCGTAAACTCGCAGAGATCAGCTCGACCAACAGTGGACAAGCATCCCCCTACAGGAACGGCACGCGTGAGCACGGTATCTTCTGCGTCCGCCCCGTTACGATAAAAGGAAACAATACCTGAACGATTGTTGGAAAACATTTTCGATTCTTCTTTTACGGATAACGCTTCTTTCGTATTCCTGACACAGATTCGTTCCCTTTCTCAAGTTGCGTTGTTGTGTAAACCTTTTTTGCATACCAAATCTGTTCTCTTAGGATTTACTTTGTCTCACGAAACAAGAATAACAGTAAGTAGCAAGCAGCTACGTCAAACGATTGCCCTGTTATAACTAAAAACAGGAAAAATAAATGTCTTTTGATGAATAAAGACCATACGCTTTTTATTACTTATAACACCTTTCACCCGGATCCTCAAATCGTCCCTTCTGATCTGATTATGGCCCAAATGGACGAAACGTTTTAGAAGTATTTTATAATCCGACATATTTGCGGCCAAGAGTTCAAATGTCCATCGTTAACTTATTTGCGAGGCGTGTGATTAATATGCTCATAAACCAACAGTCACTTTTGTGTTTAATAGAGCGATGATTAGTTTCACCGAACTAAGTGCCCATTTTCAAGTGTTTTCAATAAATATTATAAAATCAATGAAGCTCAGCTAAACTGTGGAGCTACGTTACTCTTATTTCATATAGTATGGTTGTTTTAGTTTCCACAGTGGTCAATTTTGTTCAACTTTAACTGGAGTTTCTCGAATTCTATGTTATTAAAGAGAAATTTATGCCAGTTTTGCATAATTTACGTTGTCCTAGATATTCCATAAACACATGTGTAAATAATTGCTCTTTTAATCTTGAGGAGATTAAGCGAAATTTCAATACAAATTTTGTTCGAGAACAAATATTTATCAACGATTTTCTCGACAAAATCCAACTAACATGGAATAAGATTGACTAATCTGAAAGCAAAGACAACCATACTATATGAAATAACAGTAACGTAGCTCCACAGTTTAGCTGAGCTACATAAGTTTACAATAGCTTTTTCACATGCAGTAATTTTGGGTAATTGTCTTTAATTGATTAGTTTACTTTTAATTTGACATTCAATCAGATTTATTTTGTAGTAGTTGTTGTAAACACTTGAAATTGAGGACGTAATACCAGCCGTGTGTTTAATAAATACAAAAGTGAGTGTTGGCTTATGAGTATATTAATCATACGTTTCGCAAATAAGTTAGTCTCGTAAGTAACAAAAAGAATATTCGCAACCGTGAATGTATTCTTTCAATCTTCATATATAAAACTGTGTGTCCGTTTGTTTGTGTGTACGTATTACATACAAATCTACAGTTTTGTACCAATCTTTATGAAATTTTGCACGCATCAGCTTCAATCCATGAGAACGGTCGCCGTAAGTGTACGGATCACGTACAACGCATACTGCACCAGGCATGACATCATAAACAAGAAGATGCGGGAAAAACTGCTGCATTACGCAACGATGTTGCACATTTCCTCCTAAACGATTGGACCGATATCAACCAAATTTGGTACACATATTCCTTACCGTGAGGTAGCAATTCTGAAACGGTAAGAAGCACATACGAAACATGGGTCAAGAGATGCAACGTCATAAACAATAGGAGATGCAAGAAACTGCCACATAATGCGACAAAACTTTATTAATACAGTAAATGAGAACGAAATTACTTAACGACTTGCAACAAACAATAAACGTAATTTGGAACCTTTATTGAACTTTTTCTCGCTGACATCTATAGCAAAATTATGTTAGGAAAAAAGTTTCTCGCTTACTAATCTTCGCTGTGCATGGACGAAAACTACGGCATTCCGTATGGCGTTATGTTTATAATTTCTACACTACGAAATGTAGTTTCTGGAAATTTTACACACCGTATACACATATATAGCTGAATGTACCTCCTTCGAAATTGTATCACAGTACGACACGTAGTTCTTGAGACATGAGCACATAAAGAGTAACGTTCATGGAAAACCGCTCCATCACGCACCAAATTTTAATGATCATATACATTATTTCTCATCGGTGTTTTTTGTGGGTACGCTATATCTCCCTGATAACTGACTCAAAATTAATGAAAGAGGTATCATTTTCAAGGTTTCGTTCTGTACTAATGACGAAAAATACACAGATAGTTTAAAGTTATTGTTTTGACCAAAAAAACTTTACTTTGAAGAAATAGTACTGTTCGTACAATCCAAGTTGATACCCGGAGAACGATTGTAAATGTGACATGACTGTATTTACGGTTGCTCCCATCAGCCACCGCGCCGACTATCAACTTAGTTTGCGCGTCCGATAGAAAAGCAATGTGGAAGGTGCCATCAGTTGACAATCTGTTTAACTAACGTAAACGACACGTTGCAGTTGTTTGGATTCTTTATGCAAGCCAAAGACCTTCTTTGATGCAAGCATGGTGTAGCACACGATTTCGGTTATATACATCGTTGTAACGACGACGAAAAATATACAAATTATTTAATTTAACTAACAGACACGACAGCTCTTGTAATTGTTTAGATTCTTTACGCAATGCTAGTTATCACGAGTTTTCTGTTTCACACGTCAATCCACATTATGTGTTGGAACTGTTCACTTTGTTCAAGCAAGCGTTGTGTACTGCTCGAATTAACTTAAATATCTTTTACACATATGTACTTGCATCTACCTTTTCTCCATTAAAATCGTACCTACCTACTGATCAGGGTAGAATGTGAATTATTCGCACGGGTGATCTAGTCTATTACTTATTTACTATTAATTGTATTCCCAACAGATTTTACTGGCATACAGCACTTATACAAATGAATATATACCTGAAAAATTATACAGTTGTACATCATATAATTCAATAAATATGTGATCGTAGGAATTTTATTAGTCAGTTTGTATTTTGAGTACTATATTTCTTCATTTGGGCACTACACTTATAATTTTGTACATTATGCAAGACAGCCTTATTTCGTATATATTCTCCGATAAATATAACATGTTTTTAGAAAAAAGAAAATGGACAGAGAGAGAAGTGATAGGAGACGTACTAACTCAACGCAGGAATAAATAAATATACCGGATTTTCAGCTAGAAAATTCATAACTGCTAGCTGCACTAGACGTCAGCACGGAATGGAACGAATTTTGAAAATAAAAGTCTGCTTCATTACCATTAGACTAAATAAAAGGAGATTTAAGAGCTATCAGAAATTACAAAGAGAATAAAAAAATTGCTGATCCACTCTTGACAGAGGATGCAATTTGACGGACAGAAATCTCGCGATAATACAGAGATTACGCACTGACAGATGGGAGGTAAGCCTTTCGAGTTAATTTGATTAAAAGGCTATAATACGGGAACTTGATCCCAGGCCATGCTCTTGCTACGTTGGCTACGTTGTATGACAATATTTGTAACACATATTACGGCACTTCAAATTTTACGGTTTTTATTCCTTCAGACTTACAAGGATAGCACATTTTACTACTTCTGTCATGGGGCATCCTTCGGGTGTACTACTACTTTATCTACGACTGTACCGACGTCGTCCTTTCTTCTTGTAGGCTATAATTTAAGGTAAGATACATAGTAATCAGAAACACGACTTTTAAATAAACTCACGGGGGTTATTGTTGTTTGTAATGCTCAGCAAGTGGATAGGAATTCTGTCCGATGTTGTGGCACGATACAGAATTTCCAGTCAATCGCTGATCTGAGCTACGCATTTGATATTTGTAATCGATGTTATCTAATCAGGATTTGCTAGTTTTGAAAGAGAGATATATTTATACCCTTTTTGAATGTTCAAATGTTTGTTAAACTTAAGGGACTTAACTGCAGTCTCATCAGTCCCTAAACTTACAAACTACTTATGAACTACCTTATACTAAATACGACAGAAACATCCAATGCACCCCACCTATACCCTCCTATATCATCCCTCTATTTTTGTCTATTCGTTTATTTAGTTATAATTGTGTCCCAGGTTACTAATGTTCATTCTACATTTCTTATGTGTCACCTTCTGTTTGGAACAACCCTTCAAACTTTAGATTTTTTAAATTTTATGTTATTCACTGTACTCATTGTTTCAAGAAATTGTTATGTTTTCATTGTTTCTCGATGTATAGTATCAAGGTTTCCTTTTTGCAGTACTATTAATTTACAAATTTTCATTTAAATACTAATTTTCCATTGTAGCTGCTCCAGCAAAGAAGATAATTTATTTTTCTGCGTGTAACATCTCTTCTGGTTTCTTGACAACGCAAGCTCTTGAACCAAATTTCATTAAATATCTGATGATGGCCTAAGAAGCTGAAAATCGATTCGCAAAATAAAGAAACCTGTAGAAAAAACATAAAATAGGGTATTTAAATTTTCAAAATAAATTTGTTCTACCAAGAACCGATGGAAGAATCAATTACCATCTGTTTTCCTTTCTTAAGTTCTCAAAACAAGAAACTAACCTTAATCCAAGCGCAGCCATATTTCCCCTAAGCTTTGCCTTGTACAGCCTCAGTAAGGGAGTTTATTTATTTATTTACCCTTGTAGCCGACCAGCTGCCTGTGGGTATATAGCTGGTCGTGATTACAAAAACTATATGATACATGCATGCGACTGTGATACATTATTTTCTTTATACATTTGCAGAATTAGATAAAAATTACAAAGAAAAACGTAAAAACTTATCATTAGGAAAAAGGAAAGGCAACTTAAAAACATCAACTATTTTAGGAAGAGAATAATAGAAGATAGGAAAGATTGGTGTAAGTGATAGTTTGAAGAATAAGAGAGGAAAGTCCAGGGTGAGAGACCTCGGAATTGACTTCGAGTCCTGCCATCATGGAGTTTTGTCATTTGGTGACTCCTATGATGAGCTACATCTGCAAGTTACATTTCGCATGTGTTTATATCGTCCTCTGTGTCGGGGCTATCACCTGTGGTGTAATTTGCACTGTTTGCGCTTTCAGTCTCAGATTCATCATAAGTGTTTTGTCTTCTGTTGTGGGCGTTTCGTGTTGCATTACATCTTACGTTCTGTATGTACTCGTCTTTTTTCCGTAGTGAGACTTCGTCTGTCTGCCTGTTCATTATGTCCCACCGTTCTTATCTCGTATTAGTTCGTTTAGGTCTTTAGTCGTGTCAAACATAGTGTGAGTGTGTGTTTTGTAGAGCTAACAATGTATGACAGTGTGTTCTGGGGTCCCAATTTCTCCACACGTACAGCATGGGTTGTCACTGAGACCCACACGTGTGAGGTGTCTGGGGTAGGGGCCGTGTCCCGTTAGGAAGTGGATCATACCCCGGCTGGGATTGATATGACCATTCGAAGACGTTCCTTATATTCGGGAAAAAGTCATAGACATGTCGTCCTTTCTCGCATTTATCCCATTCCCTTTGCCATGTGTCGATTCTCCATTTAATTAGTTGGCTCCGTTCTGTTATCTCTTGTCCAACAAGTTCGTGGACTTTGTCCTATTTCCTCGCCTTCAGCCAGTACGTAGCATATCTTATTCGTATGGTAAGGTCTATTGGTGGTATCCCGAGGTAGTGTTGAAGGCTCCAGTTAGCCTTAATAGGACACTTCTTTGACCTTTCCTAACTGGTCTGTACTGCCAGACGCTGTGCCCATGAACTGGCCGCGAAGCAGATTACTGACTCGAAGAGGGCTATGTGGTATGTACGTGGTGGTGTTTAGCCTGGCAAGTTTTTATGTCATTTTTGTGGCCCTGTCGGTCGTTAGTCATATATGTACATTAAAGGTCAAGTGTTCGTCCAATTGGACACCAACATAACGTGTATTGAGTGGTCTGCGTATTTTGGGAGCCCGTATTCTGTTGTGGTGGTGCGCATCTGCTTTATGCTACCACTGCTGTCAGATTACTTAAAAGACTGATAACGGATACCAGCCATATGGACCATCACCTGGTAATAAAGGGTCCTTATCAGGCGGGAGCAACTAATTGTTTTCAGCCTGCTGGATCAGACACATTAGTATATCTCCCTGCCTGTACACAGTTGGAGCCCTGGGATTCCACCTTCGCGACACCCGCCGTTCGTGATAGACAGGGTGGTCCAATGATAGTGACCGGGCCAAATATCTCACGAAATAAGCATCAAACGAAAAAACTACACAGAAAAAAACTTTTCTAGCTTGAAGGGGGAAAACAGATGGCGCTATGGTTGGCCCGCTAGTAGGCGCTGCCTATGATCAAACGAATATCAACTACATTTTTTAAAAATATGTACCCCCATTTTATTACATATTCGTTTAGTACGTAAATAAATATGAATGTTTTATTTGGAACAGTTTTTTCGCTTTGTGGTAGACGGCGCTGTAATATTCACAAACATATTGCCCACAATTTTAGACGAACAGTGGGTAACAGGTAGGTTTTTTTAAATTAAAACACTGAACATAAGTACGTATGAACTTTATTTCGGTTGTTCCAATACATTATGACAACGCATGCTGTTACTGCGCGATTACCTGTAAATTACCCCATAACTTCAATAAATGCTAAAAATGATGTCCTTCAACTTCGATGCATTTAGCAATACGCACAACGAAATTCCTCTCGACTGCGAGTAGTTCGTCGTCAGTAATGTTCTCATCTGCACTGACAATGCGCTGACGCCTGTTTTCAGGCGTTGTCGGTGAATCACGATAGCAAATATCCTAGTTTCCCCACAGACAAAAAATCCGCGGATGTAAGATCCGGTGAACGTGCGGGCTATGGTATGGTGCTTCTAAGACCAATCCACCTGTGATTAAAGACTTAAGACCGATTCAACTGCACGCGAGCCATGTGGCAGACATCCATTATGTTGAAAGTACATCGCCATTCTGTCATTCTGTCTGTGATGTCTTGTAATAAAATCGGTTGAACATTACGTAAGAAATCAGCATACATTGCACCATTTAGATTGCCATCGATAAAATAGGGGTCAATTATCCTTCCTCCCATAATTCCGCATCATACATTTACCTGCCAAGGTCGCTGATGTTCCATTTGTCGCGGCCATCGTAAATTTTCCATCGCCCAATAGTGTACATTATGTCGGTTGTCGTTACTTCTGTTTGTGACGCTTCGTCACTAAACAGAACGCGTGAAAAAATCTGTTATCGACCCGAAATGTATTTTATGCCCAGTGGCTTAACTGTACACGACGTTCAAAGTCTTCACCATGCAAATCCTGGTACATAGAAATTTATGTTGATGTACAATTCTCAACACCGAAGTTTTTAGGATTACCGACTCTCGTTCAATTTGTCTGCTACTGATGTGAGGATTAGCCGCAACTGCAGCTAAAATACTTACTTGGGCACCATCACTTATTGCAGGTCGTGGTTGACGTTTCACTTGTGGCTGAACACTTCCTGTCTCTTCAAATAATGTAACTATCCGACGAAAGGTCCGGACACTCGGAAGATGTCTTCCAAGATAACCATCAACATACATAGCACAGGCCCGTTCGGCATTATGATCATAATAGCCATACATAAATACAATTGGTAAACGGTCCATTTTAACACGAGTAATGTATCACGAAAAAATTACCGTCCGCACTGGCGAATTGTGACCATTACAGTGCCACCTAACACAGAGCGAAAAAAGCGTTCCAAATAAAACATTCATATTTATTTACGTACTAGACGAATATGTAATAGAAATTGGGGTACCTATTTAAAAAATGCAGTTGATATCCGTTTGATCTAAGGCAGCGCCGTCTAACGGGCCAACCATAGCGCCATCTGTTTTCCTTCTTCAAGTTAGAAAACTTTTATTCTTTGTAGTGTTTTCTTTTGATGCTTATTTCGTGAGATATTTGGCCCGGTCACTATCAATGGACCACCCTCTATAGTTGGTACACACCTTACAGGTGTACAGTGATCAAACAGAATAAAATAAAGGGTCAGAACGAAATTTAAAACTGAATGTGTTGTGATATATTCACCTGATGTGACAGAAGTCTTATATCGGTTCTACATCTATAACTGCGTAAGAATGGAATAAAGGGACTGACTCCACGTGTAAATTATTCCTGAGATTCTGCCCCTGTCTGCGATTGTTATAATGCGTAAATAATAACTCAAAAGAAGTCATCAAAAACTTTCTGATTAAACGAACTCTGCCAAATGTACCTGTCTGGTTTACAAAATTTTCGGGGCTGTTGACCTTGAATGGTACCTGTTGTAAGTGGACTGAATAAAAGTAGAATATTTACTTTCAATAAAAGTTTAACTATAATGGATATAATTTACATTGTAATCTGACAACTGTTTTTAAATGTAAGACAACTGCATTTAATTAGTCGAGAATGAGGTAAGGCTTTTAAACACGCAGAAGTAGCAGAACGGGAAGTGATTTCTCTGCTTTTGGTGAATTTATGGCCCTGTTCTTGCACTTACCTCCAAGTTGGATAAAGCATTCAATTCTCTGGAAATATTTACAGCAATACAGGAACAACAGCTGCAAACGCAGCAGCAACAGGCAAAATCATAAATAAATGTATGATTCCTGTATGGAAAGTGCAATGTGGCCCATCCTAAAATATGCTGACTCTAAAATGGATTTAAAAAAATAAATAAATATGCAGAGAAATGGGGAAATTAACTACGTAAATTGAATGATGTAGACTGATACATCTGTAGTTTTAATAAAGGGTCCAATATTGACTTTTAAGTAAAAATTTTTACACAAACAATAACATTAAGAGTTTTTCCCAACAATTCACAATGAACATTAACAACACAATATTTGGCATAACTTGAACATGGACTAAAATGGGGCCAAAGCACGCTTTTACTTGATATCTAAATTGCCATGCTTATGCTTTCTTTCGCTGGCGCATATTTACCTCCATGAATACCTAGCACAGACCAACTCAACACACCGACTGCTCCAGACTCCTCATACTAACTGCCACAGAGAGACTCCTACTCGCTACAATCTCTGCACCCAGCGACAATAATATCTCCAGAGATATGGAAGATAAAGATATACTGAGAAATTTACATAGAATCAAAAATACAAAATTAAATATACTAACATTGCCAAGATAGATAAAAGATACAGGAAAGTAATAGTGTGTGAATGTCAACAAATCAGATTCGATAAAGTACAAGTCTTGAGCATGCATACATTGTCAATTTTTTTTATACCTTTAACCATTTTATTGTTGAAGAGTTCCTTCAAATGACTTCCACCGCCACAATATTAATTATGTAGGATGGTGTAAAAAAAATTAAAAAAAAGCCCTTAATTGTTGTGGCCTATTTGGAAAGTATAAAATTTTGTCTGCTCTTTGAAAGATTCTGTATACTAAAACAATTATTTACTAAATGTGTAGGTGTTGGCCCTGGCGCTATCGACCCAGCTGCCAGATTGCGTAGTATGTTGCGCTTTCATTAATGTACAAACAATGCTTTATAAGGCAAGCTGAATGACGGTGGACAGCATCAATTATCACAAAGAATAAAACGATGCATCATAAAATTGAACGCGAACCGTATAAAAAAATTAATCACTCTATGAGCCCGTTTGAAATTATCAAAGGTCAAACTACATACATTATTCATTTTCTCATCAATTGAGGACAATGCAGTTCTGTTCTCCTGATCGTGATAATGCAGTGTATAAGTGACGAAAAGTCTATAGTGGCTAAAGCTAAAGAGGAAAAAACAATAATTTAAAAGATTTTGCAAATAAAGGAATAAATGTTGCTTGACACTCTTTGTAAAAATTCCGTAAGTATTACTTTTCGTCAACAGTGTAAATAGCTAAATTATTTCAACATACTGTTGAAAAATTCTCGGGAATTTAAAATCGAGAAAATTGCAGGCAATATTCCCAAAATTCATAAATTCACAGGAATTTATGATTAAATAGACTGATAGCTCAATAAAAATTAATAGGTTTAAGACAGTAAGTACATAGTTAAATCGAACACGAAAATTGAAATATATTTAAAAAATTATAATGAAATAAATTTCTTGGGAAATTATAATTTTAAATCCGAAATCGCTCATATATATAGGTCAGTGCCACATTGTGTTATTAAAACCATCACGAACTCTCTGATCTGTTGGAAAAAATATTATAATTGAACAAAAAGTGCAGAAAAATAGCCGTAATGTAAAAAAAAAATATTATCATCGTTACAGTCGATCTGATCATCTTCTTCAGTCTCAAGGACTTCTTCCTGTCTTCCTGCTTCCTCTGGGCTGGCTTCTGCTCGCTTTCTTGTTTCTTTCATGTGGAGGTGGAGTATTCATACGTTTCCAGTTTTGCTGCTCGCTCTGTAGAAAGATGGTTTATTTTCTTGGACTGCAACCAAGTAAAAACGCACTACATGTACGCAGCCAGAGAAATATTTTGTAAAATCAGGTTTCATTCAGAGAAATGTGGGGTTTCAAATTAGCGAAAAATTGTAGCCCTAGCGATGTTAAATTATTTTCTCCACCATACTTAAATGATGTTCTTCATGGAATTAGCAAGTAAGTTGATGCAGACAATGATCAATCTTGGATTAAAATGTATGGATTTACTTAGTTAATCTGGTTATAAGATTCTTTAAGTGTTAATAACTGTTAAGTATCAAAATCTAAAAATTTTCATACATTCCCAATTTTTAGCAATCTTCCGGGGCCAAAGAAATATTCTCGGCAATATTCCCATTTTATAAGTTCCTTCCGACTGGGAATATTAGCGGCCCTCATCACTATTTCAACAGTATTAAATATGCTTTAAAAATAACATTTCAACGGATATACCTGTGAGAATACATATGTTCAAAAAATTGACAGAAGAGAGAATCAAATATTTTGGCAGCTTCCTCTCGATATACAGGCCAATCTTCCAATTCATTGCTCTCCAAGCGACCTCGATTTCCGACTCCCTATTACACGTGGAGTCCCGGAGAGACACATTGGTCGTTCCGCATGCAGAGTCTCTCAGAAACACACTGACTGTTCTCGCACACAGTCTGCCTTCACAGATACGTTACACCGCATTCAAAGACATTGTCACATGCAAATCGGTGACTGCCCAGACGCAGTAACCCCTCGACCTGAGAGTGCATCCATTCCACAAAGCTGAGGATAGGAGGGTTGCACTATTGGCACAGCCTAACAGACACTGTTTCGACAGTCACCGCTGTGAAAGTTGTTAATATCTGACAGTTACAACGACATTAGCGCTCCTAGTGGTGGACCAGGCATCGTAAGAGTAAAGTTTGTCTATAATCACTTTTCTATATAATTAACCAAACAGTAAATTTCTTATCCATAGCAGCAACTGCGATTTATAGGTTAAAAAAGGAACATCCGCTAGTTTCAGGGTTTCAGATTTATTTACAACCGGACTTTAGGAATTACTACCCGTCTGCAGGTATATTAACGCATTGTGTCACATTGAGTCACCATAGAGAGCACAATTGATATACCCGAAGAAGGGCAATAATTGCCTGAAACCGGTTGTGAATAAACCTGCAACCCAGCAACTGGTGGATGTTTCATTTTTAACCTAACTAGTTTCTATAATTTTTCATTCCAATAATTAGTAAAATATCGAGTGACATGAAATAAATGTAAAAACAGCCGAATTTCACTAATTCAGTGGTATAAACAACATTCTTCAGGCAATATTTACGAATATTTGTATATTTCACAAAAGGGGTAATGTAAGATACACATACGATAAATATATATTACTGTTACGGTCCTTACATGACAAGCACTCTCTTTGACGCTTAACAATTGGGTGCCGGCCGCGGTGGCCGAGGGGGCTGAGGCGCTTCAGTCACGGTCTGCACGGCCACTACGGTCGGGAGTTCGAATCCCCCCTCGGGCATGGATATTTGTGACGTCCTAGTTCGTAAGTAGTTCATAAGTAGTTTGTAAGTTTAGGGACTGATGACCCCGTAGATAAGTCGCATAGACTCTACAAACATTTGAACATTTGATTTGAACAATTCGGTATGGAGTCTAATGATTCGAACACTTTTACACTTCACTCTTCTTTTGTTTCAGTGTATAAACATTGATGTGTAATTAATTGTGCTTGTAAAACGAATGACGTAATGATTTTTGCCGGTTATGGTTCAGATGTAGCAACAATTGTTGACTGGTTTCTGCTTTGTTGCGAAGCTTTTTTTTTTTTTTTTTTTTTTTCCTTCTTTCTTCTACGTTTCATTGGCACGTTTATGAAGAATTTCCTTCGGCTACACCTGTGACGGATGATCTGGTACATGAAATATTGTATATAGTTTCTCGCGTTAGACACTGACTGTAATTGACATTTCTGAGGAGAAACTCAAGGTTTATATTGTTCATTAGCCTATATTGTACGTAAAACACAATGAAATTCTTCATTACAAACTCGTAGATTTCAAGAGAATTTTACATAAACTGTCCTGCAATGTATCATTTCATACCTTGCAGTGGTTTTACGAAATCTTATAAAGATAAATGTGGAGTTATTTTGTAGCTATTACCAATTTCTATGGCACTGCATAACTTCCCTGTCATAAAAATTGTGTTAAAATCAATTTCAACGATACTATTCACACTCATCCGATATCGTATTCTGAAATGTACCTTGCTAGCCGCTTAGAGTGCTGCTGCCTTGGTGTTTGCTTGCGTTTGATGAGCCACAGTAGGCTTGCGCCTGCAGACTGCCGATGCGGCTATCTGCACGACATCATTGTTGGTTCCTCACCTGCGCAAATGCCGAAATCTTGGGAGTTGTGTTCCACTTCCTCGAGTTTGTGACACTTACGAGAAGACACATTTGTGAGAAGAAATCTTCCCATTCCATCCTGGAAGAATTTGAGATTTCTAAGCGGGTTTATTTTAAACACCCGAGTCTTCTAAACGATCAGTTGACCTCAAAAGACCAAACATTTTTCGACACTTTTATGGAAATTTTAAAGTAATATTCTGTTATATAACTGCGCAACCTTACAAACTGGATTCATGTGATATTGGTATTTTATGTTAATGGTGTCCATATTTTAAATTAACAATTGCAATCTGACCGACACAACACCTACAGTGTTGTGGACACTTATCTTTATTGGCGGTTACTCGCAGCACAAATGTGAACGCTGCCTCAGGCAGTACTTGTACCTCTATCGACGCAAGTCGTATTAATATGTTGACGACCTAAGGTACATGGACATCATACAAGGTAAATCTTGCAATATCCATTCAGTTAAACAATGTATCAATTTATTTTCAACGGTCAATGTTACTGGATGTCAATGGTTTACATATTATTGTCTCTGTATAGTACCCTATGACCGCATTTTAATCTAAACACCCTCCACCACAGAGCAGATAAAACATTAGTACCATACATTATCACAATTTCTTATTAACAGTTTCAGATTGGTTTGTAGCTAAAATTTTTGCAATAATGACTATTGTAAGTTCTCTTTCAATCTTTTCTTCTTTGTCAGATATCTGAAGATGCCCTAACCGGGCGAAACGAGTCATTGTAATAAAAATATATTTGCAATCAAGACCTTCTGTTTATTCAAGAATTTGTGAGAAGATGGAATGTGTAGACAGTTGTGAGAAATCCGAGACACTCAAGTAAAGGTACAGGCTGCCTCGCAAGTTTCTAACTGGGCCTTCCGCCGTACCTGTCACTGCTTGGTTTAAATGACTGCTCTGCATTGCTAACGAAAGGTGGCTTTCGTCAAATTATAAATTGCAATTATTATTTTTTGTAGCAAGTATATCATTGCAAGATTGTTCGTTACTACATGTATTTGACAGCCCTCCCAAAAAGAAGTGCAACAGCTTCATGAATAACAAATAATTCGAAAATAAAATTAAACAGAAAAACAACATAACATTTTCTCTCCCAAACAAGTCCTAGTATGTAACAAACATAAAAATTAAGTACATGCAAGTATGGTATCCACCTTCTAGAATAGATGTTCAATATACTGCCAGTTGAGTTCATTCTTTAACTCTGCCTAACCACCAGTTTACAGAAATATCATGACTCTCAAGCTCGAAATTTTTGCCTAGCATATTTGAATGTACTTTTATCTTCAGTGCCATCACAATTTATTGGAAGGTAAGAAACAAATTACTGCTGTTCACACCATTCTGGCATACTAAAAACGAGACACTTCAAACGTTTTAAACCTATTAAAACTTAGACGTGCCTGTAAGGACAATTAATTCGCTCTGTTCCAAGCAATTGCAAGTTTATTTTCTAAAACAAACAAATGTTACAAGTTTCAGTTGCCACGTTAATCGGTTTTTGTGGAAATCTGTTCATGACTAATAATTTTTTCCATGGAAATATTGGATAATTGTTTGCCCGTGTTCTGCTGAGTGCGCCTGAAAATCATGTCCTTCAAGAGATTTTCGGTTGTTTTGTAGACTAATGACTCAGTAAGAAATATATGCGAATGTATACCTGTCATTGCACTCAAAGGCATCCCTGCATGAACGTCTCTAAACTTTAAGACCAAAACTTAATCAAAAATTTTACTGTTGAGGGGAAAAGTCGTCGAGAAGATGCAGAAAACTAAAACAAATTTTAAATATTAAAAAAAATCGGAGTTTAAAAAATTAAAAAGACATTACAAAATTCTCGAGGTTGATGTGAACTCAAAATCTTTTCTAGCCTACGAACAAAAATTATATTGAAGAATAAGTTGTCAAAGGCATTGACATGCCTTTAAATACTCACAAAAAAAATGCGTAATGCACTGGAAATCTTGTAAATAAACTTAATGGAGGTGAAAATTACACGAAGTCGGGTAAACGTTCGAAACAAGAGTCACTCTGTACAAATGATATATATATATATATTCTGGGCAGAGCTGCAAATTAATTGCAAAAATAATTTGTAAGCGCCAAAATATACACAAACAGGCAGAATAAGTAAGCGTAGGCTCAGTGAAATCGTCACATTAACACAAAATTGCAAAATAACCACAGAATGGCATCGTTAAGAGGAAAACAACTGGAACTGCACACCATCCGTAGAAAGGCGTCGCTGGTATAGTAGCCGAGAACCACTGCTAGTCGGGTAACAGGTTCTGAGTGCTACCTGCTCACCCTGGTCTTCTCACAAGTTCTCACTCGAACAGCCCCTTCATCCTTAATCTGGGCAACTTCGATCATAACCATAAATGGAAGCACAACCGACAAAAACACTATTTATCAGGAATAGAAAAGAATCTACGGTAAACTTAACTAACACAAACAAAATCATTGTTGAAACTTCCTGGCAAATTAAAATTGTGCGCTGGAAGCGGGACTCGAATGTGGTACCTTTGCCTTTCGTGGGCAAGCGCTCCACCGACTGAGACATCCCGACACGACTCACGATGCCACCTCACAACTTTACTTCCGCCAGTACCTCGCCTCCTACTTTCCAAACTTCACAGAAGCACTCCTGCAAACTTGCAAGGCTAGCACTCCTGGAAGAAAGGGTATGGTGGAGACATGGCTTAGCCACAGCCCTTAGGCCGATAAGAGGGAAAGTCGTCGAGAAGATGCATAATAATAAAACAATTTTTAAATAAGCCCTTAGGCTGTGGCTAAGACATGTCTCCACCATGTCTTTTCTTCCGGGAGTGCTAGTCTTGCAAGTTTCGCAGAAGAGCTTCTGTGAAGTTTGGAAAGTAGGAGGCGAGGTACTGGCGGAAGTAAAGTTGTGAGGCGGCATCGTGAGTCGTGTCTGGATAGCTCAGTCGGTAGAGCGCTTGCCCGCAAAAGTCAAAGGTCCCAGGTACGAGTCCCGGTTACGGCACACAATTTTAATCTGCCAGAAAGTTTCATATCAGCGCACGCTCCGCTGTAGAGTGAAAGTTTCATTCTGAAAATCATTGTTCGTCGAACCCCTGCATCTCAGCAAACGTATTGGATATGCCAGAAGAGCTAATAGAGCCGAGTAACTGGCGACAGCAGGGAACACACACGCACACAAATCCCACACGCAACCCACACATGCAGATGCCGATACCAAAATCGACCACTCATTCTTCAGTCTTGCTTGTTCCAGTCAGCAACCGCTTATGGTGGCCCAGGTGACATACCAATGTCAGCTGCAGTGGGGCTACTCATACCGGATCGACAAAGTTATGACAAACACGCAATGAAAATGGTATCTAGCTTGCACGGTGCCCAGTAACTAACATAACCGAAATCCTTGCAAGATATGTCTCAGATAGCAAGAAATCCGCTACTGCTCTTACTACCCGTCCACGACTGTCGTAGAGGTCTTTTTCCCTTGTTAACTTGCATTGACTCTTTTTCCCCTCTGCCCTGAAAACTGCTCTTGTTTCAAAAAGCTTTCGACCACTTACTATCCTCCGATGGACCGTATTAGTGAGTAATCCTATCCACACGTACGGCACACATCACAGTTCCCGCTCCTGTGACTCCTACTTTAGAAATACTAACACATTCAGAGGTGTTACCATGCTACTGCAAGCGTGGAGGGGTCACCTAAATTTCATTTTATTTTAAATTTCTATTTATTTATTTGTTTTAAGTGTTACAGCCGCAGGGCACCCAACTAATAGGAGCAGATAAAAGTGTGTCAAATGTCTGGAGCACAGAGTAGTATTTTTGTCTGTGCCGGGAGTGCAAGTGTCCGGACACCTTTTCAACATCGTCATTGAATTTATTTCAGTGCACTGTAACTGCAGAGACGTTGGAATATTTCGAATTTTTATCATAATTGGATAAATGTTCGACCAAGCACGGATATTCCACGAATTCCTCCATGCCAACACGGCGAAGTTTTATCGACACCTCTTTAAACTACTTAATTCGGGGCATCTACTGGCTATTTCGGCGCAGCGCGATTTTCATCGTGTCAGAAATCTGTTCACGTCTCTCCGACCTTTCTCAGATTTTATCGAATAGTGATTCGCTCTATTGGAACGTCTACCCATTCACCAGAGCCCAGGAACGCGGCCTCTCTGAAGTACTGACTTTTGCGTCTATTGTTCACGCACATGTCGACGCATAGGTATTGTCCAGTAACGGAATGAAATTCGCTGAGATTTAATGTGCCAGTATCGGCTCGTCCCCTGTTAACTATCCTTGCAAGCTCTCCGACGGTATTTTGTTGTAGCGTCACACATTCATCCGTTGTCCACGGAAGTTTACAATTTTGCATTTTCCATCGATAACCGTATGAATACCGTGTAGTAGTACAATGGCGCTGTTGTAGCCGTATTGTTTAACACGTTAAGGTCGCTCCGTGATATTGATCACACTCGAGGGCATGCACTGGTTTATGATTATTTTTTAAACGCACTGAACACATTGTCCTCTGCTATTGCAGGTTGAATAGGTGCAGCGATGCTGTGGGGCATTTACTATCGAGTTTATCTAGGCAGTGAGCGTAGCGTACTGCGAATGATTTCAACATCAAAGCGGGCTACTGTCGTAACTGTAAGAAACTTGAACATTATTATTTATGTTTCTAAATGTCTGTACATGAGTAGGAGCTGTTGTACCCTGTTGTTTATAAGAGAGAAGAATGTGGAAGGTGGAGCAGTTACTTTCCATAGGTATTTACAAGATATGACAAATGTCATACCAATATGAGACTCATCATATATTTAAAAATTCCGGGATACAGTAATCAAGTTAGTTAAACCCTAATTTATGAGATTTTCCTATGATACAAGTAATAGGTTTTTAATTCTAGCTTTGATCCTGTATTTTTTACTTTCTTGTGCTCGTCTATGGTTTTACTTTGCTATTGACATATGGAAATATGTTTCTACATACTTATCTATAAAAGGCAAATCATAAAATAGATAAAAATAGTTACTAATAATGGCGAAGCGGGTACGTACATAACGTATTCATGTAACTTCGATACCTAATACAGTTTCATTGTAACGAAATTAATTAGGAAAGCTAAAATAAAATACTGTTAACTGTTGCTTCTTTTCCCGTAATCGAAAAAGACGTAAATGAAAAAGTGAAATATGTGCAATGACACTATGGATAAAATGCGCATTAACCATGTTCTTTATATCTTTGACCCAAATTCAGTACCAGAGATCAGTGTGATAAGACGTCTATAAAACGTGTATGCCAAGTTTCACGACTCTAATTGAAGGCGGTCTATCTGTACCGACAAAGCAATAACAGTCAAACAGACTTACAAATTATTTAAAATAAATTAAAATAACCTCAGGACAACGCACACACCTAAGTCCCAGGTAGGAATCGAATCTCCGACGACAAGCAACCATGAGCTCCATGGCAAGGCGCCTTAGAGCGCTCTGCCACTCCACCGTGGATAGTAACAGTCAAAATATGCTAAGTACTAATCGGGCTAGGACGAACGTCCCAAAGCCGCGTACCTAGAGCTGCAGGAGACTTTGTGGACATATTTATGGTTTGCATCCACATGGTCACTAATAGGCCCACATCTTTATTTATCCTTGTGGTAGCAATCAACATGGTTCTTGAAAGCAACGATCATGTGACACACAACTTACACCATTCAACCATGAGATCCAGAGGTCGGTAGATATAGGATCTGTGGAAGAAGCCGTGTTTCTTGAATTTCGCAAGGCATTCAATACCGTTCCCCATAGTCATCCGATAGAAAAAAATGCAAGCATATGGAATATCAGACCTACTTTGTGAGTTGATTGAGGCATTCCTAGTTAACAGAAAGCAGCATGTCAGACTCAAGGGTGCGAAGCTAAGTGTTTGTTGTTGTGGTCTTCAGTCCGGAGACTGGTTTGATGCAGCTCTCCACAATACCCTATCCTGAGCAAGCCTCTTTATCTCCACATAAGAACGGCAACCTACATCTGTCTGAATCTGCTTACTGTATCGATCTCTTGGTCTTCCTCTGCGGGTTTTACCACACACACTTCCCTCCAACGCTAAATTCATAATTCCTTGATGTCTAAGAATGTGCCCTACCAATCTATCCCTTCTTTTAGTCAAGGTATGCCAGAAATTTCTTTTCCCCCCAATTCTGTTCAGTACCTCCTTATTAGTTACGCGATCCACCCACCTAATCTTCAGCATTCTTCTGTAGCACCACATTTCAAAAGCCTCAATCCTCTTCCTGTCCGCACTGTTTATCGTCAATGTTTCACTCCCATACAAGGCAACACTCCACACAAATGCCTTCAGAAAGGACTTCCTTAGGCTTAAATCAATATTCGATGTTAACAAATTTCTCTTTTTCAAGAACGCATTTCTGCACACCATTACCCTAATTTTGCTCCTATTAATGTTCATCTTATGTGCACCTTTCAGCACATTGTCCATTCCGTTCAATTGCTCTTCCAGGCCCTTTGCTGTATCTGACAGAATTACTATGTCGTCGGCAAAACGCAATGTTTTTAATTCTTCCCCCTGAACACCCATGAACCACAGACATTGCCGAGGTGGGGTGGCTTGCGTGCCTCAACGATGCAGATAGCCGTACCGTAGGTGCAACCACAGCGGAGGGGTATCTGTGGAGAGGGCAGACGAACGTGTGGTTCCTGAAGAGGGGCAGCAGCCTTTTCAGTAGTTACAGGGGCAACAGTCTGGATGATTGACTGAGCTGGCCTTGTAACATCAGCTAATGTGGCTTTGCCACACAGCTACTGCGAACGGCTGAAAGCAAGGGGAAACTACAGCCGTTACCTTTCCCGAGGACATGCAGCTCTACTGTATGAACATATGATGATGGCATCCTCTCGGGTAAAATATTCCGGAGGTAAAATAGTCCCCCATTCGGATCTCCGGGCGGGGACTACTCAGGAGGATGTTGTCATCAGGAAAGACAATACTGGCATTCTACGGATCGGAGCGTGGAATGTTAGATCCCTCAATCGGGTAGGAAAATTAGAAAATTTAAAAAGGGAAATGGATAGGTTGAAGTTAGATATAGTGGGGATTAGTGAAGTTCGGTGGCAAGATGAACAGGATTTCTGGTCAGGTGAGTACAGGATTATAAATACAAAATCAGTTGGGGGTATCACAGGAGTAGGACTGATAATGAATAAGAGAATAGGAATGCGGGTAAACTACTATGAGCAACACAGTGATCGCATTATCATTGTCAAGATAGATACGAAGCCAACACCGACAACAGTAGTACAGGTTTATATGCCAACTAGCTCTGCCGATGATGAGGAGATCGAAGAAATATATGAGGAGCTAAAGGAAATTATTCAGACAGTTAAGGGAGAGGAAAACTTAATTGTGATGGGAGACTGGAATTCGGTAGTAGGAAAAGGAAGAGAAGGAAAAATAATAGGGGAATATGGACTGGGCAGGAGGAATGAAAGAGGAAGTCGCCTGGTAGAATTTTGCACGGAACATGATTTAATCGTAACAAACACGTGGTTTAAGAATCACAAAAGAAGGTTGTATACATGGAAGAGACCAGGAGACACCGGAAGGTATCAGATAGATTTTATAATGGTAAGACATAGGTACCGGAACCAGGTTCTAAACTGCAGGACATACCCAGGGGCAGATATAGACTCTGACCATAACTTGTTAGTCATGAACTGTAGGCTGAAGCTGAAAAAACTGCAGAAAGGTAGGAAAATAAGGAGATGGGACTTAGATAAATTGAAGGAAAGTGAAGTTCTGGAGAATTTCAGGGGGAGATTTAGGCAACAATTGACAGAAACAGGGGGAAATAAAACAGTAGAAGAGGAATGGGTAGCATTGAGAGATGAAATAGTGAAGGCAGCAGAGGACAAAATAGGTAGAAAGGCAAGACCTACAAAAAATCCATGGATATCACAGGAAATATTACAGTTAATTGATGAAAGGAGAAAATATAAAAATGCAGTAAACGAAACAGGCAAAATGGAGTACAGACGACTAAAAAATGAGATTGACAGGAAGTGCAAAATGGCTAAGCAGGAGTGGCTAGAAGCCAAATGCAAATCTGTAGAAGAATGTATAGCAAGGGGGAAAGTAGATACCGCCTACAGGAAAATAAAAGAGACATTTGGGGACAAGAAAAGCAACTCTACTAATATCAAGAACTCAGATGGGAAACCAGTTCTCAGCAAAGAAGGGAAAGCTGAAAGGTGGAAAGAGTACATAGAGCAGCTCTACAAAGGAAACGAACTTAGAGACGATGTTGTAGAAAGGGAAGAGGAAGTAGATCAAGATGAAATAGGAGATACTATACTGAGAGATGAATTTGACAGAGCCTTGAAAGACCTAGGTCGGAACAAGGCCCCAGGAGTAGATGACATACCCTCAGAGCTACTAAAATCTCTGGGAGAGCCAGCCATGACAAGACTATTTGAACTGGTGTGTAGAATGTATGAGACAGGCGAAATGCCCTCAGACTTTAAGAAAAATGTAATAATCCCCGTTCCAAAGAAATCAGGCGCAGACAGGTGTGAAAATTACAGAACCATCAGTTTGATAAGTCATGGTTGCAAAATTTTAACAAGAATTATCTACCGGAGAATGGAAAAGCTGGTAGAAGCTGACCTCGGGGAAGATCAGTTTGGATTCAGGAGGAACGTAGGAACCCGGGAGGCAATACTCACTTTACGTCTTATCTTAGAAGATAGATTAAGGAAAGGCAAACCTACATTTTTAGCTTTTGTAGATTTGGAGAAAACATTTGATAATGTCGACTGGAATACACTCTTTCAAATTCTGAAGTCAGCAGGGGTAAAATACAGGGAAAGGAGAGTTATTTACAACTTGTACAAAAGCCAGACCGCAGTTATTAGACTCGAAGGGCATGAAAGGGAAGCGTCAGTTGGGAAGGGAGTAAGACAGGGTTGTAGCCTTTCTCCGATGTTATTCAATTTGTACATCGAGCAGGCGGTGAAGGAAAGCAAGGAAAAATTTGGAATAGGGGTTAAAGTTCAGGGGGAAGAAATAAAAACATTGCGTTTTGCTGATGACATTGTAATTCTGTCAGAGACAGCAAAGGACCTGGAAGAGCAGTTGAATGGAATGGACAGCGTGTTGAAGAGAGCATATAAAATGAACATTAACAAGAGCAAAACAAAAATAATGGAATGCGTTCTTAGAAAGTCAGGCGATGCTGAAGGAGTTAGATTAGGTAACGAAACAATGAAGGTTGTAGATGAGTTTTGTTACTTGGGTAGTAAAATAACATGTGATGGTCGCAGTACAGAGGATATAAAATGCAGAATGGCAATGGGAAGAAAAGCATTTTTGAAAAAGAGAAATTTGCTAACATCGAATATTAATTTAAGGGTGAGGAAGTCTTTTCTGAAGGCATTTGTGTGGAGTGTTGCCTTGTACGGGAGTGAAACATGGACGATAAGCAGTGCGGACAGGAAGAGAATAGAGTCTTTTGAAATGTGGTGCTACAGAAGAATGCTGAAGATTAGGTGGGTAGATCGCATAACTAATGAAGAGGTACTGGACAGAATTGGTGAGAAAAGGAATTTTTGGCATACCCTGACTAAAAGAAGGGATCGCTTAGTAGGACACATTCTTAGACATCAGGGAATCGTAAATTTAGCATTGGAGGGAAGTGTGTGGGGTAAAAATCGCAGAGGGAGACCAAGAGACGCGTATAGTAAGCAGATTCAAGTGGATGTGGGTTGTCGTTCTTATGAGGAGATGAAAAGGCTTGCTCAGGATAGAGGAGGGTGGAGAGCTGCATCAAACCAGTCTCCGGACTGAAGACCACAACAACAACAACCCCCTGAACTTCAATTCCTTCTCCAAATTTCTCCTTGCTTTCTTTTATAGCTTGCTCAATATACAAATTAAATAATATTGGAGAAAGGCTACAACCCTGTCGTACTCCCTTTCCAACCACTGCATGCCTTTCATGCCCTTCAACTCTCACAACCGCTGTCTGGTTTTTGTACAAGTTGTAAGTAACCTTACGCTCCCTATATTTTACTCCTGCTTGCTTCAGAACTTGAAATAATTTATTCCAATCAACATTGTCAAAAGCCTTCTCCAAATCTACAAAAGCTAGAAATGTAGGTTTGCCTTTTCTTAATCTATCTTCTAGGATAAGCCGTAAAGTGAGTATTGCCTCCCGTGTTCCTACATTTCTCCCAAACCCAAACTGATCTTCTCTGAGGTCGGTTTCTACTAGCTTTTCCATCCTTCTGTAAATAAATCGTGTTAATATTTTGCAACCATGACTTATTAAACTTAATTTACAAATCAAACTGTAATTATTATCAATGAAAATCTCTGTACCCCATCGAGTTTGTATTCACACGATTCATCTTGATGTGTAGAATATGATTTTGAGTTTGGAATATGCAGGAGTGAGGAAAACTTGACTCCTTACAAGGAGAGAAGTCATCAGACGTAAATATCGTAAAAGTGGTTCAATGAACCCTCTACCATGCACTTCAATGTCATTTGCAAAGCTTTTGTGTAGACCTTGTAGATGTACAAGACATCAGAAGTTCAAAAAGACTTTTTGAGGATAATGCTGTAGTTCATGTAGAAGTTGCAACACTCAAAATAGGTAGCGAAATGCAGGAGGATATGCAGCATATTGACGTATGGTGCAGGGAATGGTAATTGAGCCTCAACATAAACCAGTGTGATGCTCTGCATTTACATAGAAAGAATGATCCTATATTATACAACTACCGAATAGTAGGATAACACTCTAAGCAGCTACTTCCATAAAATGTCTGCAGCATATTGTTGTATGGTGCAGGAATGGTAATTGAGCCTCAACATAAACCAGTGTGATGTTCTGCATTTACATAGAAAGAATGATCCTATATTATACAACTACCCAATGGTAGGATAAACACTGTAAGGAGTTACTTCCATAAGATATCTTGGAGTAGACAAAAGCGTAATTTGAAATGGAACGACCACATAAAATCAATCATGGGGAATTCAGATGTCAGTCTGAGATAACCTCAGGACAACAAACACAAACCTATATCCGAGGAAGGAAACGAACCTTCGAAGACAAGCAACAGTGAGCTCCGCAGCAACTAAGGAAATAGGTTGCCAAACTCTCGTACGGTCAGTGCATGAGTATTGCTCACCAGTATGGGATCAGTACAGGTTTGGTTTAACTGAAGACACAGAGAAAATCGAATGGAGAGCAGCATACTTCATTACGGGATCATTTTGTAAGCCCCAAAGTGTTACAGTTCAGTGGCTGGCGTTGGAAGAGAGACGGTGTGTATCACAGTAAAAGTTTCTGTCATAGTTACGAAGGCGCACATTTCATGAAGAGTCATCCAATATCTTGTGCGTCCTCCTACGTATACCTCGCTAAGCGACCACGATGATGAGATCAGAGAGATTAGGGCCCAATTACGATAGCTTCACATGTCAAAACATGGATATCAACATCTTGTCAACAAATCTTTCTTCCCGCCATTGTAAGTGTACTGGAAGTTTGCTGACTGCTGGTGTCCACCAGTGTAGAAACATGGAACTAAAACACGTTGCGCAAGTTACCAAAGTCCATCCACGATTGTGTGATGCAGGCCCGAACTTCCTAGCGTGAATCACAAAGAAATAAAGCGAGCAAAACCAGACCCGCGTAACTGTGCGTGCAGGACCACAAGGGGGTAAAGTAAACGTATCTTGTCCACTGCTGCCATATTTAGTCATCCCAAATTTCACTCATTCCAATCATGATGTACAGAAACAGGCGAAGAAATTTTTTTGTTCACTAATTAATCATATTTAGGCTGGAAAGGGTTAAAAACACTATAGGTACCACATCCAACATATACCAATATTATTGACACTATTTGTTTATCCAAATGGGTGTTCTGCAGCAATCAGTCGTTATTTGTAAGAAACTGCTTTATTTTGCAGATCTAAATTTGGGCAAGTGACTTGCCATAATCAATGCTAACCTAACAAGAAGTCATCGTCTGTATACATACTTTATATGAAATATAACATTGGCGAAATAGAAAAGAGTCAATAAGATGTAGTTTACATAGCATACACTTTTTAAGAATGTTATGCATGTGATTGTATAATCCTCATAGATGGTCTGTAATACATAGTTTTCCACATTTATATGTAATACTATTGCCAGTAAGGTGGGTTACATATTGTGAAATGGAACTGTATGGAACAATGAAAAGTACAGAACAATGTAAAGTTTTAAATTAACGGTTTGTTCGTTTATAATTTTCTTTAATTAAAAAACAAACAAATTCGTAAATTATTAATACATTGTCAAAGTATATAAAATAATATGTTAACTATACATGGAAGTTTCTATTTAGCTCAAATTTTTGTTTATTGTTACATAAACAATTCTCAAGTAATTCCCAAAAGGTTGTATTCATACGGAGATATGTTTTGGGAATTATTTGAGAATTGTTTGTGTAACAATAAATAAAAATTCGACCTAGGAGGGACGCAACAGATCTTCTTTCCTTACCAATATGTAGCAGCCATTGGCATATCACTGTATGAATACCATAACTACAAATAGAAACTTGCGAATGTAGTTAACAGATTTACTTTACATACTTTGGCAGTGTACTGATAATTTATCACATTTTTTCCCTCTTTAATTAAAAACAATCATAAACAAACAAACCGTTAATTTAAATCCTTATATTGTTGCATTAAGTTCCCTTTCACAATATGTAACCCCCTTTGCTGGCAATGGTATTACATCTAACTGTGGAAAACAATGTATTACAGACTATCTATGAGGATGATACAATCACATGCATAACATACTATGTAAACTACATCTTGTTGACTCTTTTCTAATTTGTCAATGTTATATTTCATGTAATGTATGTATACAGGCGATGACTTCTTGTTAATTTAGCATTGATAACAGCAAAACATCCATTTGGATATTATAAATACAGTCTTGGGAGCAAAATACCTTGTTTATGGAAGGCAATCTGATGACTCTTTGGTTTGCTTTGGAGAAGCGGAGTGCGGACGCGTGATCGCGATTTGCTTTCATCATCGTCACCTGAAATTGCCACTTTTTTGTGCGAAGAACCTACAAAATTCCTTATAATACTACATAGAATCTGTATTTTTGCATTACGAGACGACTGGAAGCGGTTTTGAAACCCAGTGGTTTACATAGATTGCAGTATGCATGGTAATGCGTTTTTTGGCGTTCTCATATTTTTGTTCACCCCTGTAAGTGCGGTCTAAGCAGCAACATCTAAAGACAAATTTAGTTTACGAGTTTGGAAAACATTGCTTCCTGTTGGAAAGGCAGAGAAATTGACTGACATTTTCGTATTGAAATTTAGGATTGTTGCTATTAGACGAACTCTTCATCGGAAGTAGTAGGAAGATAAGAAGGATTACGAAGTATTCCAGTGTGTACGTTCAATCGTACACACTATCAGAAAAACTTTTTATCGGAACAACAGGAATATTGTCGTGTTACAATTTTTCAATATTTTACAAATCAGATGTGAACAGTGGGCAGTGAATATTAAAATTCAATTTACGGAAAGCACTCGTAATTACACATATCCCCAGCAACAATTACCAATTAGTAATAACAGTCTCGGTAACTATGCCAATCTGCAGCTGTATAAGCAAAACAAAACAAAAAGTCGACACGTAAATTTAGGTAGTACTTGCATGTATTTAATCGTTCTTATCTATCGACTGTGTATCGTCTTTTCAGTCGTGATAATATGCAACACAATTGTGCTGCGGTGTTAGTAGGAAAGATCTGTGCATTTCCAAATGAATTGGAGACTCAGTTTATCGAAACAGACAACATTGTTCAGTGATGTGCCGTCTGCGAACTAAATACTGGAATCTATGAGATGCATAAGAGACAGATTAAACTAGTATATCTGCAACAAAAACACTTAAAGGACATTGAAAGCTAAGCAAACTTGTTTGGAAATATACGCCTTCGCTTAATGTTCAGAAAAGCTGTGGTCATTGAACGAGTTAAGTGCGGATCATTTCATGACGTTAATCCAGTCAGGTATTCCAATGTCGAAGGTAAACAACGATTCTACATTCGAATCATTTCTTGCTTACAAAATTTGGGAAGTTATGTAGAAAAGTAGTTTAACAGTTGGTGATTTTTGTACAATAAATATCTTTTCTGTATCTGCTCACGTTTGTTTTATATACCCAAACGGAACTTACTTTGTGGATACACCTTGCATATTCTTATGTTCTCGACTCACTATACCGTTTGAAATCGTGACATATTCCGAAAAATTTGGGTAAATATTTGTGAGAAATAAGAATATGACTGTGACTTCTGGTCGCAGAATCTGTTTGAAACAGGAAAAAATATTAATGCATACCAGGAATCTAATCAGCGACCGTTACATTTGAATACCACGCGCATGTTAGCATCAGACCATACTGAACATCTCGTTTTCATTCGTTTAGAGCTTGTGACATTTTACAGTCAATGTGTCATTGATCAACATTTAATAGTAAGTAATCCTGCCAAGGACTTTGCCGTGGTTTCGATAAATCCTCTCTCCATAAAAGCGGTTAGCTGCATCTGTTTGAGAAGGAAAGCAGGTTACAGTGTCACCTGCGCTTGAATCGGTGCTCCGCCTAGCGGCTGAGCACGAAATGAAGCGTGCATATTGTCTACCAAACCAAAAGCTCAATGATAATCTGGAGCTAGTACTGTGTATTACGAAGTCCTGACGCTCGACGCCATATAGGCAAACGTATATCTGTCATATACTATCCAGTTGTCAGTATTACACGCTTACAGAGGACTTAACATTCTGAAATTTCTTATCGTTTATACTAGTTAATTTCTTAGAAACTAATTCATATAAAAGGGGCCCTCCCTGTTCTTGAAATTCGAATACTATTTACAAAATATTCGAGACATTTGATTAACCGTACTCCAGCAACGAAACAGTTGAAAAAGACACGAGTTTGTAAAACGTATACTTGTATTTTGATTCAGAAGTGTTTCTCCCAGATTACATTTAAAGAATAAATTACACTGTTATAGAGAAATAAATAAAGATGTGATGACAGAGGTGTATGATATAAGCATGATTTCACACACAGAGTGCATATCCAATCCGTGAGGTCAAATGGAAATCAATACAGACAACAGGCAAATATGAATCTGAACATGAGAAATACCGTCTACAGCAGTGCAATTTCTTTATGAAATTAAATGTGATAGAACACTAGTTACGAATAAAATTATAAGTCACATATGGATCTGAGCTCTACTGTCTTGCCTTTGACTTCTCTACAACCACAAGTGACACATAATTCATCTTATGTGTTTACTAGCAGTAAACCCGGCGTCGCCCAGGTATTTACTTATTCTGCACTCTCGTAGTCCACCTCCCCTTCCCTCCTCTCTCTCTTTTCATCCGTCTCTTTCTCTCCCATCTCTCTGTCCGTTTCCAACTTTCCCTCTCTCAGCAAAGTTTTTTGCAAGGTACTTTCTGTCATGTACCATTCAAACAAAATATTTTATCTAGTGACTTACCTCTTGGTTTTTAAGGTAATGTGTGAAAAAATTCAGCACGATCGGATCAAAACTAAGCATTTTTTCAAAGTCCGTAAGTTAAGTGCACTCCATTACGCGCCGAACGAAATTTTATACAGACAGTAAAAATCCTCTTGTTTTTCAGGTAAACTGTGCAAAATTTCATCAATATCGGAACAAAACTATAGATTTGTGTGCAATAGAAACTCAGGGTCTCATTGAAAAACGCACTTTGTTGTTTTTAAATTTTCCGCTTGCACTTCATACAACCCTTGTTCTGAGAGTAACGAAAACAACAAAAACAAGGAAAGGATCTGTGAAATCAGTCGGGCCGTTCCAAAGTTATGGCACGACCAAGGTATTTAGGGGTCCATTTTTATTGTGCAAGCTGCCCTGTCCCATGCACCGTATGAAACTTTAGGTAAACGGCGACCTTCCTCTTGCTCTGAAGGTCAAGCGTGCAAAATTTCGTGAAGATCATGCACCTTAATTCTTTCCTATCGCAAAATACTTCCTAAATCGAGTTCTTCTACTTATAAACTACATATCGTCAAAATTTCAGCTTCATAGATGCAGTAGTTTTCGTGATTTCGTGTTTAGTCAGTGAGTGAGTGAGTGAATGCGGGTTCTTTGGCTTTTATATATATGTACAGATATCTCATGAATTATGTGCCCTGCGTTTATTTGACTTACAGAATTCTCAAAGAAAGGGTATGTCAAGTAGAGAGGAAGAAACATTAGTATGTGGAGCTGTGTTATCAATGACAGATAATAAAGAAGACGCAAAGAATGACGTAACCATCTGTGGTAGACCAAAACATATTATAAAAGTTGTGGTGGGAATGACATGCTTTGTGAAATAAATGTGGAAAACGGTTCTGGCTTTCGTAATTACACAGAGATGCCGCCTTTAGATTTTTAAATTTTGCTAAATAAAAAAGGACACGAATTTCAGAAAATAAATCCATGCGAAACAAATACTTACTGTAACTCTTCGTTTTCTTGCAACAGGGCATTCGTACCAAAGTCTAGAATATTTATTTCACATTCCATAGCCTGCTATAAGATATCTAAAGAAATTCCTTCAGTTTGTCAAGGTTTGTTTGAAGGATTGAAGGATTATGTAAGGGTAATTCATTTATTTTAATATCACTGAAACATCGCACATTCACAGTAATAAATGGGATCCCAGTTGAATGAATGCAGTGGTATGTCCAGTAACTTCAAAATTTATATGCAAATCACTTTCGGTTGAACATAGAGCCCCCCCTCCCCTCCCCCCCAAACACTTCCCGATGTTTTACTGTTTTATATTTTCCTTTTCTCCTGCCGGTATTGTGACACAAGAGATTTCATTTTCTTATCATTGTCACTGCCGCTGGTACCGAGCTCCACAGCGCCCTTTTTATTATTTTATTTTTATCTATTTTGAAAGAATCATGTATTTCTCTCACGCTCTTTTATCTTGCACAATGCACAATACACAACTACTGCCCACCGTCATATAATGATAGATGGTAAATTTTCTCCCTGCTACATTCCATCTCACAGAACAACGAAAACCACGACAGACGACACAACACACAACACTCGGATCAGTAGCAAAATAAAAACAAACACTAGCGCTGCGTAGCCGTAGTTCGTAGCAACAGGTCACAGAACAATGGACGGTGTTATGCATCACTAGTCCAAGCGCCATATGCCATAACTGACATAATGGAAACTAAATTTTACATGTTCTTAAAATACATTTATTTATGAAAGTTTCTCAACTTTTTGTACCAATGAAGGGTTAGTGCTCTTTCAGTTAGTAGTGAAATGTCCCAGTGAATAACTACCAAACAGCACTAATTGCGCTCACATCAGAAATATAAAGTAAGGGCGCTTGGTCTTGTGATGCATAACACGGTCCCAATGTTCCTGAAGACTGTTTCCGTGTTGACAACATGTTGTGAACATCGGCAGTCTAGTACCAGCCGCGAATAATGTTGCGTACAATGTTGTGAACCAGTGGCGTATGCTGGGTTTTTAACTTGGGCTATCACTACTATCTCATAAAATGTTCAAATGTTTGTTAAGCTTATGGGACTTAACTACGGGGTCATCATTCCCTAAACTTACAAACTACTTATCAACTAGCTTATACTAAGGACGGCACAAATATCCATGCCCGAGGCGGCATTCGAACCCCCGACCGTAGTGGCCGTGCAGACCGTGACTGGAGCGCCTCAGTCCTCTCGGCCACCGCGGCCGGCTCTACTATCTCATTTTCTGAGGCAGTACTGATAAAGAAATGCTAAGAAAACAAAAATGATACCTTGCGATGTTTCGAAGATATTGACAGCGACCGTTCCAAATATCTCAATAAATTAGCAGCAAACGAAGAAACGGTTATCGGCAAATATTAAACCTTTGAGGGGGACATCCAATGACACTACACTCGCCCCCACCCACCTCCCCACCCCTTACCGAAACCTGTGATGGGAGGCAACTTTAAAATCTTTTATAGGAATGTCTACTTTTTACTGGATTCTTCGTGAAAAGATATGTAATATTCCTATGAACCATTATTTTCATTTCATGATAAATGGCACTGTAATCGGCAAAAATGAAAGTGTAGCATACCTGTGACGAGCTTCTTCAGCATTTCTGTGGGTCTCATAGTGCCAGGAAATAATGTCTACTCTCTTTCTGCAATCGTTAACATCGGAGGACAATTTCGTACAGGTGGGTACAGCCCGAATCATTGAAATGCATTAAACTATCTCGCTGGGGATGATAACATGATCATAATTTGTCTTCTTCGATTGTGGATGTCACGAGATAGTGTTAACAGAAACATGAAAAACTGTATTGTGATTTTCCTGATTTTGTATGTATTTGTTTGAGATATTACCGTTTTTCAACAATTTCCACATTTTTAATTTTGCCTTTTGAAGCGCCATCCAACATAAAAACGAAAAAGATGTTTTATACAAAAGTTAAATATTTATACACGGACATTCCAAATAACCGTTTAATTACACATTACCCATCCATTTGGAAGATTTAGCAGTAATAACTGTCAAAGTACATTGCATACTATGAAATAAATAATACCATACAGCTATTTTGGAACGTAACAAACATACAAAGGCGCTCTTTGTTGCTTTAAACTGATGCGGAGTTCACTAACAAGGAAAGTATTTGGGCTCGAACAAACATATCTATATGAACGTTTGGTTACAGTGTCTCTACGTACACCTCAAAGTGCTGGTGGGTGTCGTTTTTATGCGAAACTTTGCAATCATGCTCTAGATAGCACTGTAGATGTAATTGTAGACGCCATACGTAATGCAGATATCTTAACTATAACGTATGTAATAATCATCGTACATGTTTTCTAGCTAATTGTCATCAAAATCCGTGATGATAGTTGAAACTTTAACCTTCTTCCCGAAAGACTGTTGGCATTCACTGCCACTGCTTCCATCGCCTCTTCCCGCACTTACCGTAGCACTACCGCTTGCAACGAGATGTTCGTCATTATCATCCCTATTAACATTATTATGAGTTTGTAACAGCAGTATCTAACTTATGCTCATATTTCTGTATCATACGAGAAAGCATGCGAATGATTCATCTTGTACACTAATACCATCTTCACAAAGAGTGGTTCTTCGTAACTCCATCTCAACCAATCGCAATACTTTAGCAGGATTGATTATCAATCGCCGCTCCATCTGACGCTTCACCACACAAATAACATCACAAAACGCAACTTCGGAGGCACGCACACTGCACCTTCCCTACTGGCGAACCGACAGGTCAAAGTGCAGTGTGGCAAGGCACAAGCAGAGGCCTCTAACGGACGACTGTAGAGTTTTGCAGATGCGGGAGTGTCACTAGTGCAATAAGGGATCTTTACATTATCTCTCGTACGATTTTTATGTATTTGTGATTGTTCGATCCCAAGTACTTTCCTTGTAAGAGCGAGTCGTGTTCGTTTGGCACATTTCGGAAGCACTCGTGCTTGTGTTGTGACGAGGGATTCCAAAGCTTTGGCGTCTCGCTGGCCGCACTACCCCACCTCACCCCACCCCTCTCTTCCCCTCACCGTAGCTAAGTCTGCGGCAGTGACCATCCAAAGCTCTGTTCTCACATTGTTGGAAAGAAGCGAACGAGACATATTCCACACTACGCGCTAATTCTTCACGACCGAAACTGGCTTCTATTGCCGTTTTTGTTTATATTGGTTCTTAATTTCCGGTTTGTTTTAGATATTGGTTTTCGGTGGTGATAGCTTTGGCAGCCCACAATATACGCCACTGTTGTGAATAATGTTTCGAACTCAGTGTCAAAGGCCCTTTAAGAGACACGAGAATTCGACCGCATTGATAATCGACATGCTCCCCCCACCCCTACTCCCTGCATGCAAAACGACAAGTCGCGACCGGTCTAGAAACTACCAGCATTTATGTAAGTAACATCGATTCCTCCCCGCCGGGTGAGTGTACTCTCGCAGCGGCACTTCGACCGGTCGATGGTATCGATTAGTTCCGGCGAAAGTGTTATGACCTTGTACGGGGGCAGGGAAGAGAGAGAGAGAGAGAGAGAGAGAGAGAGAGAGAGAGAGAGAGAGTGCGCCGAAATGCATTAGCGGCACGAACGGCGGAAACGGCTGAGGCGGCGGTCGCGTGACGCGGCTGCGGCTGCGGCTGCGGCTGGGCTGTTGTGTCCCGTTGCCGGTGCAGCGGCCGGAAGCACAGCGAGCGGCGCAGCAGGTGCGGCGGCGTGGTTGCGTCACCGGCCGCGGCGCGGCGCGACGTGCATACCCGCCAACGAGAGCGAGAGCGAGAGCGCGGCCTAGGCAGGCCTTTATCGGCGCGGCGGCCGTCTGGCCGGCCGGCCCGCCGTCTAGACGCTACGTCACGCGGCCCCGCCACAGATATTGATTGAACCGCGCCGGCCACCACCGCCGCCTGCCCTAGGTCCGTCCGCCTAGCTTTCTCCCGCGATGCCAGCGCCGCGCGCGCCGCTCGCCGCAACTACCAGCGCTCTAACCGCTGCAGCAGCAGTTGCCGGTAGCTGCTTGCGACATCTACGTATACATCCACATGGGCTACTCTGCAAATCACATTTAAGTGCCTGGCAGAGGGTTCATCGAACCACAATTGTACTACTTACCGCCCATTCCATTCTCGAATAGCGCGCGGGAAGAAAGAACACCTGAATCTCTTTGTTCGAGCTCTGATCTCTCGTATTTTATTCTGATGATCATTTCTACCTATGTAAGTGGGAGTCAACAATAAATTTTTGCATTCGGAGGAGAATGTTTGCGATTGTAGTTTCGTAAATAGCCCACGCCGTAGCGATAAGCGCCATTGTTGAACTGATTCCCATCCCAGATCCTGTATCATTTCAGTAACGCTGTCTCCCCTGTTTCGTGACAATACGAAACGAGCTGCCCTTCTTTGGACTCTTTCGATGTCCTCCGTCAAACCCACCTGATAAGGATACTACACTGGGCTGCAATACTCCAAAAATGGACGGACAAGCGTAGTGTATGCAGTTTCTTTTGTAGTTCTGTTGTATGTTTTAAGGGTCCTGCCAATAAAACGCAGTCTCCGGTTCGCCTTACCCACGATATTATCTACATGTTCTTTCCAATTTAAGTCTGAAGTAATAGTAATTCCTAGGTACTTTATGGAGTTTACGGCCTTCACATTTGATTGATTTATCTTGTAAACAAAGTTTAACGGATTTCTTTTCGTACTCATGTGGACGACTTCGCACTTCTCATTATTTAGAGTCAATTGCCAATTTTTACACCATACTGATATCTTATTGAGATCGTTCTGCAGTTGGTTTTGATCTGCACATGATTTTAGTGGACGGTAAATGACGGCGTCATCTGCAAACAACCTAAGAGAGCTACTTAGATTTTCCCCTAAATCTTTTATGTAAATAAGGAACAGCAGAGGACCAATAACACTACCCGGTGGAACGCCCGATATCACCTCTGTTTATTCGATGCCTTACCATGGATTACTACGAACTGTGTCATCTCTGACAAGAAATCCCCTATCCAATCGCAAATTTGGGGCAATATACCACAACCACGCAATTTGATTAAAAGCCGTTTCTGAGGTACGGTGTCGAAAGCTCTCTGGAAATCAAGAAATACGGAATCGATTGGCGAACCTTTGTCGATAGCACCTATCACTTCGTGTGAATAAAGAGCTTGTTGTGTTTCGCATGAACGATATTTTCTAAATCTGTGTTGACCTTGGGTCAATAGAGCGAGCGAGCAATCGTAACAAACTCTTGGATCATATAAAATCAACTTCAGTGCTTTACACTACTTTTACATACAACACATCTTCCGGAAGACGAAAAACGATTTTCGTTAACCGCTTTTCGCTGCCGTTTTACATGTCACAGCCTGAATCGGATTTCCTATCCCAATTAATATGGCGACTGAAAAACAGCTGATTCAGCTCCTGATTTTTCTTTATTTGAATACACAGATTCATGCTGACTGCAATATTTATAATTTTATTTCACGCAAGAAAAAGTCACTCTGTCCATATTTGCCGAAAATTCTTAACAAGAAAACACAATCTGACAAGCCAAGAACGCTTCAAAAGCGGTTGCGTTTACATGTGCACGAAAATCGATTGTGGAACTGGAAAACCGCTTTACTGAAGTGTGTGGGGTAAAAACCGCAGAGGAAGACCAAAAGATGGATACGGTAAGCAGATTCAGACAGATGTAAGTTGTCGTTCGTATGTGGAGTTAAAGAGGCTTGCCCAGCATAGGGTATTGTGGAGATCTGCATGAAACCAGTCTCCGGAATGAAGACCACAACAACAACACATCTGTAAAAAAATGGACCAACTGTAAATTGTCGAATGGATTTCAAGAATAAAAATTGTAAACTTGTAGCGCCAGCAAGCGGTCTAGTTTTTATTTAGTAAATCTATGCTTGAGACAGAACGAGCATTCGTAATCAAGGAGGTTAAAATAAGGGGAGACGGCGCTACTATCGGCGCGACTATCTGTCGATTGAAGCCAGTCTGCCATCTTGTGGAGTCAACGAAATTCTAACGTCCTAGCATGATTCACATTAAAGCACCGTATGGTTCTTGCCCTATTAACTTTCATACATTTAAATAACAGTCATTTCTGGTACATGTTTGATATAGTACAGACCTTCCAAATAGGTGAACTGTGATTTAATAACACAAAGTTATTGGCTCCACAATATGGTGACAACGGCATCACATCTGTAGCGCTAAGGTCATCTTCCCTATTCCAACTTCCTTGTTCGTAACAAACTCTTAGATCATGTAACATCTTTGTCAGTGATTTAGTTGAGCCGGTATGGGGCGGTACCGCGTACCGCGTACCTAAAATTCAAACTCGCTATTACCGTACCGGCTAAAATTCTTTCTTAAATCTGTAAAAAAATAAACCAACTGTAAATTGTCGAATGGACTTCGGGAAGAAACATTGTAAAGTTTAAGGTTCGTTCAAGTAGCGATCATAACTGTCGAAGCGCTGAAATTGCACTTCCGCACAATTCCAAGCGAATCTGAGTGGCGGTCAAATGTTAGAATTTGCCAATGTAGAGTTCCGACTAGTTTGAACCGAGACTGAGGAAATGCTTCTTACTGACTCCAAGGAGTTTAATAACTTTGCTCCAAAGAGATAAGCCACTACACACGCAAAGTCTTTTGTGTGCAATATCGTTGCCTATTCGTTGCAGAAAGCAAGTGCGATATTACCACAGACATATATTACTGGACTGGAAAACTTGCCCCTGTGACTGAAGCCTGACTCCGCCATCTTGCCTCACCTCACCTCAAAAACTTTCCGTACGGTACTACTACGATCTTTTGATACGATACGACATTGTAAACTTTACTAGTTGGCACGAACATTACTTGCATTTTGAGTTAATACTTCCGCAATAATTCAATTTAACACATACGCATACATAGTGGAATCGTGTTATGAGAAGGACGCTTTACGTACCGTTAAATTTCACTTACCGTCCTGGCAGCCTTGCGTCATTATGTTATCAATCATGTGACGTTGGCATTAGCCAACCGCATGACAACGCAAATATTTTGTTATGAAGTCACACAATTACTTTTACTGAGTGAACGAGGATACACACAAGAACACCACAGAGCAGGAAGAGCATTATTTATTTACTTAATCGTCTGTAGGAAACACTAATCAAGTCAGTCTCTGTGGATTTCTAAGAATATTAATTTCCTGGCGAGAGCTTTCTATCGTTTTGTTGATGTTGCCAACATAATCATGCGAGGCCTCCAAGATGGTAAGTAAAATTTTACTGTTACGTAGAGATAGAGCAGGCTGTAGTTATCTCAAAAACACTCGGAAGAATAAAGATATATGCATCCACGACAAATAGGACATTTAGAACGGTCAGATTATTAAATGAAAAGCCGAGGTTTATGGAAACTAGTAACCCATTAATAAATTCAGGAAATGCGATTCATTAATGCACCTGTCAAATCAGACTGTAGATTTCGTAAGAACTTTCAAAAGAACGGAATACGTATTATCCACGATAAAAAAAAAAAAAAAAAAAAAAAAAAACACTTTTATGATGACCATACTACTGAAAGAAAATCCGAAGTTGAATGACATTGGTACAGACTAATAAAAACAGAAAATCAATGCAACTCATTACTGTATGTGTGAAAGTTTACTACGGCTGGAAAAAAAAAAAAAAAAAAAAAAAAAAAAAAAAAAAAAAAAAAAAACAGCCCTATGCAACACACGATTTTTCCACATGTCAAAAGTCTAGTAACGACTGTTTTCTGTAATAACATACACGACTGCTGACACGTTTATAGTATAGAAATATGGCGGCGAGATTTCGCTGACGCCAGTGACACTGTATACGGCATTGCCAGTCTAGTAATATATGTCTGTGGATATTACGGAAAATTTAAGGGACATTACATTTCAACATTCTTACATAATTTCCATTGATTGAATCATGAAACACTGCACGAGTTACGTATGTTTTCATGCTTAGCATGACACGCCAAGTTAAAATATTTACTGTAAATATTGTTTACTTAACCGTCTTTTTCGCACTGTAGTCGGTTTAACATTATAAAATAGTGTATCGTGGCACTAGTAAGCACTAAAATAAAAGCGAATTTTAATCTCTTTGAGCAATGCTTCTCCAACCGGCTGGATGTGTACATGTTCAACTGTTGGTAACTCTGCCAGCTTTGCTTCTTACGGCGGTAAACGCTTGGTTCCGTCTTTAAGGTCCACGCATTTCCATTGTCCGAATTTTCTGACGGTTTTAGTGTGACATAAATCTGCTTTTAATTCCCGGCAGCAACACTTACTCTTATTTTCTTCTGGATCGCCACTCATTAGTTATGATAAGATGTCGTTGTCCAAATTCGGTGGGTGGTATTCTCATCTGCACTAAACCCTTGAATACAATGAAAATAAGTTTCAAATTTGTAAATTATCGATATATTTTGTTAGTGTATTCACATGCCTATATCTTTACTTTCTTGATTTTCCAAAAATGTTCATTTTACTCATTTCATGTGGAATGAACAGAGTGCGGCCTAAAATTTTTCCAACTACAGCACTGATCTTTGTTACCTTCCAAATGGAATATTTTCCTATTCGAACCCACTTTTTCGCTGTAGTATTTAAATGTCACAGCCTGAATCGGTTATCGGATATCCCACTTAACATGGCGGCTGAAAAACTGCTAATTTAGTTCCTGATTTAATTAGCACAAACGCTATTTTTCTTTACTTAAATACACACATTCATGCTCACTCTAATATTTATACTTGTATTTCGCGGTAGAAAATATCACTTTCTCCATATGTGCCGAAAATTTTTAACAAGAAAACACAATCGTACAAGCCAAGAACGCTTCAAAAACGGTTTCGTTTACATGGGCACGAAAATCGATTGTGGAACTGGAAACCGCTTTACGGAAGTGGATTTTCGTAATCGATTTTGGAGTGTTTACATGACCAACCAAAAGCGGATTAGGGAAATCGGTTTATGAAATCCGGTTTTGGGAACCCATATAAACGGCGGTGATTGGTAATAAGGAGCTACCTAATATTCGGTTTCGGTTACGGCAAGTTTTTGCCGTAGCTTCGTTTTCGGCCAGAAACTACCCGAATCTTCGGCTTGGTCGATACTAGCTTCTGTGAACTTATGAATGAAGTCGGGTTGCGTTTGGGGCGGATTTTGTGCTCATAAAAATTGTATTTCGTTTCTAATCACAGTATAACGCAATCGTATCTTATAGTGATAGTCTTACACTGTGTTTGTAACAATTTAACTTATTCAGTACTGTACTTAGTGGGACGGGTTATTATGTTATTATGCTGAAAAATGTTATTAACGTGTTGAAAGCAGGAAGCTTTTTTAATAACCTATATGGGTATAGGAAACATTGATCATATGCTACACAGCTTTTGGTGTTGAGTTTGTGTGAACTTACGTTGACTATAATCATACTGTTAGTCGGAACTGTGACGTTATTTTTCGAAATTCTTTATGCAGCAATAACTGAAGTTCATTTACTGACACGAAAGAAGCCTATTAGTCAACAGCACTGTATAAAATCAACTCTACCTCTCTTATATATAATAACTGTAATAAACAAAAGAAAATATTAATGTTAACGAAGAGATACGAACACCCTACGAGATTTTACAAGGTATACGAGCTCTTGGCTGCACGCGATTCAAGCCTGTAGGCCACATGAACTAGTCTAGTGATCTGGGACTGTGATACAGTGACCGTGCTTCACATATTAAAGTTTGGGTAAAGTGGAAATGTTACTTCCGTATTATAGCGTCGATAACAATATCCGCAACGTAATTAGGATCCCGGACTTTATTTTGAGGCGAATACCCACTCACAACAACTTATTAATTTGCAGCTATTCTGCATGGAACTTTATTTTTATTATGATTATTTCTAAATGCGAAGCACTACGAGATTATATGAGGCGAATACGACATAGCTTCACTAATAACAGGTACAAGGTATTCGTATGCACTGGCCCACAGGTCCAGCTTAAAGAGTGGTTGACTTAATATTCGCAACTGCCGCGTGGAAAGTTAAGGTCAGTAAATCTTTACGCATCCTATGCCATTTGCTATGGACCATGGCTAGGCTTACACATACTCAAGTAGCTTTAGTGTGGATAGGGAATGTTAACTACAGAAAACCCCACAAAGACTTGTGTTTCCATATTCTAAAATGTTTAACTTCATTTGTTAATTTATGTACTAGAAACTTACAATAATTATCATGGCAACTGAACATTTAGTTAGTTTTCGGACGACAAAGTGACTAACTACATTTTTCTGCCATTGTTCATTGCTTCTCAGTAATGGGTATGTAATGTTGTTTCCAACAATGCATTTTTTTAGGTCTGACTAATTGATTTACTTTGTTAGTTGTGAACTTAAGTTTGAACAGAGTGATACAAAATAAGTGACACTGAAGGAAATCCATCGTTTGAATCTGCATATAACGCTCATGACCCAAATTTCAATCCAGACAAAAAAAATGAAAACTACACTAGCCAATACATATTTTTAGTTATAACTAGTCCTAGACTATACAAGCCTAGTCTAATGGTCATTTACATTGCTGGTAAGTGGTTAAGGAATTTCCGCTGGTCTGTCAATTCCTAGACTATAGAGATCTCTTCATGTGGTTTTAGTGTTGACAGTATTCACTAACTTCAACATTAATTTTTCTACTGTTTTTGCAGCTATGGTCTCTTGTTTTTTGGCCACAGTTCCCCTTGCCGCACAGGAGTAGCCGAGCGGTCTGGAATGCCACGTTGCGGATCACGCGACCTCCCGCGTCGGGGGTTCGAATCCTCCCTTGGGCATGGATGTTTGTGTTGTATTTAGTATAATTTAGTTCATAAGTAGTGTGTAAGCTTAGGGACTGATGACCCCGCAGGTAAGTCCCATAAGCTTTACGAACATCATTACTCATTAAAGTTCTCCTCAGTAATAGTCCGTCACGATCACTCAACACAATGCCTTCCCCTGTATCCGTACTCTCCATAACGCTAATTTACATGCAAAAGTAACTCCGTGGTGCTTTCACTACAAAAACACTTAAACGATTTAGACAAAATTTCGTATGGGGACTGGATTGAATGTAGAAGAAAGACATAGCACACCTTAGAAAGAGTGTAGTTATAGTTTTTATCGATTTGAAGAATATAAATTTAAGTAACGAGCAATAATTATCTTTAAAAAAACCATTAAATCATAGACTTTTCAACTTCCACATATTTCTTGTAATGCATTTGTTGACTGATGTGTATTTACGAGGCGTATTTTTAAGTAAGTACCGTTTTGAAATTTAAAAAAGACGTGCTAAGAGTTCTGAAGGCCTAAAAGCGATCGATATTCATCGTGAGACTGTGCAGTTTACAGTGAAAACATAATGACTAATGGAATGGTAAGAAAGTTGGTGAGAGCATTTAAAGATGGCCGCACAAATGTGCACGATGAACAAAGGAGTGGGCGTCATTCGGCCGTTAATGAAAGTTTGGTGCAGGAAGTGGGGAAGTGAGAGAAAACAGTCGCTTTACGTTCGTAGTGTTTTGTATGGCAATGTGACCGAGCAAGATGATGACGAATTCAAAACAGTTGTGATGCAGTGGTTACCAAATCAGGCGGCAGACTTCTATGAGGAGGGTATTCAAAACTGGTACAACGTTATGATGAGTGCCTCGGAACGGAAATTATGCAGAAAAGTAGATTAAGGTATAGGCTTTCATGAAAAAATAAAATTATTGAGATATCACGTCTTTTTTTAATTTCAAAACGGTACTTACTTAAAAAACACGCCTTCTACTACATAATACGATACAACATATTGAAAGTAATACATATAAAGGGTGTAACACTATAAATGAAAATATTTTTAGAGGTGACTCAGGACAATGATCCGAGCAACATTGTATAACGGTCTTATATCATTTCGACAATTTCAAGTTCAACTATGCAAGATTAGCAAGAAAAATTCTGTAAAGTTAGGAAGGTAGGAGTCGATGTTTTGCTGAAACTACAGCTGTGAGGTAGTTCCATAAGGCGTCACGGTGTAGCTCAGTCGATGCAGCGTTTGCCCGCCAAATGCAAAAGTCCGGCGTTCGACTCCTGGTCCGACATACCCATTTAATCTTCGACATACCTCCGTACTAATATCACGAGTAGAGACCGGCCCGTCGTCTTTTAGCTGCTGACCGTCAGCTTCTGAGCTGAAGACACACTACGATGGCCACTTGTCAGTGTTGCACGACTCGCAGTAGGATGTAGCAGATCTTTAGCAAAACTATTCAGGGTATCAGACGTTATTACACAGACAAATACTACAAAATTCAGGCTGCAATTTCTTTCTTCGACTGCTGAACATCACTTCATTTTATTAAATAACTAGCTAAAAACCCAGCGCTGCCCGGGTATTTATTTAATTATTCCTACTATTTTTCAGGTATATATTAATTTCTACAAGGGCTTTATGTCTATAAAAGCTCTTGGGAATACAATTAGTAGTAAAGAAGTAATAGATTAAATCTTGGTGCGTGATGGGGCGGTTATCCACGAACGTTACTGTTTATGTGCTCATATCTCATGAATTACGTGTCGTACTGCGATACAATTTAGAAGATATACTCAACTACATTCGTGTATACTGTCTGTAAAATTTCCTGCGGCTATAATGTGTACTGTACAAATTATAAATTGTAACGTCATATCGAATGCCGTAGTTTTACTCCACAAACAGTGGAAAAGTTTTTCCTTTCATCATTTTAATATGGTTGTCAGCGAGAAAAGTTTAAAATTATGTTTAAAGTTGGTTGCAAGTTGCTAAGTACTCTCATTCTCAGATAGCGTATTTATAAAGTCGCGCCGCATTATGTGGCAGGTTTTTTTTTTTTTTTTTTTTTTTTGTTTTTTTTTTTTTTTGTTTTTTTTTTTTTTTTTTTTTGCGATTCATATTGTTTATGACGTCTATCTTTTGAACCATGTGTCGTATGTGATTCTTAACCCTGCAGCAATTGTTACCTCACGGTAAGGAAAGTGTGTACCCAATTTGTTGAAATCGGCCCAGGGGTTTAAGAGAAAATGAGCAGCATTGTCACTAAATTCAGTATTTTTTCGTGCATCTCATTGTTTATGACTTCATATCTCGTGAACTATGTATCGTGCGGGATTCTTATACTAACGGCGAATGTCCTCATGCTTGAAGCTTACGTATACAAAATTAGAAAATGATTTGATCAAAACTGTAGCTATGTACGGAACACGTACACACTAACATACGGACACTCTGCTTTATATGTAAATATTTTATGTTACTACCGTACTTTGATCTCTGAATTGCTTTGAATTGGGCATAACACTTGTGCACTTTAATTAGTATTACTGATTATGGAACATAGGTGGGTGGATGTGCAAATTGTTCGCATCATAAATGTCTCATGAAAGACATGCAATTCACAAAATGCCGTGAGGTTTGACTTGCACCTTGCAACTATACATCCCAAATGGTATGTCTTGATCAATAAATATACATGCACATTTCATTTCTACGTTTGTGTGACCATGATGTCCGTAGTTTCTTTTATAATTATGAATGTTAGTGTTTTTACGTCTATGAAACTACAAACGAAATTCGATTTTTCTCACCAGACGTGTTTCGTTTTAATGACAGTAAAACATCTTCAGTGGACTGTAATAACAGGAATCTACAGTTCGTTTTGGTTTTGGATCGAAAACAGTTCGTTAGCGAAACATGTAAATTCAGCCTACTGTTTCGTTACTTGCGGATATTTTAGTCTCCTTTTCGCCTCACATCATAGAATGCCGATCTGTTTCATGTGGTACCGCAGATTCTTCTTGCTACATCATGCTATAAACAATGATGGAACAAGAAGAAACTGCGATACCGCATGAAACAGACCGGCATTTCATGATGTGAGGCGAAAAGGAGACTAAAAATTCCGTAAGTAACGAAACAGTTGGTCTACTTTACACGTTTCGCAAACGAACTGCTTTCGATCCAAAAACTAAACGAACTGTAGATTCCTATTATTACAGTGCACTGAAGATGTTCCTTTGTCTTTAAAACGTAGCGCGTCTGGAGAGAAACATTGCATCTTACTTGTAGCTGCATAGACGGACAAACACTACAATTCATAATTAAACATTTCATTTTACTGATATGCGAACGCGTCCCTGGGTAACAGTACTGCTATATAAAACTTCGATTCGGTGTCTGTAAAATAAAAATAATTAAAAAATTCGGCTGTTCCTTGCGGAAGCGTCCACCATACATGCAACGACGAATTCTCCAGATTAGCATTCACTTAGCTCTGACGTAATGTACTCGTAACAATATTAAAGGTAGGTTGAAACTGGCCAGAGAAACAGCGCCATTTGACTTACGTCTTGGAAAATTCTAGTGTTAATACCAAAACTGTATGTGGTGCCACTCAGCTGTGCCTCTTTTCGCCTTGCCATAAAGTTAAAGTCATTTTAGCTTTGTGACGGCATTTTACTCGGAATCAAAACAAACACCAGCCATCTTTATTTGTGATACTCCGTCGTGGGTGTTTTGTGTATTTATGCCTACTTATTACGAACAACCTGCATTTCAGTTGCACACCACATTAAATATCTTTCCCAAATGTGAGGTTTTAAGTATGGTTTGATGGACTATTGTGACAGTGAGGGATTGGAATTTTCATGAACATAACCGGCCACGGTGGCCGAGGTGACTGAGGCGCTCCAGTCACGGTCAGCACGGCACTACGGTCGGGGGTTCGAATCCCCCCTCGGGCATGGATATTTGTGCCGTCCTAGTTCGTAAGTAGTTCATAATTAGTTTGTAAGTTTAGGGACTGATGACACCGTAGTCAAGTCCCATAAGCTTAACGAACATTTGATCATGAACATAATGAGGTTAATATGTGTATTTTATACTATGTATGCTTTAGATTTATGTGTGATGAAAGACGTAGTTTTCAATGATATCTGAAAGGTGACTCGTAGATACACAAAAGCCTGCTTAATTCTACAAATGGTGAAATGTGGTGCTGTCAGTGAATTCAGATTCTGGAATTGGCATCATCATTACACTAAAGACTTGCTAAATTGGCTTCCGAAAGGAAGTGTTGGGTATTATGTTATAATATATCACTGAGTGTACCTGTTAATAAGGAAAGTATCTATATTACAGTGACTGTCAGTGCAACAGTACGAAACACAACTTCAGAATTCGCTATACATTAAAATGTCGACGTATTAAACTGTGGGGCAAGTGCAGGTATATTAGCTTTCAAATGTGCCTCCAGGTCACTGTAAATAGCATGCAGCACAATGCAATAATATCAGAACAATGCACTTGTTCTGATGGCAAGATATCAAGTTTGCAAGGTTGACAGGTAGCGTTCAAGTGTGAAATATCAAAATTACACTTGTAGTATCACTTGAGCGAGTACTGTGTCTCTAATGTTGATATCAAACTTCTTTTTTTTTATAGAGATCGATACGCAGATCTTAATCTTACTCGTAGTTGGTTCAAGAATTTATTTTCGTTTACATGTGATTCTTGGTTTATACCTGTTTTCAATGTGTTGATGTTGTTTCTACACAAAACCCATTCCCAAATACAAGATTTACACTTTCTTTTCATGATATTGTAGTAATGTCTCAATAACAACACAATAAAATAAATGACAATATCATTGTCTGTTCGAAAAATCAGACGCAATATTGCCAGCCATGCAGCTAGAATTCGGACAGCAGTGATTCGAAACGGCAGCGCACAGCACCGCTTCCTTGTAAGCCGTAATACCACAAGCTGTGGCGCTATTTTTGTGGCCAGTGTAAACCCGTCTTAACACTATTCCGACCACGATTGATACTTTCGTAAAGTACTGGAGTTGTGTCAATATTAACAGCACAACCTGCAGGCGTGGCTAGTGTGCTGATACTCTTAAATGTCAGACATTGAGACTGTTGCCATTATTACCCTCAGTGACGCCGTTCGATATATAGTAGTTATGTAAATATACATATATGATGACGAGAATTTATTTCTTTTTCATACATGATATACTGTGTTGTGTTTTCCGTTTTTTCCTCCTTCTATTTCATGTGTTCGAGAACGCCGAGTCAACGACGGCGACGACCGGTAGCAGGAAGGTGCAGCAACAAAGGGATTCCGGCCATTATACGTTAGCAGGCGACAGCCATGCCTCGCCAGAAGACGATGTCGTTGAGACAGCGGACACGAGATAATATATGATATCTTGTATTGACATTGTTCATGTAAAAAAAGAAAGAAAATGTTCTAAAAGGTTGAATTTATAGTCATAACATTCGATTTGTTTGAAGAAACTGATATGGTGTGTTGTTTGTATTGACTTTCTATTGAAGTGTGATTAATAAAACGTAAAAAAGAATATCTGTGAAAACTGAAAATATTGGTGTTAAAAGAATTATTGTCTTGAAAGTATTTTAAATTTCAGTTTTGGAAGATGATACACTATTTATAGAAGCATAAATGAAAGGTACGTGCTACTGAAATAATGAGTCGCAGAGTAATTGAGTCGAGTAACGAATTTGCACATGAAAGTGAATTTTTAGTCAGCTACGTCTGTGAACTGTCTTACGGAGTACTATTATGAACACAATGTAATTTAGAGGTACTAAACCAACCCTTTATGAGTTTTAAAAGTGGTAATAGATTTAACAGAGTATTGTTGCAGTATTTGCGTTACGTTAATCAGAGATATAATTATCACAGTTGTGGGCTTGATCGATTATTTAAATGCAAGGCCATCGTTGGATTGCCTTGGTGACAGAAGTTTACGACGAATGTTTTGAGTATTCAAAGTGTTATAAATTGACGATGTTAATAGGAAAAACACACCAAGAAAACCAAAATTAGTGCCTGTATGTCCTTTATTATTCCGAACCTGCATCTTTAAACTTATTCTTCAGAAGATTTGAGCGCAAACATTACTATATCGTGGCAGACAAGCTCAAGCTTTTTTGCTTCACGCTTGTTTTTCTTGAACATCGGAACCTCGCATATCGTAACAGATGGGAAACATTACGCCAAAAGGAAGCTGAACTTCTTGGAAGGCGGGATGTTTCTCTCGCTGTCTGGCAGAAAGCAACAAGTGACTTGAGGGGCAGCGGAGACGCGTTTCGCCACAGGGCGGCCTGCTCTCAGACGGCGCTCGGCCCTGAGCTCAAGGTGAGGCTGCGGTGCAGGCGGAAGTCCGCCGACTGTGCGGCTCCCGGCGAATGTCACTGCAGCTACTCGACGGTGGAGAGAACGAGCTGCTGGCCCGTAAACAGCGGCACAGCACTGTGGCCGAAATCAACAGCCTCTGCCCTCTGTGCGTAAATGCTGCCAGCTCAGCTCCGTCTAGGAATTAAAGTTGACAAAGCTTTTGGAGTGACACTTGCGGGGAAAGAGAATATGTAGACACTTGCGGGGAGACCCGGACGCTGCAGGTAGTGAACAGTGTGTTCCAGAAGTAGGGATACACCACCCCTACTCCACGCCCTCCAGCCGCTACCTGTGCAGTATTCAGGGAAAGGCCCACCGAGCGAGGTGGAGCAGTAGTAACGGCACTCATTCAACAGGGAGATAACACGTCATACAAATATCACTCGATTTACAATACAGCACCATGTGAAGAGGAATGTGATGAAATCGGAATTGAGCGCAACCGTTGCTAACTACAATTTCGGATTTACTGCATTTTGAGTCAGAATTCGCATCTATATTCGCATTTATCGCAAATGCGAATTTTTCCTGTCCCTAGTAATACCTCTAAAAATAAGCAGTTGATCAAGGCACTAAAAGCAAGGGCAGATCTTTGGGTGTATTACTACAAATAACTAAAACACAATTTGATCGTGGAATTATATACAATCTCATTATAAAGGTTTTTTGCAGGTGGTTTTGAGCAGCTTTTAAATATTTTAGGAATTGCATTATGAAATATAGACAGCTACACCTTATGTTTATTATGAGATATCGATTTCGGCTAATTTCAGGTCATCTTCAAGTCTCAAACAACAAGTGTTACTTATGCATTTTTCCAGTGGCACACGAGGTCTAACGTTGTTAATCGCGTTAGCGATGAAAACAGAACCCAGAATCTTTGCGTCTAAATGATACATATATTGGTGTGATGTCTTATTTCGAAAGAACAGACATCACACCAATACATATATAGCTCTCGGTAAAGTGGAACAGTACGATGTCGTTACGTAGCACAGCACAGCCGACTGGAAACGCAGGAGAAATGAAAACAACGTTCTCTCTTCAGAGGTATGATTAGGTTCGACGTAGACTTCTACAACATACAGTCTACACGGCGAAGATTACACCAAAAAATTTAACGTTTCGTCTACTTTGGCGATAGCAACCAAATTTTAAAATCGTGTCAACTATGTAAAGATTTAGCAACACAAAACGCTTCAAGTCCATAACTTCACTGATTTTCGAGTTCTGAATTTTTAAAATGTTTTTAATGTTATTACAGTAAAAACAAATTTGGGACTCACACTACAATTTTCATGTGGCAGATTTTGTAGGTACATTCACAAGACATAATTCAACGGTTGTGTGCATTCATCTTACGAGAAATATCAATCATTTTTTTCAGTGTTTATTTCAAATTTCTACATTTAAGTTTCTTTAATTATTAGTACTTAAATGTGGTTATGAAATAAATAAATTACGTGTATATGTGTAGTCTTATGCGGTCAAACTACTTAGGTCATTGGTCGCTAGAGTTACACACTACTTAATCTTACTTAAAATAACTTAGGCAAAGTACAAACAAACATACCCATGTCCGAGGAAGGACTCGAACCTCCGACCGGACCGACCGCGCAATTTGTGATAAAAATTACATGTTTGATAATATTAATGCATAGAAGTATGAAATCACGTCAAGACTACTTCCTGCAAAAATTTTGACAAAAAAGTTGGCACTGAGTTTAGAAAAACAAAATTCTGGTATATTGGATTTTGATATTTTATCAAAAAATGAATGTTACCTTTTTTTTTTTTTACTACAAGAGATACAGAAATTCAAATTTACGGCCACCATAACGTTTTCCCTTCCTGAGTAAATGAGCTGCTTCTTGTAGTTTCAACACCTTTTTCTTGAATGTTCTGAATATAAATCTTCACACAGACTTCTTGAGGGGGAGAGTGATACGAATATCTGATTGTAAACCACTACCTATTACCTTAGACCTTTTTGACTGTACTGAACAGTAGTTCCGCGTACTCCGTAATTTATATTTATACAGTTAACAGGCAATGTAATTTATAACCAACTATTGGCTGCCAATTTCGCTTCATTTTTCCTGGAGGTCTTGCAACTTGTTTCTCCCTGTTGGTTTATGCCGAATTCGGAGTAAAAATGGTTCTATATAACGGTGATGGAAAATAGAATTTATCTTCAGCATTTTTTGGTGTGTGACATTCCCTTACACATTCCGTATTTCATATATTTCAGGTTTAAGGTTGCGTCTCCTATTAAAAAGCACAGTAGCTATTTTTAAAGAGATGGAAGTTGCGTGATAGTGGGGTTAACTACATAGCGGTCAGTTACATCAAAGTATCTGTGCAGGATGCCTAATATATTTATTGCTTGCGCAGGTGTCTTGATATGCTTAGTGTTCTGAATAATATGCTTTTAGGAGGTATGACTGTGGAAAGTCATCGTCTTGTAGTAGCAGAGACTGTCTTAATAACTCTCCAAACATTATCACTATTAAAATACCTTTTTGTTTACAGGAGCAACACTCAACGGATTAATATGTAGTTAGAACAAGTTACTATATTGCTCTTCAGCTTTGAAAGGGTTGTGCAATTTCACTGATTTTCGTGTTATGTTGACAGTGTGGAAACTTGACAACAGCAGTGCTAGACTTCTTGGTGTGTCTGTACCCAGGAAAATCCATTAGCCGCCCCAAGGGCCCCGGGTTCCGCTCAAGTGTCACTCCGCGCAAGTGTTCCAACACCATTTGTGCCGTCCTTAGTGTTACTTAGTTCATAAGTACTTTGTAAGTTTAAGGACTGATGACCCCGTAGTTAAGTCCCATGAGCTATACAAACATTTGAACATTTGTGATACTACTTCTAGCCGCGGCAGAATGGCCGTGCGTATTGAGGCGCCATACTGCAGTGCGTGCTGATGTTCGTCATCGGGGGTTCGATTCGCCTCTCGGGCATGAGTGTTTGTATTGTTCTCAGCATAAGTTAGTTTAATCAGTTTGTAAGCCTTACGGACTGATAACCCCGTAGTTACGTCTCTTAAGATTTACAAACATTTGATCATTTGATTTTACTACGAGTAACCCCATGTGGCACCCCTTAAAAGTTGAATTTCAAAAATTCCTCAACATCTCTCTTTTAAATTCCAACCCAGTGGCAATTACCATTTTTTGTAATTCTGGAATCAAAATTGACTCTTAAAAATGTTTCATCCCCTATTTCACCAACTAAATGATTAATTTTCTGAAAATACCGAAACACGTGTCTTTTTAATTCCGACCAACAAAACATATAGCAATTTACGTGGTTGTAGCTTCAAAGTTACCTTAATAGCAAAAGATTTTCGAAAAACATCCTCTCTCCAAGTTAACCCCCTTGATGGTTGAATTTCCAAAATACCGAAGCACATATTTTTTAAATTGTAACGAACAATACAAATACCAATTTTTGCTGCTCTAGGTTCAAAATGGTCTTGACAACAATGTATTTTCGAAAAGATCCCCTATTTTTCCCCTCTAGGTGTTGAATTTACAAAAATACTGAAACTCGTGTTTTTTTTTTTTTTTTTTTTTTTTTCCTAATTCTGACCAAGATTCCATATCCGAAGTTTCGAAGTTTCAGCTTAAAATTTGAGTTAACAGAAGCATATTTTTGAAAATCAATTTTTTGCGATCCCTATTTTACCGCTTATTGGTTGAATTTCAAAAAATGCCGAAGCACATTTCTTTTAAATTCGAACCCTGAATTAAGATTCGAAATTTATTGTTCTAGCTTTAAAATTGCATAAAAAGGAACGTATTTTCAAAAAACGTCTTATCCCCTATTTCACCCCCTTACGGACGGAATATCGAAGAACCTCTTCTTAAATGACGCCTACAGAGTCAGGTCAACCCCCTATACAAACTGCAAGTTTCTATCTTCAATTGTTTGGGCTGGGCGATGACCAGTCAACCAGTCAGTCAGTCAGGACATTGCCTTTTCCATGTAGAGATAGCAGAAGTAAAATATAGGGAAATAAAAGTCATATTACAAATTGTACAAAGACCAGTCAGCAAGTACAACAGTCTTATTTTATTGTTATTTATTATTTATTTGACATGCCCCCATTACATAGTGATATTAAAAGTTTGAATGTTAAATTCAGGCGGTTACATCAGGTACTTTTGTAAACGCAAATACAGTACATACTCGTAACATGGAAGGATTTACAAAAGAATGCATTTTGGCAATACAACATTTGTCGCTTAGATAAATAAATCAAATGAGTTCGAAGAGCATGAAAGGATCGCAGTGATTGGAAAGGAAGTCAGTCTGGTTTGTAGCCTTTCGTTAATGTTATTCAATCCATAAATCCAGCACGCTGTGAAGGAAAGCCAGGATAAATTTAGAGAAGGAATTAAACTTCAGAGAGAAGAAATAAAAACTTTGCAGTTCACCTACGACATTGTTTTTCTGTCAGAGACAGCAAAGGATCTGGAAGAGCAATTGAACGGAATTAAGTCTTTAAAGGACGTTATAAGATGAACATCAACAAGAGCAAAACAAGGTTAATGGAACGCACTGCAAGGAAATCAGGCGATGTTGAAGGAATTAAATTAGGTATCGAGACAATGAAAGCAGTAGATGAGTTTTGTTGTTAAATAACTTCCGATGGTCGAAGTAAAGAAGATATAAATGCAGAATGGCTATGGAAAGAAAGGTTCAGCCGCCTAATTTAAAAGGATTACATTATCCCTCGTAGCCCCACGCACCTTTCTTTCACAGAGACTGTGTGTTGATTATGTGTACTCGACTGTAATGGATGTACAAGGTGACAATATTATTGAACTATATGAAATAAAATCGTCATAACGTCTGTCTTTTTTGCGGTAGTACATTCAAAAGAAAAGTAGCGAAGTTTGTTGACACCCGAATTAAATTTAAATGCTTGGATGTCCTTTCTGAAATCATTTGTCTGGAGTGTAGCATGGTACGCGAGCTGAATCGTGGACGATATGATCAGACAAAAATATGACAGAAGCTTTTGAAATATAGTACTACAGACGAATGCTGAATGGCAGAAGGAGAGATAACGTAACTAATGAGGAAGTTCTGAGTGGAATTGGGGAGAAAAGAAATTTCTGGCATATCTTAAGATAAGGCATAGAATGGTGGGACATATTCTTGAACATCAAGGGATCCTGAGCTTAGGATTAGAGGGAAGTCTGTGGCTAAAAATTGTGGACGAACACCGAAAAATGAATACAGTAAGCAGGTTCAAAAATATGTAGGTTATTTGTCTTATTCATAGGTGAAGAGGCTTGCGCAGGATACAGTATGGCGGAGAGATGCATCAACCCAGTCTCCAGACTGAAGAACACAATAGAAACGTTTGGTATAAATGACTGGAAGACCCCGAAGTGCAGGTTCAGCCGCCTAATTTAAAAGGATTACATTATCCCTCGTAGCCCCAGGCACCTTTCTTTCACAGAGACTGTGTGTTGATTATGTGTACTCGACTGTAATGGATGTACAGGGTGACAATATTATTGAACTATATGAAATAAAATCGTCATAACTTCTGTCTTTTTTGCGGTAGTACATTCAAACTCCACTGTTAGCTCTGAGGCTGCGTGGGAATTAATATGCGTTTGTGTACATGCCTTGTTGTTGTCGGCCATCAGCACATGAAAATGTCACGGTACACCGTGTCTGAGCGTATAGCCTTTGTGTTCAAAATGTTCAAATGTTTGTTAAGCTTATGGGACTTAACTACGGGGTCATCAGTCCCTAAACTTACAAACTACTTATGAACTAACTAAGACTAAGGACGGCACAAATATCCATGCCCGAGGGGGGATTCGAACCCCCGACCGTAGTGGCCGTGCAGACCGTGACTGAAGCGCCTCAGTCCCCTCGGCCACCGCGGCCGGCTAGCCTTTGTGAAGGCCTACATCTACAACTACACAAATACTCTGTAAATCACACTGAAGTACATGGTAGAAGGCTCATCAAGCCGATTTTATGATACTTCTCTACCGTTCCATTCTCTAATAGCGCGCGGGAAAAAGGAACAACTAAATCTTTCCGTTTTCTGTATGATTTCTCTTATTTTATTTATATCATGTATCTCTATGTAGTTGGGTGCTGCGGTGGGACAGTGGTAAAAGGTGGTGCAGGACGGTAAATTGTCTAGATCATCTTCTAACATTAAGAAATGGTCATAAATAGAGCTCAGTCTGATTAAAAACAACTTGTTTATAGAGCTTATAGTCAGTTACTAAGTAAATATTTATAATTTGAATATCACGTAGCAACGCAACACGTCACATGAAGCGTGCTGTTGAACTTCTTTCCGAAGTCTATGTCCCATCGCCTAATATAAAATTTTAATTACCTCTAAGTCAATTTAATTGAAAATTGTACCAGCTAGAAAAAGACAGAACATGTAATTTCAATTTTAAAGTCACATATCAAAGTCCTCAATCACCCAGTCGATAATGAAATCAATGTTCGATAAACATTCATAGCTTGTTAAATAAAAATTTCATAGATAGGATTTCACGATTTCTTTTAATTGCGTCTTGAAATTTGATAGCTTGAAATAAACTATTCAAACTATCTCTAGTATCTTCTTGGATGTAGAAAAAGTATATCGTCTTGAGAAACAAATTTTATGTTTCACTTCAAATAATAAATTATTTCATACTTTATAATTCTTGACAATATAATATTTAAGATCTTCTTTCATTTAAATATTTCAAGTTTATTGGATCACATTACTTTACAAGCATATAATATTTGCTCGTAATCCAATATAGTATTAACATGAACATGAATTTAACTGCGTGAAACAATAACAATCAGTTAATATTTCTTCGTAGAGAACGATCGACGTGCCGCAATAAAGAAGGCGCAGAGACGTCCGTTGCCCCGTGACCGTCGCGTCGGCTACCTTCATATAACGCAAGGCCAGCTCTGTGATGCCGGTCGGTGCTGCGGCGACGCTGCTCCTGACTATTGCAGTAGCTCGATCGACCATGAAACAAACAGAAACAAACACAAAACATTCTTCTTAAGTATCACCTCATAACAAATCATAACACACATATGCAATAAATCGTTTTCATTAATACATACATTTCATTAATATGTACATTATTTATACTTTCATCTCCTGCAAAACAAACCTTATATGGGAGATTAGGTGCTCAAAAATCTGTCCCACTACAGTGCTAACAAATTATGTCGCATTCCGAAGAGAAATTTGGTGACAGAAATTTCACAAATAATCTCTCCCTAACGAACAACGCCTTTTTAAAAAAATAATTTCCTTCTTAACTCGTGCATTTCCGTAACAGTCTCTCCATTATATCGCGATAATACAAAACGAGCTGTCCTTCTCTGAACTTTCTTTATATCCTGCCATAGTCTCACTCAATGGGGATCACACAGTGTACTTAAATACTACAAAATAGGACGCACAAGTGTGTTGTAGGTAGTTTCTTCGGTAGAACTGTTGCATCTTCTAAGTGTTTTGCCAATGAAAGGTAGCCTTTGGTTCTTTTTCCCTACAATATTTTCTAAGTGTTCTTTCCAATCTAAGTTGTTCGTAATTGTTATACCTTGGCATTTGTTTGAATTGACGGTCTGTAGATTAGACGGTATTATCGTGTAAATGAAGTTTAAGGCATTTCTCTTAGTGCTGCCACTTCACTTTTTAAATTATTTATGAACAACTGCAAATTTTTGTACAACACTAATGTTGTTGTTTGTTGTTGTTGTGGTCTTCAGTCCGGAGACTGGTTTGATGCAGCTCTCCACAATACCCTATCCTGAGCAAGCCTCTTCATCTCCACATAAGAGCGACAACCTACATCTGTCTGAATCTGCTTACTGTATCCATCTCTTGGTCTTCCCCTGCGATTTTTTCCCCATACACTTCCCTCCAACGCTAAATTCACAATTCCTTGATGTCTAAGAATGTGTCCTACCAATCTATCCCTTCTTTTAGTCAAGGTGTGCCAGAAATTCCTTTTCTCCCCAATTCTGTTCAGTACCTCCTCATTTGTTACGCGATCCACCCACCTTATCTTCAGCATTCTTCTGTAGCACCATATTTCAAAAGCCTCAATCCTCTTCCTGTCCGCACTGTTTATCGTCCATGTCTCACTCCCATACAAGGCAACACTCCATACAAATGCCTTCAGAAAGGACTTCCTTAGGTTTAAATCAATCACTGCCCAAGTAACAAAACTCATCTACCTCCTTTATTGCTTCGTTTCCCAATCTAATTCCTTCAGCATCACCTGATTTTCTGAGACTGCATTCCATTACCCTAGTTTTGCACTTGTTAATGTTCATCTTATATGCTCCTTTCAGCACACTGTCCATTCCCTTCAATTGCTCCTCCAGGTCCTGTGCTGTCTCTGACAGAATTACTATGCCATCGGCAAAACGCAATCTTTTTAATTCTTCCCCCTGAACTTTAATTCCTTCCCCAAATTTCTCCTTGCTTTCCTTTATAGCTTGCTCAATGTACAAATTGAACAACAACCCTGTCTTACTCCCTTTCCAACCACTGCATCCCTTTTCATGCCCTTCACCTCTGACAACCGCTGTCTGGTTTTTGTACAAGTTGTAAATAACCTTACGTTCCCTATATTTTACTCCTGCTTGCTTCAGAACTTTATTCCAATCCAGAAGTTTATTCCAATCAACATTGTCAAAAGCCTTCTCCAAATCTACAAAAGCTAGAAATGTACGTTTGCCTTTTCTTAATCTATCTTCTAGGATAAGCCGTAAAGTGAGTATTGCCTCCCGTGTTCCTACATTTCTCCTGAACCCAAACTGATCTTCCCCGAGGTCGGCTTCTACCAGCTTTTCCATCCTTCTGTATATAATTCGCGTTAATATTTTGCAACTATGACTTATTAAACTGATGGTTCTGTAGTTTTCACACCTGTCTGCACCTGCTTTCTTAGGGATGGGGATTATAACATTTTTCTTAAAGTCTGAGGGTACTTCACCTGTCTCATACATCTTACACACCAGGTGAAACAATTTTGTCATGGCTGTTTCTCCCAGAGACTTCAGTAGCTCTGAGGAAATATCATCTACTCCAGGGGCCTTATTTTGACTCAGGTCTTTCAGGGCTCTGTCAAATTCTTCTCTCAGTACAGTATCTCCTATTTCATCTTCATCTACATCCTCTTCCCTTCCTACAATATTGTCTCGAAGTTCATTTCCTTTGTAGAGCCCCTCTGTATACTCTTTCCACCTTTCAGCTTTTATTTTCCTGTAGGCTGTATTTTCCCCCCTATTTATACATTCTTCTACATCCTTACATTTGCCTTCTAGCCACTCCTGCTTAGCCGTTTTGCACTTCCTGTCAATCTCATTTCCTAGTCGTCTGTACTCTATTTTGCCTGTTTCATTTATTGCATTTTTATATTTTCTCCTTTCATCGATTAAATTTAGTATTTCCTGTGATATCCAAGGATTTTTTGTAGGTCTTTCCTTCCTACCTATTTTGTCCTCTGCTACCTTCACTATTTCATCTCTCAATTTTACCCATTACTCCTCTACTGTTTTATTTTCCCCTGTTTCTGTCAATTGTTGCCTAAAGCTCCCTCTGAAATTCTTAATAACCTCAGGTTCCTTCAATTTATCCAGGTCCCATCTCCTTATTTTCCTACCTTTTTGTAGTTTCTTTAGTTTCAGCCTACGGTTCATAACCAACAAGTTATGGTCAGAGTCTATATCTGCCCCTGGGCATGTCTTACATTGTAGAACCTGGTTCCGAAATCTATGTCTTACCATTATAAAATCTATCTGGTATCTTCCAGCGTCTCCTGGTCTCTTCCAGATATACAACCTTCTTTTGTGATTCTTGAACCAGGTGTTTGTTATAACTAAATTATGTTCTGTGCAAAATTCTACCAGGCGGCTTCCTCTTTCATTCCTTTTGCCCAGACCATATTCACCTACTATCCTCCCTTCCCTTCCTTGTCCTACTACCGAATTCCAGTCTCCCATAACAATTAAGTTTTCCTCTCCCTTAATTGTCTGAATAATTTCCTTTAGCTCCTCATATATTTCTTCGATTTCCTCATCATCGGCAGAGGTAGTTGGCATATAAACCTGTACTACTGTTGTCGGTGTTGGCTTCGTATCTATCTTGACAATGATAATGCGATCACTGTGCTGGTCATAGTAGTTTACTCGCATTCCTCTTTTCCTAATCATTATCAATCCTACTCCTGTGATACCCCCAATTGATTTTGTATTTATAATCCTGTACTCACCTGACCAGAAATCCTGTTCATCCTGCCACCGAACTTCACTAATCCCCACTATATCTAACTTCAACCTATCCATTTCCCTTTTTAAATTTTCTAATTTTCCTACTCGATTAAGGGATCTAACATTCCACACTCCGACCCGTAGAATGCCAGTATTGTCTTTCATGATGATCACATCCTCCTGAGTAGTCCCCGCCCGGAGATCCGAATGGGGGACTATTTTACCTCCGGAATATTTTACCCGAGAGGATGCCATCATCATATGTTCATACAGTAGAGCTGCTTGTCCTCGGGAAAGGTAACGGCTGTAGTTTCCCCTTGCTTTCAGCCGTTCGCAGTAGCTGTGTGGCAAAGCCACATTAGCTGATGTTACAAGGCCAGCTCAGTCAATCATCCAGACTGTTGCCCCTGTAACTACTGAAAAGGCTGCTGCCCCTCTTCAGGAACCACACGTTTGTCTGGCCTCTCCACAGATACCCCTCCGCTGTGGTTGCACCTACGGTACGGCTATCTGTATCGTTGAGGCACGCAAGCCACCCCACCTCGGCAATGTCTGTGGTTCATACTAATATCTTATCTAAATCATTTTCAGTTGCTTTTAATATTCTAGTGTCTTTAGTAACCCATAAAACACAGCATCATTCGCGAACACTCTAAGGGGCTACTCAGTTTGTGTCATAAATTGTTTATCAAGATAAGGAACAGTAAGGGCCCTTTAAAACTTGCCTGGAGAACGCCATATATTACTTCCGTTTTACTCGCTGACCATCTGTCAATTATTCTGTCCTTTCGGGCAGGAAATCGCAAATCCAGTCTCCAGTTGTGGAGATATTCTATAGGCGCCCAATTTGCTTAGAAGCTGCTTGTAAGGTGAAACATAAAAGCCTTCCGGAAATCAAGAAAGATGGAATCTATTTGAGGTCCCTTGTCGATAGCACCATGTGAGTGAAGAGCTAGCTGTGTTTCACAAGAACGATAGTTTCTCAAACCATGTTTACTGTGGGTCAATAGGTCGTTTTTTGTTTTTTTTTTTGTTTTTTTTTCTTGGTAGTTGATGGTATTTGAAGGAAGTTTGCGACCGAATTCTGTCTGAAGAAATCCGGTCCAAGAGTGCTAAGAATTTGTTTTGCAAATGTGAGAGTACGGGTAGTGTTCGTGACGAAAGTGTTGGCATTGTCGGTAGAAAGGAGACACATCGTCTGAAAACATCGAGAAGATACGTGCTGTATTTCAAACCAGCAGCAGGAATTCGCAACAGGTGCAAATCAAACGGAAGAAACTGTGATAAATTATTATTGAAGACCTGCATTCAAATCCGTCACCCAATAAACTCCACAGCCTTGGAACAGCGGTTGTCTTCGCCAACACTATTGTCCACCGAATTGACAAAGAGGTCTTTGATGTGAATATCGTTTGGTTTAATGGCGAAGCTCTTTTTTTATTAGGTACAGTTCGTCAATCAGAAAATTTTGCGCATTTGGTGGAAAGGCTCTTCTTCCATATCGGAAAGTATCTTCACCCTCAACGGACGACTGTGTGCTGTGCAGTGACCACTTATTGAATAATTAGTGTGATATTCCTTGAAGGCACGCTGACTAGTGAACGGTATTTGAAGGTATTGGTAGATAGTTTCATCTCAATTATCCAAATACAAGATGTGGTTCACGCAAGACGGAGCTCGACTCCATCGAAGTAGGAGAGTGCTTGTCGTCCTGGACGAGCACTTTGGGGAGCGCATTCTGGCTCTCAGTTACTCAGAGACCACTGTCATAGGCATCATTGGCCGCCATATTCCCCAGATCTGAACACATGCGACTCCTTTTTGTGGGGCTATATTAAAGATAAGATGTACAGAAATAACCCGAAAACCATTGCTGGGCTAAATACAGCCATTCAGGACGCCTTCGACACCTTCGATGTTCCGACACTTTAATGGGACATGGTGAATTTAGCTACTCATCTGCGCCGTATCAGCGCCACGGAAGGCAAACGTAAGCTGAATCCGAATACCTAAAGTGATGTTTATCATGAAGTGATGTTTATATCTTGAATAAAGTGATTGTATGTCGTAGTTTGTTATTTATTAATCTTTCGAGCATATACGATGGTTGGAATTTAAATAGTGACAACACTGCTCTGGAGACACTATGCAATGGAATCTACTATCTTCGCTGATAGCACACGTTGTTGACATACCTACCTTACCTCCGAGCAAATGGAGTCACCCTTCCCACGTTACCGGCGTGCTCATAGTCAGTCACTTGTCAACGAGCGGTCTAACGTAACGGTGTCACTAAATTTTCGAGCCGCGATGGAGTAGCCGAGCGGTCTAAAGCGACTCGCTGCGGAGCGCGCGGTTGCTCGCCGTGGAGGTTCGAGTCCTCCCTGGGGCATGGGTATGTGTGTTTGTCCGTAGATTAGTTTACCTAGGTTTATGTTGTTTGTAAGCTACGGACTGATGACCACGCAGTTTGGTCCGATAGAATTACAAACATTTGAACATTTTTAAATTTTCGAAACAGGAACAACGGAGTTGGATCAAGATTGAATGTACCACAGGTCGTACAGTACGACAGTGTTATCAAGGTCTTCAAGGTGTGCAAGAGACGTGCGGGGAACCGGCACGTTTGGTAAAAGCCTTCAACTAAGGTCGGGAAACTGCGGTAGACATGCTCAGGCAGGTGCTCCTACCGTCTATGAAGAAGTGCATAGTGTTGCCGCGTTAGTGGACAATGATCGACGCCAGACGATTCGTGAGCTCGTCTACGAAACCGGATTAGCGCATATGACTGTGCTTCGCGTCCAGAAGGAACGCCTGGGCATACGAAAAATTGCATCACGATGGGTTCCGCATGAATTGACGGAAATGCTGAAATGGATGCGTAACGACGCTGCTCAGACAAACTTGGAGCGCTGTGCGCGTGAAGAAGAGGCTTTCTTATACCCTGAAACGCCAGTCCAATGAGTGGCGTCATTATGGTTCGCCCCGAAAGTCGAAACTGCATCGGATCCCAGTATTGTGAAAGTTATGGTATTTCTCGAGTGATGGTGTTGTCTTAATGTATTACGCTCCTCCACGGCAGACCGTCAATGCACACTATTACTGTTCATTTTTGGAGCATCACCTGCGACCAGCTTTGCGAAAGAAGCGGCAAGAATTTCTGCGCAACCCACCCATCAGCTTGCACGACAATTCGCGGGCGCATACATCGCAAGCTGTGGCTGCTCTGTTCGGCCGATAGCACTGGGAAGTAATGTACCATTCACAATAATTCCCGGACTTAACGTCCTTGTGACTTTGATCTGATTCCGAAGACTTCGTGGCATTCGCTTCATAACTGTTCCAGAGATTCGACAGACAGTAGACCGCTCCATTCGTACCATCAACAGAACAGGCTCTGCTAACGGCATACTACGCCTTTCATATCGTTAGCAATACGTTCTACACAACGCTGGTAACTCCTTTGAAGATTAGTAACAGGTGGAAATATATAACGCTTTTGTATCGTTGTGAATAAATAGTTGCCACTAATTAATTTCCAAAGCTATTAGTTGAATGATTGTCACCTGTGTAAGTAGTATAAAGTCGCGTATGTGTTGGAGATGATGGATAAAGGTAGAGGGTGAATCCCTGTGCCGGCGTACAACCTACTCTCATCGAATAGCAACAAAGGAACAGCAAAGTTCAATGTCCCAATGTCACGGACGGATTGCTATTAATAGTGTTGCTTGTTCTCTCTCTAAGAAAGACTGCGGGTAGTTTGCAATTTCCACACATTGGAGCAAAGACCGGCGCTTAGTTAATTTGCACCACCACCCCACCTGACAGATGCGTCGTAAGAAAAAGCACGATTTTCAACAATACGGGGCTTACCTGGACGGTCACCCAAACAAGTACTGTCCCCGCCTGACGATGGCTGACTTTCCTTTCGTCTTCTTCGGGTGACTTGATTCTTGGCGGACTTGGAATGTAGTTCGTTTTATGACGATGATAGGATCCCACAAGGTACATTGACGACCTCGTATCACACTGCCAGAAGCGGAGATCGTTTTGTTTGTAGATGATACAAGTACTGTAATAAATTCCTAGTCGAGAAAGGTCTTCTAATGATATTTTCATGGACATTAATAAATAGTTTAAAGTCATTAACATTAAACTTTAAAAAGACTCTCTACATGCAGTTCAGAACATCTAAGAGGTTTCCATCCAGCACATGCATAAAGTATGAAGAAGAGCAGATAGAAGTGGTTAACAGTATTAATTTACTAGGATTACAACTTTATAATAAATTCAACTGGGAAGAGCGCACTGCAGAATCCCATTAACTAATCTATATATGCAATGCGACTGGTAGAGGGCGTTATAAAAATGAAAAGGCTTGCATACTTTGTTTACTTTTTTTCCATATGGAGCAATATTTTGGCGTAACTCTTCAAGTCAAAAAAATTTTTCAGAGTCCAAAAGCGTGTAATACGAATTGTTTGTTGAGTAAATCCGCGGACATCCCGTAGATGCCTCTTCAAAGAACTCGGTTTACTAACTACTGCCTCTCAGTGTATTTATTCCTTAATGAAATTTGCCGTAATTGATATATCCCTCTTTCTAACAGACAGTTCAATTCATACATACAGTACTACCAACAAAAACGATCTGCACAAGGACTAAAAGCACTTAATTTAGTTCAAAAAGGGATCGAATACTGAAGAACATACATTTTCAGTAATTGGTCAGCAACCATCAAAATTTTACGAATTCGAAATGTTGAAACATTTCGACCGTTTCGGGGCGCTGAAATAAATTGAAGTAAAATGTCCGAAAGAGCAGACCCATATTCATAATAGTAAAATATGCCGCCAATAGGCAATTTACATTTCAATGCGGACGCATTCAAACGCGTGATCCCTTGCGGGAATCTAGTATAGCATTTTCATAGAATATATGACTTCAACTGCAATTGGGCAAAGCTGAAAATGTGTACCCAGCCGGGATTCGAACCCGGGTCTCCAGCTTTCTAGGCAGTTGCGCTGACCCCTACACCACTGGGGACACAGTGATCACCGCACCTGCAAGGACTACCCACGCACGCCTCCCGTCAGATACAAATTCCCAGCTTCGCCCTGCCATAGTACTCAAACTCGTAGTTTAACTAATTCCCGTAAGAGTAAGGGCTTCAAACTTGCCCACCCCTCCCCACTAACGATAGGATCATTGCCCGTCACCGGCATATTATATATATACATGTGGCGTCTGTTCGGAAAGAAACATACGTCACATTCTGATCCTGCAGCTGTTATTATTTCATTTTCATAGAATATATGACTTCAACTGCAATTGGGCAAAGCTGAAAATGTGTACCCAGCCGGGATTCGAACCCGGGTCTCCTGCTTTCTAGGCAGTTGCGCTGACCCCTACACCACTGGGGACACAGTGATCACCGCACCTGCAAGGACTACCCACGCACGCCTCCCGTCAGATACAAATTCCCAGCTTCGCCCTGCCATAGTACTCAAACTCGTAGTTCAACTAATTCCCGTAAGAGTAAGGGCTTCAAACTTGCCCACCCCTCCCCACTAACGATAGGATCATTGCCCGTCACCGGCATATTATATATATACATGTGGCGTCTGTTCGGAAAGAAACATACGTCACATTCTGATCCTGCAGCTGTTATTATTTCATTTTCATAGAATATATGACTTCAACTGCAATTGGGCAAAGCTGAAAATGTGTACCCAGCCGGGATTCGAACCCGGGTCTCCTGCTTTCTAGGCAGTTGCGCTGACCCCTACACCACTGGGGACACAGTGATCACCGCACCTGCAAGGACTACCCACGCACGCCTCCCGTCAGATACAAATTCCCAGCTTCGCCCTGCCATAGTACTCAAACTCGTAGTTTAACTAATTCCCGTAAGAGTAAGGGCTTCAAACTTGCCCACTCCTCCCCACTAACGATAGGATCATTGCCCGTCACCGGCATATTATATATATACATGTGGCGTCTGTTCGGAAAGAAACATACGTCACATTCTGATCCTGCAGCTGTTATTATTTCATTTTCATAGAATATATGACTTCAACTGCAATTGGGCAAAGCTGAAAATGTGTACCCAGCCGGGATTCGAACCCGGGTCTCCTGCTTTCTAGGCAGTTGAGCTGACCCCTACACCACTGGGGACACAGTGATCACCGCACCTGCAAGGACTACCCACGCACGCCTCCCGTCAGATACAAATTCCCAGCTTCGCCCTGCCATAGTACTCAAACTCGTAGTTTAACTAATTCCCGTAAGAGTAAGGGCTTCAAACTTGCCCACTCCTCCCCACTAACGATAGGATCATTGCCCGTCACCGGCATATTATATATATACATGTGGCGTCTGTTCGGAAAGAAACATACGTCACATTCTGATCCTGCAGCTGTTATTATTTCATTTTCATAGAATATATGACTTCAACTGCAATTGGGCAAAGCTGAAAATGTGTACCCAGCCGGGATTCGAACCCGGGTCTCCTGCTTTCTAGGCAGTTGCGCTGACCCCTACACCACTGGGGACACAGTGATCACCGCATATATTCTATGAAAATGAAATAATAACAGCTGCAGGATCAGAATGTGACGTATGTTTCTTTCCGAACAGACGCCACATGTATATATATATAATATGCCGGTGACGGGCAATGATCCTATCGTTAGTGGGGAGGAGTGGGCAAGTTTGAAGCCCTTACTCTTACGGGAATTAGTTAAACTACGAGTTTGAGTACTATGGCAGGGCGAAGCTGGGAATTTGTATCTGACGGGAGGCGTGCGTGGGTAGTCCTTGCAGGTGCGGTGATCACTGTGTCCCCAGTGGTGTAGGGGTCAGCGCAACTGCCTAGAAAGCAGGAGACCCGGGTTCGAATCCCGGCTGGGTACACATTTTCAGCTTTGCCCAATTGCAGTTGAAGTCATATATTCTATGAAAATGAAATAATAACAGCTGCAGGATCAGAATGTGACGTATGTTTCTTTCCGAACAGACGCCACATGTATATATAATCTAGTATAGGTTGCGAGCAAGATGTATCAATGGCAGGGGGTAGAAGTTGAGAATTTGGGTTGGCAAGGGAACTGTGCGTCGATAGCTTAATTGAACTAAACGCTCTCTGTTATAAAAAAAAGCCGAGCCAAATATTCAACGAACAACAAAGAACGAACTGAATCAACGACCACGAAGCATAGTTCTTTAACCTCGCCGTTGAATTATTTCAACGCCCCGAAGCGGTAGAAATGTTTCAATATTTCGAATTCGTAAAATTATGTCCTTTAATGTCAATAAATGTTGTCTGTTATTTCAGACATGTCCGAAAGAACACACAGCATATCAATCATTATACAAATACTAGCTACAAATAAGGTTAAGAAGAACTTGAAGGATTACTAGTGGCCCAGTCCTACCCTATTGACGAATTCGGTGGCCGAGGGGACTGAGGCGCTCCAGTCACGGACTGCACGGCCACTACGGTCGGGGCTTCGAATCCCCCCTCGGGCATGGATATTTGTGCCGTCCTAGTTCGTAAGTATTTCATAAGTAGTTTGTAAGTTTAGGGACTGATGACCCCGTAGTTAAGTCCCATAAGCTTTACAAACATTTGAACATTTATTGACGAATTTCTGAGTAGAACAAAATGCTGTATTACATGTATTTATACGATTAATATTTTAGACTGTAAAATAATTTAAAAAAATAAAAATGACATGTTCGACATCCTCGAGGAGCTCCTCAAGACGCGGCAGAATAGTCGTGCGTACTAAGTCGCCCTGCTGCGGTGAGCACGGCCGTCCCCGACGGGGGTTCGAGACCTTCCTCGGGCATGAGTGTTTGTGTTGTCCTTAGCATAAGTTACTTTTAAGTAAGTGTAAGTACTCCGAAGCCTAGTGACTGATGACAACCTAGTTCTAGTTAAGTTTCTTAGATTTACAAACATTGGAATATTTTTAATCTCCTCAATACGGATCTATGGAACGTACAGCTGAACTGCGAATCTAATGTAGTCTCTCTTCTTGGGTCAGTTTTTTTGTCTTACAGGCTACAGCTAGCTCTCTGACGTACGTGATCTGTCGCTAATTCGTGTGTCCACCTTGCACTACTGTTGAATGACTGAGAAAAAAATTGTCCGTCCGTCGCCAACGACTACCGTAATAGACGGTGGCTTATTGAAATAATCTAGAATAATTTGAATCCAAATGATCGATATGCATTTGGATGACCTTTAGCAACTGATTTGTTGTGGAATGGGTGAATAAAATTCCATATTCAACGTTTCTCGACATTGAAACGTAAGTGCAGGAACATGGCCCTTGTCTCACCCGAGTAATGCTCTTACCTGCAGAACTACAGAGTCTACCAGTGGCTTCCTGCAGGGCCCCACGCCGCCTCATGGACTCAGAGATTGGCCCTCTCCGATTGATTCGTACTTACAGCGGCAGCCAACAACAAATTTGTGACGAAGTAAGACGCAATTCCCTAAACATGTGACAGGAATTACTTGTAATTATAAACTACTGGAAAATGCAACTCGTCTCTGAACTGCTTCTATGTCTTCCTTTAAAATGATATTCTACGGATCCCAAACACTTGAGCAATACCAAAGACGTGGTCTTACAAGCGTTTTATACGCGGTCTCCTTTACAGATAAAGTACATCTTCGCAAAATTCTCCCAATAAAATATGTTCTGTATTAATAACTACACAATGGACAAATGAAGGAACTATAAATGATAATATATTCACCCACATCAATTTATTTACATATCTGCAATTTGACAGGGAGAGGGGAGACGAGGAGATGCGCAGAGAGAGGAGTTTGGATAAGCAATAGGGAAAAGACAGGGGACGCAGGAGGTGGGCAGAGAGAAGGGGAAAAAGAAAAGGAAAGCAAGGAGAGTAGGATGCATGTCCAGATCCCATGCACAAAGAAATGTGAAATTATATATAACTGAAATGTCCACCGACAGTAAATTTGTAACAAACTAGTTGCATCAGGCCACGATCTGCTGTGATTTGTCACAGATTAAACTGAATAGAAAGAAAAGGGGAAGGACAGATTTCAGATACATGTAATTTCACATTTCTTTGTGCATGGGTTCTGGACATGCATCCTACTCTCCTTGCTTTCCTTTTCTTGTTCCCCTTCTCTCTGCCCACCTCCTGCGTCCCCTGTCTTTTCCCTATTGCTTACAAACTCCTCTCTCTGCGCATCTCCTCCCCTCTCCCTGTCAAATTACAGATATATAAATAAATTAATGTGGGTGAATATATTATCATTTCAACATCCTTCTTTCGTTCATTATGTAGTTATTAATAGAGAACATATTTCATTGGGAGAATTTTGGAAAGATATACTTCATCCGTAAAGGAGACTGTGTATAAAACGCTCGTACGACCACGTCTTGAGTATTGCTCAAGTGTTTGGGACCCGCAGCATATCAGTTTAAAGGAAGACATAGAAGCAGTTCAGAGTCGATCAGCTAGGTTCCTTACAGGTAGGTTCGACAAATGCGCTAATGTCACAAATATGCTCCGGGAACTTAATTGTGGGTCGCTGGAGGAAAGACAACGTTATTTCGCTGAATTTCTGTTGAGGAAATTTAGAGGGCCGGAATTTGAAGCTGAGTGTAGTACGTTCTTCCTGCCACCTACTTACATTTCGCGTAGTGATCAGAAAGACAAGATAAGAGAAATTGGGGCTCGTACGGTGGCATATAGGCAATAGGCATTCTTTTTCCTTCCTTGTTCTCTTTGGGACTGGAATATGAAAGAAAATGCCTAGTAGTGGTACAGTGTACCCTTCGCCAGGCACCTTACGCTTGATTGCGGAGATGTATGTAGATGTAGATTTAAATTGATGTCCTATAGTAGAATAATTAATGTGCTGCTCATAATTATGTAGATCATATTGCGACATACGTGTCTTCTCGTTTTGGCCGCACCAGGTTATATCAGTCAAACACAACATACACTTATTAAGCTACGCACGGCTCAGTAAATGAAATATGGCTGCACGTAGTCTAAGGGCCGAGCCGTACACATCTACTTTCAGGACCTGCAACTACAATAGCTGCAAATGGTACAATGTACCTGTGATCCTGCAGTCAAACATTCTGCCCGTAGGTTAACATTTGCGAAATAATATTGCTACATAAAATACAGACAATGATTAATTAATAAAAGAGGTTTTATTCTAACGTTTGGAGATGGAGTAGGCAAACTCAAATAATTCAATTAAATAGTGTATATTCAAACACAAAAATTTATCTGCTGTAAGTGCCCCTACACAAATAAATGGCCGGCCGCGGTGGCCGAGGGGGCTGCGGCGCGCAAGTCACGGTCTGCACGGCCACTACGGTCGGGGTTTCGAAATCACCCCTTGGGCATGGATATTTGTGCCGTCCTTAGTGTTAGCTAGTTCGTAAGTAGTTTGTAAGTTATTGACTGATGACCCCGTAGTTAAGTCCCATAAGCTATACAAACATTTGAACATTTTTGAACAAATAACTGTATTAAATTAAAAATGAACTTTTTAACATTACTTGAACAGATGCTTTAAAAGCATTATGAGAATGGTAGCAAAATTTCCAACTAAGTAATCATTGACGATGCTCAGATACTATATCAATTTCGGGATCACACAATATGAAATAATTGTCACTCAAAATACTTCGAGTGCTAGTTCGACAGAAAACACACCAACAATCGTTAATTCACGTTGAATTACAATTCCGAAATGCAGTCAGAAGAATTTGAATTTCGTAATTCGTTACACATCAGTCTTCGGCGAAGTTACAGTCCCGACACGAGTTGCGACAAAGCGTCCGTTTGCCGTGCGAAGCAGGCATGTTGTTGTGCTTCCTAGGCGACACATGAAGTGTCCTTCGAGCCCCCAAGGAGCTCACCAACCGCTTACAGTCGATGTATTTCAGCATTCTTGTGCCCTAGCCAGCCTCACACTGTTAGACCGCCATCTCCTCCAAAAGTAGCAGAGTTCTTACCAGAAAAGAATTGTTTTGACTTAACTTTGACCACTTCCACTCTAACTTATCATTTTACAATATTAAATATAAATGTTATAAACTGTGCAGTCACATTGTAACTATTTGTCAACGGTATAAATAATGTAAATACAAAAGCCAGCCTTTTATTAGCTTGATCGCTCACACTACTCAAAACTTACGTAAATTCACTCCCAAAATATACAGGTATTTATGAAATAAACATATGAACATGAGGATAAGAGGTGCATGTCATGATGCTTGCAATTGCTGCGTAACTGTGGAGGATACTATAATCTATCTTTCTTTCGTGATAAATCATTATAACAAGTGTAATAAAACCTTCAATGAACGGATAAAAATGTTTTGAGCTCAAGATGATAGCGCGAGGACATAAACTGGCATGTAAGGCATTGATTGTTGAATTCCCATGCCGCATTCAAAAGTTGTTCATTTTAATTTTGCTGTATTCGTATACTATGAAAATTAACTTTTGTAGTTTTCAAGCTATTAAAATTATTGTTTGTTCATGACATGCGCTAATTTTTCTGCGTTCATTAGTATATTTGGATTAGCTATAGGTCAATAAGGTGAATTATTATTGAATTTTGTATGTGCTATTATGACTATCTTTCAACTCAGTTGTATTCTCCATATTGACCGCCATGTTTGCGTACGTCCAGACCGGCAGTGTCCATTGTCCGGCATTCTCGCTTAAAGGGAGTCGTACCGCCCAAAATGAAAAACTTTCACATTTTTACTTTTATTCAAATTATGAAAATACGGATTTTTATGTTTAACTTAACATCCGCTCGTTATGTTGAAATGCTTCAAACATTCTTTACACCAAGACTGTACGAGCTTAATCTTAACGTCGAAAACATGTGGTTTCAGCAGGACGGAGCCACGTCACACTGCTCGACAATCGATGGCAGCAGTTCGTCAATTGTTTGGAAGACGCATTATTTCATGAAACGGTGGCATTGCGTGGCCTGCGAGATCCACTGATCTTAGTGTGTGCGACTTCTTCCTGTGGGGATAACTTAAAGGCAAGGTGTACCGTACACGTCTTGCAACAATCCATGAACTGAAGGAGAACATTGAAAACGAAATCACTACCATTCCCCAAGATTTGCTACACCGCGCATTCCAGAGTTTTCATAACAGGCTGGTAGAGTGTGAGCGCCGAATGGGAGCACATCTTTCCGATGTCATCTTTAAAAAGTAAAGAGACACTTTTGGACATTTTGACTGTAAAAACATACTGAATAATGGCATTCTGAATACATTCACTTTCGTTAATAAATTAGTAGTTTTGTGAATTTATTCATGGAAATGACGTTATTTCGAAATTTTCCGTTTCCCTGCGCCACCCTGTACTAAAGACAACAGAAACATCCATGCCCGAGTGAGGATTCAAACATCCGACGCGGGAGGTCGCGCGATCCGCAACATGGCGCTCCAGACCACTCGGCTATTCCTGTGTGGCTGATTAGTCATGACGAGAAGTCTTATCCGAATTAACTGTACCAAAGGCTTTCCTGAGGTAAATGCAGTTTGCATCAGACTGGGTGACGTCGTCTGCAGGTCTGGAACTCGTGGAAAGTCACATATATCTGAGTTTCGCAAAGACTCTGAACATTCCACGTTGGCTTATGAAAACATTTTGTTCTCCAAGATATTGATAATAAGTGACAATTAGCTATGTTTCATAAGTCTATAGTAGACTGACGTCAGTGGTATAAGGCCTGTTATCTGTACATTTCTTTTGAACTTCGGTTTTCTATGAATTGAAGCATCCCTGGTTGCAAGTCATGAGGCTGACGTCTAAAGCCTATTCGAAAATTCTCTTCAGTACTGTTCTGCTTTACATTCTTATTTGTGGGATTTTGTTTGGAGACAAAAGTTGTCTAGTCGTGTTATGGGATGGTGTGGATATTCAAAATTAATAAGTAATTGCACATTGCACTTTTAGTCACTCCCCACGGTGAAGATTAATTTGAGATGGTTAGCATGTGTTAGCACTGCTTGGCCACGATAGTTCGCGATGAGGGGTAGGATAGTGTACTTGTAGGTCGCACAACGGAAAATTGTAAGTTGCTCGAATCTGATTGATTGAAATCTGGTTATATCGCGTTAGATTTTCTTTTCACTTCGTCATACTGCAGAAAAACATTGTCAACTTTAGAAGGTGTGTGATTCAAGATATTTGTTGATTTTAAGTAAATAACTCTAAATATGGAACACTTTGGATTTCGAGACTTTTGAAGATTCCTTGAAAAAGATATTTATTCTTTGAATTTTGAAATTTATCACTTTTATTAAAATTATTTTCATAATCGATGTGTTGTACTTACTACGATTGAGCGTAGTGAATACAACGCTTACACAACGTCTTCAAACAGCCGAAGCGATTTCGATGAGATTTGAAACCTACATATTTTACAGTTTTTATAACGTACAGCTTCTTCAGTCAGCAGTTTTACCACTATGTAAATATCAGAGTTCCTTTTCATTTTCGTCTGAATAAAGAAGGACAGTATTTACCTTCATTCTACGCACGCTTCATATTTAAAGCGGAAAATTCGAAACTTTTCTTTTATCCTCAAGATCCTGGTCATAAGTTAAGAAGAAAGTTGTAATATTATTGAACTTTCGGTGGTCTTTGACACTTATGCAAGCACATCAACGTATGTGCATAATGCAGTTTAAAAGATGCTAAAGAAGATGCTAAAGCGTAAGAAGAATTTTCGCGTTCTCTTTTACTGACCGAGGTCCGGAACCCTTAGAAGCGACGGTATGCAGACGCCCTAGTTTAAAATTCGTTGAGAAGCAAAGGCATATAACTAGTTATGGATTAAATTTTGCTTTGTTCAAAACAGTGAACAGTGAACGTCATACTTTGATTACTTGCCGCGAAACTGAAACCTGTACCTGTTTCTTCTCGTTGCTCATGTGGGACAATTACTAGTGTAACTACAAAGTACCTTATCTGTGCACCCCTTCCACTATTATTTTCACAGATCTCATCATTTTTCGCTATGAACGTATAGTGCCGTGCCACACTGCACAGCTGAACTCTAGTCACATTTTGTGGTTGACCTGACGGCCAAAGGATGTTCTGCCGCAGGAAATCATTCATTGAGCACTAGTTACAAGAAATTACTGATCATGAATTTTTATTTGCTCGCTGTCAGAATGCAGTACAGAGGGGGTGGTTGGACTTGCGCTGTTTGTCCAGTACCATATGGAGACAAACTTCATGTGATACCTCTTCACATCAGGCCGGAACACCTTTTATTGGGCAAAGTCCATCAAAACTCCAAGTGGCATGGAATCTGTATCTGTGCATATCTTTATTTCAATACAATTTTCATCTCAGCCTGTAATTTTGCTTAAAATGGTATTCAGTATTATACAGGTCATACTAAGAGGAATGGTCAAGAATCGGGGTTATGACAGGAAAGGTGATTCTTTTGAAGCAAAAAAACGTAAGCCTTCTCCAAATCGGTTTGCGAGATAGGAAACAACGAAGGAAATTTTTATACGTTCCATGTGCTATAAAATATATTCTTAGAATTACCCATGTATAGCGGTTACTAACCACTAAAATACGCGTTTAACACGGCAGTGGTGTGTCCTAGAATTCTTGGTGGTGGTGTGGTGGTGTGTGGGGTGTGGTACACCCAGTTACGGCTGAAATTTGTTTTAATCGACACTGAATTATTAATAAATTTCTAATTATTGTATATTTTTAATAAACAATGTTAATACTTGAGTCAAATTTGATTTATTAATTATTTATCACATACAAGCTATGACTACTAAGTCATACAATACTCAGATTCGCGTTTTGTACCAAAATCATTTGCACTAAAATAAGGGAGTAAAGAAAGATAACAAAAATATCAATATAAGATAGTAACTATAAATTACATCGCATACGTGAAGTGCCATCTAGTCGTTAAGTAGAGTAATACATCGTATGGGGTGCCCACACACCTACAAACCACTACCTGGTTAAGAAGTTTTCTGCGTGTAATGTTCTCAGGACAATGATGCGCGACGTGAGGCAATGGCTGTGCGTTCTTGGGCGTCACATTAGGAAATAGAGCAGCCGCTCACGTTGGACTTTCAAGTCCTCCGTCGGGTATGAGAGTGTGTGTATGGTCCTTAGTGTGAGTTAGTTTAAGTAGTTTGAAAGTGCGGGAGCGGATGAACTGAGCAGGTTGCTCTCTTCGCTTTACAGACATTTAAACATTTCTTGAACAGTGGTATGCACAAAAAGTGGCCGTTTGCTGGTTTTGGGACTATGCGTTACCTTTTCGACGATGTGTTACACATGTTGTTGAGCTACACCCCCTCATAAAAAATAGAAAACTTTTCTAGTACCTCTAATTCATAAACCTTATGGAATAGGGCTTAAGTCCATAGAAAGTGTTTTACTTGAAGAGTTTTTGGCATGCCGCTGAATATTGTACATTTCTCTTGGGACACCCTGCATACTAATTCGTATGGTTTCATAATTGTTCTTTGTGTTCAAAGTCGTTTATTACGAAACCGGGGAGACATGCCCAGCTGTACAGCTTGACGCTAACGCATGCAGGCTAACACATGTTGTTTTGATGCACTATCTTTGCGTGTCTATGCTCCTAAACGTCGCCTCTACTGTTCCTAAGGAGTGTGGTGACGCACTGGTAAAAACATTGGACTCACATTTGGGACGTAGGTGGTTCAAACCAATCTCCGACCATTCAGATGAGGTTTTCTGTGATTTCCCTATATCGTTCCAGGCAAATGTCGCGATGGTTCGAAGGCAACGATTGTGTTCTCCGCCTCTCAGCGATGTAAACGGAATGTTAAACACTAAGCTGCCTTCCTTCCTTCTTCTACCTGTTACTATTATTTCGACAGTTCCTGTGGAACACCAGTATCCCCACTAACCTACATGGTATGAATTAGGTATGCGTATTATTAGGAGTCGGATAACGCACGTATCATCATATTTATATATTTTACTTACCGTTTGTGACTTATTAGTAACACAAAAATTTCCACTACGCACTGACTTTACATTCTGAACTCTGTGCTGCTGACCAGATACTTCCTTCAGGAGTGACCATATGGCTTTAATTTATCTTGAGAATTAGCTATTTCCTCTTGCCTTCATAATGAAATATTTTAGAACCTTACAATACTGCTTGCAATGTCTACTGCATCTTGTTTCTGACAGCTTCTAATATTTTGTTCTACACGATATTTTTCTTCCGTTTGTCAGACACCCAGATTCCCTGTTAGTGATAGTACCTTCTTTTGAGCGTTCTGAAGGGAAGCAGCTTTTAAAGAGTATGGGAATGTGTTAAGCAATGAATTATATTTAGGTCTACATTATCAGCAATATAAAAACCCTGCCAAACTTGTTCCTAAATTGGGATTGAAAAGCCTGCTATTATAACTGGATTAGGTTCTCTAATTAGTTTATAACTGGACAGATGTTTGAGCACATAACCCTTTTCAAGTAAAATTTTGTACATCGTGGTCTGAAAAGCCATTCGCTATTCTGTCAAGAGAATGCACCTCTAATAATAAAAAATGAACAAAACTGTTGTCTTTGGTTGTGCTGCTTCTCCCCTGAACTGTCATTGGAAAGAATATTGTTTGCAACAGGTGATAAGAATTAGAGATCTACATGCATCCTTTTCTTGCCTTTCACTTACAAAATTCATATTGAAATCACCATATTCAACTTATGTTTTACAGTGACTATAAAGTAAACATAGAACCCTCTCTAGCTTCAGCAAAAATATTTTAAAATCAGAGTCAGGAGACCTTCAGGAAAATCAGGTGGACAATGATTGGAACTTTCACTACATTCTATTATACCTGCTCAACATTCAAATATATTTTCAGTGGAGTGTTCAGAAACATTGATGGACTCAACCATAATGCCGTTTTTCAAGTACATGGCCATTCCCCCACACTGCAAAGAAGTAAAGAAACAGGAAGCTCACTTTTACCCTAGTAAAAGTAACATTATTTAAGAAGTGCTCTGAAATAGCAATAACATCAGAGTCAACATCTATAAGAAGTTCACTAACTTTATTGTATATTTTGGTGACATATGCTAATTTTTCTATTATTTAGATACGTGACATTTGCCGAAAGTGGTTCCTTTGTTACAGGAATTTCCCCTAAGCATGAATACCTATCTCAGTCTAAAAAAAGTGTAGCTCTGTCACCGACTACTACAGGAATTCCCCCATGCGTGATTCGCCCCACTCCCTACCAAACTGTCACCTATGAGCTTCGCCAACCTCCACTTCCCATACCTATTGAGGTGCAGACCATGGCTAATGAAACCTGACCGCTGATGGACTCGTACCACAGAAATGTGAGTCATAACTTCTCCTATAAGCGCCTCATCTTTTTCAGCTCACCACCTATGTCATACTACCCATCCGTAACAAGTTATTCCCAGCTCTATCCACTATTACCACCTAATCCTCTTTCGAAAAATTCCTGCATAGCTTCCTTATGTGAACAGCCACTTGCTCCAACCCTGCACTTGGCTTCACAATTCTGGTGACTTGGTACTCACTCCACAACACTTCTTGCAAATTCTGGCGTATACACCTTCCATATGAGCCACCTAGCAGCACAACCTTCTTGTTTCTATGAACCTTTTCTACCGTTTTAGCTTTCCTAACATGTGCGATCTGCTGCATTTTACCCACACCTAAAGCTACAGGGGACTCTTTTTCACTTAACTCTGAAATCTGCTACAACCTCTTATTCACGTGAAATATGGATCTATTTGGAAACATCCTCTTCCTTACAGTCTTTTTCTCAAATGCCAGTTCCTATTCACCAGCCCCATTTCCATCCTTAGCCTATCAAATTCGTCCTTAGCAGTCTGTAGCTTAAGGGCACACAGATCTCGCGCTTATGTTCTTCTACGAAGGTGAGTCAGTAAGTAATTCACAAACTGAGGTACACACGCCAGTACTGCGTTTGCAAGCCTGAAAATTGATTTACTTCTCAGCTGACTCCTCCTGTAAATTGAAACACTCATTCCATCGTCTTCCGGGAAGGCTTTAAAAGCCTGTAGCTTGGAATTTTTGTGGCAGCGTTTTCATTCTATAAGTGACACTCTTGAGCTGTAACTTTATTTGGTTCTTTAAACTGCTGCAACCCACAAGACGGATGTGTCGCAGTGGTAGAGAAATACCCCTACACAGCGCGTAGTGCTAGAGGGTCTTCCTCAGCTTGCGATTTATTTACTGCCTCACCCTCGTACTACCTTATTCTTGCTACCTAGCGTGAAATTGCAGGAGAGGATTTCCGTAGAATGCTCCACGGCTTCCCCACTGCACTCTCTCCAATGAAAATACTTTGTACAAATCTCACACCCCAACCCACTGCTCACGAACCTACGGTATGGCCCTCAAACACGGAAAAACGAAGCAGTTACTGAATAACACACTAAACGCAAATTCCTTCTATTTTCTAATATCACAGCAGTACGATTATATTAACTAACTACAGTAATCCAAATTACAGTACTAACAAAGTGACTACTACTATTAACAGCATTATTCCACACCAAATAAAAGTACAACAAATCCTTCGAACTACTGGTTGTCTAAAACATAGAAAATCAATCATTCCCTAATACATCAACAAAACTGAATACATCAGTACAGAAAAATTTAACAGATACAGTAAGCAGATGTTACTCTACCGCTGTTACACCAAGAAACACAGGTTAAAAAAGTAACTGTAATTAATAACTACCGTGCACTAACACCTCTTCTAAAGTACTAAATTTAATAATTGAGTCTCATTGTAATGGCTGAGTGCTCTATGGCGCATTGCTGCGGAGCGCAAGGTTGTTCCCCGTCATAGGTTCGAGTCCTCCCTCTGGTATGGATGTGTACGTGATGTCCTTAGGTTTGTTTTAGCCTAGGCACTATTATCCATAGTAGTTAAGTCCCATACCTTTACAAATATTTGAAAATTTTTAATAATGAACTACAAGGCACAAAAATCTTATAAAAACTTAGCTTTCGGTGCCCGCTACAACTGGAAGTGCTCACCGTGAAATGTAAACACCTATAACAGATATATTGTTACAGTGTTGACAGCTATTATTAGAAACACGCATACGACTTTATTTCGAGCTAGAAAAATGATAAAGCTTTACATGTCTTCATTGTTCATAGAATATTTTAACAGAAATGAATTTGTTGTAATAAATGTGAAGATTGAATCGTATTGATAATATATCACATGTATCGCACTGCCCTATACTCTTCTAAAACCGCCAAGGGGTACACTTCATATTGCCTATTCTGAATATGTTGTAGTGTAAACTAAAAGACACCTACCGTCTTTAAGGGGTTGAAATACACGCATTAAAAATTGAGTCAATATTTGTGGATAATACCGCTGAAACGTGAACAGTTATCCAACAATAATTCAAAGTTCTATGGTTTTTAGTGTACGTTAGATCGGTTCTCCCACTTTTTTCGTATAATTCATCATTTACAAATGTCCATTCCCCTCTCTCCTGCCACCATTATGTTTTTTTATTTCGACGTTTGATTAATCGCAAAATGTATTGCATATATATGATTATATATGGTGAAGTGATATATGAAAGATGTACTTGTCACAAATAAACTAGAAATATCTCTGTATCGCTGCAGGGGGCCAGTTTTGTGTCTGCTTCAATATCACATATCGGGCGCGCAGACAGTTCTATACAGATATTTCTAGCTTATTTCTGACAAATGCGTCACTGGAATACCACTTCATCGCATATGACAGAATTCGAATTAACGATGCGATACGTTTTTCTATTAGTCAAGTGTCGAAATGAAAAACAAAATATTGGAGGGATCGGGTAGTGCACCGCAAAAAAATTAACTTTTGAGGAAATGTAGGTGCAACGTTATAACTTCGTCAAAACCGTAGATATTTTATTTGAAATTATTTTACACCTGTTACGGTTTGAAAGGTATTCATTTAGAAATACTAAACTGAATATGTTTCATGCAATATTTCAGTCCTTTAAGGGCTTTACATGCACGCGCCAGTATATAGGTGCCTTATTTTTTTTCTACATTACACAATATTCAAAGCCGATCAGAAGCCAAGAGTGCCGCATAGGCAGGATTACTTACTAGTTGCGCATGATTATAAGCGTGACTCTATCTATTAAACGTCACGGATCAGATAAGCCCTTCCAAAGTATTTTTTGGAACTTAAGATTCATAGTTATTGCCGAGCTAGTGTTGTTTCCACTTTGACACAATCTAATTTATTTTTACGACCACTTTTGAAAAAGAAGCCTAGATTCAATGTGAGAACGAAGGAGCTCATTACAAGGGAAGAAACAGTAGCCGTATGACATAAAGCAGACACAAAATAAGGGAGACAAGCCATTGTAGAACCAACGAATTTGTTAACAAGTGCAGACGAAAATAATGTTATTCTTGAATAATACAAACAAGCCGCACAGTGGCGGCCGCGTATATAGTAAATTGAGGAAAACTTGTGATACAAAAATACAAATAACTAGTTGATCCATGCTAATAATTTACATACTATCCTGATCAGTCAGAGAGAGGTAAGATAGTAATGGAGAAAAGGCAGATGCAAGTAGATACGTATAAAAAATAATAAATTTTGAATAGTAGTGACAAATATGAGAGCCATTGTACGAAAATTTATATAATTAAATACAATATGATGAATTGTGATACACATAAAATAATAGTTATTGACTTTTTCATTCCATCTAATTTTTTTAAAACTTGCTTATTTTGCAAAACTCCTGAGATTTCCTTATCTGTGAAATGAACTGTTCAAACAGTTTCAGTCGTGTTCAAGCACAGCCTTACGCATAGCCACTCTTATGAAATTTAAAAACGTTGTCCCTCCTGTCTTCATTAAAATTAACTGAATTAAAAGTTAAATAAAGTATTATAAGTTATAACAGTAAGCGGTACTTAACTGTGATGATGAACGTTGAGGTAACCCAGTACATTCGCGCAGTACACAGCGCTTGCTTGAGCAGCCATGGAGCGAGATTGCAGTCTGTTTTGTTTGTGACATGTGTCACTACAGAAGTGTGGATTTCCATTTTCTGTTATGGCAAATGTAAATCAGTTACCGTGGATGTATGTGAAAGTTACACGAGGGAATGTGTATATATGAATTTGCCCTACATCTGAGACAATATAACACACATTCCTAAGGGCTCGTCCATTAATTGCTTGAGGTAGTTTTGTTGTGTCTTCATTATTTCCTAACGAAATCTGTAAAATTATGTCATTTTAAGCAGCAGGTCTGTAATATTTTTATTCATAATCTGAAACCCATACATTTCCGAGCTGGGGTGGCTAGTAAGTCTCAACGATACAGATAGCCGTACCGTAGGTGCAACCACAGTGGAGGGGTATCTGTGGAGAAGCCTGACAAACCTGTGGTTCCTAAAGAGGGGCAGCAGCCTTTTTAGTAGTTACAGGGGCAACAGTCTGGATGATTGACTACGCTGGCCTTGTAACATCAGCTGACATGGTTTTGCCATACAGTTACTGCGAACGGCTGAAAGCAACGGGAAACTACAGTCGTTATTCTTCCCGAGGACATGTAGCTCTACTGTATGAATATATGATGATGGCATCCTATCGGGTAAAATATTTCGGAGGTAAAATAGTCCCCCATTCGGATCTCCGTGCGGGGACTACTCAGGAAGATGTGGTCATCAGGAAAGACAATGGTGACATTCTACGGATCGGCGCATGGAAAGTTAGATCCCTTAATCGGGTAGTGAGGTCAGAAAATTTAAAAAGAGAAATGGATAGGTTGAAGTTAGACATAGGGTGGGAAAATACCAGAACTCCAAGCGTTAATAGAAAGCACCGACACACACGTCATTATAGGTAATAAAAGTTGGTTCAAACCGGAAATAAGTTCAGCCGAAGTTTTTGCAGAAGATGTAACTGTGTTCAGAAGTAATAGATTAAGCAAAATAGCTGGAGGCGTGTTTGTCAAAAATAGTCTATCGTGTAGCGTAGTTGAAGATGATAGTTTGCCGCGGTGGAGTAGCCGAGCGGTCTAAAGCACCTCGCTGCGGAGCGCGCGGTTGCTCGCCGTGGAGGTTCGAGTCCTCTCTGGGGCATGGGTGTGTGTGTTTGTCCGTAGGTTAGTTTACCTAGGTTTAAATAGTTTTAAGCTACGGACTGATGACCACGCAGTTTGGTCTGATAGATGCGGTGGCTGAGGGGATTGAGGCGCTCCAGTCACGGTCTGCACGACCACTACGGTCGGGGGTTCGAATCCCCCCTCGGGCATGGATATTTGTGCCGTCCTTAGTTGTAAGTAGTTCATAAGTAGTTTGTTACAAACTTTTTTTTTTGTTGGTCCGCTAGATTTACAAACATTCGAACAAGATGGTAGTTCCTGGGAACTATTATGGATAGAGATTATTCCTGAAAATAGTAAAAAAGGTAATAATTGGTTCCTTTCACCGGCCTCCCGACTCCGACGATACAATAGCAGAAAGATTCAAAGAAAAGCTGTGTCAAGTTGCAAACAGGTACCCGCCTCATACAATAATAGTAGGCTGTGATTTCAATTTACTCTCAATCTGTTGGAGAAATTATATGTTCTAATAAGGAGCTACGCATAAAACGTCGCGCGAAATTGTACTCAACGCATTCTCTAAAAATTACTTCGAACAATTAGTTCATGAGCCAACCTAAATTGTAAATGGATGTGAAAACAAACTTGATCTCTTTGCAGCAAATAATCCCCAGCTCATAACGAACATCAAAATGGATACAGGTGTTAGTTAACACAGGGCTGTCGTAAGAAGATTGAATATCGCAAGTCCCAAAGTTATCAAAAATAGACGAAAAGTATATTTGTTCAGAAAGGCAGATAGAAATACACTAAATTGCTTCCTCAAAGACAGTTTCGACTCATTCCAAACCCTAACCGTAAGTGTAGACCAGATGTGGCTCCAATTCGAAGAATTAGTATCGATAGCAATTGAGAGTTTTATACCTAATAAATAAATAAAAGAAGATGGTACAGAAAATAGGCCAGGACACATGAAAAAAAAAAAAAAAAAAAACGAAAAAATTTAAACGAACACAAAATCCCCAGGATTGGCAATCCTACACAGAAGCTCGAAATTTAACGAGGACTCCAATGCGAGGTTCTTACAGTAGTTTTCACAACGAAACTCTTTCTCGAAATTTGACTGAGAACTCAAAGAAATTTTGGTCATATGCCACGTATACTAGAGGCAAAACACAAACAATACCCTCACTACGTGAAAGGAATGGCGATCCCGCCGATGATAGCGCTACTAAAGCAGTTTTTCGAAACTCAGTCGCCAAAGAATTTCGAATTTCGAACAGACGCCAGAATGCGTAACGTAGAAGTAGATATCCTCAGAGTAGTGAAGCAACTTAAATCACTTATCAAGAATAAGTCTTCTGTTCCTGACTGTATACCCATTAGACTTGATTATGCTGATGCGATAGCTCCTTACTTAACAGCCATATACAACCGCTCGCTCAACGAAGGATCTGTATCAAAAGACTAAAAAGTTGCACAGGTCACGGCAATATTGAAGAAAGGCAGTACAAGTAACCTACTAAACTACAAGGCTTTTTCACTGACGTCAATTTGCAGCAGGGTTTTGGAACATATTCTGTATTCAAGTATTGTGAATTATGTCGAACAGAATGATCTATTGACCCAAGGACAGCACGGATTTAGAAAATATAGTTCATGTGAAACACAACTAGCTCTTTACTCACACGAAGTGATGAGTGCTATAAACAAAGGATTTATAGATTTCCAGAAGGCTTTAGACACCGTACATCACAAACGACTTTCAATCAAATTGCGTGGTTATGGAATATAGCCCGAGGTTTGTGACTGGATAGGGGATTTCCTGTCACAGAGGACGCAGTTTGTAGTAATTGACGGTAAGGCATCGACTAAAACAGACGTGATATCACGCATTCCACAGGATATTGTTATTGGTCTTATATTGTTCCTTAACTATATAAACGATCTGGGAGAAAATCTAAGCAGTTCTCTTAGGTAGTTTGCAGATGTTGCCGTCATTTATCGTCTAGTAAAGTCATCCGAAGATCAAAACCAAGTGCAGAACGATCTAAATAAGATATCAGTATGGTGTAAAAATTGGCAGTTGACTCTAAATAATGAGATGTGTGATGTCGTCCATATGAGAAAGAGAAGAAACCCATTGAACATTGTTTAGAAGATGTGAAGGCCGTAAACTCCACTTAATACCTAGGAATTATTATTACATTAGACTTACACTGAAAACAACACGTAGATAATGTCATAGGAAAGGGGAACCAGATACTGCGTTTTATTGGCAGAACACTTAAAAGATACAACAGAACTACTTAAGAGACTTCATACACCACGATTGTCCGTCGTCATTTGGTGTATTGCTGTCCAGTGTGGGAACCTTATCAGGTGGGTTTGACGGAAGCTATCGAAAGAGTCCAAAGAAGGGCAGATCGTTTTCTGTTGTCACAATACAGAGGAGACAGCGTTACGGAAATGATGCAGGATCTGGGATGGGAATCATTACACAACGGCGTTTATCGCTGTGGCGTGGTCTACTTACGAAACTACAATCGACAACATTCTCTTCCGAATGCAAAGACATAATGTTGACTCCCGCCTGCATAGGTAGAAATGATCATCAGAATAAAATACGAGAAATCAGATCTCGAACGCAGAGATTCAAATGTTCTTTCTTCCTGCGCGCTTTTCCAGAATGGAATGGTAGATGACAGTATAAAGCTGGTTGGATGAACCCTCTCTCAAGCACTTAAATGTGATTTTCAAAGCATCCCATGCAGATGTAGAAGTAGATGTTGTGGGGATTAGTAGAGTTCGGTGGCAAGGGGAACAGGATTTTTGGTCAGGCGAGTACAGGAATATAAATTCGAAATCAGTTGCGGGTATTTCAACTGTAGGTCTAACAGTGAAAAAGAAAATAGGAATGCGCGTAAACTACTACGAACAGCGTAGTGATCACATTATCGTAGTGAAGATAGATACGAAGCCAACTCAGTAGTACAAGTTTATTTGCCCACTAGCTCTGCCGATGATGAGGAGGTAAAGGGAATTATACAGACAATTAAAGGAGAGAAAATCTTAATTGTGAAGGGGGCTGGAATTCTGTAGTAGGAAAAGAAAGGGAAGCAAAAGTAGTAGGTGAATATGGACTGGAGGAAACGAAAGAAAGAGGAAGCCACCTAGTAGAATATCTCACGGGACATAATTTAATCATAACAAACACCTTGTTTAAGGATCGCGAAAGAAGGTTGTATACGTGGAAGAGACCAAGAGACACCGGAAGGTACCAGATAGATTTTATAATGGTAAGTCATAGCTTACAGGAAAATAAAAAAAAAACATTTGGAAAGAAGAAACGCAACTGTATGAAAATCAAGAACGCAGATGGAAAATCAGTTCCAGCTAAGAATGGAAAGCTGAAAGATGGAAAGAATATATAGACGGGCTCTACAAAGATAATGAACTTAAAGACAATATTATAGGAAGGCAAGTGGAAGCAGATAAATTTGAAATAGGAGATACTACACTCAGAGAAGAAGCTGATAGAGCACTGAAAGACCTAAGTCGAAAAAAGGCCCATGGAGTGGACGACATTCCTTCAGAACCACTGAGATCTCTGTAAGAGCCAGCTACGACAAACTATTTCACCTGGTGCGTAAGAGACAGGGAAAATACTTTTAGACTAAGAAAAATGTAATAATCCACAGTTCAAAGAAAGCAGGCCCAGGCTGGTGTGAAAATTACAGAACCATCAGTTTAATAAGTCATAGTTGCAAAATTTTAACACGAATTATTTACATAAGACTAGAAGAGCTGGTAGAAGACGACCTCGGGGAAATTCACTTTGGATTCAGGAGAAATGTAAGAACACTCACCTTTCGACTTCTTAGAAGATGGATTGAGGAAAGGCAAACGTACATGGCTATCTTTTGTAGCTTTGGACGAAGCTTTTGACAATTGGAATACACTCTTTGAAATTCTCAAGCAAGCAGAAACAAAATATAGGGAACGGAAGGTTATTTACAACTGAAGGAATTAGATTAGGTTGCGAAAGAATGAAAGTGGTAGATGAGTTCTGTCATTTGGGCAGTAAAATAACGTATCATGGTTGCAGTACTGATGATAGAAAATGCAAAATAGCAATGGGAAGGAAAACGATTTAGAAAAAGAGAAATTTGTTAATATCGAATATTAATTTAAGCGTAAGCAAGTCCTTTCTGAAGGTATTTGTGTGGAGTGTTGCTTTGTATGGGAGTGAAACATGGACGATAAACAGTGCGGACAAGAAGAGGATAGAGGCTACAGAAGATTGCTGAAGATGGGTGAATCGCGTAACTAATAAGGAGGTACTGAACAGAATTGGGGAGAAAAGCAATCTCTGGCATACCTTGACTAAAAGAAGGGTTTGATTGGTGGACACATTCTTAGACATTAAAAAATTGTGAATTTAGCGTTGGAGGGAAGTTTGTGGGGTGAAAATCTCAGAGAGAGACCAAGTGATGAATACAGTAAACAGATTCAAATGGATGTAAGTTGCAGTTCTTATAAGGAGATGAAAAGGCTTGATCAGGATAGAGTGGAGAATTGCATCAAACCAGTTTCTGGACTGAAGACTACAACACGTCTTTCAGGGATAAATGTACAGAAAATGTGGAAGAGTATGAAAGATTTATTTTAAATGCGTCAAAAACTAAGGAAGGAGTGGTGACTGTGCGACATTCAAGACACCATATGTGTTTCATAAGCAGAAGTCTTTCCTTGAAGTAATTTCGCAATAAAGGACATTCCTTATAAAAGCGCGTGAGAAGAACACAAGTATGGCCGTAACTGAGCGGACTGGCATGTGCTTCAATTCACGTAGCGTGGGAACACAGTTACTGCCGCGTATGTTGCGCTGGCGTCTACAAATTTATCGTGTATCCTTTAACGGTCGAGGGGCTACTGTGTTACTATGCGATGTTTACATATCCGCGATCAATATTATTGTGCAGGATTTAGCCATACATTAGACATAAAACTTGTTTCAGTTCATTTTACCCAATTATCTCGCAGTTTTACACTGTGCGGATAAAAATTACGTGATATTTGCCGAGACCTCCCCTCTCCCTCGCGTGATATTTGGTATGATTCTGATCGAACCCCTCCCCAGTAACAGTTCACGTAATTAATGGACATCCCCTAATAATATCAGAAAGATATGTACTTGCTTAAATGTACTTACCGTAGAATTATTCTTCAGTATAGAAATAAACTACACTGACTGACAAAAACAGTGCTGAAACCAGAGGTAGTGATCCAACATGCACACCACTGATGTGTCAGTAAATGGTTGCATATAGACCACTCTGTAATCTGTGGAACGCCCACCAGAGGGCATTCGTGATGCCACTGAACTGTTTCTTCTGCCAGTCATCTGCCGTGATTCAGACAGTAAAGGACAAGGTAACTAGCCAGAAGGGAAACTATGGCAGATCTTTCCACTTCCAACCTTGTAAGATACTCCCTGTAGCTCTGTTGAGCAGTGTTTTCCAATAGGCTGATTATTTCATGAGAACTAGCTTTACACGCGGATTCGATCGCCTTGATGTCCATTCATACGTGTCAAAGACCATCAAAAGTACAAAAATTTTGCAATTTTGTTCTTAAACTATGACCAGGATCATCAAAATAAAAATGTCCATTTTTCCGGTTTAAACCGTGCGTAGAATGACGGAAAATATTGCCCTGCTTTATCGACATGAGAATGAAGATATCATTACATACGAAAAGAAACTCTTGCTTCTTACATCGTCACTAAACCGATGACTAAAGAAACAATACGTTATACAACGTTTAAATTACACAGGATTCAAATATCGCTGAAATCTGTTCGGTAGGTTGAAGACGTTGACGTTTTATGTAAGTATTGATTTCATTACATTGAATCACATTACTACAACCTATCAACCATTAAAAGTTTTGTAAAAAATGCGATACCACTGAAAAGTCAAAGAAGAAATAGCTTTTTCAAGGAATCTTCGAGCTTTTTAGAAGCTATAAGAGAAAAGTTGATGCTTATCTGTTCCACATTTCGGGTTACATTCTTAAAATCGTCAAATATTTTGAATTACATATTTTCTAAAATAGTCTACGTTCTTCTTCAGAATTCAAGCTACCTCAACACCAAATTCCATCAAAATCGTTTAAGCGGTTTAGTCGTGAAAGAGTAACAGACAATGTGTCTTTCGCGTTTATAATATTAGTATGATAGATATCAAGCTGTTTACCGGAAACGAAGATCATGGCCCGAACAGACATTCAATGTAAAAAGCATTCTCTGAACAAGAGCTTTAAAGACACAGATCTCTGTGGTGAACTTTGTACACTTTAAGGAGGCTACGGCATACATTATGTAATACTTAGGAAGGATTACATAATGACAAATCAGAGCGAGAAATAATTAAACAAACATTGACTGGCAACTTCCCGAAAGCCAAGTTCTTCGGAAAATTTTCTGATCCAATTGACATGCTCTTCAACTTCATTTTGGTGAAAATGATGGGAATCTGTGAAAAGGCTCCAAATTTGGAGGGAAGACAAATCCTGGAAATGAAGTATTTAGCTTTTGACGACGACATTGCTCTCATACCCAATAATTGAGAAGACGACAGAAAGCTGCTCGAGGTCTTCGTGTAATCACAGAAATGACAAGTCGGAGTATACGGAGCACAGACAAAGAAGTGAGATATTCCCGGAGGGAAATCATGGTAAGCTTTAGAGGACAGGAAAGGTCAAATATCTGGAAGATTGGATACAAGCCAAAGGACTGGATTAGGAGACACTTCGAGCTTTAGTAGTACCCTACGCTGGTGTCATAGGAGATGGGTTCCTTCTGGCGGACGATAAAGCTCGTCTCCATAGAGCTGCACTGATGGGCAACATACTTGAAGCTGAGGTAATTTAACGAATGGAGTGGACAGCTTGTTCACAGGACTTCCATGTCATTGAGCATGTCAAGAATGCACTTGGCAGACGCAATGCAGCCAGACGAGCACCTCCCACAACGGTTGCAGAGCTGGTTATTGCACTCATGGAACAGTAGCCAAATATCCCTGAAGAGCTGATTGATAACCTCACACTGTCCATGCCACGCAAGTGTGAAACTGTACTGCCCGTCCGTGGCGATCAGACACCTTATTTAAGGGCAACGAGAATGACATTTTCACTATTATGGTAGCGTCGCATTAAGAAAACGCTATGTATTCCTTGAGAGTTGACATCGCAATATATCGTACTGTATGACACACACCGTCAACGCGTGGCCTAACTTACAAGTCAATTTTTTATGTGAATGATACGTGTCTTTGCTGGTGTTAAAATGGAATTTATACAATGGAACATCTGTATAGACGAAAGTGGTATGTTCACTAGCGTTTTCAATGCCTGTGCGTGACCCGTTCTCATGAAAACACTGAAGTAATACGTGTATAAGACTTCCATGAACACTCGAAGATATGTATCCCTAGACATCGAATAGGCCTATGACTATGTCTGGCATTCCGACCTGCTCTTCAAACCTACGTTGTCCTGTCATTGACTCCTTCCTCTCCGACCGCCCTACCTACGTTACCATCCGCAACACTGATTCCCGTCTTTTCTATCCCTCTGCTGGTGTACCCCAAGGTTCCGTCTTTTCTCCCCTTCTTTATATCCTGTACACCGCCGATATGTCTAAGCCTGCCCCTCCCGTACTTTTCTTCCAGTATACTGATGACACCGCTTTCCTTGCCTTAGCTTCAACCTTCGCCCATTCCAACCACATTTTCCAAGTAGACCTTGCCCTTTTCACCACTTGGCGCAACTAGTGGTTCCTGTCTACAAATTCTACAAAAATCCTCTCTCATGCCCCTCCACACCTACGCACTATCTGCGAAAAAGCCCTCTCCTGCCTGCGCCTCTTTAAACTCCTTGTTGGACGAACCTGGTGCCTGAACTCCTCCACCACCTTCCTCTGCATCTCGCATCCTGCCTGGATCTCTGACCCTCCCCCTCCCTCATCCTTCAACAAGTTTCTAGAGATCCTGGAACGCCAAGCCCTCCACCTTGCCTTCCATATCCCTTACTATCCCCCATCCCCCATGTGGCTCCTCTGTGACATTCCCTTCCCCCTCCTTGTCCGTTTCATTGAGCATCTCCATCTCCATTTCCTCTATCTTAAATGGATCCCCCTGACCCTATTGTCCATCCTCTTCTTACCAATCCCGGCCTGTTGACGCTCCATTACCACTGTATCCCATCTGCTCTCCACTTGTCCACTTCCTGGCCCTTTCCTGTGGTAATTTTTGCATCCTCCTCCTACCTGACAATGCCCTCCACCCAGGCATCCCTCGTACCAGCTCTGATACTCCTGCTTCTCCTTCTCCTTCCCCTCCCTTCGTTCCCTGATCCCATCAAGGGGCCCCACTCCCCTCCTTCCTCGCCTCCTCCTCTTGCCAGTCCAACTGGAATCCACCTCCTGCTTCTTACAACTTACAGGGACATTCAACCCCCATTCCTTTCCTCCAGCCCTCTGGCCTCTCTTCATTATGTACTCACCTTTCACCCATCCTCTGCTCCCTCCCCCTACCTTCCTCTTCCTCCCCCTTTTTGCCCCTTCTCCATCTAGACCTGTCACATTCATCATCATCTGCATGTGCATCGTCTGTGGCTCCGTCTGAATGTAAATAATCAGTGTTTTTTTTTAATTGAACTGCAAATGGCCATCCTACAGCCGACGCCTGTGTCTTTTGTCTGTGTGTCTAAGTACTTCAGTGTAGTGTTTCTCCGTTTTCGACGCCATGTGATTATATGTCATACTACACACCAACACTCCATTTCAAATGTTCACATGTTTGTAAATCTATCGGACCAAACTGCGTGGTCATCAGTCCGTAGCTTACAAACTACTTAAACTAAGGTAAACTAACCTAAAGACAACACACACACACACACACACACCCATGTCCCAGGGAGGACTCGAACCTCCGACGGCGAGCAACCGCGCGCTCCGCAGCGAGGCGCCTTAGACCGCACACTCTATTTCTAATAATTCTCATCTTCCATATTGTCGCGGTGTTATATGTATTGTCTCTCTTTGTACTCCATTTGTATTTTTTTATATTCTTCGTTCCCTGCAAAATTTCTGTAGTCTGAAGAGCGTCTCAGGTGCTGGCAGCCCGCCCCACCTGTGGAATGAAATAACAATAAAGAAAAAACGAAAGGTAGCCTGTGAGGGTTTGCTAGAGTCCTGTATGCTTGAGCCAAATGCTGGCAAACTCCGGAACCCTTGGAGTTGAGGCTACATCTTAGCATAAGAAATATTGTTCATCACTGAGTTACTTGATATCACGGAGTAACTTGACTTTACCCTACGACATCTCACCTAATACCCCAACTGTTTTTGGCAGTGTAGCTTACCTGTGTTTGCAGATTTGGTGGCAGCTCTCTCCCCATCGACCTATCACAGCCTCACTACTCTCTAGCCAAGACACGTCGCCGCATATTAACCGTGCTAATGGTGGACGTACTGCCTATTAGGTACGGGGCCATAAAGCAGTGTATACTGTGGTGCCTAAAGCTGTCCAGTCACGGGCGGAGTATCCTGGTGCCTGCTCGCGCCTGTCGGCGGCATCGACCACTTGCTGGTGACCGACTCTACCGCAGCCATACAGCTGGCCAGCGGTAGGCGGGGGCGCGCTCGGTTAAACAGAGCCCAGTCATTCAGCGGTCGTAATTAAGCGGCGGCGCGTTTAGCGCTCTGATGGCGTCACTGGGCATTAATTCATCACGCGGCGCGTTGCCAGGCAACGCCGCCGCCGCGGTGCCCGGCAGCCCGACGATAAGCCGCCGCTGCCGGCGTGGCCGCCACAGATACCGCGCCAGCGATCGCCAGACCAACACTGGCGCCAGCAATCGCTGTCCCACTACTGGCGCTGTCCTCGTGACTACACCGGCGGAGCACCACTGCTGTAATGCCGCCAACTGGTCGGGCACTGTTACCACAGTCTAACATGTATTGTCACTCAGTGGCGGCTCGTACTCAGTTTCGTTGGTGGGACCCAGACAAAGAGTTAGTACCCAGTGTAACGGGATCAGCTGATGTGTTCATTATAGGTTGTTGTTGTTGTTGTGGTCTTCAGTCCGGAGACTGGTTTGATGTAGCTCTCCACAATACCCTATCCTGAGCAAGCCTCTTCATCTACACATAAGAACGGCAAGCTACATCTGTCTGAATCTGCTTACTGTATCCATCTCTTGCTCTTCCTCTGCGGTTTTTACCCCACACACTTCCCTCCAACGCTAAATTCACAATTCCTTGATGTCTAACAATGTGCCCTACCAATCTATCCCTTCTTTTAGTCAAGGCATGCCAGAAATTTCTTTTCTCTCCAGTTCTGTTCAGTACCTCCTCATTAGTTCTGTAGCACCACATTTCAAAAGCCTCAATCCTCTACCTGTCCGCACTGTTTATCGTCCATGTTTCACTCCCATACAAGGCAACACTCCACACAAATGCCTTCAGAAAGGACTTCCTTAGGCTTAAATCAATATTCGATGTTAACAAATTTCTCTGTTTCAAGAACGCTTTTCTACCCATTGCCATTCTGCAGTTTATATCCTCTGTACTGCGACCATCATTTGTTATTTTACTGCCCAAGTAACAAAACTCATCTACCTCCTTTATTGTTTCATTATCTAATCTAATTCCATCAGCATCACCTGAGTTTCTTAGACTGCACTCCATTACCCTAGTTTTGCTCTTATATGCACCTTTCAGCACACCGTCCATTTCGTTCAATTGCTCTTTCAAGTCCTTCGCTGTATCTGACAGAATTACTATGTCGTCGGCAAAACGCAATGTTTTTAATTCTTCTCCTTGAACTTTAATTCTTTCACCAAATTTCTCCTTGCTTTCCTTTATAGCTTGCTCAATGTACTAATTGAACAACATTGGAGAAAGGCTACAACCTCCATTTATGTAACATCATTTAAACACATTCGAAAGATATTAAATACCCTAATAATGCCGTAACTAATACAATAAAAATGTGCAATAAGCATTGTTATTTTATCACTATTTTTGGGTTGGTGGTGGTGGTTATGTGTGTGTAATATTGTAGTTGGTCTGGTCCACCAGCTCCGCTGGTTGTCGGTGTAATACTAGAGCTGCTGAAGTGATCTTCTAATACACTGTCAAGATTTCCCAAAAGAGATAACAAGTCCACCAAATTTCCAAAGTTTACTGACTCTTGTTCTTCATTGTGAGCTATTAGTGCTAATTCATGAGTTCCATAAAACATCAAGCAGTCTGAAGTGTCTCAGCATGTAAGCTGAACACATTATGCAAAAGAACTGTAAACACTCACGAAAAGTCAACTATTAGAAAATGTTTATAAATCGGGATAAAACTGCAATATATGGTTCTGCAAAAGGTCTTGGCTAATAGTGAGTGTAGAAAAACAAAAAATTGTTTTGTTTCTACTGTGTGTTTGGTGATGAAGGATTGTGGACGACGGTCAGCTGCAAGGATCTAAAGCATTTAAGTGAACGAATTAAGAAATACAATAAAAGTGGGATTCATTTAGAAAATACTTGTAAATATAAAATGTTTGTCACAATTAACATTGCTGCTCAGATGTAGTCGGCGTATAAAACGTCAATTCAGAAACTTAATGTTTTTGTTTTGAAATTTTTTACTAACTATTAATTTTGTAGTTAAAGAACGCAATATGGCCGAACTCACCTTATTAGTGTTACTGATGTATATTTCAAGTTGAATGTATCATGGAATTTAGTATAACATACCACTTAAGTTCGGAATGGCCCATGTTGTATTTCGTTCACTATTACAGTCGATTTATTTCAAAGATTCTTAAGAAGAAGTGGCAGTTGAGGACCATATTTTTGCCGATTGTCAACTTATGATGAAAATAAAAATATTGTCTAGTGATTAAGAATAATTATATTAACAAAATATTTGGAATAACTTCATTTAACACAAATAATTACAGATAGGTATTATATGAAGTATATTCTAAAACCGTGATAGTTATGTGTCATTTGACATGACGTACATATAACGTACTGCAAACGCTGTCTGTCTATGTCTGTGTTGTGGAAGATGTATTTCGTCAGTATATGTGAGCTATGAATATTTTACGTTAGTTAAATGTTCAATGATGTGAGCTGTTATCTGATGTCAATACTCAATGTGAAATATATTCTGGACTTTGTATGGAGCTGATATCTGCTTGAAAGGAAGTCTGTTTGGATCAAACAAAGAAGATGATTTTTATTTATGTTCTATTGGTGTTCAAATAGAAGTTTTGTTTTCTGAAGAACATTTATGAGTGCAGTATGGATAGAAGAACCTTATAGTTTTATCCCGATTTATAAACATTTTCTAATAGTTGACTTTTCGTGAGTGTTTACAGTTCTTTTGCATATTGTGTTCAGCTTACATGCTGAGACACTTCAGACTGCTTGATGTTTTATGGAACTCATGAATTAGCACTAATAGCTCACAATGAAGAACAAGAGTCAGTAAACTTTGGAAATTTGGTGGACTTGTTATCTCTTTTGGGAAATCTTGACAGTGTATTAGAAGATCACTTCAGCAACGAGCTCTCCTCTCATCCTCCCCTCCACGCTACCCTCTGATGTGCGAGAGGCACCCCCAGAAGCGCCTCTAGTGTCGTCTACTTGTACTAAGCCAGGGAACCGTCTGACATCTTCTGGCATCTTATGGAACTACAGGGGAACGTAGGACAGAGGTTTAGGGGGGCGGGACTTCGTCTCTGAATATGTTACTCTGTGATGAGGGGTGGGGAGTGGAAGCATGACGGGGGAGCCCACTTCACAGGGGTGTAGGTGGAGAGGGGCAGGGGGGCGCCGGGCCGCGGATGCCTGGCCCCAGACAGCAGTAGGACAAAGAGCGAGGAGGGGAAATGGAAACAGCTCTGTTACATCACTGCGACTGCAGCCTTAGGAGCTCGGAAGTACGGACCAGTCGCTGCTGGCCCTCAACTGTTGGTGTGGCTGCATAACGAAAAGAGGGGGCTCTACATCCACCAGGCACATGCTAGTGGGCACTCAGCTACACTACAGCGAGATGCAAGTGAAACCATTTCATCGCGTCATTGTAAATTGAGTTAGGATGTCGAGGGGATCATGACACACTCCAACTGTTTGATATAATACTGCAAAAGTATATCACAAATTTTCTGTTGAGGCCCTTTAGAACGAGCCACCACTGCTCGCATTGTTTTCGTACATTGCGATAGCAGCACTCCTTGCGGCCGGAATGCCACATTTCTGAACACGATATTGAATTAGTGCGAATAGTATCTTTTTACCGAAAGATAGATTGATGTAGACAAATCCAACTTTGCTGCTCATTTGACTGAAAGTAGACATGATGTATCAACTATCAAATCATAGTAACACTACTGCACCATGCTAATAAAGGGAGATTCATGAACATTCTTGAGGACTTTTTGTCACCATAGATCCTCAGAGTTCCACTCACTCATTGAGCAGATAATAACAAAAAATGACCACTTCTGGGAACTGTTGGCGGACTGTGTGCTCAGTAGACGTGGACGTCACGAATACGCTTAGGAAAGTGGCTTTTATTGTGCCTTGCGTAGCAATCTGTTTCGATTTTTGTTTTTATTTATCCATTTCTACCCGACTTCGGTCATGACATTTACACTAATACGCTTTGTATCCTATTTTTATGCCGATGTTTGTGACGATACCTAATACAGAAACGCCACAGCTACATTAAAGTCATAAATGTCATCACCTACTTTGTAGGTTATTCCACGATGACAGCCAGCACCCTTACAACCTTACATCATGTGATGACCCAGTTGTTTTTTCATTAGTCATAGGAACTGCAAATGTTGATTCGGTTAGCAAACTTATTGCAGCGTTAAAAATTTTGCATTGACAAGTTATATGGTGTCCGATGAGCAGCTGTTCACTACATACAGTACTGTGTACTTAGACACACTGGGATATTTCGTGCCACAAGGTGAAGACGTAGGCTAAGTTAGATTAAGTAGTCCACTAATCCTCTTACACACCAACCTCTGCACGAGCAGAGAGAAAAGGCAAGCCGCCGGCCGCAGTGGCCGTGCGGTCTGCAGCGTACCAGTCACGGTCTGCACAGTCGCTGCGGTCGGGGGTTCGAATACCCCCTTGGGCATGGATGTTAGTGTCGTCCTTAGTATAAGGTAGTATATAAGTAGTTTGTAAGTTTAGGGACTGAACACCCCATAGTTGAGTCCCATAAGCTATACAAAATTTTGAACATTATTGAAAAGGCCAGACCAGCCCAGTGCCAGGGGCACGTCTGTTGGGTGTCGGTCGCCAGACACATGGCCACAAAGTAGGACTGTATAACATTGGCACTCCTGTGGTTCTACAGGAATTAGTAGAGTAGCTTATCCTCTCTGTAGTTATTACTTTACTGTAAAATATGGCAGTCACATTAAGAAAAAGTGTGAAACTTTCACAATTAAAATGGACATAACATTCCTCTAAAATGTAGTAGGTTAAATTGGTTCATTAATGTATTAGCTGATGGGTTATATACATAATTGTAATTTAATAATAATAAAAAAAACTCGAGCATTTTCACCACTCGTGGTATGTACCAAGTCCTTCGAGAGTTCTTATACTAATGAGTAGACCTCGGATTTTAGGCAAAAACTTATTTTGTACCTCATTAAATAAAGGCAATAAAAGTTGTACATAAAGGAATTATGCAAATTTACGATCGAAAACGCTAGTTTATAGCACCTGAAATATCTAATTGTAGGTTAGTATCTGATTGTACTTAAATTTTAAAAATCTAATTAATTTAATTTTTTAAGACAAAAACGCTCTCGTGGTCTTCCCAGCTAAGAATTATGCAAATATTTTATCGAAAATTTTAATTTTATAGTACCTAAAGTTCCGAATTTCATATATCAACCTTACTGTACCTAGTTTTTAAGGATCCAGTCAAATAAAATTTGTATGAATAAAAATACTCTTCTGGTCATCCCGGCTTATTTGTTTGCATGTTGTGAGTCAGGCGACGACGGTATACGCCAGGCTGTTGCAGCCCGCACTACTCCGCAGAGCGTTGTTGCTCGCTGTGAACCGTCAAATGGACCTGCAGCGGCAGGGCACGGAGGAGAGGATCCTTGTAATCTGCCTCCGGTGCCTTCCTGAGCTATCAGAACAGCCTGTGTCAAACACCTGCACTGTCTGCATTCAGTCGGTCAGCGTGTTCCTTGGATGTGGTGAAGTATTTCACAGTGACAGCGTTGTTGTGGGAACTGAAGCATGCCGAAAGTAGCCAGCTCCAAATCATCTCTGATTCGTTAGTGGTTAAAAGAATTTCCTGATTTCTCAGCAGAGTGATTCTCTGCAATGTGTGCAACAAAGTCGTAAGTATATACATGTGGCGTCTGTTCCGAAAGAACAGACGTCACTTCTGATCCTGCAGTTGTTATTTTTTAATATTCACAGAATATATGACATCAACTGCGATTGGGCAAAGCTGAAAATGTCTACTCAGCCGGGATTCGAACCCGGGTCTCCTGCTTTCTAGGCAGTTGCGCTGACCCCTACACCACTGGAGACACAATGATCACCGCACCTGCAAGGACTACCTAAGCACGCCTCCCGTCAGATACAAATTCCCAGCTTCACCCTGCCCACAGTATTCAAACTCGTAGTTATGAAACTAATTCCCGTAAGAGTAAGGGCTTCAAACTCTCCGCCCCCCCCCCCCCCCCCACTAACGATAGGATCATTGCCCGTCCCCGGCATATTATATATATATACATATGGCGTCTATTCCGAAAGAACAGACGTCACTTCTGATCCTGCAGTTGTTATTCTTTAATATTCACAGAATATATGACATCAACTGCGATTGGGCAAAGCCAGTGGTGTAGGGGACAGCACAACTGCCTAGAAAGCAGGAGACCCGGGTTCGGATCCCGGCTGGGTACACATTTTCAGCTTTGCCCAATCGCAGTTGATGTCATATATTCTGTGAATATTAAATTCGTAAGTAAAACGTTAACCTTTTATCTGTTACGCCCACTCAGAGAACAGTGATGCCACTGCTTTTCCCGAGTTAACTTGCAACCAGACACATACGCATTGAACAACTAATACAACAATATTGTTTCTGAACTCAGCATATAAGATGCTATTAACAGACAAGAGATGCAGTTTCTCAACGGAAAATCTGGAGAAAGCGTTAGTTATCTACTGCGTCTACAATTATGGACGTGGACAGTAAAATAATGTGGTCATTTGTCAATCTGTTTATCTTTCTAGACAGTAATATTTCAGACTTTGGTCACCTATTTTCAGATTTTTATAACCTATTTTTGTAACTGATAGAATCTATTTTACTTGTTGCAGAAGTTGGAACATTATGGAATACGGGTAGTAGCCCACAACTGGTTCGCCTCTTACTTTAATAATAGACAACAGAAGGTAATTCTCCGCAGTGTAGAAAATGGCTATGACGTGCAACCCCAATGGTGCACAATTAAGTATGGGGTGCCCCAGGGGTCTGTTTTGGGATCATTGGTGTTTCTTATTTATATAAATGATATGCCTTCGAGTATAACAGGTGATTGTAAAATATTTTTGTTTGCTGATGATACCAGCTTGGTAGTAAAGGATGTTGCTCGTAATATTGACACAGTATCAAATAATGCAGTTCAAGAGATAAGTTCATGGCTTGTAGAAAACAAGTTGATGTTAAATCAGAGTAAAACTCAGTTTTTACAATTTCTAACACATAATTTGACGAAATCTGACATTCTGATTACACATAATGGGCATGTGATAAGTGAGACTGTACAGTTCAAATTTCTAGGTGTTCATATAGACAGTAAGCTGTCATGGAAAGCCCATGTTCAGGATCTTGTTCCCAAACTAAATTCTGCTATATTTACCATTAGAACAATATCTGAGATAAGTGAGTTTTCAACACGAAAAGTAGTCTATTACGCTTACTTTCACTCATTTATGACCTACGGCATTGTTTTTTGGGGTAACTCGCCTAATGCAAAAAGGATATTTCTGGCTCAAAAACGGACGGTTCGAGCAATATCTGGTGTAAGTTCGCGAACGTCATGTCGACCCCTTTTCAGTAGTCTGTGAATTTTCACTCTGGCGTCACAATACGTTTTCCTTTAATGCCGTTTGTTGTTAATAATATCAGCTTATTCCTACGAGTTAGTAGCTTTCACTCGGTGAATACTAGACAGAAGTCTAATCTACATTTGCATCACACCACCTTAACACTTGTGCAGAAAGGGGTACAGTATTCTGCGGCATCCATTTTCAATAAGCTGCCACAAGAACTAAAGAATCTTAGCACTAATCCATACGCTTACAAATATAAATTGAAGAGTTACCTCATGGCTCACTCCTTTTATTCTCTCGAGGAACTCCTAGAAAAATTAAGCAAACAAGCTAATTTATTTTTCTTTATTGATTCTTTTAACTTTGTCTTGAGATTGTCGTGTGCAAAGGACTACTTAAAATTTTTCTATTACCATTATTATGTAACAATTAATGTATTGACTTGTTTCATGACCATGGAGTCTCACTCCTCAATTGGGTCCTATGGAACAGAAAAAAACAATAAATAAAAAAAATACCTTATTTAAGATTTTTAGAACCTAAATCTCCGAGGTCAACTAATGACATCACGTATGCCAGACGGAGGAGCCGTATTGTCGAGAGCAAACGGGCAATGCGTGACTTGGTACCTACGACCGCGCGCCCACGCCCGCGCGGCTTTGGAATGGAGACCGCAACAACAATACGAGCAGCGTTACTGACGACGCGCCTCTCCCAGGCATTACGAAACCGAATATCAGTGCGGAACTATCTGCTTCATTTCATATATAAGGGCGAGGTAGCGTTCTGGAACTAGCGGGAACAGGACGTCTACTGAGGGACGCGGAATGTCAGAGCGGCAAGTATTCGGGAAATGCGGCGTCCCGCGCGTCGGATGAGATTCCGCGTTCATTACCGGTGGCGGGCAGCGCGGTCGCCGCCCCCCGGCACCGGCACCGCGTGGGCGGCCGCCTCCGCCACAGCCGCCGCCGCCCCCGCCGCCCCCGCCGCCCCCGCCGCCCCCACCGCCGCCGGCGCTGCGATCGATAGGCCGGCTGCACCGCGGGGGCGGCGCAGGCGGCGGCGGGGGCGGCCGTGCTGTACACAGCGCGTCTGCAGGCCAGCGACGCCTTGTTAGCGCACTGGCCGAGCTACGAGCACGAGCCGAACCAGCAACCGCTATAGAAGAAAGCCTGCGCACGACGTCACAACATGGCGGCGTTGAGAGGCTTAGAGTCCTCCGAAAGTTTCTAAACATTAGCAGTGACGCTGTTTATAGTGCATTCTTTCGTTCAGGAGTGTATTTATTACGTAAATTGCTGTTGCGTACGGTGTGATCGCTACGCTGGACGATTTGTGTGTGTGAGAACAACGTGTGATCTCTTTTTTACTGACAAAATTCCGTTTCTTTGTTCTGTGCCGAAATGTAGAGGAAATTACGACTGTGGCCCAAAAGGTACCGTCTTCAAACGTCCGAAGAAGAAATGGATATCAAGAATTCCCAGAATAACTTGGCTCCTTCAAGTTAATGAGTAAGATTTCGTTTTTGTTGAACCTTATAAAAGAGTTTTAAGTAATGACTGTTTACAGTTGGATATTGCGATTCATTTTTTTATACCTAACCACCCCCATTAGCTTATTCTTCTCCGGACGTTTAAAGACGGTAACTTTTGGGCCACAGTCGTAATTTCCTCTACATTTCGCCACAGAACAACGAAACGGCATTTTGTCAGTAAAAAAAAAAACATCACATGTTGTTCTCACACACACAAATCGTCCAGCGTAGCGATCACACCGTACAGAACAGCAATTTACATAATAAATACACTCCTGAACTAATGAATGCACTATAAACAGCGTGCACTGCTAATGTTTACAATCTTTTGGAGGGCTGCCATATTGTGATGTCGTGCGCAGGCTTTCTTCTATAGGGGATGCTGGCCGAACCCCTAAAAGGGCGCATCGCGCGGTTTCCAGGCCGACAGGGGGCGCGAAAAAGTTTTTGGGTATCTCCCAGCATCTCGTTCGCCGAAGCGAACATCAATACTGTCGTGACCTCGTCGCCTTTTGTTGTTTACTAGTCCCAGTCTAGTTGTTAGGAAAGGGGCTGGTGCAGGAATTGTAATCTGTAACAACTATTAAGATTAATAATACAAGTTTTATTGACTGAATTTTATGATACTCAACTTTAGAACATAAGTCCGTTTCTTCTCTCTTCTTGCTTCTCGTGGCGTCGTCCGTATGATAACTAATTGCGTTGTGACCTAGTTACTGCTAAGTTCGTAGCAGCGTTCTTACTTACTGACTGCCTGAGTTCTCGCTAGTAATTGTCGTATTCCCGAATAGTAACTGACGTGCGTCCAGACGTATGTCGGCCTAGATATATTCGCTTGTAGAAGGCGCGCATGTTTAGTTACTCCCTCTAGGATGCCCGGCGCCTGCTTGCGATTGGCTTTCAGTCGATCGCTGCCTTCTCCACGATCGTTCTCTTACGTCTGGCGTGTGGAGCTGACTTTATGCCACAACAGATACTTAATACGCCTAGTTTGGTACAAATGGATTTTGATGGGTCGCAGATATGCTGCGAGGGAATTCCTCCAGATTAAAACTAGTGTGTGTGTGTACAACCTTGATTAGTTTAGGAAGCTGTGACCTTGTCTGCATTAACTACAATGTTGTAGGAAAGCTGTAGTTGTAGGAAAGCACCAAAGCTGCTTTTATTTTAATTGCTGATTAGTTTCGGCCTTTGTCCATTTTCTTCAGCCACATTCATACATTAAATCCAAATAATAAATGTATTTATCAACAGCCGTAAAGTTTGTTGTTTATTTAAGTACCGGTTTCGATATTATAATAATACCATCTTCAGGTTATATGTTATAACAGACATCCAAGAAAACTCTTGAAATGGCTTTCACACCGGTTTATTTAATATCTCACAGTTTCTGAATAAACGTGTCTTAATACAAACACATGACAACAGCTGTCAAAATACGTAACAGCAATAACATCTTCGACTTTATTGCTGTTACTTATTTTGACAGCTGCTGTCACATGTATGTATTAACACACGTTTAATCAGAAACTGTGAGATATTAAATAAATCGGTGTAAGGCCATTTCAAGAGTTTTCTTGGATATCTCTTATAACATATAACCCGAAGATGGTATTATTATAATACCGAAACCGGTACTTAAGTAAACAACAAACTTTACGGCTGTTGATAAATACATTCATTATTTGGATTTAAAAATAGACCAGTCGCAGTCCCAACTCCCGAATAAGATGGAACTGCATCGATTATACATTCATATATTTTTTATTTGGGTACAGCGTGACCTACGCAGTGTTCAAATAAAATATATATGAATGTCGCTTAAGAAAAAGGGCGAAGCTGGAAACCAGTCAGCATTTAAAACAAAAGCAGCTTTGGTGCAATATAAAAATATTTTTCCTACAACATTCAAGAGCTGCAAAACGCGACGTATCAAAACGTTTTGAACTACGAATGTGTCACTGATCATGTGTGGCGTAACTGTCACAGATGGAATTTATCAACAAAATAATGTGATGACCCTGTCTATTAAATAAACTGATTAAAGTATGAATTTTGGTATAATTCTTTACCTGAAATCTATTAAACGCATCTAACATTGAATCCAGTAAAATTACGTGTGATCGTTTCGAGCGTAACTGATAACACAGTACGTTAAGACAAAGAGTTATGAGACAATTGTAATTAAGATCGTAATCTGAATTATGATCTCGTGTATTTGAAACGTTATGTCTGCTAAGATTATTTCAAGATTATTTTTAGCGTATACAGTATAGTAGTGACCAGGCTATACTCAAGCAATTCAACTGCAAGAGCCAAGAAAAATAAGTGTCTGATTGCTGGAATATTTTATCAGCTTTATGGAATAATACTTCAATTAGAATATCCAATTAAATCGATTAGTCATGAATGTCTCTTAATCTGGTGGTATGCATTACACACCAGTCTCTACACTGTCTCAGTTGCATTTGGGTAATTTTTTTTAACTGATTAAATACGATTACGTTTAGAAGAACACAGCTGAATACAAATACTATAATTCTTGCAAGACAACGAAGTTTTCTTGTAACTACTAAGCCAATTAATTAACATAACAAAGTGATCTTTTATACAAAACTCTCTATTTATGCATATCACTTTGATTACCTGTCGGTTACTTTTATTCTTACTACTTATGCAGCTTGATCTCATTAACGATTATACTTTCGCTAATATATTTATCAAATTATAAGTTAATGACATGCTTTGTTAAAGGGCAATAACACAAGACAAAATTAATGTTCAAAATGGTAAAAGGAATAGAAACTGGTAAGTGACTTCAGGTTAAATGAAACCTAGCGACCTTTGTTAACAGACTTCATTAATAAGAAACACCAAGCACCTGCTACAACAACAATCATACAATACTACAATTACAATAATAAGTACAAAAAATTTACCCTTTTTTTCTTCAAAGAGCACACGTGTAATCACAGCTAGTGATTCAATGTTCTCCACAACAGGGCAGACTATCGTCCTTTCAAATTTAATTACGGTGAGGTAATGCAATGCGGCTGCCTTAGCTACAATGCTAACTGGAAGACAGTGTCTGCTTCACAAAAGTCAAACTCTCAGAGTTTAGCCACCGACAAACTGTTCACCACTTGCAGACTGACTTACTCGCTACTACACAGGTCAGAGATAATGCTTAGTCTCTGGCTTATGGAAAAGATTACCAACTTGTCCATATAAGAAATGCATTCAAAATAAAATCAGATAATCACATAGAAATGAAATGTGTCAACGTACAGTTCAGATACCAACAAATTGTGCCCAAGACAGAACAACAATTAAAATTCAAATACAAATATGCCCATGGCGGAATATGTGTACTCCTTTTGACGGTAAGAAGTGATATCTGGCGTTCCCCACGCAAGCGTTATAGGTCCCCTACTCTTCCTTGTGTTTATAAATGATTTAGGAGACAATCTGAATAGCTCCCTTAGACTGTTCGCGGATGATGCTGTCGTTTATCGGTTCAGAGGATCAAAAGAAACTGCAAAGCGATTTAAACAAAACTTCTACATGGTGCGAAAATTTGCAATTAATACTAAATAACGACATGTGTGAAGTAATACACATGACCACTAAAGAAAATCCGCTGAACTTAAATTACACGATAAGTCAGTCAAACCTTAAGGTCGTAAATTCTACCAAATACCTAGGAGTTACAATTACGAACAACTTAGACTGGAGACAACACGCAGAAAATATTGTGGGAAAGGCGAACGAAGCCGCAGTGGGGCGGCCGAGCGCATTGAGGTGCTATGCTACGAAGCGAGAGGTCGTCCTCCGTCGGCGGTTCGAATCCCCCCTCGGACATGGATGTTTGTGCTGTCTTCATTATAAGTTAATTCATAAGTAGTTTGTAAGTTTAGGGACTGATGAGCCCGCAGTTAAGTCCCTTAAGCTTTACAAATATTTGAACATTAAGTTTCATTGGCAGAACGCTTTGAATATGTAACAGCTCCATCAAAGAGACTGCCTACATCACACTTGTGCGTCCTCTCCTGGAGTACTGTTGCTCAGTGTGGGACCCTCACCAGGTGGCACTGACGGATGACATTGAGAAGGTTCAGAGAAGGGAGCTCGTTTTGTCTTATCACGTTATAGGGGGGATGGGGGGGGGACCGTCACGGAAATTTTGCACGATTTCAGGTGGAAATCATTAAAAGAAAGATTTTATTCGTTGGGGCGAGGTCTATTTGCGAAATTTCAATCAACGACTTTTACTTGTGAATGTGAAAATATTTTGCTAGCACCCTCCTACATAGGGAGACATGACCATCCCAATACAATAAGAGAAATCAGATCGAAAACGGAACGATTCAGGGGTTCTTTCTTCCCGCGCGCTATTAGCGAATGGAACGGTAGAGAAAGGTTATGAAAGTGGTTAATGAACACTCTGCCAGGCACTTACATATGATTTGCAGGCTGTCTATGTAGATGTAGACCACCAAGCGAAAAGGATTTGTTCCAGTGCGCCTTGGTTTCCACAAAAATAGAGTTCAAAGTCTCGCGCGTAACTCCTATACCTGTAAGGCTAATCTACACGACGACACCAGGTTGCGACACTCGCGTGAAATGAGTTGCACGAAATTGGGTTTCCTATTTCTCTGTAGATATGGCGCCAATACTATACACTTCAGTTTCGTTTTCTTGTGACTCCCATTGTCGTCATAAAATGAAATTTTTGGCAGCTGTAAGAGTTGTGGTGAAACTGTTGCTTCTCTTTGTGAAATTTCTGCTTAAGACGAAACATAAAATGTCTAACAAACGTCTTGGTGTTCGTGACTGGATTAAAAAAGACGTCAGCTCGGTTGTTCAGTGATCTTGTTGAAAAAGATTGTGGTTGAAGACCCTAGAAATTATTTTTATCGTCATAGAATATCACCAAAGCGGTTGACGTTTCTTTTAAACATAGTAAAGCAATAAGGAAACAAGATATTGTCACCAGAACTGAAGTTAAAAATTACTTTACCTTTCTCGGCGAGTGGGGATTCATATTCGTCTCGACAGGACCTGCATCGTGTTCCGAAATACACAGTGGTTAACCAGGAGAAAGTGAACAGTGGAGTTCACCAGCCAGGAACGTGAAGAAATACAAATACTGCTGGATTAATTGATGAAAGGCTTATGCTGGCAGCAATAATTATTCAAAGTAGGCTTGCATTAAGAAGAGAATGGTTAGTTAACCAGTTTCCTCCAGAATTAACTGTATCGTGGCAGTATCAACATGTATAAAAAGTTTTTTTTTTTTTTTTTTTTTTTTTAAATTCAGAAACACCTGACGATGGCGTTTATTACCGGAAGATATCTTCTGTGGTATATAATTACAGTGTTTGGACTATCCTTTCGCATTATGTCAAAAATATGAATTTAAAACCCTGTCACGTTTTAAATAAATGTGTACAAAGAATTGTCAGTATAAATACTGTCACGTTTCAAACATATATTCTAAAACAAAGTAATTCAACTTAGCATATTTGTGTAGCATTTTTATGGGTACATTATTTACTTAAAAATATCAGCCAGCTCAAACCACGGGGTCCTAGTCTTGTAAACGTCCGATGACCCACATCCAGATATTTTACTAGATCGCATTTTGGGAGGTTCGTTTCTATAGGTATTTCTTATTCCACGTATTTTAATCTGCAAATTACTTATCGTTAACCCATCAACATTTTTCACGAATAAGTGCTTCAAGATCACCAACATACCACTGCTTTTTTCTAGAAATGTTCATTATTAAAATCGCATAAAAAACCTATGTATCTCATATATGTCCAAAAACAGAACAATTTCTTCCGTTCCCCAAGTCATGTTTTATTTTTTTGTGTATTCGTTATACCTAAACTAAAAACTAGCGCAAACATTTTCGCCAAAGTTGGGGGGGGGGGGGTGCCGAAACTGTTAAGTTTCGCCAAAGAGTTGCGCGTACGCCTGCTGCGTATGAGCAGTGGCCAGTTGCGCAATTTCATGAAATGTAGTGTCGTCATGGTAACTAGCCTGTACAATGCCGCCTTCGCTGAGTCAGTCAGCGTGGTGTGACCAGCAAGGCGCTTGGCTATCATGCATACGACTCGTGTTCAAATCCTTCTAGGAACTTTCTTTTCCAGAGTTGTACGTTCTCTCCCTTTATTGTATTTCACACCAGTAACACTGGCTGCTCATTATACCACACAACACTCACACTGTTTTTTTTTCCTTTATTGTGTTTCACACCAGAGTGACACTGGTAGGCTGGCAGCAGCACCATAAGCTGCTCTTCAGCCGAGAGAAATTAAAATAGATAGATGAGGTGAGAATTAAAATACATAACAGGAGATAAAACAACGGAGATACAATAACATAGACAAGGCGACAGTTTGAAGTACATTACAAAAGACAGATGATTAAAACCACATTTAGTCAGTTAAAAATGGTGAGCCACGGTGACCTAAAAAAAAACATGTAGGATGACAATAACACAGGACGGCGAGTACACGGAGACACTAATTAAAACACATGGTGCGACGCTTGTCTGATTGCAGTGGACGCAGATAAAAAACATACACTTCACTGGAGCACTGCACACAATACTTGACGTAGCACTGATAAGACTGTCGATCCAGGACCCCAAGGCGGGAGGGGGGGGGCAGGGAAGTGGGGGGGAGAGGAAAAACGGCGGGGAAGGAGGTGGTAGGGAGGAGCCGTAGGGACTCCAGGGCGAGGAGGGGGTAGCCTAGCGAGGGAGGGGAAGGGGAGGGGGGAAAGAAGGCCCTACGTTCTACGGGGAGGGATTGGGGCTGGTAGGATGGGTATATGTCAGGACGGAGGACGTCATCAGGGAGGGGGTGGTGGCAGAAGTTACCCTGGGAGAGGACATGGAGGGTGTGGAGATGTAGGGAAGGGTGTATAACGCGGTAGAGGCGTGGCAGAGGCCCAGGGTTGGTGAGGATGGGGTGGACCAGGGGGTTGTGGGAGTCTATTTTACGGGTGGTATAGAGGATACGGATATGCTGGAGGTAGTCAAGCAGGTGGGGAAACGGGATCAGGTCATACAGGATCCGCATGGGGTAAGGGAGCCGAATGCGGTAGACGAGGCAGAGGGCATGGCGCTCAAGGACTTGGAGGGTTTTGTAACAGGATGTGGGAGTGGAAATCCAGGCGGGATGGAAACTGCAAAGGGAGCGGTAGGTGTAGAGGATGGTGGAGGGGCTGAGACCCCACGTCCGGCCGGTGAGGAGTTTTCAGAGGTTAAGACGGGAGGGGGCTTTCTATCGGACAGTGCAGAGGTGGGGGGGGGGGGTCCAGGAAAGGTTACGATCGAGTGTTAGGCCAAGGTACTTCAGGTTGGGTGTGTGGCGGATAGGGCGGTTGTGGTAGAAATCATGGAGACGGAAGGAGGGGGTGGTACAACCTATGATAATTACCTGCGATTTCTCAGGATTGATGGAGAGGAGCCACCGGTTACATCATGAGGCGAACTCGGTGAGGTGGGACTGGAGCAAAAACTGGGAATGGGCAAGGGAGGGGGCAAGGGCTAGGAAGGTGGTGTCATCAGCATATTGTAGGAGATAGACGGGAGGCTTGGGTTGGGGCATGTTGGTGAAGTAGATGACATAAGAGAGAGGATGGAGCCTTGGGGCACCCCGGTGGAGAGGTAGAACAAACGGAAGTCGGAGTTGCAGCCAGTGACATAGGAGTGGTGGTGGGTGAGAAAGGAAGCAATGAGGTGGATGTAATTAACAGGAAGGGCGTAGAACTGGAGCTTGAAAAGGAGACCGGAATGCCATACACAGTCGTAGGCTATTTTGATATCTAGGGAGACAAAAATTGCGGAGCGACGGAATTGAGCTGGATGGATAGGAGATGAGGCAGGTGAAGGAGCTGGTCATTGGCAGAGAAGGAGGGTCGGAAGCCACATTGGGAAAGGGGGAGGAACTAGTGGCGGTGGAGGTGCTGATGGATACGACGGGAGAGGATGGTTTCCAGGACCTTGCTGAACATGGCGGTAAGACTGATGGGACGGTACGATGTGGTCTGGGATGGGGTTTAAGGAACATGAGAATATGGGAGGTCTTCCACAGGTCAGGGTAAAAGCCAGTGAAAAGGATGACGTTGTATAAGGTGGCAAGAGCTTCGTGGAAGGAGGGGGTGGCTCGGAGTTGGCGGTAGGTCAGCCAGTCGTGACCAGGGGCGGTGTTGCGTTTAGTGCAAAGAGTGTCGATTATGTCATGGGCGATAATGGGTGTGTTCAGTTCTGAGGGGGGCATGTGGTCCAAGTGCTGGAAGTCAGGGGCAAGTGGAGGAGCGGAGGTGTCGGTTCACTCATGGACGTCTGTGAAGAGAGTATAGTCAAAGAGAGGATCATCAGGAATGGAAAAGACTTCGGAGAGGTAGGAGGCAAAGTGTTCTGCCTTACTGGCGTTGTCAGGAAAAGGATGGTCATCATGGAGAAGTGGGTAGTGGGGGGAGGAGTGACTGCCAGTAAGGCGGCAGAAGGCATGCCAGTACTTGGAGGAGTTGACAGGAAGCGTTTAATTTAGGAGGGTGCATTTCTGGCGCCAGTCCCGGCGATTTTTCGCGGACAAGAGGTTTCGGATGTGTCGGAGTTGCCAGTGGCCTTGGAGTGTGTCCCAGTCATAGGTCCAGAGGAAGGAGCGGTACAGACGACAGAATTCGCGGAGGAGAAGGACGGCCTGTGGAGGAAGGGTAGGACAGTGAGGATAAATCACATGCGTGGGGATGTGGGCATGGACTGCGTCAGCAATGGTCTGCTGGAGTAAGGAGGAGGCATGATCAATATCGGCAGGAGTGTGGAGGGGAAGTGGGTGGCTTGCGACCGAGGTGTCAATGGAGCGATGGTAGGCATTCCAGTCGACACGGGAATAGTCATGAACGAGTTTGAGAGGGGGCATAGGATGGGGAGCACGGCCAGGGTGGGGGCGGTGGTCAAGGGTAAGTAGAACAGGGGCATGGTAACTGCCTATAAGGTCAAGGACATCTGCTGTGATGCGCCCAATTAGGTTGGGTGACGCCAGAACGACATCAGGTGTGGTGTTGCTTTCTGGGGGGGGGGGGGGGTTGGGTGGGGAAGGACGTCGCCACGGAGCGAGGTGGTGATGAACTGACGCCACTGCCAGAGTTCAGTGGGTGGGAAGGAAGAAAGGTTCAGGTCGGCAGCAATCACATAGGTCATGAAGGAGCTGTCTATGTGGGAGAGGAAGCCATATGGAAGGGTAGCAGTGCTGCGGATATAGATGGTTGCAAGGGTGACAGTAAGGGATGGGAGGAAGAGGCTGAGGATCAGGTGTTCGGTAGGGTCATTAAGGAGAGGTTGGAGCCGGATGGGGTGGTGGTGGAGGTGGCCGATCGCCACTCCGCTTCGGGCAAGGGGTGGGGGGCCATCAATACAGTAAACGACATAGGGAACAGTGCTGATAGGACGATGGGGTTGGAGGAAGGTCTCATTCAGGGGGAAGGCATCTACATGGTGGTAGGAAAGGGTGTGCATAAGCAGGTGTTTATCGGCACTAAGAGAGCTGACATTATGATAGAGGAAGGTATAGGAAGGGCTTGCCATAGGGGTCGAAAGGGAAGGGCGAGAGGAGGGAGTGAGGGTGACGGAAAAAGATGGTAGGGTGTGTCTACACTAGGGTAACTTGCCGGGAGAAGGTGAAGTGGGAACGTGCATGGGAGAGGGTGGCGAAAGTTTAGAGGTGAAAGAAGAAACAGGCAGTAAGGGCGATCTGTTGGAGGGTATGGGGACGCTGGGATGCATGTTCTAGAGGACAGTTGTAACAAATTGGATGACGTCCTCTACGTTTGGAAGGGGGCAGAGGGAGTTGCTGGGATGGAGAGGGGGATCGACAGGATGAACAGGGACAGTAAGCTCGGGAGTGGTGGGGGCAGGGACGGATTTACACTTATCGGAGTAGGTGGGATGGGGGTCGTCACAGGTGTTGCAGGCAGGAGGGGAGGCGAGGTTGGGACAGTTTTTGTGGAGGTGATTGGAGTTGCAGTGGGGAAAGGTGGGTGGGTTACGGCAGTGCTGCGTCAGGTGGTCGTTATAAACCTGGCACAGTGGTAGGATTGGGGTGGGAGTGGGTGGCTTGTACCTTGTGGCGGCGGTCATAGATGAGTGCCGCCTCAAGGAGAAGGTGATCGATGGAGGATGCGGATTCGATGAAAATCCGCATCAGGTAGGTGGGGCTGGTGGCGTTATGGATCCGCTTGACGGAGCGAATGGAGATGTCTGGGTGGGCGTTGAGTTGGCCCAACACCTCCTCCTCCGTGATAACCGGACTAAGTTTGGTTATCATGGCGGTGAGGGTGGGCGGACGGCGGGGAGGGATGGTTTGACAGGGTGAGGAGGAGATATAGTATGGGGTGAGGGTTGAGTAGGGGCCAAGGTGCATGGCAGGGAGGTGCTGAAGCATGTCGGTATGGAAAGTTGGGCTGGGAGCTTTGATAAGGACATAGTCCCTACAGGGGATGAGTTGGGCGATAGGGGTGGCAGGGAAATACTTTCTGAGCTCTAGGGAGAGGGAGCAATTGTCTAGGAAGCAGGGATCGGGTCGAGAGAGGAGGTAGGTATACAGATCTGGTTGGGGGGATGGGGTGCAGTGTACATGACGTCGGCAGGCTGAAGAGGTGTAGGAGGAGGAAGAGTCATCTTAGAGCCGGAAGGGACATGGTCCGAGCTTCCACGTTTAGTAGTCTTCTTATGGGCACCGGTGGAGGAGGAGAAGGATGGGACAGGGTCAACGGGGATGTGGCAGGGGGCGGGTCCCTGTTGCAGTGCGACGGAAAGTGGCGGCGACTGTGGGGTTTCGGCCACCGTGGCTCGGCGATGGGTGATTAGTGCTGGTGAGATGTGAGATGGGGGGGGGGAGTCTGTAGGGGAGGTGAGGGGGAGATACACGGTAGCTGGGGGAGTAGGGGAGACTTGGGAGGCGGCTGCGGTGGAGAGGGGAACGGAGAGGGGGATGTCGTGGGAAGGGCGTGCGTACGTGGAGCTCCAAGTCATGACGGTGGGGGCAGTGGTGGTGATGGTGACAGATGTGTTGGAAATTGTGACGGACGAAAGGGTGGGAAAAAATTTGAAGAGGAAGGGGTGGACAGTTCAAGTGAAAGTTGCAGGCGATCACTGCAGGTGGCCGGCTGGGGCTGGCGGAAGCCTCGGACCGCAGGAGACCACCGGCAGCTGGCTGGAGGGCGGCAGCGGAGAAGACGCCGGCGACGGCGATGAAAGCGGCGGGGGCGACCAGGCAGCAAGGACCGACCCGAGGGGATCGGGGCGGCTCCGTAGCGGCGGCGGCGATGGGGCGGCGTACCGGTCCGGCGGGCAGCGGGACCCTCAGGGCAGAACCTCTGGGCGGCGGCGGCGGTGGCGAACCGATCCCCGGGCTGCAGGGCCTCCGGTTGGACCGAGGCGGCGGGGCGGCGGAGCGGCGGGGCGGCGGGGCGGCGGGGCGGTGAGCAGGTCCGGCAGGGCCTCCTGGTGGCGGCGCCTCCAGGGAGGGCAAGGTGGCTACGGCGGCGGCGGCGGCGGCAGCGGCGGCAGAAAGCAGCAGGGCCTCCTGTCTGGGCTGGGCGGCGTCGAGTAGCAGCAGAACCTCCTGGCACCGGAGCGGCGACGGGCAGCACGACCGGCGGCAGGGACGGCGGCAGACCTGGAAGCAGAGCGGAATTACGTTAACCAATGTAACGATGCTGCCTGCTACCAGGCGGAAAGGATGAGAGTTGTACGACAACTGACTAACTCTTATTGCAACGATTAAGTCGAAGTCGCCTGTACCCCAGTGCTTCTATTAAGTGTAGCTAGTGGCCAACAGATAGCGCTGAAGTACTGCGCTTCCCAGTAGTTTCATGCCTTAACAAGTCAGTACGGGTGTGACCATCAAAGTGTCAATAGGGTTTATACTTTTCACGTTATTTAATGTTTGGGGTACAGGTGCACCCCAGTGTAGCAAAATCGCTGTAAAAAGTGGATAATCGAATATTATCTGCAATTTTTTTTTTTTTTTAAGTGAAATAAAATGCCATTCCGAAAACAGACTTTTGACCTTACAAAGGAGGAGGATATTCTCGAAATTCAGCGTATTCTCTTCACTTCAGTTTCAGATTCTGAAGGCCTTTATTCAGAAACTGATGAAGTCGATGAAGAGGATTGTGTCATTCCAGATTTTAAATACAGAGAGGACTGTGGAAATGAAGAAGAACAATCAGATGCTCCTGCACGTCATATTCAGTATCCAGCTGTGTCAGTTTCCGATACTGATAAAGATAATCTACCAGAACGTCTTCATAGTGTTGATTCGTCAAAGGTGAATATCATAAATGCTCCAAAGAAACTCTCTAGCAAAAATAAATTCAAGTGGAGTGGTGAATGGGGAGATCTTCATCTCACACCTGAAAGTAATCTTGTATTGCGATTACCAGGAAACAAAAATGAAGCAAGACATGAACTAGAAGCTTGGCAGCTGTGCTTTACAAAGGAAAATGTAGATTTGATTACAAACTGCACCAACAAAGAAATTGAAGCACAGAGATCTAAATACAACAAAAATATGAATGCAGCACCTAAAGACAATAAGCATTCATACACCGCAAACACTGATTGTACTGAACTCCAGGCTCTTATAGGATTGATCTACTATGCTGGAGTAATGAAAATGGGAGGCGTCTTTACAAGAGAGCTTTTTGACCCTAACAGTGGAATCGGAATATTTCGAGCATCCATGCCTTAAGCACGTTTCAGATTCTTAGTAAACTGTCTCAGATTTGATGACAAAGACACTCGAGTGCAAAGAAGATTGAATGACAAATTGGCACCTTTTCGGGAAGTATTTGAACGCTCCATAAACAAAATGAAACAATTGTATGTACCATCTGCATACACCACAAAAGATGAGCAATTGGTTGGGTTTACAGGCCGGTGCCCATTTAAAATATATATTCCTTCTAAACCAGACAAGTACGGGATCAAGATAGTGATGTGCTGCGATGCAAAAACATTTTATGTGCTCGATGCAGAATTGTGTACTGGTAAGGGATCTACACCAGATAATATACCTGTGGGTCGATATTATTGTGAAAAACTAACTTCTTCTTTTCATGGAAACAACAGAAACTTACCTGTGAACAACTGGTTTACATCCATAGAAACAGCGAAGAGCCTTCTGGAGAAGAAAATTACCATAGTTGGTACGCTAATAAATAAATAAATAAATAAAATAAAAAATAAAATAAAATAAAATAAAAATAAAGCAGAAATTCCTCTGACATTCCTGAGCACCGAGGAGAGGCAGCCAAATTCTGCTATATTTTGTTTCAGTGGTCACCTTACCCTGTTATCATACTGCCCACCAAAACAAAAGAAAAAGATTATTATGCTGTCAACTATGCATGAAAAAGGGGATGCACCAAACACAGTACATCTCCCAGAAATAATTCAGTTTTATAACTGTACCAAAGGAGGTGTTGACACGCTAGACTAGTTATGTCATTCATATTCGCCGGCCGCGGTGGCCGAGGGGACTGAGGCGCTTCAGTCACGGTCTGCACGGTCACTACGGTCGGGGGTTCGAATTCCCCCCTCGGGCATGGATATTTGTGCCGTCCTAGTTCGTAAGTAGTTCATAAGTAGTTTGTAAGTTTAGGGGCTGATAGCCCAGCAGTTGAGTCCCATAGGCTTTACAAACATTTGAACATTTGAACATATTCCTGTGCAAGGAAAACTAGTCGCTGTCAACTTTGCCTATTTTATAACTTATTAAACGTCACTGGATACAACTCTATGTTACTGCTGGAAGGAAGCTCTGCAGATAATAAAAAAATATTTAAAAACAGATGATCAAACCTGAAGAAATTGGCTATAGATTTGATGCGACCACAAATGTTAAGGCGTTTGGAAAAATCAACTTTAAGACGAGAAATCCGTCAAACCATCAGTGGTATTTTAGAACTGCCCAAGAAGAAGCCCAAGAGATTCCAAAATCCACAACAGGATGGTGTAGTTTCTGCCCTAGGGCTCGAGACTGAAAATCAAGAGTTAAATGTGGTATTTGTAAAAAATGTATTTGTTTGGATCATCAACGAAAAGTGTGTTCTTCACACATTAATGATTTCCACCCCAATTCGTGCAACATTTCCGTGACGCTTTCCCCCCCGTAACGTGATAAAACAAAACGAGCTGCCCTTCTCTGAACCTTCTCAATATCTTCCGTCAGTCCCACCTGGTGAGGGTCCCACAAGGGGCAACAGTACACCAAGAGAGGACGCACAAGTGTGATGTAGGCAGTCTCTTTGGTGGAGCTGGTGCATCGTCTAAGCGTTCTGTCAATGAAACGTAACCTTTGTTTCGCCTTCCCCACAATATTTTCTATGTGTTCTCTCCAGTCAAAGTTGTTCGTAATTGTAACTCCTAGGTATTTGGTAGAATTTACGACCTTAAGGTTTGACTGATTTATCGCGTAACTGAAGTTCAGCGGATTTCTTTTAGTGGTCATGTGTATTACTTCACACTTTTCTTTATTTAGTGTCAATTGCCAATTTTCGCACCAAGTAGAAATTTTGTCTAAATCGCTTTGCAGTTGCTTTTGATCCTCTGTTGACTTCACTAACCGATAAACGACAGCATCATCTGCGAACAGTCTAATGGAGCTATTCAGATTATCTCCTAAATCGTTTATAAACACGAGGAAGAGTAGGGGACCAATAACGCTTCCCTGTGGAACGCCAGATATCACTTCTGTTTAACTCGATGACTTACCGTCAATTACAACGAACTGTGTCCTTTCTAACAGGAAATCGTGAATCCAATCGCACAATTGGGGAGATATTCCATAAGCACGCAATTTCATTAGAAGCCGCTTGTGGGGTATAGTATCAAAAGCCTTCCGGAAATCCAGAAATATGGAATCGATTTGAGATCCCTTGTCGATGGCACTTAACACTTCATGTGAATAAAGGGCAAGCTGTGTTTCGCAAGAGCGATACTTTCTGAATCCGTGCTGACTATTGGTTAATAGGTCGTTCTCTTCGAGGTAGTACATAATATTCGAACAAAGTATATGTTCCAAAATCCTACTGCAAATCGACGTCAATGAGATAGGCCTGTAATTTTGGGGATCACTCCTATTGCCTTTCTTGAATATTGGAGTAATTTGGGCAACTTTCCAGTCTTTGGGTACGGATCTTTCGCTGAGTGATCGGTTGTAAATTATAGCTAAGTACGGAGCTATTGCATCAGCATACTCTGAGAGGAATCTAGTTGGTATACAATCTGGCCCGGAAGATTTATTTTTGTTTAGTGACTTAAGTTGTTTTACTACTCCAGGAACATCTACTTCTAAGTTTCGCATGCTGGCAGCTGTTCTTGGATTGAATACTGGAGTGTTCACTTCGTCTTCTTTGGTGAAAGAATTTCGGAAAGCTGTGTTTAGTAATTCTGTCTTAGCAGTACTGTCGTTGGTAGTATTACCATTGCTATCGCGTAGTGAAGGTATTGTTTGTGTTTTGCCGCTAGTGTACTTCACATATGACCAGAATTTCTTTGGATTTTCTGCAAGATTACGAGACAGGATTTCGTTGTGGAAACAACTATAAGATTCTCGCATTGAAGTCCGCGCTAGGTTGCGAGTTTCAGTAAAAGATTGCCAGTCTTGCGGATTCTGTGTCTTTTTAAATTTTGCATGCGTTTTTCTTTGTTTCTGCAACAGTGATCTGACCAGTTTTGTGTACCACGGGGGGTCAGCCCCCTCTTTTATTAATTTATTTGGTATAAATCTCTCGATTGCTACTGATATTATGTCTTTGAAAGTAAGCCACAACTGATCTACACTCGCATTTTTAGTTTTGAAGGACTGGAGACTATCACTCAGGAAAGCGTGAAGCGAATTTTTATCTGCTTTATTGAATAGATATATTTTTCGTTTATTTTTGGTGCATTTGGGAATTTCGATATTCAGTCTCGCCACTACAACTCGATGTTCGCTAATCCCTGTATCTGTTTTGATGCTCTTTACTATCTCGGGATTATTTGTTGCTAGGAGATCAAGAGTATTTTCGCAACCACTTACTATTCTAGTGGGTTCATGAACTAACTGTTCGAAGTAGTTCTCAGAAAAAGCATTCAGAACTAGTTCGGACGATGTTCTATATTTGCCCCCGGTTTTGAATACGTAATTATGCCAACATATCGAGGGTAAATTAAAGTCGCCACCGATTATAACAGTATGCTTCGGATACCTATTTGAAATATGATTCAAGCTTTCTTTGAACATTTCTGCAACCGCATCGTCTGAGTCAGGGGGTCGATAAGAAGATCCAATTATTTATTTATTTCGGTGGTCAGGTATAACCTCTACCCAGACCAATTCACAGGAAGTATCTGCCTCAATTTCGTTGCAGGATAAACCGTTTGTAACAGCAATAAACACGCCACCCCCTGTTTTATTTATTCTATCCTTTCTGAAGACCATTTGGCCCTTTGAAAAAATTTCGGCCGAATTTATCTCAGGCGTCAGCCAGCTTTCAGAACCTATAACGATTTGTGCCTCAGTACTTTCTATCAGCGCTTGGAGCTCTGGAATTTTCCCAACACAGCTACGACAATTTACAACTGTTACACCAATGGTTTTTATGTCTACTTTCTTCCCGTGTCTGACCTGCCCCCTTTGAGACTGAAACCCATTTTGTGTATTCCCGAGGCCATCTAACCTAAAAAAACCGCCCAGTCCACGCCACACAGCCCTCGCTACCCGTGTAGCCGCTTCCTGAGTGTAGTGGACTCTCCAGTAGGGTCAAGGAGTGAATGGGCCATTGCATTTCAAATCGAAAAGAAGGAAACCTTGCAATTTTTCTGGGGGTTTCAATTTTTCTTCCGTAGAAAGTAGAAGATAATACCTTTGACAAACTCGCAGCTTTTATAAGCAAACACTTCTGATTGTTTCTTGGGAACAAAAGTAACGTTAATCCATGAAACCACGTATTGTGACTATCTCAGCTGTGAAACTATCCAACATAAAATTTTCAAATAAATCACAATATGAAGGTACTATTGTGTAGATTGATGGGGTATTTATGCGATATTTTTAGAATTTAGTTTTCAAGTGCTTTTCGTCATTTGTCACTCATCGTCTATAAAGTTCCTTTTAAAAGACAAAGTGTATGACGCTTTCGTCAGCATTTTATTTTAAAACAGTATCAGTAAACAGTTTTATGGACTTTTTTTTAATAGAACGCTGTATAAAAACTAAAATGTATTTACAAATTGAGCCAAATATGCCGGCTGCGCTACGCCGTGTTGTAGCGAGGAGTCAATCATTCTGCCCTCAGTTAATTGTGTCCTTCCCCTGGTGAGTTACGGACGGCAGCCCGCCGAAAACTACTAAGTGCACTGCGAGTTTAGGTGTTTATCACTTAATTATTTTCTTCTATATTGAATGCATAGGTCTCCATAATACTTAAAACGGATATCAACGTGAAATAAAAAGAACTTCAATCCAGTTGTTGTTGTGGTCTTCAGTCCGCAGCCTGGTCTGATGCAGCTCTCCACGCTACCCAGTCCTGTGCAAGTCTCTTCATATGGGAATACGTATGGCAACCTACGTTCTTTTGAATCTGCTTACTGTATTTGTCCCTCTGGCTCCCTCTACGATTTTTACCGCACACACTTCCTTTTAATGCCAAGTTGACGATTCCTTCATGTCTCACAGGGTTCGTCCGAAGTGGGCAACTTCTACTTGTTGGTGATAAATGGAAGACTCGAACTGGGCAACTGTCCCCAAAGAGCCCCATGAGTGACACGCACGAACTGAGCAACTCGGCAACTCCTACCTGCTCCTGGCAGACCGACTGCACAATCTCGCAAAATGGTTCCAAATCTATACTTACCAAGTGCGCAACCTCTGCCCCTATTTGTAGATTTCTTAAGGAATAATGTCAATACTGTGCAAAGGAACAAGATATAAAAAAGAAGTTTTATACAAATACCAAGATTTTATTACAAATTTCACATAGAAAAATATTTGCAGAAAAGAAACGCATTTAGTTTGGCTCATATTCTGTTCACGGCTGCTTGGTATGAAACGCACTTTACGAAGTCTAATTTGTAAATTGTATCATTCCTTTGACGGTCTTTCAACCAAATCGTCGCCTTTTGATTTTAGAGAATTATAATTCTTCTGTTTAACAAGTCTTCCGCAACAGGTGCGTGGTCATGAGTGTCTTCCATACGCGAAAATGTGTGTCTGCTGCCTACTGTAAATAACTTAACAGCACACCGCAAACGTTTACCGCAGAATCACCATCCACGTACTTCCGTTTTTACAACTCTTCTGTGAAGGTTTGAATTTATAACCGTTACAGATCAAATGTGTAGTAACACGCTCACTAATAACAGGTTGCAAATCGAGACTTTTTGACGTATCTTTCGCTTCCATGACTAAACTGATGTTCAAAACGAAACGCTATGTGATTCTACACAGATGTGAGCGAACTGGTCTTATTGACAGGACTGACGAGTTCAGTTAGAGCACAGAGAAAAATATGTTACTCTGTTGTTATGGCTAGGAACGCCTTGGGTCAGACCGTCCTGCTACCTGCGAGCAGAAGTTGCCTAGTTCGAGTGTGGGATTAACTGTCCTTTCCAGAATACCCTTCTAATGGCCACTAAAAGTTGCCCAGTTCGGTTCCGGCCGTCTCAGAATGTGTGCCGCTAACCTTACCCTTCTCTTAATCAGGATATGCCGGAAACTACATTTCTCCCTAATTCTTTTGAGCACCTCCTCATTAGTTACGTGATCTACCCATCTAATTTTCATTATTCGCTTGAAGCACCACATTTCGAAAGCTTCTATCATCTTTTTGTCTGAACTCCGTATCCTCCACGTTTCACTCCCATTCAATGCTACACTCCAGACAAATGGTTTCAGAAAGGACTACCTAACATTTAAAATAATATAGGATGTCAATAAAATTCGCTTTTTCAGAAACGCTTTTCTTCCCATAACCATTCTGCATTATATACTTCTTTACTTCGGCCATCAGAGCTACCTTGCTACCAAAATAATAAAACTAATATTCAAATTTTATTGTCTTACTAGCTGAAAACCCGGCTTTGCCCAGATATTTATTTATTTATTTATTCCTTCGTTGAGTTAGTACTTCTCCTATCCCTTCCCTCTGTCTCAATCTCTTTTTCTCCTAAAAGCATTTTATATTTATTGGGAGAATATTTTAAGAAATAAGGTTGTATTGCATAATGTACAAAATCATAAATTCAGTATCCAAACAAAGAAAGATAACAATCAAAATTCAAATCACATATAAAATTCGTACGATCTTATAATTAGTGTATTATATGTTGAAGAATTCTGTAATTTTTCAAGGATATATTCATTTATTTAAGTGTAATATATCTGTAAAAGCTCTTGCGAATACAATTAGTAGTAAAGAGATAATAGGTGTGATGTTAAAATTTATACATAACTTCTTTTTAAATTTTACGTCATTTTCAATTGACTGCCAAAGATATTTTATACTTATAAGACATCATTGATCTTTTCACTACGTGGATGTTCAGCTTCAGCTTTGTGAGTGTGCCAGTCTAGACGTTTATATTCCGTTTCTTGCAAGATTACAATATGGCTGCCACGAAATGTTGCTAAAACACGAAAGTAAGTAACGCTTCAGTCCTTGTCATCTTCCAGCCTATTACACCGCTCGGTGCCATAAAGTTATAAACAAGAAGTAAGAAGGCAATTCTTTTTGCCTCGTTCGAACTGATAGAAATTCATTTTGCTGATTCCAAAATAGGCTTTTGAAATATGGTGCTACAGAAGAATGCTGAAGATTAGGTGGGTGGATCGCGTAACTAATGAGGAGGTACTGAACAGAATTGCGGAGAAAAGGAATTTCTGGCATACCTTGACTAAAAGAAGGGATAGATTGGTAGGACACATTCTTAGACATCAAGGAATTGTGAATTTAGCGTTGGAGGGAAGTGTGTGGGGTAAAAATCGCAGAGGAAGACCAAGAGAGGGATACAGTAAGCAGATTCAGACAGATGTAGGTTGTCGCTCTTATGTGGAGATGAAGAGGCTTGCTCAGGATAGGGTATTGTGGAGAGCTGCATCAAACCAGTCTCCGGACTGAAGACCACAACAACAACATTCCAAAATGGCGGACAATACTAAATGAAATGAAAGTCATATGAATGTGTAAGCACGCTGAAGTTATGTGCTCACAGACCAGAATTGTATATCCAGCTACATGAAAGAGATCACTGAGAGCAATCAACTATGCCACCAGAGACGTTTAATGAGTACATTGGTCAGAGAGGATTATGTTTTTAGCTCTCTCTGTCGTTTACCATACCCAAAGAGCTTATAATCTGTGGAGATGCCGTAAGACTGGAAATTTGATGCCAGTAAAGTGCGCACTCTGGCATTTGTTTGTGCCCAAAACATTGGTCGTAGCGTGTGTGTGTGTGTGTGTGTGTGTGTGTGTGTGTGTGTGTGTATGTGTGTGTTTGTGTGTGTGTGTAGCATTTGAAGTCGTTGAAACTTACGTAATAGCAAAGTAAATACTCCAATGTGCCTGAAATTTACTTGCTTTGCGTAAAGAGGGCAGTATTCACACAGGGTTTTAAGCGAGAAATCTTTGTTTTGGGCGTAAAAGCATGGCCCCCCTGACTTCAATCGATGCCTCTTCTCATCACAAGTAACACCACCTCCCTTTATTCTTAACTCCTTCACCATTCATTTCTCGGTCTTTTTCATCGATAGCTAGAAAACATAATCCTCTCTGACCACTGTAAATATTAAACGTCTCTAGTGACATAGTTGATTGCCCTATAACGCAACTTGGTCGGATCTGTTGAAAATTACGTAAAACATAAAACGTTATGTATAAAGTTTATCATCATACCGAACCGAACTGCAGAAAACATAGCAGCAAAAAACGCATATAATAGATTTCCGGAACTGTGACGTAAATTGTTCGTACAGTTCGAGTGGTGTTCAAATCCAGTCCTAACTATGAGAACAGTCATCTGATACCCAACTACAGCAAAGCAAAAGTTTCTGCCTTTGATCTACGTAAGAAAGAAGCCAGCAGATAGATGCGTGTACAATGGGAAGGAGTAGTCCTTGAATACCGCTCGACACCAATGTACCTCGGTGTGAAACTGGACAAAATATTATCCTTTAAACAACACTGTCAGCATACCAAAAAAAAAAAAAAAAAAAAAAATGTGTGAGCTAGGAATAATATGTTAAGAAAACTGACACTTATTGCGGTGAACAACCTGATAATCTACGCACGCCTGCTCTGGCCCTCCAGTAGAAAAACTGTATACTATCACAGGAATCGCTCCTCATATAACAAGGCAAGTACCTGCGGAAGATGAACGTTGGAAGCAAACAACCGCTCCACGTCACCCCCTTTACGGTCATGAAATACAGCCCTTCGACTCAAGAAAGAGTTTTTAAGCACAACTGCATCCCTTGTTGGTACGACAGAAAAACGAAGGCGTGAACTGTGAGAACAACAAGTGCCTAATTCATCCCTGAGTCTAGAGGAAGAACCATTTACAGGTTTTCACCTTCGCTATTCCTTCTGGAATACCCTGAATTAACATCATACAGGTGTTTAGTATTGCAAATCCAACTTTGTGAAGGAGGGCAACGTGCAACGTGCAACGAAAAATGACCTGCGACTGTGGACTAACACAGGTTGAAGAGAACTTTCTGGTTTTCCAGAATTTACCATCACCGTGCACAAAAGAAGAAATTTTGCTGGCCAATAATATAGCTGTCCTTGTAACTGGACATTGGATGAACAATATTTAACAGTGTGTCTAGTTACGGAGACTAAATATATTAGTACTAGCTGGTTGGTCTGCACCAGTTGTTTCTTTTTAACCCTGATGAAGAATCCATATCTTAAGTTTTGTAGTTATAGCTTGAAACTTGAGTTAACAGCACCATATTTTTTAAAATCAATTTTTGCATGCCGTATTTCACCCTCTTATTTGTCGAATTTCCAAAAATACCGAAGCACGTGTCTTTTAAATTCTAACCCCGAATCCAAATCCGAAAAATTGTAGTTCTAACTTCAAAATTGCCTAAATAGCAACATATTTCCGAAAAACACCCACTCTCCAATTTAACCCCTTTGATGGTTGAATTTACAAAAATACTAAAACACGTATTTTTTTAAATTCTAACCACATGTACAAATATCAATTTTTGCAGCTCTAGCTTCAAAATTGTCTGAATAGTAACGTGTTTTCAAAAAGAGCTGAGAGAGAGTCAAACGTAAGATTATGAATTTTCGTGTAACGTCTCTATCGAGGTAACCTCCATGGTCTACATCAGCGACAGGGAAAGCGTCGGCGACTCTGCCGCAGCGCGTTTAGGTTGGCAGCGCAATATCATTTCGAGCGGCCAATAGCGTTTCACCCCCTAATTGATTAATTTTATGAAAAGACCAAAACACGTGTCTTTTTTAATCTGACCAAGAAAACATATATCAATTTTTGTGGTTGTAGCTTCAAAATTGCCTTATTAGCAAACGATTTTCGAAAATCATCCCCTCTCCAATTTAACTGCCTTGATGGTTGAAAACCAAACAAATTTCAAGTTTCTATATTCAGTGGTTTGAGCTGGGTGATAATGAGTCAGTCAGTCAGTCAACTTCCTTTCATATATAGAGAAGATAACTTTGACTAGTTTCTAAGGCCGAGATCACTCATTAGAACCAACATGAGGGCAACGCTGTTCGTCCGAGGTATTGATCGCTGAAGCAGCACTGAAACTAGAGTCCGACCGAAATTTGATTTCCGGCCGAAACAGAAACCGTAACCGAATATTCGGCTTCTCTTCTGGTTTCCGCCGAAACTGAAACCTGCGTAATTGCGTTACAATTTCGGTGAAGTTACATTATACTACAAATCACTAGTATTCCACATTGCGGGAGCTCCCCTCCCTGTACTAAGCCTTCTTGAGGGTGTGTAAGCCTAACTAGAAGTCCGTAGAATATGACGTAGGAGGCGCACAGATTTATTGGCCTAAACTTTCCATCAGGTAATATTAAGCCAACCGACCCTTGCGCTGCAGTTGTGAGCCACTGCATACGAACACCTCGTATCTTGTATTAGCGAAGATAAGTCGTTTCCCTCACACTTCTTATAGCGCTTCTCATTTCTAAACAAAGTGCATAGCGGAATAGCAGAAAATACACGAAGTTGTTGCGAGTTGGTGTTCTCCACAAAATAATGTGTGGGATCCCAGTTATGATACGTTTATTACTGACAACGCAATAATACAGAAATGACATTTACTCTTTACTGTACACTGATAAGTACACAAAATTGAGGAGAATTTTTTTCTTCTTTACTTATTTTTTGAAACTTTCTAATTACGAAATGTACAGCATGAAGGGATACAGTGGAGTCCATTTTCTTTCATATGGTTATCCTTCTGTTTTCCAGTGACAAAATATTATTATTCGCACCAACAAGCGCTAATGCACTGGCGTAAATCTTTGCGTCAATTATGTTTACATCGGCGCTAAACGAATTCAAATAAATGCTGGCTGCAATGTGTGGTCGTTGACACTAAAATATTGTTGAATGTGGACGCCAGGGTGGGTACCAATGTGTGGTTGTCGAGCAGGCCTAGGGACCGATGACCTGAGCAGTTCGGCCTCTTGGGCTTAGAAACATTTGAACATCAGTCCCAAGACCAGTTCGATGCTGCTCTTTTACTTTACTTTACCGTATCTCGTGCAAGCATCGTCACCTGTCAATAACAGCTGCATGCTGATGAACTCTTCTCGGGAGATCAGTTTAGTGGTGGCTTCGTCTTGGCTCAGCGTTTCGACGAGTTTCGTACTCACCATCCTCTGGCAAGATCTCGGGTTGATATGCTGCACATCCCTATATGGTGTCTAGACCAATGTCATATTTACTTATGGCGCGGCTCTGGTACGTGCTTGGAGTCCCGGTGGCTGTCCATTCTGTCGGCGGACGCCACTACATTCCAAACAGGGCGTTCCTGTCTTATCTTCTCAATTGTAGGAACCCACGCTGCGCTAAGTTGAAATCCGCTTTCAAGGTTGACAAGATTGTTGTGGAGACGTATTTCCACTGTTTCGATGAAGACCGAGTCCCAAAATCCATTGGCACTGCATATCTTCTTCGTTTCTTCCCCTCGTTGATGCTACGCACTCCTACCGCGGACTTGCTTCTTTGTACTTGGCGTACATTGCTGATGTGCTCCAATACACTGCTGTGATATGCACCGTTGCGTTTGTCTGAAGTAGAGCTTCCCACATGCACACTTGATACTGCACTTGTCTAGCGTCTGTAATCCTAATGCGTCTTTCGTCGAGCCACGTATGTACTTTACTTTTCGCATCGCGTGAAAGATGGTTTTTATACCGTGATTTGTCATTCTTTGGCTGTTGGCGGGCCAGCACTGGGCATGAACGCCACACGTTTTGCTTCGTCTTCTTCTGGCTTGTCTTCCAGCTTGTTGTCTGTACGTAAGGAGCGTCTTATCTGGGGCTCGCTGTAGCGGTTTTTGCGGAAAGTTTCCCGCAGACGCTGCAACTACCGTGGAAAACTCCGCGTGTCACAAATGAACTTGGCTCTTTGTGCCAACGTTCTTAGTACGAGTTGTGTTAAGCTCGACGGTGGCAACTCCGAGTACTAAGATAAAGGTCCGTGTGCGTCTTCTTTCTGTAGACCGAGTGTCCCGACGTACCGTCCGGATTTCAGTTGATTAAAATGTCCAAGAACGGTAGGAATCCCTTCACCTCCTCATCCATCGTGAATTTGATGCTGTCATGTATGCTACTTACTGAGATGACGCAGAAACTCTTTCAGGTATTCTTTGACTTGTGGCCATACCACAAAAGTGTCATCTACGTATCTGTAGAACGCCTTTGCTTTTATGTGGATGGTATTCAGTGCTACCTCTTCAAAGTGTTCCATATAAAGACTTGCGATACCCGGAGCTAAGGGAGACCCCAAGTCAACTCCGTCTATTTGCTCGTAGAACCTCACACCTCATTTGAAATAGATGGTGGTTAGCAATCGACGGAAGATTTTGACTGTGTTTTAATCGAAATGCCCCTAGAAAAGACGAAAAGTGATAAGGTATCATACAGCGGCACACGGCTGAAAAGAACATGACTTCAAAGCTGACTAGTTGGTCTCTCTCTTCTATATGTAGCCCTTGGAGTACTTTGACAAATTATGTCGAGTTCTTGATGTAGTGTGGGCAGTGACCCACAAGTGGTTTTCGCAGTCGTACTAGATGTTTCGCTATCGCGTATGGCAGTGAGTTTGTGGTATTCAAAATCGGGCGTAATGGGACATTCTCCTTATGAATCTTCGGGAGGCCAGTTAGTCGTAGGGGCGCCGGTGCCCTGGGATAATGCTTTCTAATGGTGTTCCTGTCAAATTCCGAGCTGTTGAGAAGATCGATGGTCTTAACGTGTGACTGAAGTAGTCGCACCTTTTCCCACTTCTTTGTATGTAGGGTCTTGCAGCATAGTCTCGATCTTTTGCATGTAATCTTTTGTCTTCAGTAGCACAGTGCCATTGCCTTTAATTTCTGTTAAAACTACTGTATCTTTGTCATTATGGAGGGTCAACAGCGCCCTGCGTTCTGCTGCCGAAATATTGTTCTTTGCCATTTTAGCTGTTTGGAGTATTCTGCAAATCTGTCTCCTTCACTTCTCCAACGTTGCTGATGATGTCACGTTTCGGTAAACTACTAGGAAAGGGAGCAAAGTTCAGTGTATTTGAAAGCCAGGAGATAGTTCGCACATCCAGATCTCTCTCTGGCAGGTTGACGGTCTTAGCACTACTGGATTTGTCTTCATTCTTCTGAGACTCTGGAAGTCGAAGAAACTTGCCGCATTGTTTCTTGCTGGCTTTCATCTTGTGGAGTTCACCACTTGCTTACGTGTTACCATCCAGCTACTCCCAGGTATGTGCAGGCAGAGGCGAATCCAGGTATAAGTGGTTATGGAACGAATTCCTCGAGTTCTTGTCTAGTTACCTTATGGTAATTCGAATGTGCTCACATACCAACGCTTAACTAGCACGTCCTAACACCTTACCAAGAAGGCCAGACTGCTAGCTGAGCAGTTTCCCTTTGTTGATTCGTAGTTTCTGCAGTATCTTGTAGCTGTGCTGGATATCCTTCTCGCAGACGTGTGATACATGCGATTGCACGCTTTTTCGGCGTATTCCAGTGATGAACTCTTCTCGGGTGATGAGCCGAGTGGTGGCGTTGTCTTGACGCAACGTTTCGATGAGTTTCGTAATCATTATCCGTGATAGGTGATTTCAGCTTAGCGCAGTGTGGGATCCTACAATTCTACATCTACATGGATACTCTGCAAGTCACACTGAAGTGATGGCAGAGGGTTCATCGAACCACTTATCTGATATTTCGCTATAGTTTTTTCCTCATATAGCGTATACCAGACACCACTTTTGTTTTATTCGATGACTCTTCGTCAGTTACTACGTACTTCGTCCTTTCTCACAGGATTTCACGAATCAAATCGCACAATCGAGAACGCCTACAGAAGACAATCTGAGCAACCTTCATACACTGCGTGCAGATTCAAAAATTGTGACTCATCTGTGAACAGAACCCGGCGCCGTTGCTTCCACTTCCAATCCTGATGTTCCTCCGTCTTGTTTATGAGGACTAAACGATGTCGTGGTTTTAATGGGACACACCCCATAGGCCTCCGGGCGTAGAGGCCACATTTCCGAAGACGATTTCGGACTGATTGTGTTGATATTGAGCGTCTTGTTCCTGCCTGGAGGGTAAAACGTTACCACCTTACAGTGTTCTGTTCACCGACTCAGTGATTGTGGTCTTCACGTCTTAATAAATCTCAACATCAAAGTTCAGGACAGTTACCTTGATATCTCGTGGATGTAGAATATTCTTAAAATACAGCAACTGCATAGCCTGCTTACAGGAAACCCTATCGGCCTCGTGAAGGCTCCTTCCTTGTCCCCTGGACTAAAGATGACGCGTAGTAATATAAAGCCACAATGGCTCTTCTCAGAACCAACACTGACAGTAGCGAGCATAAACATCGAGGGTATCACCACAGCTAAAGAAGAAATCGTATCAGAATTCTGTAAGACCTCGAAGTGCGATGTATTGTGCATTCAAGAGACTCACAGAGACCTAACTGCCAAAAGACCGAACATATCAGGTATGAAATTAACGGCAGAAATACCACACAACAAGCATGGGAGCGCTGTGTTCGTGAAATCTCAAACTGTGGTCTCCTCTGTGGGAACAACTAACCTAAATGGTATAGAAATTATTACCATCGAAATTGGAAAATGCACCATAACCTCGGTATATAAACCCCCAAACCAACCCTTTACCTTTTCGCCTCCACCTAACTTCCAGTCACAACCCAACCAGCTCATTCTGGAAGATTTCAACAGTCACAGCATACTATGGGGTTATGCAGAATCGGATGCAAATGGTGATGCCGTAGAGACCTGGGCAGAAACGAGTGGTCTAGCACTAATCCATGACCCAAAACTCCCACCATCCTTCCAAAGTAATGTCTGGAAAAAGGGATACAATCCGGATATATGTTTTTCAAATATCGATCTTGAGGACCGATGTACCAAAGTGGTATATAGCCCCATACCAAAGACACAGCATAGACCAGTTGGTATTAACATCTATCCAGCAGTCAGACCACAGACCATCCCATTCAAGAGGAGATTTAACTTTAAGAAGGCAAGCTGGGAAAGCTATGCATCTATGATAGATTCTGAGATACAACATGTTGAACCAAGATCAGAAAATTATGAACAACTTATTGAAACAATAAAGAATACGTCTAGGAAAGTTACTCCCAGGGGGTGCAGACAACAGTATGTCGCTGGAATGTCCAGTGAATCCAAAGAACTCCTCAAAAAATACGAAAAACTCTATACTGCTGATCCTTTCAGCGAAGAAACAGTTGACTGTGGAACAGACCTACTTCAAAAATTAAGCCAAGGAAGGAAGGAGAAATGGACCGAAACATTGGAAAAAATGGACACGACACACAGTAGCAAAATAGCGTGGAACTTGATTAAGAAACTGAGCGGCGACCCTAAGGAACAAATATTACCATGCAAGGTTACAGCAAACCAAGTAGCCACCCAAATACTGTTGAACGGGAAAATCAAGAAACAACAAAAGTACCCAAAAATTGCCAGAAATATCAATCGGGAGACCAACCACTTGGGGACACCTTTCACTATGAAAGAACTTCAAGATGGCATGAACATGTTAAAAAACGGGAAAGCTGCTGGTTTGGATGACATATGCACTGAACAAATCAAGAATTTAGGGCAAAGGGCCAAGAGTTGGATTTTACAATTGTTCAATAAGTGCTGCTAAACTTGCAAAATCCGAAAACCCTGGAGAAAATCTAAAGTAATAGCGTTACTTAAACCAGGGAAGGATCCAGAGAATCCTAGTAGCTACCGACCCATCTCCTTGCCCTGTCACTTTTTTAAACTTTATGAGAGACTTATACTGTCCAGAATAGGAAAATAAGTTGACAAACATCTCATTCCACAACAAGGAGGATTTAGACCTGGCAAGTCCTGTACCGGCCAAGTCCTTGCACTGACAGAACATATTGAAGAAGGGTATGAAGGGAAGCTCATAACAGGGGCAGCCTTCGTAGATCTGACAGCAGCCTACGATACCGTCAGGCACAATACATTACTCCATAAAATCTATGAGACACTCGGTGATTACCATCTAGTTAGGGTCGTACATTCATTGTTACAGAACAGAAGGTTCTTTGTATTGTTGGAGGGCAAAATGAGTAGATGGAGGGACCAAGAGAACGGCCTCCCTCAGGGAAGCGTCTTAGCTCCAATCCTCTTCAACATACACACAAATGACCAACCTACACCGGCCCACACTAAGCAGTTCATCTACGCCGATGACCTTGCAATATGCGTTCAAGGAAAAAGATTTGAAGAAGTAGAGGAAAAACTTGAAAATGCCTTAAAATCAATGACTGCGTACTATAATAAAAATTCCTTAAGACCCAACCCTTCCAAAACTCAAGTTTGCGCTTTCCACCTTCGCACGAAAGAAGCCAAACGGAAACTCCAAATTACGTGGAACGGGAACACCTTAGAACACACAGACCACCCTAAATATCTTGGCGTGATTCTGGATCGGTCTCTAACTTATAAACAGCACTGCATCAAAACGAGACAGAAAATAACGACGAGAAATAATATACTTAGAAAGCTAACTGGTAGCAAATGGGGTGCATGTCCTGGTGTGCTACGAACAACGGCACAGGCGCTCTGTTTCTCAACGGCTGAGTATGCGTGCCCTGTATGGAATAGATGCGCTCACACGAAACATGTAGATGTGCCCCTCAATGAGACCTGCAGGATAGTGACAGGGTGCATGAAACCAACGCCGGTCAGACTCTTGTACAAGGCAGCTGGTTTTGCAGATCCCACAGCTCGCAGAAACGCTTTAGAACATGTAGAGAAAGTAAAACAACTTGCAGATGAACGGCATGTCCTCTAAAGAGCTCGACCACCAGAGACACGACTAATGTCTAGGAGAAGTTTCCTTGGAACCGTCCAGGACGAACCGCCTGAAAATTTCCCTCTCCCCCCAGTTCAGTGGACCGGTCAAAACCTAAATTTTAAAACCTGGAGAACCTTGAATAGGCTCAGAACGGGGGTCGCCCCAGTAAAAGTAAATATGCTTAAGTGGGGTATAATCGACCAAACCGATATAAACTGTGACTGTGGAGAAAGTCAAAATATGGAACACCTTCTTACATGTGAAAAATGTCCACACCGGTGTACCCTCGAAGATTTGTGGCTCGCGAATACTAATGGAATAGACGTAGCCCAGTACTGGGCCGATAACCTTTAAATAGTCCGGACACGATAAAGTAAAGTAACAGGAAACCCTAGAACTCATTCAGAATACGTGCAGCTGGAGAAATGTTCTCTATTTTATGTGTGCGTCAAAATTGAGGCAAGAAGTCAAAGCAAACAGCAGGTATCTGAAAAGAGGTTTAATTTCATCACTTTTACTCTACAATGCATTACAACAATATGTACATCGGTGCCATAACCGGCATAGTGGCGGCTTGGAAAGCTGTTACAAGACTGCCTTTTTCGGTCTTCGTGTGGACTCCTTTTATAGTTTGGCCTAAAATACCATAAATTGTTATAACTATTAAAGATATGAAAACAATTAGTTATGGCAAGATATAGCAGCTTTACATTCAAAATTAAGGTATTTATCAATTTATATCGATTGATATACTGGGTTGCTAATCTTAAATATGCGTAACTATAAAATACAACAATACGTTGTTTGTTTATACTAATATCTTGAAATGTTCCTACCATGTACAGAATAATAAAATAAAGTATTAGTTGTTTTGCTGTATACAAGAACACTGGAATATTTCATACAGGTTTAGTTAATCTATAATGCTGCCCATGACGGCAAGTTTATATTCGAAACATTTATTATATTTGTGTTTTTACGGCCAGTTCCTTCTCAAATATAAATAGAATATATCTCTAAGCATACTATTTCCTAAAGTTTTCCTAAAGTGCATATTAGCAGGTTTTAGTTTCATGGTCATGTGCTCTTGTTTAGTTTCCTATTTTATGATGAAATATTATTTGTTTGTTTTCCTAGCAATGTATGTATCTTCTCTTAATCATTACTTTATCTAGAAATCATGTTTCTTATATGACAAATTCTCCGAGATCACAAATTGCCATTTAACAGTTCAGGTTCTAATAAAATAATTTGTTTAATTTGTTATTTGGGTGGTGAAGCAGTAAACATTTAGCTCTGTAGCTTGCTTATTACATCTCAAGGGTGCGTTGCAGCGGGTTACATTCAGCCTCCTATCTCGACGGACTTTCGAGGTTAGCCGTAGAAGACCTTCGACTTTTTTTTTAACGGCTCCTGTTATTTTAAATAGCATCCAGGTCCCGGAAATTGCACATTGGAACACTCCAATAGCTGCAGCCACGTCTACCGTTTCGAACCTTCCTGTGGCTCTACAAGTCGCAGCGTCTGGTAAATCACGTTGTTGTTGCACTACACTACCTGCTCACTACACTAAGTGAACTCAACTGCCTGTGTAATTCGTATGATAGAGTAAACAAAAATAAACAATAACTCCCTCTGCAGACACTTTCTGTCATTGCCACTTTTCCGGTTGCCGTAATGTTGTTGGCTCCACTCCGTAAAACCGACAGTAAGACGTCGAACCCATTTCGTTTATTCTGCGTTGACAGTGCTTCAGAACCTAGATATCTCAACCGATACCCCAGTCGTATTCACCAGTGTAATTTCCTGAAACGTCCTTTAATACTGTGAAACTCCATGCCTTGGATTGATATTCGCCGGAATTCAGTTAGGAAGTCAGTCCGCAAAGTTGAGCAGCTACGTCGCATGAACATCATTATGCCTAAGCCTCTCGCTGAGGATATTATCGCTATTATCGTGCAATTACGCCAAAGTGCAGGGTTGCTGATCTCGGCACTTTACACGTTGTTCCAAAATGCCTCACAAGTTTCTGTGGGATTCAAGGCAACTGATATTGCTGGCTAATCGAGATGTAAAAGGCATATTGCGTAATTTTTTAGAAGCAGATATCCTCTAAAGCAACTAAAATCACTTAACAAGTACTAGTGTGCGGTCTACATTTTACACCAATTAGGTTCTTTGCGGAATATGCTGATGCAATAGCTCCAAACCTCGTTATTATAAGGAAGCACTCGCTCAGATTACATGCGTAATCAAAGACTCGAAATTTGCGTAGAAGAAAGGCAATTGGAGTAATCCGCAAAATTACAGATCCGTATCATTGATGTCGATTTGCAGCACGGGTTTAGAACGCATACTTTGTTCGAACATTATGAATTCCCTCGAGGAGAATGACCTATTGACCAGTAGACAACACAGATCCACAAATTATCATTATTGTGAAACATAGCTATCTGTTTACTTACACCAACGATTGGGGCTATCGGCAAAGAATATCAGATCTATTAAATATTTTTAGATAACCCAAATGATTTTGACACCGTCCCTCACAAGCGGATTGTAATCGAATGACGTGCTTATATTGTCTCAGTTGTGAGACTGGATTCGCGATTTCTTGTAAGAAAGAACACGCTTCGCAATAACTGACGAAAACTCATGATATTTACTGTTTCCCAAGGAAATGGTTTATGATCCCTACTGCTCCTTGTCTACATAAACTATTTAGGAGACTCTCAGAGCAGCCCTCTTATGCTCTCTGTTGATGATGTTCTCATTTACTGTCTAATTTAGTCACTAGAAGATTAAAACCAGCTGCAAAACGATTTTGATATCAGTATGATGAGAAAATTATCAATTGATCCTAAATAGTGAAAAATCTGAGGTCGTAAATAAGAGCACTAAATGAAATCCGTTAAATCATGAGTATAAAGTCCGCCTGATAAGCAAAACACTCTTTTATGGCTACCGAAACAGGTTTCGCTACCTCTATGCCATCACCAGAGTGTTTTCTTTTTTTTTTAATTAGGTTAAAGCTGTAAACATTAACATATTTTAAACATATATCTTAAAAAATTAGGCCTAAAATCATATGTGTTACTTAGGATTATTACCGTGGTTTTACATTGTGAGGTCAGATAGGAACATTTCTCTAACATCCAATATTATTAGCTTTAACATATGCAACCGAACAAATTTTATATTAACATCCTGTTTCAGCACCGTGGGGTTAATAAACTCCTAGCTTTCATAAGATCAGTGATATGTAAGCAAAAATGTGTTTTTCAGCCCCTGCCAAATAGATTATTCTGCAGTATTGGTGTGGTGTGGGAATAGTATCAGCCAGTCTTATCGACTTGCTCTCCAGTGCAGTCTACATGTCAGGAGCAAGTAACAGTGAAAGGACAAGACAGACAGAGAGAATGAGGAGAAGTTGGACAGATAGAGAGTGAGTAAAAGGAAATGAACAGAAAATTGAAATGTTTGTCAAGCTTAAGGGACTTAACTTTGGGGTCGTCAGTCCCTAAACTTACGAACTACTTATGATCTACCTTATACTAAAGACTGCACAAACCTCCATGCCCGATGGGGGATTCGAACCCCCGACGGGGAACGGCTTCGCGCATCGTAGCATAGCGCCTCAATGCGCTCGACCGCTCCGCCGCGGCGAAATGAACAGAGAGAATGAGATAGGAGAGTGAGAGGGTGTGAATAACGTGCCAGAGAGAGGAGATATACAAAAGAAGGGCAAAGAAGATATTGCTCTGAGCAATAATATTGTGAAAATCTTGTTATGCTTTCTTTACTGTCTCATAAATTTCACTTCAAATTTATTTTTCCCAATTGCTTTTACACTTGAGCTGCAAAATGTTTAACACCTTTCCTGCATCAAGCTTGACATGTTGAATGAATTGCTTCTAAAACTCCAGAAAAATGTCGTCATTGGACCATCCTGAACGAGATGTTCCTCCAATGGATCCGGGTCGTGCACCATGCAACAAATTCCTTAAAGTGGACTCTTGGAATAATTAGTATCGGTGGTATCGAGTTTCCAGCAACATTCACTGCAGCAGTCATTGTCACATTTGCGCCTCTTTCCCCTGATGTGACAGCTACAATTTGCTTGAACCCCTCTGGGGCTAGGATTTTGTTGGTAAAATGGACTGTTGACATCCCAGTCTCATCTAGGTTCCAAATGTCAGATGGCTGGAAAGGATAGCGTGATAATATTTCTTTATAGTTCTGGAGAACACGTTTCACAGTCTCACGATTGAAGGTGGTGGCTCGAGCAAGGCTAGTTCCTTCTGGTTTTATTAAAGACTGTTCACCTGTGTACCTCTTACGAAAATCTTTTAACCACTGAGTCACTATTTTCTTCCTGGTTACTCCTGCCTTACTTCTTGGCATTCTATTGTTGAGCCGGCCGCGGTGGCCGAGGGGACTAAGGCGCTCCAGTCACGGTCTGCACGGCCACTACGGTCGGGGGTTCGAATCCCCCCTCGGGCATGGATATTTGTGCCGTCCTAGTTCGTAAGTAGTTCATAAGTAGTTTGTAAGTTTAGGGACTGATGACCCCGTAGTTAAGTCCCATAGACTATACAAACATTTTTTCTATTGTTGAAAATAAAGTATTGTTATTGACTGAATATAAATTGATGTTGTACCTTTGATCGGTCAATGATACATCGAAATGAGTGGTCAAACGTACAACATACAGTAAGGTATTCACTTAGGACACATGTACATGTTATGTTTCAACTTTAAACTTTTTTTACAAACATCACTTACAATTGACAGTATTATAAATCAATAATGATTTATTTAAGATTGAAATAATTTACGTGACAAAATGACTTCGTAAAGTAAATGCATAGCATTTACTTTTCTGGATGTAAATGGATAACTTCGTACTTTAGAAATATGCTTCCAAACAACACCACAAAACCAAGTGGATATGCTGCTTCTGTGGCAAAATTGTGAACTATGTAGTTCCCCTCTTCATGGGCCCAGAACTCACAATGGTCAAAGGTAAAATGTGGTCTAAGGTACACAATCTTCCCATATTTCATGTAATGTTATGTTCCATTACACTGACACGTTCCGCAGCATTACGAAATTTCTTATTCATGATCTGTGGAACAAGTATCAATCTAACCTCCTCCTGTGCACGAGGCAGTCGTGTCGACTACTCTATAATCTCTGTTCAGATGCCGGCCTGGTGAAGGAATCGAGTTCTCCGAAAAGCCCCCCCCCCCTTCCCTCCCGCTAGCGCACAGTGTTCTAAAGTGGGGGATCGATGCCGCCTCGGTTACCGCGGGCAGCTCTTTGTGCCTGGCGCGGCTCTGCTTTAGGGGTCCCCGGCGCCGCACTTCCGCCCTTCATGAAAGTCAAGCCCGCTGGACGGCGGCTGGCGGCTCACCCCAGACTCCCTCCCCCGCCCCTTCACCCCCCATCCTCTCCCCCGCCGCCGCAGAGCGCCGGCCGAGTGGTCCGGAAACAACGGCGGGCGCCACCCAGCCGAGCAGAGCGGCCGTAGCGGGGCAGACTTCAGAACACGTCAGCCGTGCTGGCCCCACCCTCACTCTGCCCACCTGCGTCCACAGCGCCTCCAACACTCGCTGTGCGGTAGCAAACGTTACACCCTACCATTTTTCTTTCTTTATTGGTATTTTAAAGCCACCTGAGGTGGCAGGCTGGCAGCAGCTTCATTGCTGCTCTTCAGCCGAGCGTATTGACAAACTCGAGTAGGCGATAAAAACAGAGAAAGGTGATAAAATTTGATGAATTTAACTCTTTGCTGCCCAAACTATCAAATACTCGAGCATATAACTTCACATTTGGTTATTTTGCTATATTTTAATATTATTGAGATTGTCCTCATTACAGAGGTTTACCTGCAACATACTAATACGGCCAGAAATGAATACACCTGGTACATAAGATTTTACACTAATTATTCTCCACGTGTGTCTATCTTGTGTGTCCTCTTCTTCTGCGCCCAGTCTGTTCATTGTGAGCTGTACATGTTTGATCCAGGTGGTCACAGGTCGTCCTCTTCTTCTTCTCCCCTCAGGTTGCCACTCCAGTACCAGCTTCAGTATTCTGGTGTCCTCCATTCTTCTTACATGCCCGTACCACCGTAATTTCTTTCTATCCATCACCTCATCTATTCTTTCTATTATTTCTATCCTCTTTATTACTTCGGTGTTTCTTCTTTTTTCTTTCCTGGAAATTCTGGCCGATCTTCTCCAGAAATCCATCTCTAAAGCTTGTAGTTTCTTAGTGTGTTTCTGGTTTATGGTCCAGGTTTCCGCTCCGTACAGAACTGCACTCTCAAATATAGATTTATATATGATTTTTTTTGTTCTGTTAATTACGTTTCTGCTCCATAGTACTGAGTTGAGCATTCTAATGACCTCCTTCCACTGCTAAGTCTTTTATTAATCTCTGAGTCGGATTTTCCCTCAGTTTCTAAAATGGACCCCAAATAACAGAAAGTGTTAACTTTTTTTATTTTCTTTCCGTCTATGCGTAGTTCATGTGGATCATTAGTCAAGTATTCTGTTTTTTGATAATTAATCTTCAGACCCCAATTTTTATGCTATTGCTAGTTGATTATACATGTAGTTTGCATCTTCCCCGTCTTGTGCTATGACAACTTGATCGTCAGCAAATAATAAATGATGTAGATAAATTCCATCTCTTATTTCTAGTCCCATACCATTACATTTCTGTGACCACGTTCTCAGACAAATATCTATATAGATTTTGAATAATGTTGGTGACATGGGACAGCCTTGCAACAGACCTTTGCTTGTTCTAAATTTCTGTGAAAGTGTATTACCAATTTTCACTTGGCAAATATTATCTTTGTACATCTGTTCTATTATTTTAATTAAAGAAGTATTTATGTTTACCATATGTAGTGCTCTCCAGAGTAGTTTCCTTGGAACTACCAGAGTGAATAAAAACACATTAGTGTATTCAAACATTCTTGTATTCCTTATTTGACGCAAAAATATAAAATTAAAAAAAAATGGGGCTTCAAAGTTCAAGAGAATATAATGTAAGTTGCAGATATTATGAAATGTTTATCTCTGTTAACAAAAGGATTTACCAGCAAGAAACAGACAGTAAAATTTCTTTATTGAAATGCCGTTTTAGATATTGATATGAAGGGGGAAAAAAGCAAACAGTAGTTATCCCTGAACCGTATTCAAATTTAGTAATTCGTAAAAATAGAAAACTACAAGTATTTATTACTGTCACCTAGCAACAAAGAAACCTACAAAAATAAAATGCACAAAATGCCTTTGACACACTGTCAGTACTAAAAACTTGTAGGCACAGTTTTGAACAATGTATAAATAAAAAGAGCTCTAGTCATTGAATAATATCAGTTTCCATTAGCTAAAACAGTAGAAAACAAAATTACCAACGTGAAAACACGCAACAGCGTCTTTTTGTGTCAACAAAACTCGCCTGACCAAATCGTGCACACAGACGTAAAACAGTTCGTTGTTTACTGCTGTCTGTGAGCAGTGATACTGAAAAATATCGGCCAGGGAGTGTTTCATACGATACAACGAAGGAACCCTGACGTCCCATCAGCAATACGCGTCAGATATAATTTTCCGCTTTCTTTTATGATGCTGTAAATGGGCTGGGACTTTTAAGTCCCGTCGGGCAGGAAAGGGTTAAACAATACAATGGAGATTAAAATGAAGAGAACAGACATAAAGCAAAGAAGCTTAAGTAAAACATATTCAGAATTAAGGGTGGTAAAAAAATAAAAAAATAGGGCAGTTAAAATCACATTGGTGGAGCACACTACACGATGATGAAGACACTGCTTAAAACACATGGCAGCACTAATATTCTGCCTGACTGGTGGCTGCTTAAGTATTAAAATACCACTTGGGCACGAAGCACAAACATTGGCACAACACGAAACGGCGCACTGTTAAAATATGTCGAAACGGGGCCCCCACAGTGAGAAAAGGGGAGGAAGGGGAAGTGCGGTGGGAGAAGGATGGGAGGAGAGTGGGAAAGGGAGGAGAGGGGAATGCGCCAGGACTCATCGCTGGGAGAGGAGAGCCAAGCGAGCGAGTGGACAGGTATTGGGGGGGGGGGGGGAGGAAGGAGGGAGAAGTACAAATATGGGGATGGACTAAAGTTAAAAGGAGGGGTAGATGTCGGGGTGGAGGGCGTCATCTGGGAGAGGGAGCTGATAGAAGTTACACTCGGAGAGGAGATGGAGAGTGTGGACGTGAAGGGAGGGTGGGATAATAAGGTATTGATGTGGCAGAGGATGCAGAAAATGGTGGGAGACAACTGGGTGGCGAAATTTTATATTACGGGGCACATAGTGGAGGCGGAGGTGTTTGAGGGACTTCAGAAGGTGAGGAAAGGAAATCAAGTAGTAGAGGATCTGCGTGGGAGATGAGAGCCGGATATGGTAAGCGAGGCGGAGGATGCATCCTGCCAAAATCACATAGCCTTAAATCCTGCAAAAATCATCTGCTTAGTGACCGCCCGCCGGACTCTAGCTCCGCATATCAGTGGCAATGCGCTCAACCCAGTGCCATCCAGGTGGCACTGGTTCAACCAAACCACAAGGAACTCAGAACGTCGAAGTTACAGAAAAACAACAGTTCGTAATGAACAGTTTAAGTTTTTATGAATAATATGTTTACAGATACTGTGTATTAGAGAAATAGAGTAATCTATAATCTAAAGAAGACTACCTCGTGGTATTTACACGAGTAAGATACAACTACTGTTTTCTGTTACCGATGAAAACCGTTTTCTATAGTTCTATTTCTTGAAGACAACTCGTTATCTGAACTCTTCTCTGATGTCTTTTCCATCACTGACAATCCTAACTTTGATTATTCCTTGTTCCCAGGTGTCCATGAAAAAACCGATGTCTCCATCCCACCCCTAGCTCCCGGCTTCCAATACCTGGACCACATCCTTCCAGCAGACCTAAACAGCCCAATCACTGCACGTGATATACAGTCGATACTACGCAACACGGCTCCCTGACACGATCGCATCAAATACCGCCACCTCAACGAATGTCCCTCCCTTTCCTCACCACTCTTCTTTCGCTCTATACCACCAACCTCCACACTGGCGGCTCCCCCCACCTGTGGAAGATCTCCCAAGTCCTCATGTTCCTAAAACCCAAGAAACCCCCTTTTGATCCCTCCTCCTACCGTCCCATTTGCCTCCCCCTAGTGTTCAGCAAGGTCTTCGAATCCATCCTGTCCTGTCGCATCCATCACCACCTCCACCTCCACCTTCCTGACACCCAATGTGGCTTTCGTCCTTCCTTCTCCACTGAAGACCAACTCCTTCGCCTTACGCTCTTTTCCCTCCAGTTGAATTCCCGTCTTGCCGCCATATTTGTGTTCTTAGACCTTGAACAGGCCTACGACCGGGTCTGGCACTCTGGCCTGCTCTTCAAACTCCAAACCTATGCTCTTCCCTTCAACATCGTCCAGGTGATTGCCTCCTCCCTCTCCAATCGCCCCACCTATGTTACCGTCCACAACATCGACTCCCATCTTTTCTATCCCTCTTCTGGTGTGTTCCAAGGCTCTGTCCTGTCTCCCCTCCTGTATCTTCTGTATTCCTCTGATATGCCTTCTGTCCCCGAGATTTCTATCTCACCCTCCATCACTGTCCCATCCGTCTCATCCCTACCCTGAGTTACCTGGGCCTTACCATTGATCGCACACTCTCTTCGACTCCCAACCTAGGCACTGTCTAAGAAAATGCCCACTCCCACCTCCACCTCCTCAAACTCCTTGTTGGCCTAACATGGGGTCTGAAACCTTCTACCATCCTCTGTTGTTGTTATGGTCTTCAGTCCGGAGACTGGTTTGATGCAGCTCTCCAACCTACTCTATCCTGAGCAAGCCTTTTCATCTCCTCATAAGAACGGCAACCCACATCCACTTGAATCTGCTTACTATACGCGTCTCTTGGTCTCCCTCTGCGATTTTTACCCCACACACTTCCCTCCCATGCTAAATTTACGATTCCCCGATGTCTAAGAATGTGTCCTACCAAGCGATCCCTTCTTTTAGCCAGGATATGCCAAAAATTCCTTTTCTCACCAATTCTGTTCAGTACTTCTTCATTGGTTATGCGATCTACCCACCTAATCTTCCACATTCTTCTGTAACACCACATTTCAAAAGCCTCTATTCTCTTCCTGTCTGCACTGCTTATCGTCCATGTTTCACTCCCGTACAAGGCAACACTCCACACAAATGCCTTCAGAAAAGACTTCCTTACACTTAAATTAATATTCGATGATAGCACATTTCTCTTTTCCAAAAATGCTTTTCTTCCCATTGTCATTCTGCATTTTATATCCTCTGTACTGCGACCATCACATGTTATTTTACTACCCAAGTAACAAAACTCATCTACCACCTTCATTGTTTCGTTACCTAATCTAATTCCTTCAGCATCGCCTGATTTTCTAAGACCGCATTCCATTATTTTTGTTTTGCTCTTGTTAATGTTCATTTTATATGCTCTCTTCAACACACTGTCCATTCCATTCAACTGCTCTTCCAGGTCCTTTGCTGTCTCTGACAGAATTACAATGTCATCAGCAAAACGCAATGTTTTTATTTCTTCCCCCTGTACTTTAATCCCTATCCCAAATTTTTCCTTGCTTTCCTTCACCGCCTGCTAGATGTACAAATTGAATAACATCGGAGAAAAGCTACAACCCTGTCTTACTCCCTTCCCAACTGATGCTTCCCTTTCATGCCCTTCGAGTCTACTAACTGCGGTCTGGCTTTCGTACAAGTTATAAATAACTCTCCTTTCCCTATATTTTACCCCTGCTGACTTCAGAATTTGAAAGAGTGTATTCCAGTCAACATTGTCAAATGCTTTCTCCAAATCTACAAAAGCTATAAATGTAGGTTTGCCTTTCCTTAATCTATCTTCTAAGATAAGACGTAAAGTGAGTATTGCCTCCCGTGTTCCTATGTTACTCCTGAATCCAAACTGATCTTCCCCGATGTCAGCTTCTACCAGCTTTTCTATTCTCCTGTAGATAATTCTTGTTAAAATTTTGCTACCATGACTTATCAAACTTATGGTTCTGTAATTTTCACACCTGTCTGCACCTGATTTCTTTGGAATGGGGATTATTACATTTTTCTTAAAGTCTGGGGGGATTTCGTCTGTCTCATAAATCCTACACACCAGTTCAAATAGTCTTGTCATGGCTGGCTCTCCCAGAAACTTTAGTAGCTCTGAGGGTATGTCATCTACTCCTGGGGCCTTGTTCCGACCTAGGTCTTTCAGAGCTCTGTCAAATTCATCTCTCAGTATAATATTTCCTATTTCATCTTGCTCTACTTCCTCTTCCCTTCCTACAACATCGTCTCTCAGTTCATTACCTTTGTAGAGCTGCTCTATGTACTCTTTCCACCTTTCAGCCTTTCCTTCTTTGCTGAGAACTGGTTTCCCATCTGAGTTATTGATATCTGTAGAATTGCTTTTCTTGTCCCCAAATGTCTCTCTGATTTTCCTGTAGGCGGTATCTACTTTTCCCCTTCTTATATATTCTTCTACAGATTTGCATTTGGCTTCTAGCCACTCCTGCTTAGCCATTTTGCATTTCCTGTCAATCTCATTTTTTAATCGTCTGTACTCCATTTTGCCTGTTTCAATTACTGCATTTTTATATTTTCTCCTTTCATCAATTAAATCTAGTATTTCCTGTGATATCCAAGGATTTTTTGTAGGTGTGGCCTTTCTACCTATTTTGTCCTCTGCTGCCTTCACTATTTCTTCTCTCAATGCTACCCATTCTACATCTACATCTACATGGGATACTCTGCAAATCACATTTAAGTGCCTGGCACTTCTACTGGTTTATTTCCCCCTGTTTCTGTCAATTGTTGCCTAAATCTCCCTCTGAAATTCTCCAGAACTTCACTTTCCTTCAATTAATCTAAGTCCCATCTCCTTACTTTCCTACCTTTCTGCAGTTTTTTCAGTTTCAGCCTACAGTTCATGACTAACAAGTTATGGTCAGAGTCTATATCTGCCCCTGGGTACGTCTTGCAGTTTATAACCTGGTTCCGGAAACTATGTCTTACCATTATAAAATCTATCTGATACCTTCCGGTGTCTCCTGGTCTCTTCCATGTATACAACCATCTTTTGTGATTCTTAAACCAGGTGTTTGTTACGATTAAATCATGTTCCGTGCAAAATTCTACCACGCGACTTCCTCTTTCATTCCTCCTGCCCAGTCCATATTCACCTACTATTTTTCCTTCTCTTCCTTTTCCTACTACCGAATTCCAGTCTCCCATCACAATTAAGTTTTTCTCTCCCTTAACTGTCTGAATAATTTCCTTTAGCTCCTCATACATTTCTTCGGTCTCCCCATCATCGTCAGAGCTAGTTGGCATATAAACCTGTACTACTGTTGTCGGTGTTGGCTTCATATCTATCTTGACAATGATAATGCGATCACTGTGCTGCTCATAGTAGTTTACCCGCATTCCTATTTTCTTATTCATTATCAGTCCTACTCCTGTGATACCCCCAACTGATTTTGTATTTATAATCCTGTACTCACCTGACCAGAAATCCTGTTCATCCTGCCACCGAACCTCACTAATCCCCACTATATCTAACTTCAACCTATCCATTTCCCTTTTTAAATTTTCTAATTTTCCTACCCGATTAAGGGATCTAACATTCCACGCTCCGATCCGTAGAATGGCAGTATTGTCTTTCCTGATGACATCCTCCTGAGTAGTCCCCGCCCGGAGATTCGAATGGGGGACTATTTTACCTCCGGAATATTTTACCCGAGAGGATGCCATCATCATATGTTCATACAGTAGAGCTGCATGTTCTCGGGAAAAGAAACGGCTGTAGTTTCCCCTTGCTTTCAGCCGTTCGCAGTAGCTGTGTGGCAAAGCCACATTAGCTGATGTTACAAGGCCAGCTCAGTCAGTCATCCAGACTGTTGCCCCTGTAACTACTGAAAAGGCTGCTGCCCCTCTTCAGGAACCACACGTTTGTCTGTCCTCTCCACAGATACCCCTCCGCTGTGGTTGCACCTACGGTACGGCTATCTGCATCGTTGAGGCACGCAAGCCACCCCACCTCGGCAATGTCTGTGGTTCTATACCTACAAATCCCTCATCTGTCCTGTCCTATGTGTCGCCCATCCAGCCTGGATCAACGCTACCCCATCCTTCTACAAATCTCTGGTGATACTGGAGTGCCATGCCCTCCGCCTCGCCTTCTGTATCCCCCTTTATCCCCCCTCCTCCACGCGGATCCTCTACGATCTCATTCCTTTCCTCCAACTCATTCTCTTTATTGAACATTTCTGTCTCCCTTACGTATCCCGCAAATCAGACCCGCCTAATCCTCTAGTCCATCCCCTCCTCTCTGCACCTGGCCCATTGCCGCGCCTCCACCACTGTATCCGCTCTGCTTTCCACTTGTCCACACTACAGATCCTTTCCCGTGGCAACTTCCGTACCCTCCCCCTGTCGGATGATGCCCTCCGACCTGACATCTACCCTTCATACCAGCTGTGATCCTTCCTCTTGCTCCCTCTCACCCTTCTCTCCCTGAGCGCCCCGACTATCCCTCCCTTCCTGCCCTTTCTCCCCTCCTCATTCCACCTAGCTGTCCCTCCAGATCCTCCTCTTACCACCCTCCCCTACCCTTCTTCCCCGAGGCTTCCTGGGACATCATCCCCCCCGTCCCTTCCCCACTGGCCCTGTGGCTCCTCCCCACCCTCTGCCTCTCCACTCATCTCCTTCCCCGCCCCCCACGTCACATCTTTAATACTGCATGTGCTCCGCCATATGTAAACCTTCTGATGTGCTTCTGTGGGAGTGCTTCGCAAGTGTGGTGTCTTTTAGTTACGTCGTTTTATTTTAACGTCAGTTTTAAATTGTGTGTTTCTCCGTATGTGTGATGTGTTTCTCATTTTAATTAAACAATAGCGGACGTTCAACCCATAGCCGCCGCCCTGTGATCATTTTAATTGTGTGTGTGCCACATTACCTCGAACAGCTGTTTTACTCTCCACCATCAGCGTATCAAAACTTTTATGACGCCACTGTTTCGCTCCGTCCATTTAACATCTCCGTTTTATGTATGTTTTATCTCCAAACTGTTATCTCCTTTACGTTTTATGTTTCTACTGTGTGAAATTTTTTATTTCTGTAGGCTGCAGAGCGCCTATGAGCGCTGACAGCCCACCCCTAGTTAGGGGAATTGAAATTACAATAAAGAAAAAAAAATTATCTGAACTCTACCGTCCTACTCCCTCCCACGCTTGGCTTCCCCCTCCTGCCCCATTCCTTGGAGTCCTTGTGCCTTCCTCCCCCATCCCTCCCTTCCCTTTCCTACCCTTCCTTTCCCTTCCCTTCCTTCCTTTCCCTTCCCTACCCTTCCTTTCCCTTCCCTTCCATTCTCTACGCGCCTCCCCACCCTTCCTCATCCCCTGCGGGGTACCTGTGCCCTCCAATTTTAACAGTGCACCATTAGTGTTTCGCCAGTGTCTGCGTTTAGTGTTGAAAGTGCCTTTAAAAACGTAAGCGACCACCGCATAGGCAGAATCTTCGTGATGTCGTGAGTATTTAAGCAGTGCATTCGTCGTCGTCCTGTGTGCTCCGCCATTGTGTTTTTAACCTCCCTGGATTTTAAACTTCTACACATATGTCATTTTAACCATCGCGGCTATTTTAATTCTGAATATGTGTCTTAAAATTCTTCGTTATATGTATCAGTCTCCATGTATTAATCTCCCATCAAACTATTTCATTCTGCATTTTTTCACCATTCAATGTTTTGTATCAACTTGTCCAACTTTTCTTACTAGTACAAACCAGGCAATCGTAATAGCTACAAAGCTGTTAGGAATCAGAGTATTGAGGAAATCAGAGCGCCATTCAAAATGTTATTTGCCAATAAAGAAAATTTATTTTGTTGACATTAATGTGCCGAACGATATTTCGTCAGTGCAGATCAGAAATGTGCTCCAGCAACCTAAATTATGTTCTAAAATTTAATTTTGTGTCTTGTGCAATAACAGAATAAGTACAAATTGGAAAAGTGAAGGAATAACAAAACGTGTTCAACTTCATTTTTATTTTATTTAAAAAAAACTGTAAAAACGATTCACACTTGTCTTAAGTATTCTATTTTCAATAAACAATCGACAGAGCATTGCGATTTCAGGAGGTAATCGCCCGTTCTGAAGCAAGCAGGAGTAAAATATAGGGATCGTAAGGTTATTTACAACTTATACAAAAACCAGACAGCGGTTGTCAGAGTTGAAGGGCATGAAAGGGATGCAGTGGTTGGAAAGGAAGTAAGACAGGGTTGTAGTCTTTCTCCATTGTTCTTCAATTTGTACATTGAGCAAGCTATAAAGGAAAGCAAGGAGAAATTTGGAGAAGGAATTAAAGTTCAGGGCGAAGAATTAAAAACATTGCGTTTTGCCGACGACATAGTAATTCTGTCAGATACAGCAAAGGACCTGGAAGAGCAGTTGAACGGAATGGACAGTGTGCTGAAAGGTGCATACAAGATGAACATTAACAAGAGCAAAACTAGGGTAATGGAGTGCAGTGTAAGAAAATCAGGTGATGCTGAAGGAGTTAGATTGGGAAACGAAGCAATAAACGAGGTAGATGAGTTTTGTTACTTGGGCAGTAAAATAACAAATGATGGTCGCAGTGCAGAGGATATAAAATGCAGAATGGCAATGGGTGGAAAAGCGTTCTTGAAAAAGAGAAATTTGTTAACATCTAATATTGATTTAAGCATAAGGAAGTCCTTTCTGAAGGCATTTGTGTGGAGTGTTGCCTAGTATGGGAGTGAGACATGGACGATAAACAGTGCGGACAGGAAGAGGATTGAGGCTTTTGAAATATGGTGCTACAGAAGAATGCTGAAGATTAGGTGGGTGGATCGCGTAACTAATGAGGAGGTACTGAACAGAATTGGGGAGAAAAGAAATTTCTGGCATACCTTGACTAAAAGAAGGGATAGATTGGTTGGACACATTCTTAGACATCAAGGAATTGTGAATTTAGCATTGGAGGGAAGTGTGTGGGGAAAAAATCGCAGAGGAAAACCAAGAGATGGATACAGTAAGCAGATTCAGACAGATGTAGGTTGCCGTTCTTATGTGGAGATGAAGAGACTTGCTCAGGATAGGGTATTGTGGAGAGCTGCATCAAACCAGTCTCCGGACTGAAGACCACAACACAACACACTAGCCTTTCGGGCATGAAGAATTAAGGGAATGTTTTTACGATGGTAATATTGTTGACGAATATCTAATTGTCATAATTAGCTGAGTATGAGTTTGGTAACAACGTTGAATCAATGTAAGGTTCCTAACCTCGTCATCGGTCTCATTCTGCAGGAAGAATGATATATATATATATATATATATATATATATATATATATTCCTATTATTATTATTATTATTATTATTTTGTAAGCAGTATGAAACAAACTCCAAATCATAATGAATATTTTTACTGTGTAGTGGCAGCTTTGTGGGCGATCCGGTAAGGCTGAAGCGTTTCTGGTTCTGGCTAAATAGTGATACTGAACCGTTCGACTGCGTTAAATAAGTAATTTACAAAAAAGTAGTTAAATAACCCAGGTAACTCTTGAAGAACATACGTCATACAAAAATAAGATCAATTCAAATGTTGGTCAACTTCCATATTATGTAATTATTCGATAAGTTCCTGCCAGGCAATGTTCTTGATTTCGTTTTTATCATACGTGGCAGGGGGTAGTTTCATTGACTCGACATCGAGACATCGCTGTATAAAGTTGGCCATGAGAGATGCATTCTCGTCGACGAAAGTAGAGTCCAACTCGATCGACGGTTTGTCCCTGAGACTTATTAATGGTCATGGCAAAAGCTAATTTGACGGGAAATTTAAGCCGCGAAAAACGAATCCCCGGCTATGATAATGTTCCATCATATTCAAATTTCCATCGAAGGAGAAAAATTTCGTCACATTTCTTTGATCAAGAATAGGTGAGCACTTTACATTGGACGTATTTGTTACAAAGTCAGTAACTTGCATTCGAGTTCCATTGCAAAGTTCGGTAAAAACAGATCTTTTTAATGATCATTACAATTGCACCTTTTTTGAGCTTCAAAAAATGTGGCGGCATTCCAGTTCTTTCAATAAAATGCATATTTTCAGCGCTGTAATCCACAAAACTTACTTCCATGAGATCAATTTCTCTATCGGCCAAAGAGTATATATACTTTGATAGTCCTGTGCTAGCTAAATTAGATATAAGTCTTGTGTTCATATTTTGAACTGGTATATTTGTGGGACAAAAGATTGCACTTCCACAAAATTATTTAGTTAGTAACCATTGGGGCTCGTGGAAAAAGTTCACCAATTCTGTTTCATTTTTAACAACATTTTCTGCTTCAACCTGTATAAAACAATTACCAATATAGTTTCGATAAGGTTTATCTCCAGTGCCGATAAGTTTCAAGTCATTTATGAGTTCAATTTCATCGTTGTTGACTCTCATATTTTCATGAAGATGAAGTTGGATTGATTGTTGAAATGTTTCCCAGTTTTTGAATGATGCATCAATGATTAGAGCTTCATTCGATTTTGGTACGACTGGAGTCAACTATTACCAATCACCTCCAATTAAAAGGATAGTACCACCAAAAAGTTTGTTGATGTCTTTGAGAAAACGCATTGTTCTATCGATGTACTTCAGAACACTGGATTGATCAAGCTATAAATGTGTAGTAACTAATTTTTCTTTCTAGTAACGTAAATCAACAGTGAAAGACCGTTTCGCTGCGCCAGTGAGGATTGCTAACACAGTGCTGCTGGTGGCCGGCATGTCAACACTTTCGACAATCGTGCGGAAGAAACGCGAGAAAAATTAGCTGACTGGTTTAAAGTACGTGATAATATGTGGCATTAAAGCTGTCAAATGATAAATAAAATTCATAATGATAACAATCAGCTGTTTCTTTATTAGCTGAAAGCAACCGGTTTCCTTCACTCGATCATTCTCAAGCCCATGTAAGCATAAACACCCTGTGAATTTTGTACTTATGAGTGATGTACCTTCCCGGTAATCTATTGTTTAAAATGTCACCTGTAAGGTTTGTCAACGGTCAAGTATATTTTTTAATTCATATGTTGATGTTATAGTCGGATTGGCTTATTTTGATTAGAACCAAAGATATCGTAAAACAAACATATTGAAATGTTCACAGCAAGACAGTTCCATAAGAAATGTACATAAGGAAATCGCTTTGGTGTCTAATTTAAGGAAGGCGTGAGTTACAGGTTTTTAACTGAATTTAAATTTACCCACTAAAAGGAGTTATGGACATTCTACGAATTTTATAGAAGTTCCATGCCAGTGGAATTTTTTGAACAGGTAAAAGTTTGGCGAACTCTACCTGCCGTTTCCGATTTTTCCCCACGAATACCCCATCCGATAGAGGAGAGAATTCTCTATAGTATATTTAAAAATTGAAAAAAAACATCGGTTCGATTTTTTCTTAAAAATCGGAATGTGCCAAAAATGACACTTTTTTGTTTTCCTGCGTTTGTTTTTGGATATGGATATATCCAAAAACACACTTCAGATTCCGATTCCTGGGGTTCGGATTGCGCTAATGACGCTGTAAAATTATTCAAAATCGCATTTTCATTTTTTGGGAAAATATTTCGATTTTGAAATTACTCCTCGAAACGTGCCGATTTCACATTTTTCGTATTTTCCCTGTGTTCCCAGCGGTCACTTTATCTGGAATCGAAAACCGCAAGTAAATTGGTCCACCCGTTGCTGAGATCCACTATAACCACACAAATTTTTCCTAATATATAACAAATAATAATAAAAAATTGAAATGTATTGTAGATTAAAATAACGGAATTCCATGTTGATCATCAACTCTCAGTCGAATAGGACAAATAAAGTTTTATTATAACTACGTGAACAATGAACGTTTTACATAAGGTATCTGCATGGTGCAATAATGGCAGTTGACATTTAATTATGAGAAGTGTGAAGTCATCCGTATGACCACTACAAGAAGCCAGTTGAACCTCATTTACGCGATAAGCCAGTCAAAACTACAGGCCGTACATTCAACTAAATACCTAGAAGTAACAATTATAAACAACTTAAATTAGAAAGAACATATAGAAAATATTGAACAGAAAGCGAACCAAAGACTACGTTTTGTTGGCAGTACACTTAGAAGATCCAACAGTTCTGCTAAAGAAACTGCCTACACTACACTTGTGCGTCTTATTTTGAAGTATTGTTGAGCCTTGTGGGATCCCCACCAAGTGGAACTGACAGACAATTTAGTAAAATTGCATAGAAGGGCAGCTCGTTTTGTATTATCGCGATATATAGGGGAGAGAGTGTCACGGGAATGATGCACGAGTGGGCGTGGAAATAATTAAAACAAAGGCGTTACTCGTTGCGACGAGATCTACTTGCGAAACTTTCTCTTCCGAATGCGAACATATTTTATTAGTACCCACCTACGTAGGAAGATTATCGCGTGCTATTAGAGCACGGAACTGTAGAGAAACACCATAAAAGCGGTTAGTTACCAGGCGATATCCTGATGCAGTAAGTAATTTTCAGAAATTCAGTTGTTTACAAACTGACTAAACTATGGGAATTTGCTCAGTGAGCATAATTCATTCTGGGCTTTGCCTGCTGTGCGAAACCTCGTTTTGCAACATATAATTTTCTGTCAGAATTCATGTAATAATAGTATGTGTTGCATTCAGAAAAATGGACTAAAATTATCCTGTGATGAACAATACTATGTTTTTATTGGTTCTTTTACAAGAAAGTTTTATCAACAGAAGGGAATTAAATTCGATGTTCAAAAATGTTCAAATGTTTGTAAATCTATCGGACCAAACTGCGTGGTCATCAGTCCGTAGCTTACAAACTACTTAAACCTAGGTAAACTAACCTAAGGACAACACACACACCCATGCCCCAGGAAGGACTCTAACCTCCGACGGCGAGCAACCGAACGCTTCGCAGCGAGGCGTCTTAGACCGCTCGGCTACTCCACCGCAGCAATTAAATTCGTAGTCTTTGAAATTAGAAACATCTTAGTGTTATGATTCGGGGAAGAGGTGGGGGGTCGTAAAAATACTTTTCGTTACAACGGGGTCGCGTATTAAAAAAGGTTGGGAAACACTAACGAAAGGAACAGAAACGTATCGAAACCTTTAAGAGAAAAGGAAATGCACAGCAGTGGTACGAGGTTGAAAGACACGCTTTTTTGCTAATATTTTTTATCATGTTACTGGGAGTCAGCTAGCGAATTATTTCCGCATCGTGCACCTTAGAGGTTGGTGAATAATTTTCACAGGAAATAAAGACCTGGGGGTACTGTGTTTGGGCTGTAGAGGCGGCTCCGGGAAGGTACCTCATTTAGTTTTCACAGAAATCTCTGGCTCTGTAATAATTCAGGTTCTCGCAACTGTGCTGGGGACAGTTAGCGAGGTAACAACGGGGCCGGACGGCCGGTGTGTGGGGTTGCAGTCTGTGGGGCAGAGGAAGCGCGCCTTACCTGCTCATGGAGGAGTATTGTCTACTCGGGGAGTCTCCAGTCCCTCCTGGAAAAGCCGACGCTGACAGAGGTGTTTGGCGCCGAGGCAAGCTGTGGGCAGACCCGAGATATTGTGCGTGTGCAACTTTATACAGCTCTCTGGCAATTTGGTGAATATTTTCTACGCCAAACTTCCAAAAAAAAATTATAGGAAGACGTCCTGGTGTCTGAAACGCAGCGTCGCTCTGGCGTGCTGCTAAGTGTTATTGGTGTAGGTGTCTGAAGTGGTTAGGCGATAACAGAGGCGTACGTGACTGCCCTTGCGTTTTGGGGCATTTGCCTTGCGTGGAAAAGTTGCAACTTTTGGCAGGTCCTCGCGAAAACGCGGAAGTGACGGTGATAGGATAGCCCAGGACCTGAGGACACATTTAGCCATGCGGGGGCACCATGTGATTGACCGGAGCCTGCTTGCTTCGCGAGGATTGGCGTGTTTAGTTTCGCGTAAACACCTTGCCACATCCCCATACTGTTTTAAATGTTGACGAACATGAATATTATTCTTTACAATGTTTTATGACAGCATGGGTATTTTTCCATTACAGAGTTTTATGATTGACTTAAAATATGTTTACTGACCATACATTATTACGCTTTACAGCACCTATTACCCATACTCTCCCACCACAATAGTACACTCCCTATAATATTATTATGGTTTCCATCTTCTTCCTTCCCCCCCCCCCCCTTCCTTCTTTGCCACCCCCACAACCTATATACCTTTTTACTTTCACGAAGACAAATATTTTTATTTATTTTTTGTGTTTGAACGTTTGACAGTTTTTTTATCACAGTTTTTATATACTTGCCTTCCTAATCTATGCTTAATAGAATTCCCAGTACCTGTATGATTATCACAGGTGACTACATTTCAGTGGAAATTCGATATGGTGTAATGCTTAACTATACTTTGATAATAAAACAAGCAACGTACCCTACACTATGACCATTCTGTATTAACCTTACCCATGCTAATTGTTACGTATATACTACATTATTCTGCAACTGCCAGATATTTTACAACCGTCCCTATGCGGACAAGATAGTTACTTTCATATTCACCATACAGTTAATTAATTAATGCCTTAGAAAAAAATTACCCACATCTTGAACAATATTAATATTTCAAAGTTATTTCATTATAATTAACTGGAATCATGTTTGTAACTTTAAAAAATTCCATATTTTTTTATTTCATACATTTACATTGTTGTTGACTATTGTTATTGTCATATACAGGCTCTGAAGATGGGGTTATTAGAATCTCGAAAGATGTAATTGATTAAAATTTTTTAAAAAATAACGGCGCTTTCATTTGCCACATCAGACAGGTTTATATTAGTATCAAGCCAATTCTGGCACCTGTTGTCAGGTGTGTGAAACTGTCAGAACGACATGTTCAGGTCCAATATTATCCCATTCTCAAGTCCTAAAAATTAAAATGAATCAGTCATTAGACATCGCCCACCTTAAAATATATGCAGCATCGGTGCATTGTTAGGTTTGGGAGAACTAACGTGGGAGTCGGTAGCTTGCTCCTCATTGAGTAAGATACACTGGGTGTTCTGCTCTGGTGAGAGTAGGACGGACTTAGCATTCTGGTTTCCGTCCTGGAAGTGGAGTTACTTAGAGTTCTGCTCCCGAACGAGTGACTTGTTCTACAGAGAGTGAGAGTAATTCTACGAGTTGCTGGAATCTCCTGGTTTCGTCAGCATTATACTGATACCGTTGCGTGGGTCTTGAGGCGGCCTCCACAGCTGCACAGCACTGCACTCAGGTTACGGTAACGTGCTACCAGATCACGCTCTGGTACCGCAGGGGAGCATTGAGTTTTCAGTGATAGGGCCTACGTTTTGTCGTGAGATTAACCTCCGCGATTTTGCGAAGCTGCTTTTGATCGTTTGTTGATTTAATTGTATCTATCCGCAGTTTAACCTGACTTGCCAGTCATTTACGTAGGATCTATATTTATCTTCTAAAACCTTAATTAGCTGTTTACTTTAAAATTTTGTTATAAAATTACTTTATGCCTATTTTACCAATAAATTGGTAATTTGACCTCTGAATTATTGTTGCCATCATAATTGTAGATCATTATCTCCTTATTTTGGAAGGGTTTTTGATATTAACTTGTTGCATTGAGGGGCAATTGCGTTAATAGCTTAGGAGGAATTGTTAATCTTATCCTTTATGTAAGTCCACTCTGAATATTTCCTCGTGCAAAACCTGTTCACCCACTCCAAAATTCCTGGCATAACCTACCTCGCGATCCTTCACTCCATCCTTTCCACCCACACCAGAACTTCATTGCCTCCCGCACCTTACACATTTTCAGGACGTTGCATCGAAATGTTGTGGAGCAGAGCAGGAGCTACAAGCTCCTCGTGTCACTGTTCATCTGAAGAAATCGCAGTTCCTGCTCTGCTCCACAGCATTTCAATGCAACGTCCTGAAAATGGCGCAACAATGGGGCGAAACTAGTCGAAAATAAAAAAAATTAATTTTGCGCTCTAGACTGTTTGTATATTTAAAAAAATATCATACGGATGTTGTTTTCCCTAAAGCAGTGTCTTTCAATCAATCATACCATCAAGCCGGGTGATACACGAGTATGGCGATGACTAATACTCGCTTGTAATGTGCGTTCATCGCTATGTCGCCAAACACGATTGCGACCATCATGATGCTGAAAACAGAACCTGGAATAATCCGAAACAATTACGTTTTGCCATTCGTGCATCCAGGTTCGTCGTTGCATACGACATCGCAGCCGCTCCTGTCTGTGATGCAGCGTCAAGGGTAACCGCAGCCATGGTCTCCGATCTGTAAGTCCATGCTGCTGCTAACGTCGTCGAACTGTTTCTGCAGATGGTTGTTGACTTGAAAAAGTTCCCATCTGTTGACTCGGGGATCGAGACGTGGCTGCAAGATCCGTTACAGCCATGCGGATAAAATATCTGTCGTCTCGACTGCTTGTGATACGAGGCCGTTGGGATCCAGCACAGCGTTCCGTATTGCCCTCCTGAACCCACCGATTCGATATTCTGCTAACAGTCATTGGATCGCGACCAACGTGGGCGCAATGTCGCGATACGATAAACCAAAATCGCGATAAGCTACAATCGAACCTTTATCAAAATCGGAAACGTGATTGTACGCATTTCTCCTCCTTACACGAGGCATCACAACAACGTTTTACCAGGCAACGCCGGTCAACTGCTGTTTGTGTATGAGAAATCGGTTGGAAACTTTCCTCATGTTAGCACGTTTTAGGTGTCGCCACCGGCTGGAACCTTGTGTGAATGCTCTGAAAAGCTAATCATTTGCATATCACAGCATCTTCTTCCTGTCGGTTAAATTTCGCTTGTGTAGCACGTCATCTTCGTGGTGTAGCAATTTTAATGGGCAGGAGTGTATATTTAATAGGCTTCATTAAAAAAAAAAAAAAATCCCCATCACTTTCAGAATCGAATCCTGACTGCGCCACTGCACGAAAATACGTTTTTCTCCACAGACGGTAATACAGCATCAGCTGTAATCAGTCCGACAGAGACTTTCTATAGGCCGACATGGGGAGACATGTATGTAGGTCCTCCGGTCTATAAACAGCGCGCTGGTGTCGTCGGTGGCGTGCCTGGAACGAGTGCAGCAGACTCGGCTACCGCGGCCCGCATGCAGCCAGCCGCGGCCGGGGCAGTAACCGGAGCCCGCGGGCACACACGCTCTTAAAACACGCCGTCACCAGACACGCTAATGCCCCTGAGTCAGCGGCGGCTGGTGGGGGCGGCGGTGACTCAGGTCGCCGAGTCCGTCTGCGGCGGCGCTTTTTAGTTCCGCCGCTGTCGCCGGTGGCAACCTGCGGTGCGGGCAAGAACGCTTCTGGCGGCGGAGGCGCGGGAGCACTGCACTCGACACCTGCCGCGGGTCTGCGGCTACCGTCTGTTGAGCCACGAGGCGGAGTAAAAATTACTCACTTCGAAAACAGTGCTGTATCAGCACTGTTCTAGGGGTCTTGACTCTTTACTACGCTGTCAGTAAATAAGTCGCAAACTTAGGTAGACACTTATATATATATATATATATATGGACTTATTTACTGATCGCATATTTATATATATATATAAATATATACTGACAGCATAGTGTCTACCTAAGTTTGCGACTTATTTACTGACAGCGTAGTAAAGGGTCATGACCCCTATGTCTTATTTGCTTTACCATTGTTCCAACGTCCGAAGTCATCAAACTCTGAATTATTAAAGTAATGATATGACTGGGTGATGAATACTTCTATAGAAAACGCGGAAGTTTCTTTGTCAACACAAATCAGTATCTCAACTTTCAAGTTTCAAACATTTCACTAATTTCAAACATATAACCGCATCATTAATACTTCCTGTACACAAATTTATTTTTCTAACTGACAAAAATACGATTGCTACAATCATATTGATCTGTTTATCGATGGACAGTGCAAATAAAAATCACATTATTTCTAATCTTTAACTACCTGAAAACCCGGCGTTGCCCGGGTATTTATTTATTTATTTATTTATTTATTTTTATATTTCGTTATTCGTATGCTTATCCTTACAGAGAAAGTGCTGAAGACATTGTAGCACGCATAGACCAAATATATGGTCTGTGACATCACGTTTCGCTGTATGTAACCTCCTTGCTACAGAGTCGCATACGTCATCGCTGGACTTATGTCAATATTTTTCTTATAATTTGACGACTTTCAACCACCATATCTTCCACCCCCTTATAGCTATCGGCATGGAACTGCTATGCTGTACAACAGGAGACTTCGGACAACAATTACACAAAGACCATCGTTTGCGTTCTGTAGTTTTCGCTGCAGACCGAAATATTAACACACACACATTTCATAAACACCGTTAACTTTCCATCCCAATATACTCCACCCTTCTATCATTATCAACCATCAAGCAACAATGCAACCAATACAACCATTTTCAAAGAGTAAATATAATTTTCAGAGTAATTATCGTTCCGCATTTCGCGTTATATTCTTCAAGTTACTAAATATCTATCAGATCGCTATAAAACCGTACCTAAAACCTTCCTCAGATGTAAATTAGTAACTGTACAAATATTTAAGTCTCTGCGTCTTGTTGTTCGGACGTGATAAGCGTACACCGAACAGACATTCACTATATATATATATATATATATATATATATATATATATATATATAGGGTGTTTCACTAAGTGTGTTTGCCTCTGGAACTTATAAAATAATAGCTGACGGGAAATTTTAATGCGGTAGGTCAACACAAGAAATGTTACACTTTCTGCGGAGCAATGAACATTGATTTGATTTGATTTTTCCAGGGAAGCCAAAACAGTCTTGGTCCAACCCGCCACTGCCCGCACCGAAACTAAGTTTATTCTGCGGTATCTCTCCTCGTTTATCTAGTAAAGCCAACCAATGCCCTTGAACAGTGCAAGGAGTCCCTTTACCAGTTCTTTATTAGACACAATTTCTTCGGGTCTTGTTGTCCCAAATTATGTGTGCCTTTTACTCTCCAATGCGATGCATTCGAAGATTAGATGTGATGCAGTTTCATCACCGTCATCACAGATCCTACATTTAGGGTCCTCTTCTGTTATTCCCATTGTACGTAGGTGTTTTTTGAAATTCCCATGGCCTGTCAGCAATCCAACCATGAGTCTAATCTCTCTCCTGTTCAGACTCAGGGCCGCGGTGGAGTAGCCGAGCGGTCTAAAGCGTCTCGCTGCGGAGCGCGCGGTTGCTCGCCGTGGAGGTTCGAGTCCTCCCTGGGGTATGGGTGAGTGTGTTGTCGACAGGTTAGTTTACCTAGGTTTAATTAGATTGTAAGTTACGGACTGATGACCACGCAGGTTGGTCCGATAGATTTACAAACATTTGAACATCAGACCCAGGATTGCAGGGCTTCTTTTAAAACATGGCTTTGGCATCATTACCTTGCCTTGTGTTTGTTGATGGACTTTGGTCCAATATTCTACGTGCAGCCTTCTGAGCCAGTTACGTAGCTCCAATTTGATCATTGCCTTGGTGATTGTCAGAACAGTTTCCGGTCCAATAAATGGAGTCCCTGCCCCCATCCTGGCTAATCTGTCGGCATGTTCGTTGCCAATGATTCCCGAGTGGCCAGGGACCCACAATAGGTTTACTCTATTGCTTTCCCCTAGCTCCACCAGAACCCTGTGACATTCTGCAACAATTTTAGACCTTGTTTCAGGAGCTGCCAGTGATCTCAGGGCTGCCTGGCTGCCTCAATTGATATAGATGCTACGATCTTTGTAGCACAATTTCTTCGGGTCTTGTTGTCCCAAATTATGTGTGCCTTTTACTCTCCAATGCGATGCATTCGAAGATTAGATGTGATGCAGTTTCATCACCGTCATCACAGATCCTACATTTAGGGTCCTCTTCTGTTATTCCCATTGTACGTAGGTGTTTTTTGAAATTCCCATGGCCTGTCAGCAATCCAACCATGAGTCTAATCTCTCTCCTGTTCAGACTCAGGGCCGCGGTGGAGTAGCCGAGCGGTCTAAAGCGTCTCGCTGCGGAGCGCGCGGTTGCTCGCCGTGGAGGTTCGAGTCCTCCCTGGGGTATGGGTGAGTGTGTTGTCGACAGGTTAGTTTACCTAGGTTTAATTAGATTGTAAGTTACGGACTGATGACCACGCAGGTTGGTCCGATAGATTTACAAACATTTGAACATCAGACCCAGGATTGCAGGGCTTCTTTTAAAACATGGCTTTGGCATCATTACCTTGCCTTGTGTTTGTTGATGGACTTTGGTCCAATATTCTACGTGCAGCCTTCTGAGCCAGTTACGTAGCTCCAATTTGATCATTGCCTTGGTGATTGTCAGAACAGTTTCCGGTCCAATAAATGGAGTCCCTGCCCCCATCCTGGCTAATCTGTCGGCATGTTCGTTGCCAATGATTCCCGAGTGGCCAGGGACCCACAATAGGTTTACTCTATTGCTTTCCCCTAGCTCCACCAGAACCCTGTGACATTCTGCAACAATTTTAGACCTTGTTTCAGGAGCTGCCAGTGATCTCAGGGCTGCCTGGCTGCCTCAATTGATATAGATGCTACGATCTTTGTAGCACCTACGCAAATTCTCCTCCACACACGCCCTGATGGCAGTGATTTCGGCCTGGAATACTGAGGCCAGTTTTCCTAGAGAGATGACGCCCTCCAGTCTTGGCTGCACCCCCTATACCCCGGTCCCAACACCTTGGTCTGATTTTGACCCGTCAGTGAACCAGACAGCTATGAACATAGTTTATTGTATTATTTTCCAAAGAGTTACACCACAAAGATATATTTTTTTAGATGGAACAATAGTTTTTTCTATCGTGCATTGGATTCGTTGAAACCAGCTGCGACCAAATCAATTTAAACTACATTCCTATCACTGTTAGTTTGGGAGCTGCAACCCTTCAAAGTTTCAGGGGCAGATACCACAAGCGCTGCGTATAATGCAATGCGTCTTCTAAAGGTGGTGCGGCCGAGTTGTAACGTCGCCGGTGTCACGGAGCGAGAAGCTTCAGTGGCAACGTGTCGGCACTTGTCGAGCATCAGAAACATGGCAACGTATTCGTTGTTCGTGTATGCCATCGTCGATGTCAGTAACTGTGGCATATTGAGCCGCGGTTGTTTGTGTGGCTCCAACTGTCGGGTATACGGCCGTGTGCGGCGACAGTCGGCAGTCTAACAGCGCATCGAGGAAGCTTCTCGCTCCGTGACACGGGCGACGTAACAACTCGGCCGCACCACATTTAGAAGGCGGATTACATTATTCAATATCTGGTAAATGATGAAAAGTCTCCCGCTCACAACAGTTTCGCTGTAGATGTCGTAAAACAGTCGCATCAGGCATGACCTTGTATCAAATAAAGTTAGCATTACAGATTTGCGTGTTAATATTTATTTTTGTCTGCAAGTCTCCCTTAATTATCTTGCGTACAAAATTAAGCAACTTCTTTTCTTAATCTCTGACGATATAAAAGCGAAAGGACACTCACTCACTCACTCACTGCTTAAACACGAAATCTCAAAAACTACTTCACCTATGAAGCTGAAATTAGGTAGAAATGTATAGGTAGAAAAGGTCAGCTAAGTAAGTATTTTGTGATAGGTGCATGCCGGAGCATACCTCTCCAACAGGCTCACGAAATCTGCAGTGTCATCCAGATCTTCACAAAATTTCGCACACTTGACCTTCAAAAAAAGATGAAGATCACCGTCTACCTTAAGTTTCATGCAGTGCATGGGGGAGGATACTTTGCAACATAAAAAGTTCATCCCTAAACACCTTGGTGGCGCCATAGCTTGAGAACGGCTCGACCGATTTCAAACATCCTGTTTTTTTGTTTGTTGTTTTCGTTATTCTAAGAACAAGGTTTGTTTGAAATCAAACTGGAATATTTGAGAACAACAAAGTGCGTTTTTCTATTGCATAGAAATCTATAGTTTTGTTCTGATATTGGTGAAATTTTTCACACTTTACCTTAAAGAGAGAAGTGCCACTGACTGTATAAAATTTCGTTCGATGCATGGTGGAGGGTACTTAACATACGGAATTTTACAAAATCCATACTTTTCCTCCAGTCTTTAAGAATTTTTGCACACATGACCTTTAAACGAAGAGAAAGATTACTGGGTACATAATTGTTTGTCTGGTACATGACAGAGGGTACCTTGCAAAGACTTTGGCGAGAGAGAGAAAGGTGGAAACGAACAAAGAGATGGCACAGAAAGAGATGGATGCAGAGAGGGGGGGGGATGGGTGTGGACTACGAGAGTGTAGGACAACTAAACATCCGGCAACGCCGTGTTTACAGCTAGTTATTTATAAAGGAGGGAAAAAAGAGGGATTAGGAAGGAAGAATTGACATTGGCCGCATTAGGGCATTGAAATTAAATAATGGCGACAAGTGAAAGTGTGTGCCGGACCGGGAATCTAATCCGGGTTACCGACTTCGAGCCAGCGGCAGCCTTAATCACTTGGCTACCAGTGCTCGCCTTCCGTCCGTCTCAAACTTCCACAAGTCTTCTACGGCTGTAGCGCCCCTATTGTCCATGCCCTGTTACACTCGCCATTACAGATTACCGTGCCAGGTCGAACGTATGACAGCATCTACGGTGAAGTAAATGATGCAAACGTCGTCTTCGTGTGTAGATATTTATTATTATGTTGGTGTGCTGTCTGTTCTTTTGGACATGTCCGAAAGAACAGAAACCACACCAACATAATAATAGAGACATAATAATAATAGACACGCCACTACTGCACGCTGTGTAGGAGTATTGCTCTACCACTACGACACATCCGTCTTCTACCTTGCAGCAGTTTGTTGTTATGGTCTTCAGTCCGGAGACTGGTTTGATGCAGCTCTCCACCCTACCCTATTCTGAGCAAGCCTTTTCATCTCCTCATAAGAACGTCAACCCACATCCACTTGAATCTGCTTACTATACGCGTCTCTTGGTCTCCCTCTGCGATTTTTACCCCACACACTTCCCTCCAATGCTAAATTTACGATTCCTCGATGTCTAAGAATGTGTCCTACCAAGCGATCCCTTCTTTTGGTCAGTGTATGCCAAAAATTCCTTTTCTCACCAATTCTGTTCAGTACCTCTTCATTAGTTATGCGATCTACCCACCTAACCTTCAGAATTCTTCTGTAGCACCACATTTCAAAAGCTTCTATTCTCTTCCTGTCCGCTCTGCTTATCGACCATGTTTCACTCCCGTACAAGGCAACACTCCACACAAATGCCTTCAGAAAACACTTCCTTACACTCAAATTAATATTCGATGTTAGCAAATTTCTCTTTTCAAAAATGCTTTTCTTCCTTCTTCCCATTGCTATTCTGCATTTTATATTCTCTGTACTGCGACCATCGTATGTTATTTTACTACCCAAGTAACAAAACTCATCTACCACCTTCATTGTTTCGTTACCTAATATAATTCCTTCAGCATCGCCTGATTTTCTAAGACCGCATTCCATTATTTTTGTTTTGCTCTTGTTAATGTTCATTTTATACACTCTCTTCAACACACTGTCCATTCCATTCAACTGCTCTTCCAGGACCTTTGCTGTCTCTGACAGAATTAAAATGTCATCAGCAGAACGCAATGTTTTTATTTCTTCCCCCCTGATCTTTAATCCCTATTCCAAATTTTTCCTTGCTTTCGTTTACCGCCTGCTCGATGCACAAATTGAATAACATCGGAGAAAGGCTACAACTCTGTCTTACTCCCTTCCCAACTGATGCTTTGCTTTCATGCCCTTCGAGTCTAATAACTGCGGTCTGGCTTTTGTACAAGTTGTAAATAACTCTCCTTTCCTTGTATTTCATCCCTGCTGACTTCAGAATTTGAAAAAGTGTATTCCAGTCAACATTGTCAAACGCTTTCTACAAATCTACAAAAGCTAAAAATGTAGGTTTGCCTTTCCTTAATCTATCTTCTAAGCAGTTTAAGGAACCATATAAAGTTACAGCTCAAAAGTGACACAAGATGCAAACGCTGCCATAAAAATTCCAACGTCGAGGCTTTTAAAGTCGTCTACATCTACATATACATCTATATGGGATACTCTGCAAATCACATTCAAGTACCTGGCAGAGGGTTCATCCAACCACCTTTATACTATTCATCTCCCATTCCATTCTCGAATAGCGCGCGGGAAAAAAGAACATCTGAATCTCTCCGTTCGAGCTCTGATTTCTCGTATGATCATTTGTACCTATGTAGCTGAGAGTCAACAATATATTTTCGCATTCGGAGGAGAATGTTGGTGATTGAAGTTTCGTAAGTAGACCACGCCGAAGTGATAACCGTCGTTGTTGTAATGATTCCCACCCCACGTCCTGTATCATTTCCGTGACGGTATCTCCCCTGTATCGTGACAATACAAACCGGGCTGACTTCTTTGGACTCTTTCGATGTCCTCCGCTAAACCCACCTGACAAGGATCCCATACTTTGCAGCAATACTCCAAATGAGGACGGACAGGCGTAATGTATGCAGTTTCTTTAGTAATTCTGTTGCATCTTTTAAGCGTTCTGCCACTAAAACTCAGTCTCTTGTTCGCCATTCCTACGGCATTATCTGCGTGATCTTTCCAGTTTAAGTCTGATGTAATTCTTAGGTATGTAGTGGAGTTTACGACCTTCACATTCGACTGATTTATCTTGTAAACAAAGTTTAACGGATTTCTTTTTGCACTTATGAGGACCACTTCACACTTCTCATTATTTAGAGTCAATTGCCAATTTTACACGAAACTGATATATTATTTAAATCGTTCTACAGTGGTTTTTGATCATCAGATGGCTTTACTAGACAATAAATGACGGCGTCATCTGCAAACAACCTAAATCGTTTATGTAGATAAGGAACAGCAGGGGACCAATAACACTACCCTGTAGAACGCCGGATATCACGTTTATTTTAGTCGATGCCTTACCATCGATTACTACAAACTGAGTCCTCTCTGAAAGGAAATCCTCTATCCAATCACAAATCTGGGGCAAAAATCCATAACCACACAATTTGTTTAAACGATGGGACGAATGTACAGGCGGTTTCAGCTGAAAAGCAATTTTCAGGCTTGTAAACGCAGCACTGGTGTGACCATCTCCGTTAGCGACTTATTTAATGACTCACCCTGGTATATAAAATGGAATAGATATTTTTGGCCCACTTTAGGTTACGGTACTAACATTAAAATTGGGCCTTCACGAACACATTTTGACAGCTCTAAAATTACATTAAAATGACGGCTTAACCGTTCATCTTAGACGAAAACCGAGTAAACGAAATTGTAGAAGACAAAATTCCGTACAGCATTCCTCTGTTATGCTTTTTCCATATATCCCACAGTTTCGGAGATATTTGAAAAAATTACGGCGATTTGACACTGTCAGTCGGCGCGTCTGAAAAGTGTTTTCACATTTAAGGTCGCACCGCTCATCGGAACGGCACCTAGTTTTTCAGGCGTAATTGTTGGCCCGTAGGCAGAGACGGCGCTAGGTCTTTTTGTAGTGTAAGCAAGGAACGTTTCGGTGCCACTGTGAGCACAGTCTAAGGCCGAGTGCTAAGTGAGCGACAAAATCGAGAGACAGCAGCGCACATTCGGCTACGTGGCGCTGCAGCTACCAGCGGCGACATTCGGTGACGTGGCCGTCTGTTCTGAGTGAGCGCGACAGCTTCTCGCTACAAAATGGCGACTAGAACCGATCAGCTGCCGCTAAATGTCGGCGTCCCATAAGAGTAGCGTTGTGGATTTTGGCGGTTTAACTTTTACAATCTCTGGTTAGATTCCAGTTGTCTCTAATTTTTTATAGTATCTTATATTTTTATATTTTTATTGTATCCTTTCACATATTATTTGCACAAAGTATTATAGGATAGACATACCTAACTTTCTGATATTACGGATTGTAAATAAAAAAATAGAAAAGAAACTAAGGAAATATTTAATCTAGAAATTGTATATTTTACATGTTAATCGAATTGCGTGGTTATTGTATATCGCGTCAAACTTGCGACTGGATAGGGAATTTCCTGTCAGAAAACAGAGGTGATATCGGGCGTTCCGCAGGGTAGTGTTGTTGGTCCTCTGCTGTTCCTTATTTACATAAACGATTTGGGAGAAAATCTAGTAGCTCTCTTAGATTGTAGATGACGCCGTCATTTACCGTATAGTAAAATCATCTGAAGATCAAAACCAGCTGCAGAACGATCTGAATAACATATCACTATGGTGTAAAAATTGGCAATTGACTCTAAATACCGGTAATGAGAAGTTTGAAGTCGTTCACATGAGCACGAAGAGAAATCCGTTAAACTTTGTTTACAACATAAATCAATCAAATGTGAAGGCCGTAAACTCCACTAAATACCTAGGAATTACTACTATTTCAGACTTAAACTGGAAAGAACACGTAGATAATGTCGTGGGAAAGGCGAACCAGAGACTGCGTTTTCTGGCAGAACCCTTAAATGATGCAACAGAACTATTAAAGAAACTGCATACACTAAGCTTGTCCGTCCATTCTTGGAGTATTGCTGACCAGTGTGGGATCCTTATCAGGTGAGTTTGAGTTTGACGGAGGACATCGAAAGAGTCCAAAGAAGAGCAGCTCATTTTGTATTGTCACGATACAGGGGTCTCGAGAATCTCGGACAGGAATCATTACAACAACGGCGCTTATCGCTGTGGCGTGGGCTACTTACGAAACTCCAATCGTCAACATTGTCCTCTGAATGCGAAAATATAATGTTGACTCCCACTTACATAGGTAGAAGTGATCATCAGAATAAAATACGAAAAATAAGAGCTCGAAGGGAGAGATTAAGGTGTTCTTTCTTCCCGCCCGCTATTCGAGAATGGAATGGGTGATAAAAAGTATAAAAGTGGTTCTATGAACTCTCTGCCAAGCACTTAAATGTCATGTGCAGAGTATCCCATGTAGATGTAGACCAATGCATTGTTCTTCTAACCAATAATAAAAAATATTCAAGAAATAAAAAAAAATGTGGGAATTACGAAATGTAGAGAAGACAGTCGGCATGCTAGCTAATTTCGTGATAGCATACCTAATTCCCTGACATTATATACCTAACTTCGTAATAGCGTACCTAATTTTGTGATAATTGTTATTTTCATTTTTAAAGTTCACTTTATTTACTTTTCATTCATTTTCTGCATCTGCTATCACTGTCACTGACATTTCCGCGAATATTGCATACAAATACTGTAGCATCTGGTGGATCAATGAAGTGACAACTTTCATGAAACCATCGCAGACAAAAGCATACTGAATCTAAGCACATCTACTCTTTCCACAGCTGTAGAGCTCTCATTACAAGTGGCACAGATGTCTTCATTTCTTTGGTAGTTTGACTTCTGTTTTTCCTTAGACAGTGATTTCACTGTACTACAATGATTTGGTGATTTTGTTCTTGGTCAGGAGTAGCCTGAGCTTGAGCGAGAACATAGATTCTTGCCTTATTAGGCCTATCTCTTTTCTGTTTACAGCCAGATGGCGTCGTCTCCTCAGGTATCATTAAGTCTGGCACTCTTAGAAGGGTATCAACAGACGGTGTGTGTCTCGTTGATGAAGCAGATGGACTACTCCGGTCACCCACAGTCTTATATGCTTCTTCCACAGAGATTTGACTTTTTAGAGATGTTAGAGCTTCATCGGAAACTGATTCAGGATTTAGAGGAAAAATGCCGGTTTTCGTGAATCCGTAAATGATGTTCCCACTCGAAAACGCCTTCAGAAAGGAAGGATTGAACAGTGCATGAAAATCTTAACGACCAGGTCTGCGTAAAGGGTTACCTTCTTGAAACTGCATCACGTTTTCTTGTCATGTCTATTTCAATGACTGTATACCGAAACATCCAGTGGTTGTAGAATATGGCTAGTGTGTGGTGGTATTGTGACAATGATAACTGCATTCTTAGAGGCAATTTCCAATACGTCTGGTGCCACATGGCTCACATGAGAGTCCATTAGCACAATCACTGGTCTCTCTGCGCTAAGGCCACAAACAAATGCCTTGAACCAATTTAAAAAAGTTCATTGTTAATCCATCCACTCTGTGAGAGGGATATTGAGGCATTACGAAGGGCACCACTAGACGAAGCAGCTGACATTCGCACTCCTTTAAAAATAAGAGGGTCAAATTCATCTGCAGCATTTACACATGGCAGTGCAGTGCAGTGCAGTAAAGTATGTCAGGAAGTTAGGTAGGTTTACCCTATATTACCTTTTTATAGCAGTGATAATTCATATTTCTCGGGTTTTACCAAGTAGGTGTCTTTAATAATTGCATACTCAGGACTGTACCAAGCACATTAGATTACTAATGAAATATAATACCAAGATAACTTCGGCTACTCAGAAACGTAATTTTACATGCATCTCAGTTGACTTCCCAGTGTTTCATTTTTCAACAGCCCTAAATTTATAATTAGTCCTTAAGAATAGCTTAACTTCTAGGCTCTTTGTGTACATAGTTAGCAGCAGCTGCTATTCATGAAATGTTTCAGTAGTTAATCTGATATCCAATTTATTCATTTTCGAATCTTCGTTTGGCTGTGACAGAAACATTTTTTTTTTAATTGAGAAAATTGTTTCCGCTCTCCTAAAGACTTTACCAAAATGTTTCGAACGTTACTCACTTGTGCTAAATATCTAGTTTCGTTACCTTCAAACATTCATGTAATTTGATTGTTTTTAGGACTGCATAATCATAGATGTCCTTGGAAGGAATCGGACACGATCCGTCCGCCAGATATACGTTCAAAATCTTTTGAACTATTTTTTTTCTGGTCTCAACTAAAAATAAAATTTTTATATCTTGACTACATTTTATACGCACTAACGTATGAGCTAAAATCAACTATACGCATAGTCTACACTATGAATTTTCACCTCTGCAAACCCTTAAAAATTTCATGTAGATGTTCACTTAGTACGGTACGGCAGCCGCGGCGGAGTGGCCAAGCGCACTGAAGCGCTATGCTCCCATGCGCGAGGCCGTTCCCCGTTGTCTTTAGTATAAGGTAGTTCATAAGTAGTTTGTAAGTTTAGGGACTGATGACTCCACAGTTAAGTCCCTTACGTTTAACAAACGTTTCAACGGTATGGAAAAGAAAATATGATGAATAACGGACCTTTAGAGAGTAAAAGGGTGTGGCTTTAAGGTGTGACAAAAAGTCAAATTTTTTCAGCGGATGTTCTTCTTAAAGTAGGCTGATAAGTATTTCGTATCGTCCCTAACGTGTGTTTGAGCTTTTCGCCGAAATGGCTCAGCGCTGTCGCAGCTGTTTGTCGCGCGTCACGAGCGACAAAGATTCAAACGAGTTTGACTGCAAACGGGTTTGAATTCAAACACCGCACTTGTAGCGGGCGGCGCGGCGGGCGTCGCTCACCGGGGACACTTGTCTAACTACACCAGCGCTCGTCTTATGTCGCGCGCTGTCACTCGCTTCTGTCGCTCACGTAACACGACAGCGTTAATTCTGAGAGGCTGATATTTGACTAGATGTACCTTTGTTGCAGTAGATCCATATTGAATATATCCTGTGTGATGTATAACATGTTCAACAGAAAAGGTGTCTACGGGGCGTTGTGCTATCCGGTCCTATATCATTTCCTTTCCTCCTTCATGTTGCCATGGAGTGTTTGTGTTTGTACCACAATGACAGTGTACGCGAGGGTTGTAGTAACTCTCCACTGCACTGTGTGAATAGTAGCAACTCTAAAAGTTCACCAACCTGACGTCTTCTATAGATGTCCCCACGCAGATAATGGCAAGCAGGTTGGAGTTCTTGAATGAGGCTGAAATTACTAAACTATTGGCAGGAACTGATCTAATTACGGAATAAAACTGAGGTTGTTCGGATGGTAGCTGATTTATTTAAAGAAAGCAGAAAACCAGCAAACCGCATAATAACATCCACTTGACACACATTGTCTTAACTGAATGTAAATATAAAGTCATTTCCCTTGTTCTAAGATGATTAAACAATTTCGTATGACCACCTATGAATGCGACATGTTACTCCTCCGAGTGAGTGTTCTGAACTCAAATGTTAGCCCTCCGAGAACGTGCACTGAACTGAACTGTAGCGGCTCCATGCAAGGCTGCCTTCGCTCCACGCAAACATGGCTGCAGTGCATCGTCCGTCTTAAATTAATTATTTTGTTTATTAAATTAGCAATTGTTAATATGTTTTACCTACTCAGGGCACAGGTCAGCTTTGAGGGTTTTTTACTAAATTGAATTTGACACTGAATAAATTATTAGTTTATTAAGTGTAAACAAAAAAAGGATTGCGTTTTGGCGCGTGACCACCAGTGCTACAGCCAATCGGCGTCCAGTGCCTGCCTCTCGGGGACTTCTCCAGAATCCGTGGAGATTTGCCAGTGCTTTTTCTCATGAGAACCCGACCTATTGTACCGCCTGTCGTGGTTCTCACCAGCTTTTACCACCTGTCGCCTACTTTTCCTAGCCGGCTGCACTGAAGCAATACTTCGATCTTAATATGATGGTCATTTTTGAAACAGCGATCTTGAAAATTTTAATAATTAAAATATTATATTAATATGATGGCTTGAAGCTACAAATATTACAAATGTCAGAAAAAGAGATACTCAATAAATAATTATAAAATGAGAGCAGATGGATTAATGTACCTTCCATACATTCTAAATGTAATTTCCCTTGTCGGAATTGGTCAGAAAAAAAAAACAATATCTCGATATTTACACTTTATAGGACGTAAAACTTATTACTACGTACTAAATGTTGACTATACTAGGTGCATAAGACAATTCTTACGCCTTTTTTATTTTTTATAACACTTATTTACAATGATCACACTATTGCACAAGATTAGTACTGAAGTCAAAATGAACACAATATTCACATTTATGAATAGTACGTACACTCTTTGACAAAAAACCTGGCCGCCGGCCGGCCGCCGCTGAGCCTAAGTCCGAGCCGATCGCGACATGGGACAATAAAAGTGGCCACGCTGATTCGCTCTAAGTCCAACTATCTGCACAATCTGGCAACACTGCAGACTGCGGGAGTTCATACTGTGCTGCTTGTTTGCAGTTAGAAGACAACTGGGTCAGCTACCTCCGTGGTCTTGCGGTAAAGTGCGCGACTTACATGTTCACTATTAGCGATCGAAACCGAATATTGACAAAAATTTTAAATTCATGTCACTCGTGCATGCTGATGCCACATGTGTAAGGGGAGCATATGTGTAACGTATTTCATTTTTTGGTACACTGGTAATAACATTCCGGTAGAATAACATCGCCGCCTCAGGCCGCAGCACTTGGCAGAGCTCTCCGCGGCCCACTCGCCGGCAGCAGCGGTGGCGGCGCTACACAGCGCTGCCTCGCCCTCTGCCCACAGCGCCTGCCGCCGCTCATCGCCCTGGATATGCTGTAGTGTTGCTAAGTGGTGATCCAGAAAAAAGGTTGCGATTCGTATTTCACACAGGATATAACGAAGCAGACCATCTATTTTGAATGATGAGCATATAATACATTAGAGACGCAAAAAATTGTCATTGTCCAATCCAATGGCACTCTACGATGGTTAACACTTATTTGTGGTTTAAATCTCGATCCTTTTCCTTTCAGAAAAGCCTTTCATTCAATTTGTTGTTGTCATCAGTTCATATGTTTTCATCAAAACACAATATGTAACTCACTAAAATGTTTTAGTGTCGTTGTTTCATTCCTTACGGTAAATGTATGAGCTAAATTATGCGAATACGTTTCAGTGCACGTTCTAAAGCAACACAGGCACACTGCAAGGTTCGTGTCTTCATGTCTCATTTCTACTGGAGATATTTCGCATCAATGGAGGTGAATTCGAATTTCTTCGAAGGCGTTTGTATGGTGAAGCAAAGAAGACATGTAATACCATTTCCATAATTTGAAGTCGACCTGTCTGAAAGACCTATTGTATAAAGCTTTTCTTATGATTCCGTTAAAGAGTTTCTTCTGGCAATCTGCAGCGAATAAAGTAAAATGAAACAAAATAAAATGAAATTCCATCCCCAAAAGCAATTTCTCCAACCAGGATTAGAACAGCCGCCTCACACCAGGCTTGCATCGTAAGACGCAAGCAGAACCACACAGCCAACCACACACTGCCGCATGGTGCCCTCAGTCTCTCACATATTCAATGCTGAGCCTCTAACGCATCGCGAAAGATAACCTGAAAGTCACCTACACAAATAACTACATTCCTTGAGTGCAAAAGTTAAATTTCTGTCTCTCATTTCACGTGGGCATTACACATCATGAGTCATGAAAGTAGAAGAGGAATGTCAAGTGAACTTAGTGAGACAATTCAGTACCACTTGCGGAAGTAACTGCACTGTCACAATGTTGCCAAATATCAGCAACGATGTTGCCAGTTCTTAGCTGTACTAGGAAGACCTGTGTAGCGATAAGCGACGCGAAATCGCGCTCGTCTCATATGGGCTTCTAGAGGGGAGTCGCGCATTTTGGTTAATATGCGGCGCTCTCTCCTGATAGATTCCGTCGTCACATTTAGGATGCAAATATTTAATTCGTCCAATGAGGCCGAAACTAGCGTTTAAATTTTTTGAGACTTTACTGCATTATGATATATTTTCAGCAAATGACTAGAGAAGTTAAAAATAAGGATATTGTGCTTGCAACATACGGCAGGTCAAAGACTGAGATATATAAACTTCCATTAAGGTTACAGTTTCATCTCCCCCCCCCCCCAAAAAAAAAAAGATACTAAAAGAATTGCTTTGTTATATTTCGACAAAAGCTAATTTTTTGTTGGAAAGTTACTGGAAATCAATGATGCCATCACGATTTCAGTTTCACCCCCCTCTCCCCCCCAAAAAGACTAAAACAATCACTTTTTTAGATATCTACAAAAGCTATTTTTAATGAGTTACTGAAAATGAACGTTGCATCATCCATCACTAAACAGTAACGTATCAAACACTTCACATCTTGAAAGCGACAGCCCACAATATTCTCAATCCTACTAGCATCTGGTCTCAACTGGCTTTTAGCCATGCATTGAGAAGAAATCCTGATGAATTGGTAACTTACCCTCATCAACATTCAGTGAGAGCTTTTTGTAACAAAACGAAAAAGTAATTCATACCATCATTTTCTCCAATGATACTAGGCACTGTTGTCCGAAGATGGACTGTATCTATATTGAGTCTTGTCAAACGCGTCTCACATTCAAGGAATATTACCTAAACGAATTTAATCCTCATGAAGCTGTAACAAAACAGAGAATTTGCCGTAATAGTTGATGCAAGATGAGCAAAGTACAAATCCATCATCTATTGGTTTCGTCGATTCTTTGGGCAGTCTTCTTTGGTTTGTACTCCCTCACTTCGTCGGTGATCTACTGGTTTTATTGAAAATACAGTAATCAAAATTACGCGACTATTTGTCCCACATTTTAATATCTTTGGTTTTTATTCTGAATGACAGTGATGATTTCTGTTGGTCTGGTTCCATATATCGGAGCCTAATTCATGAAATTTTATTCCCATGACAGATGAAAGCAATTAGAATCTTGTGTCTCTTTAAAGAATTTTCATATGAAAAAAATTAACACCTGAAGATGAGTATTTAAAAACGTGAAAACGGTCGTGGACCTGTAAAGCAACGTTCTTAATAATAATAATAATAAACAGCTGACGCGGCTTCAGAAATTATTATTTACTTTATGGGATGATTGAAGTGATTTCCAAATAAATTATTCTATCTATATTTAAAATTTTACCATCATTTTAGAACAATTGATAAATTCATTTAAGAAAATGTTCTTTCGTTTTGTTTGTGATGTCACTTGATATTCTTGAAGTAGGTGGCTACAGCATCTGCTATGATGTTTCCAGGAGACAGTTGGCAGGGTGATTTGGTTTGACAGTAAGCGGATAAATTTAAGACGTAACGAAACGAAATGATGAGATCCAGCTTTTGCGACAAAACGCACCCGATTTCTAAATTGGCTAGGTTTTCAGAAAGTGACTATTATACAGCTAGACATTACTGCTGTAAACCCTACCTCATTGATTTACCCACAGCTGAGGCAGATTGCTCGCAACGTGAAAGAGAGTAGGAGAAGTTAATGTATGAAACGACCTTCTTGAACACAAATTCAGTTAACTACGACAGTGAGCACATTATGATGTTAATTTTTCAAAATATTTAATGTAGGTGACAAGAAAAAGTCAACTGACTGCAGAATTACATATCAGACTAACATCTACATGATGCCGAAGTTGCGAAACAATAGGCCCTACTACGACGTTGGAAAATCTTGATTACATTGATTGTCTGATGAACGAGTTTTTGTAGCTGGCGTCCTGCATGTTAGGATCCGGATCCGTAATTCCACTCAGGCTCGAGATACTGTGCTCTCCAAATTGCACATATGTCACATGGCCAGCTATTAAAAAAAATCAATGAATACCTCATTGAGTGTATTACCAGTTTCGTTTCTCGGTTTATGGTTGATTCATAAGCAGGACTTATAGTTATGTTTACTGTACTCCATTAACTAACAATAAGACTCACAATTTGTCGCAGAAAAGTCTTCCTAAAAACTCAAATTTTGTCCAGTTTCCTTCGAGTTTGCTTCCTGATAAAATAAAATGTCCGCAGGTCAATATGGAAATTACAAGCGACCTGTTATTGACAGAACATCTTGCTACGTTAAATAGCGTTCCATTTGAATTTTTTGCGCACTATCCTTGATGAGGTACTCAATGGATTCCAGACCTATCTTTGTTGCCTGCCTCGTTGATTTCATAAAATGTTACGTAGTCTCATGGCCGGATGCGAAGCAGACATAGTTTTAATTGCGGTGTGTTCATTACAGTGCGGTGATAGGTTTCAAAGTACTAACTTAATGGCGACTTTTAGGTGCCAGGTATCTCACGTCGATAGATTATCATTCGATCGGTGTCGTCGCATATAGCGGACGACATTAATTTACTAACCATTGCAATGTTCAATGCAATTCGTGAATTTCATTTATTTCCTATGAACGCGTAAGTTCGGGGAGGTCTACCGAACATCTGTTAGACTCTGTTTGATGGCTTCGTGTATTCAGAGCGACAACTATCCTTTCCCTCCAGCAGGCGCGATCCGCCTTCTCCGTTTCCAAATGCGCGCGCCTTCGCTCGCTCGTTGTGCCGCATTTACCAAAACGACCGTGGCTGCCTCCACCGCGTCATACCGCTTATCGACTTCAGAACATTAATGAAATAAATTACCCTTCAAGTTGGTGACCACTAAACGCTACTGTTAGCATAACTCATGATGCAAGAACACTTTATGTTACAGTATTACTATGATGTCTGACATAGCTCTTAAAAATTCTATAATTTATTGAAACTATCCTTAACGCGGTAGCAAGTATCGAGTGGACAAAAGGTATTTTATACGTCTTAGTGTATTTTAAAACCACGTTTATATGCATTTTCCATTTGAATGATTGTTTTACGCTTTTCAAATTTTGTATGTGTGAAATTTTCATTCAATTTCAAACATTTTTATGAGAATACTACAGAGACATTTGATACATTTGTTTTATTTCTATTTCACCTAACCCCTCTTATGTATTAGTCACGAAAAGATCGTGAAGGTAAAAAAGATAGGGCGATATGAACTCACACTAAGTCTTACCAGAAATAGTTTTAACAGCGAACCATTCACGACTGGAAGAGAAACAGGCGGAAACAGCAGTTGTATAAAACGTGCCCTCCACCACACACCAATTAAGAAATGGCGTTAATGAAGCAGTGTCATCCAGTTCTAAGTTAAGTTGAAAGTTCAAGGTCTCTTGTTCAGAGGGAAGTTGATTTGAAATGAACTGCAAAATGTGTACCAACACACGGAAACATGAACAAAGTAAGCTCTATTGCACACGAGACATGAAAGAAAGAAGGAAGATTACGATTTAACGTCCCCTCGACAAGGGGGTCATTAGAGCGAAGAAGAAGTTCGGATTGTCATGATAAGGATGTGGAAGGAAATCGGCTGTGCCCTGCCGCAGGGACCATTCCGGCATTTGCCTAGACTGATTTAGGAAAATCATGGAAAACTCAAATCCAAATGACCAAAGGCCAGTTCGATGCGCCGTGCAGCCAATATGAGTCGAGTGTGTTACCACTTCACTAACTCGCTCCGTAGCAAAAACGAATGCGAGTAAATATTGCATTATCACACGATTCTGAGTTACGTTAATTAAGTTTCTGGGCTATCGTTAGTATAAAATCAATTGTAAAATTTGTAACAAAAACACAAAAGACAATAAAGCAACTTAATAAACACGTATTACAACGATTCAAATTGATCGATCAATTGTGCCATGGTTTAAAACAACATTAGGGAAAGCAATTGCACTGTTGCTTGTTAAAAGTTAGTAAATAAAAGTATTGACATATCTCTTATTCATTGATTTTTAACAGATGCCGTAGAATGCGCAAGGCTGTAATTTTACCGCTATTATAAAAATTAAGTTCAACCACTTCACGAGGAGAATTATAGGGAAAATATGTGTTTAACAATATTAAGGAGATGAACAGCAAGAGCAAACTGTTTACGATTACGAACAGTATTCGTACAAGTAAATATACCAACGGTGGAAATACGACCGCCTACTGCAAAATGAATTATGTGGAGCACATGTTTTCTTTCAACGTGAAATCTGGGACCGGCAGAGAAAGTATTATCCATCTAGAGACAACGGAAAATGTAATGCGGTCGAAACCGTCCGCTTCTCTGCCTTTCGTGGAGATATTTCAGATGAAAGCGTTCTGCCCATGGACGATAGACCTGAAATAACCAAACGGTTTGGTTTATAGGACAATTTCACTTTTGGTGGTTGCAATTACTTTACAAATAATAGATCGAATGAATGGAGTAATTTGAAGGGAAACGAAGTATTACAATTACTTTGAATCACCTGCAAAGATAAAAATATTTAAGACAAAAAGTACTTCCGAAGCAACATTAAACACTAACATTATAATTCACCTAAACAGGGGCATCACTAAACGAAGAAAACAGTTTCTTATTGGGAAAGGGTATGCGGATGTAATAGAAATCACTAAATTCTGCAGCAAAAGACGTCTGGTCAATTTTATGATTATCGGTAAAAACTTGCGTAATAGCTGCTCTAGGATGGTACCCGCCAGATGCTCATTTTGGTGATATTCCTGAACTGTGAGCCGCGCATGGCAAGATTGAACGTATATTCGTCCAATTTGGGACAAAAATGCGTAGGAATTTTGGAGAAAGTAGTCATTTCACACTTTATCCGTTTCCTTAAAAGAAACACTCCCTGGAAGTTGATGAAGGTAAGTCATCTATTCATCAGCATTTTCAATGATGTTGTCTGCTTTTGGACTGAAGCCCTACTTAGAATGGGCTTTGGCAGCGCAGCATGGATAAAAGCCAGTTGAAGCAAGCTGTTTGTAGAAATGAGGATATTGTGGAATGGCCAAGAAATTCTTCCTATAGCTTAGCAGTATTGGTTACGATGATAGGCAACTCTGATCGTTCCCTTAGTACCAGAATTAGAGGTATTTTCCAATATTCATGAGGATATGAGATTAGTCATTGCATTTAAATGACTCTGTTATCCTGAATTAAATTTTCGACCGCAGAAAGGTCTACCCCTGCTTAAATTGCAAACAGTTTTGTGTTTTATGTCGGGACTGTGTATGTTAACTGCAAACAAATGTCAGATAACTGAACGAGTAATCTCATTTTAGCTCGGTGGCGCCGTTCTCGTTCTCATCTACAGCAAGCATAGTTGATTAGTGAGGTATCGTTGTACTAGTGATGCGTGTGGCTTCAGGTCTATTTTTCTCCTCTGAAAAATGTCCTTAATGGTATTCAGCAACGAAATACCAAAACTCATTGCAGTCTGTCAACCAAGAGATCGGCATTTTCTATTGTTATTGTAATCTTTATCATTCTGCTGTAATGCCGTAAGCATCATTGATTACTATCATTATTATCATCATTAATATCATTAATTCAGTTCCAAAAGCGTTCTTTCCCATGTGGCCAAGAGACCAGAAAGAATGTGTGGTTTGACGAAAAATAGGACCATAGGAAAAAGTAGGTAAAAAGTTTGTAACAATATCTGTTGATTTAACATCGTGACCACAGATACTAAGCAACAACACATGCAAGTCATAGGTTGCAACGCTCGAAAAATCCATCACACACATGGGGTCGGATTCTCATCATCATTTGTTGGCCCAACAAAACTATAACACTACGAAATAAAAAGCTGCTTAGTAGTCTATAGATTATATGTATATGTTTACAGAGGAAAAACCTCAGAATTGCACATTTCCCACATATACAGTTTAGTTTCTGGTCGTAAGGCTGCATTTTGAAACGCAGTCGCTTTCAAGTTGCAAAGTTTTTCGAGATGAATGGGGCATCATTGATTTCCAGTAACTTTCCATCAAAATATTAGCTTTTGTCGAAATTTAACAAAGCAATTCTTTTAGTCTCTTTTTTTTTTGGGGGGGGGGGAGATGAAACTGTAACCAAAATGGAAGTTTATATATCTCAGTCTTTGATCTGCCGTATGTTGCAAGCACAATATCCTTATTTTTAACTTCTCTAGTCATTTGCTGAAAATATATCATAATGCAGTAAAGTCTCAAAAAATTTAAACGCTAGTTTCGGCCTCATTGGACGAATTAAATATTTGCATCCTAAATGTGACGACGGAATCTATCAGGAGAGAGCGCCGCATATTAACCAAAATGCGCGACTCCCCTCTAGAAGCCCATATGAGACGAGCGCGATTTCGCGTCGCTTATCGCTACACAGGTCTTCCTAGTACAGCTAAGAACTGGCAACATCGTTGCTGATATTTGGCAACATTGTGACAGTGCAGTTACTTCCGCAAGTGGTACTGAATTGTCTCACTAAGTTCACTTGACATTCCTCTTCTACTTTCATGACTCATGATGTGTAATGCCCACGTGAAATGAGAGACAGAAATTTAACTTTTGCACTCAAGGAATGTAGTTATTTGTGTAGGTGACTTTCAGGTTATCTTTCGCGATGCGTTAGAGGCTCAGCATTGAATATGTGAGAGACTGAGGGCACCATGCGGCAGTGTGTGGTTGGCTGTGTGGTTCTGCTTGCGTCTTACGATGCAAGCCTGGTGTGAGGCGGCTGTTCTAATCCTGGTTGGAGAAATTGCTTTTGGGGATGGAATTTCATTTTATTTTGTTTCATTTTACTTTATTCGCTGCAGATTGCCAGAAGAAACTCTTTAACGGAATCATAAGAAAAGCTTTATACAATAGGTCTTTCAGACAGGTCGACTTCAAATTATGGAAATGGTATTACATGTCTTCTTTGCTTCACCATACAAACGCCTTCGAAGAAATTCGAATTCACCTCCATTGATGCGAAATATCTCCAGTAGAAATGAGACATGAAGACACGAACCTTGCAGTGTGCCTGTGTTGCTTTAGAACGTGCACTGAAACGTATTCGCATAATTTAGCTCATACATTTACCGTAAGGAATGAAACAACGACACTAAAACATTTTAGTGAGTTACATATTGTGTTTTGATGAAAACATATGAACTGATGACAACAACAAATTGAATGAAAGGCTTTTCTGAAAGGAAAAGGATCGAGATTTAAACCACAAATAAGTGTTAACCATCGTAGAGTGCCATTGGATTGGACAATGACAATTTTTTGCGTCTCTAATGTATTATATGCTCATCATTCAAAATAGATGGTCTGCTTCGTTATATCCTGTGTGAAATACGAATCGCAACCTTTTTTCTGGATCACCACTTAGCAACACTACAGCATATCCAGGGCGATGAGCGGCGGCAGGCGCTGTGGGCAGAGGGCGAGGCAGCGCTGTGTAGCGCCGCCACCGCTGCTGCCGGCGAGTGGGCCGCGGAGAGCTCTGCCAAGTGCTGCGGCCTGAGGCGGCGATGTTATTCTACCGGAATGTTATTACCAGTGTACCAAAAAATGAAATACGTTACACATATGCTCCCCTTACACATGTGGCATCAGCATGCTCGAGTGACATGAATTTAAAATTTTTGTCAATATTCGGTTTCGATCGCTAATAGTGAACATGCAAGTCGCGCACTTTACCGCAAGACCACGGAGGTAGCTGACCCAGTTGTCTTCTAACTGCAAAGAAGAAGCACAGTATGAACTCCCGCAGTCTGCAGTGTTGCCAGATTGTGCAGATAGTTGGACTTAGAGCGAATCAGCGTGGCCACTTTTATTGTCCCATGTCGCGATCGGCTCGTACTTAGGCTCAGCGGCGGCCGGCCGGCGGCCAGGTTTGTTGTCAAAGAGTGTACAATAAAATACATCAGTCACTTCTGCTACGAAATTCATCAGTGGAGGAAGGTATTGGCACTAAAAATCTTTTAGACTCTTCACATCTGAAAGTTATTGATAGTATGGCTGCTGGCAAGTTATGGAAACTGTGTATTGCAAAATGGAGGACAGCTTTTTGAGTCAAAGTAAGTGACTTTAAATCTTTGTGAAAGTCATTCTTGTTTCTAGTACTGAACCTATGAGTTGAGCCATTGGTTTGATAAACAGGTATATATGTTATTCATTAGAGAATAAACGCGTTGGGAAGCAGTAGTTAGTGTCCCCAGTTCCTTAAATAGCACTCTGCAAGATATTCTTGAGTCGACACCACATATGATTCGTGTCGCACCTTTTTGGGCTCTGAAGCCTTATCTCGGCCTGATAATTCACCCCAAAAAATATTCACGTATGACATCACTAACTGCTAGTACACATAATACTATAGCTTTTTTCATTAATGCCTCTCCAATGTCTAACAAAATTTGTATAGCAAATAGGGACTTGTTTAGGCGCTTCAGCAGTTCTGTGGTATGCTCCTTCCCGTTACATTTTTTATCAAGGCATAGTCCCATTAATTTGACACTGCGAACTTCTTCTATCCCTTTCAGACCCAAGGTGATGTGACAATAATATAGAGAAGTACGTTTAAAATATAAAATACAAAATATTCAAATGTTTGTAGAGCTTATGGTACTTAACTATGGGGTCATCAATCCCTAAACTTACAAACTACTTATTAACTACCTAATATTAAGACGGCACAAATATCCATGCCCGAGGGGGATTCGAATCCCCGACCGTAGTGGCCGTGCAGAACGTGACTGGCCGCTCGGCCACTGCGGTCGGCTATAAAATATATTCAGTAATTTATTACAAATAAGAAAATAAATATATTTTCAAAAAATTTTTATCCACACAATTGTCTGTTTTGGGCCTTCACTACAAATTTCTATGATCTGCACCATCTTACAGTAGCATGACTTTGAAAGAAATGTCAGGATAATATTATTTTAGGATCATATAAAATCAACTGGCTGTAGATATGATATCGTCACATGTTAAAACACGGAATCAACACCTTGTCAACAAGTCTTTCTTGCCGCCATTGTAAGTGTACCGGAGGATTGCCCACTGATTGTGCCAGACAGTGTAGAAACGTGGAACTAAAGGACGTTGCGCACATTACCACAGTCCATCCACGATTGTGTGATGCAGGCCCGAACTTCATAGCGTGAATCACAAAGAAATGAAGCGAGCAAAACCAGAAACGCAAAATTGTGGGTTCAGGGCCTGACAGGGCTATCTTTAGGTCGTCATCTGTAGGCATATACTGACAAGGAACATTTATCAAGTCCTAAACTGCATATACAACGTTTATTCGAGGATTGGCGACAGAAAATTGGCTAGGAAGCAATTATTAATGTCCATGAAAATTTCATTAGACGACCTTTTAGGGCTATACTTTATTTGTTATTTATTGCAATGTTTTTGTTATCTGCAAATAAAACGGACCTATCATCCGGCAATGATGTTAATTAAATGTCATTGCTATATAGAAAAAACAGGCGTCATAAGATGGTACCTTGGGAGACCACCACATCTTATTGGTTCCCAATGTGATGAGACCTGATAGCTTTCTTTCTTATTCGCTCCTTTTGTTTCCTGTTAGAGATATACGATTTCAACCATTCTGCAGCATTTCCTTTTTCACCGTAATATTCGAATTTGTTCAAAGGGATATTGTGATTTACACAGTGGAACGCCCAGTGGTGGTTCGTCTTATGTGTTCACTGGTTCAGTGAACTCTCGTAAAAAACTCGTCGTGAAAAAACGTAAATAAATAATTAGAATAAAAGGTGGTTTTAAACTATCATTCTTCTTTTCTTTCTTCTATCAGATCATTTTATATGCACATTCAAAGTGTTTTTACGCATGAGAAACGTTTTACGTCGCGGAGACAGCACGTATGGAGTCGTAGCGCGGCCGCTTAATATAGGCGGCAGTGGCCGCAGTGTTGCAATGCGCATGCGCCGTTGACGTTCAAATTCTCTTCTGAACCCCCTGGAGGCAGCATAAGGGCGCTCCCGTGGCAGGGAGGGGCAAGGGGAAACGACGCTTTTACCATTGACGTTGGAGCTGGTAGAGACACCAACCAGCTCCTGGCTACTCGAGCTCTGGCGATTACGCACGAATGGCTACTGCGCACCTCGTCTTGCGCATGAGCAAATCCTCCATGAAGGCAACATCCGCCCTTCATATTTGTTTTTACCGCAGTGAAGATTAACCAAAAAACACGTTATATTTCATGAAATATTTTATAAATTAAAGATGCATGCTGTAAAAGTCTTCAGAAGTTCCGATCATGAATAATAATGAAGTCACTACTCTCCACCTACCAAGAATTAACAAAATAATATTTAACCGGGTGCTGTGGCTCAGCGCGCTGAACGCTCTCTGTAATAATATAACTGAGTCAAGAATAAATAGAACAACAATATAGAAATATTATCAGCGACCGCAATGAAGAGAACTACCCATAGTGGGAAAAAGAGGAAAAGCTGCGCCGTCGACGGTAGTGGGTACCAGATTTACTGCTATTAATATTTTTAAAATCCTATCTACTTTTAACAGATACGGGAACTACAATGACTTTTGTGATGTTACTTGCCACATATCTTGTGGAATTTTTAGCAAATATGTCGCGATTTTGAGATTAAATGACATTTATACTCTTTGTTGTAACAAATATTTAACTTTTTTGAAAAGATGTGGGGGGAGAGCACCTTTTGTGCATGCGTAAGATTTGGAGGGGGTACTGCTATTGTGCCACGTGACCCGAAGTTAGCTTGTCTTTTTCATCGTAACAGATTCATTTAGTTACTGCCACTTAACAGTTTGATCAGTTACTTATTGTGTTTTAGTATTCATGTGCATGTTCATATGTTCTTGGTGTTTATTATCAAAGGAAAATGAATAACGTTCAGTATCTTTTAGAAACAAAAATACTCAGCTTTAAGCTCGGAACAAAAGTGTGAAATAAATAAGCTTGGTCGGCCAACGCCTCAGGTCGAGGTGAAGGTGTGGTGTCGCACAAGTACAAAGTGCGCGCCACCTACTTTCGCCGCGCGCCGCCATGCACTCACGGCGCGGCGTTCTCACGACAGCCACGAGCGCCCTCTGCTGCAACCCCGCTCGTGGCCACTACGGAAAGACATCGGTCACTTCGGACTGAGATAGCAACGAGTTAGGACCTTCGTAATCAGATAGGCACCAGTGAAGACTTTGCTATTGTACAGGCACTAGGCAGGCCTCTAACAACTATGTATCAACATTCTGCAGTACTATGTAAAAGTTAAGTATTGTTACATTCTGTGCAATATATATCTCTCTAATTTACTCTAGTGTTTGTAGTTTCTGGCTGCTCCCCTCCGTACCTGCACCGGCGTGCTGTCTTTGTCACTGTGTCGGTCTCGTTCCACTCGGCCACCGACACCTACGACGAGGCTGGGACACAAAAGCGGCGGCGAAGTTGGGACACAAAAGAAGGAAGTGCAGAGAAGCTGATGTAAGGCATTCTACAGATCTTTTAACGAAAATATGTCTAAAGGAGAAAGGGGGCCAACCGGGGCGTTTTTCCCCGGCGCCATTCGCAGAGGTGCGCCAAAGTGTGTCTTTGGACGCCGGAGGAGGAGGGGAGGCCGTCGGGCTGCTACTATAAAACTAACAAGACTTTGTTTACAAGATAAATCAATCAAATGTGAAGGCCGTAAACTCCACAAAATACCTAGGAATTACTATTACTTCAGACTTAAACTGGAAAGAACACGTAGATAATGACGTAGGAAAGGCGAATCAGAGACTGCGTTTTATTGGCAGAATCCTTAAAAGATGCAACAGAACTACTGAAGAGGCTGCATACACTACGCTTGTCCGTCCTTTTTTGGAGTACTGTTGCGCAGTGTGGGATCCTTATCAGGTGGGTTTGACGGAGGACATCGAAAGAGTCCAAAGAAGAGCAGCTCGTTTTGTATTGTCACTATACAGGGGAGACAGCGTCACGGAAATCATACACGACCTGGGAGGGGAATCATTTCAATAACAGCGGTTATCACTTCGGCGTGGGCTTCTTACGAAATTACAATCGCTAACATTCTCCACCGAATGCGAAAATATATTGTTGACTCTCACTTACATAGGTAGAAATTATTATCAGAATAAAATACAAGAAATCAGAGCTCGAACGGAGAGATTCAGGTGTTCTTCCTTCCCGAGCGCTATTAGAGAAAGGAATTGGAGATAAATAGTATAACGGTGGTTCGATGAAATCTCTGCCGGGCACTTAAATGTGATTTGCAGAGTGTCCCATGTAGATGTGGATGCCGCACTCAGAGAAGTGAATCCCCAGTCACCTAAAGCACCAGCCGCCAATGGAACTGCCTTTGACAGATGACAAATACAGGGTGTTTCACTAAGTGTGTTTGTCTCTGTAACTTGTAAAATAATAGGTGACGGGAAATTTTAATGCGGTAGGTCAACACAAGAAATGTTACACTTTCTGCGGAGCTATGAACATAGTTTATTGTATCATTTTCCAAAGAGTTACAGCACAAAGATATAATTTTTTTAAATGGAACAATAGTTTTTTCTATCGTGAACTGGATTCATTGAAACCAGCTGCGTCCAAATCAATCTAAACTACATTCCTGTCACTATTAGTTTGGGAGCTACAACACTTCAAAGTTTCAGGGGCAGATAATACAAACGCTGCGCATAATGCATTGCGCCTTCTAAATGTGGTACGGCCGAGTTTTAACGTCGCCGGTGTCACGAAGCGAGAGGCTTCCTCGATGTGTTGTTAGACTGCCGACTGTCGCCGCACACGGCCGTATACCCGACAGTTGGAGCCACACAAACAACCGGGGCTCAGTATACCACAGTTACTGATATCGGATGACGATGGCATACACGAACAACGAGTACGTTGACATGTTGCTGTTGCTCGGCGAATACCGACACGATGTCACTGAAGCAGCCACGGCGTATGCCGTGAGATATCCTAGGGGAAGAGCCCCGGCAGCCATTACGTTCTTAGGTGCCGAACAACGACTTCGGGAAAGAGGCAACTTGGTAATGCGCCGTAGTAACAGACGAAGACCTGCAAGAAGTGAGGAGACGGAGGTGCTTGTTTTAGTTGCACTACACCACGATCCTCATGTCAACTTACGAGCCGATGCTGCAGTCGCTGGTGTCAGTCTCACATCTATGTGGCGTATAGTACACGGCGACAGGTTTCACCTGTACCGCCTGTCACTGATCCAGGAGCTACATGGGAACGATTTCCGTGCAAGAGTGACATTCTGTGAGTGGGTCATGCGTAATTTCACGCTGGAGTCTTTACAAAGTGTTATGTTCTCCATTATGGCGCAGTGAATCGCCATAACATGCACTACTGGGTCGCAGACAATCTTCGGTGGGTACGACCTGTCGACCGTCAACGTAGGTGGTCTATTAACGTGTGGTGAATGAAATCATCGGTCCACACTACTTCCCAGGTACACTGACAGGTGAGTTATATCGCGCTTTATAGCAGACAGTTTGGGTGGTGTTCTTGAACATGTGTATCTACACACGAGATTCCATATGTGGATGCAGTACGATGGTCACCAAGCCCATTCGGCGCGTGCTGTTGTGGAAGAACTAAACAACAGGTTTGCAGAAAGATGGATGGGGTGCCATGGTCCTCATTCATGGTCCGCAAGGTCGCCCGATTTATCACCAGTAGATTTCTTTTTGTGGGGATATCTAAAGGATGGTGTTTATGTCACTGAGCGCACATCCGCAGATGATCGAAAATGGCGCATCGAGGACGAATGTCGTTCCGTCACACCGGCGATGTTACATCTCGTCCGCAGATCCTTTCGACGGCGCATGGCATTATGTATTGAGGAACATAGACACACATTTGAAGACCTTACGTAAATGAACTTCTTACCGCCACAACATCTATCACCCACCACACAGCCATGTATTATGTACAACGTGTGGTATCTGCCCCTCATAGTTTGAAGGGTTGTAGCTCCCAAACTAACAGTGATAGGAAGGTAGTTTAAATTGATTTGGACGCAGCTGGTTTCAACGATTCCAATGCACGATAGAAAAAACTATTATTCCATTAAAAAAATTACATCTTTGTGCTGTAGCTCTTTGGAAAATGATACAATAAACTATGTTTATAGCTCCGCAGAAAGTGTAACATTTCTTGTTTCGACCTACCGCATTAAAATTTCCCATCACCTATTATTTTATAAGTTACAGAGGCAAACTTAGTGAAACACCCTGTATATACCAGTGACCTGTACTTGATGGTCCACTAAGTACATTCTCACTGTAGGTGTAGATAGCCTCGTGATGGCAGTGCCCATCTGCTGTGGCCACGTGGCACCAGCTTTTTATTCAGCTGGCGCAGTGAACGGACGCTTGTAACGATACACTGAATTTTTTTTAACTTTTTGTTATCTTTGATCAGCGATACTTATCGCCTCCGGTTCCCTCTGACTCGCAATGCAACTAATTTAATTTCTAATATTCGTAGAATATATGACTTCAACTGCTATTGGGCAAAGCTGAAAATGTGTACCCAGCCGGGATTCGAACCCGGGTCTCCTGCTTTCTAGGCAGTTGCGCTGACCCCTACACCACTGGGGACACAGTGATCACCGCACCTGCAAGGACTACCCATGCACGCCTCCCGTCAGATACAAATTCCCAGCTTCGCCCTGCCCATAGTACTCAAACTCGTAGTTTAACTAATTCCCGTAAGAGTAAGGGCTTCAAACTTGCCCACCCCTCCCCACTAACGATAGGATCATTGCCCGTCACCGGCATATTATATATATACATGTGGCGTCTGTTCGGAAAGAACAGACGTCACATTCTGATCCTGCAGCTGTTATTATTTAATATACGTAGAATATATGACTTCAACTGCTATTGGGCAAAGCAACTGCCCAACTTCCCAACTGCGCAACTGCCTAGAAAGCAGGAGACCCGGGTTCGAATCCCGGCTGGGTACACATTTTCAGCTTTGCCCAATAGCAGTTGAAGTCATATATTCTACGAATATTAAATAATAACAGCTGCAGGATCAGAATGTGACGTCTGTTCATTCCGAACAGACGCCACATGTATATATATAATATGCCGGTGACGGGCAATGATCCTATCGTTAGTGGGGAGGGGTGGGCAAGTTTGAAGCCCTTACTCTTACGGGAATTAGTTAAACTACGAGTTTGAGTACTATGGGCAGGGCGAAGCTGGGAATTTGTATCTGACGGGAGGCGCGCATGGGTAGTCCTTGCAGGTGCGGTGATCACTGTGTCCCCAGTGGTGTAGGGGTCAGCACAACTGCCTAGAAAGCAGGAGACCCGGGTTCGAATCCCGGCTGGGTACACATTTTCAGCTTTGCCCAATAGCAGTTGAAGTCATATATTCTACGAATATTAAATAATAACAGCTGCAGGATCAGAATGTGACGTCTGTTCATTCCGAACAGACGCCACATGTATATATATAATATGCCGGTGACGGGCAATGATCCTATCGTTAGTGGGGAGGGGTGGGCAAGTTTGAAGCCCTTACTCTTACGGGAATTAGTTAAACTACGAGTTTGAGTACTATGGGCAGGGCGAAGCTGGGAATTTGTATCTGACGGGAGGCGCGCATGGGTAGTCCTTGCAGGTGCGGTGATCACTGTGTCCCCAGTGGTGTAGGGGTCAGCACAACTGCCTAGAAAGCAGGAGACCCGGGTTCGAATCCCGGCTGGGTACACATTTTCAGCTTTGCCCAATAGCAGTTGAAGTCATATATTCTACGAATATTAAATAATAATAGCTGCAGGATCAGAATGTGACGTCTGTTCTTTCCGAACAGACGCCACATGTATATCTAATTTAATTTCGTTCGTCATTTTTTTACTCCCAAACAAGCGAGAAGACGGAACCGAGATAGTAGTTTTACTCACTCTCTTTTCTATGTTCGTTCTGTACGGACGTCTTCCATTCATGTATCCATTCAATGTAAGTGATGCAAGTTATTGTAAAAATACATTACTTAAATTTGAAATCATCCCTCTCTTTGGCTTTTATTTAAATGAATCCCTCCGCGTCAAATACTGATTTTCTACTGTTTTCAGCTTCTTCGCCTCCGTAATAGTTTTTAAATTCATGTTCCACCCATGGTCACACAACAATGAAAAGCGAAGTGAACAGTCTGAACATTGATGTACTACGAAAAGTATCTTCAACGTTCATATATTAAATTAAAAAAAAGTTATTATTTCCAGCTTCTACAATACGAAGAGCAGGATCCAGCTAGATGCTTTCCGTAAGTCTTATAAGGTGCTGTTGCTTGTATGGTGCCCGACTTTAATACGCAACCCGCGGTTTATTTGCTTTAATGTTCATTTTGTGCTGTAGTTTAACTAACTTATTTCAAAATTCAAAAAATTCGGTACCATCAATTCCTTGTCGAAAAAATATAATCGCGGAATCTACTTTAACAATTATGGCATCATACGAACTAAGGGCAACGTTATAGAGAGGAACGGATTTATGGCCACCACAAAAATGTGGAAAGAAAAGGACTAATTTGAAGTGATATTTATGTTATAAAAGAACATACATTACTAATGCTCCACAGCTGTAAATGTGACATATGGCTGAGCCGGGCGGCTCTCCCAGATTGCAACTGAAATACAATACAGCCACACACATTATTCTAAAAATCCATATAAAATCAGGGATTGATCATACGGCATATATAATTATATGAATAGATACAGAAGACTTGTGAGAATCCAACGCCGTAATTACAATTTCAATATCATTTACAGATAAAAATCCGACACATTTCAGTACTATAATAATAATATTATAAGATTTATATTTACAATTAGTGATACAAGTGTTTATCAGTAACAGTTTAAGAAGCAAATGGGCATTCTTTCAATAAACTTTGTTTTACACTCTTGTTCTGCTTTTCGTTGAGGTAGTAATATTCTTGTGTCAGAACATAGACTCCACCACAGAAACACAAAACAAGATCCCAGCAAAGCGCATTAAATTTATGTATGTATTTATTATATTTAATATTATTCTTAGTAACATTCATTTAATGTTGTAGACTGCCAATTAAATATTTCATAGCCGACTAAAAATAGTAGATATGCAGCAGATAATTTATATATAAACAATTATATGTATTTGTGGACAAGTACTGAATATATTTGCATAAAAAACCATGATAAATTAAATATTAAGTGTGTAAATATATTTCGACGGTGGCAGGATATTTGAACAGTGAGACGCTAACCTGAGCAAAGAACTTCTTCAGTCCAACAGTTTTTAGTATTGTTTAATATATATTGATTTGTTAAATGTAAATAACATTTGTAGGGAGGTGAACAAAGCATTTAATTCTGTGATATTGAAATGTATAATATTTTGGAAGGGAAATTGTGTTTTAAACATGAGGCGCTAGGATGCGTGGATGCAGGAAGAACATGCTTTCGAACGCTTGGGAAGGAACTCGTACCTTGGACGTGGTGGTGAAAGGTTGTGACGCTGGGCGGTCTGAAGCCGCGTTACTAACTTGTGATTTGAAGAGATAGGCATGTGTGGACTTAGTAAATTTTCGGGACCGTGACTGATGAACTTAGTGTTTGTAAAGTCTAAGGGACTGAACTGCGGGGTCATCAGTCCCTGAACTTACAAAATAGTAATGCACTACCTTATATTAAAGACGACACAAATATCCGCCGCGGCGAAGATCTTAGTCTCTGGTGAAAAGTGGTAAAATATGCACGGTAGTAGGGCTGTGGAACTGTGAATTTAGCAATCATGTACTCGTGTGATGACAAACTGCGTTTTATAACAAATACTGTAATAAATCGCGGATGAATTTGGAACTGCAATGTTCGATGGCCTTCACTAATTTACGAGCGATAGGGAAATATTGAGTTATTTACCGATGTAGTAAGTAGGACCACCACCGCATTTTCAAGTCCAGAAGGAGTAATAAACTTCATTTATAAATAATTACTTCATGAGTGAATCACTTATCTTAGAAAACATTTTGTTTTTTATTCAGAGGTTTATGTCCGATTAAATATATTTTCGCGTCATCATATGCAGACTGATAGACGGGCTAAACTACAGATTAATTATTGATTTTGTTTAAGCGGATTGGGTAGCTGTTTAGGGCATAGAAGCTGACGTACATAACTCACCCCTATGAGCAGAGAAATGTTCAAATGTTTGTAAAGTCTATGGGACTTAACTACGGGGTCATCAGTCCCTAAACTTACAAACTACTTACGAACTACCTTACACTAAGGACGGCACAAATATCCATGCCCGAGGGGGGATTCGAACCCCCGGCCGTAGTGGCCGTGCAGACCGTGACTGGAGCGCCTCAGTCTCCTCGGCCACCGCGGCCGGCTATGAACAGAGACAACGTTATAGGGTAAGGTGGTACAATTTCGAACATTTCGGACAAATGTTATTATAACTGGAAATAAATTGAGAAAAGGAATAATTTTAACTGTGGCACTTGTTCTTGGATGTTAAATGAATATGTAACACAAATATTATACAGTTACAAATGTTGGTACAAACACAAAAAAAGGTTACGGAATTGAGAAAAACCGATCGAAAATGTACCACACTAGGTAAAATTGTGATCACTTCATCGTACAATTTTGATTACGGGCATCTTCCACATCAAAAGCACTTTTTCTGTCACGCACCAACGCATACTTCGTGGTACCAAACATTGCATTTTTGGCAGCGAATCCAGTCACCCTTAACTAGATGATTTATAAGAGCGCGTTAGACTAAGTAGCTTCACTTACCTCTTTAAAGGGAAAAAAATTATATCTCCTTACCGCAAAGCGGTGTATTCTTGGAAAAGACAGGAGGAGCTGTAGAAACCTGCTACTCTACAACGCGACACAACGAGACACTACGAGACAGAAAAATGGCGCGAAAACTTACGTTGATCGGAATTGTACCTGTATCGAAATTGTACCACCTTACCCTACGCCGAGTCAAGAAGACGCCTGCGCCTTCCTCGGGCGGTCCGTAGACCCGCGCGGCGCCGCGTGGTACGCACGTACGCACGCACGCACCTCCCGTACGCTCGCACCGGCGCCGTACCCGGCCGGTGCGCGAGGTTCTTGCCCGCCGCCGGCGGCCGCCTGGCTGTCCGCTAATAGCCTTGATGAGAGCGCGCTGCAGACACGGCCGCTCCGTCGGCCGGCGGCTTTTTCGCGCTCGCTTTTTGGCCGGCCGTTTATTTTGGGCGACACGTGCGATGAATGCTCCATTCAGTGGCGCCTTCGTCAGCGCCGTCCCCGGGGAGACCGCAGCGCCCGCCCGCTGCCGGATACATTTTTCCTGGTCGTACAATAAACCACTGAAAGCGACGCTCAGCGCCGACCGGCGCCGGACAGGAAGTCGTTGTGGCACCTGACAGCACAAGTCCAGTGTCCTCTACGTCAGGACTCTGCCAGCCACCTGCAGGTGAGTGGCGAAGGACACTTCTGGTTCCAACCAGTCCTCTCCTCTTCTCCGTTCCACAAATGGCACGGCGAAGAATGACTGCCGCGCGGATAATGGTCCCGCGGTCTGAGGCGTCATGTCATGGATTGTGCGACCGCTTACTCCGGAGATTCGCGTCCTCCCAAGGCGATTGGTAGGTGTGTGTTGTTCTTCCATTACATTAATTTAGTTTAAGTAGTATGACACATCCAGGTGGATATACAGGGTGTCCCACTCAACTGTAGTGATATTCCTGGCCTATGGCCACTTCATATTTCTGGCCGCTGGCCGTTTCTTTGCTAACATCGTACATGTCGTAAACGTGGAAGAAAGACAGAAGTGCAGCATATGTTGAAATGTGGAGTGGGGAGCAGTAGCATATGGCACAGTAGGTGCTGGTTCCCGTGGGAAAGCCCGCTTATGTTACTGGTACTCTCCTCGCATTGGCTGCTGCATTTAACGTCACGTGATTTCTTTTGAAAGTAGTTTTGTTTATTAATTATTTAGAGCTGAAAATTTATGATAAATATCTCGCGGTGGCCGAGGGGACTGAGGCGCTCCAGTCACGGTCTGCACGGCCACTACGGTCGGGGTTCGAATCCCCCCTCTGGCATGGATGTTTGTGCCGTCCTTAGTGTAAGGTAGTTCGTAAGTAGTTTGTAAGTTTAGGGACTGATGACCCCGTAGTTAAGTCCCTTAAGCTTAACAAACATTTGAACCTGACGGGGAACAGCCTCGCGCAACGCAGCATAGCGCCTCAATGTGCTTGGCCACTCCACCCAAAACCACCTAGAGAGAAGGCCTCGGAGCTCTCGTGTGACGTCGAGCAGTGTATGCATCGTTCGCGTATCTGACTGGGTGGCCGCTAGGGCAGGGCCCACTATGCCGTACCGTGCAGCCAGTCAGCTACGCGAACGATGCCTACACTGCGTGACTTCAGACGAGAGCGCCGTGGCCTTCTCTCATGCTTTGGGCCGGCCGCGGTGGCCGAGGAGACTGAGGCGCTCCAGTCACAGTCTGCACGGCCACTACGGTCGGGGGTTCGAATCCCCCCTCGGGCATGGATATTTGTGCTGTCCTAGTTTGTAAGTAGTTCATAAGTAGTTTGCCAGTTTAGGGACTGATGACCCCGTAGTTAAGTCTCATAAACAATACAAACATTTGAACATTTTCATGCTTTGGAGGCAATGCATGGGCTCACCACTTGCAGCTCGAGACCTATAAAAGAAGGTCAGACAAGGGCAAAGAAGCGCTCTCCTTAGGCTGTCCGGGGCTTTCTCAAAAACTCCAGGTTTAGCACTGTGCGTGCTGCTTGGAATCCCACCAATAGACCTAACTATCAGGTTAAGGGCGGCCTTGTACTGGCTTAAGACGGGGAGACCTGATAAGGTTCATGGGATAACAGGCCAAAACATCACTTAGAGGCAACAACTCTTCAAATGAAGAATGGACACATGACAAAGGGAATGGGACGCATCTGAAAAGGGACGCAGACTGTATAATTTCTTCCCAGATATCAGGGAACGTCTGAGACTGGGCCATATCAATCCTAGCTGGGGTGTGGTCCACTTTCTGACAGATCATGGTCCCTACCCCACGTACTTGAACTACATGGGGCTCAACGACACCGTAACATGTACATACGGGGAGTTTGCCTCCCACGAACACACAGTCTTACACTGTACAATATTCAGAACACCAACTCACGCAACACTACCAGACGACCAAAATATACAGACGATCATCCGGGACAAAGACACATGGGTGATACTAAATCGGATAGTCTATGAGGTTGTTGTTGTTATGGTCTTCAGTCCGGAGACTGGTTTGATGCAGCTCTCTACAATACCCTATCCTGAGCAAGCCTTTTCATCTCCTCATAAGAACGAGAGCCCACATCCACTTGAATCTGTGTACTATATTCCCTCTGCGATTTTTACCCCACACACTTCCCTCCAATGCTAAATTTACGATTCCCTGATGTCTAAGAATGTGTCCTACCAAGCGATCCCTTCTTTTAGTCAGGGTACGCCAAAAATTCCTTTTCTCACCACTTCTGTTCAGTACCTCTACATTAGTTATGCGATCTACCCACCTAATCTTCAGCATTCTTCTGTAACACCACATTTAAAAAGCCTCTATCCTCTTCCTGTCCGCACAGCTTATCGTCCATGTTTCACTCCCATACAAGGCAACACTCCACACAAATGCCTCCAGAAAAGACTTCCTTACACTTAAATTAATATTCGATGTTAGCAAATTCCTATTTTTCAAAAATGCTTTTCTTCTATTGCCATTCTGCATTTTATATCCTCTGTAGTGCGACCATCATTTGTTGTTTTACTGCCCAAGTAACAAAACTCATCTACCTCCTTTATTGCTTCGTTACCTAATCTAATTCCTTCAGCATCACCCGATTTTTTAGACTGCACTCCAGTTTTGCTCTTTTTAATGTTCATCTCATAAGCACCTTTCAACACACTGTCCATTCCGTTCAATCGCTCTTCCAGGTCCTTTGCTGTATGTGACAGAATTACTATGTCGTCGGCAAAACGCAATGTTTTTAATTCTTCCCCCTGAACTTTAATCCCTATTCCAAATTTTTCCTTGCTTTCCTTGACCGCCTGCTCGATGTACAAATTGAATAACATCGGAGAAAGGTTACAACCCTGTCTTACTCCCTTCCCAACTGATGCTTCCCTTTCATGCCCTTCGAGTCTAATAACTGCGGTCTGGCTTTTGTACAAGTTGTAAATAACTCTCCTTTCCCTGTATTTTACCACTGCTGACTTCAGAATTTGAAAGGGTGTATTCCATTCAACATTGTCAAAAGCTTTCTCCAAATCTACGAAAGCTAAAAATGTAGGTTTGCCTTTCCTTGGTCTGTCTTCTAAGATAAGACGTAAAGTGAGTATTGCCTCCCGGGTTCCTACGTTCCTCCTGAATCCCAACTCATCGTCTCCGAGGTCAGCTTCTACGGGCTTTTCCATTCCCCTGTAGATAATTCGTGTTAAAATTTTGCAACCATGACTTATCACAATGATGGTTCTGTAATTTTCACACCTGTCTGCGTCTGCTTTCTTTGGAATGGGGATTATTACATTTTTCTTAAAGTATGAGGGTATTTCGCCTGTCTCATACATTCTACACACCAGTTCAAATAGTATCCACCTTAAAACAACACGAATACAATAGTACACGCACTCAACACCTACCTTGGTGAGTACACAGAACACGACATAACTCGTGGCACAGCAGCAGCAATGAAGGCACAGACACTGATGAGGACTCCGGCACAGACTCGGACACCTCTGAATCACCTCTACAATAACTTACACATGGATTAGCCCAAATAATTAAGCCAGAATGCATAGAAATTTATCAAACACTAAATAACTAAACGAGAATAGTTTAGGAACAAATAAATTGTAGAAATGCGGCATCGTGAGTCGTGTCGGAATAGCACAGTCGGTAGTGCGCTTGCCTGCTAAGGCAAAGGTCCCAGGTTCGAGTCCCGGTTCCAGCACACTATTTTAATCTGCCAGGAAGTTTCATATCAGCGCACACTCCGCTGCAGAGTGAAAGTTTCATTCTGGAAACATCCCTTACGCTGTGGCTAAGCCGTGTCTCCACCATATCCTTTCTTCCAGGAGTGCTAGTCTTGCATGGTTCGCAGGAGAGCTTCTGTGAAGTTTGGGAAGTAGGAGGCGAGGTACTGGCGGAATTAAAGTTGTGGGGCGCCATCGTGAGTCGTGTCGGGATAGCACTGTCGATAGTGCGCTTGCCCGCGAAAGTCAAAGGTCCCAGGTTCGGGTCCCGGCACACAATTTTAATCTGCCAGGAAGTTTCAAATAAATTGTACATTAGACTGGCCAGGACCGCAGGGCTCGACGTCAATTCCGAGGCCTCCGCGCCTGACCTGTCATCGAGAATAGTTCTCTCTCCCACACTTACCACTATCCTGTCATCTTTTCACCTCTCCTTATAATTATAGCATAGATTTAACTTACTAACACCACCCCACTTTTCCTATTTCCAGATTAGTTTTGTTTTAATTAGAACCATTTCTCCCTAACCGATAATTAAATTCAATATAAATATACCAAACTGTGAATGAATATACTAATCAGCCTAATATTGTTTATGTAAGAATTATCATTGTACTTAGATAAGAAGTGAACAAATTGTAAATATTGGCCACAATTCACGACCAGCTGTATACCCACAGGCAGCTGGTCTAAATGAAGGTTTCAAAAAATAAATAAAATAAATGAATAACCTTTTCTCTAGGTAGTATTGCTCCATCGCGGCGCGAGGGTTGTAGTTAATCTCCACTGCACTGTGTGAAGAGTAGAAATTCTAAAGTTCACCAAACTTACATCTTCTATAGATGTTGTCCCCACGCATATGGTAGCAGACACGTCGGAGTCATTTGGCAGGAAATCATCTAATTACGGAATACTACTGAAGTCTTGGGATGCCTCAAAGGATGCAGAAAGCTAGCAAACCGTATAATAATAAACACTTGATACACAGTCTTAACTGAAAGTTTAATATATTGTCATTTCGCATTGTTCTAGAATGATTAAGCTATATCTCATGACCGCCTAAATATGTGAGAGCAACATATTGCTCCTATGAGTGCGTGTTCTGGGCTCAAGTGTGGCGGCTCGATGCAAGGCTGCCTTCGCTCCGCAATTTGGTTTGCAAACATCGCCGGTGTGCATCGTCCGTCTTAAATTAATAGTTTTTTATTAGTTTTGCAAGTTTTAATATATGTTGTCTAGTCAGTGCATAGCTTGGCTCTGAGAGGTTTTCTAACTCGTTTTTGACAGGGAATTAATAATTAGTTTATTAAGTATTAATAAAAATATGATCGCGTTTTGGCACGTGGTCATCAGTACTACAGCCAATTAGCGTTCAGTGCTAGCCGCTCCGGGACTTCCCTAGAATTCGGGAAACTCGCCAGCACTCTTTCTCATGGGAAACCGACGTACTGGTAACACCAGTCGTTGTCCTCACCAGCTTTTAACATCTGTCGCCTACTGGTTTTACCTTGCTGTACCGAAGCAATTCTCAAATCTTAATATGGTGGCTGTAAGCCAAAAATATTACGCCCTTTCAGTCCCACATTATGAAATCAGCTTTCGAAAAATTAAAATTCAGTGTTTTCTGTATTAGTACAGTTAAGTAAACATCAAAATTTGTGTTTTAAAATTTTTGGTCGAACAATTCATATTTATGTCATGTATTTCATGCACAAAAAAGACGTATTTTACTATTTGGACGTTATTCTGTTGAAGGTTGACACTGCCAGATCAATAATGATAGCATAATCGTCACCGCTACCAAAAACACCAGACAATTCATTGCTGGAGTAAAATAAATACTCACGCTCACACTCTCAGCCATGTACAGAGGGCAACGCAGCAAAATCTCCAAGATGGGCATATTAATACCTCAGAAGTGGTTACACGCCGTACCAAGCGGCAAAATGTCGTACTAGAAGCTTGTTGTTCATCAACAAAAATGCAACTTTAAGGAGTGAGGCACAAAATGCGGTATAAATCAATTTTTGATACGTTGTTGTCCAGGAACAACACTGCGAATGAAACGGTTAAGAGACTGGAAAAGGTACAGAAGTAAGGAGATTATACTTCGATAAATTGAAGGAAACATACGTTGTTGTAAGTTTCAGAGGGAACACTGGACAAGGACTGACCGACGCGGGGAAAGTAATACAGTAGAAAAATAAAGGTAGTTCTGAGAGACATAATAGAGAAGGTCGCAGACTGTCATGTAGGTAGAATGATAACGGTATTTCAGTCATAGCAATGTAGCCCAGTGGATTGCCGGGCGTCGTACCTCAGCGCCTCAGAGGGCTAAACGCCACCTATATATATATATAAACAGCTGAGCTAAGAACAAATCGAACAAAAACGATCAGGGACCGCCATAGAAAAATGAAAAAGTAATGTGGATTAAGTACACGTGTACCACGTTGGAGGTCCCGTGTTCGATTACCACCCATGCACTTCCTTTTCTTTACTTTTTTTCTTCACGTTGCTTTCCGTGAGAAATTGTCGAAAAATCATTTTCACGGTCATAATATTGTTATTTTATACGCAGCAAACAGACCTCATAAAAATCTTTCGAAAACATTTTTTTTTGGTCACAATACTTTCATTTTATGTGTAGCAAGGGTATTTTATAAGGTTTATTAACATTAATGAGGCTGTATATAACCAAATTCATGACATTGTGACATTATATCGCACATGATGAATGATAGTTACGCATGCGCACGACGTTTTCAATAACGAGACGGGGAAGCATAACTGAATCATGTTAAAAAATTATTTCCCTTCCTTTTTCTCGAACAAATCAGAAACAATAGCGGGTACGGGTAGGTCAATATGAATATAATATGTTGCTTACCGCAAGGTGAAGAAAAAAACATTGAAAACTAAGGCGAAGTGCGATTTAGCGTGTTAACCAGATACTCAGCAGAGGTCCCACAACAACATATTTAAGACCTATCAAAATCGAAGGTTGCAACTTCTGATGTTCGCCTTGCAAGAACAGCAAAACTAAATACTTCTGCAAAATTTGCAAAATATAGTTGTGCTTGGTGCATGCAGAAATGGTTTGTGTCGCCTGTTACGAAAAGTGACGATTTTAGAGGACGATATCACACAAACTATTCATTATGTTCACAATTTCGATTTATATAACAAAAATTCAAAAAGTGCCCTTCTAAGTTCTACAAATTATTCTCATTTATATTTGTATTTCAATCCAATTTACTTGTACTTCCAGTGTGCTTACATTTATTAGTACAAAGAAGTATATTTTCTACTTTTTTATTTTACAGTAATTGTGAAATTCAGAACGTTGAAATAATGTCCCTACAGCATTTGGTAGGACCTAAACAATATAAAAACTCGTCGTTTGATGTAAATACACTTTTTTGGCACTTGTCATAAGCATTTTAATTGTTGGGTCCCACAGACCCAGCCCGACCGTTCCTGAAACTATTTTTCGGCCGACCTTTCTAGGGTTAATGTTACACATGTACTCAGCATTCGTCTTTTTTCACTGTGATATGCACCCCCCATTCCAGTTTCTTAAACTGTCATCTAGTGTGAGGTCAGTGTTATCCGTGTATCTGCAACGTCTTCGTTCCTTCGGAACGGTCAACGGATGCGATGCAGTCCGGCCAACAGAGAGTTACCTAACAAGAGATTTTGACCTCAAAACTTCTCTATGGCACGAAACGATGCTAGTAATAACATCCGGTAGTTAAAAAAATTATACAAAATAAAAAAATAAAATAAAAACAGTGATGTTCATCATTTATAAGCAAGGTGGTGCATTCTAACACAAGTATCATTTTAATGGAGAGAAACGAAGTAACAAGATATTAATGCCATAGGAGGAAAATTACAATTAATTCAAGACGCAATATATCACTACATTTTCTATCAACAGTATAAAAAAAACCAATTGTTTAAAGTCATTATAGTAGCGCAAAATACACATAGCTTACACACCTGATACTGCATTTTTGTGTCCCAGCGTCGTCGCCGCTTTTGTGTCTCGTTTCCGTCGTAGGTGTCGGTGGCCGAGTAGAAAGACCGACACAGGAATAAAGGATGCACGCTTGTGCAGGTAGGAAGTGACCAGCCAGTGGGACAGCAGAAACTAGAAACACTAGAGTAAAGAGATATATATTTCATAGAGACTTAGTAATACTTATCTTTTACATAGCTCAGTACTGCAGAATTCTGATACATAGTTGAGCTAGAGGCCTGCCTAGTGCCTATCCGATAGCCAAGTCTTTACTGGTGCCTATCTGATTCCGAAGTGTTAACTGGTTCCTCTCAGTACTGCAAAATGCTGATACATAGTTGAGCTAGAGGCCTGCCTAGTGCCTATCCGATAGCCAAGTCTTTACTGGTGCCTATCTGATTCCGAAGTGTTAACTGGTTCCTATCTCAGTCCCAAGTGAACGATGTCGTTCAGTGGTGGCCACGAACGGAGTTGTAGCAGAGGGCGCTAGTGGCTGACGTCGTAAGAACGCCGCGCCGTGCGCGGCGAAAGTAGGTGGCGCGCACTTTAGACTTGTGCGACACCACATGCTTAAATTAGTCCTCAAACAGTAAATGCAGGATTTTGATGAATTGGTTTAGATAAAATGGAAAAGATACTGGCCGACAATGAAGTAAAATCGTCATCACGTTTGAGCAGTCTGTGTTTGGACATTCAAACACTACGTGTGGCCGCAGGGCGTGGTGGGACCTAGTAAGCGGACTTGGATGTGAATAGGGTTTGGCTTAACAACAACGCCCGCATTCATTTGGATGAGTTCGTCAGTAAGGAAACTTGACGTAAAAATGTTCAAATGTTTGTTAAGCTTATGGGACTTAACTACGGGGTCATCAGTCCCTAAACTTACAAACTACTTATGAACTACTTACGAACTAGGACGGCACAAATATCCATGCCCGAGGGGGGATCATAACCCCCGACCGTAGTGGCCGTGCTGGCCGTGACTGGATCGTCTCAGTCACCTCGGCCACCGCGGCCGGCAAACTTGACGTATTTTGGGTCACTGTGTGGTCTGCAAAACGCCAGTCACTTTAATCAGTGCGATATCATGATGTCACGATGCTTACCAAACGGTATGTACAGGTGGTAGAAGATGATTTCATCGTTATTATCCAAAGTGATACTGATTTCGACAGTATGTGGAAGATGTGGTTCATGTAAGACGAAGTCCGATCACATAGAAGCAGGAAAGCGATGTCCTGGCAGATCACAATGTCGATCAGCCGCCACATTCTCCGGATATGAAGACATGCGACTCCAAAACCACTGATGAGCCAAAAACATGCATTCAGGAAATCATCGACAGCATCGGTATTCTGACATATCGGCAGTTCATGCAGAATTCCACTATTCATCATCGCCACGGAAGATAGACTTACCGAACATGTCATAAGCTACATCCGAATATCTGTACGTACGTTTACATGTTAAACAAAGTATGTGTACTCTGGTCTTTTTACAGAAAATACGTTTCGGTTCATGTAGATCAATAATTGTCAACCTCTACATGAACGACGACAATACGTATTCAGAAGTATTGCCCTTCTGAACTTATCATATACTATCAGTGCACATGAATATTTTTCATAGTAAGAAATGTCAGTAGGCATCAGTTATATTACCATTCTCTCTGCCAAGGAATATTAACCCTTCATCGGGCGCAATCGGCCACACAGGCCAGCAAAACACATTGTTCATCCCCATACTTAACAATGGTGGTCTAGCAGCCCGCCTATCCGTTTCCTCGCATAACTAAAGGGAACCTCACATCATGCCGATCCACAGTGTGCCATCGACATTCACGCGGCTCGCGGGGAACTCCCTTGGCCTCACAGGCCATCTGCGCCCGATTGCATCAAAATTTTGAAGGCGAGTTTATTCAAGATATTTTCAATTTAATTGTTCGTTTCACTCAATCCGTTTTCTGTGATTTTCGTGATTACCTGGGGAAAAGAGTGCACTGTCAAACATGGCCCCACAGGTTGTGCGCGCCTGATCGTGTTCTAGCTTCAGTTTTTCTCTTTTCATACGTTATCACATTCATATTTCCTGATGAAATGTTCAGAAAAGTGCATGACCTCTCTACGTCCAATGATGTTGCGGAAATAATGCGCCTCCTCAAAGATGCTCCAGCCTCGCGTCGAAGATTTGGGCGACAAGAGTGACATTCACTTTTAGGATGAGGTAGGAGAAGGCAAAGAGGACTCAGCAACTGAACAGGAAGACGACGAAACAACTCGGGAAGATGGAGAGGAGGACATATGTGAGAATTTTTATCTTAGAAAAGATAAGACGATGAAGTCGGCTAAGAAATCACCTTCTCCTTCTCATGGGGTAAAGAGTCACTACATCTTTACACCACATCCAGGTCTAAAATGCAATGCTACAAATTCAGCCACCATATTGCAAAAACCTTCCGTCATGAACTAATTCTACAACTAGCCCGGCGAAGTGTGAATACAAGCCGCGGTGGAGTGTCCTATAGCGTTGCGGTGCTATCTCCGATGTGCGAGGCCATTTTCCGTCGGGGGTTCGAATCTCCCCTCGGGTGTGGATGTTCGTGTCGTCTTTAGTATAAGGTACTTCATAAGTAGTTTATATGTTTGGGACTGATGACCCCGCAGTTAAGTCTCTTAAGTTTTCCAAACATTTGAACATGTTTGTGAATACAATTTGAATGTCAGTTCAGCTGCAGACTCGACTGAAAAGATTTTTACCCCACAAGAAACGTGAAAAATTCTCCCACATTACCTCCCAAAGGGCGAAAGTGTCGACCATGCAAGCCTGAAACAAGATTTAGTAGGATGAAGAATTATGAATGTTCAGCTTATCATCAACCTGCTTGAGCCACGTAAAAGTTTTGTGCCAAACTTGTGTTTCAGCTGTTGATTTCGGAGCCTCAGCATCGGTTTTTGGCTACAAATGTGACGAAAAAAGATGATTCCACGTCGGATTAGACTGCCTAATGCATTTTAAAAATAATTTTATTATTTTTATGGATGTCTGTTCAACCAGTTTTGAATACTGTTTGTGGAAAATTGGCAATTTTGGATATTTTAGTTTAAGGTGTCCTCTCTTCAATAAATCCATTCTTTTGCTTTCAATCTGCTGTATCTCCTTTCTTTAGACCATCTTAAAGACTAGCCTATACGCGTTTTGAATTTGAATTAATATGACTGAGCTAGTACCCAAACTATAAACTATGTGACTGGCCTCTCAGGCTGGGTGCGCCTGATTTTGTTCCATCTAGAGGTGCGCCCTATGAAGGGTTAATTAACACGTCTGTTCTTTTATCATAGGTTTGAATGACAACAAAAATTTTTAAGTCCTAACGTGCACCTAATGGTTTCTAGGAATTTTCTAATTTTGAGAATCATAACACGGACCACGACTCCATAAAGCTTCAGGTTTTGCCAAATATTTTAATAGCATATGACGCAAACTATTGTTACAATTCGTTTTACTTTAGATTCAGGGGATACTGAACCCACCCCTACGTCTAACTTTAAAATTTTAAGCAGTAAACTTGGTGAGTAACACTCCTCTTGTTCCGATTTCCTTTACGGTTAGGCCCTCTAAATTGTGGCAGACGATGACTTTTCATTCATTAGGTATACGCAACCGTTGCCCACATAGACGTTTACTGAAGGGAGTCCCTTGTAAAATTAATTAACCTCCATAAAACCCGGCAAACCATCATGAACTTTGGGACACGCAACAAGTCAAACCACCCCATGTAAATTAAAAGGTTAGTGTTCATCAGGTTTTTTAATTTGTAAGAAGTAATAGTTAAAAACCTTATGTATAACATTTTGTTTTTTAATACAGATACCTAAATATGTACCTTTAATGGTACGAAACCGGTAGTAACGCAATAAAGGCGTAAAAAAACAGCTAAGGCGGACTGCAATAATTCATAGACAGACATCCTGATTGTTTATATTACTTTCTAGAATTGATTTACAACAGTCCGTTACTCTACACCTGGTGATATAGTGAAATGATGTAATAACTAGAATCGCTTTCGGAGAGAAGCTATATTTAGATTGTTTGAAAGGTCACTTAAGTAGACTATACGAATGTTTTCTCAAAAATGTAGATTCTCTTCCAGTCTCTCTCTCTCTCTCTCTCTCTCTCTCTCTCTCTCTCTCTCTCTCTCTCTCTCTCTCTCTCTCTCTCTCCCCTCTCTCTAATGTCCCTCGCCTTGGTGTGTACTGCTTTTATTATTACCAGAAATATGTTGATATTGAAATTTTGTTTAACAATAAACATGATTTTCTGGAAGTAAACATGAAAGTCAAACTTCGCAATTACTTGAAATATATGCGACATTTTATACGCAGAAGGAAAGTGTAATGATAGCAACACATTTTGTTTAACAATAAACATGATTTTCTGGAAGTAAACATGAAAGTCAAACTTCGCAATTACTTGAAATATATGCGATATTTTATACGCAGAAGGAAAGTGTAATGATAGCAACACATTCTTTTGCCGGCCGCGGTGGCCGAGGGGACTAAGGCGCTCCAGTCACGATCTGCACGGCCACTACGGTCGGAGGTTTGAATCCCCCCTCGCGCATGGATATTTGTGCCGTCCTAGTTCTTAAGTAGTTCATAAGTAGTTTGTAAGTTTAGGGATTGATGACCCCGTAGTTAAGTCCCATAAACTATACAAACATTTGAACATTCTTTTTCTATTTTCACTACTATGGCGCTGTTTACCTGTCTGATTTCACACTAGTTGTTTAATAATTCTGAAGATTTATTTTGTACCACCTGATTTTCCACAAATAAATACATGTATAGCCGCGGCGGTTTAGCAGTGCGTACTGGGGCGCCGTGCTACAGTGCGGGCGTTCGCCGTCGGGGGTTCGAGTTCCCCCTAGGGCATGGGTGTTTGTTTTGTCCTTAGGTTAGTTTACCTTAGTTTAAGTAGTTTGTAAGCTACGAACTAATGACCAAGCAGTTGAGTCCGATACATTTACAAACATTTGAACATTTGAAATACACGTATATACACACAAACATACACACGCGGGCAGGCACACACAACACACACACACACACACACAGTCCACATTCACATCCATGCACTGAGTGAGTTAGCGAAAAAAAAGAGAAAGAGATGGCTTTGTTCTCTCTCTCTCTCTCTCTCTCTCTCTCTCTCTCTCTCTCTCTCTCTCTTTCACGTCGTCTCAGTTCATTTGTTTTATTTCCCGCTGTCTTTACCCCGTCCTTTTCAGTCCTAAACCTTCTTGTGCAATCTACCAATTTAGTATAGCATTCGATGCTGTATAAACGTTTCTTGGTATTTGAACACGGAGATACGCGCTGCCGTATAATTCATTTCTGAGATAAAACACTATGTTTAATGTTGAGGAACGATGAAAAATACCTGACTATTTGCAGTTGGAATGGTGGCCCTCAGTGAAACGAGAATTTTCCTGGAAAGTAACAAGTGAAGCAAAGAAAACTGTAATGAACGCAAATATACGCGTAACCACATAAAGCTCCTCAGTGTTGAAGCCTTTTTCCAAGCCTGATATGTGTGTATATTTGTTTTTCTGAGTACACACACTTCATCCGTTATTCCCAGGAATTAGGCTTTGAATATGAGGCGAGGGTTATGTTTATCTCCGAGGTCACTGTGAACATTTGCATGAATGAAGGAGGCTACGTTTTACCGTTGCGAAATTATCAGGGACTTAGGCAAGTCTTTCATTAAATTCAGATAAACAGATAGCAATGTTTTGATAGTTATAATTCGTATAAAAGATAAGTAGTTTTACGAGTTGCTACTTCTTATGTAACGTAATACCTTTTTATAGCAGTTAACACTCTCTCATATCCCACCTCCATTCTTCTACTCTCCTACCCCTCTCATCGTTCTTCTTCATATGACCTGCCGTGATCGTATGTTTAAATAGGTAATTAGCGTAATGTAGTATTGAGCTCCGAGCTGTTTATGAAGGGAACAAACAATTTTAGTAGTGTACTGTGGATCACAGTAATTGTAATTAAAGCTAAATACAAAATGCAGTTACTACCATGGTGCAAGTTACACTTAAGTAGTCCAAAACATTTTAGTCTGTGGACTAATTTGAAGTACTCTGTACAATACACATTAGATAAGTATGTGCCTAGTAAAATTATGAGAGATGGGAAAGATATACCGTTGTTCAAAAACCGAATTAGGAAACTGTTACGAAAATGAACATAACTTCACTCAATAATTAACGTACTCCAGTCTTGCAGACAATAGAAGGTTAAACGATGACAAAATCAGTGTAAAAGCTGCCATGCAAGAGCGTTCAGCGACTTTAAGAGGAATGTTTTGTATATCGACTACAGAGAATACCCTAAGAAATTTTGAGTACTACGTCAAATCGCTACGGGTTGGTTGGTTTGGTGTTTTAGGGGGACTGCGATGGTCATCAGTCCCCCGCTACGGGTATAAACAGAGCCACGGAGGAGCGGCGGAGCGCATTGAGGTGCGATGTTCCGATGCACGAGGCCGTTCTGCGTCTGGGGTTCGAATACCCCCTCCGGCATGGATGTTTGTGCTATGTTTAGTATAAGATAGTTCATAAGTAGTTTGTAAGTTTAGGGACTGACGACCTCGCAGTTAAGTCCCATAAGCTTTACAAATGTTTGAACATTTTCTAAACCAGATATCCACACACTGTGAACATAATTGCGATGAAGCAGAGGATGACGTACAAAAGGCCGAATTACTGCAGTCTTTTTCCAAAGTTCTTTCACAGAGGAAGAGTGTCGTTCTTCCTACTCGTGTAAACCAACACAAGAACGACGAAATGGCAGATATTGAATAGAAAAGTAACTGATATCGCTTAAGAGAGGAAAGACGGCTGGACGTGATGGAATGCCAATTCCATTTTACACAGAGTATACGATGGAACTTGCCCCTCTTCAAGCAGTAGGGTACCTAAAGTCTCTTAGAGGTGCGAGGGTCATTACCGGTTTCATAAAAGGGTCGTCGATCAAATGTGCACGATTGCTCACCGTCGGAGATTCGAGTCCTCCATCGGTAATGTGTGTGTGTGTGTGTGTGTGTGTGTGTGTGTGTGTGTGTGTGTGTCATTAGGATATTTTACCTTAGTTTAAGTAATTTGTAAGCTACGGACTGATGACCATGCAGTTTGGTCCGATAGATTTTCAAACATTTGAACATTTGATTTGATCAAATGTGCAAAACTGCAGCCCTTTTTATCTCTGACATCGGGCAGTTGCATAATTTTCAAAATGTTCAAATGTTTGTATAGCTTATGGGACTTAACTACGGGGTCATCAGCCCCTAAACTTACAAACTACTTATGAACTAGCTAACACTAAAGACGGCACAAATATCCATGGCCGTTTTATGTTCAAGTATTATGACATATGTGAAGGAAGTAAATCTCTTTTGTTGGAATTAACATGGTTCCCGAAAGCAACGACCATGTGATGCTGTAGTTGTTGCCTTTCTCTAGGCTTTCGATACCGTTTCACACCGTGGCCTGATGATCAATGTCGCGGCAATATGGAATATCAAACCAACTGTGTGACTGAATTGAGACGTTTCTAGCAAACGGAACGCAGTCTTCAGTCGTTAAAGTGATTTCAGGTGAGCCCCAGAAGAGTGTTATAGGACCGTTGCTTTTCACAGTATATACACTAAAGTCCTTTGCTTCTGTTAAAAGCAAACTAAAATGGTGGCTGTGATTCATCACACATAACTGACGTTAGGACAATGTAAGGGATGATGTTGTAATTGGGCGCGGCTGGGTGCCCGAGCGCACTGAGGCGCCATGCTCCATGCTCCGATTCGCGAGGCCGTTCCCTGTCAAAGGGTTCAAATCCCTCCTCGGGCATGGATGTTTGTGTCGTCTTTATTATAAGATAGTTCATAAGTAGTTTGTAAGTTTAGGGACTGGTGACCACGAAGTTAAGTCCCTTAAGCTTCACAAACATTTGAACATTTTGTTTTGTTATAATTTTTCACATTTAACTTCATTGAACAATTATACAAAGTGACATTCTGATGTAGTGTTTTGTATTTTGTCTTGTAGACGGTGCAACAGGTCAACCTAACCTACATGTGCGCAGCATAATATTACTCCACCTGAAGATCGGGAATTAAACTCTTGAAACGCATTGTGGTTATAATAAACAAAGTGACGGGTAACAGAAATACCTTGTGTTTTAAACAATTTCGAACAACTGTCACGGTAAAGCCTAAACCAAAACGTTTTCATTTAAAGTAAAACAAGATTCATGAATTTTAAAAAAAAATCGAAAAATAAATAAATAAATACAGCATGCTTATGCCATGTGTAATATGAAAGAAATTGTAGCATCATGGAAATGTTCTAAATCGAATGTAATAATAATAATATCTCAAAACCCAGTGTTGCCCGGGTACTTATTTATTACAGCCTTATGTTGGTGCACCTCTCCTAACCTTTTCTGCCTCTGTGCACCTTCTCTGTCCTCCTCTCTCCGTCCATCTCCTCCTCTCCTCCCGCTCTCTCTGTTCATATTCTCATCTCCTACGATTCCTCTTTCTTACTCTCTCCACCCCCTCCCCCTTTCTCTGCCCATCTACGTTTATTCCAAGCTACCCTCCCCCATACACGCTGTGAATTCTTAGGTAGGCGGTGGTGTGCATCTGGTTTACAAGGTCAAGTGTGCAAAATTTAATCAAGATAGGAATGACACTGTAGACTGTATTCGTAGTCTGTTGTATTGTATCCGCCACCGTGCATCGTGCTACGGATTATTATGTAGACGGTGTTGGTCCTCTTGTGTTGAAACTCATGTGTTCAAAATTTCATCGCAGTCGGATGAACGGTATATATGCACTTAAAATAAGAGCGTTACAAAATTACCAATTTCAGATTTCTTTTTTTCGTTTTTCAGTCGTTCCTCTGCATTTTAGCCATTTTTGTGCTTTAACCCAAACCTGTATTAAACCGAACAAGTCGAAATAAAAAATCGGTGAAGGCATATCTGAGTTTTAGCGAGACTATCGTACAACAGTTGATTTTTATGTATAAATAGCAAATACACAGCAATAGCAGCGCAAAATTGATATACACGAAAAATTAAAAAAGTTAGGTTATGCCTTATATAAATTTGTGAATGTGTGTAATGTGAAATACATTTAGGAAACGTCATAATCAAAGATCATTACTGCGGTGTGATGCATATGTGTGTAAAGGACTTTGTGTATGTCACTGAACTTCTAAACCGCTGTACCAATTTTGGAGAAATTTTTGGTCCCTATTTGAGTTAGTAATGATAATAATAATTTCGTGTGGATCAGTGGTCTGGTAAAAGTCATTCAATTGGGTGCCACTTCGGCGACTTGCGTGTCCCTAGCCTATCCCAGTTATCCAACCGGGAAAAGGGGACCTACAGCTTAACTTGGAATGCGAACTGCTATATCTCGCCTCAGGAGAAAATAACTGAAAGACACTGTCTGATACGGAAATTATGTCTATGACGAGACAAAGTAATCATCTTCTAGAAACAAAACAAACTTCTGAATTTAAGGCAAAAACAACAAATATCAACTAAAAGTTTTCTTCTTCACCGGTTAGGTACAAGCCAGGGAGGTAACGACAGCCTTGAAAGATCGGCTAGGGCGACGGAGCCAGACGACGTATTCCGTTGCGAGAAGTCCTGGAGGCGAGGCGTCGCTTGAAGGTACTCTTCCCCAGAGGCATCGGTTGGAATCCCTCAGCTATGTTTCTCGTAGGCGGTCGGCGGAGAACTGCCGTCGTGTTGCACTGCGTCCCCCTAAATACCTTTGCTCAATCGCAGTTGATGTCATATATTCTGTGAATATTAATTAATAACAATTGCAGGATCAGAAGTGATGTCTGTTCTTTCGGAACAGACGCCACATGTATATATATATATATAATATGCCTGTGACGGGCAATGATCCTATCGTTAGTGGGAGCGGTGGGCAAGTTTGAAGCCCTTACTCTTACGGGAATTAGTTTCATAACTACGAGTTTGAGTACTGTGGGCAGGGCCAAGCTGGGAAATTGTATCTGACGGGAGGCGTGCTTAGGTAGTCCTTACAGGTGGGGTGATCACTGCGTCCCCAGTGGTGTAGGGGTCAGCGCAACTGCCTAGAAAGCAGGAATCCCGGGTTCGAATCCCGGCTGGGTACACATTTTCAGCTTTGCCCAATCGCAGTTGATGTCATATATTCTGTGAATATTCCCTAAATAGTCGGCGCGCAGTGATACGTGGCAGTCTCGAGCTGGGCTCATGTGACTGAGCGGAGGAAAATAGTTCCGGTTTAATGCGCTCTCTGGCGGTGCTCGTCGCGTCCTCCGGTGACTCCGGAACCACCGCTGTGAGACGCCTGACTATTATTCATCCCTGCGCTTGTACCCTTAATTGCGGGTTGTCCGCTTGTCAGGCGAAAATGTTCAAATGTTTGTAAATCTATCGGACCAAACTGCGTGGTCATCAGTCCGTAGCTTACAAACTACTTAAACCTAGGTAAGCTAACCTACGGCCAAACACACATACCCATGCCCCAGGGAGGACTCGAACCTCCACGGCGAGCAACCGCACGCTCCACAGCGAGGTGGTTTAGACCGCTCGGGTAGTCCACCGCGGCTTGTCAGGCGAACCACAGGTACATGACACGAACCACGTGTCGTTTCTCTTTGGTTGGCTTGGTTTAGCAACTGGCCTTCATAAGAAGGAAACCGCACTGTCTACATGATATTTGCTACGATGCACGGCGAAGGAGATTTTTAACATACTTCGACGTCTGTCTACAGTGTTGTTTCGTTCTTGATGAAATTTTACACACTTCCTCTGAGAGGGTTAACCATTGCTAGGCCTACATCCTGTTTATACACTTTGTTCAAATGTTTGTAGAACTTATGGGACTTAACTACGGGGCCATCAGTCCCTAAGCTTACAAACTACTTATGAACTAGTTAAGACTAAGGACGGCACAAATATCCATCCCCAAGGGGGAATTCTAACACCCGACCGTAGTGGCCGTGCAGACCGTGACTGGAGCGCCTCAGTCCCCTCGGCCACCGCGGCCGGCTATACCCTTTGTTATCAAACGTGAAAAAAACTATGAGAGAGGACAAGCTGCAGCAGTTTTGTTAGTTCGACTGTTTCAGCTGTGGACATAGTTTGGTGTTTCAATGAATTTTATTTGATTACCTCTATGGATTATTTGGAGAGTTTGCTACTATACAGGTTCACAATATCTAGTGAAAAGGTTTTTCCAGTACCAAATCCTGGAGTTCTTTGTTTCCCTGAATTTCTTGGTAACTATTTTTCATTGAGAAATTTATTATGCACTTGTAATATTGAATGTAGCTTTTTCATGACTTTATAAGTTGGATGGTTCCTGGCATTAACAAAAGGTCTAACGGAAATATTAGCTTCGTGAAACTTGGGTTGGCCCACAGCTTTGGGGGTCTTGGATTCATTGTTGTAAATCTCGCAATTTTCACCTTTATTAACAAGAAACATGTCTTATTTAACCTCTTCTTGAGTTTTATGTTATATTTCTGTATAGGGTCATGTGAGATTTCTTGAAAGTGATTATCATGAAAGAATTTACGTGTCTTGTTTATATATTCACTTGCCGGGCTGTAGTGTCTGCGCGTACCAAGGTGCCTAGCTGCGGAGCGCGCCGCTTCTCGCCGTCGGAGGTTCGAGTCGTCCCTTGGGCTAGAGTGTATTTGTTGTCTTTAGCATAAGTTAGGTTAAGAAGTTTTTAAGCCTAGGGACTGATGACCAGAGCAGTTAAGTCCCATAAATTTACAAACGTTTTTGCCGGCCGCGGTGGCCGAGGGGACTAAGGCGCTCCAGTCACTGTCTACACGGCAACTACGGTCGGGGGTTCGAATTCCCCTTGGGCATGGACACTTGTGTCGTCCTTAGTCTTAGCTAGTTCATAAGTAGTTTGTAAGCTTAGGGTCTGATGACCACGTAGTTAAGTCCCATAAGTTCTACAAACATTTGAACATTTACAAACGTTTTTATATATTCACTTCCGTGGAGTCTTTGTCGGCTTTTACTGCTAGTGAATATTTTATTTTCTCTCCGAGTGTATATAACGATCATCAGAAGACAAATTTTTACAACATGTTCATTATTTACTTTTGCTCAGAGGCTTATTCTATTTTCTCAAGGGATTGGACTTGTTTGCACATCCGCACAGAAATTGTCATTTGCATTTATAGACACACGTATAATTACAGATACCTATAAATTTTTATCTTTGCTCGTTAGTCAAATACGAAGTTCAATTTCAGTTCTTCGTTTATTTTACGATTGTGAAAATTACAGTTTACAATAGCACAGCGTGAACTGCAGATGACTGTAGTATTTATCTTTAAATACAAACTACGTTCTGGGTCAGAATATTTGGACGATGAAAAACTAGGAGAAAAATGATAAACATATTACAACTTCCAACATATAAAAACTGCACCAAACATCCCATATTGACGTCATGCCAATGATAAACAAAACATTTTTTTTCTGCGCATGGTATATTGCGTCGCTGTGCACGGCAGAAAATATTTCGAATGCCGAGTATTGTATTCGGCGCCAGAATAATTGTGGTTTTTAATAAATAAACCAGAATTTTCACTGCACATGATCAGATTCGACGCGATGCGATGCGTTGTGATGGGAATCAGATTCCGAACGCCGTGCGATGCAATGGAGCGTTTACACACCACACGATGTTCGCAATGTGGCCATGGGGGACTGTTAACAAGATCAGTCCGTATACGGTATGAATTTCCTTGTCCCATTAAAATGGTTTTTAACAGAAAATAGTGTTCCGACTTTGAGAGCAGCTGTGAATAGGTGCATAAAGTCAAAAGGTATAGGCTGACTGCAGGAGAATTCCGTCATTTGTACAGTAACTGGAGGTAACGTGAAGATACAGAAAACCTGTGGCTTAGACCACGTGGCAAACTCCTGTCTTACTTTTTGATTGCATTACATTTGGCATGAGAACTTCCTTTTTTTCTTGTATGGCTGTAAACTTTATCAACCTTCTTCACTGTACTCCCTGTACAACTGGAAAATATCTATAGGGAGTATGTTAACCGTTCCTATATCATTATCTTTCCTCCTCCATGTTGCCATGGATGACGCACAACAGTTTGCGTTTGTACCGCAATTACAGTGTACGCGAGGGTTGTAGTTACTCAACACTGAACAGTGTGGAGAGTAGAAATTCTTAAAGTTCTTCTAAAGTTGTCGTCCTCACGTAGATGGTAGCACAAAGGTTGGAGTTCTGGAAGTGAAGCTGAAATTATTAAACTATTGGCAGGAACTCATCTAATTACGGAATAATACTGAAGTTCTTGGGATGCCAGCTGATTCATTTAAATAATGCAGAAAACTAGCAAACCGCGTAAAAATATACACTTGACACACTTTGTGTTAACTGGAAGTTCAATATATTGTCATTTCGCATTGTTATAAAATGATTGTGTCTTATTACCGCCGGCCGCGGTGGCCGAGGGGACTGAGGCGCTTCAGTCACGGTCTGCACGGCCACTACGGTCGGGGGTTCGAATCCCCCCTCGGGAATGGATATTTGTGCTGTCCTAGTTCGTAAGTAGTTCATAAGTAGTTTGTAAGTTTAGGGACTGATGACTCCGTAGTTAAGTCCCATAAGATTTACAAACATTTAAACATTTTTTATCTTATTACCGCCAACATATGCTAGAGCTACATGTTGCTCCAACGAGTGCGTGTTCTGAACTGAAGTGTGGCGGCTCGATGCAAGGCTATCTTCGCTCCACAATTTGGCGCATAAACAAGGCCACGGTGCATCGTCCGTCTTATATTAATTGTTTTGTTTATTAATATTGCATCAGATAATGTATGTTATCTAGTCAGGGCATACCTTGGCTTTGAGAGATTTCCTAACTTGGGTTTGATATGGAATAAATAATTAGTTTATTAAGTATTAGTACCGTCAGTACTACAGCCAATCGGTGTACAGTGCCTGCCGCTCGGGGACTTCCCTAGAATTCGGGGAAACTTGCTAGTACCCTTTCTCATGGGAACCCGACCTGCTGGTAGCAACTGTTGTGGTTCTCGCCACCTTCTACCATCCGTCGCCTACTGGTTCTAACCTGCTGTACTGAAGCAATTCTCAAATTTTAATATGATGGCTGTAAGCCAGAAATATTACACATATTGTCGGCATGAGCTCCTTTTCCTGTATGGAACAGCCACTGCCATTCCTGAATATTGAACTTCAGCTAATAATAGATTACTATTATTAGCATTATTTATATATTTTCCACCTACATAATAGTTCACCCCTGCCGAAGTCCCCTTGAAAGACTTTCCCAGAAAAGTGGGAAACCACATGCCTCAGTCTTCTTTCCGACTACCTCGCCTAAAATTGTTAGCATACAAACATTTTTCCTCTTTTTTAAGATACACCACGCCATGTCCTTTTCCCTAGTTTTTCAACGTAACAAACTTTTCTTATACAGACATATCCCTTTCACTGTCACTGCCTACGTATGTCTCTCTATCACTGTATTCTTTTCCTCTTATTTTCACTTTGTTATACCCGTATTTCCCTCAGTCACTGCCTTGTCTTTCTATCTTCCTTAGTATAGTCTTCTACAGCTACATATATACTCCGTAATCCACACAAAGGTGCGTGATAGAGGGTATGCAGTAACACTACTAGTTACTTGCTTTCTTGCTCCAATCTCATATAGAACGAGGAAAAATCGAATGTTTGTACGCATCTGTACCAGCCCTAATCTCTTTTTTCTTATCTTTGTCGTCTTTACGCGAAATGTAAGTTGGCAGCAGTAGAATGTTCTGCAAACCTCTTCAAACCCGGCCGCGGTGGAGTAGCCGAGCGGTCTAAAGCGTCTCGCTGCGGAGCGCGCGGTTGCTCGCCGTGGAGGTTCGAGTCCTCCCTGGGGTATAGGTGTGTGTGTTTGTCCTTAGGTTAGCTTACCTAGATTTAAGTAGTCTGTAAGCTACGGACTGATGACCAAGCAGTTTGGTCCGATAATTTACAAACTTATGGAATAGGTTCACAGATTTGTGAATGTCTGGAAGACATCCTAAGTAATAGAACGCAATACGTTGTTCTCGACGGCGAGTGTTCATCAGAGACGAGTGTATCGTCAGGCGTGCCCCAGGGGAGTGTGATAGGACCGCTATTATTTTCTATCTATATAAATGATCTGATGGACAGAGTAAGTTGTAATTTGCGGCTGTTTGCTGATGATGCTGTGGTGTATGGGAGGGTGTCGTCTGAAACTAACTGTAATAGAATACAGGATGACTTAGACAAAATTTCTAGTTGGTGCGAAGAATGGCAGCTAGCTCTCAATGTAGAAAAGTGTAAGGTGATGCGCATGAGTAGAAAAAGCAATCCCATAATCTTCGAATACAGCATTAGTAGTGGCTTCTTGATGCTGTTGCGTCATACAAATATCTAGGCGTAACATTGCAGAGCGATATAAAATGGAACGAGCATGTAAGGACAGTTGTGAGTAAGGCGGATAGCCGACTTCGTTTTATTAGGAGAATTTTGGGAAGATGTACTTCACCTGTAAAGGAGACCGCGTATAAAACGCTTGTACGGCCACGTCTTGAGTATTGCTCAAGTGTTTGGGATCCGCAGCAGATCAGTTTAAAGGAAGACATAGAAGCGGTTCAGAGGCGAGCAGCTAGTTTTTTTACCGGTAGGTTCGACCAATGCGCAAGAGTCACGGAAATGCTCCGGCAACTCAATTGGGGATCGCTGGAAGAAAGACCACGTTATTTTCGTGAATTTCTGTTAAGTAAATTTAGAGGGCCGGAATTTGAAGCTGAGTGTAGTACGATCTTGCTGCCGCCTACTTACATTTCGCGTAAAGATCACAAAGACAATATAAGAGAAATTAGGGCTCGTACGGAGGCATATAGGAATTCTTTTTTTCCTCGTTCAATTTGAGAGTGGAATAGGAAAGGAAAAGCCTAGTAGTGGTACAGTGTACCCTCCGCCACGCACCTAACGGTGAATTGCGAAGTATGTATGTAGGTGTAGAACATTTGAACATTTCATACCCCGGCCCTCGAAAATTTTCTTCAAAAGTGAATTTCGAAAGAACGTCACCTTGCCTGCAGCGACTCCCATTTGAGTTCCCGAAGCATCTCAGTAACACTTGCGTATAGATCGAACCTACCAACAAATCGGTGAACATTTCGCCGTTCTGCGCATGAGGTCACCCTAGAAGCATGCAGTGGCGCGCGGCTATATTAATGTATAGAGACGCCTATCAGAGTTGTGTAGTTGTTCGTTTGATTTTGTGGCGTTATTTGCGGTTTTCGAGAGTATTTTTCTGTTAAAACCCCCGGTTGCGCTGCAATAGGGTGCCTGTCTTACAGCAACAAGACAATAGGAATTTGTTGAATCATCATCAAAATGTTTGTAAATCTATCGGACCAAACAGCGCGGTCATCAGTCCGTATCGTACAAACTACTTAAGCTAAGGTAAACTAACCTACGGACAACACACACACACACCCATGCCCCAGGGAGGACTCGAACCTCCGACGGCGAGCAACCGCACGATCCGCAGCGAGGCGTCCAATAGGGTTTGCGAAAAACCTTACAGTAGGGCCTTCTCCTCGTAAAAATACTTCTTCTCGCTGGTGAACTAGAGCTACGACATCAGCATGCGGTTCCAGTTCAGGACCTCCTCTGTCATGACGATTTGGTCGCACGTCTTCTTGGCAGGCGGCACCGTGCCTTTCGACTGCGTTCGCTTGTCTGTACAGACAATGAAGTCGGGGGCGTCGGTTTGCTCGACCTGCTTACAAACTACTTAAGGTAAACTGACCTACGGACAACAAATGTTTGTTGTTTGTTAAGCTTATGGGACTTAACTACGGGGCCATCAGTCCCTAAACTTAAAAACTACTTATGAACTACTTACGAACTAGGACGGCACAAATATCCATGCCCGAGGGGAGATTCGAACCCCCGACCGTAGTGGCCGTGCAGACCGTGACTGAAGCGCCTTAGTCCCCTCGGCCACCGCGGCCGGCTACGGACAACACACACACACACACACCCATGCCCCATGGAGGACTCGAACCTCCGACGGCTAGCAACCGCAGCGAGGTGCCTTAGACCGCTCGGCTACTCCAGCGCGGTGAATCATCATTGTTGCCATTTGTTGAGTTATCGTCCCGGTCTGGTTTTCAGGAAAGGTTCGGTGCAGGATTCGTGGTCAGCTAAAACAGTTATATAGAGATTAGTATTACAAGTTTTATTGACTGAAGAATACAATACTCAACTTTTATCTGTTCTTCTCTCTTGTCGCGGCGTCGTCTTCTGTATGATGTTAGCTACACTCAGCCCTAGTGAGTGCCTAGTTCGGAGCCGTAGATATAGCCGCATGTAGAGTGCGCGCGTCTACCGTTACTCCCTCCAAGAGGCGCGGCGCCGGCGTGCGATAGGCTGCTGGTCGACCACTGCATTCTCCACGATCGTTCTCTTGCTTCTGGCGTTTGGCGCTGACTTTACGCCACAACAGAAGGGATGTAAGGCATCAATCATTTCCGAAAGACATTCAGTTTCAGAAAGTGTGGATTACAAAGTGGCACAGTAAAGAGCGAGGAAGTGGAAGCAGCAAACTTTTTTAATCATGCAGTGAAGGCTTTCACGACCGGCTGAAATAATTGCTTTTGAATCTTCCGGGTTATCTGGTCGTGGTCGAAGAAACATATCTGCTCCTGACGTTTCGTCCAGAGCTGCGCTGGACAACCTCAGAGGTGCTACTGGTAGCGGTGAGTCTTGCCGACTGACGAGTCGGGCGTCGGGGAGCGGTATAAATACTGTCCAAAAGGAGGCGTGGTCAAGTGTTCACGTGCGCAGCAGAGATAAGCCTCGTCAAAGATAAAACATAACTTTCGATAGTCGATGGTCAAAGATACGGATATGATAGGAAAGATTTTACGTAAACACGATATCAGACCGGTTTTTAAACCAACCATAAAGATAAGTCAGGCACTTCGATCTGTAAAGGACAAACGCCCTCCTCTATCATCCAGTGGAGTGTACAAAATTCCGTGTTCTTGCGGAAAAGTGTATATTGGTACTACAAAAAGGAGTGTGAATACAAGACTGAAATAACACAAAAGTCTTTGCCGACTGGGTAGAACTGAGAAATCAGCTGTAGCAGAACATGTTTTCCAATCAGGAAATCATGAAGTGAAGTTTTCCGAAACGGAAATTTTATCTACAACGACGAACTATTATCCACGACTGTACAGAGAAGCAATTGAAATATACAAACATGGGGATAATTTTAATAGAAAGGAAGAAGCTATGAAACTTAGTGATATATGGACTGTGGCTCTTCAGAGTAGGTAGTTACGCTTTTATCTTTGACCATCGACTATCGAAAGTTATGTATTATCTTTGACAAGGCTTATCTCTGCTGCGCACGTGAAAACTTGACCACGCCCCCTTTTGGACAGTATTTATACCGCTCTCCGACGCCCGACTCGTCAGTCGGCAAGACTCACCGCTACAGTAGCACCTCTGAGGACGTCCAGCGCAGCTCTGGACGAAACGTCAGGAGCGGATATGTTTCTTCGACCACGACCAGATAACCCGGAAGATTCAACAACAATTAAACTTTTTTAAACTTCGAAATGATGCGTTTGACATCCTAAACGCCAGAAGAGTCAACAAGTACGCATTATCGTGTGGTTATGGGACGCACAAGGATGTACAGGAAAGAATTTTAAGGGATCTTGAAGAAAAGACATTTTTAATGATGCACCAAAGCTGCTTTTATTTAAATGCTGACGACTAGTTTCGGGCTTTGCCCATTTTCTAAGTCACCTATTACAGAGAACAAAGTGTGTTTTACATGAAAATACATTAATATAGTGATGTTATATTGATTATACAGGTTATAATTACTTACATTCATATACATTTATATTTGGTTACTGTTTATGTCACGCTGTTTGTCGTAATTACTTTGGTGTAATTTACAGAGCTGTTGATCCAAAGATGTTTTATTAAATATTCTTTGCTCAATTTTGTTTGTAACAATATCGTTGGTTATATGCAGTGTGACATAAACAGTACCATGACAAATATTGTACAATAAATTTTAGATTTCATTCCGAACTATTTTAAGTGTAATAAATTGATTTGTGTCCTATATTGTAATACAGGGATAATATTGCGGTGCTACTATAATTTATCGCGTTTCGTTGTATATTTTGAAGTATATTACGGTAGAATGGACTGTATTTTATATGCTGGCCAAGGTGTTATGGAAATTTTCGATGAATTTTTTATTGTGCATTTCTGTTTGTTCATTTAACATTTGTTCTGGGTACTTAGTCATATGTGTATAGATTTGTAATTCTTCTAAAACGTCCATTAGTTGCCCTTTGCTTACAATATGTAAAATTTTGAGATTTTCTTCTATACTCTCAGTCGAATGTTTATTTTCTCTGAGGTGTTTGCCGACTGAGAGTATAGAAGAAAATCTCAAAATTTTACATATTGTAAGCAAAGGGCAACTAATGGACGTTTTAGAAGAATTACAAATCTATACACATATGACTAAGTACCCAGAACAAATGTTAAATGAACAAACAGAAATGCACAATAAAAAATTCATCGAAAATTTCCATAACACCTTGGCCAGCATATAAAATACAGTCCATTCTACCGTAATATACTTCAAAATATACAACGAAACGCGATAAATTATAGTAGCACCGCAATATTATCCCTGTATTACAATATAGGACACAAATCAATTTATTACACTTAAAATAGTTCGGAATGAAATCTAAAATTTATTGTACAATATTTGTCATGGTACTGTTTATGTCACACTGCATATAACCAACGATATTGTTACAAACAAAATTGAGCAAAGAATATTTAATAAAACATCTTTGGATCAACAGCTCTGTAAATTACACCAAAGTAATTACGACAAACAGCGTGACATAAACAGTAACCAAATATAAATGTATATGAATGTAAGTAATTATAACCTGTATAATCAATATAACATCACTATATTAATGTATTTTCATGTAAAACACACTTTGTTCTCTGTAATAGGTGACTTAGAAAATGGGCAAAGCCCGAAACTAGTCGTCAGCATTTAAATAAAAGCAGCTTTGGTGCATCATTAAAAATGTCTTTTCTTCAAGATCCCTTAAAATTCTTTCCTGTACATCCTTGTGCGTCCCATAACCACACGATAATGCGTACTTGTTGACTCTTCTGGCGTTTAGGATGTCAAACGCATCATTTCGAAGTTTAAAAAAGTTTAATTGTTGTTGAATCTTCCGGGTTATCTGGTCGTGGTCGAAGAAACATATCCGCTCCTGACGTTTCGTCCAGAGCTGCGCTGGACGTCCTCAGAGGTGCTACTGTAGCGGTGAGTCTTGCCGACTGACGAGTCGGGCGTCGGAGAGCGGTATAAATACTGTCCAAAAGGGGGCGTGGTCAAGTTTTCACGTGCGCAGCAGAGATAAGCCTTGTCAAAGATAATACATAACTTTCGATAGTCGATGGTCAAAGATAAAAGCGTAACTACCTACTCTGAAGAGCCACAGTCCATATATCACTAAGTTTCATAGCTTCTTCCTTTCTATTAAAATTATCCCCATGTTTGTATATTTCAATTGCTTCTCTGTACAGTCGTGGATAATAGTTCGTCGTTGTAGATAAAATTTCCGTTTCGGAAAACTTCACTTCATGATTTCCTGATTGGAAAACATGTTCTGCTACAGCTGATTTCTCAGTTCTACCCAGTCGGCAAAGACTTTTGTGTTATTTCAGTCTTGTATTCACACTCCTTTTTGTAGTACCAATATACACTTTTCCGCAAGAACACGGAATTTTGTACACTCCACTGGATGATAGAGGAGGGCGTTTGTCCTTTACAGATCGAAGTGCCTGACTTATCTTTATGGTTGGTTTAAAAACCGGTCTGATATCGTGTTTACGTAAAATCTTTCCTATCATATCCGTATCTTTGACCATCGACTATCGAAAGTTATGTTTTATCTTTGACGAGGCTTATCTCTGCTGCGCACGTGAACACTTGACCACGCCTCCTTTTGGACAGTATTTATACCGCTCCCCGACGCCCGACTCGTCAGTCGGCAAGACTCACCGCTACAGTAGCACCTCTGAGGACGTCCAGCGCAGCTCTGGACGAAACGTCAGGAGCGGATATGTTTCTTCGACCACGACCAGATAACCCGGAAGATTCAACAACAATTAAACTTTTTTAAACTTCGAAATGATGCGTTTGACATCCTAAACGCCAGAAGAGTCAACAAGTACGCATTATCGTGTGGTTATGGGACGCACAAGGATGTACAGGAAAGAATTTTAAGGGATCTTGAAGAAAAGACATTTTTAATGATGCACCAAAGCTGCTTTTATTTAAATGCTGACGACTAGTTTCGGGCTTTGCCCATTTTCTAAGTCACCTATTACAGAGAACAAAGTGTGTTTTACATGAAAATACATTAATATAGTGATGTTATATTGATTATACAGGTTATAATTACTTACATTCATATACATTTATATTTGGTTACTGTTTATGTCACGCTGTTTGTCGTAATTACTTTGGTGTAATTTACAGAGCTGTTGATCCAAAGATGTTTTATTAAATATTCTTTGCTCAATTTTGTTTGTAACAATATCGTTGGTTATATGCAGTGTGACATAAACAGTACCATGACAAATATTGTACAATAAATTTTAGATTTCATTCCGAACTATTTTAAGTGTAATAAATTGATTTGTGTCCTATATTGTAATACAGGGATAATATTGCGGTGCTACTATAATTTATCGCGTTTCGTTGTATATTTTGAAGTATATTACGGTAGAATGGACTGTATTTTATATGCTGGCCAAGGTGTTATGGAAATTTTCGATGAATTTTTTATTGTGCATTTCTGTTTGTTCATTTAACATTTGTTCTGGGTACTTAGTCATATGTGTATAGATTTGTAATTCTTCTAAAACGTCCATTAGTTGCCCTTTGCTTACAATATGTAAAATTTTGAGATTTTCTTCTATACTCTCAGTCGAATGTTTATTTTCTCTGAGGTGTTTGCCGACTGAGAGTATAGAAGAAAATCTCAAAATTTTACATATTGTAAGCAAAGGGCAACTAATGGACGTTTTAGAAGAATTACAAATCTATACACATATGACTAAGTACCCAGAACAAATGTTAAATGAACAAACAGAAATGCACAATAAAAAATTCATCGAAAATTTCCATAACACCTTGGCCAGCATATAAAATACAGTCCATTCTACCGTAATATACTTCAAAATATACAACGAAACGCGATAAATTATAGTAGCACCGCAATATTATCCCTGTATTACAATATAGGACACAAATCAATTTATTACACTTAAAATAGTTCGGAATGAAATCTAAAATTTATTGTACAATATTTGTCATGGTACTGTTTATGTCACACTGCATATAACCAACGATATTGTTACAAACAAAATTGAGCAAAGAATATTTAATAAAACATCTTTGGATCAACAGCTCTGTAAATTACACCAAAGTAATTACGACAAACAGCGTGACATAAACAGTAACCAAATATAAATGTATATGAATGTAAGTAATTATAACCTGTATAATCAATATAACATCACTATATTAATGTATTTTCATGTAAAACACACTTTGTTCTCTGTAATAGGTGACTTAGAAAATGGGCAAAGCCCGAAACTAGTCGTCAGCATTTAAATAAAAGCAGCTTTGGTGCATCATTAAAAATGTCTTTTCTTCAATATTTAAGAGCTGCAAAACGCGACATATCCAAAACATTTAAGGGATCTGTTCTCGTGTGTAGAAAAAAATGCGTGTAGGCAGTAAATATAGTTTGCTTCCGTTTCAGAAAGGAATAATGAACACAATTAGTTCCTTCTCGGACATTTTACAGACCAACAGATGAACAGCACGACTAAACCAGGACGCATTGGAGAATTTTTTTCTCACAGATAAGAAGCATCGCTCATTTTCATTTGAATCCTTCTCCGACGGAGGCAAAATATCGATTGCGGCTGCTACTCTTGGGTCACAATCTACATCCACATCTACATAGATACTCCGCAAATCACATTCAAGTGCCTGGCAGAGGGTTCATTAACCACTTTCATAACTTTTATCTACCGTTCCATTCTCTAATAGCGCGCGGGAAGAAAGAACACCTAAATCGTTCCGTTTTCGATCTGATTTCTCTTATTTTAATGGGATGGCCATGTCTCCCTAAGTAAGTGGGTGCTAGCAAAATATTTTCACATTCAGAAGTAAAAGTCGGTGATTGAAACTTCGCAAACAGATCACGCCGCAATCAATAACGTCTTTCTTTTAATGATTTCCACCCCAATTCGTGCAACATTTCCGTGACGCTTTCCCCCCCGTAATGTGATAGAACAAAATGAGCTGCCCTTCTCTGAACCTACTCAATTTCTTCCGTCAGTCCCACCTGGTGAGGGTCCCACAAGGGGCAACAGTACTCCAGGAGAGGACATATAAGTGTGATGTAGGCAGTCTCTTTGGTGGAGCTGGTGCATCTTCGAAGCGTTCTGCCTATGAAACGTAACCTTTGGTTCGCCTTCCCCACAATATTTTCTGTGTTCTCTCCAGTCAAAGTTGTTCGTAATTGTAACTCCTCGGTATTTGGTAGAATCTACGATCTTAAGGTTTGACTGATTTATCGCGTAATTGATGTTCAGCGGATTTCTTTTAGTGGTCATGTGTATTACTTCACACTTTTCTTTATTCAGTGCCAATTTCCAGTTTTCGCACCATGTAGAAATATTCAAATGTTTGTATAGCTTATGGGACTTAACTACGGGGTCATCAGTCCCTAATCTTACAAACTACTTATGAACCAGCTAATCCTAAGGACGGCACAAATATCCATGCCCGAGGGGGGATTCGAACCCCCGACCGTAGTGGCCGTGCAGACCGTGACTGGAGCGCCTCAGTCCCCTCGGCCACCGCGGCCGGCGTAGAAATATTGTCTAAATCACTTTGCAGTTACTTTTAATCCTCTGTTGACTTCAGTAACCGATAAACGACACCATCATCCGCGAACAGTCTAAGGGAGCTATTCAGATTGTCTCCTAAATCGTTTATAAATACGAGGAAGAGTAGGAAACCTTTTGTGTCCCTGCCTCGTCGCTTCTTTTGTGTCTCGTTTCCGTCGTAGGTGTCGTCGGCCGTGTAAAAAGAGACCGACACAGGAATAAAGAATGCACGCTTGTGCAGGTACGGAGGTGAGCAGCCAGTGGGACAGCAGAAACTAGAAACACTAGAGTAAATTAGTACGAGATATATATTGCACAGAATTTATACAATACTTAACTTTTACATAGCTCAGTACTGCAGAATACTGATACATAGTTGAGCTAGAGGCTTGCCTAGTGCCTATCCGATAGCCAAGTCTTCACTGATTCCGAAGTGTTAGCTGGTTCCTATCTCAGTTCCAAGTGAACGATGTCGTTCAGTGGTGGCCACGAGCGGAGTTGTAGCAGAGGGCGCTCGTGGCTGACGTCGTAAGAACGCCGCGCCGTGCGTGCATGGCGGCGCGCGGCGAAAGTAGGTGGCGCGCACTTTGGACTTGTGCGACACCACAAAACCTATAACGCTTCCCTGGAACGCCAGATATCACTTCTGTTTTACTCGATGACTTACCGTCAATTACAACGAACTGTGTTCTTTCTGATAGGAAATTGTGAATCCAATCGCACAATTGTGGAGATATTCCATAAGCACGCAATTTCATAAGAAGCCGATTGTGGGGTACAGTATCAAAAGCCTTCCGGAAATCCAGAAATATGGAATCGATTTGAGATCCCTTGTCGATGGCACTTAACACTTCATGTGAATAAAGGGCAAGCTGTGTTTCGCAAGAGTGATACTTTCTGAATCCGTGTTGACTACTGGTTAATAGGTCGTTCTCTTCGAGGTAGTTCATAATATTCGAACAAAGTATATGTTCCAAAATCCTACTGCAAATCGACGTCAGTGATACAGGCCTGTAATTTTGAGGATCACTCCTATTGCCTTTCTTGAATATTGGAGTAACTTGAGCAACTTTCCAGTCTTTGGGTACGGATCTTTCGCTGAGTGATCGGATGTAAATTATAGCTAAGTACGGAGCTATTGCATACTCTGAGAGGAATCTAGTTAGTATACAATCTGGCCCGGAAGATTTATTTTTGTTTAGTGACTTAAGTTGTTTTACTACTCCAGGAACATCTACTTCTAAATTTCGCATGCTGGCAGCTGTTCTTGGATTTAATACTGGAGTGTTCACTTCGTCTTCTTTGGTGAACGAATTTCGGAAAGCTGTGTTTAGTAATTCTGCCTTAGCAGTACTGTGATCGGTAGTATTACCATTGCTATCGCGTAGTGAATGTATTGTTTGTGTTTTGCCGCTAGTGTACTTCACATATGACCAGAATTTCATTGGATTTTCTGCAAGATTACGAGACAGGATTTCGTTGTGGTAACTACTATATGCTCCTCGCATTGAAGTCCGCGCTAGGTTGCGAGTTTCAGTAAAACGTTGCCAGTCTTGTGGATTCTGTGTCTTTTTTTAATTTTGCATGCGCTTTTCTTTGTTTCTGCAACAGTGATCTGACCTGTTTTGTGTACCACGGGGGGGTCAGCCCCCTCTTTTGTTAATTTATTTGGTATAAATCTCTCGATTGCTACTGATATTATGTCTTTGAAAGTAAGCCACAACTGATCTACACTCGCATTTTTAGTTTTGAAAGACTGGAGACTATCACTCAAGAAAGCGTAAAGCGAATTTTTATCTGCTTTATTGAGTAGATATAGTTTTAGTTTATTTTTGGTGCATTTGGGCATTTCGACATTCAGTCTCGCTACTACAGCTCGATGTTCGCTAATCCCTGTATCTGTTTTGCTGCTCTTTACTAGCTCAAGATTATTTGTTGCTAGGAGATCAAGGGTATTTTCGCAACCACTTACTATTCTAGTGGGTTCATGAACAAACTGTTCGAAGTAGTTTTCAGAAAAATGAATTCAGAACTAGTTCGGACGATGTTTTATATTTGCCGCCGGTTTTGAATACGTAATTATGACAACATATCGAGGGTAAATTAAAGTCGCTACCGATTATAACTGTATGCTTCGGATACCTATTTGAAATGTGATTCAAGCTTTCTTTGAACATTTCGGCAACCGCATCATCTGAGTCAGGGAGCCGATAAAAAGATCCAATTATTAATTTATTCCGGTTGTCAGGTATAACCTCTACCCAGACCAACTCACGGAAGTATCTGTCTCAATTTCGCTGCAGGATAAACCGTTAGTAACAGCAATAAACACGCCACCCCAAACAATATTCCTCTGTCAAATGAAACTTCAGTGAAGGCAGATGACAGTGACGAATTTTTGACGTTACATCTGTTCAAAGGAATTTTGCCTGACATGAATGAGGCACTAGAAATGATCGATGGTGCAATGGAGCTGCAAAGTATTAACATCCGAGTTCAAACTGAACCACAAGAAAGTACTGTGAAAGGGGGATCTGACTGCTCTGCAGAAGGATTTCGGTATCTGGCTGGCTACATCGCTTATCGTGCATAGGATACGGACAAAACTCTGGGAACACCTTCCAATGATATTATAAGTCCTCCAACAGATCGTGCACATCTTAGTTGGATTGAATTTCTGTCTCGCGGTGGGCTTATAGTAACGACAGATGAGTGGCTTCACAAAATATCTCAGTTTGAACTGATTTTCCATTAATTTAACGGTTTGGACATGATTTCTAAGGAAAAAATTAATGTAAAAACAATCTGTGCCTCTATCGAAGCTAAATATCCAGACTTTTCCCTGGACATTATAAAACTTTATGTCAGAACTAGACTGTTAATTCACATGAGGGTTCTCAATACGAAACTAGAAATGCAAAAAGCAGTAGCAGCACAAAAGTGGAAATCACGACAGTGACACTCTTCATCCGCTAGAAACATCTAAATAGGTAAATCAACTGTTTAAAATCATTTTATTACCAGCAGAAAAATGCTTCTACCTGACCACAGAAAAGGCGAATATGTTCTCTGACACAAAAGTGTGGAACCAGCTGCCTCAATCCTCATTCAGACTTCCTCACAAAAATTTTGGCTTGCGAATATTTTCGCGCACTTTTAGCGCATAACTTTGTTATGCCGACTTAAAACGTCATAATCAGCAATGTCGTCTCACTGTCAGTGTCTATATATGTCTCTGCCCGTTTGTTTGCCGTCTCTCCCACTGCCGCTTTCTGTCTGTGTCAAACTTTCAATGTCTTCATCCCTTTCCCTCGCGATTCCTCACCGATGTCTGTTTCTGCCACTTTCATCGCCTCTCTGCCCCACTGATGTTGTTCCATTCACTTCCTGTCCTGTTGCCAGTACTCTTTCTTTCTCACTTAGAGTAGGCTTACATTGTCTTCAATCACGATTGTCTCCTTTACACATATGTCCATGGGGATGGCTTGCTTGAGGTTTGACCTGTAGACCGGAAAACTGGCACGCGGGTACTGAGGATGGGAAAAATTGGACAAATTGTTTCGTGCTATAGTATTGGAGAGCCGCACGCTCATGCTTTATCTATGGTCTCCATTCGTCTCAGTTTCCGACTGTTTTCTCTTTCGCTGCAATTGCTACTATCTGCATCTGTCTTAATTTCATGTTGCCACTGTTCCTGACTTCTGACATCTCGTTTCGCTTCCCACTACTGTTCTCATGCATATGCCTTTCTCCTGATCTGACGCTTTCTCTGTTCCATCATATATGCCTCTCTCTGCCTGTTGCACTGTCTCTGTCCTACTGACATTCAGCCGAAAAAACCTCGAATATGTTCGCCTGCCAAAATTTTTGGTAAGTAAGTGAGAATGAGGATTGAGGCAGCTGGTTCCACACTTTTGTGTCAGAGATTTGCCTTTCCTATGCTCCGGTAGGAGCATTTTTCTGCTGGTTACCGTCATTTTCCTGTTACATCAGAGTGTACTGCTTATATAATATGAAATCAATGGTGAGTAAAATTTGGATAGTATAATATTAGAACGCATCGAAAAAATTTCGACGATTTGCCATGAATAGAAATATAGATTTTCCAGTGCTCGCAGTTGGATCTTTTGATACCAAAAATTATGATTTTTTTAGCGTATCGCGATAACGAATACACATTTCCAAAAACGGGAAACGGATTTTTCTAGATGAACACCTAAACAACATACACAAAACATTTTAGTCATTTCCTATTCCTCAAGATACGTTACCTTCCAATCTGAAGTAGCGTTTTCGAACCTATTACTTGTTGCGTGGTATCATTCACGGACCGATATCTCAAGCACCATACAAGATATCAATCTGCTCTAAACTTTAAATAAAATTTCGATATGTTGTCTACCTTTCATACACAGCTATGTGTAACCTAAAATCAACCATACGAGAAGTCTACGCAATGTGTTTTTACCTCTGCAAACTCTTTAAAATATGTTGCAATAGTTCAGTAAACCGGATGTTGCATATTAACTGTAAAGTAAACGAAAACAAAAATCACCTCTTCATCGACCGAAGATTTCAATCCTTAAGAAGTACAAAAATCAAATTTTTTCGCCGAGTACCTTCTTTAAAATCGCATGGTAAGTTTCAGAGCTGTCCGAACGCCGTCTTTCGGCACAATACGCACTTTTTCTAGCGAACTGTCCCGGGTTTTTCAGCCGTATCGTGATAATGGACTAAAATTTACAAAAACTGAAAAATTCCGTTTATAGATAAATGTCTACAGGATGTATTATAAATTTTTGAACAATTATCTATGGTTAGTTATTTAGATACTTGCGATCCACGGTGCTAAAAGGGGTAAAAATCGGGTTTTGTGATTTTGTGAAAAACTACGATAAGTTTCAAACTCTGGATCTCGGCAACGGATAACGATATCGAAAATATTTAAAAACGGTCTCGAGAATATCATTATAAGAACATATGGTAACAATTTCGAAGACTTGCATGAATAGAAAGTATCGAAGTGACCATCCCCACAATTCGTCTTTTGGTACCCAAAAATCGTGTTTTTTTTAAATATTTTCTCAGGAACCGCCCACGAATGAATGGTGCTTTTGTAATCCGTTTAAAGCGTACCATAGACTACACGTCATGTACAAAAGCCAACTGATTTGCTCAATTTGGATGGGCTCCAGGAAGTGTGTAACTTTGAAAATTTTGACGATGTACTGTATGATAGCTATAATATGTAAAATGTGAACTTTCACGGCCGGAATGGTCAAAATTACTAAAAATTTCCGGGCTGTTGTGCCGTGGTCTAGTGGATTCATTATTAAAACCCAATGTTTCGTCCCCAACTGCGGAGGAAATTCTCAAGGGGGACGTATACGTGGGTACCACAAAAAGAACAGTCAAAAAACGACTAGATGAGCACAAGGGAAACTGTAGAAGGGGACTGATTGACAGATCAGCTGTTGCTGAACATGTTTTTCAACCAGGGGACCACCTTATTCAATTTGATAAGACTCAAGTTTTAGCAGCCACAAATGGATACCACGAAAGAATGTATTTCAATAGGATGGAGGAGGGTGTGAAACTAAATGATATCTGGATTCCGGTTTTGAAGAAGAAATGTAACAGTCTTCCACCATGGGACGACATTAACGGACGGTGGCAATCGGCAACGACGAATTGCGCGCGCATGTCAAAAACATCTGACGTCACAACACTGCGCGCGAGCCCTTGCAAACGGAATTTGGCTTCAGTCAGTAGCGAGCCAGGGTGTGAATCGGACATCCAAAAGTGCCACGATCCCCCTTGAGAATGTCCTCCGCAGTCGGGGACGAAACGTTGGGTTTTAATAATAAATCCAGTAGACCACGGCATAACAGCCCGGAAGTTTTTAGTAATTTTGAGCTATAATATACCCATTCTTCTAATATGTACACAAATGATCACTAGGCCAAGATCTATCCAGAACACTTTGCCCCTTCACTCTGAGATGAATACAACCTGAGATATGGGCCGCTAAATAATCGCAAATTCGCACGCGCCGTTTACGATTATATTAATACCGCACACGGCAGTGCGCGGTATGATAACGTATAGCAGGCGTAAGTAGTTATTTGTGTTTGAAAGTCGGTTGCTCATCTGCCACCGCCGCAGCCGCTGCCTCGCTTCTACGGTGACGTCACAGCGACAGCCAATCGCAGCACTCATCGCTTCGGGCTCAACCCACCTTTTAATTACCTTGCCTACCAGTAACAAACATAGCCGCCAGCCTCTGAATTGCTTGTATGTCTTTCTTTGATCCGATATAGAGGGAATCGCAAATACTTGAGCAATGATTAAGACGAGGTCGTACAACCGTTTTATATGCGGTCTGCCTTACATATGAATCACACTTTCCCAAAATTATCCCAATAAACCGGAATCGACCATAGGCTTTCTATATCTACATACATACTCCGCAATCCGCAAAAAGGTGCGTGGCTGAGGGTACTCAGTACCACTACCAGTTACTTGCTTTCCTGTTCCACTCCCATATCGAACGAGGATAAAACGAATACTTGTATGCATCCGTACGAACCCTAATCTGTCCGATCTTTGTGGTCTTGTAGGTTACTGGCCTTACAGTCGTTCTGCAGTCCGTCTCAAATATTGGCCCTCTGAATTTCTTCAACACTGCTTCTCGAAAAGAGCGTCGCCTTCGTCCAGCGACTCCCATTTGAGTTCCCGAAGCATCTCAGTAACATTTGCGCGTCCGTCGAATCTTCGTGTTACAAACCTAGTCGCCCGCCTCTGTATTACGTCTATATTCTCCTTTAAACCGATCTGTTGGGGATCCCAAACACTTGATTAACACTGAAGACGGGGACGTACAAGCGTTTTATATACAGTCTTCTTTACGGACGAATCACACCTATCCAAAATTTTCCCGGTGAACCGAAGTCGACCATTCACCTTCCCCACGACTGTCCTTCTATGCTCGTTCGATTTCAAATCGTTGTGCAACTTTACGTCTAGATTGCAACATTACGGGATTGTTTCCCCTTCTCATCTCGATCACCTTACATTTTTCTACATTTAGAGCTAGCTACCATTCCTCAAGCCATCTAGAAATTAAGTCCAAGTCATCCTGTATCCTACTGCGGTCATTCAACGACGACAACTTCCTGTATAGCACAACATCATCAGCAAACAGCCCCAGATTGCAACTCATTCTGTTCGTCAGATCATTTATATAGACGGAAACTTGCCATTTTTCTTTTTGTTATCATATTTCCAGAGTACCTTTCTTTCTCACATTTGCTGTTTGTCTGTTCAGTTAACATTGTCTCCTCTCTGCACAAGACTTTGTTGATGGTTTGGTCGGACTAGTAACTCATAGACCGAGAAACTACAGCATGTGTGTAAAGGGGATGAGGGATAGTGGACAATATATTTCTTGTCAAAGTTAGACAGTCTGGTGAGTCTATACCTCACAGGTTTACGCGTGGTCTCCACTAATCTTTCTTTTTAATTTTCACTAAGTCCTCTCATATTTGCAGCCACTTCTACAACCTCCATCCACTGATCTCTCTTACTGCTATTGTTTTCCTCCATGACTGAGATAAGTAGCTGTTAGGAGCATAATGTGCGTACTGTGAAATGCAAATCACTTGAATGTCTGTCTGAGAGACTACTGTTTTGTCGATCATAGCTGGCGTGTCTCATCTTTGCGTATAATGTAATCACGACCAGTGAGTTGGAAAACATATAGCCAAGAATGCATTAATTGGCGATACTAGAGATGAGGAGGATAATTTTTATATATTACACTTAAGTGAGTTGGTGACATATTAACATGCTTTTGTGATAAAGACAATTTCTGAGGAAGAGGTAAGGATTCCTTATAGAAAGAAAAAAATAGCTGCACTAGTAAATATTCCTTAGGCAGCCAACCTTAAACATTGTCAGGGCCAAGCTGTTGTTTTTATAATTACTTTTCTTTCTTTAAATAGTATGATGGTTCAATGAAATAGCTTACAGCCTTGTGATTCGAAGTTCAATAACAAAGTTCCAATTTCAAGCTTTTTATGTAAGAACCTGAATCAATGTGATGTAAGAATAAATGTGATCGTAAATTTTGTGTTAGCCTTCTCAGAAAATGCAAATGATTCGTAAAACCGAAACATCGTGTCGATTTAGTCATTTCTACCTGATCACATGAATTTATTATTTAAGCAATGGCTGAAGGAATTTACGTCATCGTTAAAATTAGAAATTCCTACTGAAAATTATTTGCGGCTTGCAATATTGTATTATTAGGGCAGTAGTCGGTGTTTGCAGTTGGAGACGAAATTGATATTTCCAGAATGATATTTTCACTCCGCAGCGGAGTTTGCGCTGGTTTGAAACTTTTGACAGATTAAAACCATGTGCAGGAACCGGGATTCGAACCTGGGACTCTTTATTTCGCGAAGGGTAAAGGTCCCGGCTCGAATCCCAGTTCTTCCGCACGGCTTTAACCCGCGATGGTGTGTTAAAAATTTTTGTTTATAATCGTCACTTATTGTCAGAGCTACACCATTGTCACTCAAATTCACATGATTCTTTTTAATACATTTGTGGTTCTTGAAATAGGTTACAGGTGTTTATAAATCAGACTTGCAATCAATTTTTCTATTCTGGTCAGATATAATTAAGAAATACGATAGACACACTTCCAACACACGATCACGAACTTAGGCAATCAGTATTGCAGACGCATTTAATGATATAAGTAGACAACATTAATTTATTGATTTCAATTTGTTCATGTATACAGTCATTCATTCACTCACAAACATATACAGAAGCTTATTAGACAACTTTCAATTGTCTGCTCTATCTTTTTCTCTCACTGACACACTCTCTTGCTTGTACCGCCATTGTTTTATTGATAGAAGATATTAGACTGTATGATGTCTATATCAAAATTCCTTCACAGTCTCCTTAAATAGGGTGATAAGTAGTTCCTAAAAGTGGAACATTCCGTTTGGACAGAAGTGGGAAGTTCGTGCGGGTCTGTCTTCCGGACATAAAACCATTAACTCCAGATGACACAAGGAGTTTTTGTTATGCCCTAAATTTTAAATAAAATTTCGATATCTTCTCTGAATTTCACGTGCTGGTATGTATGAACTAAATTCATCCCTAGACAAAGTCCACGCAATACGTATTTATTTCTACAAACCCCTTAAAATATGCTGAAATATTTTACTTAATTTGATGGTGCACAGTAATTGTAACACAAAACATTTCAATAGTTCATGTTCCCGTATTATCAAAATAATTCAACAAGTAGCACAAAGCTTATTTACAAAATAAAATGCATTACTTTATTTATGGATCATTTATTCGACAATTCAATTCAATTGTTTGTAGAGCTTATGGGACTTAACTACGGGGTCATCAGTCTCTAAACTTACAAACTACTTATGAACTAGCTACAACTAAGGACGACACAAATATCCATGCCCGAGGGGGGGATTCGAACCCCCGACCGTAGTGGCCGTGCAGACCGTGACTGAGGCGCCTCAGTCCCCTCGGCCACCGCGGCCGGCTATTCGACAATTACGACTGTCTATTATCAGGTATAAGATTGATAAATTGAGCGTGATTTATATTATTGAACTCTGTTATTTCAGATGGGGAGTACTTAACATGACAGGCTATTGTACGATGAGCAACCTCCTCCAAGACCAAATCGTTATGCAGATCGTTGTTTGCGGAAGATGATTATTAAGTTCAAAATAATTTTGAAAATAGAAGTATACATAGACTGTGGTGACATGGCTGAATTTTCAGCAGGAATATTCAGAAACCGAAGAAGACAATAGCGAATATGATGAGGAAGTAGAAAGAAAGTAACAGTTAGTATATTGGAAGAAACAATTAGACAAAATGGAATAAGGGTCCATCAACGCAAGATAGTACGTTTCAGAACACATAACATAATGACGCCTATAGGTGCGGCGAAACTATTGAGATAGTTTTTGAATGCTGGGATTCCCTCCTAGATAAATACATTAATTACCATAGTCCAAAACTGCCGATAATTGAATGATTAATGTATCTATTGCATCTGTGTTCCAGTACCCCGTTATGTCCTTTAAAAAATGTTATGCGTGTATATTGTATTTTGTGGACGGAATTTACAACATAATCATGGATAAAGGACGTGATCAATTTGATACACCGCGACACATCTCGTTGCGACGAACACATCGCCCAACAGAATATTAATAAAAACAGATTATCTGATACATTGATAGAGTTTTATTTTACATGATTACCGTAATCTTTCAAAATCTGTCGAAAACTTCGCGAAATTTTCGGGAAATTAAAATAATAATAATAATAATGAACTAGTTTATTACAAAATTTCCAAAATTATTTCTTGGCTTGTCAGGAATTTCTGTAAAACCACTGCAGCTAAAAGTCCGGCACTCGTTTTATTAGATTTACCAGATCAATAACAACAAAATAAACGGAAATCGTCCTTTACCGTAACCACATTAAGTTTTGCGATGGCTTCATATTGGCAAGGTTGCTATATTTCAGCCAAAATCTTTTATTACCTGGAACTCCGTAACTACACAATAGCGGACCTAAGTTTATCCGAAATTTTTGTTTAGATTTACTTGCAGAATAACTTATTAACATATTTACTTATCGTCGTGACTCACAGAGTATATATTGATAAATATTACGGTCCTATAACGGATCCTTGGGGTACATCACAAATTACTTTTACAGCAGAAAATCAGTACTAAGAAAAGAAGGGAAAGCTGAAAGGTGGAAGGAATATATAGAGGACCTGTACAAAGGATACAGACTTGGAGGCAGTATTCTAGAAATGGAGGACGAAGTGGAGGAAGATGAGATCGGAGATAGTATACTGCGAGAGGAATTCGACAGAGCACTAAAAGATTAGAGTAGAAACGAGTCCCCTGGAATACATGGTGTTCCGTCTGAACTGCTGATATCGTTAGGAGAGCCAGTGATATGCAAAATGTGTGAGAAAGGGTTAAATACTCTCAGACTTCAGGAAGAACATAGTGACTCCAATTCCTAAGAAAGCAAGTTCACACAAATATGAAAATTACAGAACTATCAGTTTAATAAGTCATGCTTGCAAAATACTAAGACGAATTATTTACAGAAGAATGCAAAAACTTTAGGAATCTGACCTTGGGAAATATAAGTTTGGATTTAGGAGAAATGTAGGAACACGCGAGGCAATACATTACGACTTATCTTAGAAGACAGGTTAAGTAAAGGGAAACCTACGTTTTTAGCATTGGTGGATGTGGAGAAAGCTTTTGACAATGTTAACTCAAATACACTCTTTCAAATTCTGAAGGTAGCAGGGGTAAAATATAGGGAGTGAAGAGTTACATGTATTCGACTTTTACAACAACCAGACAGTAATTATTAGATTCGAGGGACGTGAAAGGGTCGCAGTGTTTGCGAAGATAGTAAGACAGGGGTTTAGTCTTTCCCCAATATTGTTCAATCAGTATATAGAGCAATGTAGTGTAAAAAAATAAGGCAATATTGAAGGAATTAGATTCCGCAATGAGACGATAAAAGTAGTAAATGAGTTTTGTTATTTGGGTAGCAAGATAACTTGATATGGCCGAAGTAATGAAGATATAAAATGAATGTCTATAGGAAGAAAAGCGTTTATGAAGAAGAGAAATTTTTTCACATCCAATATTAGTTTAAATGTTAGGAATTCCTTTATGAAAGCATTTGTCTGGAGTGTATCATTGTATAGGAGTGAAACATGGCTGATAAGGAGTTCAGACAAAATATGATAGAAGCTTTCGAAATGTGGTGATACAGACGAATGATGAAGAATAATTGGGTAGACTACCTAACTAATTAGGAGGTGCTTAACCGAATTGGGGAGAAAATGTGTTTCTGGCATATGCTGATTAAGAGAAGGGATAGGTTGATGGGACACATTCTGAGACATCAAGGAATCTTCAGCTTAGCATAAGAGGGAAGTGTGTGGGGTAAAAATCGTAGAGGGAGACCGAGGGACGAATACATTTAGCAGATTCAAAAGGATGAATGTTGCCGTTCGTATTCTCACATGAAGAGGCTTGCACAGGACAGGGTAGCGTGGAGAGCTCCATCAAACCAGAGTGCGGACTGATGTCCACAACAACAACAGAAGACTTCTCTCCATTGAGAAGGAGTTGCCGTATTTTGTTCCCTAGAAACTGTTCTTTGCCGTCACAAAGTTGACCTAATAATCCGTACGCTCGTATTTTGTCCGTTAGGCGCCTGTGTGGAATGGTATAGGACATCTTCAGAAACTCCAGGAACACCGTATCTATCTGCTTTGTTATTACTCGTCGGCGAATAGGACGAGCTGAGTTTCACACGAGGCTGCTTTCGTAATGTATGCTGATGCCTTTGAAGAAAACTGAAAGGTTCTTGGGCTAGAAAATTGTAACCCATAAAAAGGCGCTTCTGAGAAAAGTGTGGAAAACTACTGTGCAATACATATTCTTTGTAAAAATATAATTTCATAAGATGTTAATTTGGAGAATAGTTAATACTAATTGGTTAAATCACATGTTAAATTAACCCTGTTAATTTAGGTTACCATATTTTCTGTAATTTTGCAATGGTGTAAAAAAATTATTCAATTATTTATATTTCTTGATACAAACAAGAAAAACAGATTGAAATTTCAGTATTACATACATTTCAGACCTAAGATACAATGAACAGTGATTAAGATACGTTGTTATGGTCTTCAGACCGCGACTGGTTTGATGCAGCTCTCCACGCTACCATGTCCTGTGCAAGCCTCTTCATCTGAGAATAAAAACGGCAACCTACATTCTTTTGAATCTACTTACTGGTATTCCTTACTCAGTCTCCATGTACGATTTTTAGCCCTCATACTTCGTTCTGATGCAAAGTTGACGATTCCTTGATGTCTCAGAATGTGTCCCACCAATCTATCTCTTCTCTGAGTATGGATATTCCAGAAACTCCTTTTCTCCCCAATTCTATTGAGCACTTCTTCATTAGTTACGAGATGTACCATTATAATCTTCATCATTCGTATGTAGCACCACATTTCGGAAGCTTCTATCATCTTTTTGTCTGAACTCCTTATAGCCCTCGTTTCACTCCCATACAATTATACACCTCAAACAAATGCTAACATTTAAACTAATTTTGGATGTCAACAACTTTCGTTTCTTCAGAAACGCTTTTCTTCCCATAGACATTCTGCATTTTATATCCTCTTCACATCGGCCATCAGAAGTTCTCTTGCCACCCAAATAATAAAATTCATTGACCACTTTTATTGTTTCATTGCCCATTCTAATTCCTTCAGCATCGCCTGATTTTCTGATACTACATTCCATTACCCTCGTTTTACTCTTGTTAATGTTCATCTTATATCTTTCTTTGAAGACACTGTCCATTCTGTTTAATTGTTCTTCCAGGCCCTTTGCTGTCTTTGACAGAATTACTGTGTCATCAGCAAACGGCAAGGTTTTTATTTCCTCTCCCTGGACTTTAATTCCCTCACCAAATTTCTCCTCGCATTCCTTCATAGCTTGCTCATTGTACAGATTGAACAAAATTGGAGTAAGGCTACAACCCAGCCTTACTCCATTCGCAACCACTGACACCCTTTCATGCCCTTCGACTCTTATTACTGCTGTCTGGTTTTTGTACAAATTGAATATAACTCTTCGCTCCCTATATTATACACCTTGCTACCTTCAAAATTTCAAAGAGTGTATGTGTGGTGTCGCACAAGTCTGAAATGCGCGTCACCTACTTTCGCCGTGCGCCACCATGCACGCACGGCGCGGCGTTCTTACGACGTCAGCCACGAACGCCCTCTGCTACAACTCCGCTCGTGGTCACCACTGAACGACATCGTTCACTTGGGACTGAGATAGGAACCAACTAACACTTCGGAATGAGATAGGCACCAGTGAAGACTTGGCTATCGGATAGGCACTAGGCAGGCCTCTAGCTCAACTATGTATCAGCATTCTGCAGTACTGAACTATGTAAAAGTTAAGTATTACTAAGTCTCTAAGAAATATATATCTCGTTCTAATTTACTCTAGTGTTTCTAGTTTCTGCTGTCCCACTGGCTGCTCACCTCCGTACCTGCACAAGCCTGCATCCTTTATTCCTGTGTCGGTCACTTTCTACTCCGCCACCGACACATACGACGTATACGAGACACAAAAGCGGCGACGAGGCTGGGACACTAAAGTGGCGACGAGGATGGGATACAAAAGTATGCCCGTCAACATTGTCGAAAGCTCCCTCCAGATCCACAAATGCTAAAGTCGTAGGTTTCCCTTTCATAAACCTATCTTCTAAGATAAGTCGTAAGGTGAGTATTGCCTTGCGTGTTCCTACATTCTTCCTGCATCCGACCTGAACTTCCCCAAGGTGTGATTCCATCTGTTTTTCCATTCTTTTGTAAATAATTCGTGTTAGTATTTTGCAACCACGACTAATTAAACCGATAGTTCCGTAATTTACACATTTGTCTGCACTTGGTTTCTTTGGAATTTATTATCACTATATTCGTCTTGAAGTCTGACGGTATTTCCTCATTCTCATACATCTTGCACACCAGGTGGAACAATTTCTTCACGACTGGCTCTCCTAACGATAATGGCAGTTCGCACGGAACATCATCTACTTCAGAGGCCTTGTTTCTACTCAAATCTTTTAGTGCTCTGTCAAATTCTTCTCGTAGTATTGTATCCCCCTATCTCATGTTCCTCTGCTTCGTCTTCCATTTCTAGAATAATACCTTCAAGTTTATTTCCTTTGTATAGACCCTCTATATATTCCTTCTAACTTTCAGATTTTCCTTCTTTGCTTAGCACTGGTTTTCCAACTTTCTTGATATTCATACAGCTCCTTCTATTTTCCTGTAGGCCGTATCTATCTTTACTATAGTTATACATTCTTCTACGTTCTTGCATTCCTCCCGCTTAGCCAATCTGCACTTTCTGTCAACCTCATTTTTCAGACGTCTGTACTTCCTTTTGCCTGCTTCACTTGATGCATTTTTATATTTTCTCCTTTCATCAATTAAGTTCAGTATCTTCTGTGTTATCCAAGAGTTTCTATTACGCCTTGTCCTTTTGCCTATATGATCCTCTGCGGCCTTCACCACTCTATCTCTCAGAGACACCCATTATTCTTCTATGGTATTACTTTCCCCAGTTTCAGACAATCCTTGATTAATGCTTCATCTAAAACTGTCAACCACCTCTGGTTCCTTCAGTTTGTCCAGATTCGATCCCATTAATTTTCTACCTTTTTGCAGTCTTTTAAGTTTTATCTGCAGTTCATAACCAACAAGCTATGGTTAGAGTCTATATCTGCCCCTTGATATGTCTTACAGTTTAAAACCTGGTTTCTAAACCTTTGCCTTACCATTATAAACACAATCTGGTACCTCTAAATGTCTCCTGGTCTTTTCCACGTATGTAATCTTCTTTCGTGGTGATTAAACCAAGTTTTTGTGATGATTAAATTGTGCTCTGCACAAAATTCTACCAAGTGATATCCTCTTTCATTCCTTTTCCCCAGTCCATATTCACCTATTACATATCCTTCACTTTCATTTCCTATTACCGAGTTCCAGTCCCCCATCACAATTAAGTTCTCTCCTCCTTTAACGCCCTGAATAATTTCTTTTGTCTCCTCATATATTTATTCGATCTTCTCATCATCGACAGAGCTAATTATCATATAAACTTGTATTACTGTGGTTGGTGTTGGCTTCGTTTCTATCTTTGTTATGATAATTCGTTCACTATGGTGTTCATAGTAATTTACTCGCATTCCTATTTTCTTATTCATTATCCGACCTACACCGGCGTTAACACCAACTGATTATGTATTTATAACCCTGTACTAATCTGACCAAATATTCTGTTTATCCTGCCACCGAGCCGCGGTGGGGTAGCCGAACGGTCTAAAGCGTCTCGCTGCGGAGCGTGCGGTTGCTCGCAGTGGAGGTTCGAGTCCTCCCTGGGGCATGGGTGTGTGTGTTTGTCCTTAGGTTAGTTTACCTAGGTTTAAGTAGTTTGTAAGCTACGGACTGATGACCACGCAGTTTGGTCCTATAGATTTAAAACATTTGAACATTTGAACATCCTGCCACCGAACTTCACTAATCCTCACCGAATCTACCGTTAATCTATCCATTTCTCTTTTCAAATTTTCGAACTTACCTACTCGATTAAGGGATAAAACAACCCACGCTCCGATCCGTAGAATGCGGTTTGTTTTGCTTGATGACGACAAACTCCTGAGTAGTCCCCACCCGGAGATCCGAATAGGGGACTATTTGACCTCCGGAATATTTTACACGAGAGGATGCCATCATCATATATTTATACAGTAGATCTGCATGTACTCGGGAAAATTAAAGACTGCAGTTTCTCCTTGCTTTCAGCCGTTCGCAGTAAATACATGGCAAAGCCAGGTTATCTGATTCTACAAGATCAGCTCAATCAATCATCCAGACTGTTGCACCTGTAACTACTGCCTCTCCACAAATACCCCTCCGCTGTGGTTGCACCTATAGTAAGTCTATTTGTATCGTTGAGCTACTCCACCAAAAAATCAAATGTCTGTAAATCTATCGGACCAAACTACGTGGTCATCAGTCCGTAGCTTACAAACTACTTAAACCTAGGTAAACTAACCTAAGGACAAACACACACACCCATGCCCCAGGGTGGACTCGAACCTCCACGGCGAGCAACCGCGCGCTCCGCAGCGTGACGCAATGTCTATGGTTCATGAGGGTGGGATACACTTTACAAAAAGCAGACATCTAAGGAATGAAATTAGATTTTCTGGAACAAAACATGGTATCTCAAATTCTTAAGTCAATGAAGAGAGATGGTACTTATTTCTTCTGCATCACAGATTTCCGAGTCTTCATCTTCAGTATTTGGATTGTATTCACTTATTGAGTCCTCAAGAAACACGCCATCAGCATTTAAATATTGTGGATCAAACTGGAAACCCAGTTTATTCCTCCTTTTCCTTTCAGAGGTAACATACATACCACTGCTAGCATTGGTAGTAAACCATCATGATTTGTGGGTTACCGACTTCTGTTCTCCCAATGAGCCCGATGTGTAATAACAAAAGTGGTGCAGCATGATATCTGTTGGCGATAGGTGGTAACTACTTTGAGCATAGATGGGATAGGCAATGCACTGTACGGGTGCCATCTTAACTCAAAATCTCCTGATCTGTTAGTTACCATGTTGTTGCGCGCAACCCTTCAATTCATCTGAGTACTCATTATTATGCTGGGCTTAATTTTTCCTTCCACTCTCTTTTTTTCTTATGAAATGTTACTGAAAATCAAACAAAGAGCAGTATTATTTTCTTGACCTGTATTTCTGGTCCAGTTTATGCCGTGAGTAAGGAAACAGCTTACGCGTAGGTAGTTCCCAATGGAATATTTGGCTGTGAGGATCAATGAGGAAGGAACATACATTCCTAAGAGCAGGAAGGGGATTACACAAGCAGATAAAGTTGGTTCGAGTCACCAGGCAATAAACACACAAATCAGCGGCAGTGCAGCACTCCATGAAACTGGGGTCTCCGTTACTGGTGACGGAGCGCGCCGAACGGCACTTGCCGAAGTGTCTGGCAAGTTGGTGCCACTGGAAACTAGGCGACCGCCATCACAGCTCCATCGCCCCTCCCTCAGACTCATCAAGAAAGTTTGCTGTTCTCGATTCCGTCTGAAACTCCCGGTGTCCTGCTGCCGATACGGGTGTTGGCGACAGGAAGTAATCTCAGTTAGAGCCACTGCGACACGTAACTAAACCGTGCTGTCCTGATTTCCACTGGGAAGAATGCGGAAGGTAAACGGAACCTAATATACTGGGTGTCCACAGACGAGTAAAAAATGCATTTGTCTTCATATGCCTCTGCTCGGTAAGTTTTGAGCATATCATGATCGTTTATTACAGGCAAATATGTAAATCTACAACCATACTCTGAAAACCACCTCATGGTACGTGGTGGAGGCAGTGCCAGGTTAAGCCCTGTGCAGGCCCCTAGGCAACCCAAATCATGGGGCCCCACTCGAAACTCATCCCTTAATAAGTTAATAATTTTCCACCAAACAACAACAATATATTGATAATAATAATAAAATTGAGGTAATCCTTAATAATAAAACTGCGGTATTCCACAACCGAAGCATTCGTTTTAAGTAGCCTAATTAATATGCTCAGCCACCGTGTAAGATAGCGAGCTAAAATAAACTCAAATTTAAATATAAGTATAATAATAGCAAAGTGAAATGAGACATTTTCTTGCAACATGTAATTTATTTTTTTCAACAATAATCAATATATCAACATACGTTGATTAATACAAGAACATTCCAGAAATTATTTAACAAAAATATAGAAACTAATAACAATTAAGAAACGCATTAAACATTTACTTTTCTCAAAAAATTTTACATCAAAACCTTCAAAATATCTTTAAAATCTATATCCTGCAAGATATCATATTCTGTGGCGATAATGGTGAGTTGAAACGTTCTTGGGACACTGAAGACCTACGTCCATTTTTATAGTTTTAGTTTTGAAAAGCTTCGCCCGCCGTTACATTCGTAATCATGAGACACCTGTAAAGTTTTAGCGTAGTCATAATATTTAGGAATGTTGATTGCACCATATTTTCAAAAATGAGCTTGTATGACCGTGATGCTGGAACTGATATGTCAGCTTTAAAATCTTAATAAAAAAAAAAATAAATAAATAAAAAATACAAACCGAGGCGTTTTTTTCCGACGCCATTCGCAGAGGAGCGCAAGCGTAGTGGCCATGCAGACCGTGACTGGAGCGCCTCAGTCCCCTCGGCCACCGTGGCCGGCTTAAAATCTTCTACTTGTAATGTGAAGAATTTAAAATGAATCATTTCGTCCAACAATTCTTCTTCGATGTCCTTAGAATAAATGCCTCTAAATCAGACTTCAATGGGAATTCAACAAGGAATCGATTGAATTTCCTAACTCTCACATTTGTACAGACCTTATTCGAAACAAATACTTAACTTGATCACATAGACTTGAATGATTACACAGACAGCCTGAAGACTATTTATGTACTGTTTCGCACTCCCGGATTCCTGCTATTCGAGCGTTAATAACGTGCCGTTGCCAACGATTTACCTGCGTTGTTTCCCGGTTTCCCTCTTCAACACATACTGGAATGTACTCTGGGTTTCTCTCAGTCCCGAGAGCCCAACGACCTGTCGCGCCGTTAGCAGCGGACCTCCCTGTCGCAACACTTATCTGAAGGTATTATTCTGCTGCAGCTTTTCTTTGGTGTGGACAATTTCCGCTGAAGATTAAGAATGGCCACAAGTGACAGTCTTGTACGCCTCAAACTCTTCAGAGCTATCAGGATCCGTTTCCTATCATACGTTTTTTCTTTCACTCGCTACAGACAAACAACAAAAAGGCAACTAATTTTTATTTAAAACGCGAAAGTCTTTCTAAAAAATTCTCACTGTTCTATCGGTGTACACGTGGCCCCTAAAATTAGCGGGGCCCCTAGGCAGCTGCCTACTCTGCCTTATGGGTAATCCGGCACTGGGTGGAGGGTGGTTTGTGTTCTGTAGACTATAGTCACTTCCACCCCCTATTGCAGTCGCGTACGGTTCGCGGAAAAAATTATTTTCGGCATGCCTACGTGTGCCACTGGAGCTTCCTTACAAAACAGCCGCTGTAGAGAATTCAACAATCTTCTGCAATTTGCCCACTGGGTCTTATTTACCTACTTCTAATTGTAAACTGGCTGACAATAACTCCTACGGAACAACTACTCTCACAATAAGTAACTCACAGCTTCGCTCGCTGACTATTTACATCTTGCAAAATAATGACCGTAGTGATTACATAAAAGTCTCATATTACATGTTACAATAAAAGACTGACGAGATAAATAGTTTTATAATTGAAATCTTTTACATATAAGCAAAATGTTGACATACACAATACAATATGAAAATGTGATTCGACAGCAATTAACGTTGTAATGAATGATGGTCACGAGCCACTAACATCGCAACAGAATTTTAAAGCAGATAGGTATCTTCTAGTGACAATGGGGTTTCAAGGAAATAACTTGGCCGGTCGCGGTTGTCGAGGGGCTGAGGCGATCCAGTCACGGTCTGCACGGCCACTATGGTCGGTGGTTCGAATCCCCCATCGGGCATGGATATTTGTGCCGTCCTTAGTGTTAGCTAGTTCATAAATAGTTTGTAAGTTTAGGGACTGGTGACCCCGTAGCTAAGTCCTACAAACTATAGAAACATTTGGACATTTTTATTTGAAATAACTTGTTTATCTAAATACGAAAAGGTGATAACTTGCTATACCATGTTAAATTCAAAATTTGGTATCAATTAGGGATGATTCTAATATGTACTGCTTCCAGTTGTTTTGTTATTACATTAATTATAATCTTTGGTCGGAAGATGTTTTAAAACGTAGTAGAAGTATTATTTTATGATATGCAAATTGTATCTAAGCTTCTAGAATGAACAACAACCACATGCCTCCATACAAAGAATGGAGTTTTTATCTCATTGTTTAAATATGCAAAATGAGTTAATGAGATGAAGAAACGAGCCATGTTTCTGTTAAAGGTGCATAAAAAAGCTGTATCTAAAAATTGAATTGCAAACTATATCTTCAAATGTCATATCTACAGTTGTAGAAAGTGATTCCGAGAGTACAAATCGGACCTAGTCTGTCCTGTTCCGTAATACAGAGCGATAAGAGTATTGGAAAGTTGACTGGTCTAGCAGACACTCAAGAATAAAAAATGCATATAAATTGTTTCTACGTGCAAGTTCAAATATTAACTTGTAAACTATGTTGAAACTCCTAACACTGCCTTCTACAAAGACGATAAACATTACCTAGAAGGGCAATATTAAAACAAGAGAAACGTGTTTTCTAAATCCGGCACTTTGTTATTCATAAATCCATGCAATACAGATATTTCTACATAAAGACAGGTAACCACACACGATGTGTAAAAGTAAACATTTAAGCCATGCCGTGTAAAGTGATTACATCTTAAAGTGCAATAAATGTAAAATGATATATCAAGGAAAACTGGTAATTAGAAAAGTCAAGTTAAAATGAAGCGAACAATGTACTATATTATGAATATAATTGTCATACAGGAGGAATATAAACCGTTATTAGTGAAAGAAGAAGACCTGTAGATGTAGAGAGAAGAAAATTGTGGATATAGGACGAGAATGTAATATACTAGCTGAAAACCCCGAGTTGCCCAGGTATTTTTATTTATCCTACAGTCTCGTAGTCCACCTCCCCATCCCTCCTCTCTCTGCATCCATCTCTTTCTCTCCTACCTGTTTCTTTGTTTCCACCTTTCCCTCTCTCGGGAAAAATTTTTGCAAGGTACGCACTGTCATGTACCATACAAACAATTATGTACCCAGTGATCTTCCTCTTGGGTTATAGGTCATGTGTGCAAAAATCATCAAGATCGGAGGAAAACTATGGAATTTGTCAAAGGCCGTAAGTTAAGTACTCTCCACCAAGCACCGAACGAAATTTTATAGACAGTGACATTCCTCTTGAATGAAACTTCCACTCTGCAGCGGAGTGTATGCTGATATTAAACTTCCTGGTATATTAAAGCGGAACTCGAATCTGTGACCTGTGCCTTTCGCGGGCAAGCGCTCTACTACTGAGCTATCCCGACACGACTCACGACCTGTCCTCACAACTTTACTTCTGCCAGTTTAAAGGTCACGTCTGCAAAATTTCATCAATATATGAACAAAACTATAATGTGTATGCAATAGAAACACAGGGTCACATTGAAAAACGCACTTCGTTGTTCTCAAATATTCCAGTTTTATTTTATACAACCCTTGTTATGATAATAACGAAAACAACAAAAAAAAAAGGAAACTTCCTGGCAGATTAAAATTATGTGCCCGAACCGGGACTCGAACCTGCGACCTTTGCCTTTCCCGGGCAATCGCTCTACCGACTGAGCTATCCCGGCACGACTCACGATACCGCCTCACAACTTTACTTCCGCCAGTACCTCGCGGTACTGGTTTCAGATGTGGGAGACTGCGATACAAGCTGTACACTGTCTGTGTCGTGAATTAGTCACGGGAAAGTGGCAACATACGAGAGAGAGAGTCTTTAATATCGTTTAAAACACTGTTTATTTATCACACAGACACAGATTAATTAGCTTAGTACAAATATATAATTACAAGGAACAGTACAAAGATATATCAAGTCCAGAGACACTAATATAAGTTTTTCAAAGCTTCAACGGGGATGATCAGTTGGATGGGACGAGGAAGGCGGCTTCCCTCTGGGGTACTTAGAACTGCAGTCCGGACTCTTCCATCCCGTCATTTCAAAAGTTCTTCAATATGCACACTTTTCTTTTTATTATAGTCGACATGATCGACTGGAGATTGTCCGCAACTGTGTTATTTCAAATGTGTTTATTTCCGTCAACAGTTGCAATATATTTATTTAATTACATGTTTCGCTCACATGGATCATCCTCATATCTTATAGTTGCGTTCGCAACTCGTCTGCGTACCAATCAGTACTCAGTCAGACGAGTTGCTGACAGTCTGAAGATGATCCAAGTGATCGAAACATGTAATTAAACAAATATATTGCAACTGTTAACGGAAATAAACACATATGAAATGCATACGTTTCCACATGTGACGTGGGCGAGTATCTTATGGAGTAAAGCGACATCTCCAACTCGTGGTGTGATGGAATTCTTCTTCTGACGCACTTCATGAAAGCTCCAGAAATCGTCTATCACTTTCTGTCTGTGGCGATAGTACTCTTGTGAGTTGTTTGTGGTCGTGAGTTGCTGTCCGGTTGGAAGAGTGATCAACCTTTCTCCAATCAGGAAATGCGATGGAGTCAATGTGGCGAAAGGGTCGTTCTGTACCAACCAGTATCGTGATGAAGCACTCCTCTTTAATCTGTGACCGCCCTTACGTTTCCGTAGGCAGCATTTGACTGTGCCTGTCATCCTTTACAACCATCCTCCCCACCATGCTGCCTCAGGAGCGATGAATTTCTACGTGACATTGTGGTGAGCAAGAAATTGACACATCTCTGACTGTGAACGACTTCCAAAGCACTGTCAAATGTTTGTTGGCTGCGTAGAACGTGGGTGCATTGTCTGTATAAATGGTACGTGGTAGACCTCGTCTTCCTATGAAGCGTTCAAATGCCGATAGAAAAGTGTCAGCTGTCATGTCAGAAAATAGTTCTAGAAGTACTGCTCGATTAGTTGCACAGGTGAACAGTATGATGTAAGATTTGTGGGTAGCACAGCGTCGCCTGGTGAACAGTGGTCCATCAAAATCGATTCCTGTTACGTGGAACGCTTTCCGAGGCAGTAATGGGTCGGCAGGAAGTGGGGCTTCTCCTTGCTGACATTGCTGATTCTGTGCAAGCTTACATGGAAGACATCAGTATAGGATCTTCTTTACAGTCTGTCGAGCACGTAATAGCCAGAACTGGTTTTTGAGTTCTGAGAGGACAATGCGCACACCCAGGTGGTGAAGACCGATATGTGTATTCATAATTAGTACATGTACAAAATGGTTGTGTCCATCAAGTAGTATTGGATGTCGTGTAGTATCTGTGAGATCAGAAATTTGGAGACGACCATCTAATATGATGATGCCATCCAGAAGAAAAGGATTGAAACGTGTGATTTTTGAATGATGAGGCCGTCTGGTTCTTCCTTCAGTGACAGATTATCTGACGAAAATTCCTGGCAATGGCGAGCATGATATTGTCTTCTGTGGCCAGGCTGCAGAAGGTTTGGTTAGCCAAGATGGACCATGGCAACACAGTTCTGATGAACGTAATGCTGCTGCAGATATCCCTCGTGAGGCCATTGTAGCCTTATCGAACAGGAAAGCTTCATGCAATTTCCATAGACTACAGTAAAGCGTTCGACACAATCAATAGATCCTTTCTTATGAAGAAACTGGAAACATAGGCCCAATGACTAACAACTGGGTGGAAATACATGATGGTATAGATAACTGCAGCCTGATACAGAAAACTGTTGGAATATTGCAAGGGAAGTCACTGGTCCCCTTACTCTTTGTCTTAGCTACGGCAGACATCATTGAGACAATAAAATCCGACAGTGTAAATCTATGCGGACGACATGGCATTAACCTCAGTCTCAGAGGATGATCTTCAGAGAACCTTCGACAAGTTGATGAACTGAGCACAAGAAAACGACCTATCATTGAATGAAGAGAAGACATGTCTCCATGACCTTCAGAAGAGGAGGCAGACCTGGCACTTTCTACGCTGGAAAGACACCGCTAAAGTCAGTCACCAGTATTAGGTACGTAGAAGTTACTCTTCGATCACCGGGAACAGTATTCAGACTCCACAGAGACTGCAGAGCCATCGCCGCAACGAGAGCCATAAATCATATCAAGCTGATATGCAAACGCTCCCTGGAACAGACCTACGATTGTTTGAACTCAAAGTTGAACCTTTAGCAATTTGTGGATAGGAAAACATGTGGATTCATATGAAGAAGACATATCTCGATAGAACAGAGAAGCTGAAGGCTACTTAGTTATAAAAGGTGCTATGTCTCTCCAAATACACGCACTCGCGGCTTGTGTATGAATTGAGTAGAGAGCCCTTCTTCATAGAAGAGCTGCGACTGAAGATGTTATTCCAGTGACGACAGCGTACCAGGACTTATTGACGGAGCTACAAGAGAAGAAACGCAAGATATTGAAGGATTTCTTTAATCTATAGTACGTGAACAGAATCGCTGGTAGATTCTGTAGTGACTAAGAATAATAATAGTGTATAAAGAATAATTCACGTACTTCATACACTAAATGGCTAGTTTGGTTAGAATAAATCTATTATCAAAGAAAGAGAGCTAATTATTTAAGTAATAAAATATCTACTTTACAGTATGAAAATTAGATGTGTATTGGAGATTCAAAACATATCTTCATCTATCAAATTGCTACAAGTGAAGACAGGTTTGTTTCCTGCACATGCAGAAATTAAGATTCCCCACAAGTTTATGAATTTTTGTATTTACATTGATCTACGTGTGTGTGCAGTTGGTAGTTGGGTGTCTTTTGGGACGTAGTCAAAGCTTGTTATCTGCGAGTATGGTAAACCTCCTCTTGTAACTAGATATGAGCATAGTCCAGATTGGGCTACATTGTAATAGTGACATTAGGCTGTGATTGGCATAGATGAGAGAGAGGTATGTGATGTACTCTTGAACAAATAATTCAGATGCTTCAAGTGCTATATGCACACAGGTCCTGTCTCTATAGAGCAGAGAACACAGATGAAACCCACGATCGATATTGACTAAGAGCATTGTTTTCTTGCCGGTATTGGCTGAGAGCATCAAAATGCCATTGACTGAGGACACAGTGTGGGTGCTGGAGAAGGGAGGGAGGGATGACACGTGATTCTGGTTACTTTAAAAATGTAACATGACATCAGATGTTTAACCTGATACCCTGACCCATTTATTGACAACTATAGAAGCCTTTGGGTTTCCTGAACTCGTCTTGGAATTCTGAAGAAATTTTTATCAAATATTAAAAGCCAGTATAATCTCACCTTTTCGCGAAGATCATTCTCAAAGAAATAGGACCAATATATTATCCAATTTATTTATCAAATAATTCTGGTACTATAATACTAGTGTTAGACTCACTCTCCAAAGAGTTGCATTTCACCCTGAGTCATACCTATTTTGGATGTGGAAATACATAAAAATCAATTATTGCCCGTTGGTCGTGCTGAAACTCAAAAATAGCCTGACCTATTTACATAAATTTCAGTTTTGTTTTGTCTTGATCCGTTTAACATTGGGGTGGTTTACAAAAAGAATAAACCTGTGAAAACCCAAAGGAACAACTGAAAATCGAAAAAATCGTAGTTGGTTATTTTATAAGCGTATCGCCGCTTCGAATGCACTTCCATGCCGTTTACACGATTGCGATAAAATTTTCTACACTTAACCTTCGAAATTAGAAGAACGGTACTGTCTACATAATAATTCGTACGTTGCATGGCGGATAGTACTTTAGAACCGATTCCAAACCCACTACAGAGTTTTATTTTGATATTGATGAAATATAGTGCACCTGACTTTCCAAACAGGAGGAAGATAACCGTCTATATAAGAATTTGTATGGTGCACAGCGGAGGGCACTTAAAAACAGACTTACACATCAATCTGTGATTTGATTTCAATGAGAATGGTGTTTAGCACACTTTACCTACAATAAAAAGATAAATGTCACTGTCTACGTAAGATATTCGTATGGAGTGTTGCAGAGGATACCTTACTGCAGGTGCGGCGGAGCGGCCGAGCGCACTGAGGCGCTATGCGCGAGGCCGTTCCCCGTTGGGGGTTCGAATATCCCCGCGGGAATGGATGTTTGTGCCGTCTTCAGTATAAGCTAGTTCATAAGTAGTTCGTAGGTGTAGGGACTGATGACCCGTAGTTAAAACCCATAAGCTCTACAAACAAACCTTACTGCAGGCTTTGACACATCTCGACCATTGCCTAACGTACTTAGTTTTTCATTTACGCCAGTGTGAGGAGAAAGAGGAGGAGACTGGCAGATTGTGGGAGAGACAATGACAGAGGCAGGGGGTTGGTTAGGTGGTTAGAGAGGAGGAGAATGAGGAGGAGGAGGAGGCCGAGATGGGTTGAGACAGATGGATAGAGAGGGGAGGGCGATAAAGAGATTGAAGGGTGGAGTACCTAGACTAAGTTGGTTCTTTGTTTGTTTGGAACAGGGGGAACAAACAAATAAGTGCATTTTGATACCTCCAGGATGAGGCAGCAGAAGGAGGTGGGCCGTGGCTAACAAGAATGTGGACAAGGCCTGCAACTACAGAAGTGAGTATTTCACGTATACTTTCATTACGTTATAGTCGACATGATCGATTGGAGAGTGTCCTCAACTGCACTATGTTATTTTAAATGTGCTTATGTCCGTCAACAGATGCAATATAATTGTTTAATAACATGTTTCGATCACTTGGATCATCTTCAGGCCTTATACTTGCGTCCGCAACTCGTCTGGCAGTACCAATTAGTACTCAGCCAGACGAGTTGCGGACGCAAATATAAGATCTGAAGATGATACAAGTGATCGAAACATGTTATTAAACAATTATATTGCAACTGTTGACGGAAATAAACACATTTAAAACTTTCATTACGGATGAAACGAAAACTCAACTTTTTTGTGTTTGTGATGTTAAAGTTCTGATGATACAGTTATGTTATACTTCAGTTCAACATCAGTAGTGCTCCGGCTTGTGCTAACGTAGACTTCTGGCTCGCTGTAGACGGATCTCCTGAAACTGTAACACTCCTAGATCTGCTTCGTACTCTGTCGTAATCCTGTACTGACTGCTATACTCACTGTCGTGGCTGTAGTGCGCCGGCATATCTTGACGAGCCCCTTTCTTCCCATTGGCCAGCGCGAGAAGCAGGCAGAGAGGTAACGAGACTGCGAGCACCCTCGTTGGTCGAAGTACCATAGAGCGAGTTATCGCTCGTCTTCTACTTGCGCGGCTACTTGTCCAGTTCGCCGGCTTTGTGGCGAATAGCGACGCCACAACAGTCGTATGTTCCCCGGTGGGGAGGAGCAGGAATGACGATAGGAAAAGAGAGGAAGCGAAAGTAAGTACAGTACAGGGAGGAAAGAAAGAAGAAAGACTGCATTAGCTCGGGGCCCAGTGCTTGCTACGCACGTACGCACGGAAGAAGCGTCAGCCCCATGAGATTTAACTCAGTATTGAAGTAATTAAATACCCTTGTAACACTAGGTTTTCAGCTATCTAATACAGAGACTTGAAAGAGGACAAAGAAGAACGTAAGAATAGGTATACAGTGGAGGGATGTGATAGGCAGAGAGATTAATGGAAGGCGTGTAGGATGTACAGGATATTTTGCACGGTGAATAAACTCTAGGACATGACTGACGTGACGATACGGAATAGAAAAGGCCAGTGAAATGATCCAGTGAACTTAGTCCGGAAATACATGGATTCTATGCTAGACTCTATCTGTTCAGTCATACTTTCTTACAGAAATTGCAGTTTAATACACGTTGTACCATGGCGCTACTGTTCCAGTAGTGCATAGTTTCCTCCTGAACGGTAGTACTGTTCGTCATAGTGTAGGTCACTGATGATTCTAAGGGTTATGTGGCTGTTCCGTGAATCTACTTTAGCCCACTTCACAGTTGACGTTCAAGCGCATTTCAACCTTGTCTCACCTTGTCGGTGGTTCGGACGAGGAGGTCCGGTTGCGTAGCCTGTTCGTTCACCCAATCTCGTGCTGTGCGATTTCTGGTTACGGGGCCATCTAACAGTATTGTGTATGCAGAGCCCATTCCAGATGTAGGGACACTGAAACTGCGTTCCCATCAATTTGATTATAGTGCTCATGTGTTGAGGGACATGCTGAAATGTTTGTAAACCTAAAGGGCCAAACTACTGTGGACTCTGGAGCCTAGTCTTTAGTCAAACTAAGTTCAACCAACACACACAAACACACACACACACGCACACACACACACACACACACACACACACACACACACATACACACACACACACAAACACATGCACGAGAGAGGCCACGAGTCAACGGGAACGGGCGCACAATCCGTGGCATGGTGCCTTGGACCGCGTGACCATTCTCACATGCCAGAGAGTTAGAGTACTCAGTGGGGAAATATGCTCCGTATATTCAATATTGTGATATGTATTTGGCAATTGCGAAACTTACCCGGGTTCCTTATTGACTAATAAGTGGCGTAGGTGCTTACTGTGTTGCTTGGTCTGAAGGTATCTCCAATGTCATTATCGTGTTCCGAGATTACCCTATTCTTTAATTCTAAATTTTCAAACGTTTGTAAACCTATTGCACCAAAGTATATTCATCAGTCCCTATTGATCGCACTAGTAGCTCAGATGGCAGTGTCGCTGACTACCTGACAACGTTGTTATATCTCTATGCTGCTGACAACAGTATTGTCTCTGATTTATTTATTTATTTACAGATGCTCTTACAATGCTACACTAAATTATTGATATTCTTGAGCCAATCTATGGCTGAGTCATTGAGTCCATGGTCATTCAATTCACCATTGAAGACATTCATTTTGCACACGAGAAGATCGTCCATATATTGTATAGGGTGTCTCACGAAAGACGCCTGCCAGGCGTCCGCAGATCGCGTGGTACGGCTCCCAGCAGCCGCCACCGCTTCCGCCGGCCACGGCAGCGCCCGATTCTCGGACTCTGTTGTGCCGCGGGCTCATACACTGAGTTAAAGTCTAGAAAGCAGCGCCATCTGAGTAACCTAAGCTTACCTTTATTTACAGTAGATGTTCAAAATGATGTCCCTCTATGGAGAGAGCGACTTGACATCTCTTGAACACATTTGCGAACACTCGACGTATTTCGGCACACACACACACACACACAGAGGGCGCTCGTGGCTGACGTCGTAAGAACGTCGCGCCGTGCGTGCATGACGGCGCGCGGCGAAAGTAGGTGGCGCGCACTTTAGACTTGTGTGACACCACACCCTCCCCCCCTCCCCCCAAACCGCTGCGTCGTCGTGGCGTAGGGCTGAGGGCCACGGCGACGGCACTGGGAGGAGGGCCTGGGCGGGGGAGTTACTGGTGGGACGGGCGTCGTAGCTGAGGCTGGGATCGAGACGCCGTCCGCGCCCCGATATACACCTTGCGATCCCCCGGGAAACCCACCAAAACCAGGGGAAGGGCGCACACCTCCACCCAGAGCCAGAGGGAGCAGGACTTCTTCTGAGGTGCGTGGCCCAGGCGGCGGAGATAGCACGGTTCCGGAGTCCTTCTCGGTGACGCTGTCATCTGCGGCGGCGACAGCGGCGGCGACGACTGCGTCGGAGGCGCGTCGACGTCCATGGGGATCTCGATGTCCGGGGACGCTGTGCACGGCGGCGAACGATGTGGCTGTGCTCCCTGGAGGTGAACTGGGTCTGGAATCAAGATCGCGCGGCCTGTGCAGGCGCAATCGGTTTGCGTGGCGCCGCAGCTCCGACCCTGTGGAAGAACGTACAACATACAAATTGCGACCGAGCACGCCCTGCTCGGTAACCAACGTTTCTTCCCAGCAAACACCTTGTACTGCACCGGCGTCGAAACCTGAAAACGCGTAGCGCCATACGAACGGACTCGGTGCGTGGGAGGCTGCAGGAGGTGAAGGAGAGTGCGGTGACGGCGGCCATGTAGCAGCTCGGTAGGAGACGGGCCGTCACGTGGCATGCACCGATACGTAGACAGGAAAATTTGAAGAGCTTGCTGCCTGGAGTGCTGACCTTTCATCTTTTCCATGTGAGACTTACATGTTTGAACGAAACATTCTGCTTCACTATTGGACTGAGGGTGAAAAGGTGCGGTGGTGATATGATGAATGCCATTCACACGACAAAACTGAGGTCTATTGTCACTGGCGATAGTTTCAGGCAAACCTTCGATGCAAAACACTGATGCAAGGGCACTAATTGTCGTTGAGTTCACGGCAATCACGAAAGGAAACTTGCTGAAAGCGTCTACAATAATTAACCAGCGCGTATTCCAGAAAGGTCCGGCAAAATCAATGTGTAAACGTTGCCATGGTCCCATGGGGCGTGGCCAGTCTGAGAAACGTTGCGGAGGAGCCGCCTGATGCTCCGCACAAACTGTACACTGTGACGTCATGCGCTCTATCTGAGCGTCCATAGCAACCCAAGTACAATGACGTCTGGCCAGTTGCTTTGTCCTAACAATACCCCAATGTCCTTGATGCAGGAGGCGTAACACTTCTCGTTGCAGGGAATGAGGAACAATCACCCTCGTTGTCTGTATGAAACAACAGAACACCCTGACTTAAAGATAATGCATGACGTTGTGCAAAATAACGTCGAATCAGAGGCCGCTCAAATTCTTTGGCTCTGGCAGGCGAACAGCGAACAAAACGTGCTACCACACTTAGGTCTGCATCCGCCGCTGTTTCCTGTGCAACCCGACGAGAGTTCAAAGGGAAGTCTGCGATAGCGGAAGCATCTTTGGAGTCTATCTGACAACATGCCATTTCTGAAGAATCAAACGACACATCCTGGCCAACCGGAAGTCGGGAAAGTGTGTCCGCGTTGGCATGTTTAGTGGTAGGTCGGTACAAAATCTCGTACTGATAATTTGACAATATCAAGGACCATCTCTGAAGCTTTTGTGCCGTTTGTGGGGGAATTGGCTTTGTGGGTGAGAACAATGACGTGAGAGGCTTGTGGTCTGTCAACAAATAGAATTTTCTACCATAGAGATAATGATGAAACTTTGTGACGCCGTAAATGATTGCTAACTATCTGGCTGTAATTCTGTTGCGTTGGCGTCAGTAGCTTGGAAGCAAAGGCGATAGGTCGATCGTGAGATCCAATACGATGTGACAATATTGCCCCCAGACCGTACGATGAGGCATCCACTGCTAGCACTACAGGCTTCTGCGGGTCAAAGGGAATCAAACACGAATCACTGAGTAGTGCAGACTTTAATTTGTCAAAGGCAACCTGACAATCTTTAGACCATACAAAAGGAACATTCTTCCTACGTAAGTGATGCAGTGGAGCTGCAATCTGAGAGGCATTGGGAATAAACCTGAAATAGTAGTTAAGCTTTCCCTTTACTGCTTGCAATTCATGCACATTCTTAGGAGGAGGCAACTGTGATTGCTCGAAGATGTGACTGTAAGGGATGGATTCCTTGGGCATTAATCACATGGCCTAGGTACTCTATTTCACCCTATATGTTCACTCAGGGCATTGTGTATGCTATGAGTGAACATACAGGACACAGAAATGTTCAAATGTTTGTATAGCTTATGGGACTTAACTACAGGGTCATCAGTCCCTAAACTTACAAACTACTTATGAAATAACTAAGACTAAGGACGCCACAAATATCCATGCCCGAGGGGGGATTCGAACCCCCGACCGTAGTGGCCATGAAGACCGTGACTGAAGCGCCTCTGTCCCCTCGGCCACCGCGGCCATACAGGACACACAATTAATATACCGTAGAAGGGCAATAATTGCCTGAAACCGGTTGTTAATCAGTCTGCAACCCTGCAAGTGGTCACTGTTTCCTTTTTTACCACAGTTGCTACTATGGGTAAAACATTTGATTTCTCTCCTAAAGGCGTATGTCCACTAGCTAGTGACTTCTGCAAGTATTTCCCAATTTCTTTACATTAGAACAAAAATTTGCGTAAGTTTTCTTCTGCAAGTCGCTTAGGCAAGGAAATTGCTGCAAGTACTTGCAGAAGTGTTTCCACTAGGGTCACGTTGTGAGATAAGCAAGTGGAGGTTTACAATGTCGTACACGAAATAAGAAGAGGAGCCTCTACCGTCGGTTTATTTATTATTTTTAAAGAAAAAATGTGACTAACAAAATTTCGAGAGGTAAAGAAGTGTTTGGTTGAAGAAATAGGTACAGAGTCGTGCATGTTTAAGTATTCTAGAGAATTACTGAATGATCTAAAATCAGAGGAAACATATATTTCACTGACGCAAAATACTTCAGTTGCTAGTATAAATGTAATCTGCACTTTTTTCACTTTTTCCTTTCCTCATTTTGTTCTATTCCCTTCCATATTGTGCGCGTAAATTATGTTTTTTTATTTTTATTTTTTTATTTAATTTAATTTTTTTAGTTTTTCGGCATCTGTTGCTCAGAAATCACCGCAATATTTTCACGATCGATCTGTTTATTATTCATTTTTTTGAGGTCAACATGTTTCGTATCCCACGATTCTGGAAGGCACTCAAATATCTCTATCAACAGCTGCATTTTCCAGCAATTCCACACTATTTTCACCATTATTACTCACATTTTCGTTCCGTAAACGCAACACAAATGTTCTGCAAGTCGCAGAAAAACTTTCAGCTACCGACAAGTTCGGCAAGTGTTTGGTGGAAGTCGCACGAGGCTGTATCCACTGACTTGCGGAAGCTACTTCTGCACAGTGGCGCAGCCAGAATTTGGTCCTGGGGGGCGGGGTGCTCATTATTTAAAATTAAGGCCGACTGCAGAGGTGCCTCCCACCCCCTAAACTGCAACCAACCCACCCTTAGGCCGTGGATTCCTAGTTTATTACCTAATAAAATGATGTTGTTATTTAATATTAGAATTAAATATCTTTTATTTCACATTTTGTAAATTGTTTTATAAGCCTCCCCACCCCCCAAGGGTGGCCAAAAGTACTCACTCCCACCCCCCACCCCTTGAAATTTCAATGACGCGGCTTGCGCCATACCCATCCCCCACTCTCCCGCTCTGTGGGCACCTCTGGCCTACTGAATTTATTAATGGTAATGGGTTCTTATCATTCGCTATCAGAAATATAAGAAGCTCTCCGATGCTATAACTGTTTAATATTAACATGACACTCTATGTGTAAGAATTGAACTAAAAAACACTATTGTTGTTCGTAGTTTTTGGCAGCCTGCATTAGATTCCACTCGATGGCGCCGCTGACCTGATATGCGACGGGTCGCCGCCTATGAACAATAGGCTCGTAACTTCAGCATAGCAGTAGTATCAATAGCGGCATCATCATAGCTGGTCGCGGCGGCATTAAAACCACCGACAGTAACAGCAGCACACGTTCTCAGTGGTGTCATAACGTTGGTTCAAAATGTTCAAATGTTTAAGCTTATGGGACTCAACTTTTGGGGTCATCAGTCCTTAAACTTGCAAACTACTTATGAACTAACTTATACTAAAGGCAGGACAAACATCCTTACCCGAGGGAGGATTCGAACCCCCAACGGGGAACATCATCGCGCATCGGAGCATAACGCATCAATGCGCTCGACCACTCCGCCGCGGCATCACGTTGGTGAACCACTGTCACCTTGACTTGGCTTGGCAAATTATAGTTACATTGTGATTTATTGCATGTGTAGTATTTGAAATTTCGGGTCCGGCCTTTTTTTTTTTAAATTTAAAACCTTTGGGAGGTGCTGAAGGGCCGGCCGCGATGGCCGAGCGCTCTGCGGCGCGCAAGTCACAGTCTGCATGGCCACTACGGTCGGGGGTTCGAATCCCCTCTCGGACATGGATATTTGTGCCGTCCTTAGTCTTAGCTAGTTCATAAGTATTTTGTAAGTTTAAGGAGTGATGACCCCGTAGTTAAGTCCCATAAGCTCTACAAACATTTGAACATTTGTTTGGTGCTGAAGGAGGGCTTTATCCCTATTGCCTCCCTCCCCCCTGGCTGCGCCACAGCTTCTGAAAGTTGCTGAAACTTGGGGAAGTCAACCTACTGCGCGTGTTTCCACGTTAAAAGTAGCTTCTGCAAGCGATTGCTGGTAGACGTGCGCCTCAAGAGTTACATTTCACTCAGTGCCATGCATATTTCGGAAGTGGTAATTGTCTTCTTTCGTTAACAAGCGGTACGGGAGGCTAATGTGTTGCAGGGTCTTCAGGTCTGTTTCAACGTCGACATTGTGCAGACCGTTCACAGTGAGGTAGTCCACAAACGTGACGTGTGAGCTGCCGCTTTTCAGTGCTCACGAGTGTTCCGAGAGTATCTCATTCCGAAATTCCTCCCCGTCTGTCCGACAGCTTCAAGTCCCGTCGTGACAGACCATTCTCCTCCGGCATTGTCGAGTTATTGAGAGCGTCCGCGCACTTGACGAAGCAGCGAATTGGTAGTGGCGTCACTGGAGGCGGGAGAAGAAGAATTCTGAGGAGGCGGAAGAGACTTGGGAATGGTAACACGTGTGTGAATGTGTGTCAGTGTGTGCGTGTGTGTGTGTGTGAGCGAGCACGGGAGTGCAGGCAGGAGTGGTTCGGCGTGCGCGCGGCGGTACACGCCCACCTAAAATTAGCCTCTTACGCTATCTGGAGGCTATTTTCTACGGTACCGAGCGGCGGCGGCGGTAGGAACACGATACGCCCCCGCCTCGCCTCGGCCGCCGAAGAATGCCCGCTTTTCACTGCCGGCGCAGATAGGCCGGCGCCTGCACAGCGTCGGCCGCCGAATGCCAGACGCGCCGTGTTTACAAGGCGCGCGGCCATTCTGTAGCGCGCGCTCGCTTAAACATTTATGACACCCCGGCCTGCACTGCTTATTACGCTGTCGCCCCCGCCCCCTCCCCCCCCCCCCCGCCACACCCCCGCATAATTTCCCCGTCGTTATTCTTTTCCTCGGAGGCTCTCTTCCCGCCCCCTCTTCCCCCCTACCCGCTCGTTCCCGGCGGCAAGTGGCAGGGTCTGTTTTCTCGGAGCTTTATTGGTCTCCTAACAGGTCGCGTGCTTTCCACTGCTGAGACGACCGCCGGCGCAGCGTTTTGTAAGAACGCGCGGCGCGTGCCGGCTCGGCTCATTGAGATTCCTGAGCGGACGGTCGGGATTCGCTGTGCTGGTGGCTTCGGGGCGAAAATACAGGCCGTTGCATTTTATTGCCCCCCCCTCCCCCCCGTTCCCTCGTCGACTCACTACCTCCTATAATCAGAGCTTTCCAAACTGGGTGTCGCGTGGTAATATTAACAAGGGGCCGGAGTATACGGGGTGCAGCCAAGACTGAGGTTAAGTAGGGCTCCTCTACATTCAAACCAACAGGCCAGGTAAATCATGTGACACAGCTCTCCACCAACTCTTTGGGAAGGTGGAGAAAGCACTACACTTTCAGGAAATAGCCCTCTGTATCTTCCGGACATCGAGGGGACTTTTAGCAAAAAAATGTTCAAATGTTTGTAATCCTATCGGACCAAACTGCGTGGTCATCAGTCCGTAACTTACAAACTACTTAAACCTAGGTAAACTAACCTAAGGACTACACATACACACCCATGCCCCAGGGAGGACTCGAACCTCCACGGCGAGCCAGCGCGCGCTCCGCAGCGAGACGCTTTAGACCGCTCGGCTACTCCACCGCGGCGCTGTAGTTCATATTTTGTACAGTAGATGAAGCAGTCGATGTGTTCTGTGTATCAGGCTACCACAAAAGACGTACAAGTACGTTCAAAAGGTGGTATTGCAACAGTAATGAAACCAGCCGTTGACATTGACTGCAATAAGAACAAGACTGGTAGCATCGGGGTGGAAATACAGGCCGTTGCATTTTATTGCCCCCCCCCCCCCTCCCGATCCCCCGTCGCCTCTCTATCTCCAATAATCACAGCTTTTCAAACTGGGTGTCGCGACACCCCGGGGTGTCGCGTAGTAATATTAACACGGGGTCGGAGTATACGGGGTGCAGCCAAGACTGGAGGTTAAGTAGGGCTCGTCTACATTCAAGCCAACATGTATATCAGCCAGGTAAATCATGTGAGACAGCTCTCCACCAACTCGTTGGGAAGGTGGAGGAAGCACTACACTTTCAGGAAATAGCCCTCTGTATCTTCCTAGACATCGTGGGGGCTTTTAGCAACACAACCTTCGATTACATGGTTAGGGCAGCAAAGGCGCATGACCTAGGGACCACTATATGTAGGTGGACTAGGGCCATGCTCAGTGGAAGAAAGGTAGAGGCTACCATGATGAATGAAAAAATGGTAATCGACACCACTAGCGGTTGCCCGCAAGGAGGAGTTCTTTCCCCTTTATTGTGGAATCTAGTGGTGAATGATCTCATTGGAGAATTAAACTCTAGGCAGTACTTTTGCAAAGGACACGCAGATGATCTTGTCATAGTAATACTTCGCAAATTTGCTGACACAGTCAAGAATATGGCAAAAGGTGCGTTGGACATTGTGCAGGACTGGTGCAGAAAACAGGATCTGGAGGTTAGTCCTAAGAAGATTGTTGTTGTACCATTCACAAAGAAGCATATCCAACATTCAAGTTGGAATCTAAAGCTTTTTAATGAAGCACTAACTGTGAAGGGGACAGTGATATATCTAGGGGTTACCTTAGATGAGAAACTGACATGGACCCCTCACATCAGGAATATTTGCTCCAAGGCAAAACGTACTCTGGTAAGTACCAGGAGAGCTTGTGGCAATAATTGGGGCCTGAGCCCCAAGGGTATGCACTGCATGTACACTACGGTGATTAGACCCAGGATCACCTATGGGGCGGTCGTGTGGTGGAAGAAGGTAGAACAGCAGGTTGATGATAAGGAGATTGGTAAGATGCAGAGATTAGCCTGCTTAGCCATAACAGGTGAAATTACCAGCACACCAACTTATGGGATGGAAACCATGCTGGATATGCCCCCATTACACCTTTGGCTCAAGATGGAGGCAGCGGCTGGTGCATACAGACTCAAAACTGGCAACAACTGGAACTCTTTGGGATATCCAGAACCACACACTAAAATAGTGAGTGAGGTAAATATAGGAAAGGTTGGGGAAAAGCCAGCCGACTATATTATAACCCTACACTGCTTCAACAAGCCTTTCAGTATAACAATTGGAAGTAGGGAGCAGTGGGAGAAAATAGTTCTACACCGTACGGGGGATATTGTCTGGTTCACTAAAAGGGCAAAATCAGATCAAGGCGTTGGGGCCGGGGTATACGGGGTGCAGCCAAGACTGGAGGACGTCATCAGTATTCCAGGCCGAAATCACTGCCATCAGGACGTGTGTGGGGGAGAATTTGCGTAGGTGCTACAAAGACCGTAGCATCTATATCTATTCAGATATCCAGGCAGCCCTGAGATCACTGGCAGCTCCTGAAACAAGGTGTAAAATTGTTGCAGAATGTCACAGGGTACTGGTGGAGCTAGAGGGAAGCAATAGAGTAAACCTATTATGGGTCTTTGGCCACTCGGGGATCAGTGGCAACGAACATGCCGACAGATTAGCCAGGATGGGACCGAGACTCCATTTATTTGACCGAAACCTGTCCTCACAATCACCAAGGCAATGATCAAATTGGAGCTACGTAACTGGCTCAGAAGACAGCACGTAGAATATTGGACCAAAGTCTATCAACAAAAACATGGCAAGGTAATGATGCCAAAGCCATGTTTTAAAAGAAGCTCTGCAATCCTGGGCCTTAACAGGAGAGAGATTAGACTCATGGTTGGATTGCTGATAGGCCATGGGAATTTCAAAAAACACCTACATACAATAGGAATAACAGAAGATGACCCTAAATGTAGGATCTGTGATGACGGTGATGAAACTGCATCACATCTAATCTTCGAATGAATTGCATTGGAGAGTAAAAGACACAGAACATTTGGGACAACCAGACCCGAAGAAATTATGTCTAATAAAGAATTGGTAAAGGGACTCCTTGCACTGTTCAAGGGCATTGTTTGGCTTTACTAGATATACAGGGCGATACCGCTCAATAAACTTAGTTTCGGTGCGGGCAGTGGCTGGTTGGACCAAGACTGTTTTGGCTTCCCTGAGAAAATTAAATCAAATAATATCAGTATTAACACATTCAACACTATGCCCGTACGCCATACGGGCGCGCGAGTTTCGGCCGTGTGGACGGCGCCCGTATCCCGTACGGGCGCCGCTTTTATGGTCGCTGAAAGGTGTTATTCACCGCACCACATGGCTGGCGGCTGTAAAATAATTGCTGTACGAGGTGCTTTTAAGTTCTAAGGCTTTCGATCTTTACAGCTATTATCAAGCACTATCCGAAAAATTCAAATTCTTTGTATAGCTTATGGGACTTAACTACGGGGTCATCAGTCCCTAAACTTACAAACTACTTACGAACTAGCTAACACTAAGGACGGCACAAATGTCCATGCCCGAGGGGGGATTATAACCCCCGACCGTAGTGGCCGTGCAGACCGTGACTGACGCGCCTCAGTCCCCTCGGCCACCACGGCCGGCAAATTTTGATCGTCACTTTCCATAAAAAGTACCTCCCACTGCCAACAAAGTAAATACTACACGGTATTGCAAAGTTTGGTCCGACAAAGGGAAGAAAGAGACTGGCAAGCGGGTAAGAAAGGAAAACAGATGTTGGTGCAAAGATTTCAACGTAGGACTCTGCGTACCTAAGTGCTTTCAGGATTACCACTTGCAAGTGAATTATGTATAACATATATTTAATATTTTTATATCATAAATTATTGAATAAAAAACCTATTGTGAACCAAATTCTTTTTATTATAATCACCAGAAATCATGTTATGAAACGTAAAAGTTTTTTCAATGTGAAGGTTCCTTATGTTTTTGGGAATGCTGGTACACCTCTACCGATTCAAACATACATACAAGCTTTCATTATTCCTAATCTATAAAGAATGGGGTTTCAAATGAAATTTGCTTATCAGGCTCTTAGATACTGTACAATTATTCATTAACGTTACATAAAAATCGCCAGTTTACCTGCACAGTCGAGGCACCTTCATAACAGTGTGGAATGAGTTAAAGGTGTCGCGAGACTAACAAATTTTGACTGTGAAAAAAAAAAAAAAACTTGTTATAAAATAACACAAAATATCCTTCTCTTCATACTACTCTCAAGACTCCCCTGCAGTTAATCATCCTTCATTCACTCCACCATAGATCACGTATTAAAGGAATGATCGGTGCACAATAATTGCGTGCTCAGCCGCTAGGCCGCAGCTCTGCTTCAGCAGCAGTAGACACTCAGGGTTCGTTCAAGCAACTGCCAGTTGCCAGATTTCAGCAAACTGCGCATGCGCACAGCTGCTGCTGATACTCGATAACAGCTCTTCCAATGCGCACTTTGTTGTAACTGCTGTCCTTCTCAGAAAGCTGCACCTGAGCGGTTCTTAACGGATTGATCAAAGCCACGTTACCCTCGGTAGCGTTTCTAACAAATAAATGTCAATCAATGACACAGTGGCTTTAAAAACCGCAATTGTCCACTGACTAAAGCTATGCAGTAGCGATGTTTAGTATAGAGTATGGCCGGGTGATTAACGTAGAGTAGTATTTTAAATGCTGTGATCGTTGGTTCGAACCCTGGTATGCGTTAACTTTTTTTTTCTCTCAGTTTCCTATATGTAACAGATTATGGGACCAGAAATGACATTCAACATTCATATTCTTACTTGTCACAAATATTTATCCATTTTTCCAAATACGTCGGAACTTCCGAGGTCGTGGTGAAGCAAGAACCTAACAATAGAACTTAAATAATAATTCATCACTTGTCATAAATACATCCGCTTTATTTCTGAAAATAATGTGATAATATTGAACTGTAAGGGAACAGCCACTTTGCTGTCTAAATCAGAAATCCGAGCAGTTAATTTCCGGATTAATTTCAATCGATCCAGCAAAACCGTATCTGGCCCTGACATGTTCACACGACAGCGAAAAACGGTTTCCGAAATTCAATTTTCGTGTTTCGAAAGTTGGGTCGCATGTAGAAGAAGCAAGTATTACTATATGCGTTAGGTAGGCATTGTTGTCTGCGGTGTTACTGTGTTGCACATCTCCGTAGTTCCTAATGTTTCCTTTTCTTGCGATGAGTGTACTTAAATGCTGCAGTCAGGATCAACATTAAACATGTCAACGCGTACGAGGATATCACTTTCGTTTATAAACTACATTTAAGTGATACTTTATTTCCGTCCGTCCCCCCCCCCCCGCTAGAACCATCTAAATTATTTTACTGAAAGGGTGTCGCGCAAAACTGTAATCTATAAAAGGGTATCACCATGAGGGAAAGTTTGGAAAGCACTGTCCTATATCCATGTTCGAATGAGCCGTTAACGCGGCCGGTTTGACTGGTAAAGTCAGTCTAAAACGCCAGCTTGGTTGATGACTGTTGTGACGTTTTAACCATCAACCGAGAAAATACTCCTGTCTCGCCGCAGAACAAGTGGGATTTGTGACTGGCTGGAAGACTTCCTAAGTAACAGAACGCAGTACGTTGTTCTCGACGGCGAGTGTTCATCAGAGACGAGTGTATCGTCAGACGTGCCCCAGGGGAGTGTGATAGGACCGCTATTATTTTCTATCTATATAAATGATCTGATGGACAGAGTAAGTTGTAATTTGCGGCTGTTTGCTGATGATGCTGTGGTGTATGGGAGGGTGTCGTCTGTAACTGACTGTAATAGCATACAGGTTGACTTAGACAAAATTTCTAGTTGGTGCGAAGAATGGCAGCTAGCTCTCAATGTAGAAAAATGTAAGGTGATGCGCATGAGTAGAAAAAACAATCCTATAATGTTCGAATACAGCATCAGTAGTGAGCTTCTTGATGCGGTCGCGTCGTTCAAATATCTAGGCGTAACATTGTAGAGCGATATGAAATGGAACGAGCATGTAAGGACAGTTGTGAGTAAGGCAGACAGCCGACTTCGGTTTATTGGGAGAATTTTGGGAAGATGTACTTCACCTGTAAAGGAGACCGCGTATAAAACGCTTGTACGACCACGTCTTGAGTATTGCTCAAGTATTTGGGACCCGCAGCAGATCAGTTTAAAGGAAGACATAGAGGCGGTTCAGAGGTGAGCAGCTAGATTTGTTACCGGTAGGTTCGACCAATGCGCGAGTGTCACGGAAATGCTCCGGCAACTCAATTGGGGATCGCTGGAAGAAAGACGACGTTCTTTTCGTGAATTTCTGTTAAGTAAATTTAGAGGGCCGGAATTTGAAGCTGAGTGTAGTACGATCTTGCTGCCGCCTACTTACATTTCGCGTAAAGATCACAAAGACAAGATAAGAGAAATTAGGGCTCGTACGGAGGCATATAGGCATTATTTTTTTCCTCGTTCAATTTGGGAGTGGAATAGGAAAGGAAATGCCTAGTAGTGGTACAGTGTACCCTCCGCCACGCACCTTACGGTGAATTGCGGAGTATGTATGTAGATGTAGATATACAGGATGTAAGCGGTATAAACCGGCAAAATTATACAGGTGGTTATTACGGTGCATTTGACAAAAAAGTATTGTTGTATCATGTATTTTAAAAACAATATTTGTAGTATTGACGATAGGCGTACTTCAGTTTACATTGTCGACTGACGATACACGAGAAAGCCCTGTAACCGCGTGTCCTATCCGCGCTGCCAGTTCGCGCCTGGGGGTGCGAGAGAGAGAGCGCGAATTCACTATGCGACAAGAAGTGTAAACATCGTATGTGTTCAATGACGCGGTACGGCGCCTGGCTTCTGCTGAAACAAGCAATTTGAACAGCCATTGGATTTTCCTTAAAAAATTGCAATTAAGTACAACGAGACTTTCCTCTTTTACAGTACCATTATGAAGGTCGTGGTGGTAAAGAAAAGCTAATATCAAAAGAAATGTGTTTCCTTTAGTACAAAATCAACCAGTTACATAGAAATTGTGCCTTACTTAACAATTAAACATTTCCTCTTTTTAAAATGTTCAAATGTTTGTGAAGCTTAAGGGACTTAACTGCGGTGTCATCAGTCCCTGAACTTAGAAACTACTTACGATCTACCTTATACTACAGACGATACAAACGTTCATGGCCGGCCGCGGTCGCCGAGAGGAATGCGTCGCTCCAGTCACGGTCTGCACGGCCACTACGGTCGGGAGTTCGACCCCCCCCCCCCCTGTGGCATGGATATTTGTGACCTCCTTAATATTAGCTAGTTCGTACGTAGTTTGTAAGTTTGGGGACTGATGACCCCGTAGTTAAGTCCAATAAGGTCTACAAACATTTGAAAAATTCTTGCCCAAGGGCGGGATTAGAACTCCCGAAGGGGAACGGCCTCGCGCATCGCGCATCGCTCCTCAATGCGCTCGGCCACTCGGCGCTGGCTTTCTCTTTTTACAACTCAACCGTTTCAAAAATTAAATTCAGTTGATTTTCCTTTTATACGACACTAACGAAGATGAAACCCAAATTAATTTGTCCCGTCTTACACATTACCATTCCGTCCTACGCATGCTTCATGACAGCGAACACAGTTTCTTCGCATTCACACCCATGCCCATATGCCTTATGTTATTGGCAGCATCTGAAATCCTCTGCTTAAATCCGCGCACATTATTAACTTACTAAGCGTAAAATGTTCAAATGTTTGTATAGCTTATGGGACTTAACTACGGGGTTATCAGTCCCTAAACTTACAAACTACTTGTCAACTAGCTTATACTAAGGACGGAATAGATATCCATGCCAGAGGAGGGATTCGAACCCCCGACCTTAGTGGCCGTGCAGGCCATGACTAGAGCGCCTCAGTCCCCTCGATCACCGCGGCCGGCACTAAGCGTAAACAATTTACTTCACTGGCACCAGAAGTAAAAATCCTGTGAATTGAAATCAGGGTGCGTCCTCGCCATCGACGTGGACTCGAACGTGTGATCTGTCTTCATGGAAATAAAAAAAATGTTCAAATGTTTTTACAAATTATGGGACTTAACTACGGGGTCATCAGTCCCTAAGCTTACAAACTACTTACGAACTAGCTAAGACTAACGACGGCACAAATATCCATGCCCGACGGGGGATTCGAACCCCCGACCGTAGTGGCCGTGCTGACCGTGACTGCAGCGCCTCAGTCACCTCGGCCACCGCGTCCGGCCAAGGAAATCATCTATTCAAAAATCTGCGTACTCTGTGACCAATGTGGGGTGGAGCACCATCGTGGAGGAACCACATGCTATGACGTATGCCTAACGGAATGTCTTCCAACATCGCTGGTAGCAATATCTCCTCTAGAAACGTTTGGAATAGTTACCAGTCAAACGTGGAGGTAAATCATAACGCCCAATAATCTAATCATCGAGTATACCCGCCCACACATTTACGGAAAATCGTTGCTGAAGGTGTTTTGCCACTAGTAGCGAGGACTGAATACACTCCACCTGTACATGTTTTGGAAACTATCCGTCGCGAGTGAAACACATTTCATATGTGTCGAGTATTTTCTTGACAAAATCATGCTGCACACTGTGTAACAAAAACCACTCTAAGAATTCACGTCGTGGAGGGAATTCTTGTTTTTCCAATGGTTGTACGTATTGAATGTGGTAAGGCTGCACACGCTCCTCTTTCAAAATGCGATGAACGACAGTGTGTGATAAAACCACTAGGTGGATGATGCTTATAGTATTCTGAGTACTATTCTATTAGTACTCAGCTTCCAATGCACGATCGGCGCCTTCCGTGCGGGGCAGTAAAGAGCCGGTATCTCTCAATCGAAATAAATTAAATACGTACTCATAAGTTTTATTCTGTCATTATGTAACAAAAAAGGAATGCATATAAGAACAGAAGATAGGTTTCGCATACAGACGAAAATTAAGAATGGTATAGATAAGTACTGTACTTTATTAAGAAGTAAATGCATAATAATCGCATACAGGTAGAGAATTACAATGAAACACACTTTTGGTCGTCATTGTGGGAAGCGTTCTTGATAAATTCGTACAGTTGCCATCGCATCACCTTTTGCCTTCCCATATTAAAGAGTTGCAATAACGTCTGCACAGGTTACTTGTGACTGCCGTAGCTCGGCGTATTACAATGACGCAGCCACTCAGGCCATGGTTTGCTATGTGTTCAGAATTGACGCTTGCGATGTCAATACGCGCAACAGGAACCGTTTGCTTATGTACATACTCTGTCATGTGTCGACTTTTCCAAACATATTATCGCAGAAGGTTTTTTTTTTTTTTCTTGGATGGTGGTCGTTAGTACTAAATACGCAAACATGTTACTAGACTTTTGTGTCAAGCACCCTGATATGTAGTATCCTTATAATTTCGCTGGCTTACAACAATTACACCATGTATGCAAGGTGTCCAACTTAAACATTTCACTCCAAACAGATATTGAAAAACGACTTTCACGGCATGTGAGTACGCCAGGGGCTTACGCAAGTAAATAATAAGAGACATTCCAAAACGTAAACAAATATTACTTTCGACACATGCTTTGTCTTTTCCTTCTATTAAATGAAGAAACCATATTTTTACGCACTCGCGCTTAATAGCATGAGATATCCTAGAAGAATGGCGTTGGTTAAATCTCAATACGTTAATTAGATCCCCAGGATTTTCGAAGAGAATTTTACACCTGAAATCACCACAACTTTTATCTAGTGCAAGTCCCGAAACTGAAGCGTAAACCACAAGCTGCCCGCAGTCGTTCTCCCCTTGCGCGCTTCATTTACCGTATTTCAAGCGTCAAATTCACTTCTCAATATCTGTCGATGTAACGGACATATTTCGATGCTACCAGCACCATTTTTCAGTGATTTTTTATGCTAATGTGAACAAAAATATGTCAATTCTATCTAAAAGAGAAAAAAATACGCGTTTGTTGAAAATAATGTTTTCACATTTTACAATATGTCATAGAACATATTTTCATAAGCCCCTGTCGATATGTTCAGACTCGTGAAAGTTGTTTATCAATATCAAAGGTTGGTCCAGAGGTATATGGGGTGAAAAGTTTAACTGGAACACCCTGTTTATTAATTGTACATGTAGTAGGGAGCTCTCGTTATTTTTGGTATTGATAATATTTTACAGCCATGACAGTGTTGTATTTTAGAATTTCCTCTATTTTCCCACAACCGGCTTAAACAGACAAGCTCCCATCTTCAGGTTCATGTAGACGTTGTCCAAGAAGTACAGACGAATGTTACACTACATAAAACATTTGTTGAAAATGTAATTTTGTACAGACACTTTAAGTAGCCTCTCTAATTTACTTACGTAAAATTATATCCCATAAAAATGAGCAGCCCGTGACACGAAGCAATGAGAAAACCGTTCATTGAAGTGCCCAGTGACGCATTTACAAACATCAGAGCGATCGTTTCACGCGATCAGTGCCATGTCTCACTAATTTGCTTAAATTAAAATTCTTCATTTTCATCAACAATAGGCAAAACAACCAGTCAGAAAGCATGTTTCGCTAATGGTCGCCGTTGGCAATGTAGGGAGGTCCCACATAATTAAAAAAAAGAAAAAAGAAAAAGTACGGACCGATCAATCCTGCCCGGAATCTGCACCACACAGTCGTCCATTGTGGATGCATCCTCAACTTACACAGTAACTCGCAATTTTTTTTCTCATGTCCAAGTTCTACAGTTCGGCATTCCTACGTAATTATTGAGGTGTAGTACGCCTCATCCAAGGAAATCATTATTTTCGTGAAGACCTCGTTCCACTTGAACCCATTGAACAAATCGATGTCGAGGCTAGTTAGTGTACACACCAACTTTTCCTTGCTGTTTCATGGAATTAGTTCATGCCTTCTGATAAGCAGACCAGTTAATAGATTTTCTGAATAGGTTTCCCTCGTTGTTCATTCCCAGGCAACAACGATTTGAATGGAAGTGCATTTGCACTTTTATTGACGGCTGACTTGCTATGAACATTTTTCATACTAAGCGCCTTTAATGAGAGTTGAAAACTTAGTGCGATTGTCTAACCACACACTCGTGTCTGTTTTCTGTAGCTGTTGTAGTTTTAGTGCAATAATATTCTGAAACCCCGGAGCCACCCACTCGTGTCTGTTTTCTGTAGCTGTTGTAGTTTTAGTGCAGTAATATTCTGAAACCCCGGATATACTTTTGAATAACCTGTGGATAATACTTTACTTGCAAGACGGCTTTCGGAATGCCACCATATCAGGTCACTCTATTTTCACTTTGTATATCAGCTCTCTCTCTCTCTCTCTCTCTCTCTCTCTCTCTCTCTCTCTCTCTCTCTCTCTCTATATATATATATATATATATATATATATATATATATATATATATATTGCTTTTCACACAAATACTTTGTGTGTGGATTGTAGCACAGTGGTAGTGTGTCAGACTATGAATACTAAGGTCCTAGGTTCGCTTCCGCCGGGTCCGGGGATTTTTATCTGTCACTTTCCACTTGTTTCAACTCTGGCAATGTTGCTGATGGAAAAAAATTTCGAGTAGCACCGTGGGTCGGAACCCACGTTAAACTGTAGGTCCCCCTATAAATGGCTGGGTTAGTCATTTCAAAGGTCGGAGGAAGGCAACGGCAGACCCAATAGGACCATTCCTAGTAAAGCATTTTGATACTCAAACCTACCTTCGAATTGTTGACTGCTTTACTTTTTTATTTTGTTTATCAGTCCTTCTTGGGTTGTACAGCAATCTGTAATTTATTAGCACCGTGAATGGGGAAACAGCGAATTTGTCATAAATTACATAATAAATCAAAGTCATGGTTGGAAAAATTGATAAAATCTAACCTCTGGGTAGGTCAGTTTGAATTTAGGAGAAATGTGGAACGTGAGAGGCAATCCTAACTTGTGACTTATTCTAGAAGATAAATTAAGGGAAGACAAACCAAAATTAACAGCTTTTGAAGAGTTGACCAATGTTGACTTTAACACACCCTTTAAAATCTTGAAAGTAGTGGAGGAATACTAAAGGGAATGATTGATTATCTAAAACTTGTACGGAAACAAGACAGCAGTTATAAGAGTTGAAGTCATGAAGGCGACGCAGCGGTTGGGGAAGGGGTAAGATTTCGCTGTAGTATTTTCTCGGTGTTATTCAATCTGTAAATTGAACAAGCTGTGAAGAAAATCACGGAGAAATTTGGAGAAAGAATTAAATTTTATCGGGAAGAAAAAAAAGTTTTGCAGTTTGTCGATGACATTGTTCCTGTGCGAGATGATGTAATTGGTAAACCTATATCGACCAAACTCCTGTGGTCATCAGTCCCTAGACTTACAAACTACTTAAACTAACTTACACTAAGATCAACACACACACACACACACACTCATGCGTATGGAAGGACTTGAATCTCCGGCGGGAACGGCCTCCCAGTACGTAGCATGACGCCTTAGACCAAGCGGCTATTCCTTGTGGCCTGTCCGAGATATCGGAATCGCATTGTGAAAGCAAGGTATAAGGTGATATTAACAAATGCAAACCATGGATAAAGGAACGTAATCTAGGTAAATCAGGCGATGCTGGGGGATATTAAGAAACGAGAATTTAAAGCTACAAGTAAAATAATCCCTGAAGGTCGGAGTTGAGGAAAATAAAATGCAGAATGGCATTTAGACCAAAGCATTTCTAAGAAGGAGAAATTTGTTATATCGGATATTAATTTAAATTTTAGGAACATTTTTGTAGACATTTGTCCGGAGTGTGGGTCTGCGCAGAAGTAAAACATTGGGGATTAGCGGTTCATACAAGCAGAGCATTTAAACTTTCTAAATGTGGTACTAGGGAATTATGTTGAAAATTATTTGGGTGGATCAAGTTATTAATGAGGAAATGAGAGGAAAAGTAAGTACTTGCTTATCTTATCTAAAAAGAGGATTCGATTGGTAGGACACATTCTGAAACAGCAAGGAATCGAAAGTTTAGAATTTTTTTCTTTTTTTTTTTTTTTTTTTTTTTTTTTTTTTTTTTTTTTTTTTTTGGTTGGGGGGGGGAGAAGACCAAGAGACGGATACGTCAAACAGATTCCAGTGGATGTGGGTTGCCGTTCTTATGAGCAGATGAAGAGGCTTGCACAGGATAGAGTAGCGTGGAGAAGTGCATCAGATCAGTCCCAGCACTGAAGACAACAACAACAACAACGTTGTTTCTGTGTGTTTCCGTGTCGCACTACTGTTTCTCAGAATGATTTGCTTCTCATTCCATTTATTGAATTTTATTCCTCGGTTGCTTAATTATTCGTTCACATCTACATTGAATTCCAAAAAATTCTCAAGGCCTTCCACAAGTAGCACTCTCTCCAATAAGACCCTCTTGTCTCTGGCGATCGACCCGATTCATAATTCAGTGTTCAGTTTTGTATTCTTAAGGTGATTACCGTGTATCAAGCTCTAATGGGAATAGCATGTTTACATTAACATGGACGCATCGTTATTTTGAGATGCTGAGTGATGTCAATCATTGTTGAAAATACTGATTTCTTACTCGACAGACGATTGATACAAACCCAACTCTCGTTATATTGGTTTAGTTTTTTATGGTCTCACAAAATCACTTGAGCTGAATAACAGAATATTCCCTTCGACATTGGCGTGAGATCCCTCTAGAAATAAAGCTTCTTTAACGTTGCTAATGGTTTGGTGTCGAATGGATATCGATGTAGCAAGGACGTCCACGCACATGCGAAAGGAAATAAAATGTACAGTCGGTTGTTTTTCGTCGAAGAAGAGGATTAAAATTTTTCGCTATTTGCGTAACAGGAAAATTTTATTAATCCTTACTCACAAGTAACCATTCGTTTTCTCTATTTATAAAAATCAATTTCTGTGTGGTAGTCTCGTAGAAACTCAAAAGTGGCCTGACAGAGTTCAAAAATTCTATTTCGTTCGCTTTAATTCAAAGGTGGATTATAAAAAAAAGAAGAAGAAATGGAAAAGCGAATAAATCTAAATAATTGGAGAAAAACGAAACTGGTAACTTTGTGTGGACCTTCGCCACTTAATAATAGATTCTGCACACTTCCTCACTGTCACCGTTCATCCGCCTGCGACAAACTTTTGCACACTTGACCTTCAAAACAAAAGTAACGGTTCTGTCCACATAATAATTCATACATAATAGTTCCCGTATACGAGTCCAGTGTCTTACTACTCCTCCAACTCGGTCGGTCGATGGATAAAGAAACAAGGGATAAATACATGTACCAAGTGAATACTGGAATAAATAAATACCCGAGGGGAGGGCACTTTAGAACAGCCTTCCATCGTTATGACATATTCCACACTTCACCTTTCCATAAAAATCAGATATGGAATTGTATAAGGGATGGAACGTAAATAGTGGCAAATATTTATTCACAACCGATATAAAAGCGTTACATGTTTGCACCTGTTACTGTCCTTCAACGTACCCACAAACGCCGCGGCGAGTTAGCCGCGCGAATTGGAGTGCCGTGCTGCAGCCGATGGCAGTCGGGGGTTCGAATCCCCCCTCGGGCATGGGTGTTTGTGTTGTCCTTAGGTTAGTTTACCTTAGTTAAGTAGTTTGTAAGCTACGGACTGATGACCACGCAGTTACGTTTGATTGATTTACAAACAAACAAAGCCGCCAACGTTGGTAGAACCCGCTGCCAGCGATGCGGAACGTTTAGTATAACGTTAGCAGAGCCTGTTCTGTTGATGGTGCGAATGGAGCGGTCTACTGCCTTTCGAATCTCTGGAACAGTTCTGAAGCGAATGCCGCAAAGTGGTTCCTTCATCTTCGAAATCAAATCAAATTAAGTTCTGGAAGTATAGTGGATAGTACAGTACTTCCCAGTCCCATCGACCGAACAAAGGAGCCACAGCTTGCGCTGTATTCGTTCGCGCATTGTCGTAAAAAATGATGGGTTGGTAGTGCAGACAGCGTTGCCGCTTCTTTTGCAAAGCTAGTCGCAGGTGATGTCCCAAAAACGAACAGTAATACTATGTATTGACGGTCTTCTTTGTTCCTGTTCGAAGGCATAGTGACACCGTTACATAAGATTGTTCACTCACAAGTGACTGTATTTTCCCGGATTATGCGCACGCCGGTGACGTGGGACAGGAGAGTCCATTTGCTCGGAAGTAAGGTAGGTATGACAACAACGTGTGCCATCAGCGACAATACTAGATTCCATTGCGTTGTGTCTCCACAGCAGTGTTGCCACTATTTATGCTCCAACCCTCATACTAACTTTTGTTTTTGTTTTGTTCGTTTTCATGGATGTTTGGTTTAGAAAAATTGGAATAAATAGAACAAAACAAACATAAAGTAAACAGCAGAAAAGCCTAAAAAAATCGAACTCTGTTGCTTTGCGTAAGTCCCTTTAAAACTGAAGTCTTAGCTTTTCTTTCGATCTACCTTAAAAATATGAGGAACATAACTTTGATTTCGCACGGAGTAAGGGTTCCTTACTCCAGTCCTCGACCTATTTGACGGATCGCGATTCAATTTGTCAGACTATGTAATTTGTCATATGCAGGGGAGTAAGGAGATAAACAGAGAAAAAGTAATGGAGGATATTGGCCGAGAGCGTGGTAAGGAATGCCAGAGGCAGGGAGGGGGTGGATGGTTGGCAAGTGGGAGGAAGAGTATTAGGAGGGGGAGTAATAGGAAGGAGGACAGAAGGTTCGTTTAAGCTGCTGCCAGAAAGCTACTTTCGAGCGCGAGAAATCACTCATTATTGCGCATGCGCAGCTACGATGACGTATTTGTAGCTTGTACTGCTTAAACGCTTTTCGTTCCAATTCTGGTAGGATTATCGTGCGTAGAGATAGACCAACAGCTGATATGCGACTTCATTATTGTTTTAGTATTCTTATAAAATTCCGATCAGTTATGCAGAGCACCAACAGTTTATTTTTATTAGTGTGACTTAATGAAACCGTGATAAGAGTACTGAAACTTTTAACGTAATACATAATCAAGCCGCGGCGGTGCGACCAAGCTCATTGAGGCGCTATGCTGCGATGCGCGAGGCCGTTCCCAGTCGGGAGTTCGAATCCCCCCTCTGGCATGGATGTTTGTGTTGTCGTTAGTATAAGGTAGTTCGTAAGTAGTTTGTAAGTTTAGGGACTGATGGTGACGCAGTTAAGTGCCATAAACTTCAGAAACATTTGTACATTTTTTGAACACAATTCAAAGTAACGAAAATGTATACAATGATGAAACACTGAACGATATGCTACCAGTGTATTCCAAGTGCCGGCCGCGGTGGCCGAGGAGACTGAGGCGCTCAAGTCACGGTCTGCACGGCCACTACGGCTGGGGGTTCGAATCCCCGCTTGGGCATGGATATTTGTGCCGTCTTTAGTATAAGGTAGTTGATAAGTAGTTTGTAAGTTTAGGGACTGATGACCCCGTAGTTAAGTCCCATACGCTTAACAAACATTTGAACATTTTATTCCAAGAAATGGCAGTAAGTAAATTTAAAACGTAGAAAAGGCAAATTAAGAAACAGCGTAAGGCCTGCAGAATGTACTACAGCAGTATGAGAGACATTGTTTCGTGAATGGTAGCTGTTTCAAAGAAACCTTTTCTTTCTTATAAAGCTGTCAACATCTGTATTTATTTTATTGGCAATTACTGATTAAGTAGCCTGCTTAGTAACCATAAAGTAAAAATTTACGAATTTTCGTACGTGCAGCATTAACAGATTCTATAATGTTTCATAAAACAAACAACACATCCGAGGATAAGCTAAGAGTATGTATCACTCAAAGCACAATTCGGCTTTAAGAGTGTATTCACTTGCCCAGATTCATGTAGATGTTCCTGATATTACGGTTTCCTGTGTGGTTTTCAGGATACCAATTTCCTTGAAGTATAACTTCATATTTAGTTTCTTATTATACCATAATATTGTTTATTGTGGTTGATTGATATAAGCCAAATTTCTTTATCCATCCGACAAAAAGGCTTTAATGTTCTTCAAGTTCAATAATGCTTGATCTTGTATGAAAACTCGATAATGCTTCGTGTGCCAAAATCACCATAATATTGTAACAATAATAGACATTTCTGCTTGTTCGTTATGATACAAAATATTTAAAAAATATATACCATGTCGATTTCCTTCCCTGAAGAACATCCTGAATGTAGTTTGAAGTGCAGGGGACTCATGTACACTGCATACTTTTTTAACTGCTAAAATATATAAAATGACCTGTCAGGTTGGCATTACGTGTTCAACTCAATGCTTGATGTGCTAATAACGTGGGATTAAATCAGAAAACTGAAATATCATCATATTATTTTAATAGCCTTCAGCGATTTTGTGAATAATTCAACTGACAGTTCCCACAGAATTTCATTTTGTTTCCATATGACGAGACAGCTGCACTGGAAAACAAACAAATGAAAATATCACATAGAAACTAGCCCCAATACCGCCTCACTACAACTCAGACAGTTCTGCGCATGCGCGAATCTGGCAGCTTGAGTGTTCCAGAAATATTTTACCTAGTAGAATCTGTTAGCTTTCGGTTGCTGCTTAAACAGCAAACAGCCATACGGCAAGTAGCCAGAAGCGGGAGAAGGCACCGACTGAACTTAATTTCACCTCTGCGCATGCGCAAGTAACCGCTGGCAGTTGCTTAAACGGAGCTAGAGATAGAGAGAGGAGGATAGAAAAAGACACGACGGAGGAGTACACGGACTTAAGTATTGGAATAAATAAAGCCCCGACCAATATCCGATTATCAGCTACCTAATACTGTGGAAAGGATGAGAGGAAAAAGAAAAGCCGGCCGCGGTGGCCGAGGGGACTAAGACGCTCCAGTCACGGTCTGCACGGCCACTACGGTCGGGGGTTCGAATCCCTCCTCGGGCATGGATATTTGTGCCGTCCTAGTTTGTAAGTAGTTCATAAGTAGTTTGTAAGTTTAGGGACTGATGACCCCGTAGTTAAGTCCCATAGTAAAAAAAAAAAAAAAAAAAAAAAACGGTAAGAAATAGGTATAGAGATAGGAGAGGTGACTGAGTGATGGATTAAGGGGAGGACTATAGAATCCATATTCACTGCCCATGCTTATTTAGCGATTGCGAAACATTGACGGGTTCGCTAATGTAAAATATAAGAAATAGTCCATAGACCTAGCTCACGTCCGCCTGCCCCACTCTGTGAATTATCATTAGGCGCTATTCCGTACTAGAACCTTTGCCTTTTACTACTCCACGTAGAGAAAATGATACTTACTGCTGTCAGCACATGCTCCTTCAGTTCTAATTTGCATACGACATCAAAGCTGGAATAAACGTCTATCGCTTTTAGAAATATCTACTTGTAACATGAAACATTAATTGGCAAGTAACACTTTGCATATGCTTGCAAAGCAATTTATTGTCAAATTCAGAATAAATCAAGACTTTGACGAGGTTAAGGCGATTTACAATTGAATCGAATGAGAATTTTTCAGGAAACGTCCCTAGATACGGTAGCTAATTTAGTCCCAATGACTCCTGTGCCCTCTTCCATTACACGAACAATAACTCTTTTGTCTCATTTTCTGTTTCCACGGGTCAGCGCTCAGAAGTGCACTGACGGGAAAATGTAATCACGGTCGAGAGCAAATCGCCTGACCCCAATTACGCCACTGGACGAGTAAAATAGCGTTCTGAAACGAACAAACCAAATTACCCTGAAATAGATAATTGTCTGACGTCAGTAATAACAGTCAGAGCAGCTGCTGGCGGTGACACGCAATTTGCAGATCAGAGCGATTACCTGGTAGCCGGTGAGCGGGAAACGATTGCCGATCCAAGTAGCGCAGACCGGGCGATAGCGCAGATGAAGCGAAAATTAACTGCCGACCGACTCCGCACTTCATCTTGATAGACGACTGAGTAATTCCAATGGTGAACTGTATTTGTAGTGTGACTCATATTACTAGATTTCTTCAACAATTGAAGAGCTAACATTCTTAGGTTTACCATATGTTCCTCATCAAAAAAAGTGGACAATTCCTGTAATTTACAATTTTACTACTGAACCACGTAAATATACTACAAACTAAATCAGTAACCTTGTGTGGTTATTGTTAAACAAAATATTATGAACTTTGACAATTCATTCATCTTCACTAAACTGAATTGTCTCATTCTACATCTACATACATACTCCGCAATTCACCGTAAGGTGCGTGGCGGAGGGTACACTTGACCACTACTAGGCATTTCCTTTCCTATTCCACTCCCAAATGGAACGAGGAAAAAAAAAGCATGTCTATATGCCTCCGTACGAGCCCTAATTTCTCTTATCTTGTCTTTGTGATCTTTACGCGAAATGTAAGTAGGCGGCAGCAAGATCGTTCTACACTCAGCTTCAAATTCCGGCACTCTAAATTTACTTAACAGAAATTCACGAAACAACGTCGCCTTTCTTCCAGCGATCCCCAATTAAGTTGCCGGAGCATTTCCGTGACACGAATTGGTCGAACCTGCCGGTAACAAATATAGCTGCTCGCCTCGGAACCGCCTCTATGTCTTCCTTTAAACTGATCTGCTGCGGGTCCCAAACACTTGAGCAATACTCAAGACGTGGTCGTACAAGCGTTTTATACGCGTTCTCCTTTACAGGTGACGTACATCTTCCCAAAATTCTCCCAATAAACCGAAGTCGGCTGTCCGCCTTACAACTACCCTTCATGTTCGTTCCATTTCATATCGCTCTGCAATGTTACGCCTAGACATTTGAACGACGCAACAGCATCAAGAAGCTCACTACTAATGCTGTATTCGAACATTATAGGATTGTTTTTTCTACTCATGCGCATCACCTTACATTTTTCTACATCGAGAGCTAGCTGCCATTCTTCGCACCAACTAGAAATTTTGTCAAAGTCATTCTGTATGCTATTACAGTCAGTTACAGACGACACCCTCCAATACACCGCAGCATCATCAGCAAACAGCCGCAAATTACAACTTACTCTGTCCATCAGATCATTTACATAGATAGAAAACAATAGCGGTCCTATCACACTCCCATGGGGCACGCCTGACGATACACTCGTCTGTGATGAACACTCGCCGTCGAGAACAACGTACTGCGTTCTATTACTTAGGAATTCTTCCAGCCAGTCACAAATCTGTCAACCTATTCCATAATCTCGTATCTTCGTTAGCAGTCTGCAGTGTGGCACCGCGTCGAACGCCTTTTTGAAGTAAAAAAAAAAAAAAAAAAAAAAAAAAAAAAAAAAACACACAATCCGCCTGTTGCCCTTCATCCATGGCTCGCAAGATGTCATGTGAGAAAAGGGCAAGCTGAGTTTCACATGAAAAATGTTCATTCTTGTCCTTTTCACTTTTGAAACAACTATGTTTACGATCAAGTATTAACTTACACGACTTACCTATGTTTGCAACAAATGTGTACCTTCCAGCAGGGCAAATCAAACATTCCGCTTCACGCTAGTTTCTTCCTCTCTTGAATGATTCGTATTTCTCCAAGAGCACATCATTCAACTCTGTCTTTCTTTTCGGCATTTTGTATTTGTATTTAAGTTCGTAATTTACTTTGAAACAAAACTCTACCTACGATCTCTAACACACAATACAGCTTTAACCTAAACCACAAAGTATATCAAACGCAACAGCAAAGAACATAATGCAGAAGACAGAATGATAGACAACCGGATTCCTTCGCAGATAAGCTACGAATCGTTTGCAATTGTCAGACCCATGAGGAGAGCAAAATTGTGAACGGCAATTTCTCTCTGTGTATGCGCGTGATAGTTACGAACAGTTTGGAACTGCAGTGCGAACGAATCCGTTGTCGTCAATGAGACAAAAATAAATTTTCTTTTTCGTAACCCAGAAAAATAGGACATTTTGTAGAATTTTATAACTTCCGGCTGGACACATTTTCTTGCTTCAAAAACAGGACGAGTCCGGGTAAAACAGTCACCGACAGATGGGATTGGTGTTAACTCCACGGTCTTATTCGTTCTAAATATGCTCGACAATCAACTTCTCTTTTCATGCTCATGACAATAGTGAAGCAATAACGTGCTAATGGCATGAGGGTGAACGTTCTCGAGGAGCTAACGGCATTGCATCATCTCTGTTGCATGTCTTTAATTACAATACAATTGCTGTCAGTGTAATTGGTAACAAAAGGAAACTTGTGATTTGGAGTGACAACTGCTGTGGACAAAATAAAAACCGTGTGCTTACATATATATGTACATGTTTGCAGTGCCTTGTGGTCTATTTGACTTTATAGTGCGTAGGTATCTGGTTTCAGGCCACAGTTTCCTATCCTGTGATAGAAAATTTGCTTTAATAGAAAAGCGCAAGAAGGTAGTTAAATATTACGTACCTGATGATTTACAAGAAGTAATAACTTCAACACACCATTTTCTCCCATTCAGAGCACTCAGAATAGAAGAAAAGGACTTTATTGACTTCCAGGCTGCTGATGATAAAGTGATCAACACAAGGAAGCTACACATCAGCTCTGCTGCACAAATTAAAATCACGTCACCTGGAATAGTGTAAATCAAAAAGATATTCAGTCGCCACGTGTTCAACGATTGTCTGCAGGAAAAAAAAAGAAAAAGAAAAAAACCTTGTTTGGTATGGTACCATTTGCACCACTTCTGCATGGTCACTTTTTTTACTGATTTGTGTAATGATGCTGCAAACTGAAGATATTTCTATCACATTGTTCCATTTCCTATTTTTAGATATGTTTCGTCAAGCGCTGCAGCTTGGTACCTCTGTTGGACTTGGTCCATTTAGTCTAAATAATACAATGTTTAAAACACCTTCTGATTTCACGTTTTTAATTTTCTTCTTTTCGCCAATTCTATGCAATTTTCTCTTGACTTTCTCTGTAGTTTGTATTAACTGGATATTAATAAACTGTATAAAGCTATAAAATGTGTGTATTAATTTATACGATAAACAATAGAGTTATTTTGCTATATGTCAAAACTTTATTTTTGGTCTTTAGCACATTTAGAATGTTAGATCTTCAATTAATTACCGGTAAAGGCTATTTTCCTCTCTTTTGTGTCCCCCTTTTTGTATGTTCCAGTGGCAGATTATTTCATTTTCATTCTCGGTCGGGCGACAAATAGTTTCGAAATTTGTAGTGTGTACACATTCACTTATGGAACAGTTCTTTTTCAATTCAAAACTTATTTATGAATAAAATCTTCTCGGGTTACAAGGCGTGTCATGTAGTTTACTACCCACGAGCTTTCGACAGAAATCTCTTCTGTCATTGTCAAGTGGATGACTGCCGTTTCGAGGCCGCTGCCGTGTTCATATATTCGCACCGCCGCCAGTGACGTCACTGGTGCCCAGTTCTTGACCATGTATGGCAATAATTCCAAATAATTAACGAAATCAACAATAGGCGTAAAGTTTATGTTGTTTTATTGAACGAACGGTTTCGGTATTACACTAATACCATCTTCAGGCTTCATACAAATAAAGTTATAAATCAATGTTGTATTTATCTCATATTACATCATGCTCTACATTTGTCATATAAAATATAAAGAACAACAAGTCCAAATGACCCAACAATCATCACTGAAGCAATATAGGTATGTCTAATGGATGGTATAATAAAAGACTATCAAAATAAAATGACATTTATAAATAATACAAGAATCAAAGTATCTTGAAGACATCTCTTCTAAAAGCAATGATATTGATTGTACGTAATAAATAACATTTCTTCAGAATTTCTATGTTCCAAAAAACCTTAGGCAGTATTAGATATTCACAAAATATTGTAAATGCTATAAGAGGGTGAAATATACGAAATAGTGGTGTAGGGGATTATCATTGGTATAATCAGTAGTTGAAAGCAACGATAAAATTAATTATTTGGGGCAATATATACTATTAAATTAGTGAGTGGACATTGTAGTAAAAATTGACCAGATATATGAAGTAAAGTAAATGTGAAAACGTCAAAATATAACTCTAGCAGTGTGCGTTTAACAATGATGATTGTTGGTTCATTTGTACTTGTTGTTCTTTATATTTTATATGACATATGTAGAGCATGATGTTATAGATACAACACTGATTTATAACTTTATTTGTATAGAGCCTGAAGATGGTATTAGCATAATACCGAAACCGGTCGTTCGATAAAACAACTTAAACTTTATGGCTGTTGGTTAATTCGTTAATTACTGTCAATTAAAACTAGACCAGCCGCAGTCACAATTCCAATATAACATGGAACTACATCGACATATGTCAATGTTTAGGTAGCGCATGCGCCGCGCCCGCTTCAACTCCGCAATTACAGGTTGCCATGCCGTACTCAGCTGCAAACCACCGTCTTCATTGAGGATGTTTTCAGAAATTTTGATCTCTTTGCCTCGTTTATGACGCAGTCTCAGAAGCTGTTCGTTCGTTTAATAATAGACGTTTCGTCGAAAGCAATTTGGTGTCCGTTTTCCACGGCATGTTCCACCACAGCTGACTTTTCGGGATAGTGGAATCAAAAACACCTTTCATGTTCTATGCTTCGCTGTTATTAATGGATATCGCAGCGAGAACATGCACTCATACAAAAAGTTATTTTTTCATATTCACGGAATGTATGACATTAACTGGGAATGGGTAAAGTTGAAGATGTGTACCCAGTCGGGACTCAAACCCGGGTCTCATTTCTAGGTAGTTGCGCTGACTTCTACACCACTGTGGACACAGTGACCACGACACCTGCACGGATTTACTCAAGCACGTCTCACGTCAGACACAAGTTCTCAACCTTCCCCTGCCTGCTAGAACTCAAACTCGTAGTTATTATAAACTAATTCCCATAAGAGTAAGGCCCTAGGAGTGCCTTCGCACTGAAGAAAGGATTATTGCCCGTCATCGGCATTTATATAAGTTATATATATGCAGGGCGATCAAAAAGTCAGTATAAATTTGAAAACTTAATAAATCACGGAATAATGTAGATAGACAGGTAAAAATTGACACACATGCTTGGAATGACATGGGATTTTATTAGAACAACAAAAAAAGGTCCAAAAATTATCCGACAGATGGCGCTTCATCTGAACAGAAAAGCAATAATTAGCATAACAAATTAAGACAAAGCACAGATCATGTTCTTCACAAGAAATGCTCAATATCTACACCATCATTCCTCAACAATAGCTGTAGTCGAGGAATAATGTTATGAACAGCACTCTAAAGCATATCTGAAGTTATGATGAAGCATTGACATCGGATGTTGTGTTTCAGCATACATAGAGATGTCGGTCGATCACGATACACTTGCGACTTCAGGTAACCCCAAAGCCAATAATCGCACGGACTGAGGTCTGTGGACTTGGGAGACTAAGCATAACGAAAGTGGCGGCTGAGCACACGATCATCACCAAACGACGCGCGGAAGAGATCTTCCACGCGTCTAGCAATACTTTGTCTTTTTTTTTTTTTTTTTTTTTTTTTTTTTTTTTTTTTTTTTTTTTTCCTCAGAAATCCACATGTCATTCCAACCTCTCTATCTACATTATTCCGTGATTTATTAAGTTTTCAAATTTAAACTGACTTTTTGATCACTCTGTTCTTTTAGACATGTCCGAAAGAACAGATGCAACAAATATATAACTTACAAAAAATTAATGTTGCAAATTCTTTAATTTATTCATTACTAGGAGAATACCCGACTTCGCCCTGGCATTAACTTATTCTATACTATCCCAGTTCATCTCCCCTTCAGTCCTCTCTGTCCCTCTCTTCCTTTCCCAACACTCTGGCCATTTCTTCTTTCCCCTTATTTGGCCCATTTCTTCCCTCACCCCCTCCATATCCTCCGCTCTCTATTCCACCTCGTCTTCTATCTAATAATGGAAACTCAAATGTATCTGTGAACTGTAGTGGTGTTCAGTGAAGCTCAGTCAAAGACTATTGCAATGTACACTTTTTCCATGCACCATACCCTAGCTTGTGGTTTACAAAACCAGTCTCTATGAAAAATTCAGACATAAGCGAACTTTCTAATAATTAGTAAAACGGTCTCGAAATCTGTTGTGATTTATCCTTGATTGTCACGTGCGCAAACTTTATTGAAGATAGAAATAAAACCTTAGATATGTTCCGAAATCGGCAAGTATTCTCTGGCACCAACCACACAAAATTTTGTTTAGATATTGAGTGACCTTCCACTTGTATTGAAGGTCAAGTGTGCAAAATTTTGTCAATATCGAAATAAAACTGTAGATTTTGTCGAAGTGAGTCATTAAAGTACCCTCCTCCATGCATTATACGAAATTTTACATCCACAGTGAGCTTCCTCTTTTGAAGAGTCAAGTGTACACAATTTTACCAAGATCGGAATAAAATTATAGGTTCTTTGTGAACTGCAAACTAACAAACAAAAAGAAACGGAATTCTTCTTTATATATAAAACAGATAAGATTAAGAATGGGTACTTCAGTTTTCATGTTCACACATTAATATTACGATGCATCCTGCAGCTAATGCTCCCAAATCGTTGCGTATGATGGGTTCTCTTTCGAGAGGATAATAGGTTTCATATATATATATATATATATATATATATATATATATATATATATATATATATATATATATATATATATATATTGTGTCGTTTTCCATGCCCCTTTCAAAACTAAAGATATTTAATCTGTTAAAGATATTTAATTCTGTTAAACAGAATATTTTCGTATTGGTTGGAGAAATTTGATAATTAAAATTTCGTAAATAAACAAAACTCGCCGCAAGGAGCAACACATCTGTTTTAATGACTGCTACCCTAACTCGTGTTTCACCTATGCGACACTGTCTCCCCTATAGCATAATGGTGCAAATGGATCTGCTCTCACTTGGGCTTTCTCTTTTGTGGATTTGTCGCTTCTTCTAAATCTTCTACCAACTGCTGTCTTCAGCACAATATCGTGATCTTGCCAATTAATATTGTTTGTAACTTTAAATTCACACCCTTCGTATGGGCGCGATTTAACATTTAGCTGAAATTTAATTTAATTTTTTTTTTTTTTTTTTTTTTTTTTTTTTTTTTTTTTTTGACAATATCTTTGGAAATAAATTGAGAGTTCTTCATTTTTGAAGGTGAAATGTGTACAAATGTGCGAAATTCTGTTAGTTATACAATGCGCAACATGCGGCCTTGACCAGATGGATGAAATAGCAGAAGATAGTAGAAAAGACAACGAAAATGTAAGTAAAAATTTATTCCGTTATGTAAAGAGATACTCGAACCGTTTATAATCTGGAAACTATATATCACACACTAAAGTACTTGTAGATCCCGCTGAAGTTTCCTTCAGAACAAAAGGCGAAACGCGTCTGGGATAAATAAAATCTACTGTAGCTAACGAAGGGTTTTATTATTGTAACTTTTTTTAACCTTCAAAAACGAAGAATTTCGGCGCTTTCTGTAGAAGATGGGCACCCATATAAACTTGTTAAACTGAGAGTTGTTCAGAGTATCCCCTAGGCAAGTGTTTTTCAACCCGTGGGTCACGACGCCCAGAGGGTCACCAGGTCTTGCTCGGGCGTCGCCGTCACAGGAGACAGTACTTGCGCCATAAAATTTCTAGGTCTTCAGTAAAACAAAAATGTATGCTTAAGTGAATTGCATTAATGATAAAATTACGGAGTTCCTGTGTAATTTTCATTATTAATTGAATAAGACACTGTATTAAAATACAGTGTGTTAATGATGAATAAGTGCAAAAACTGTAAACTGTTTTCAGGAACCAATCGATAGATAAGAAAACATCATACAAGTAATTCCGGAAAGTTAAAAAAAAAAGATTTACTTCTGCACAAATTGTCTATACAGTGGGACTCTGACACCATAACACACAGGATTTTAATATTTCCGTATTTCATCAAAATGTACAAATTTGTTGCGTAACGATTTTTTTCCATAATTGTATTAATATATGTGTAGTAATGTTCTATGAATGAGATGTCTTTGTACTCATAAAAGCTTTGAACATTTCTATATTTTTATTAATTTATTTTAAAAATGTGTACTTTAATTTTGTGTGGACTATAATGCTAATAATTTTGAGATTACTTTATTGTAATAGCTTTGTAGAGGATCTGGCTTGGGGATTTTATAAATGCATATGTAAAAGCTTGTGGGAAGAACTAAAAGACGGAAAGAGCGTGCGTGAATGGAAAAGGTGGGAAAGCGCGCCAAAGCAACACTGTTGCGCGCTACTAACATTGTTGCTGAAAGAGTAGTGTCTGAGCCTCCGACGGGTGAGCGGCGTGCAGCTGAGGCAGTGTCTTGTCAGGCCAGTATTGCAAGATTTTATGGAAATGGCCTCAGACGACGAACGCTGGATATTGCGGGCAATGGCGCAAATATTGGTGGTTTAATTGTTTTGAATTTCCGACGCCAAGAAGATTGCAAAAGCCACAGCACTGTATGAGCCCATGCTTGTACGATTGCGCAATGGCGAGCCACGCACCTGATCTTCTCTTCGAACACAGGCAATGCAAACTTTATTACTTTTGTAAGCCAGAGATTCACATTTGTATGTAACATGAATAACAACCGAATTTCACTATAACCTGTGTTCGACCTGACATTTTCCTAAGTCACTGACCTATGTAGGCTCCTAACCTTGTAAGTGCAAAAGATTATCCGAGTATCCTAAATGTTATATAATGCAGTGAAGAAACTGATTTTATTCCTTATAATTGCATTCTCAACAAAAATACGTGTGAATTTTTTTGATAGAAGTTTACATTAATAGATTTTGGAAAAGAGTTAGTATTTAAATCAAAAGTCAGATGATAGATTTCTTCATAATAAACTTGATATGTAAGATATTCAAAGTCAATGTTAGATTTATGAGCAATCGGCAAGTTAGTTCGTTTGTACAGTGTGCTTTTTACTCTTTACTGATTCAGAAAATGGCTTACTCAGTTCAGGCTATTTAAAACAGAGAACAACAGAATAATCTTTTGTAATTCATACTCTGTTCAGATTTGGTATATGATTGTAGACTTTTGTGCTTTAGAAATTAATTATCCTACAGTCATTTGATTTTACTGAAAGATAACAATAAAATTCGTTAAAAATTATTACAGTCTTATACTGCAACTAATTGAATGAAATGAAAAGGTTTGTTCTATATAAGTATATTATTAAGGTAGGAAAAGTGTTCTACTACTAAAGTACATAGTCTATTTGAAAATATACAGTTGTCGCCAATTGATACTAACAAGTAAGCTAGTGTTTATGCAAGCAGACAATTTAGGTCTAGAATATACAAAGTTTGATATTTCCTACAAATCACTTAGCCTTACTCCCAAGTAACTGGTAATTCATCTTAAGAGCAGTGTATATTACTGTGGGACATGTTTTTCACTTTCTGATTACAAAATTTACCATACAAATTAATTATTTTCAATCTTACTTTCATACCAGAGTGCATACTCGGATATTGGTAACCTTTGCTCTTTTGTATGTCTAGTCCAAAGTTAAAAAATTGTTCACATAGTTGATGCTGCTGCTCATAAAATCATTTGAAAGATTAGTTTGACTATATAGTCTGGCGACCGTATTTATTACTAATTTTCTTGGTACCTCAGTACAAGGAAACATTAATTTTTACATGAGTAATGTATTAGTTTATAAAGTTTTCCTTTGTATGAAATCTTCGAGAGACAAAACATAAGGTTTGATGCTATTATCCATTAGTAAGTACACGGTAATCCTCTCGGAGGGCCGCGTTACTGTTTAGAAACTTCGCGTAATTGTGGGAAGCGTCTGGCTGGGTACGGTGCGGTAGGTGGAACTTTAACGGTGCAAAGTTATTGCACGAAACTTGCCGTTTTCTATAGATTACTTCAGAGTATCCTGGCTAGCAGGACCTTTCTTAAATGAGCATAATTCGCTTCTGAGTCTTGACAAAATGCGAAACACTCTCTAAGCAAAATATTTTCTTTTATTTATTTTTTTTTCTGTCGCTAATCTTGTAAAAATAGGATATGTATTCCATTCCGAAAAGTACTCGGAGACTTCGTCCAACAATTTAAAAGAAAGCTGAAGGAGGAGAAAGAAGATTTGTTTTCTTTGAGATAACATAGGTTTGTCACGGTTCGTAATGTGGGTAGGTTGGTGGGGGGGGGGGGTGTACTCCAAAATATTTTTATTTGGAAGGGGTTCTCCAGAATATTTTTTATTCTGAAGGGGGTCACATGTACTAAAAGATAGAAAAGCTCTGCCCTAGATCATTCATACACAGTGGCGGAAATAAAGATTAGTACTCCCTCTTAGAGTTTTGCAATTCACTCAGCATTTATTTCTGAAGCTGTGCATATAAAGTACGTATCAGTGCCTCAAGCGATACTGAACTACCAGTTGTCGATTGATGCTGATGCACCCATACTAGTCTTCCTGCAAAACTAGACGTACGTGAAAAGATCGAGCAGCCGTGGAACATGTACTCCAAAACAGTGTTCGTCACCTGTATGATAGAATGGATGCTACAATCAGGTCTTGCATTGCCACCATTGGAAGGTGCACCACGCACAATTATGGGTGTTTCAGCATGGATCGACACCCATTACCTAGTATAGCGTCAGCTATTGATCTGCAAGTGCAACGTTTTTCATGTAATCCATATGCAATGTTTCAACAAAAATTTTGAGTCAATATCAAATGCGTATTTGCTTTAATCTAGTACACAAATTTAACTTTACGCCTCTTAAAGGATATGTGTAAAAACAGGAATCATACAATGGGGGTAAGGTTAATGAATATAAGGTTGGAAAGTAAGCGCTCTGCTCTGTCATTGGCTGGCGCTGTGAAGTCACTGTGGAACTGCACGCTCTGAAGCGACCTGCACATACGTAGTCCGTAATGTGCATTTATGTTGTGTTTTTGACGAAAGATATTGTTTCTGTCTAAATTGCGAAGTGGTATCCTGCTGTAAAATATTGCAGTCAAGACAGTTGGCTCATATTCTATCGTAGTTTTACGCGTTAGATATCAATAACATATCCGATCACAGACCTATCAACAATGTGTGTAATGTGAACTGCTGACTATAAAAGAATAGTAATCTTGTAACACAAACTTATCAAAATACAGTAAAATAAGAACAGAAAAATTTCAAAGAATGAAACAAAGCAAATTTACTCACTATTTTCTGTCTGCAACGAAGGTGCCAAGTAATGTTTTAAATATATAAACTCTTTCCATCAACCGTATTGTACCTCTCCGGGGGACACCACCTTGACGAAGCACTGTCCGTGCGGGTGGAGAGGCTTGCGTATCCGCGTGAAGCAGAGGGCTATACCGAAGGTAGAGAACGTACTGCCGGAAAGGCCTCAGCTGATGGATCAGACCAAGCGTGTCCCACAACGTCCCGTCTTCCTTATCCTCTCCCAGTCCTTTCCCAATTCCTTTCCCAACCCTAGGTGTGATGCGATCCGTGCCGAGGGGTGCGTGGCACATGGGTGGATGTATCTCGAACGGAGCCTCAGGGATACCGGACGACCTCCCTGAGTAAGTAGCCTTGCACCACGCGGGGTTATCGTGGTGTAGACCATATAAATCCCCAAATCTCGTGGGACTAAGATGAACACAGAGAAAGAAAGTATTTTAAAAGAATCTGAGGGGCAATCTGAGACCTCAGATACTCAGACATCGGGATCAGGGCCGATGGAGTGCACTCCTACTTCTGAATCAGGGTCTAGACCTGAGCAAGAAGTGGGAACTGTAACAGAGACGTTGGACCAGATTAGGATTAAGGCCTTGTCTGGGGCTCAGAGGAGGAAACTTCTCAAGGAACAAAAGCAAAGGGAAGGAAAAGAATGGCTTCCTAGGCATAAGTGGAGGGAAATCAAAAGGGCTTGAGCCCAAGACACCCAAAAAGAAACTGCATCAGGTCAAAGGGGATACACAGACCCCCTCGACGTCAAAGGCAGGTGGCAAGAGGGTGAGGGAGGAATCTAACACTCCCTCCTCTCTGGACAAGCGTGATCCTAAAAGGCTGAGGCAGGAAATAGGAAAACAGACCTATAGTACTGCAGTCTTGGTCTTTAGAATGGCTGTTGTCCAAGAAGGATACCCACTGGTGAGCATCACCTTGCAGCAGAAGGAGCTCGTGCAGATGGCCCTCTTTGAAGAGATTGGGTGGACGCTGGTCCAAGACCCAAATTCAGGAGGGTCTATCTAGATCGCGTTGCCCTCATTTTTGTCTGTGAGGGGGGCCACTCAGCAGTATGGCTTAAGGACAAGGTGCCCATGATATCCTGTGGGAGGATGTGAAGCTGCTGGTCAAGACAGCAACCGAACTCCTGAAGACCGCAAAGGTATCGATATGGGTACCAAAGATCCTTAAGGATGTCCCTCCAAAGACTCTGTTCGAGAAAATAAGGGTTCAGAACCCAAAAGTCTCGACAGAAGATTGGAGGGCAACTAACCAAAAGGTCGTTCCGGAAGGACGAACCCTGGTGGTGGAGGTCGGAGAGAAGTCCCTGAAGGCAATGCGAGAGAAAGGCCTGAAACTGATTTTAGGATTCTCGCAGGTCGCCGTCAGGGTAATCAAAGACCTTAAAGGCAATAATGGCAGCAAGATGGGGACTGGAGTGCTGCAGATAAACCTGCTGCCCTGAGCCGTCGCCTGGGGAGACAGGAGGTGGACGTGGCCCTTATACAAGAACCCTATTTATACAAAGGGGGTGTATCGGGCCTCGGTGGTACTGGAGGTGAACTGATTTATGCTAGAAATCTAAAAAACTCCAGGACATGTATTTATGTTAGAAATGGAATACATTTCATAACAAAGATGGATTTTTGTTTGTGACTATCAGGATGCAGCAACGTGAGGAAGGTATCACGAGGGAAATTGTTTTGGCCTCAGCATACCTTCCTTACGAAGACAGCTCTCCTCCTTCTTTGGAAGTGAGGAGACTGACGGAAACCTGCCATCGGCAAGGTGACGAACTGTTGGTGGGATGTGATGCCAATGCCCACAATCTATCGTGGAGCAGCAAGGACACCAACAGTAGAGGTGAGCACCTTCTTGAATTTCTCCTATCTAACAACTTGGAGATCCTGAATAGGGGTGATGAACCTACATTCAGGAATAGTAGAAGGGAAGAAGTAATTGACATGTCGTTTGGTTCCATGATGATGGGAAGTTACGTCAAACAGTGGCATGTGGTCCTGGAGCCATCCTCATCAGATCACTTGTATATTAAATTCAAGGTTGAAATGGGAACCAGACAGACTATGGCCTATAGGAATCCCAGGAAAACGGACTGGGAGTCATATAGGAGAGACCTTGACTTCAGACTATCGGAAATTAAAACTTCGATAAGGAATCCAGCAGAGATTGAGGAAGTAGCAGAGGCCATAACCTCTGCTATAGTGACCTCATACCAGGACAACTGCTCAATCACCAAGAAGTGCACAAATAGGAGTGTGCCTTGGTGGAATAATAACCTGGAAATGCAAAGGAAACAGGTACGAAGACTGTTTAACCTTGCGAGGTGCAAAGGACAATGGGCAAAGTATCGTGAGGCCCTTGTCAATTAAAACCTTGCCATCAGACGGGCAAAGGAGGCATCCTGGAAGGTATTCTGTGAGGAAGTGGAGGGCATGGCTGCTCAAGCGAGACTCCATAAAATCCTCACTAGGGTACCCACTAATCCAGGGGGAACATTGAGGAAGGAGGATGGGGATTATACAAAGACAGCACATGAAACGCTGGAACTGCTCCTCAAGACTCACTTTCCTCAATATACTCTGGGGGATAATTCGGACCAGAATGCGATTCATGAGAGACAACGGTTCTCAGGTATTCGCAAAGCGGACTGGGATCTGGCCAAGGAGTGTGTCGATTTCAGTAAGGTCCGATGGGCGGTGGGAACATTTCAACCGTTCACGTCACCTGGCCCCGATGGAATCTTTCCAGCTCTCCTGCAACAAGCGGCAGAAAATCTTATTAGATTCCTATGCAGGTTATTCAGGGTTAGCCTAGCACCAGGAATCATTCCCAATGCCTGGAGGGCAGTGAAGGTTGTCTTCATTCCAAAGCCAGGGAGAATTGATCATACCAAGGCCAAGGATATGAGGCCAATCAGCCTGTACTCCTTCATTCTTAAGACATTGGAAAAGCTGGTTAATGAGCATGTTGGAGAAAGGAAGTTAAGTAGGGCTCTTCTTCATTCAAACCAACATGCATATCAGCTAGGTAAATCATGTGAGACAGCTCTCCACCAACTCGTTGGAAAGGTGGAGAAAGCACTACACTTTCAGGAAATAGCCCTCTGTATCTTCCTTGACATCCAGGGGGCTATTAGCAACACGACCTTCGATTCCATGGTTGAAACAGCAGAGGTGGATGACCTAGGGACCACTATATGTAGGTGGACTAGGGCCATGCTCAGTGGAAGAAAGGTAGAGGCTACCATGATGGATGAAAAAATGGTAATCAACGCCACTAGGGGTTGCTCGCAAGGAGGAGTTCTTTCCCCTTTATTGTGGAATCTAGTGGTGAACGATCTCATTGGAGAATTAAACTCTAGACAGTACTTTTGACAAGGATACGCAGATGATCTTGTCATAGTAATACTTGGCAAATTTGCTGACACAGTGAAGAATATGGCACAAGGTGCACTAGACATTGTGCAAGACTGGTGCAGAAAACAGGATCTGGGGGTTAGTCCTAAGAAGACTGTTGTTGTACCATTCACAAAGAAGCATATACAACATTCAAGTTGGAATCTAAAGCTCTTCAATGAAGCGCTACCTGTGAAGGGGACAGTGAAATATCTAGGGGTTACCCTACATGAGAAACTGACATGGACCCCTCACATCAGGAATATTTGCTCCAAGGCAAAAGGTACTCTTGTGAGTATCGGGAGAGCTTGTGGCAAAAATTGGGGCCTGAGCCCCAAGGGTATGCACTGGATATACACCACAGTGATTAGACCCAGGATCACCTATTGGGCGGTCGTGTGGTGGAAGAAGGTAGAACAGCAGGTTGCTGCTAAGGAGCTTGGAAAGGTGCAGAGATTAGCTTGCTTAGCCCTAACAGGTGGAATTAGCAGCACACCAACTGTGGAAACCATGCTGGATATGCCCCCATTACACCTTTGGCTCAAGATGGAGGCAGCGGCTGGTGCATACAGACTCAAATCTGGCAACAACTGGAACTCTTTGGGTTACCAGAATCACACACTAAAATAGTGAGTGAGGTAAATATGGGAAAGGTTGGGAAAATGCCAGCGGACTATATTATAATCCCATACTGCTTCAACAAGCCTTTCAATATAACAATTGGAAGTAGGGAGCAGTGGGAGAAAATAGTTCGACACCGTACGGGGGATATTGTCTGGTTCACTGACGGGTCAAAATCAGACCAAGGTGTTGGGGCTGGGGTATATGGGGTGCAGCCAAGACTGGAAGGCGTCATCTCTCTAGGAAAACTGGCCTCAGTATTCCAGGCGGAAATAATTGCCATCAGGGTGTGTGTGGAGGAGAATTTGCGTAGGTGCTACAAAGATTGTAGCATCTATATCTATTCAGACAGCCAGGCAGCCCTGAGATCACTGGCAGCTCCTGCAACAAGGTCTAAAATTGTTGCAGAATGTCACAGGGTTCTAGTGGAGCTAGGGGAAAGCAATACAGTAAACCTATTGGGGGTCCCTGGCCACTCGGGGATCAGTGGCAACGAACATGCCGACAGATTAGCCAGGATGGGGGGCAGACTCCATTTATTGGACCGGAACCTGTCCTGACAATCACCAAGGCAATGATGAAATTTGAGCTACGTAACTGGCTCAGAAGACAGCACGTAGAATATTGGACCAAAGTCCATCAACAAACACATGGCAAGGTAATGATGCCAAAGCCATGTTTTAGAAGAAGCTCTGCAATCCTGGGTCTGAACAGGAGAGAGATTAGACTCATGGTTGGGTTGCTGACAGGCCAAGGGAATTTCAAAAAACACCTACATACAATGGGAATAACAGAAGAGGACCCTAAATGTAGGATCTGTGATGACGGTGATGAAACTGCATGACATCTAATCTTCGAATTCATTGCATTGGAGACTAAAAGGCACAGAACATTTGGTACAACAAGACCCGAAGAAATTGTGTCTAATAAAGAACTAGTAATGGGACTCCTAGCACTGTTAAAGGGCATTGGTTGGCTTTACTAGACATACAGGGAGCGATACCGCACAATAAACTCAGTTTCGGTGCGGGCAGTGGCGTGTTGGACCAAGCCTGTTTTGGCTTCCCTGAAAAAATCATATCAAATCAACCGTATTGTAATGTTGAACGATAATTCAGCAGACATTTCTACACACAACGACTCATGCAACACACTATTCACACAATGTTTCTATCAAAAATATACATTTTAACGTGAATTATTTCTAGTTACTGCAAAATCATGACTACTGCGACGACATATTCCACTTTCTCGCTTTTCTGCGATCAGTTTCATCTGATTTTAGTGCCTTGATTTTCGACGACAGCCAACTCAAACGAATGAATGTTCGAGTTCTGGCGTAAATTCGAATAATTTTTGGATGAAATTTAGGAAATCGCTGTGTATGTGTTGCACACAATTTCCTAATGACATTCCTTTATCGAGACAAATTGTCACTTCCATGAATCTCAGCAACAGTTACTTCGAATTGCTTATTGTTTCAAGCTACGTTTCTGACGGTACAAGTAAAGTACCATGACCTTTTTTTTTTTTTTTTTTTTTTTTTTTTTTTTTTTATTTTTTTTTTTTTTATCCAGGCCGTCGTGGTTGAAACTAATGGTAGAGGATACCCGATTTTTTCTCAGAAAATTGTAACATTTCTGAGAAATTGCATGCTAAGCAATATGTTTACAAAATGTCCTCTTTCCTCCACCGCACACGTTTAGAATCATTCAATAGGCTTTTAATTTGTTTGGGGGGAAATATCTTTCCCGCTATATCTGTCACACAGTGACCTCATGCGCAGAACGGCGAAAACGCGTTTCTTACTGCGCATCGCTTACTGCGCCCCCTGCAATAGGGGCAACATGAACATATTAACATCTTTCATACCTCAGGCGGTAACGAAAAGCGAGAAGAACAATACAATTATTGCAGAAAAGTTACATACCCATAAGGATGTTACCAACACTTTTCAACGTATGGTTATTGCTTTTAATAACCCTAACCTACATTACTGAAAAATTTTTTACTTGAATAAATGTCGAACCTTACAGCTTGTGCTGATGTACAAAGATATTCCATTGCAAATTGAATGTAATTTTGTATTGATATGTGTTCTTAGATATATTTACAGAGATACTTGCAGGTTACTGTTTGAAATTATGTTTTCTTCGCTGGAAAATAAAATGCAAGTGGTTGGAATTATAATGGTTCTTTAACATCATTGCAATTATATCAGACCAAAGAAGGTAATATTTCATTTCTGAGAAGTTATTTATTCAGTTTCCTCATTTTTATGAACATTTTTCGATTGTGTCAACTTAGTGCATCGGTCTGTGCCTTTTCTTGTGTGTGATTCCGAGACTGCAGTTATTAATTATTCATTCAAAGAGAAACAGTAGTCGATCATTTCGGCGAAGCACAAGAATTACATTCAGTCGGGACTAAGTTTTCAAGTTTCTTAGCTGTAGATAAAGTTTCTGAAACCCCCCTACGTTGTGGTGGAGTCTTCATTTATCAGCGAGAATACACCGAGCTGCAATATTGCTAAAGAATTTCTACTTTTCAGGTCTTCATTATTTTTCCACATTATTAAAATTTTCTTTTCCTGGAAGACATTGACTTCAACTGGAGCCGACTTTCTTTACGAACAGTTTCAAGTGTAAAGTCTTAGCAGTACTAGGTTGAACCAAACAGGACGACGAATCCAATTTCAAAAACGGTAATTTATGTGACATACTCAGAATATTATAAAAGACTTTGAACAATTTCTCCGCAACTAATATTAAGACACGCGCCAGTTGTAATTTATCTTTGCCCTGATCAGACGAAATATTATAAGCTGAAGTGTGGGGAACAGAAGAAGCGGTTTTTTTTCAGCATGACTAAGACTTTTATTAAGATCCTATTCATTATATGTTGCATTGTTGTAGTTGTTTGTTAAGCTTATGGAACTTAACTGCAGGGTCATTAGTCCCTAAACTTACGAACTAAGTATGAACTATCTTATACTAAAGACAACGAAGACATCCATGTCCGAGGGAGGATTCGAACCTCCGACAGAAGAGGCCGCGAGATCCGCAACGTGGCGCTCCAGACCGCTCGACTACTCCCGCATGACTGTATGTTGCAGGTGTTCTTGGTGGTGTTGGCTACGGCAAAATCAGAACGGAAAACAACTGCCTGCGATATTTATGGAATTCTGTGTTTAGTCCTCTGGTCATTCCCAACTAAATTAATGAGCAGGCGTCTAGTTCGATAGTAAAAATAAATTAATAAATAAAAACCAAGGAGAAGAAAGTGACCCGGTGACTTGGAAATGAACCAAGATTGTTGACGTTGGTTTCTTTTTATTCAAGGTTGCAAGATTTGATTGGCGCCTGATGATCGGTGTGATCTCCTAGAATAGTATAAAAATAGTCAGGTGCCAATCCATGTCTTAGGAATGAAGTCAAACACGTTCAGTAAGGAGACTGGACAGTCATATTTTTATCTAGCGTCATGTACTGATAATAGACACTTCTCATTTACATTGAGGTGACACTGACGGCCTCGTACTTAAGTCCCCTCAAAATTCCCACAACAACAACAATACATCGAGGCTTACATTCTCCATCGTCTTGTTCAGCCCTTCATTAATAACGTTGGTCATTCAAGAGGGTAATACTAAAGCACATCATGACTATTTTGTCAATAACACATTGCTTGAAGAAGCACAGTTCAATCGAATGGAATAACGTACGATACCTGTTGAGATACACCTGAATGATCGTGCTGCAGGAATTGAATTGCCTTAGGAGTCCTCCATAGACACACGTGAGCTCGAGAGAGCCACCGTTTAAGTGTGGGACAACATCAAGCAGTATTGTCTCTGCCAATTATGGACATTTCCATTGCTTTGATGTGGTGTCGATTCTTTGGGCCAAACGCGGTTATCAGCCCCTAAGCACTTGTATTTAACCAGAGGATGGAAGGAAATGATGATTGATTGGTTGATGGGTGGTTGGGACAAAACAGCTAGGTGATCAGTCCCGGAATGAAATGACTCGCGCTGCATCAGGGCATTAAAATAATTGGATGCGACAAGTGAAAATTTGTACCGGATCGGGACTCAAATCAGGATTTTCTGAGATTCACGAGCGGCTACCATAAGTAGAGGTCTGTCCGAGCAAGCCTTCCGTTCGCCCCAAACTCTCACCAGTCGCACACAACAGAAGTAGGGTCCGTATCGCCCATTTCCTATTATGGTCGCCGTATTGGATTCCTGCAAGAGTTCGATACGTCGTCTTCGTGCTGAGTATATTACATCTGTTCTTTCATGGATTATTGTAATAACGTAAAAGGAGCAAAAGTTTGAACTTAACAGTCCGTCAACATTATGATTATTGAGACATACACTATGTGATCAAAAGTATCCGAACACCCGCAAGACATACTTTTTTCATGTTGTGCTGCCTCCTATTGCCAGGTACTCCACATCAGCGACTTCAGAAGTCTTGTGTAATTCGCGAACGAACTAGTTCGGAAGAGCGCTCCCACAGGCGAACTACGCGAACTAGTTCGCAGATCCCTCGCCTCTTAGTTCGTCCGCTCCTTTTCCGAAGACTGACGGGTAACAGCGATAGGACGCGAGAGCGCGCAGAATCGCGTGATTCCCTTCTGTCATTTGCCGTCATTTCGAGCTGAGATGCAGCTCAGCTGTAGTTTTAGTAGCGGTATCAAAAGCCAGAAAGAGCGGACGAACTAAAAAGAGCGACCTACTTCGCGGCCAAGCTACGAACTAAAGGGAGAGCTACTGGTCGCGAACTAAAATATGCGCGATCGGCCGCGAACTAAAATATGCGCGATCTGTCGCGAACTAAAACATGCGTTACCGGTCGCGAACTATTATGCCAAACGTATCTCGCTTCTTAGTTCATTCGATTCTTTTCCGAAGACCGGCGGGCAATAGTGAGAGGGCGCGCAGCAGAATTAAAAATCACGTGTTTGCCTTCTGCTGATGAGAGCCATTTTGAGGTTACTGTCGGCCTGCTAGATTACATAGTTCAGTGCTTCAAAATTTCTGCCTTGAAGTATTCTGCACTCTGCAATATCTGACTAATAAATTCCACAATGCCAAAATATAGAGATAACTCTAAACTTAAACGCGAGAAATTATCCACAAACTGTTTCTTTTGGTTTCCGTGATATCATTAGCGGCTTAAGCAGCAAGTGCATGAAGCAGCTAGGTGGGGGAACTTCTCCTTCCACGTGCATGCGCAGACCACGCCGCTCAGACGTCACTGGGAGCGGACGAACTAAAAGAACGAACTAATTCCCGTTCGCGAACTATTAGGGGGAAGTCTAGACCTCAGTGGTCATGAGGCAGCGTGAGAGAGCGCAACGGGGCATTCCGCGAACGTGGTCAGATGGCTGGGTGTTACTTGTGTCGGAAGTCAGTACGCGAAATTTCCACGCTCCTAAACATCTCTAGATCCATGGTTTGTAATGTGATAGGCGAGTGGAAACGTGAAAGGGCACGTACAGCACGAAGATGTAATGGCCGCCCTCGTCTCTTGACTGATATAGACCACCGACAGTTGAAGATGGTGGTACAGTGTAATATGAGGCATCTATCTATACCAGCATAAAGTAATTCCAAACTGCATCAGGATCCATTCAAGTACTATGACAGTTAGGCGGGAAGTGAGGAAACTTGGACTTAACAAATCTGTATTTGCAATACGAGTGTTATCAGACGTAGGAGACATAAAAACAATAAAACTTGCATACTTTGCTTACTTTCGTTCCATAATGTCATACGGTTTAATTTTTAACGCATTGATCAAAATGAAATTGTCTTCAACTTTGGTGCACAACCCACACTAACCTCATACAACTCGGATTTGATCTGCTGCAGCTGTCCAACCCTTTAAATGAAAATGTTTAATGACCGCACGAAATCAGAAGGAACTAACTACGCAGTTACCACTTCACATAGCATCCAAATATCAACTAATAACAGTTGCCGTTCGAAACTTGCTGTCATATCCGTGGAAACAACCGGCTTACCAACAACAGTGCAGGTTCCGAAAATTTCCCGCTCTTTCATACAAATTTACCAGACTTATCAAACCACCCTCGCACAGATGGCCCCAAGAATACTGATGGTGTCGGATTTGCCATTGTCGTCGGGGTTGACAGGCTTCAATACAGGCCTTGAACAGTGCTCAAATTTCACAGCTGAGCTTTTCGCTCTCAGTCAGGCTGTTTTGGATATCCAGCGCCAACGCCATCCTCCCTGTGTCATCTGCTTTGACACTCAGAGTGCCATTCAGAGTCTTAGAGACCCGTATCTGATCCATCCTGTCGTGCACCGAATCCAACGCTCTCTTCAATTGTTAGCTGCCAACGGCTGTCACGTTCGCTTACTGTGGGTACCTACCTGGCCACGTAGGTGTGCATAGTTAGTGGTCTTCACTCCATGACAACAAGCTTAGAACCATAAACCGACCCTAACGGCTTAGAATACCCCCTCATACCCTTCTCGGCGAGAGGAGTTCATCTTGGCTCGGTTGCAGATCGACATTGACCGTCCAGTCACCTCTACTTGCTAACTGGTGACCACACACCGTTGTTTTCCTATGGCTATGCGATAACAGTGAGCCATATTTTAATGTCATTTCCTAATTTCAGTCATGTCCGTATTGCACATAATCTGCTGCACACCCTAGAGGAAATTTTAACAGAGGATGCACGAGCAGCTGCTCGAGTTTTGTATTTGATAAACATAACAAACTTATCAAATGACATTTAATTCCTCCTCTTTATGTACTTTGCCCTATATTTTTAGCGATCTCCTGGTGTCATCCTCGTTGGCACATGTCGTAACTCTCCGGTTTTTTAATAATAGATGTTCGTGTTCGGGCGCTAATGACCTGAGTAGTTGTGCGCCCTAAAACCACAAAAATTAAGGAAAAAAGCATAGATCGACACTTAGTATTTCAACACCGCTTGCTCTATCTGTATATATAAAGCAGAGAGTCAGTATGTTGATGTGTCTGTTTGGGTGTACGTATTGTATACAAATCTATAGTTTTCTTCCAACGTTTATGAAATTTTGCACACGTTAACTTCAATCCATGACGATTGCCGTAAGAGTTAGGATCACATACAACACTTTGTTCACGAGATATGACGACATAAACAATAACATGTGCTTTAACTGCTACATAAAATGACAGTTTTGCAGCACTGGACTGATTTCAACCAAATATGGTGCACATATTCCTTACCTTCATATAACAATGCTGTCGGGGTAAGAATGACATACGACACATTGTTATAAACATTATAGTTACAAGAAATTGCCACATAATGCGACGAGACTTTATTCACACACTGTATGAGAATGACATACATTGTCTTCCAGTCTAATTTAAACATAATTTCAGACGTTTATTGAATATTTTTCTCTCTGACAACCATAGCAAATTTCAACCAAATATGGTGCACATATTCCTTACCTTCATATAACAATGCTGTCGGAGTAAGAATGGCATACGACACATTGTTATAAACATTATAGTTACAAGAAACTGCCACATAATGCGACGAGACTTTATTCACACATTGTATGAGAATGACATGCATTGTCTTCCAGTCTAATTTAAACATAATTTCAGACGTTTATTGAATATTTTTCTCTCTGACAACCATAGCAAAATTATGAAAGGATTAAAGTTTCTCGCTTACTACGTTTTCTTTGTTCATAGACAAAAACTACGGCATTCGGTATGACGTTACAGTTTTTAATTTCTACGCTACAAATTGTAGCCGCAGGAAATTTTACAGATTGTATACACACATATAGCTGAATGTACCTTCGAAAGTGTATCACAGTACGGCACCTACTTCGTGAGATATGAGCACATCCGCATCATAGAAAAACGTCCTATCACGCACGAAGTTTTAATCTATTACTTCTTTATTAGGAATTGTATTCGCAACAGATTTCACAGACATACCGCACTTATAAAAATTATTATATACTTGAAAAATTATATATTTGTACAACATATAACTCAATAAATATGAGATCGTGCGACTTAAATATACCACTTGTATTTTGATTGCTATCTTACTTTGTCTGGATACTGCACGTATAAATAAAACATGTTTTTAAAAAAAGTAGGTGGAGAGAGGGAGAAGGGATAGGAGAAGTACTAACTCAAGGCAAGAATAAGTAAATCAACGGTGTGCGGGAGTAGCAGAGCGGTCTGGAGCGCCACGTTACGGATCGCGCGCCCTCCCGCATCGGAGGTTCGAATGCTTCCTCGGGCATGGATGTGTGTGTTGTCCTTAGGTTAGTTTGTTTAATTTAGTTTATGTAGTTGGTAAGACTAGGGACTTATGACCAACGTAGTTTGGTCCTATAGAATTACAAACATTTGAACATTTGAAATAAATAAATACCCGGACAACGCCGGGTTTTTACTTAGTTGATATATAAAAATAATCATTTCATGTACACCATGGCACATTTTCAATAATAAAGTTGAGTGAATTTGAAAACTTTAAAAGGAAGAACTTTTTCCGGGAGTGTATTTCAGAAAATTCACATATTAGATCATTTTTTATGGAGCCCAGTGAAACTATAACAATGTTCTGAAGAAATAAGCCCTTGAAGATGGAGTCGCTACGTTAGGAATAGGAAGTTGATTAAAGAAATAATATTTGGAAGAGGTCGTGGCCCGGATTTCATCAGCATCAGTTGCACAGATTGCAGTGTTGTTTTCTGCATTTCAGGAATTTCGCCCGCTGCTCAGACAGCTTCCAAACTGCAAGATGAGTGCCGCCTCTAACAGGCGGCGCAGCGTCCGCTTTTATTTAATTAGGTTTCATAACCGGGAGTCAACTTCCCTCGCAACGCGCTGACGATGCCGCCGCAGTGTAATACAAAGCCGTGTCGCTAGCGGTGCAACTCCCAACTTTGAAATACACTGCAAAAGGAATTTAATCTATTCTCCGTAGCTTGTTTCCTGCAGTGACATTTTTCCACTGTTTCCCATTTCACATTTCAGGCGTGTAGCAGGTGAAGAGGTGGGTGCAGAGGGTAGGGGCGGGGTCGGCAGTGCATTACTGTTCAACAACATTCTCTTTCATTCTCTCTCTGTCCTCTTTTTTTCTGAATTCTCTCTGTCTCTCACTGCTTCCTCCACGTCCCGCGTACGTCATCCTATTTCCAGTGCCCGGTGCTTCGAATAAGCCCGTTTGTATGTGTGAGTGTCTGTGTGCAGTTGCACACGGCTAGGTGAGGTATTGATTTCCTTTGTGTCCGTTGCTAGGTGTCGAGGTATCCACCGCCATCCACTATGCAATACCGCGCTCCACTACTGACCTTTGTCCGTTTTCTCTGCCCATCTACCTCACCTGCTACCACAAAGGATACAGTGAATGCCGTTCAGGTCGGACTAGTTCCTACCCCCTACTCTGCCACTTATGAATTCCTAAAACCAAGCTCGCAAAATTCCTTTCACTCGGCCTGCTGGCATCTTCAATATGTCATCAAATTAACGTGTTACACTCCCAATCAATAACGATTTCTTTGTCATCTTCTGCATTACGGTGGCGTTTGTACAGACGGATGTGGTCTATCAAACATGTATTGTATTTGAAGCTTTCTCATGCGGTACGACAACTAATAAACCATTGAAGTGTTACTGTATTTCGTAGTTCGACTTACTTCAAAGGCGATGGTTCACAGTAATGCATCAAAGGCAAACGATGTTATTAGTACATGACGAAACGAATATATATCAATACTTGGTCCCTTTAACTAAACGCAAAATGAGTAAATAACACTTTATTAAGTTGACATTACGTGACATCGCAGGATGGAGGCGATGTGCATAGATTAACTATCTTCAAAAGTAAAACGCCAAGATCTCTATATGAGTATTTAAATGATTGACGACCAGTTTCAGTGGGCTATGCCCTATCAATGGTCATTTAAAATTCTTTAATGTGGTCATGTTATTTAAAAAATCAAAAATGTTCAAATGTTTGTAAATCTATCGCACCAAACTGCGTGATCTTCAGTCCGTAACTTACAAACTACTTAAACTAAGTTAAACTAACCTAAGGACAACACACGCACCCATGCCCCCGGGAGGACTCGAACCTCCGACGGCGAGCATCCGCGCGGTCCGCAGCTAGGCGCCTTTGACCGCTTGGCTAAGTCCAGCGCGGCTGTTATTTAAAAAAATTAAGGTTAAACAGAATATGCAACATAGCACGTAGTTCTGTTTAATCTCCATGTTTTAAAAGTGCAACAGAGCACTTTGTTCTGCTTAACCCCTATTTTTAAATAACATTACCACATTGTAGAACGTTATACGACCACTGAAACCGGTCGTCAGTAAATTAAATAATCATATAGCGATCTTGGTATTTTACTTTTGAAGATAAAAACAGTACTGGCCGTTAAAATTGCTACAACAAAAAGAAATTCATTGAACAAATATATTATACTAGAACTGACATGTGATTACATTTTCATGAAATTTGAGTGCATAGATCCTGAGAAATCAGTACTCAGAACAACCACCTCTGTCCGTAATAACGGCCTGGATACGCCTGGTCATTGAGTCAAACAGAGCTTGGATGGCGTGTATAGGTACAGATACCAATGTAGCTCCAATACGATACCACCAGTCATCAAGAGTAGCGACTGGCGTATTGTAGCGAGCCACCTGCTCGTCCACCATTGACCAGACATTTTCAGATACTGAGATATCTGGAGAATGTGCTGGTCAGGGCAGTAGTCGAACATTTTCCGTATCCAGAAAGGCCCGTACATGACCCGCAACATGTGGTCGTGCATTACCCTCCTGGAATGTAGGGTTTCGCAGGGCTCTAATGGAGGGTAGAGCCACCGGTTGTAACACATTGGACATGTAACGGCCACTGTTCAATGTGCCGTCGATGCGAACAAGAGGTGATCGAGACGTGTAACCAGTGGCACCCGATACCATCTCGCCGGGTGATACGCCAGTAAGGCGATGATGAATACATGCTTCCAATGTGCGTTCATCGCGATCTCGCCAAACTCGGATGCGACCATCATGATGCTGTAAACAGAACTTGGATTCATCCCTGCACCCAGGTTCATTGTTGCGTACACCATTGGAGGCGTTCCAGTCTGTGATGAAGTGTCAAGGGTAATCGCAGCCATGGTTTACGAACTGATAGTCCACGCCGCTGCAAACGTCGACGAACTGTTCGTGCAGATGGTCCCTATCTGCTGACTCAAGGATCGAGACGTGGCTGCACGATCCGTTACAGGCATGCGGATAAAATGCCTGTCATCTCCACTGCCAAGGTACGAGGCCGATGGGATTCAGCAATGCGTTCCGTATTACCCTCCTGAACCCATCGATTCCATATTCTCCTAACAGTCGTTGGATCACGACCAACGCGAGCAGCAATGTCGCGATACAGCAAACCGCAATCGCGATGCGCTACAATCCGATCTTACACGAGGCATCACAACAACGTTTCACCAGGCAACGCCGGTCAACTGCTGTTTGTGTATGAGAAATCGGTTGGAAATTTTCCTTATGTCAGCACGTTGTAGGTGTCGCCACCGGCGCCAGGCTTGTTTGAATGCTGTGAAAATCTAATTATTTGCACCTTACAGCATCTTCTTCCTGTCGGTTAAATTTCGCGTCTGTAGCACGTCATCTTCGTGGTGAGCAATTTTAATGGCCAGGAGTGTACTTTATTGTGTGTTCTACAAATTATGCCTCACTCTCTACATGGGAGGGGAGAGGGATGGGGAGGACGGAGTTTTTCAAACAAAAGAATGGTTGCGGATACTGAAGCGCATCCGAGACGAGAAAAAGTTCAAACTGTCTTCTTGACACTCTGTTTTTCATATAAAAGCTGTAGTATTTAGTATTTACAACAGATGTCGTATGCAATCGCCAGAAATTACGTACCAGATGCAATCATAAACAACAGGCTGCTAATGGTTTGAGGCAAATAAGATAGTGGATGTTGGCTTCATTTTTGTGACGTTAGAAATAATTTTACCGTACGTGAGCGCTCATCAGATGTTAATACTTAGTGTAGGCAAGAGGATTTTTAACAGGCATTATGCTGGTGTTATGGCGATGAACTTCATCACACATATGGACTGTGGCCTCATAACTGAAAACAATGCTCTTCAGGAATTGTTTATCGTTGTTCACCCTCTTGAAATATCTGTTAAGATAATTCTAGTCGTTTTAGGCCTATAAAATGTGTGGATATCGTGTAACAACAATGAAGATTTTGTGTCATTAACTTTATGATTTACCTTTTCATTTGGTAAGAGTTTATTTTAAATCTGTCCTGGGGCCAGTTGTAACTGTGCCATGACTTTACAAACACCCTACTTATTTAAGTAAAGTTCCTTTCCCTAGCGTTAACCGTGGTTGAACACCATCACTGTGATTAAACGTAAGACAAACGAATTAAAAGAGCAGTAGGAAAAACAACTTTTGCCTCAAATGACAGTCAGAACAGAAAGCTGGAATAATGGAGCACTCCTATTAATTTACACCAGTAGATTAAGTCAGTATTTTAATTACTTTAATTTTCTTACAGTTTATCTGTTCTTAAAATGCATTCATCGTACTGTACATTAAATGAGTAACTCTATTATTTCGGGACCGCAGTGTGCAATATGTCTTTTAGTGACGAAGTCGTAATAGAAACTTTAAAATCCATTACATTGCTTTTTATGTCATTTTATTAGTTACGATTAAGTGTAACGTTAACCGTCGCCAAAGATGACGTCATATCGTTGCGCTCTACGAGCGTTCTCTAATCTTTGCAATCTATGGCTTCAGACTGGTGCATTCATTTTTATTTATTTATTTATTTTAAGAGAGGAGCGTAAGGCTTATGCTTTGAGTCGCTCTTTTTATGACCTGGAAAATGATGGGACGTCTCGCTACTGACCGCTACATACGATCTATAAGTGTGAGTGGAGTGAACTATTTTTTAAAGAAAACTAAAAAGAAGTCGAATGGATTTAAACTCTTTTTCTCTCAGTAGAGTAGTTTATTTCCTTCAGTAATTCTAAAAATAGTATGCTAATACATATATTTACGCATTGTTTGATGCCATCTTCAAATTATTCAATCTGCACAGGAGAAACGGATAGGCTCATAACGTAGGTATGTTTGATTGCAATGCAGTTTCAACGGCGAATAGTTCCTATTGCTAGAAATTATTAATCTGAATTTGATCATTTCATACAGTTGGTACAACTTTTAGCTGATTATAGTGTTACCTGCCACAGAATTTAGTTATTTTCGGAAGTAGAAAATATGACTTTTAATGTGACGTTTTTTTTCGTACCATGCATTTACAGTCATCTTAAAACCAATTGTTTCACTTCTCAGTAAGAGCAGTAATTTATAAGCACAAGATTTATTTTTGAGGTTATATTTTTAATGAAAAGAACCGCGAAATTAGACATTTAGCGGCGAGTAAAATTATATAGCCCATTTCGGCTTTCTAGCCATCGTCTTATTTTCTGCATATCGGCGTTAGGACTTAATCCGGACCTGTCTCACAGGAACCATGCTGTCATTATTAGCCGTGAAAATTATAATTGTTAATTAGTCTTCTATTACGGTGTGGCTAGTAATAACGTCCCGTAATAAGCATCCCGGATTTTATTTAGACGAAATACCTACCCGTTACGCGTTTAATGTTTCAGCTCTTTTAATAGCACTTCCCCCAATTCTCCAGTGTGCTGTATAGTTGTGAAGGTAATTTACAAGTTGTAACTATAATGAGAGCAAATATTTCACAATCGTTTTTAACCTATTTATAACTTACAGTATCGTTGTTTTCGCTCTTAATTGTGTTACATTTTGTCATTTAATTTGTAATGTTTCCCAATTTTTCAAGTTTATTTGGCCTTACAACAGTCTTTTCCTTTTGTATTCGGGTATTGGACAGTTTGATTCACAGTTCATCATCGACATTACATGTTTATATAGTCAGGACCACAATGATATTTTATTGTGCTTTGCTTTATTTCTATATGTATTGGTTTAACCGCAATACCTTTGTATTCTGTGCTATCATTTTATCTGCATATTTTATTTGAATATTTATTCTGAAAAAAAAGAATACACAGTAAAAAGACAAAAACCGTACAGCAAAAATGAAACATCAAAGGAAATAACACAAACTATAAAGCAATAAAAATTATTACGTAGAAGTTAATTAATAAAATATGCATTTAAACTTCTACCACAGAATAGAAACCAAAGGCATTTTCGTCAAACCAATATAGACAGAAATAAAACAAAATGTAACCAAATCTCCATATGAGAGTTATCACGAGTGGTTACTATGTAGACATGTAATGTCGTTAGTGCACTGTGAGTCACGCTATCAAACGCTAGAATTCAAAATGGATGCACATTTGTAAAGCTAAATAAAACCTGGCAAACTGGGAAGCACTACACATGAAAAGACAACATCTAACAAGAATAACAGTGAAAAGCGCGACATTGCATGGAAGTCATAAATAGGTAAAAACCGACTGAGTAACTCTCCTCGCATGATGTACAAAACTTGCAAATTACCTGTTATATATTTGGAGAAAAGGTGATGATGACTATAAAGCCGAAAAAGGCTCATTGTAAATGAAAAATAACGTAAAAAGCAATGTCACGGGTTTAAAAATTTGTATTACGACTTATTACTTTAAATACTTTAATGATTCACATATGCAGAACTAGCAGCTGATATGAGGTGCAGCAGCTGTTGCTACGAAAATGTTCCTTCCTGCAAGGCAGCTCAATGAGAGCACCAACCAATTTCCAACTGATATTTCTCGGTAGAAGATTGTGTCTTTCTGTATTTTTCCCTCTGCTGCGCTGAACAGCCAAAAAAAAAAAAAAAAAAAAAAAACCATCTGCAACGCTCTGAAACCGTCGATATGACAATGGCGTAAAAAATTCAGACTCATACATGTTTCTTTCTTTATTTTCCTGTGGGCTTAACTTGCTTAAACCCAAACACCGTTCTCGGCTCATAGAACTACCCTTTTTGTTTCTCTCTTTTTGCAATGCGAGTAACAAGCGTTGTAGGAAGTTTAAACTACGAGCCAACGATTTTAACTCAAAATAAAAAGAACGCAACATTCGCGAAATGTTGGTGTACAACGATTTTTGTTCCCTTGCGTTCTTTACCATTTGCTAACGTGTAAATGCTTGTGGAGTAGGTGTATAATGTTACAAGTATCTCTCCCGAGATGGGAACAAAGTTTCCAGCTTGTTCGCAAAGCCGAATGCAATTCATTGCATCAGACTTTTCATGCCTGAAAGAGATTAGTATATGCAGTCATATCCATGAGAGAAACCTGTAAACATTGCTGCAAGGTATTCGTATTCCAGATATTTTCCGCTATTTTCTATAGGCATCGAGGCCATTGTCTACACATATAATAAGGAATCCACCGTAAGGTGCGTGTACCACTAATAGGAATTTCCTTTCCTATTCCACTCCCAAATAGAACGAGGGAAAAAGAATGTCTATACGCCCCAGTACGAGCCCTAATTTCTCTTATCTTGTATTTGTGATCTTTACGCGAAATGTAAGTAGGCGGCAGAAACAACGTTCTGCAGTCAGCTTTAAATTCCGACCCTCTAAATTTCCTCAACAGAATTTCTCGGATAGAACGTCCTTTAAAATGATCTGCTGCAGGTCCCAAATACTTGAGAATACTCAAGACGTGGTCCTACAAGCGTTTCATACGCTGTCCCCTTTTCATATTAAGTACATCTACCCAAAATTCTCCCAAGAAATCGCAGTCGGCTGTCCATCTTACTCACAACTGTCCTTTTTGTGTCCCGACTTCGTCGCCGCTTTTGTGTCCCAGCCTCGTCGTAGGTGTCGGTAGCCGAGTGAAACGAGACCGACACGCTGGTGCAGGTACGGAGGGGAGCAGCCAGAAACTATAAACACTCGAGTAAATTAGAAAGATATATATTGCACAGAATGTAACAATACTTAACTTTTACATAGTACTGCAGAATGTTGATACATAGTTGTTGGAGGCCTGCCTAGTGCCTGTACAATAGCGAAGTATTCAATCGTGCCTATCTGATTACGAAGGTCGTAACTGTTTGCTAGCTCAGTCCGAAGTGCCAAGTCTTTACTCGTCGCTATCGCAGTCCGAAGTGGAAGTGCGAAGTGAACGATCCTTCAGTGGTGGCCACGAGCGGCGTTCCAGCAGAGGGCGCTCGTGGCTGTCGTCGGAAGAACGCCGCGCCGTGCATGCATGGCGGCGCGCGGCGAAAGTAAGTGGCGCGCACTTTGTACTTGTGCGACACCACACCCCTCCCCCCCAAACCGCCGCGCCGTCGTGGCGTAGGGCTGAGGGCCACGGCGACGGCACTGGGAGGAGGGCCTGGGCGGGGGCGTTACTGGTGGGACGGGCGTCGTAGCGGAGGCCGGGATCGAGACGCCGTCCGCGCCCCGGCATCCGCCTTGCGATCCTCCAGGGAACCCGCCGAAACCTGGGGAAGGGCGCCCACCCCCGCCCAGAGGGAGCAGGTCATCTTCTGAGGTGCGTGGCCCAAGCTGGGGGGGCCCGCACGGTCCCGGAGTCCCTCTCGGTGACGCTGTCATCTGCGGCGGCGACAGCGGCGGCGACGACTGCGTCGGATGTACGTCGACGTCCATAGGGATCTCGTAGTCCGGGGACGAACGATGTGGTTGTGCTCCCTGGCGGTGAACTGGGTCTGGAATCAAGAAACCGGAGACAGGATCGCGCGGTCTGTGCAGGCGCAATTGGTTTGCGTGGCGCCGCAGCTCCGACCCTGTGGAAGAACGTACAACAAACATATTGCGCCCAAGCACGCGTTGAATGGTGCCCGGCAACCATGTCTTCTTGTTTCCAGCAAACACCCTGTACAGCACCGGCGTGGAAACCTGAAAACGCGTAGCGCCATACGAACCGACTCGGTGCGTGGGAGGCTGCAGCAGGTGAAGGAGAGTGCGGTGACGGCGGCCGTGTAGCAGCTCGGCAGGAGACGGGCCGTCACGTGGCATGCACCGATACGTAGACAGGAAAATTTGAAGAGCTTGCTGCCTGGAGTGCTGACCTTTCATCTTCTCCATGTGAGACTTGAATGTTCGAACGAAACGTTCTGCTTCACCATTGGACTGAGGGTGAAAAGGTGCGGTGGTGATATGCTGAATGCCATTCACACGACAAAACTGTTGAAATTCCGCACTAACAAACTGAGGTCCATTGTCACTGACGATAGTTTCAGGCAAGCCTTCGATGCAAAACACTGACGTTAAGGCACTGATTGTACTAGACGCCGTCGTTGAGTTCATGGCAATCACAAAAGGAAACTTGCTGAAAGCGTCTACAACAATTAACCATCGCGTATTCCAGAAAGGTCCGGCAAAGTCAATGTGTAAACGTTGCCATGGTCCCTTGGGGCGTGGCCAGTCTGAAAAACGTTGCGGAGGAGCCGCCTGATGCTCCGCACAAACAGTACACTGTGATGTCATGTGCTCTATCTGAGCGTCCATACCAACCCAGGTACAATGACGTCTGGCCAGTTGCTTTGTCCTAACAATACCCCAATGTCCTTGATGCAGGAGGCGTAACACTTCTCGTTGCAGGGAACGAGGAACAATCACTCTTGCTTGGTCGTTGTCGGTATGCAACAACAGTACACCCTGACTTAAAGATAATGCATGACGTTGTGCAAAATAACGTCGAACCAGAGGCCGATCAATGTCTTTGGCTCTGGCAGGCCAACCAAAGCGAACAAAACGTGCTACCACACTTAGGTCTGCATCCGCAGCCGTTTCCTGTGCAACCCGACGAGAGTTCAAAGGGAAATCCGCGACAGCGGAAGCATCTCTGGAGTCTATCTGACAACATGCCATTTCTGAAGAATCAAACGACACATCCTGGCCAACCGGAAGTCGGGAAAGTGTGTCCGCGTTAGCATGTTTAGTGGTAGGTCGGTACAAAATCTCATACTGATAATTAGACAATATCAAGGACCATCTCTGAAGCTTTTGTGCCGTACGTGGCGGAATCGGCTTTGTGGGTGAGAACAACGACGTGAGAGGCTTGTGGTCTGTCAACAAATAGAATTTTCTGCCATAGAGATAATGATGAAACTTTGCGACGCCGTAAATGATTGCTAAGGCCTCCTTTTCTATCTGACTGTAATTCTGTTGCGTCGGCGTCAGTAGCTTGGATGCAAAGGCAATAGGACGATCGTGACATCCAATACGATGTGAGATTACAGCGCCCACACCGTACGATGAGGCGTCAACTGCTAACACTACAGGCTTCTGGGGGTCAAAGGGAATCAAACATGCATCACTGAGTAGCGCCGACTTTAGTTTGTCAAAGGCAACCTGACAATCTTTAGACCATACAAAAGGAACATTCTTCCTACGTAAGTGATGCAGTGGAGCTGCAATCTGAGAGGCATTGGGAATAAACCTGAAATAATAATTAAGCTTTCCCATCACTGCTTGCAATTCCTGCACATTCTTAGGAGGAGGCAAATCTTTGATTGCTCGAAGATGTGACTGTAAAGGATGGATTCCTTGGGCATTAATCACATGGCCTAGGTACTCTATTTCAGTTTGAAAAAACGAACACTTTGCTTTATTACAACGTAGACCTGCTGCAGTCAAAACTTTGAAAAGACACTCCAGGTTTGCTAAATGTTCTTCAACTGTACGTCCGGATACCACAATATCATCTAAATAGTTCGAACAACACGGTACGGAAACTGTCAGCTGTTCCAAAAAACGCTGAAAAATAGCGGGAGCGGAAGAACTGCCAAAGGGTAGGCGTTGAAATTGAAAAAGGCCCATGTGAGTATTAATGACGAAAAACTTTTTTGACTCGTCATCAAGTGGAATCTGTAAGTATGCCTCTGCTAAATCAATCTTGGAAAAGAAGCGAGACTGTCCTAATTTGTCCATCAGTTCCTCAGGTCTGGGCAGGGGATAAGTGTCGACAATTGTTTGACTGTTCACTGTTGATTTGAAGTCCGCACAGAGACGAAGTTTTCCTGACGGCTTGGGTATAATTACTATAGGCGAGGCCCACTGACTCGCAGAAACAGGAGAAATCACCCCACTATCTTGCCAACGTTTAAGTTCCTCGGCAACTGTATCACGCAAGGCGATAGGCACTGGTCTAGCTTTACGAAATTTTGGAACTGCAGATTCTTTTAAAGTTACATGTGCCACGAAGTCTTTTGCACAACCTAGTTCCGGCGAAAACAAGTCACTGTATTTGTCACACAATGCATTGATTTTATCCTGAGGCACTATTGACGAAATTTGAAGCACATCTCTTTGAATTGACAAACCAAACAAGTCAAAAGCATCTAGTCCAAAAATGTTCTGCGTAGATTTGGCCTGAAGAACAACAAAAGCAACTGTTTTCGTAACACCTTGAAAAGAGGCAGGCAGGCTACACGTTCCTAGTACGGGAATATTTTCACCTGTATAAGCTGTTAACACTTGGTGTGACGGCGACAATTTTGGCGAACCCAGAAGTTCATAAGTATCTTTATTAATTAATGTAACAGCGGAACCAGTATCAAGCTGAAATTGCACAGTCTTATTTTCTATGGAGAGAGTAACAAACAGCTTGTGCTTCTGGCGCACGACCGGTGCGCGAATGTGGGCAACGTCTAATACATATTGTTTTCTGCGCTTGCGCGGGTTGCGTGCGGTAGGAAGCGGCGCATACTCGGCACACAGGGGAGTAACCACACTGTCACTAGATGACACTACCGCCGGATCGGCGTCCGCGCAATGCGAGGCTACTGCACTAAAATTACTTTGAGTAGCTACACCAATTCTACTGTCACTAGCTACACAGTACTGGGCACTATTACAGTTAGTAGTTGCAGAAGGCACTATTTTCACTACAGGAATGCACTGTTCATAGTCATTTTGCTTGTCCCGAACCCTTTTCCGTTGCACTGTTTTACGCGATCGTCGGCGCTTGCTACGTGGTGCACTATATAGTTTTGCAATAGGGGCAGAAGAACTTTCTTGTAATTGAGAACCAACTAAAGCACTGTTCAATTCCACAGCCCGTATAACATTTACAGAATGATCTGTTCTCGCACTTTGCGAAGCACTGTTTCTAACGTTACTGTTCTTTGAGTTTTTAATTTGCATACACACAGACTGCACATGTCCTGATTTGCCACATTGATAACAGGTTGCGTTGCGACTAGGGCAATGAGCACGCTTGTGGCGAGACACACACTGGGGGCAAGATTTACGTACATTTTTCTGAAATGAGCGTTGGCGCTCGTTATTCAAATTACTGTGTCTAACACTACGGGGCGACCTTTGCGTCGCACTTTTACACTGGCTACTGTTCACTGTCTGTTCAGCACGGCCTGTAGAATTTAAAGAATCACAAGTGCTATACTGAGAACTACGGCTAGGAAAGCGACCGTTGCGGCGCACTGAATTAACACTGTGGCTTTGCATTGCTACATCTGCTAAGTCAAAAGTATCATGCGCTTCTATAAGCTGCAGTACACTGTCTAATGAGGGGTCAGACTGTTTCAGAATTGCTGCTCTAATTCTGGGGTCCTGAATATTCTGCGTAATCGCATCCCTCAACATAACGTCACTATACGAAAGTCCACAAGAGCAAGTAAATTTACATTGGCGGGTTAAGCCCTTCAATTCCGTAATCCACTCTTGGTGTGACTGCTGCGGTAATTTTTTAAGTCTGAAAAATCGGTACCGAGCCGCAGCTACGAGAACTTTTCTCTCATAATGAGCATTTAGTGCCTCTACTATTTGTTCAAAGTCTACATCACGAGGAGATGCGTGAGGGAATAGTTTTTGCAATAATACGAAGGTATGGGGGCCCACTACAGATAATAACAGATGCTTCACTTTCTGACCTGTAATTTGATGAGCCGCGACGAGTTCTTGAAACTGGGCGAAATAGTCGCTCCATTCTTCCTCACGTTCGTTGTACTGGCGGAACGTCGGAAGCGGTGCGGCGGCAGGTGTGGGCTGCTGATGTGACGACTGTTGTTGTTGGTGAGCAGCCTGTGTCGTCAACTGCGACACGGCCTGGAGAAGCTGGGTAATTTGCGCCGTCTGTAACTGAATAATTTCCATTAAGTTTGGGTTCGGGGTAGTGGCCATGCTGACCGATTAGGCGCCGCGTATAAGTAACTTATAACAAAACACAAATGCAATATGAAAGAGGACGCTCTGCAACAAAAAAGTCCACAAAATACGTAACAGAATATGTTCCCCAAAAATCTTATAATAAGGGTGGGTGGGCGGGAGCAATTTTTTGCGTGCTCCGACTGCTGCTGTCTGGCTGCTGCAAGCGGGCTGGTCCAAGGTTCTATCACTCCTCGTCGCCACTTTTGTGTCCCGACTTCGTCGCCGCTTTTGTGTCCCAGCCTCGTCGTAGGTGTCGGTAGCCGAGTGAAACGAGACCGACACGCTGGTGCAGGTACGGAGGGGAGCAGCCAGAAACTATAAACACTCGAGTAAATTAGAAAGATATATATTGCACAGAATGTAACAATACTTAACTTTTACATAGTACTGCAGAATGTTGATACATAGTTGTTGGAGGCCTGCCTAGTGCCTGTACAATAGCGAAGTATTCAATCGTGCCTATCTGATTACGAAGGTCGTAACTGTTTGCTAGCTCAGTCCGAAGTGCCAAGTCTTTACTCGTCGCTATCGCAGTCCGAAGTGGAAGTGCGAAGTGAACGATCCTTCAGTGGTGGCCACGAGCGGCGTTCCAGCAGAGGGCGCTCGTGGCTGTCGTCGGAAGAACGCCGCGCCGTGCATGCATGGCGGCGCGCGGCGAAAGTAAGTGGCGCGCACTTTGTACTTGTGCGACACCACAGTCCTTACATGCTCGTTCCATTGTATATCGCTCTACCATGTTACGCATAGATATTTCAACGACGACACTGTATGAAGAAACTCACTACTAATTCTGTATTTGAACATTATAGGATTTATTTTCCTACTCAATAGCATCACCTTACACTTTTCTAAATTATAGTTAGCTGCCATTCTTCACACCTACTCGAAATTTTTTCTAAGTCATGCAGTATGTTATTACAGTCAAAGACGACATTATCCCATACACCACAGATAAATCAGCAAACAGCCGCAAATTATAAGTTACTCTGTCCATTGTTGTTTCCATTTCATAGCGCTCTGCATTGTTAAGCCTACGAATTTGAACGATCGACTGTATCAAGAAGCTCACTACTAATGCTGTATTCGAACATTATGGGATTGTTTTTCCTACTCATTTGCATTACCGTACAATTTTCTACATTTAGTGGCAGCTACCATTCTTCAAATCAACTAGAAATTTTGTCTAAGTCATCCTGTATGCTACTACAGTCAATTGATGTGTATTTTTTCTCCCCTTTTCATTGCTGTTGAAGATCATTCCTGTCCCTAATTCTAACAGGATAGGTGGTTGAATTCTTGCATTATTTTGTGACTGATCGTCAGAACAGCATAACAGTTTACCGAAAACCTTGTCAACGAACGAGCGAGATAAACTGGACTCGCATTCGGGAGGATGGTTGTTCAAATCCACCTCCGGTCACCATGATTTAGGTTTTCCGTGATTTCCCTAAATCACTCCAGGCAAATGCCGGGATGGCTCCTTTCAAAAGGGCAAGGCCTATTTCCTTCCCCATCCTTAGCCAAAACTCCGAGCGTTAGCTCCGTCTATAATGACCAAGCTGTCGACTGGACGTTAAACCTTAAGCTTCCTTCCTCCCTTCTTTCCTTGTTGAAGGTGAACAGACTTTGAAGTAGCTGAACCTTCATCCGGCGTGTTGCAGATAAATGCCGCTTGGGTATCGTATCAGATATGTCAGTGCACTATGTCTCACATTGTTTTCCTATTCTTTACGACGCCAACATGTCAGTGATCTGGTAGTCACGATACGTTGTGCAGTCGAATTTTCATGTCAACTAATGATACTTTTGGCTAAGTTGCCACCGTCGAATTAGTTTCTGCGCTGCTGATGGCGGCATGATAATACCTACTGCGATAGTATAGTCCGATTAAAATTACTTGCAACAGTTCCCGTGTTGGAGCTGCTTTCCTCCAATCAGAGAGCTCCACGCTCGTCCGACACGTTCGTCGTTGGCAAACTTTCACAAATGGTTAATTCGCTTCTAATTACTTGTGCGGCTTTCAAAATGTTAAAATGTTTGTAAATCTAAGGGACTTAACTACATTGGTCATTAGTCCCTAGGCTTACAAACTACTTACACTAACCTAAAGTAATTTATGCTAAGGACAACACAAACACCCATGCCCGAGAAAGGAATCGAACCCCAGACGGCGTAAGGCCGCGCGCACCGCAGCTGGGCTTCTTAGTGCGCACGGCTCTTCTGCCGCTGTCATGTCCGCTTTTCTTTCTTGATGCGCTTTCATTCCGATTCATAGGTCTGTCCACTTTATTTCACATTTCATCGCACATGGTAAGCACATCAAAAATAATACAGACTAATCTCTAAGGAAGACAAGATGAATTCGACACGACGATCTGTTCCAGAAAAAAGAGACGATTTTTTATTACTGTACCCAATGTGAAGGATCCTCTGCTGTTTCAACTTCCACTCATCACAACTTTAGTTAATTACACTGACACTTTCCCCACTCATTTTTCGGAAAATAATGCTATGCCTTTTCCTGAAATTTTCAAGCCATCCAGTACTCACACGAAACGTATCGAATCTCAACGCTGCTGCATAATAATCTGCCCTTTCTTTCAAAATCAGTCCCCCAAAGTTCTCATTATTACTCCTCTGTTGCCGGAACCACTGCGCTAAACACTCTTCTAAACCTGGAAACTCAGCCTTTCATTGTCGTTCCCGATCTGCCCTTTCATCTGCGGTTATCTCGCGGTCTTCATTTTCACTACTGTCGACAGTATGCTTGCCGAAATCCTAAACTCAGCTTGTATGTTTTTATTTTTCTTTACTCCTGCTCTCACTTCATCAATTAACTTTCGCTTTTCAGCAATTGACAGACATTTCAGTTTTGACCCCATGGCTGGCATTCACAGCTCATAATGAATCAAAGCAAACACTGCCTGAAATCGCACCTGCAGACCGACCCAGAAATCAGCGATGCATAGAGACAGGGAGAGGAGGAACTGTTATTGCCCTTTTTGCATGCACTTCGATATACAGAGGTAGCACAAAAGGACTTCGATATACAGGTGACTCACTTAACACTTGCACCGCAAGTATTGCGGAAACTGAAAGTGCGATTGATGTGCGGTTTTCACAGAATGGATTGGTAGTCAGGGTCTCTCTTTTTTAGCCAACAAACAGATTGTAATATTACGTAGAAAGTGTATTTGTTATGCAAACATACCGTTTTTGAAATGGAACAATGGTTGTTTCTATCATGCAATAGAATTTTTGACACCAGCAGTGTAAAATAATTTTGAATTTTGAATAATTTTGACATTTTTATCACGTTTAGTTTAGCAGCTACAACCTTCCGAAGTTTCGAGGGAGGAGGCTGCGATAGCATAGCTCACTGGCCGACTGCAGCAGTCTATGCACCTACCGTTTATCCGGAATGTAAGTACTGTAGATCAAATCACACATAAAAATGCACTCGTTTCGAAGAATCCAATAACGAAAGTCAACAATAATGATTGTAATAATATCACAGACGATCACTTGATGTAATGCACGAAACGTCAAATCGAATTTTTTAAGAGATGTATTAATTGCTTTATTTATTTGTTCTTATATTTCCTAATTCATTTGCTTATTCTTACAGAGAAAGAGCTGAAGACATTGTAGCACGCATAGACCAAAGATATGGTCTGTGGCATCACGTTTCGCTGTGTGTAACCTCCTTGCTATAGAGTCGCAAACGTCATCGCTGGCCTTCAGGCCGAATGTTTTTACAATTTGACGACTTTTAACCTCCATATCTTCCACCACCTTATAGCTATCGGCAAGAAACTGCTATGGTGTACAACGGGAGACTTCGGACAATTACACACAGACCATTCGTTTGCGTTCTGTAGTTTTCGCTGCAGAACGAAATATTAACACACACACGTAGAATTTTATATAAACCGATAACTTTCTATCACATTATACCCCACTCTTTTATCATTATCAACCCTCAAGCAACAATGCAACTAATAAAACCATTTTTCAAAAAGTAAATATAATTTTCAAAGAGTAATTATTGTTCCGCATTTTGTGTTATATTTTTCAAATTACTAAATATCTATCACATCGCTATAAAAGCGTGCCTAAAACCTTCCCCCAGATATAAGGTAGTAACTGTACAGATATTAAGGTCTCTGGTCTTGTCGTTCGGATGTGATAAGCGTACACCGAACAGACATTCACATTAATATATTTAGATAAATAGCTATCTCAGCGCCATAAAACCGTGCCTAAAGCCTTCCCCGGGTAGACATTAGTAACTGTACAAATTTTCTTAGCTCTTTATATCTTGTGGTTCAGACATGATAAACGTACATCGAACAGACAGTCACATTTATAGATATAGATATCAAGGTTTTGAGCTTCCAGAGTAAAGGAATGAGGGAAACGTTCGACATAGGCAGGTCTTCGATATGTATACACACAGTAATCGTGAATTACAACGTTTCATATACAATACTAACGAAATAATACTGCAGGTGGATACTTTCTGACAAGCTATAGCTAATACTTTGCCACGTTTTATTTCATAATCGCGCTGATATTTTAATTTGCACTTTTTTTTCATCCTATCATTACTTTATCACTCGTAATCTCCTTGTGTTGGTTACGACCTGTAACTAAGTGCCAAGCACCATTGCTTTTCTCTTCGTGACGCAGCAGCTCGTGTAGTCAGTAGACAGTTACAATTTTTCTTTCGCGCTGAAATAAATCTGTCAAACACAGATAAATGAAACATAGCAATGATATTCGACCCACAAACATTAAAATTTTTTGTTGACATCGTTAAAAGTGGTGCAGCCCTGGTACCAGTAGTGACGACGTTGGACTGACCTAAACCGCTTGTTATTAAGTTCGGTAAAAACTTAGAATAATAACCAAATTAATCACAACAACAGTAAAATTACAGAACTCGACAGTACCCTTAAATAACACACATTCAGTCAGATGCATCAATTCTACCTACCAGAAAAGAATAGGTTTGCACGCCACAGTAGCTAGTTACAGATAATGAATTGTGTAGTTTATCGTTCGTTTCCAATTTGTGACACATTCAGGAAATATTCTGAGTGTCAAAAATGAGCAGACCAATTAAGACACAGCCCACACTGGTGCAATCTGTGTCGCTCGTTTCAACAGGCACTTTATTTTCTGCCGCTAAATTTCGTTTTACAGGCTTATGGATTCGTTGCCCGCTGACAGCTTAGCCACCAGGTACAGATGTAAAAAGAGACCAGGAATTCTTTTAACACTTCAATGTTGCGCAATAATCCTTGGAATAATTTGATTGATACGACTAATTGACATACCTGCTTGAACTGACAAGTGAGTTTACTGAAACCGAGGACGACAGCATAAACATTCAACAAATGTCGTTGGTTGCCCCAAGAGAATCTGGTCTAAAGTGCACTGGAAATTCTGAGTCCGTAATTCTTTTACTGTTTGGCAGCCAGGTCTGACCTGTAAAATTTCCAGTCCCCAAACACAGACGTTACCACAGACACCAGGTGGCTGGCAGCGGGAGGAAAAGTGGTATTTTCTTAGCAGTACAGTGCGAGCACAGTTCCATCGCAACTAATACAGCGACCACAGAATAATATAGAGGGGCTATACCGCCTACATCAGCGCACGGGCTGTGGATGCCGGCAGCCATCTTGGTTGGGTGTAGAAACGGAGTTGGGCCGATAAATGCGTAGTTCTTTAAGTGGCGCTCCCCTTAAATACATTGTCATTTGAACCGCTTAAGATAGGAAAAAATTACCAAATTTTTCACATAGACAGGTGAGTACTGAAGGAATTAAAAAGTACAATACGTATTCGATTTGTATAAAAATAATAATTGAAACTATTACTTTTATATGAAGTGAAAATTGTGACGTGAAAAAGTTAGTCGCCTGCCACTTTTCTTGTTTTCGAGTCAGGAAATTTTCGTCAGCGAGAAAGTTGTAGGTAATGATATGAACATTCTTTTTATTTGAACAAGTTTTCTGTGGCTACCCTGGTTTTCTCACAAATTTGGATACAATACAGCGGTGGAACTTCTCAAATTCTAGTCGTTGTTTTCAGCGAGCTTGCCCATCAGCGAGTACAGATTCTGTTGTCCACTCAACATGTACTTCGTGACCAATATTGAGCCGGCCGCGGTGGCCGAGGGGACACTGAGGCGCTCCAGTCACAGTCTGCACTGCCACTACGGTCGGGGGTTCGAATCCCTCCTCGGGCATGGATATTTGTGCCGTCCTTAGTATTAGCTATTTCGTAAGTAGTTTATAAGTTTAGGGACTGATGACCCCGTAGTTAAGTCCCATAAGCTATACAAACATTTGAACATTTGAACCAATATGGATAAAAATTTGTATGTAATTCGGGACACAATTTTCGGTATCCAATAATTATGACTTACACTTTTTATTTATTACTAACTATCTGAGCCGCTCCGGCTTTGCACAGGTAATATTTAAACTACTGTAAGTCGAGAACTGCAGAAGGTAACGTGATGCGGTTTATTTCAATTTCTTCCGTATAATCCTGTGTTCAGCGTAGCCTATATTAAATGCTATTACGAAAATGTAAATAACTGAAACAAGAATAATAACGTAGAATGGTTTACCACTTCCGCACTTTCGTGACCTGTGTAGCGTAAACTATGAGACCTGCGCCAAAGTACATAGTATACAATTCTAGACGATTTAAAAAAAAAAAAGAAAAAAAAAAGTCCGCGAAATCATATGTCTAACTTTTTTTAGAACTCCCACAATCACTATATCTGCAGTCTGAAGCCATCTAGCGTTAGCGCTGTAGGTAAGAAACATGATAAAACGTTATACACATGCTGCCACGCCTTTTTTCGGATGTTTGAGAGTTCTGCACGTTTATACTATGTACACTGGCGTAGGTCTTATAGTTTAGGTTCCAGAGCCGACTAAAGAGCAGAAGCGATAAAAATTTTACGTTCTGATTCTGATTTCAGATTTTTTTTCTCATATATTCGTGTTGGCGTTAAATATAGCCTAAGATTATCCCAGGATTCTAAAGAAGAAATTAAAAGAAACAGCATGACGATACGTTCGGTACTCTTCGAGGTTAAAGGGACAAACAGAGGGACAATGTGCTTCTATTTTATATAGTAGTATGATTTGCTATCCCTAGCTGAAATTTGTAATTCTATATGGCAAAAATATATTGTCAAAAAGGAATGCCTTAAAATATGTGAAAAGGAATTATCAGACAGCGAACTCAATAAACTACTCTGTGCTCGCAGCTGTGGCCGACTGACGCTTGGCCGCCATGTTGGTTGGGTGTCGCGCTCTCAGCCGGCTCCATTTAAAGTGATCTCAAATATTATCACTGAATACAAAACTGTAGTGGTTACGATATGAGGAATCGTGTCGGTCTATTACAGTTATGTTAGCAACTGCGTACGTATAGGTCGTGTTGTTTCTAATCTATGAACGAATGATTACTTTAATAAATACATAATGGTGAACTTCGTGTCGCTTATGGTTTTAGAGAAGTCAACGGAAAGGATGTAGAGTTCAGATCCATATGAAAGTTTTATTTTTATTCAGAACTAGTGTTGCTATCTTATTTCGTTTAATGAATTATTAGCACTGCTGTAGACGGTATTTCTCGTGTTCAGTTTTATATTTGCCTCTTGTTTATGTTTTTAGTTTGAGCTCACAGACTAGATATGCACGCTGTGTGGAAAATCATGCTTACATCATACGCCTCGAATCTGTCGTTATTAATCTTTATTTATTTGTCTACAACGGCGTAATTTATTCATTGAATTCAATGGGGGAAAACACTAGTTCTGAATCAAAATATAACTTAAGTGTACGTTTTAGACGAATCTTGTCTTATTCTACTGTTTCGTGGCAGGTGTGCGTTTAATTACAAGTCTCGAATATTTTGTAGTGTTCAAATTTTCATAACAGGTATTGCCCGTTGTATATGAGTTAGTTTCTACAAAATTAACTAATAGAACTATTAAATTTTTTGCAAGAACACAATACTGAAAACTTGATATAAGTGTGACAGCTATACGTACACCAATATGGCGTCGAGTGTCACGACCATATAATTCACAGTACAAATTCCAGATTATCTTTGAGCTCACTGTTCATTTCACTGCCATTGTAAGGCCTCTCTATGTTATTCTGTGCTCCCTGGACTAATATGCGCCGCGGTGGAGTAGCCGAGCGGTCTAAAGCACCTCGCTGAGGAGCGCGCGGTTGCTCGCCGTGGAGGTTCAAGTCCTCCCTGGGGCATGGGTGTGTGTGTGTTGTCCTTATGTTAGTTTACCGTAGTTTGAGTAGTTTGTAAGCTACGGACTGATGACGACGCAGTTTGGTCCGATATATTTAGTCATTTGAACATTTTTTGACTAATATGCACAACAATTTGCGAACATTATAGATATATCCGACAAGGACAGTACAAGAAGTTATTGATGGCAGAACATCAGTATGAGTGGGGAAAACAGCTATTTTTTCCGTGTATCCCGCGAGCTGACGGAACAACTATTTGCTTTGTGGTGGTACATTAGGGAGGTCATAGAAATCGACAAGCGGCCCGCCCACATGTGTAGAGAATGTGGGTACAATCGCGACGACAGAGCGCGCAAAGCAACTGCCTCAGGTGCGACCGTACGGGGAACGGCGGCTCGCCGACGCCCCTATTCCCAGTCGCATATTTCTACAAATGACAGCAACTGAAGACGTCTATTTTTACCAATGATATGAATAATTAGAACTACTAATACAGCAGCGAATATAGCATGTACGGAGGTTGGAACTTAGTGGCAACTATTTATTCACAACCGATACACAAGCGTTGCGTGTTTGCAACTTTTACTATCCTTGAAAGTAGGCACCAGCGTTGTGTAGAACCCATTGCCAGCGATGTGGGAGGATAAGTATACTGTTAGCAGAACCTGTTCTGTTGATGGTGCGCATGGAGCGGTCTGCTGCCTGTCGAACCTCTGGAACAGTTCTGAAGCGAATGACACGAAGTGGTTTCTTCATCTTCGGAATCAAATCAAAGTCATAAGATCTTAAGTCCATTGAGTATGGTGAATGGCAGAGTACTTTCCACTCCCATGGAACGAACATCCACTACGAACATTCCACTTAGCGTTTCTAAGCATGACGTTCCAGTAGAAAACACAATGTTCGAGATAACGCATATAGCCGAATCGTTGTTGTTGGTGTTTTGAAATGGGGCTAAATGGCTAGATTATCAGTCCCCTGTTCCTAGCCAAGACAGCACATCTTATCATTAGCGGATATAAAGAACTCCACGTCCAATGCACGAGACGGTTAAAGTTATATGCGTGATAATAAGACAACATTTAAAGGAAAACCACCAAAGTAGTTGACCAAGCAGACAACAACACTACAATATGACAGCAGAAGAATATGGCTGGCTGATCTCAAAGATAATATAGGATGAGCCAGCTATTCTGCACACACGAGAACTGCCAGTTAAAGATGGGACTGACAGGACGAAAGTGAAAACAGATTAAAACCGTTTAAATGGTGGGTGCCGGAAATATCAGACTTAGGTACACCCCATTAAATCACATGATAGCAGACTGGTAGTGATTATAGTGCGTGAACTGTTACTTATAATATACTACATAGCCAGACGACTGTAGGCGGTTAGTAACTACTGCTCCTTGCACGTTTATCATGGGCAGTGAAATTTTGTTGCTATTTATCATTTTCACGGAAAGTCAGATTTATATTCCAATGTCCACGATAAATCTTTGCTGAAAGTAAGCGGTCGCTACCTCAAAACAATTGGAACGTATTTTATTCAGATATTCATTACAGTTATAATTTGTGTGTGATACAGTACGATATTTTGCTGTCACAACTTTTTACTTGAGGTTCAGAAGGCGTTTACTTAGAGCTAGGCACAATAGGGCTACCATAATAGCGAAAAAATACAGTACATTACAGTTGCACACCTGCGTGGCACGGACATTATGGAGTTATCAATCCGCTCTTGATGGATATTTGGCCATTCTTCCAAGAGTGCAAAATCCAGCTCTGCAACAGTCCTCGGAGGTCTGGTCTAGCTGCAATAAGTCTGCAAAGTGCATCCCAGACATTCTCAATCGGATTTACGTCCGGTGAACAATCTGGCCACCCCATTCGTTCCATTACTTCAGCTTCAAGTATGTTGACCCACAGTGCAGCTCTGTGGGGGCGAGTTTCATCGTCCACCAGAAGGAACCCAACTCTTATGGTACCAGCGAATTTTACAACAAAAGATCGAAGAATCACTTCTCTATACCTCTGATCAGTTAAAGCGCCATTCATAACGACATAGAGGTCCGTACGTCCGCCAATACTGACTCCTGCCCACACCATTCATCCACCACCACGATATGGCGATGTTTCCTGCAAATAAGCAGGATTGTGTCGAGTTCCACGCTCTCTCGAGATGAGGGAACAACGACTGTCTGGATGAACACAATAGTCAAGTCAAATAGTAGCTTAGCCTTACAAAATATGGGGTAGAAGATTTTTTTAACTCGTTCATTTGGTTGGAAAGATTATAAAACCAAGTTTTGCCAAAAAATTTATCTTGATTAAACTTTCTGGAGTCGAAAAATTTCGAAAATGTAAGACTATTTTCAGTTTTTTTTTTTCAAAATATCTCCTCTTTTTGTGCTCCTACCGCTTTTACGTCTACGTTCTTTTTTAAAGAACACAAAATTTTCTACAAATGTGATTGTTATCATTTTTTCTACTCCCAATACCTAAGGCGCTACAGTACGTCAAAAATTGTCTTTTTTTTTCAAAATTTGTGCAAACTGACAAAATACCTAATTTTTTACCACTGTTATTTCATATTCTGTTTGTGTAATGCAAATATGTTATATATCATGTTATATTTTGGAATTTACCATCTCATTTTCAGGTATTCAATTTTTCTGTATGCAACATGGTGATATCTCGTCACCCACCCATTGTGATTCGTACATCACTAGCCCAAGTTTACCATATGCCACCTCACCCCTGGTATTTGTTAAACTATAAATACAAAAATACATAATTACGAGATATAGGTACACACACACACACAAACAAAGTGTGACAGGAAACTGAACTACTATTAGCTGCAACAGGCGACCTAATTAGATGGTTCCAATGTTTGTTAAGCTTATGGGACTTAACTACGGGGTCATCAGACCCTAAACTTACAAACTACTTATCAACTATCTTATACTAAAGACGACACAAATATCCATGCCCGAGGGGGGATTCGAGCCCCCGACCGTAGTGGCCGTGCAGACCGTGACTGGAGCGCCTCAGTCCCCTCGGCCACCGCGGCCGGCCTAATTAGGTGGCTAATTTCTTGTATATTAAAAATCACACAGTTAACGTTAAAGTTAAGTAGCTTTATCGCAATTAAAATGCAAAATAAGTTACTAATAAATATTGGTACTTCTGGGTGTGTAATACTCGTAATATTGTACTTCAACTTCAGCACACTTGACAGGGATATGAGCATCACTTCCGATGTTTTGATGTGCCAGGTTCCTCGGTGTAACCAGAAATACCTTGGGTTTAGGTTTAGGATTTTTTCTGACAGTTTCACTGGGTTACAAGATATTGGCTGATTTGTGAACTGAGGCCAACGTCACACGTTACGACTCAAGTTTCTGCGGGTCAAGCGGTGTCATGGTTTTAATGTGTCACACCGCGTACTCCCCCCGTGTGTAGGGGCCACATTCTCGAAGGCGATTTCGGACTGTTTGTGTTGAAGTAGCCCCTGGAGAATGCGTTGCAACTGAGTTGCATTCAACCTCCTACTTCGACGGGCTGATAATGAAAGATAACAGACATGGCTTTTTGATGTTGCCCGTAGACGACCTTGGCCTTGTCAACTATAATGGTTCCTGTTGGCTGAAATCGCATCCACGTCCTGTTAATTACACTTTGGAACACTCCAAAAGTTGCGGCAGCCTCCCTCCGTGTCTGTTCCGCTTCCAACCCTCCTATGGTTCTCAAGCCATAGCTTCGGATAAGTAACGTTGATGTTGCTTTGCACTACCTCTCACTACACTATCTAAACGCAACTGCTTATGTGATTAGTTTGGTAGAGTAAAAACAAGTCAACATCAGCACTCTCTGCAACAACTTTCTGTTTTTACACTATCTCGGTACCCGTAATTTTGTTGTCTCCAGTCCGTAGAACCGACAGAAAGACGTCGAACTATTTTAGTTCATTCTGCTGATAGGAATAGTTCTGAGTAGTGTAGATAATATTTTACCAGAGTGAATAATGCCCCTGTCGCAGTATGTTAAAAGGCGAATATGTCCAGAACGTAATTAAATAATTAATTAAATAATTTCAAAAAAAATTAAATATAAAATATTGACAAATTCTCGCATAAGTTAAATAATCAGTATCTTTCTATATAAAGCAGAGTGTCTGTGTGTTTGTGTGTACGTATAGCATACAAATCTAAAGTTTTGTTTCAATCTTTATAAAATTTTGCACGTGTAAGCTTCAGTCCATGAGGACGGTCGCCGTAAGTGTAAGGATGACGTACAACAAATTGTTCACGAGATTGGACGTCATAGACAACGGAAGGGAGAAAAACTGCTACGTCATGCGACAATATTGCACGTTTCCTCCTAAACCACTGGACTGAAGCTTAATAAATCACAGAATTATGTAGAAAGAGAGGTAAAAATTGACACTCATACTTAGAATGACATGGGATATTATTAGAACAAAATAAATTAATTAATAAAAAACAAAGTTCAAAAAATTTCCGACAAATGGCGCTGGACAGTAAACGTCAGTGTCTGCGCATGAAAATCGTGTATAAACGAAGCTGTAATGAGAATAAGATGCACAGGAAGTCGCAGCATGTTGACGTTACCTGAAAAGGCGCTTTAAGTGAAGCTGTATTATCAGGATGGGGAATGTGCTAGTTCTGCGTTTCGATCCTATCGCTGTAGGAAGGGGATTCGAACGGGTAAAGGTCCGATGACAAATGCACTTGTGGTGAGAATAATTTCGAAGTTCGTAGCCACGGGTTGTTTAGACGATACACCCCGTAGTGGCCGACCGAGCACAACGCCTAATGCTGCTGAGATAGTTCAGGAATAAATGGAGACTGTAGCGGGTTCGTCTATGCACGGGAAGTCAGAGCTCGTGCATTCGCACGTCGCACCGGGATTCCATACACTACTGTTTGGTTGGCACTTAGGCGTACCCTCGGATGCTATCCTTACAAAATCCATCGAAGCTCATTTCACGCTCCGAGGATCTGTCAACGCCCTCAACTGCAGAATTTGGGCTACCGAAAATCCTAGAACTGTCGTGGAAACTCCATTGCACGACGAGAAAGTCACGGTAGGGGTATAATTTACCACATCTACCGTTATCGGGCCTTTTTTCTTCGGGGAACTGCGTGATTCTGGTTTTGTAACTGCTGTCGTGACGAATGAGAGGTACGCCGATATGTAACAGAATCGCATCATCCCCAGCCTGGCTGATAAATACCTGCTGCAACGTACGATTTTTATGCAGGATGGCCCTCCACCCCATATTGCTAGACGCGTGGAAGATCTCTTGCGAGCGTCGTTTGGTGATGATCGCGTGCTCAGCCGCCACTTTCGTCATGCTTGGCCTCCCAGGTCCCCAGACCTCAGTCCCTGCGATTATTGGCTTTGGGGTTACCTGAAGTCGCAAGTGTATCGTGATCGCCCAAATCTCTAGGGCTGCTGAAAGACAACATCCGACGCCAATGCCTCATTATTTCTCCGGACATGCTTTACAGTGCTGTTCACAACATTATTCCTCGACTACAGCTAATGTTAAGGAATGATGCCGAACATATTGAGCATTCCCTGTAAAGAACATCATTTTTGCTATGTCTTAATTTGTTATGCTAATTATTTCTTTTCTGATCAGATGAAGCGCCATCTGTCGGACATTTTTTGAACTGATTTTATATATATATATATATATATATATATATATATATATATATATATATATATATATATATATGTGTGTGTGTGTGTGTGTGTGTGTGTGTGTGTGTGTGTTGAGGGGGGGCGTGGCGTTTCTAATAAAACGCTATGTCATTCCAAGCATGTTTGTCAATTTTTACCTCTCTATCTACATTATTATTATTCCGTGATTTATTAAGTTTTCATATTATTCTGACTTTTTGATTAACCGGTACTTGTAAATTATGTAGAAGAATAAAGACATGTTTTATCTTTAATGTCTTATTCTATTTTTTTCTTCCTTTCATACACAACTCTGACCACAGTCAACAGGGGAAACTTATTTCGAATTCACCGCGTAGATCTGGAGTTAAGTAACAAGGATCTCAAAAAACAGCCTGCTCAGGCGATGTGTAAATAATGAGATTTAATTCATCCAGTATTTGAGAAAACTTAGCGCCTTGCAACAAAGTCATCGTCGCTGTTCATGTTGAGCAAAAGATGTGACGTGGCAACGCAGTGGCGACAGCTACGCCATTCTGCGGCCATTACTCGTCAGCCTGAGTTCGGGGTGAGCGGCAATCGGAATATTCGGTAATTATTTCAGCGAGTCACCCCTATTCAATCGCGCGGTCGCCCCTCGCATGGGACACTGGGACGGGGGTTTCGCTGGGCCGTGCTCAGGATAATTGCGGGTTTCCGTTGACAGCGTTGCGTCCATTCCGAGCCCCAAATGGAATTTTAAAATTGCACTCGTCGAAAAATACCTCTGCCCTGTTCATTTTGCCAGGAATGCACCGCGAGTTGAAAATGTCCCGATCTCATTTTCGTTTCCAGCGTCCCTCTGTTGTTGTGCTGCAATTTTTGAGTCATATTTACTGGTTGGGGCGAGATATCAATATATCACACACTCATTCGAAAATTTGTTAGATATTTCAATTTATAAATTAAGCACTATTTCTGTTATTATATAATTCTTAAAAATTATCGTGGTGCGAAATATTGGAGTTCCAATTACTCTTCAAGTAATTAACTTCAGGATTTCTGCACTTTATAACAATAAAAATATAAGTTTATATATAAAAATAATATCTAAGAGTGCTGTGATTTTATAATATAGTAATGACAGTTTACAACTCACCGCAAAGACGTGGCGACGAGCTGCGACAGGCACATACAAAAGACACACACCTACAACACTTCAGCTATCGGCCATGGCCTTCTTAAGAAAATAGAACACTCACGCAGTCACACAGGCACACAACACAGTCAGACAACCGTACTGCCGCACTTCGAATCACGCTCTGCGGCGAATCGGGGACGGGAGGGGAGGGGAGAGGGGATAGGAAGGTTACATCACGGTGTTTGGGATGGGTTGGATAGGAATAACGAGATGCAGCTTAGGAATGGAGTGGGGAGGCGGGTGAGGGGAGAAAATAAAATAAAATAAACAAAATAAAATAAAGTAAAATAAATATATATACAAAATGCGTGCACACTGCGAATACACAAGACCGCATACACACACACACACACACACACACACACACACACACACGCACACGCACACACACGATCGCACGTTCACACACCACTCAAAATAGGCGAGGTTTGGGACAGAGAGGTAGGAACTGTAAGGTATGGAGAAAAAAATATAAAGAATATAGGGACGTTATCGGAGGTCGAGGCCTGGTTGATTTCGGGATCGGAGAATGTATTGTAGGGATAACTCCCATCTGTGCAGTTTAGAAAAGCTGGTGGTGGATGGGAGGATCTAGATGGCCCGGGTTGTGAAGCAGCCATTGAAATCAAGCATGTGCTCCGCTGCATGCTGTGCCACAGGGTGGTCCACCTTGTTTTTGGCCACAGTTTGGCGGTGGCCATTCATCCTAATGGATAACTGGTTGGTGGTCATGCCAATATAGAAATCTGTATAGTGTTTGCAGCACAGTTGGTAAATTCCGTGGCTGCTTTCACAGGTGGCCCGGCCTCTGATAGGGTAGGATAAGCCTGTGACAGGACTGGAATAGGAAGTGCCTAGTGGGTGGATTGGACAGTCTTGCAGCGGGGTCTTCCACAAGGATATGATCCCTGTGGCAGTGAGCTGGGTTTCGGGGTGGTATAAGGATGAACTAGGATGTTGTGGAGGTTGGGAGGGCGACGGAACACCACTTTAGGAGGGGTGGAAGGATCTTGGGCAGGATGTCTCTCAGTTCTAGAAAATCAAAACCTTAGCCAAGGATGGAATTTAGTTGACTTTTATTTATACCAAATAGTTTCGGTCCTTTTTTGGACCATCTTCATGACTGCAACTTTGAAATGTATCATAGTTCACATTTAGAGGACCTTCAATCAACATACATTAGTGCCATTATTAAACTAAGTTAATAAAGAGAAATAAAAAAATATATCGTTGAGCTGGGAGATGCTTGGGAGCCTTCCAGTGCGTCACAGCTGTCTGGAGCAAGGTTTACTGCTCTCAAATAGCTAAGGCTCCGCCCCTTTGCCAGCTCCACCCATCTTTCGTAGCCAATGAAAAGACTACATACATAAATTTAGCCAAAAAATATAAGATTATAATTAACTATACATTTCTTTGTCATTGTCTGAGACCAAATAATTATGGTCATCTTTCTGATTTGTATAATGAAGATTAAAACTTAAAATACTGACGTAAATTGCACCAGGTTCTTTTCGATATTTTCAGTGATATTCTATAAGTGGTTCTTCAGTGTTGTATACAAATTTACTGACCTTTAAAGATTAACCATAAAATTTATTTAAGGTACATAGAAAGCATTTGAAGATAGCTTACTTTGCATTCCAGAACCCTGATGTTCTTTCCTCATTAAATAAAAGGGTGCTGTTATCCCAAAAGCAAAAGTTTTTTTTTTTTTTTTTTCAAAAATATGTGAAAAATATAAAAGTTAAAATGATTGAAAATGTGATTAAAATAAAAAATAAATAAACAGAGAAACTGTTGATATTGGAATGCTGCGTATTCCAGTAAAAAAATTGGTTGGATGTAAATATATGTGGTACAATAAACCGTAATCGTGAAAAGAGTGTAATTGGATTTGAATGACTAAACACTGCTGTTCAATGAAATTTGAAGTCTCATGTATGTGGGTGAATATAAAAGTCGTAGGTAATTTATCTTCCTGTACGGTATATGAGGTATAAAAAACTATAAACCTTTATGTTATTATTATTTTCTCACCTGTAATCTGACATTTGATTTGGAGCAAGACATACCGGTAGATAATGTTTATTTCTGTGAGAAACAAGAGTACACAAACTATATATGTTACCTCGTTGAAAAGTAAAAGTTTTAAATGTTTGTTAACCCGCGAGGACTAACGCATGAGCATTTTGCTCACAGTAATTTTAAAACAATCGGTATTTTACCATTTTTAAACAGTCAAATATTTTTGTTTTCTTATAAACGCAACTAGAAATACTTATTTAGACATATTAAGTGCAATACAAACTTTTCTATGACTGTCAGAAAAATGCTATACTCGCGGTCGATCGAGTAATTTTTAACGGCGCGAGTTCTTGCGGGTTAAGCTTATGGGACTTAACTGTGGGGTCATCAGTCCCTAAACTTACAAACTACTTATACTAAAAACATCACAAACATACACGCTCCATGGGGGGGATTCGAACCCCCGACGGGGAGCAGCCTCTTATATACCAGCTAAATAAAATGGCTTCATAGTAGTGTGTGGGCTGCCAAATCTATGTGTGATAAATGCACATGGTTAAATGTAAAATATTCCGTGTTCCACAATAAAGACGACTGATCAAAAGTTGAAAAATATATTTTCTCTGAATACAGCACGACCTTTGGCACCAGTAATTAATTTGAAAATCTTATTGTCACCCAATCTTAATTAAATGATTACACGTATTCCGGATATAATTTTTGAAATATTATTTAAAACTTTAGGTCCTAGACGCAAATCATGACGGCGGAACAATTTACAATGGGAACGTAACAGAGATCTTAACAGCAGATATAGCTTCAAACAATGCACTGTTTAACACATCCACAAAAAAACGTCTTTTCAACAAAGAAAGACTTTCATCCGTTATGTCGGATAACGCACACGTGCTCTCTCTCTCTCTCTGATCAATAAGTAAACATAAGGATTAGGAAAACAAACTTGTTCATCGTATTTACTTTTATTGAAATTCCGGGTTAAATATCTGGATGTCAGTTACGAAACTGCAAAGCAACTTGAAAGAAAATATAATCGAAAGAAACTATATTTCCTTTCCATAAGTTTTAGACTAATTAAAACTTAAACAAATTATGTCGTCAAACGTATCCACACTCTAGGCGAGCTATCCAACGACTTTCCGTGGAACAGTATCTCCTCGCCACCGAAGCCCCACCAGCGACATTTGACAACATTCTCCAATATAGAAGAACGCTGTTGTTACAAACATAACAGATACAAAAAGAAGCAGAATTAGGCATTTAACCAAATAAGCACTTGATTCTCACATGGTGACGGATTTAAAGACCGTTGATCGCCTTAAGCTGTATATTGTTGAAGTCCTGTAAACTCAGACAACCTGTTTTCGCAAAATTTTAGTTGCACCTTCTGGTGCATCTCCTGATGTTAGATGAAAACCAGGCGGATAAGTAATTTTTAATGTCTCATTTTTCAGTATAATGCGGATAGACCGGCTCTCTAATCATTCTAACCTGATATTGTATTACTTGTAACACCAGTATCATAAATATATAAAACGTACAAGAAAAAAGTCTCGCTACGCATTCACTGCAAAAAGTTGTGACATCTCGTTCAAAACCAAGCTGATTATTTTAGTTACATCTATAACAACATCTATTCAACACCTCTGTCGCAAATTGTTGTATAATTAGTTACATACCAATATTTATAGCGATCGTAACAGTATAAGATATCTTTATTTTTATGATAAAGTATAATGATTTGGCAATCGCGCTAATGGCATAAGAATAATCCACTATTTCTGTTGGTAAGTAATTTCAAACAGTCCGCAGATGGTCATCAGTTGTTCAGTGTTCATATGCGATGAAGCGTTCATAATTTGAAATAGTATATTCCAGTCAACACTGTCAACAGTTTTTGTCCAGATCTACCAAAGCTAAACACGTAGGTTTGTCTTTCCTTAAACTATTCTAAAATAGTCGTCATGTGAGTATTGTCTCGCGTGTTCCTACATTTCTCCTAAATCCAAAATGATCGTCCCCCAGGTCGGCTTGAACCATGATTTACATTCGTCTGTAAATAATTCGTGTCAGTATTTTTCAACCAAGACTTATTAAACTGGTAATTCTGCAATATTCACACTTGTCTTCACTTGCTTCCTTTGGAATTATAATTACTTTATTCTTGTGGAATATAGGTAATATGTATATGCAGTCGACACCCACGAAACATCGACAAAGGCGTTATGGTTGTCAAAATATCCAAAGGAATTTCATTAAGCAAATAAACATCGTGAAACACTTGCTAGGAAGTGCTGTTCTAAAAACAAAGCCCCTAACATTTGAAACTTCATGTGAAATGAAAACAGCGCACTCTTGTTGTAATACACTACTACTACTTACATGGGTAATTCCCAAGTACCGTTGGGAATAGAGCTGGAGCGATAGAAGCTGGGAATAGCAGCTGCGAAGATATGTGTCGAACAACTGACTAGATTCTCTTGACAGTCTTGACAGTCATACTCAACGTTGACTGTCCAGTCAAGAGAAACAACAAATGTCGAGTCATGAGAACAAACAAATATACAATTTGAACAAAAGTTAATAGTGGTTCAGCTGAACTGTAGGAATGATATATTTTTGGAAACATTATTGTTTCACTTTGTGGATCAACAGTACCCTTATTTAAATTTTCATATAAAAACAGTCTAGAGTTCAATTAATTATTTATTTAGTCAACTAGCTTCTGTCCTTATTTTGGACCATCTTCAGGACTGTAACTCCATTGATATCGTGGATCTTGGCAGGAGTTACAGTCCTGAAGATGGCCCAAAATAAGAGCCGATACTAACTGACTAAATAAATAATTTATTGCACTCTAGACTGTTTATATATATATATAAACCCAGGAATGATGTAACAACCTTAGTACATGGAATATCGACTTTTGTAATTATTTTGGCAATACAGGGTCTTTATTTAAGTTTATTTTTGTGAAATAAAGGAAATTTAGGAATTCATTATCATTGTTCTATTATAAAAATATTTTAGTTGATACAAAAGTACTTGAGAACGGCGACATAGTTTCACCGAAACTAGTTGAACATAATAAACACAAAACATAAAAGTAAAATAGCGACTGTAGCATAAGAGTACATTCTTAAACAATTATATCAGCTGCACTCCTTGCAGACAATATGTCTGATTTTACAACCGTTTATAATTTAAAAAAAAAAACTTCTACATAAACTCTTACGTGATAGCAACGATATATGACTCCTCTTTTTCACGAGAACCAACTATATGCAATGCATAATATCTTATCACATTACCACAAAGCAAAAGAATATCCAATATCAGCGCCATAAAAGTTAGTCATTCGATACATATATAGCTCGCACTGAGAGCGATATAGCCTACATCGTTCCGGCAACGGTTCACAAAGATTCTAGAAAATTACCGCTATATGTTCCAAAAGCACACGTTTCCAAACGCACCTAAACTTGCCAGTTTTCAACGCTACATACATAGACAATAAAAGCCTATAAGTAGATACTTAACTGTAGAAAGGTGCTAAGTGCCAAATTCATGAAAAATGTGATAAGTGGCTTCAAAGGTGCAAGATACCGAAGAGGGCTGTGTCCATAGAGCATTCTAAGTCGTTACACTTTCCACCAGTAGATTGCCATAGTGCTAAGCTGCCTGCTGATTTCATAAGAATGGTGCAATGTGCCATTCGGTTGTATTTGTTTCACTTTGATGCCATGATAAGTTTATGCAAAGACTTCTGTTCTCTTCTTTATTGTGAATCATTGCCCTTCAACTTCTAAAGTATGTGTATAATAACTGCATAGACAGTCACATAACATTGTCATATAAATCAAATATTATATACGTATGTATTATCTTTAAATCATGTTCTACATATGTGATGTCCATATGTTAGGGAATGGCGGATGAAAGCCACATGGGTAGGAAGCGAAGGAAGAATGATAGGGGATCATTCAGAGATGAACATATGTGATGTCCATATGTTAAGGAATGGCAGATGAAAGCCACATGGGTAGGAAGCGAAGGAAGAATGGTACAGTATCATTCTGAGATGAACAGAAGTAATTAAAGACGAAAGGTTTGGCGTATGAAACACACAAAAACAGTTACATCCCCGTCCTTCACCGCAGGTACGATTTTAAACGCTTTGCTGATTGTTAAATCTATCTAAGTAAATACTGCTGTTGAATGGTTACATATTTCCAGTGTACTAAAAATAAAACAATGTTATGTTGTCCTTTCCTTTAGGTACTATGCAAATGTAGATTAAGGTGAAGTGAGCTGACGCCTGCATTGAAAATAGATTTGTTTTCTCAGTTCTATAAGCAAGATTACTCAACACAAGGAACCTTCTTCCTCCCCTGTCACTCTTAGTTTGCCGTGATAGACAGAAGGAAATCGGAAACGAAGGCACTTGTACCCAGTGACCTTTGCAAAATAGTCGAGGAAACAAAGGTTATTAGGGCTTTCAAAGTAATTTCTATGAATACTTCAGATTTTTTTTAATATACAAACAGCGGCAGACGAGATACTCTCTACAAAAAAGCTGAACATTTCAAAAGCTGTCAGCATTACATGTGATTCAACAAATGAAGCATATGTAGGAACAAAAGAATGTTACACCGACATGCAAAGGACCCGTAAGGTACATGTGCACTAAAAAGGGAAACATACAAGAAACATTTAATCTGCTACCTTTGAATCTATTTCCTCAATCCAGTCAATTACAGATGAAAAGAAAAAAAGATTTAAAGGCTATGATACCTTAACTGGAAAATAATGAGCATAAAAAATATTAATGCAGCTCTGTGGAGAGCGATTAAGGACTTAGCACCAAAAATAATTTGATGGGACTTAGTACCTTTCAAATAACGTTTATGTTTTAATTGCCTTCAGCACCAACAAATTCAAACTGTGTAATGAAACCACCACTAATATATGACAAGATACTTTCATTTGTAACATGTTATAGTTTGAGTAATAACTTCATACATTTGGCACTTTGCATCTTTCTACAGTTAAGTATCCAATTGTACTAACCGCAGTTATGTCGTATGATAAATAAACAGATATTAAAGGCTCCTACCTCTGTCCGGGACGACGGACCTCAACTCTGAAGCTATAACATTAGCTCCGCTCTTGATGTTTAAAGCGTTCCAGGAAGTTCAGTTGCTTCGTTAGTTGTAGTCAAATTGCGAATCCCAAATTACAATGACTAAAACGAAACTGATGCTTCGCAAACTTAACAAAACAAATGGTAATGTGTTTCAGTAGTTCAATTACTCGGATGAATACGGAAGTAATTGCTATGCAACGGAACATGACGTTTTATACGTCATTTCATTGTTGTCAAAATGACATGTTGTCAAATCTGAACAGCAATGCCAAAAACTGTCGAGCATGTTATAGTTTAACAACATGATCACGATAAAAAAGAACAATGGAGTCAAGTCAATGCTACTTTATTAAAACATCTAAATCAAAATAAATAATCTGCTAATCACACTGAATAAAGTGCATGGTAGAGGATTGATCGAAACGCTTTTTTATCACCTCTATACCGTTTCTTTCGCTAATGAAAATAAAAAAATCCTTAAAATATTGATTATCCTGTATAGAAACCATTTACTAAACTGGCATATTCCACATAATTACGAAAATTCGTATATATGATCTATGAAACAAGTATTAATCTAACCTAATCTAACAGCGCTCGCGAAAGCTGAACACTTAAATCTTTTCGTTTTCGATTTGATTTTTCTTATCTAATTTCATGATCATGTCTCCCTTTTGCAGGTGAGTGCTGACAAAATATTTTCGTATTCGGAAGAGAAAGGTGGTGAATGAAATTTCGCAACTAAATCTTGCAGTAACGAACAACGGCTTCCTTTTAATGATTTCCACCCCAATTTGTGCATCATTTCCGTGACACTCTCTCCACTATACCAAATGTTGAAATGTGTCTAAACCTATTGGACCAAACTGCTATGGTCATCAGTCCTTAGTCTTGCAACCTACTTAGACTAACTTGTGCCAAGTACATCACACACACACACACACACACACACATACACACACACACACACACACACACACACGCACACACACATGCCCCAGTGAGGACTCGACTGTCTGGCGAGAACGGACACCCAGTCCGTAGTATGAAGCCTTACACCACGCGCCAATTACTTCTTCCATGATCACCATGAAATATGGCACACGTGAGTACTTCCCATATTTAATGTACAACGTTCTTCTACTCCGTAAGCCGCCATATGCTGGATGGTGAAAGGCACACTGCACTAGTCTATGATACTACTTGACGAAATGTCTATGAAATTTGGCACATGTATCTATATTTTCGTGGAGAACGTAACTATAACCGCATGTCACCGTATGCTGAATAGCGGAGGTTTACTTTGAAATAGACAGCGACAATATCTGACCGATCACTATTGAAGAGATGAAGAGAGAGAGGGGGAGATGACAGAAGAACAGAGATACGGAAAGGAGTAGACGTGTACTAATGGAAGTCTTGAATAAATATTTGTTGATGCAATGAGCCCGCAGAGCAAAAAATTTCTTTAAGAGGCATCATATAAACATACCATACTTGATAGGTTTTACTATTATCAATACGATGGATCCATTTCGGCAAAATGGCCATCAACAGACAATCTGCCAACTATGCAGGGTCTCCCACTCAACTACCTTCATGGTCATGAACGTACTGTAGGGGTTTATGTAAGTAGGTACTATGAGACAGTCTAAAACGTAAAGAAATATTATTTTCAACTCAAACTTATGTTTTTTTAACGGGTACCCTATATTATTTCTTAAGGAATCAATAGAATGAAAAATCAGAAAAAGAAATGCGTTGGTTGCATCGCAATCCGTCAGTTACATCCGGAGAAACTGCGAAGCGAAGTTGACGTTTGAAACACATGAGGCACGATGCTAGCGCGTGTCAGAGACTCAACCGTCAGTCTCGCTTGAGTCTCGGACACGCGGATATATATATATATATATATATATATATATATATATATATATATATATATATATATATATTTGTCAATATTTTTCAGCTTGTTGTTTTGACAGTTGGCAACTGAAAACACATATCTTCTTTGGCCAACTGTCAAAACAACGAGCTGAAAAATATTGACAAATTTATTTTACGATATTTATATGACATAACACCTTATTGTTATATAAGCAGCGTGACAGTGCCCAAGACTGTTATATGGACATAAGTAAAAATATATACATTTATATTTGGTAGAATGTCTGACGATGGATATTTAGCAGAAATGGATCCATCACATTATAGTAAGAAAACTATAAAGTATCAGCACATTGGTATATTTATATGACGTCTCTTAGTTGAATAAATACATAACATAGTACATACATAAATGATTAACACGTACCATCACCCATCACTTATATCAGAAGGATGGGAGGAGGAGATGGACGGGTTCAGGGGAGACTGATGAAGGTACGAGAATGAGGAAGAAGTAGTTGGAAATGATGGGCAGAGTGGGAGGAAGATATGGATAAAGTTGAAGTAGGAAAAGAACAGAAGACTGGACCATATATAGACAGGACAAGGCCGGATTTTCAGATAGTACAGTATTAATATACGTAGGCATTAATTCAGTGACATGAATATCAGAATGTAAGCTGAATATTGATGTCTAGCATGTTTCTGAAATCAAGTGTGTAGTTCTTCGTGCATCTCGTGTTTCTGATGTTCACGTTTTTAATACGTTTCTGAATCTTGCAACAAAAAAGACTGAACCATGATTTTCCTTATTTGAGCCGAAGTGGCATCTGCAGTGATAGCGTCAATTTTGACCCATGCAGTAATTACCATCGTTAAACCGTACTGAAATACCATGAAACGAGGTCATCAATCTCTGACCTGTCGATGATACACAAAAAGAATAGATCTAATCTGTCCTTCAATAAACTTTTGGCATCCAATTACGTTTTACTGAATGTATCCTCTGTTATGAAATTCAACCTAAAAAAAAGAAACGGTACAAATTAGTTTGTGATGTAGTGAAGCTCTGTATCGTTTGAAGGTGCTATAAATAAATTTATCATGATCTCCATTGACGTAGACTAGATCTCCGCTCCTTTTAACATACAATACAACGACGAATATTTACTGAACGTGACCCCATTTGATTGGGGGAGTGGAGAATACGCAAACGCCGTTGAAAGTATCCCTTTTATGTCCACTCCATTAGTGCTTGACAGGACTGGGAGCAGAGCGGAGATTCGCTGTAATCCCCAGACGAGGACATACGAGGAGCTCGCCCGTTTCCCCTGTCCACTGCGCGCTGTTTATTAGGGTGAGGTCTTATTGCTCTCAGCACGCAGATGTGTCGCTGCACATTATCCTCCGTAAATGCCAGACGCACGAATTTGCAACCAGGTGCATTAAAGTGTATTAATGCTCTGAAAACATTACTCTTTTCTGACTATTTTATGGCTTTTTTACGAGGCTACATTACGAACAGTCGATGTTTACCAGTTATAATTTAAGAGATACATTTACGAGTTATTTGCTGCTCATCTAAGGTAGAAAATTACGGAAAAAAAAAACATTTTGAAAATTTACGCAAGTTCATTTTTAATACTCTATACTCTTTTGTGTTTCACATTTCTGCACGTGGATAACACCTGTAAAAGTAACCACATTTCTTATTTATTATTCTTTTTACCATGAAAGTCAAGCTTAATACATAACTTATTTATTTGTCATAGTGGCATTTATGTCGCGTATATCTTCATATCCCTTCTTTTATGTATTTGCTTACCAAAAGCTGTTTTCATTCATTTGGTGATATGTTTTTAGTATCTTTTAACTTCATTGTGGGCGAACCCATATTATCGCAGTGAGTCCTAATTAATTTTTCATATGATGCAAAATACATTTCCTCGAAATAAAAACTTAATTCAGCTGGAAAATATACTACAACCAAGGTATTGCAAATATGAACTACAAGCAAGAAACAACTACGTAAAATTTCCAAATAGATACAAAATCTTGTCCTAATATCCTCTAGCCATAAAGGTAGTTTAAACTTCCACATTAATTCTCACGATAGGGACTGATGACTCCGTAGTTAAGTCCCATAAGCTATACAAACAAACAATTCTCACGAGCCAGTTCTTAAGATAGTTCATTGATACCAAATTCATCAAACAACCGCCTAAAATTTCCAAAAAGATACAAAATTTTGTCCTAATTCTCTCCAGTTACAAAACTAGTTTAAACATCCACATTCATTCTCACGTGCCATTTACGAAGACAATTTATTTATATCAAATTCATCAAACAAATTTAATCCGTCAGAAACTTGACACTTCGAATACACAAAATGCTAACACTACAAAAGACGTTCCATCAAGTGTCGTGCGCGATTATTGTAAGTAAACCTTTTAGTGGACAAAAGGTGAAAATAGTTATCGTTTGTTTTTTCTGTAATTTTCTGTCATTATCTATTGGCGTGTGCATTACAAGCAATGCTAGTCATTTGTACAAAATTGTGTAATTGAACACCGAGTTCACTTACTACCTTGGGAATTCCTTTTCTAGTTTTACATTGACTAGATAGTAGTTCACTTTGATTTATTTATTGGCCGTTATTGATATAAAATTATTTTCTTTTAGGTATTCCAGAAATATTGACCGTTGTTTTTAGGCTCTAAGGTATACAAGAAGTTGATTTTTCTACGTAAGTTTATTTAGCGTATCCTCCTTCAAAAACTGCATTTAATCTGGTAGTACCTAATATCTGCAAACGCCGACGCTTCATATTACATTTGCCTTGCCTTGTTTCACCGAATTGTCCATGTTTTTAAGATCAATCACACATATCTAACGTAAAATGTTTGTAAATCTATCGGACCAAACTGCGTGGTAATCAGTCAGTACCTTACAAACTACTAAAACTAAGGTAAAGTAACCTAAGGACGACACACTCACACACCCATGCCCCAGGGAGGACTCGAACCTCCGACGGCGAGCTAGCGCGTGCCCCGCAGCGGGGCGCTTTAGACCGCTCGGCTTCTCCATCGCGTCTATAATGTAGCTTAGTAGTCTATTCTGTATCGATTTCTAGCAACATTCAAATGTATTCATATGGTAAAAAGTTTCTGGAACATTTTCATTTTTATTTAGATTTTACTCTATTCGCCCTACTCGCTTCTCCCTATTTCAATAAGAGCCGTAAGGACCCAAAATGTTGACCGTCCTGTAAACAATATTATCACCAGCTAAGGGCTATTATTGGCTCACTGTCCACACATTTTAACACTTTTACAACGATGAACCAATGCCAAAGTGCGTGTTAGTGTCTGACGCACTTGAAAAACTAGGTTATAATTTCCGAAATATGAATCAATTTAGCTGTTTTGGTCTTCAATCCGTAGACCGGTTTTATGCAGCTTTCCGCCCTACTCCATCCTTAACAAGCCTTTTCAACTCCTCATAAGAACGGCAACCAACATCTATTTGAAACTGCTTATTGTATTCCTCCCTTGGTCTCCCTCTCCGAATTTTACCTCTAACACTTCCCTCCAATGCAATGAACGATTCCTTGATATCTAAGAATGTGTACTACCAATACATCCCTTCATTTAGTCAACGTATGCCAAAAATTCCTCTTCTTACAAATTTTAGTCAGTAACTCCTCATTAGTCACGCGATCTACTCACCTAATATTCAACATTCATCTGTAGCACCGCATTTCAAATGTTTCAATCCTCTCCCTGTCTGAACTATTTATGTTCCATTTTCAACTACCATACAAAGCAACATTCCACGCACAAGCCTTCAGAAAAGACTTCCTAACACTTAAATTAATATTCGATGGTATCAAATTTCTCTTTTTCAGATACGCTTTTCTACCCCTTGCCATTCGGTATTTTATACGATCTGTCCTGCGACCACCGTGTTTTTTTACTCCCGAACTAACAAAACACATCTACCACCTTTATTGTTTCGTTATCTAATCTAATTTCGTCAGCAGCGGCTGATTTTCTTTCACTACATTCTACTATCCTTGTTTTGCTCCTAGACGCTCCTTTCATAGCAATGTCAGTTCCGTTCGATCGCTCTTCCATAAAACAATATCAGAAGAAAAATGGTACTGCCAGTTATCGGATATCGTTAAGTTTCCCCACACTGGCGCAAACATAAGTTTGGAAATATAAGTAAAATTGTCAGTAGCTATTAATTGAAATAGTTAATAATAATGCAGAATAACTGATTAAAATGAATTGCATGCCTTTTGTGTCAACTCATCAACAGTCTGTGCGTACTGTATAGCTTAGTAGACTGAAAGAAGTGTACTTTTTATAGTTGCGATTAAGCCCGTGTAGAATTACTTTTCTACATTTTTCGCTTTTGGTGTTAAAAAGAGGGAAACGTTCCTCACTATTCAAACTTTCGTTATTCTACAGGAAATTCTTGCCTCAGACTATGGTATTCACAGGTACACAGCTTCAGAACATCAAAATTCGATTAGGTTCCAGAAAAGTAGATAAACATTATTTTGTGCGAAGTACTTAAGTTTGGACGTTACGCTGAATCCATGAATACATAATAACTTTCTGGCCAGCAACTCTCGAAAGAGGCGCTTAAAATTGGCAGCATTTTCCACCTGTTATTGGTCCATAAATGTGAAAGTAAATCGTTGGCACTTTAGAGACAGTATGCAAGTCGATATTCAACTGAATCCATACACAGTAATCTTTAAAGAGTAAACCACGATCAGTTATCTACACAATGACTGTTCAAAAAGAAATGAGTCTATTTGAGACAGAGAAAAAGAGATAAGTTCGCCTGTAACACTGAATTCTGAATTTTGAGTTTATCTAAATTTGTACAAGCTACTACAATACCCTATATTACAATTCATTATAGGGGGACGTTTCTTATAAATGTCCAGAAGATAAAAATAAACAGTAGGCAATATTGAAATTTGATTTCGTTGTTTTCTGTTAACCAAGACTGCTTAATTTTCTTCACACAATAATGGAGAACGTTTGCTATTCATAAAATAAAAACGAAGTACTGCACAGAATTTATTTTAAGAATTATGCTATGTTTGAAGATGCTAGCATCTATAGACTCTCAGGAAAAAATGCATTATATCTCAAAATAACAACTCGAGAGTAAATCTCATTCAAAATTTTATTATCTATAATGACCACGATTTCGATGGAACGTTGAACCCTAATCTTCCTGTCTTCTTTCCTTCAAAACTATGATTTAATTTTTTAGGAATATTGCTGTGCCTTTAGTCACTAATGCTGCCATTCTGCTCCTTGTCTCCCTGGACTATTTCCTTCACGTCCCTTCTTTTCTAGCCAAAGTTAGCAATCTCTCCTCTGCTGCTTGGATTTCGTAAAGTCGTGCTTCACCGATGCTTCTAAGCATCTTCACTGTGAATGCTCCTGTATGAAAGTCTAATCCCTACAGACACTTATTCATACCTACATCCCCATTATTAACGAATAGACAGGAATCTCATACGGTTCTTTAAACAACACTAAAAGACGTAAATATTATTTTTGACAACACATCAATATAAAGTGACAGTAACTCTCATTTGCATTTTGTGATTCTCCATGCACACACATTTTAGCTCTTCTCTGTCTGAAACTTGCCTCTATAACCTTTAAAACATCAAGTGGCAAGTGACACTGATGGGTGTGTGTGGCTTTTGACTGGCTTCTTATCGATTGCATATGAACCACAATATGACACAGAGGAACTGTAGATGTAGATGAGTTGATGAAGGTAACCATCTGTGAACAGTTTGTGGAACAACACAGCTTACACTGCTGGGTGCATTCTTTGGCACAGTGTATACTGTCCCTGACATATTTTTTTCATATCGTCTCTAATGAACACGATGTTGACGGGATATTAAATCCTAATCTCTCATTCTTTTTATTTTTTTTCCTTAATATAGTTGTGTGTATTTCTTTGTCGGTCAACGTGTTACTAGGTGCTAGTAGCTTCCCATCTTGTGATTTTTTATATAGTTGTGTGTATTTCTTTGTCGGTCAACGTGTTACTAGGTGCTATTAGCTTCCCATCTTGTGATTTTTTTATCTACTAGATACAATTGACGTCGCAGCCTTTTAAATAAATCTGCAGTTTGTTTCAATTGTGTGACCAAGAAATTAACACAAAAAAGTCTAGGGTACAGGAAGTGTGTTATACCGGTATGGCAGGTGGAAATGACCAAAGGAAATTGTTTAAAATGGCAGACTTTGGCAATAACATTTTGACATGTGTATTTTTTATGTTAATATACAGTTTTTAAATGGAACAATGGTTGTTTCTACCATGTAGTGGAATTTTTGACACAAGCTGTGTAGAAAAGAATTTTGAATGACATTTTTGTCACCTTCAGTTTGGCAGCTACAAGCATTCAAAGTTTCGGGGGCGGAGGCTGCGACAACGTAGCTGAATGGCCGAGTGGCTAGCCCTTGCGGCACGGCCCACTGTCTCATGACCACCAGCCAGTCAGCTACGGTGTCGTAGCCTCCGCCCCCAAGACTTTGTATGGTAGTAGCTACTAAAGTAAAGGTGACAAAAATGTCATTCAAAATTGTTTGTACACAGCTGGTGTCACAAATTCCAGTGCATGATAGAAACCACCATTCTTCCATTTGAAAAATTGTATGTTTGCAAAAAAATACACTTTCTAGATAATATTACAATCTGTTTGTTGGCAAAAAATAGAGCCCCTGACTACCAACCCATTCTGTGAAAACCGCACATCAATCGCACTTTCCGTTTCCGCAATATTGATAATCAGACCAACTACATGTACGGACATTCACCAACCCAGGTGAACTTGGATCCACGTATTTTAAGCGGAGGAAACAAACGCGTGGTTTATTTATTTATTTATTACACAAATACGATGCGGTCTAATAGCCTGAAGAACTTTATCGAAATTGACAATGGCCGTGGAAGTCTACAATTAAATTTATATATGTTTTTATGGGTGCATGAAATCATCTAAAAATTTGAAGTAGGTTAGAGAATATTATTTCTTCCGAACGAACTTTATAAAACAAGTTTTAATTTTAACAATTAGTCAAATGAATAACAAAATTTAAATTTAAGTCTTGTATTGTGAAACAGTGAATACTGTTTAATTTTATCAGCCAATCTTACTCGTTGGGTTGCATTAAAATAACATATTCCTTTTAGTGACATATACTAAAATCTGTAGAAAATTGTATAACTAGTGGAAAAATAGATACCGCCTCCAGGAAAATAAAAGAGACATTTGGAGAGAAGAAAAGAAGCTAAATATCTAGAACTCGAATGAAAAACCAGTTCTGAGTAAAGAAGGCAAAGGTGAAAGCTGGAAAGAATATACAGATCTATCTACCTAAGTTTTCATAAAGTATTATATTCTGGTAACTTTACAGGGCCGTAATGATATCATATCTGAAGGTGGTTTTAACAGCAAAGCAATCAGTCTTCTAGATACAGATTTATTTTACGAGTAGCACCCCAAATTGCGACGACAGAAGCAAAGAGTACTTTCATTAATAGCCTTCAGCCGGGGTAGTTCAGTCGGTAGATCGCTTGCCCACGAAAAGCAAACGTCTCATGTTCTGATCCAAGTACCGGTAAACAGTTTTAATCGGTCAGGAAGTTTCACATCAGCGCACACACCGCTGTAGAGTGAAATGTTACAATGAAGCATGTTGGTACTTATATCTATCGTCTTGCATTACTGAACCACCCGATAACACTGCTGCATAATAATAGGAATGATTGTAATTAGTCTATTTTCCTTTTCTTTTGCAAAACTTTTCTTATCATTTTTACTAACATGACTAGCTGAGGCTATTTTCTGTTATTTGAAGTTCGTTTAGTTAGCAAAGATAAATTACTTCATGCAAGAGGCATATTGTTGTAGTTCCGGTAGTATGCTAATTAGAATTTTTGTTCAGGCTAATTAAATTCTTTCTTATAATATTAAAGTAGGTATTATTGTGTTTCACAACAATTATTAGGAAAGTTTTGCACTTCTTAGTTTCCGTATAATTACAATTAATTACGAAAGTATTGTTGACAAACCTATTTCATTAAATACTTAAATGGAAATCAATTAACATAACTGAAATTTGTATATCTATTTAGTCAGTATTATTTACGCTACCGTTCACTATAGCCGGTTGAATGTGATCGTTAACTTTTCCATTATAATTAATGTACATAATTAACAATACCTAATTTCCAATGACATTGTTTGAATGATATAAATAAGATATAAATGAGTCTTGTTACATCTTTGTTAGGAGGCAGAATCCACGCCAGTAGGAAATCCGGTGTTATCTTTGACCCACATCACTTTGAACTTTAATTCTGAACAATTATGTAAATGTTCTTCAATATTAGGCGTGCAGAAAGTGTATCTACAGTGATTAATCCTTCATATTTGTGCCACATTCAAACGAACACCTCGGACTTGAGTATTCCACATACGAACTGTGTAAATTTGTATTATTGATGTGTGTAATGTACAGTACGTACTGGGTTGTAGTGACTGTAATTAATGAGACTTGTACGCTAGCCATAAATGGTGACACCTGGGCACTAATTGTTCATTCAAGTGTCAACGAACTGCATCCTACGTGTCGCCTAATTTTTTGTAGCACATTAATTTTGTCCCATGAAGATTCAGCCAGCCGTTACCGAAAACACTGATCTACGAGAACATCCTCTAATTTAGAAGTAAATAACCCTGAAGTATTAAAACAACTTAAATCACTTAACAAAAATAAGTCTCCCAGTCCTGACTGTATACCAGTTAGGATCCTTTCAGAGTTATTGTTATTGTAGTCTTCAGTCTCCAACCTAATCTATCCTGAGCAAGCCTCATCATCTCATCATAAAAACGGCAACCTACATCCATTTGTATTTGCTTCCTATATTCATCTCTTGGTCTCCCTCTGCGATTTTTACCCCACACACTTACTCCCAACGCTAATTTCACAATTCCTTGATGTCTAAGAATGTGTCCTACTAATCGATTCCTTCTTTTAGTCAAGGTATGCCAGAAATTCCTTATCTCCCCAATTCTGTTCAGTACCTCCTCATTAGTTATGCTAGCCACCCACCTAATCTTCAGTATTCTTCTGTAACACCACATTTTAAAAGCCTCTATCCTCTTCCTGTCCGCAATGTTTTTCGTCCATATTTCACTCCCGTACAAAGCAACACTCCACACAAATGCCTTCAGAAAGGAATTCCTTATGCTTAAATCAATATTCGATGTGAACAAATTTCTCTTTTTCAAGAACGCTTTTCTTCCCATTGCCATTCTGCATTTTTATCCTCTGCACTGCGACCATCATTTGTTATTTTACTGCCCAAGTAACAAAACTCATCTACCTCCTTTATTGTTTCGTTACCTAATCTAATTCCTTCAGCATCACTTGATTTTCTTACGCTGCTCTCCATTACCCTTTTTTTGCTCTTGTTAATGTTCAGCTTATATGCTTCTTGCAACACACTGTCCATTCCGTTCAATTGCTCCTTCAGGTCCTTTGCTGTCTCTGACAGAATTACAATGTCATCGGCAAAAGACAATGTTTTTATTTCTTCACCCTGAACTTTAAATCCTTCTCCAAATCTCTCCTTGTTTTCCTATATAGCTTGCTCATTGTACAAATTGAACAACATTGGAGAAAGGCTACAACCCTGTCTTACACCCTTCCCAACCTCTGTATCTCTTTCGTGCCCTTTAACTCTGATAACTGCTGTCTACTTTTGTACAATTTGTAAATAACCTTCCGATCCCTATATTTTACTTCTGCTGATTTCAAGATCTGAGTGTATTCCAGTCAACATTATCAAAAGCTTTCTCCAAATTTACGAAAGCTAAAAATGTAGGTTTGCCTTTCCTTAATCTATCTTCTAAAATAAGCCGTAAAATCAGGATTGCCTCCCGAGTTCCTACATTTCTCCTGAATCCAAATTGATCTTCCCCAAGGTCGGCTTCTACCAACTTTTCCATCCTTCTGTAAATAATTCGTGTTAAAATTTTGCAAGCATGACTTATTAAACTGATGGTTCTGTAATTTTCACACCTGTCTCCACTTGGCTTCTTTGGAATGGGGATCATTATATTTTTCTTAAAATCTGAGGGTATTTCCCCTGTCTCATACATCTTATGGACCAGGTGACATAGTTTTGTTATGGCTGGCTCTCCAGGGACTTCATTAGTTCTGCGGGAATGTCGTCCACTCCAGAGGCCTTGTTTCGACTTAGGTCTTTCAGTGCTCTGTCAAATTCTTCTCTCAGTATAATATCTCCTATTTCATCTTCATCAACATCATCTTCGCTTCCTACAATAATGTCTCTAAGTTCTCTAGTCCCTCTATATATTCTTTCCACCTTTCAACTTTACCTTCTTTGCTGAGAACGGGTTTTCCATCCGAGTTCTTTATATTCATACAGCTGCTTTTCTTGTCTCCAAATGTTAGTCCATAGTCACCCACTATTTTACCTTCCCTTCCTTTTCTTGCTACCGAATTCCAGTCTCCCATCACAATTAAGTTTTCCTCTCCCTTAATTGTCTGAATAATTTCCTTTACCTCCTCATATATTTCTTCGATCTCCTCATCATCGGCAGAGCTAGTAGGCATATAAATCTGTACTACTGTGGTCGGTGATGGCTTTGTATCTATCTTCACTATGATAATGCGATCACTGCGCTGCTGATACCTTTCAGAGTATACTGACGAAGCAGCCCGATACCTATCATATAAAACCACTCGCTTAACGAACGTTGCGTACAGAAAGAGTGGAAAGTTGCACAGGTCACTCCAATACTCAAGAAAGGCAATAGGAGTGACCCTCAAAACTACAGGCCTATATCATTGACGTCAGTTTGCAGCAGGATGTTAGAACATATACTTTCCTAAAATATTGTGAACTACCTGGAAGATAACGACCTATTGTCCCATGGTCAACACGGATTCAGAAAATATCGTTCTTGTGAAACACAGCTGACTCTTTTCTCACATGATATGATGCGTGCAATGGATAAGGGACGTCAAATAGATTGCGTATTTCTAGATTTCCGAAAGTCTTTTTACAGTGTATCACACAAGCGACTTCTAATCAAATTGCATGCTTATGGAATCTCGCCACAGTTGTGCGATTGGATTAGTGATTTCCTGTGAGAAAGGACACAGTACGTTGTAATTGAAGGTAAGTCATCGATTAGAACAGAAGCGATATCTGTCGTTCCCCAGGGTAGAGTTTAGGGCCCCTGCTGTTCCTTATTTTTATAAACAATTTAGGAGACAGTCTGAGTAGCTCTCTTAGACTGTTCGCCGATGATGCTGTCTCTATCGGTTAGTAAAGTCACCAGAATATCAAAAGCAACTGCAAAATTGAGTGACATAAGATATGTGCTTGGTGCAAAACTTGTCAATTGACCCTTAATAATGATTAAGTGTGACGTCATCCATATGACCACTTAAAGAAATCCGTTAAACGTCAGTTACACGATAAATCAGTCAAACCTTGAGGACGTAAATTCAACTAAATACTTAGAGGTAACAATTACGAAAAACTTAAATTTGAAAGAACAGATAGGAAATATTGTTGTAGGGAAGACGAACCAAAGACTGCGATTAATTGGCAGGACACTTAGGAGATGCAACAGTTATACTAAAGAAACTGCCTACACTACACTTGTGCGTCCTATTTTGGAGTATTTCTGCGCATTGTGGGGTCCACACCAGATGGGACTGACGGACGATTTAGAGAAAATTCAGAGAAGGGCATCTCGTTTTTTATTATCTCATTATGGGACAGCGAGAGTGTGACGGAAATGATGCAAGAGCTAGGGTGAAAATCATTAAGAGAAAGGCGTTATTCTTTGCAGCGAGATCCATTTGCGAAATGCCTTTCACCAACTTCCTCTCTCGAATGCGAACATTTTTTGTTAGCACCAACCTTCATAGGCAGACATGACCATCATAATAAAATAAGAGAAATCAGATCGAAAACGGAAATATTTGGGTGTTCCTTTTTCCCACGAGCTATTAGAGAGTGGAACTATAGAGAAATCTATACCTATAAATGTGAATGTCTGTTCGGTGTACGTTTATCACGTCTGAACCACAAGATATAAAGAGCTAAAAATTTGTACAGTTTGAATGTCTACCCGAGGAAGGCTTTAGGTACGGTTTTATGGCGATCGGATAGCTATTTATCTATATATATTAATGTGAATTTCTGTTCGGTGTACGCTTATCGCGTCCGAACGACAAGACGCAGCTACTAATATTTGTACAGCTACTAATTTATACCTTAGGAAGGTTTTAGGAACGGTTTTATAGCGATCTGATAGATATTTAGTAATTTGAAGAATATAACGCGAAATGCGGAACAATAATTACTCTTTGAAAATTATATTTACTCTTTGAAAATCGTTTTATTGATTGCATTGTATATTGTATATTGGAATGGAAAGTTATCGGTGTATATAAAATTCTACGCGTGTGTGTGTGTGTGTGTGTGTGTGTGTCAATATTTCGCTCTGCAGCGAAAACTACAGAACGCAAACGAATGGTCTCTGTGTAATTGTTGTCCGAAGTCTCCCGTTGTAGACCATGGTATTTCCATGCCGATAGCTATAAGGGCACCGGTTGAAAGTCGTCAAATTATAAAAAATTTCGGACTGAAGGCCATCGATGACGTTTGCGACTCTGTAGCAAGGAGGTTACATACAGCGAAACGTGACGCCGCAAACCATATCTTTGGTCTATGCCTGCTAGAATGTCTTCAGCTCTCTCTCTCTGTGAGGATAAGCATACGAATAAGTAAATATAAGAATAAATAAAGTACTAAAAAAGAAATTTCTTTTAATACATATCTTTAAAAAAATCGATTTGATGTTTCGCGCATTACATCAAGTGATCGATCTGTGATATTATTACAATCATTATTGTTGAATTTCGTGATTGGATTCTTCGAAACGAGTGCATTTTTACGTGTGATTTGATCTACACTACTTACTTTCCTGATAATGTTGATAATTTTTTTTTTCTAAGGAAGGTGTTGTATTTCATTTCATCCTTCAAAACCAGTCTCATAGCACACAACTGAAAGATAGGTTATCTATCATAATCAACCTACACGCGAGCGGAGCCGCGGGTTTAGGCTAGTTATAAAATAAGAACAATCAGATTGAAAACGGAAATATTTGGATGTTCCTTTTTCCTACGAGCTATTAGAGAGTGGAGCTATAGAGAAATATCGTAAAAGTGGTTCGATGAACCCTCTGCCATGCATTTCAATGTGATTTGTAGAGTATCCATGTAAATGTATAAGCAACGACTAACGGCTCGGTACGTTACAATGTCATATTCTGAGTGGATTGGAAAACTCTACGGGGGTTTTTTAGCTTTTAATTTCGGCAGTGTGTCTCGGAAGAGAGACGAAGAATGTGGGAAAAATAGTGTGTTTATGCGCGTGGGGTAAAGACGGCGGCTGTTGCTGGTCACGCGGCTCCTGTTTCAAAAGCCGACAGGAGGATGAAACGGCTAGAGACAGGCGGGTAGAGGGAAGCTCCGAGACCGCGGCTAGGACGCCCCCAGCGTTTACATCGTACCGCGTCAGCTTTTCAATTATGACAGGCGGTTTGCCGGCGATTGGCTGTTTATCCCGCAGCTCGCGTTTGTCAGTCCCTCCCGCGTATCAGCGTAACAGCCCGTGTTAACCTGGCTCTGATAGGGACGTCAATCAAAGTGTCGCCTACGAGCTTGATGGCCGAACCCGACGTGCGCTTTGGCTGAATACTTTATTGCGCGCCGCGCCGCGGAATGTGTGTGTATCCACGCCACCAGAGCTGCGCCATTTTGGTAACAAGATGTCAATCCGGAGCGCCAGGGATCACAACTTGTAACGCAACAACACAGTGACCAACGCCACTGTCTGCGTGTGTAAACACGATCAGATAAATGACAGCGGAATTGCATGCTTATGGAATATCTCCCCAATTTTGCGATTTGATTCACGTTTTCCTATCAGAAAGGACAGAGTTCGTTGTAATTGACGGTAAGTCACCGAGTAAAACAGAAGTGATATCTGGCGTTCCCCAGAGAAGCGATAGAGGTCCCCAACTCTTCCTTGTGTTTATAAACGATTTAGGAGACAATCTGAATAGCTGCTTTGGACTGTTCGCGGATGATTTGTACATCATCATCATCATAATTATCATTAGAGACTGTTTATGTCTTTCAGCGTTCAGTCTGGAGCATAGTACCTCTAATAAAATTCCTCCATGATCCCCTATTCAATACTAACATTGATGCCTCGTCTGATGTGATGCCTTTATTTCAAAATCATTCTGCACCGAATCTAAATCTTCTAGGTATACTTCTCGTACCCTCCGCTGCCGAGCTCATGAGCCTCTTAGATAACCTTGCTTCTCCCATGCGTGTAACATGACCCCACCATCTCAGTCTGTTCACTGCAACTGCTTCCTCTGTGGTGTTCATTCCCAGTTTTTCTTTCATTTTCTCATATGGGACACCCTCCTGCCATTGTTCCCATCTATTAGTACCTGCAATCATTCTTTCTACTTTCATATCTGTCACCTCTACCTCATGAATAAGGTAACCTGTACCCACCCAACTTTCATTCCCAACAATAAAGTTGGTCGAAAGATAGAGCGCTGCACTGCTAACTTAGTCTTGGTACTGACTTCCTTCTTGCAGAAGAGAGTAGATCTTAGCTGAGCACTCACCGCATTAGCTCTGCTGCACCTCGATTCCAGTTCTTTCGCTATGTTACCATCCTGTGAAAAAATACATCCCAGGTACTTGAAACTGTCTACCTGTTCTAACTTTGTTCCTCCTATTTGGCACTCAGTCTTGATGTGGGTTCCTGTAGTCATGTCCTAGTTCATGAACCACGGGTAATGTATGAGTGGCCAAGTAAGTGGTCCTGATAGTTGGGATACCACTTACTTTGGAAGGAGGTTGGGCATATCTGACATATTCTGAGTCGTGGCCATCTTTGTGCTCAGACGGCAAAGTCTACCAAACCACCGGTTAGTCCCTCAACCGTTAGGGGTAAAACCCAGTGGGACCTTGTGCAAGTAAGGCTAGCAACCTGCTTCCCAGGTACTTCCATATCATGCCGGCAACAATCAGAGCAAAATGATTTCTACATGGTGTGAAAATTGGCAATTGACACTAAATAAAGAAAAGTGTGAAGTAATACACATGACCCCTAAAAGAAATCCGCTGAACTTCAATTGCGCGATAAATCAGTCAAACCTTAAGGTCGTAAATTCTACCAAATACCTAGGAGTTACAATTACGAATAACTTAGACTGAATAGAACACATACAAAATATTGTGGGCAAGGCGAATTAAAGATTATGTTTCATTGGCAGAACGCTTCGAAGATGCACCAGCTCTACCAAAGAGACTGCTTACATCACACTTGTGCGTCCTCTCCTGGAGTACTGTCGCCCATTGTAGGACCCTCACCAGGTGGGACTGACGGAAGATATTGAGAAGGTTCAGAGAAGGGCAGTTCGTTTTGTTTTATCACGTTACGGGGGGGAAAGCGTCACGGAAATGTTGCACGAATTGGGGTGTAAATCATTAAAAGAAAGACGTTATTCATTGCAGTGTGATCTGTTTGCGAAGTTTCAATCACCGACTTTTACTTCTGTATGTGAAAATATTTTACTAGCATCCACCTACTTAGGGAGACATGACCATCCCAATAAAATAAGAGAAATCACATCGGAAACGGAACGTGTTCTTTCTTCCCGTGCGCTATTAGAGAAGGGAACGGTAGAGAAAAGTTATGAAAGTGGTTAATGAACCCTCTGCCAGGCACTTAAATGTGATTTGCAGAGTATCTATGTAGATGTCGATGTAGATTGTGACCCAAGAGTATCTATGTAGATGTAGATGTAGATGAGAGATATGTTAGCCTATGTATAATGGTTAATTTTCTTATGTAAGTAAATTATCTAAATGACGAATGTTTAAACGATTTCATATTGTACTAAAAAGCAAATTTAAAACAATGTAGTAAACACGTTGGCTTAGTGAGGGTAATGTTCGTAGCATCTTTGCGTGGAGTCGCTGAAGGCAGTCTGGCGCGAGAGGGAAAGGTTGTTGTTGTTGAGCCCTCGAGGTGAACGGTAGAAAAGTTGGACAGCAGCAGCAAACTAAGTAATTGTGTGGTTGTAAAACGCGTTGGTACGAGCAGCGTTTGGCAAATTGGCACTGGCAAATAATTAACGTGGGCACAGCGTTAAAACTTCACGCGAAATGTCAAGAGGAATACTGTGGGCTCAATGTTTAAACAATATTTCGTCGTCAGAAAGATACCTTTTTTGCCCATCATTATAAAGTGCCAGCAACAATCACAAGCTCTACACCACACCGCCACTGTAATGTAAGATCTAAGCAATTAACTGTCTTTAGATCTGTAATGCTAAGCCAACGTTTAGTTTTGCAAGGAGTCAATAGCGAACTTGTTGACATTAATTATTGTTGATTAAATTCTTCACCTGCGGCACTATCCAAACAGGTTTCTGCTCCGTTACCTTTTATATTCAGACTCAACCTGAACAATAAAACACTTTACGTAAATCTAACTAAAATCAGTTGTATTTCAAAAGATTCCAGTGCTCTAAGAATAATTAATACTGTTGAAAAAATTCAAAGCACGGTTAATAACTATTGCACATCATTGACTATGAACATTTAGTGTAATCATTCAATACTACTAAGCAGTGAATATTAATTTCGTGGTTAGTATTCAATTCACGTGCACTAAAAGACGCACTGCAATATTTGGTTAATGAATTGAACTGAACAATTCAATTACACTGCTAAAAAATGTTTGACGGTAGATCAAGTTGTTGATATTATATGGAACAGTAGTCCATGCCGTAATATTACTTCTCAAAATTAGCATTTGATCAAATTTATTAAAGAAAGTTAATTGCACAATTCTCAGTAAACGCCTCACTTAATCAGTCAACTAATCATTGCAGACACAATTCAATTACAACAATTTTATTTATTATTGCTAATCAAGATATAGTAAAGTGGATTACCAAGCATTATGGTGTTAGTTGGACTTTACGTAGAATTGTTGCATGTATGCTCATACTTAAAAAAGCTTTATATTCGTTAGAGGGATTTGTGATAATTGTTTCCACTGCACAGGTATTCTAAGTTTACTGATTTTATATTACTGTTTCCTTCTGCTGTGACGAGTGCGCGTGACCTCGTTGTTCCAAATTAACCAATCGGTGATTATTGCTATTAGACAGTACATTTTATTAATTAAATTTGTTGCTCGTACATCGAGCTGGCGACCGTATATATTTACTTAATAAAAATTGGGTAAAGGTTTTATACGAGTAGGCATAATTTCTCCGTCCTTAATTACGACATACCTTACCTTAAGATACGTGTTTTGTAAATCCCTCTCAAGCGCCGTTACATTTAATCTGGCCACTTTCGTAATATTGAAGTATAAATACAAAATCCGCCAAATACGGCACATTTGCTTCCGATCGCCTGAATTGGAGGCTACGCAACGCAATGTTCATTTGTTGCAGACCACATGATAATGTCGTCATCGAATCACAGAACAAAGGAAGAGTATCGTTGTCAGCCATTGGTAACCAAACTTTACCGCCGCGGCAACATGCAAATAAGAATTTTTGACGTTGGAAATTAAATATGCGATATGCGTTTCATAGACGAAAGCACGCAATGTTTACATGATGTGAAAATTAACGTGTTAGCATGAAGTTTCAATTATTTTATTTTCAAAATCACTTCATTACACTTTCAGACAGATGATAAAATAAATAAAACATGCTATACCTGCTCTGTGGTGGACAAGTTCTTGTATGTAAGTTATTGACCCCAAAGTTTGACTACTTAGCGTAAAAAGTCCAATAAACATAAAAATGTTTCGGAATTCTAATAACAGTGAGCTGAACAGTAGTAAGACATTACAAAATACACTGATTTTACCAAGTCCGCAGTCGACGCTAACTACATACTGCAGCAATGTATTAACCAAATAATTGTATTGGGAAAAAATCTAGGAACTTAGACTTCGATCCCCTAGATCGCAGTCATACTATTTAAGGGAAAAAGTGGTATAATTAGGACGTTAGTGCACAAAACATATGGTTACAATTTCATGGAGAAAAAATTATAATTAGTATGAATGTGAAATAGGGTATCGATTTGTAGACGTCGGTAGAGAGGCAAAATCTGAATGGCCTGCTGGCGGCAAATGTGAAAATCCGACAATAGATCTACATCACATTGTTCAGTAAATGATGACACTGTATCATTGACCAGAACTGTTACAATTTCATCACTCGAACCCCACCGTCAAGCAAATGGTTAGTTCATTATTCGGAAATTTCTGAATAATAGGTCGCAATTCTTCTACATCTACATATATATTCCGAAATTCACCGTAAGGTGCATGGCGGAGGGTACACTGTACCACTACTAGGCATTTCCTTTCCTATTCTAGTCCCAAATAGAACGAGAAAGAAGAGAATGCCTTTATGCCTCCGTACGAGCCCTAATTTCTCTTATCTTGTCTCTGTGATCACCACGCGAAATGTAAGTAGGCGGCAGCATTATCGTACTACACTCAGCTTCAAATCCCAGGCCTCTAAATTTCCTCAACAAAAATTCACGAAAAGAACGTAGTCTTTCCTCCAGCGATCCCCAATTGAGTTGCCGGAGCATTTCCGTGACACTCGCGCATTGGTCGAACCTACCAGTAATAAACCCAGCTACTCGCCTCTGAACTGCTCCCATGTCTTCCTTTAAACTGATCTGCTGCGGGTCCCAAATACTTGAGCAATACTCAAGATGGGGTCGTACGAGCGTTTTATACGCGGTCTCCTTTACAAGTGAAGTACATCTACCCAAAATTCTCCCAATAAACCGAAGTCGGCTGTCCGCCTTACTCACAACTGTCCTTACATGTTCGTTCCATTTCACATCAGCTCACTACTAATGCTGTATTCGAACATTATAGGATTGTTTTTCCTACTCATGCGCATCACCTTACGTGTTTCTACATTGAGAGCTAGCTGCCATTCTTCGCACTAACTAGAAATTTTGTCTAAGTCATCCAGTATGCTATTACAGTCAGTTAAAGACGACACCCTCCCATACACCACAGCATCATCAGCAAACAGCCGAAAATTACAACTTACTCTGTCCATCAGATCATTTATATAGATAGAAAATAATAGCGGTCCTATCACACTCCCCTGGGGCACGCCTGACGATACACTCGTCTCTGATGAACACTGGCCGTCGAGAACAACGTACTGCCTTCTATTACCTATGAAGTCTGGTAATTGAAGGAAAAAGTCTCTGTATGAAGGTCGTCCAGGCGTCGAGCAACAGCATTTGCGCTTCTTGTCTCTCTCTCAGATTTCCCTCCCGCTCTCTGTATGTCTTCTTTCTTTTTCAACTCTGTGTGCGCGAGGCCAAGTGAACGTTTTCCAAATTTGGCCGGCCGGCGGTGTCAGTGTTTAATAACGCCATTACGGCGGCCGGTGTGCGCTGCAGGCGGACACAAATCACGTTGACGTAACAGCCGGGCGCGACGTCGGCAGAACGCGCCGCGCGCCCGCTCCGCTTTGTCGGCGGCGTACTTTGTAGCCGCGCGCCGTCTACCAGCGTCACACGCGCCGCCGCGCCGCGCATGCGCCGACGCTGCACCGCGCCTCCTGCCTGCTGCACTGGGCGCCGGCGATGCATGCACGCACAAGCCAGCTGCCTCGCCTTCGGAAATGGGGATTGTCTCCTTAAGGATACACGGAACGCCCTATGCTTACAATGTTAAATTGAGCTAATAGTTAGGAACATTTTCTCATTTGTTATTTGGACAATACTCTGGATTTTTTTCACTGAACACAGACATATGTTCTACTTTTATGCTAAATTAATAATTTTTCAAAAATAATGTATAGTTGTAGAGATAATTTATTTTTGTAACTGTGGTTCATGGTGTGGGTTCCTGTCCTACATCTACATCTAGCCGGCCGCGGTGGCCGAGGGGACTAAGGCGCTCCAGTCACGGTCTGCACGGCCACTACGGTCGGAGGTTCGAATCCCCCCTCGGGCATGGATATTTGTGCCGTCCTAGTTCGTAAGTAGTTCATAAGTAGTTTGTAAGTTTAGGGACTGATGACCCTGTAGTCAAGTCCCATAGACTATACAAACATTTGCACATTTTCACATCTACATCGGATGCTCTGCAAATCACATTTAAGTGACTGGCAGAGGGTTCATTGAACCACCGTTACAATATTTTATCTCCCATTCCATTCTCGAATAGCGCGCGGGAAGAATGAACACCTGAATCTCTCCGCTCGGGCTCTGATTTCTCGTATTTTATTCTGATGATCATTTCTACCTATGTATGTGGGAGTCAACAATATATTTTCGCATTCGGAGGAGAATGTTGGCGATTGTAGTTTCGTAAGCAGCCCACGCCGCAGCGATAAGCGTCGTTGTTGTAATGATTCCCATTCCAGATCCTGTATCATTTCCGTAACGCTGTCTCCCGTGTATCGCGACAATACGAGACGAGCTGCCCTTCTTTGGACTCTTTCGACGTCCTCCGTCAAACCCACCTGATAAGGATCCCACACTGGGCAGCAATATTCCATGAAAGGACGGACAAGCGTTCATGAACCACGGGCAACGTATGAGTGGCCAAGTAAGTGGTCCTGAAAGTTGAGATACCAGTTACTTTGGAATAAGGTTTGGCATCTCGGACATATTCCGAGACGTGGCTACCTTTGTGCTCAGACGGCAAAGACTACCAAATTCACCGTTTAGTCCCTCAACCGTTAGGGGTAAAACCCAATGGGGCCCTGGGCAAGTAAGGCTTGCAACCTGCTTCCCAGGTACTTCAATATCATGCTGGCAACAATCATAGCAAAATGCCTCGGACCGTTGGAGGTGATGGAGTCCCACCTCTAATTGACAGACCAGGGACTCCTCAGATACGACTTGGCAAACGATCTAGAATGAGATGGATAGCTATTAATATCAATGGGGATTACAATGGGAAGAGATTCGGTGCAGAATGATTTTGAAGTAAAAGGCATAACATCAGACGAGGCATAAATGTTAACATTGAATATGGGATCATGGAGGAATTTTATTAGAGATACTATGCTCCAAACTGAACGCTGAAAAGCATAATCAGTCTCTGGTAATGATGGTGGTGGTGATGATGATGATGGTTAAAAAAGTTATACATTTTAACAAGTATTTTCTAATACACATTCCTTAACAGAAAATAATTTCACATATTCTCTAATTCCGATATATTAGAAGGTTTTAAGGAAGAACTACATAAAATTCCATCTTTCTACTGTAAATAGGCCCTGAGAAAATGTACCTTATCCACAAACAAACTAAAGTTACGGGAAATTAGCTTCAAAGTTTTTACTTTAGTGATGCCTGCTCCATATCTTGTATCATCAGAATTGTCCAACAGTTTCCTCTTGATGGCTCTCCTATGCTGTCTAGGCATCTTTGAATTAATAATTCAATAATTATTAATAATTCAATAATTAAGGCATTATCTGAAGATCTGAGCCGTTTCTTGTCTAAACAAAGCATAGCTACGACAGTTCGTAATCCTACACGGAGCAGCACTTTGCACTTTGTTACGTTGCCCTGATTGAATGATGAAACAGTATCATAAACACCAAAGTGAAGAGTGTTTGTACCCACAAACAAAGTTTTAGGTAGTCTATTCCATATCACATGGTTCACACATTCATTCGGATTTTGAGTCCATCCATGAAGACATTTTTTTTTTTTTTTAGTTGACTAATATCTGAGAGAATAAATAGACGTTACCAATACTCTGACAATTTTCAGCTATCAGTCGACCTTTTTTAAAAATCTTTATTAGCAAATCATGATTTCGGCCGGTAACTGGCCATTATCAATGCATGTGTTTATCTGAAGATGTTATTGGTATGGAAAACTCACACCATGCCAAGTATGACAACTGGACATTTTTGCCGTTTCAAATCTAGTTTGTGTAAATTTGAAACGTCAAAAATGTCCAGTTGTCATACTTGGCGTGATGTGAGTTTTCCATACTAATAACATCTTCAGTTAAACACATGCATTGATAATGGCCAGTTACTGGCCGAAATCATAATTTGCTAATAAAGATTTGTAACATAGATCGACAGTTAGCTGAAAATTCTCAGAGTATTGGACACATATCACAGTCGTGGAGCGCAAACCATGGAAAGTAACCTGATAAAGAGACGTTAATTATCTCATATTTTCTAATGCCAGCATTTAGTTTCTTATATTCTTCTTCAATCCTAGCTAGTTTTCTTCTTGAAGCACTTTCCGGTGTATTGGCACTGGTATCACTCAATGTATCACTACCAGTGTTGAGATAAGTCGCTACAGGGACATCAGATACTGATGAAGATGAATTAGACGAATTCAGAGTACACTTTACTTTCTTGCGCCAATGTACACGCTTTCTAAATTACCTTCAGACTAGGTCTTGGCATGTTGAAGAGAAGAATCCTCAATGACTTCTCCAAATACGACTTTCAGAACAAGGACTTGGATTTACTGCCAAATGGCCAGAATCTATTGTCAACGGTCTATTAGTGTAGCCAACAGAAAAGTTAACTCTCTTGTGCTCAATTATATCTTTGTCAAGGCTCTCAATATCAGATATCTTTCATGACTCGTAAGCAAGGTGCGAAACATCCTGTGTCGAAATTCTTTTAAAAAATTTAAAATACTTCTATGCACGTCATTTCAGTATTTTATGCATGGTTTTAAATGAGAGAATCTAAATTTTTAGGAAATGTATTTACCCAAAACTTGATTTTTCATCGAAAAACTCATTCCGTATACCCTTAACTACAGATACTATGGTCGTTCAATAAGTACAGTCTTTTTACATTACCGGAAAAAAGTACACTTGGAAAGACGTTGATCTTGATTGGTTGGTTGGTTGATTGTTTGGGACAAGGGGACACAATTTCATAAGGTCAGGCTGTTCCGAGATTGCCCCATGGGGCATGAGCGCCCGCGGGCTTTCATTGGTTCGCCCAGCGAGCAGCCGCCAGAAGGAAGGCCGGCCGCGATGCTCCATTTCACTGCGCATGCGCACTGTTGCGATTTATGGCATGCCCTTAAATCCTGCGAAAATCATCCTCTTAGGTCACCACAAAAATGTTCAAATGTTTGTAAATCTTATGGGACTTAACTACGGGGTCATCAGTCCCTAAACTTACAAACTACTTATGAACTACTTACGAACTAGGACGGCACAAATATCCATGCCCGAGGGGGGATTCGAACCCTCGACCGTATAGGTCACCACCGACCGGACTCAAGCTTCGCCCCTCAGCGGCAAGGCGCTCAACCCAGTGCCATCTAGGTGGCACTGGTTCCACCAAACCACAAGAAACTCTGAACATCGAAGGCAAGTTACAGAAAAACAACACTTCGTAATGGACAGTTTAAGTTTTCAAGTATAATATTTTACTGATGCCGTGTATTAACGAAATAGAAGAATCTATAATCTAAAGCGGCTTGCCTAATGACATTTACATGAGTAACATACAACCACAGTTTTTGTTACAAGTGACTTGCGTTTTCCATAGTTCTATTTCTTAAAGACAACTCGTTTTCTGAAATCCTCATTCTTTCAACACAAAGCGAAATTTTGAAATACAAAGAATCTACTTAACATTTCTTATTAAGCCAATGCAGCTATTGGTTTTAGTAGTGTGTATTTTTACCGTAAGGTGTAATATATCAACATGTTTCGTACCATATTATTTATTAGTTAGACAGATGCAATTTAGGTGCACATTTCTTTTCAAGTTGCTATATTTGTTTAAAATATAACCAAATAATTTTGAGAACATGATTTCTCTAACAAAATAAATACCAATTGATTCTTCTGATACTGTCTGCCTGAATCTGTTGAATAACAGCTGCAACATCAGAATAAACTTTCGATGTATGTGGACATACTAACCTCACGTCCTTCAGAAATCTGACATATTCTTTACGGTAGGACTCACTTGACCGTGAGTTAAATACTCAGATGTTTGTATAGCTTATGGGACTTAACTACAGGGTCATCAGTCCCTAAACTACTTGTGAACTAGCTTATACTAAAGACGGCACAAACATCGATGCCCGAGGGGGGATTCGAACCCCCGACCGTAGTCGCCGTACAGATCGTGACTGGCGCGCTGCAGAGCGCTCAGCCACTGCGGCCGGCTGAGTCAAATATATGTAAGCTGTTGTAGGGTAGTGACTAGGGCGATTAGTGGCAGGTCTTCTGAAAAGTAGAAGAGGTTTCTCTGGAAATGCAGAGTATGCTGCAGGGACATTTATATTGATGGGTAGACTGACCTAGCTGTTTAGTCCTCTAAAAATAACAAAATATTCAGGAATACGAAAGAAAAATCTACATCCTTTCAGGCATACTTGCAGGAAACAAAGATACAACAGATTCGTATCAAGGGAGATAGACGGGAGGAGTATCGTTGGGAACTGGCAGCTCTTATTTACAAAACGAACATATAAGAACGTACAAACGTTACATGAATGAGAAGTCATTCGTCAGAAATGCGCTGACGGAAAAGAAAAAAAGAAAGAAAAAAAAAAAGAAATTACAAAATACATAAAAGAAAATGGATGAAACTCAGTACTGAGAGACTGCACACCGTCATGTGTAATTAACAAAATATTGCGTAAAATACTGCTATTTCACTAACAAAAGTATTATAACGCATTACAAATGAAAACAAAAGGGGAAAAGAAAATTAGCATCTCACAAGATTCCAACCACCATCCTTTACCTCCGCAGTCACACGCTTTTAACCACAAGACCATTCCGAACTCGCTAAGCAAGAGTTTAGAAGTCTACCTACATTCAAAAATATTTATTTATATCTAATAACGTGTTTCTGATAAAGCTGCATTTAGTTGTTGCTTACAAACTGTGTAGTTACCGCAATTGAAGGCAAATTAAACTAGTGAATAGTGAAATAAATACGGCTATTCAAAAGTAGCGAGCGTCGACGTCACGTGACGACCTGTTGTGGTGGTGGGGCAGGGTACTGGGCGGTGCGAGAAGGCGAGCCCTGCAGGTAGAAGAGAGGAGTGGGGGTATTTTCACAGGATCTAACGTTTGCTCCTTTTATGCCTGTCGCTAAGTTAAATCGTCGCTTTTCTGTCACTACTTGTCGTTCGTAATGATTTTCAGAACTAACCCGTTACCACTCTTACCCAGTTGGCAAGAACGGTTATATATTGAAAAGACGAGTTTCAGTTGCTTGTGTGTCATTGTGTTATCAAGACGACGAAGTGGTGCACTGAACAGGGTTTTATAGTCACTGTGTGTCTCTCCATGTGACGCAGTGTGAAGAGCTTGACAGAAACGGACAACTCACTGTCACACTGAAGGGTGAAGTTCAGAAACAGGTAAATCTATTCCAAAATCTACAAACAATATGTAGACAACACTTAATGCGCGTTAGTCTCGCTAAAAGCCAGATGATTTTTTGACTAATTTGAATATCTGATAATGTTTCAATTGCCTCAATACAACGTATAACCAAAAATAAAGTGAAAAATCGAAAAAGTCAAAGTTGGTAGTTTTGTATGGGCATCGCCACTTCGGATTAGATTCGAACTTTATGCTTGCCATACCGTTCATTAGATAGCGAAAACTTTTCACGCTTCATCTTAAAATCAAGCGGAGCGGCACTACCATTACACTAATTCCTACGGTGCACGACGTAGAGTACTTAACCACAGTCTTCGACACCAAACTTTGGTTTTACTTTCCCAAATTACGCAGAGGTGTATGTAACCCAACTCTTTTTCTATAATGAGAGTAAAAAGTAGAAAAACGTCACAGCTTCACGACATAACGCATAAGAGCATTCTCTGTCTTGCGGCAGCTCAACGACGCCCAATATTTCATCAGTAGTGAATAAGCAGTATTGCATTTTTCAAACTAAATAAAATCTCCTCACTGCAGGCATATATTGAATGTTTCTTTGTTAACTATAATACGGCCCCCTGTATTTCCTTGTGTATGGTCTCCCGCGTAGCCAGTGCGCCGCAGACAACCAAATAAATGTTCAAATGTTTGTATAGCTTATGGGACTTAACTACGGGGTCATCAGTCCCTAAACTTACAAACTACTTATGAACTAGCTAACATTAAGGACGGCACAAATATCCGTGCCCGAGGGGGGATTCGAACCCCCGACCGTAGTGCAGATAGTGACTGGAGCGCCTCAGTCCCCTCGGCCACCGCGGCCGGCCCGCGTCAACCTATGCCGTTACGAGCACAAACGCGTGCTGCTTGCTCACCCCTGCCCGCAGTACGCAGAAACATTGCAGAAAACTTACTAGACACATTTGCAGTGACCATCAGCAGTCTTGTGCCCTGAATGCATGGTGCTGTAGTGAATATGACTGCCATACATTCACACTTTTACATAAAATTGACAAAAATCTAACTATTCGAAACATTTAAACAAAATTGTCTTTAAAAATGAATGTCTAAACAAGGGCTTTGATTATGTTCACATGTTTTAAATTTCATAAGTAATAATTATTAGTTTCATCTTAAATTAACATCTACATTACTGGACATTACAATTGCTACACTAAGAAGAAATGTAGATGATAAACGGGTATTCATTGGACAAATATATTTTACTAGAACTGACATGTGATTACATTTTCACGTAATTTGGGTGCATAGATCCTGAGAAATCAGTACCCACAACAACCACCTCTGGCTGTAATAACGGCCTTGATACGCCTGGGCAATGAGTCAAACAGAGCTTGGATGGCGTGTACAGGTACAGATGCCCATGCTGTTTCAACACGATACCTCAGTTCATCAAGAGTAGTGACTGGCGTATTGTAACGAGCCCTATGCTCGACCACCATTGACCAGACGTTTAGAATTGGTGAGAGATCTGGAGAATGTGCTGGCCAGGGCAGCAGTCGAACATTTTCCGTGTCCAGAAAGGGCCGTATAGGACCTACACAATGCGGTCTTACATCATCGCAGGGATCTGATGAAGGGTAGAGCGACGAGTCGTAACACATCTGAAATGTAACCGCCACTGTACAAAGTGCCGTCATTGCCAACAAGAGGTGACCGAGACGTTTAACCAATGGCAACCCATACCATCACGCCGGGTGATACGCCAGTATAGTGATCACGAATATACGCTTCCAATGTGCGTTCACCGCGATGTCGCCAAACACAGATGCGACAACCATGATGCTGAAAACAGAACCTGGATTCATCCGAAAAAATTGACATTTTGCCATTCGTGCACCCAGGTTCTTCGTTTCGTACACCATCGCAGGCGCTCCTGTCTTGTGATGCAGCTTCAAGGGTAAGCGCAGCCATGGTCTTCGAGCTGATGGTCCATTCTGCTGCAAACGTCGTCGAACTGTTCGTACAGATGGTCGTTGTCTTGTAAACGTCCCCATCAGTTGACTCTGGCATCGAGACATCGCTGCACGATCCGTTACAGCCATGCGGATAAGATGCCTGTCATCTCGACTGCTAGTGATACGAAGTCGTTGGGATCCAGCACGGTGTTCCGTATTGCCCTCCTGAACCCACCGATCCCATATTCTGCTAACAGTCATTGGATCGCGACCAACGCGAGCAGCAATGTCGCGATACGATAAACGCAATCGCAGTAGGCTACAATCCGACCTTTTTTCAAAGTCGGAAACGTGATGGAACGCATTTCTCCTCCTTACACAAAGCATCACAACAACGTTTCACCAGGCAAAGCCGGTTAACAGCTGTTTAACAGAAATTGGTTGGAAACCTTTCTCATGTTCACGTTGTAGGTGTCGCCTAAGGCTCCAACCTTGTGTGAATACTCTGGAAAGCATATCACAGCACCTTCTTCCTGTCGGTTAAATTTCGTGTCTTTATCATGTCATCTTCGTGGTGTAGCAATTTTAATGGCATGGAGTGTAGTATTTCTTTTCTACCTCAGAATTTATTGTTCATCTTTTATAAACCACCAAAAGCCTACTCAGTTTCTTACTACATTGTTCAAAATAATTAGATGTGATTTACGCAAAATACGTATGGTAACGTATTTTATTAAAATATTGGTTAGAACTGTAATGTTTGTGTAGTACAGTACGATATTTTGCTGTGTCAACTCTCTAATAGAGGTTTTCATGAAATTTACATTGAGCAAAGGGCCATGGGGCTGCCATAATAATGAAATTGTGTTGCCCTCTAATACGGTGCGGGAACACCTCGGACGGTCAGTACAGTTGCACACTTGCGTGGCATGGGCAAGGACAGGATGAGGATATCATTCAACTCTTGAGGGATATTTGGCCATTCTTCCATGAGCGTAATATCCAGCTCTGTAACCGCTGCTGGAGGTGCCGATCTCGCTACAATACCTCTGCCAAGTGCATCCCAGACATGCTCAGTCTGATTTAAATCCGGTGAACAAACTGGCCACTGCATTTATTCAGTTCCTTTAGTTGCAAGCGTGTTGCCCACCAGTGCAGTTTATTGAGGGCGAGAGTTATCGTCCACTAGAAGGAACTCTTCTCCTATGCCACCAGCGTAGGGCACAACAAAATGTCGCCTCTATACCTCTGAGCAGTCAAAGCAACATTCTGAACGATATAGAGGTTCGTACGTCCGCCCATATTGACTCCTGCCCACACCATTCCTTCCACCACCTGCACATAAGCAGGATTGTTTCAAGTTCCATGTCCTCTCCAGTTGAAGGAACGGCGATTATCCGACTGAACACAAAATCTTGACTCACGTGTAAACAGAACCCGCCACTATACGTTATGACTCCGCCCAGTTTCTGTGGGGTGAAGGGTGTCTTGCTTTTAATGAAGCATGCACCATAGGCCTCCGTGCACAGAGGCCACTTTCCCGAAGGCGATTTGGGACTGTTTCTGTTGACACTGCGTGTCCTGTTGCTACCTGGAGGGTGCGTTGCAGCTGAGTTGCATTCAGGCTCCTCTCTGCATGGGCTACTAACCGCAGATAACGGTCATCTCTTGCTGATGTTACCCGTGGGTGACCTTGGCCTTGCCTTTTTATAACGGTACCTGTTGTCCGAAATCGCATTCAGGTCTTGGAAATTACACTTTTAGACACCCAAATAATTGCGGCCCCCTCTCTCCGTGCCTCTTCCGCTTCTAACCTTCGTATGGCTCTCCCTGCCATAGCTTTCGGTAATTCACTATGTTTTTGTATTGCACTAGCTGCTCACTACACTATCTGAACCAAACTGCTTGTGTAATTCGTTTGGTAAAGTAAACACCAGTCAACACCAACCCAGCAACTTTCTGTTGTTACCACTACCTCGGTTACAGTAATGTTATCTCCACTCCATAGGACCAACAAAAGACGTCGAACCATTTTAGTTCATTCTGCTGATGATAATACTACAGAACCTGGATATCTCAACTGATCCGCTACTTGTTTTGACAAGTGTAGTTTGTCTCTTGTTGTCAGGATGAGCCTCCACAGAGATCTTGTTTTCTGTAATCTTCTAAGCACCTCTTCATTTGTTACTCTGTCTCTAAAGCCGATCGTGATCTTTTTCTGTAGCACAACATCTCCAGGGCTTTTAGCCGTCTTCTGTATCTTTCCCCGCTGTCCATATATCACACCCGTATAGGGCCACACTCCAAATAAAAGTACTAATGATACGTTTTATTATTTTCAGACTGGTGGTGAGTAAGTTCGGTCTCAAATTAAATGCAATTTTGCCTGCTCTATCTATTCACCTCAAAATTCCTTCCCGGCTTCTACCATCTCGTGTGATTTTGCTTCCTAAATATGTAAATTTCTCTATCACTTCTAGCTCCTATTTCTTATTCTTAAAGGTTCATATTCTGCTTCAGTACTGCATACCATTAGTCTTTTTCTTATTTATTCTAATTTCGTAATGTTTACATAATATCCTTACCATTATTCTGAGGACTTTCTGTAGATCCTCTTTGTTCATACGCATTAATTAAAATTATCTAATATTTTTAATTGAGGGAAGTCCTTTAAGTTGTTCCGGAATGCTAGCTTTCTATTACTCTATCGGTATTTACCCAGGCGCAACGCGTGAAGTTAAAAAAGACCTAGCCCAATGCTGTTTCCAAGAAGTAGTGGCAGCCAAGCTGCCTGAAATGAATTTTGGAAAGTCCTGCAGTGTTCTTTAAAGGTCTAGACACGCTTCCTAGATGATCACATGCATTCATTCAAATTCATTGTTCATTCCTACGGTCTTGGGCATTTCCAGCAGGACAATGCGACACTCCACATGTCCATGATTACTACAGAGTGAAACCAGTAACACTCTTGAGAGTTTAAACACATCTTCGGGCTACCAAACTCGCCAGACGTGATCACATCTTGTGTGCATTCCAATGTGCTGTTTAGAAGCCGGCCGCGGTGGCCGAGGAGACTGAGGCGCTCCAGTCACGGTCTGCACGGCCACTACGGTCGGGGGTTCGAATCCCCCCTCGGGCATGGATATTTGTGCCGTCCTAGTTCGTAAGTAGTTCATAAGTAGTTTGTAAGTTTAGGGACTGATGACCCCGTAGTTAAGTCCCATAAGCTTAACAAACATTTGAACATTTTTGCTGTTTAGAAGACATCTCCAACCCTTTTTCCCGTCACGGTTTTATGGACAGCCCTACAAGATGCATGGTGACAGTTCCCTCCAGCACTACTTCAGACATTAGTCGAGTCCATGCCACTTACGGTTGCGGCAGTTCTACGTGGTTGTGGGGGCCCTAGCCAACATTAGGCAAGTGGATGGGCGCAACCAGGGGGGTTTCTGGGGTTGAAACCACTCCAGAAATGTTGACCAAGCCAAAATAAAAAAAAAAAAAAAAAAAAAAAAAAAAAAAAAAAAAAAAACCTAGCATCGTTCTGTATCAGGATAAAGATCCCCTACATTTCGTCAAGACTGGGGAGCTGTTACACTTGCTCCATACAGTCACGAACTCTGTAGAAAGACATTAATAGCCATCGGAAAGAGGTGAACACTCTATCCTGTATCTAACTGCAAAAAATTGAGGAACTGAACGTCTTGTCTAACAGTGTGAGAAAGGTATTAACAGCTGCCGTCAAACTACTAAAATAATGCGAACTTTAGTTTTTTCTCAAGTTTTTTCACTTACTATGTCTGCAACTTACACATGAATGTGACTTGCATGTGTTACAATCACCAAAAACAAATTCTTGCTCAAGGCATTCACGGAAAATTATATTAAAGAGGGGAAATACATTCGGCGGAGATTCTGTGTAGAAAGTGTCGGACCGTGGAGCTTCTTTCTGATTTAGAAATTTTAGATTTTTTTAAACATTTCTGTTAGTAATTACAATGCCATTCATAAATATTTGTTGAAGTTTCTATGTAAAAGAATGAAGGTTCCCGTCTAGTCAAAAAGTATCTTCTGAAAACTTATTTTTGCCATTGATAGCTTTCACGCAACGAAAAAAAAAATTGAATTAGGCAATGCTTCTCTGTTAATGCTTCAGAAGTTACTGATCGCTTCATGCACTGCGTTTGTGATAGCCATTCGTGTTTCGATCCACATTTGCCTATCGTATGATTTGCCTTGTCTCTATTTTGGAGACTTTCATTTCTATACCATGATGACTATCAAGTATCCAGTCTTCTACAATGAAAAATAATAAACTATATACTGTATTAGCGCTATTCGCATTTCTATCAAGAGTACACGATATTACAGTTTACTTTCATTGAACACCCCTCCCGAAATCCTGGCAACGCCTATGGGCAAGTGTACCAGTTTATTTTGCTCGTTAGTGTATATTAAACACATAGTTATATAAAAATGTTCCTCTATTATAATTCAACGTCTTATCAAGACTTCAAAGGAATTTGTCAGGGGTTTCAGAGATTAACGGCTTTGCGCAAAGGAACATTTAAAATAATATACATTCCGATAAGAGAAGAGGATCGTGTCTGCGAACGTCGTATCTCTATCGAGAGTAACGAAATTTAAAGGGCAGTATGAAGAAAATGAATGTCGCCGAGACAGTGTTAGAAAGGAATACTTTCAAATCAATATTTTGTTCATATTGTTTCACCAGACTACTGTATTTTGGTTCTTTTGACCAACTAGTTCGTCGACAACTGGGGAAGGTTGGGTAAGTTGGCGAGGAGTCTCACATGACGAATTGTGAATTTCTCCGATGAATCTACAGATTGTGCAACGTGCGTTACGGTAGTGCTTCCTTAGCGTGCTGTGCAGGCATGTCTGTTGAAATAGAACCGCTGAGTCATTTTGTTTTATTGACAACAGAGGCTCGGAAGTGGATGATGTTTTTGTAACAATTTTTTCCTGTGGTTTAAATAAGTTTCATGGAAGTAATACTTTTATATTCCTCTTAAACCTTGAGCTTTGGTAATGTTTTAATAACGGTTTAATGACTTTATTATGTAATAGCTGAAATCCCGGCGTTGACCGGGTATTTATTTAGTTATTTATTCCTGCCAATTTTTAGGTATATATTCATTTGTATCAGCGCTGTATGTCTGTAAAATCTCTTGGGAATACAATTAGTAGTAAAGAAGTAATAGATTAAAACTTGGTCCGTGATGGGGCGGTTTTCCATGAACGTTAGTGTTTATGTGCTCATATCTCATGAACTTCGTGTCCTACTGTAATAGAATTTAGAAGGTACATTCACCTATATGAGTGTATACTGTCTGTAAAATTTCCTGCGACTAAAATTTGTAGCCGGCCGCGGTGGCCGAGGGGACTGAGGCGCGTCAATCACGATCTTCACGGCCACTACGGTCGGGGGTTCGAATCACCCCTCGAGCATGGATATTTGAGCCGTTCTTAGTGTAAGCTAGTGCGTAAGTAGTTTGTAAGTTTTGGGACTGATGACCCCGTAGTTAAGTCCCATAAGCTATACAAACATTTGAACTTATGAATTTAAAATTTGTAGTATACAAATTATAAATTGTAACGTCATACCGAATGCCGTAGTTTTACTCCATAAACAGCGGATAAGTAGTAAGCCAGAAACTTTTTTCCTTTCATCAATTTGCAATGCTTGTCAGCGAGAAAAAGTTTTATAAAGGTTTGAAATTATGTTTAAAGTTTGTTGCAAGTCGCTAAGTACTGTCATTTCCATACAGTGTATTTCGAAATTCTCGCCATTTTATATGACATTTTTTGCGATTTCTATTGGTTATGACGGAATACCACCTGCCTTATGTGATTCTTAACCATGCACCAATTTTTACCTCACGGTAAGGAATGTGCGTACCAAATTTGGTTGAAATCGGTCCAATGGTTCAGGAGAAAATGAGCAGCATTGTCGCAAAATGCAGCAGTTTTTCGCGCATCTCATTGTTTATGACGTTATATCTCGTGAACTATATATCGTATGGGATTCTTACACTTACGGCGAGCGTCCTCATGGATTGAAGCTTACGTGTACAAAATGTCATAAAGATTGGAACAAAACTGTAGATTTGTATGCAACACGAACAAATATACGGACACTCTGCTTTATATATTAGAAGATTGTGTGGATGTACAAGTCTGTAACCAAAATATCGTCTGCGGTTATGATGACGATTTATTCATTTCATAAAGAAGACAGGGAGATCGAAATAGAGCAAGGAATCATTGAGAGAGGCAATGCAGCGTGTACGAAATGGAAAGCCTGTTACAGGCGCCGCAAGGGAGTTCAACCTCCGTGAAGCTAATTTACGTCACTATGTAGAAAAACATGCTGATGAAGTAGGCTCTGTTCAGTGTACGGGCTTATATTGCAGGGATACAAAGGAGAAATATTATGTCTTTTTAGCAGTAGATAAGCGTCAATAAAATATTTTACTTTCTGAATAAAATGTTCATTTCGTCATCTTACCCTACCTGTATGGCAAGTCAACGAATGGTACTCTCAGTAACAAAAGTAGGTCTAGCTTTATTTATTTAATTGTATCAGAAACATACATACTTTCGTAGTTATACAAAAAAAAAAAAAAAAAAGAAAGAAAAGAAAAGAAAAGAAGGCAGTAAAAGTACAAAGCAAAGAAAAAATCCAAACTTTGGTACTGTAAGCATTATTATTTATGGGCATAGTTACAGCCGCCACCAGTGTGCGACCCTCTCACGTGCCTTCTTAGAAACATGAATCAAAATTTGGGGAGAGCACGGTCGGGGAATCGAATCCCCCCTCGGGCATGGATGTTTGTGTCGTCTTTAGTGTTAGGTAGTTCATATGTAGTTTGTAAGTTTAGGGACTGATCACCCCATAAGCTTTACAAACATTTGAACACTTGAAATCCCAATTTTCTTATGTTGATCTTCGTTCTTCCGAATATTGAGCGCAGTCTTCCAAATTGACCAGCTTTCCTCGTGACCTGGGGGGAGGCTTTCTGAGAACACAACCCAAACTGCGAGTGACCTATACCTCCGGAGTGCTTGTTGGTAACCACATAGAGAATGGGTCGCAAGGTTTAGTGCTTTAGTTTTCTGGATGCGGACTCACGAGGGATATTAGCCAGTGGTGTGGATCGCAGACATCTTGTTATGAGTCTGCAGGTATCATTCAAGGCGACATCCACTTGATTGGCGTGACTAGATCTGCATCAGACAGAGCAAGCATATTTTGTGGCTGAATAGCAAAGGGCTATTGCTGATGTTCTTAAGGTATGGGGATGTGTTTCCCAAATTGTACCTGATAAATTTCTGAGAATATTGTTTCTTGCAAATACCTTCCTTTTTGTGTTCAAGCAGAGTGTTCTGTAGGTAAGTGTTCGGTCAAGAGTTACTCCTAGCCGGCCGCAGTGGCCGAGCGGTCTTCGGCGCTCCAGTCACAGTCTGCACGGCCGCTACGGTCGCGGGTTCGAATCACCCCTCGGGCATGGATGTTTGTTTCGTCTTTAGTATAAGGTAGTTCATAAGTAGTTTGTAAGTTTAGAGACTGATGACTCCGCAGTTAAGTTCCTTAAGCTTAACAAACATTTGAACATTTGAGTTACTCCTAAGTATTTTGGGGTAAAACAGTGCTCTAATTGTTTACCTTCCCAGATCAATTGCAGCTTTCTTGTTGCCTGCGGGGGTTTGAGGTGAAAGGCACAGACTTGTGTTATGCACTTAAAATTTGTAAGTGTTGGGAGAGCTTCTCTACTGCAACTTAAAATGCTTTTTTCTTGTACGGCTGAAGCTACATTATCTGCATATATAAAACTCTTCGTTTCGTGTGTGCGCGGTTGGTCATTGGTGTAAATGTTGAAAAGAATGGGAGCTAGTACACTACCTAGCGGGAGGCCGTTCTTTAGGGTCCTCCATCTGCTCCTCTGATCTCGGAATTTAACAGCTATAAACAGCTATAAATCTTCAGTCTTAGGAAACTTTTAAGGGCTGTATTACACAGGAAACACATTAAACAGTCGTTTTTCCATAAATGAAGTATCTGATTTTGACGTAAAGTCCAGAAAAAACGTGATATACCTTAATATCACTATCTTACCAAACTTTCCAATATTGCAAATATGTGACGTTAATTCCAACTAGAAAGTTCATTACTTCACAAAAATCTTTATTTCATAATTATACTACAACCCATCACCAATACAATTAATGGGTCCTAATTTATACAACTCTTTTACTTGACTCTATATGATTCTAAGAAATTACTGCAAAATCTACTAAGGGGTTCCTACTTCCTACTTCTAGGTTGCCTACATATTATTGAGGTACATGTATACTGCAGTGATTACACGTGTGCCAGTAACGTATAAACCTAAGGGTGGCCACGGATGTCGACCCAGCGAAACCCAGTGGACGCGGCCCTGGCATTGGGTCGGTCATGATGGTCACTGTAGCTACTAAAGTTCTTTTGAAGTTTGATTTAATTTAATAAGGCGATGCTGAAGGAATTAGATTAGGCAATGAAACAATGAATGTGGTAGATGAGTTTTGTTACTTGGGTAGTAAAATAACATATGACGGTCGCAGTACAGAGGATATGAAATGCCGAATGGCAATGGGAAGAAAAGCATTTTTGAAAAAGAGAAATTTTCTAACATCGAATATTAATTTATGCGTAAGGCAGTCCTTTCTGAAGGCATTTGTGTGGAGTGTTGCCTTGTACGGGAGTGAAACATGGCCGATAAACAGTGCGGACAGGAAGAGAATAGAGGCTTTTGAAATGTGGTGCTACAGAAGAATGCTGAAGATTAGGTGGGTAGATCGCATAACTAATGAAGAGGTACTGAATAGAATTGGTGAGAAAAGGAATTTTTGGCATACCCTGACTAAAAGAAGGGATCGCTTGGTAGGACACATTCTTAGACATCGAGGAATCGTAAATTTAGCATTGGAGGGAAGTGTGTGGGGTAAAAATCGCAGAGGGAGACCAAGAGACGCATATAGTAAGCAGATTCAAATGGATGATGGTTGCCGTTCTTATGAGGAGATGAAGAGGCTTGCTCAGGATAGATTAGGGTGGAGAGCTGCATCAAACCAGTCTTCGGACTGAAGACCATAACACAACACCAACTACTATGCCTACTCTAACCTACAGTCGAATACGGGTGTTGCGCCCAGTCCTCCAGGACCAGAGCATGGCGGATTCCGCCAGAGAACTGGCGGCCGGTCCACACCCTGGCGGCATGGCTCTGGGCGCAGGTCATGCCCGTGTGGACACTTTACTGTCGATCCCGGATGAAGTCCCCTCGCACTTTGCTGGAGATGGCATCAGCGAGACTATCCAGGAACTCGAAAGTGTCAGTTTGTCCCAATTAGTGCGTAAGTTCATTAGCGGAAAAGGGACAATGACGATTTCCCGTCATGCGAAAGAAGCCAAAGTGGGTCTCACATTCCGCGACTCGGGTCCCGACATATCGCGCCGTCACTTACACGCCCGTGGCCCGCTCCGCTAAATCTGATTACTTGAATGCACGTGCAGCGACCTCGCGGCTGACAGGGCGCTCTCGTTATGGAGGAGGGAGGGGGCGGTAACCCAAGCCAGGCGGCGCGCGCACCTGGGCCGGCCGCGCCAAGCTGCCGACGCTGCAGCGCCGAGTAATCCGACACCGCAGCCAGCAGCCAGAAGGCAGCAGACAGCAGACAGCAGCCGCCCACTCCGCGCTAGCTAGCTGCATTCTGCTGGCCGCATGACAGACGCCCCGGTCGGCAGGCCTGCGGGGCCGGCGGCCGGTAATGAGACATGGCGGCAGCCAGCAGGCAGGCAAGCAGGCACGCCGGCTCGCCAGACAGCCGGCCTTACAGAGTTGCGCAGGCAGTCGCCGTTCCAGAGCGCGCCTCAACTGAGGACAGCCGCGGTATTTCATGTGTGTCATAACACCAGGCTGATACACGCTGCTTTCAGCTTTACAGACAATGATAAATTTTGTAGGGCTGTTAATAGGAGACTACTACTAATTTTGTTTATCCGTACATCGTGTTTACATGGTTGTTCAACGTACCTGTGTACAGCAGTGAAAAATGCTACTCTCAGACCGCAAGAAAAGGTCCTTATGTAGTAGTCACATTTAATGATGTGAAAGAGGAGAACTAGTTTTTCGACTTACCGGGAACTTCAAAATTATTTAAACAGACAACAGAATGAAACTTTCACTCTGCAGCGGAGTGTGCATTGATATGAAAATTCCTAGCAGATTACAATTGTTTGCCGCAACTAGGACTCGAACCCGGGACCTTTGCCTTTCGCGGGCAAGCGCTCTACCGACATTTTTTTTCACTCATCTGGTAGATCAATGGTTCGCGGTTGTTCGTTTACTTCGTTCGTGCTTGTTCGTTGAATGGTTGGCTCAGTTTTTTTTCTTACAGAGAGCGTTTAGCCTCCTGACCGTCCCACGACGCCTGGCACGGACTGAGCCATCCCGACTCGACTTACGTTGCCACCTCACAACTTTACTTCCGCCAGTACCTCGCCTCCTACTTTCCAAACTTCATAGAAGCTCTCCTGCGAACCATGCAAGACTAGCACTCCTGGAAGAAAGGATATGGTGTAGACAGGACTTAGCCACAGCCTAAGGGATGTTTCCAGAATGAACCTTTTACTCTGCAGCGGAGTGTGCGCTGATATGAAAGTTTCATTCTGGAAACATCCCTTAGGCTGTGGCTAAGCCATGTCTACACCATATCCTTTCTTCCAGGAGTGCTAGTCTTGCATGGTTCGCAGGAGAGCTTCTGTGAAGTTTGGATAGTAGGAGGCGAGGTACTGGCGGAAGGAAAGTTGTGAGGCGGCATCATGAGTCGTGTCGGGATGGTTCAGTTCGTAGAGCGCTTGCCCAGGAAAGGCGAAGGTCCCAGGTTTCAGTCCCGTTTCGGGCACACAATTTTAATCTGGCAGGAAGTTTCAACTCTTCCTCAACGCATCGAGTCCTGAAGGGGGATGGGGGATGTCTTGTTGTTGTGGTCTTCAGTCCAAGTACATGTTCGATGCAGCTTGTACAAATGGTTTCACACTGAGACCACCTTTAATTTAATGTCTTAAAATTGTCTCAGTGGCTGCTCTGTAAAACCACCACGGCACTGGAGTATACTACCCTCTGTCATCAAGATATTCAACTCGCTGCCGGCCCGGATAATACGTTTTCATGGGAGAGTAACAAAAACATTCAGCTGCACAGTGTATGCTGGTGTGTTTCTGAGGATCGTGAGGTTACATATATTGTTTATTATCTTCTGAGTTGGCATAGTTCTGGTAAATTACGAAAGGGATTGTAGAGTAGACTAATATTCTAGTTTGATCCACGTCTTGCAGAACTTTATGTAGTCGACCAGTGGTTTCACTATGTTTTCATATGTTCTAAAAAAAAAAAAAAAAAAAATAAATAAATAAATAAAAATAAAATAAAATAAAAATAAACACTCGAGTACTTTTCTCACTTCATATATTAGTTTTATATATCATTTCTAATGTAATTATACAAATAAAAATTGTTTTGTTTCACAACTCAATTTGGTTCCTTGGGCCACAAAGGGTTAATCGAGATAGCGCTGACGTCCTTCCAGAAGGACGAAAACGGCAGCTTACATTTTTATTCTTGTTTGTAAGAATTCGTGTACAGTTTCATATTTTATTTCTTTCATTCGTCACACTTACGTGAGGTCTCAAGTGGCCACTGATGCAAGTGGCCGGAAAGTCGGAATTTTACATATTGACAACGCGGCCAAAAATCCAGAAGACTTTAATTGACGGTGACAACGGCCGTGGAAGTCTTCGTTTACATTACGCAACTATTGTTGAGGAGCCAATAACAAATTTGGTTTTATTTTATTATTGTTTTTGTTATTATATCTCAGAATTGTTGTTACTGATCTCATTTGCTGCCTATGTATGTTTGTAAAGCTTAGAAGTCTAAAAGAAGTTGTTACTCGATTCAAACACTTGTTGTAGTAAGTTTCTTAATTGTTCAAAGTGTTGTTAGTTTTACCTAAGCAGTATTTCGTAATGAAAGGAATTTATCCAGTTAAATTTTTCTCCTTTTAATGTTACTTCTGTTACGGCGTTTTAATATTTTATTTACCTGATGCATACGATATCAGCTGATGAGTTTTTTTTAATAATGTCATAATGCAATATGAATGACGATAGATTCTATTCATGGGCACACCTCCGTAGATTTTATTCTGCTTGGTAACCTACCAGTAATACCACAACACACTCGTCTGGGACAGAATTATTTGCTCTACCCTGTAGCTTCTCGAGTTATTCCGATACTTCAGAAACATTTAAATTCATGGCGCATTGTTACGACTTAACCATAATCCTCCAGCGTAGTTAGTGTACATCTCTTATATCAAGTCTCCCCGGGTGTGGAAGCATGCTTCCTAAACTTCAATTAAGAATTCCATTTTGGATTACAAAGACGGTTTTTCAGCTAGCGAAGTCTTAGAGAGACCCAAGAGGACAAAAAGGAAGGTAAGAAATACGTAAACTAAGTAGGTGAGGTGATGGACAGAGAAATTAGGGGACGGAGTGTACCTTACATATCCAGTTACCGTTCATATTTAGTAAACTGAGAAGCATTTCCGAATTCGCTAGCATGATATAGAGGGTGCAGTGTAATTCGCCCACTCGGGCTTTGCAATGCGATTCCTGACATGAGAAAAAAAAAAAAAAGGTCTCCCATAATTTTGTCCTGTGCATATTCCCGGCAGTAAAAGGTGGTCGAAGATTGAGATGGGTGTGTGTTCCATATGTGAGTGTGTCTTTGAATTACACCACAAACGTATAGGGATGCAGAAGGCCTCTTGAGGAACAAAATGAGCTACGGAAGCATCGAAGTTGCTAGAGGGGATGTCTAGCAGCAAGCGTCGGTGCTGTAACTCTAATTTTCCGTAGCGTTGTTGAATGGCGCTTCCGTGCATGGGTTTCTATGCTCATTTTGTGCATAAAAGCGGCTTCTACATCCCCTAGAAGTCTGTTGGTGTAATTGTGCAATTCTGAAACACACAGACGTATGGAACAGACCCATCTCAGTTTCCTGCGTCTATTTATTGTCAGAAATAAGCGCAGGAAGAAATTTTATGTGATACTTCTTTTATTGCTGACACATGAGGAATCATGCTGCGTAGTCCAGTTGCGCGACTTTTCTCTGTCCCTCTCCTCGTTCTTTCCATCTCTTTGCAAAGCTCCTTCTACTCTTCTTCATCAACCCTTCCCCTCCTACTTCCCCATTTTCTTGCCTCTCTCTTTGTCCATCCGATTTCCTTTCTCTCTCTTTGTCATCTCCACCGCCTCCCTCTCCCTCTCCGTTTCATTATTACGGTCTCCAAGTTCAGCTACTGTTCTGCAGTTGCCTGCTCCTCCTCGATGTCTAACCTTTAGCCTTTTTAGAGTTGTATATATATTAAAATTGAAATACAGAAGCTTGTATGAATATGCAACTATATGTAAAAATTTTAAAGCATTCGGTAAAAAGTTACATATACGAGGGTCACTCCAAAAGAAATGGACACTACCTTTTTTTATGTAGTTTTTATTCTACATGTTTGAAAGTTTTACAGTGTGTAGATAAATCCTTTAGGAACAATATTTTCAGTTTACCACATAATCACTATCCCTCTCAACTGCCTTACGCTATCTTGGAACCAGCGCCTGTATACCTGTAAGAGGCCTGCCGCTGCGAGGACAATCCTCAGTATTGCTGTGCCCGCTTTCATCACGTAACCTGCTTGCCCACCGATTAACTGTACTGCGATCAACAGCAGCATCTCCATACACCTTATTCAGCCTCTTGTGGATGTTTCCCACAGTCTCGTTTTCACAGCACAGGAATTCAATGGCAGCACGTTGCTTCTGACGAACGTCAAGTGTAGCAGCCATCTTGAAGAGATGCTCTGACGGCGCCACTCACGGGAACAGGTTGAACTAAGTTGAGAAAACAAGCGGGAAGGATGTATATAAACACCGTAAAACTTTCAAACATGCAGAATGAAAACTGCATTAAAAAATAGTGTGCATATCTTTTGGATTGACCCTCGTAAGATTCTGAACCCTAAAATAGGTTCAAGGGTAGACAGATTTTGAGGAGGAACAGGAAACTAGAGAGTTGAGAAGAGTAACTGAACTTGGAGATTGTAATAATAAGATTATTGGAACACAATCTTCTTTTTTAAGAACTAACTTATTACAACTAAACTTCTTCTACACTATTTACAGTTGTCGCTACTTCAAAGATGGTTACTGAAGTCCTTTGCAGCAGCCGGAGTGGTTCCTCGGTACTGCGCCGAATAGTCTACGGTGACTTCTTCTGTAGAGGGCTTCTTCTTCTTCGGATCCACGGTGGAGTAGCCGAGCGATCTAAGGCACCTCGCTGCGGAGCACGCGATTGCTCTCCGTCGGAGGTTCGAGTCCTCCCTAGGGCATGTGTGTGTGTGTGTGTGTATGTGTGTGTGTGTGTGTGTGTGTGTGTTGTCCTCACGTTAGTTTACCCTAGTTTAAGTAGTTTGTAAGCTACGGACTGATGATCACGCAGTTTGGTCCGATAGATTTACAAACATTTTTTTCTTCTTCGGAGTCTTCCACAAGGCTTGGTGGATCCAAGACTGACTAGTGAGTCGCCCGACTGCTCTCTAAAAGGGGATCGCCGGCCAATCTCACGCCGGCGTAGGAATACTTTGCAGGTCTCAGCTATTCTGCGACCTCTGTAAGAGGAGGTCCAAATTAGGCTCGAGAATACTCTAATTACAGTCGCGTGTTTTTCGCGGTATAACGCCTGCTAACGATTAAATCGGCTGACCCGCCGACCCCGAGTTCATGGCGTGCTGCCAGCATGTTAGGGGTAATCTGATAGCACTGAGATGAAGAAGAAGAGGGAGGCGGTGGAGTTTCACAGAAAAAAAAAAAAGAAAATCGGATGGACGAAGAGAGAGGCGAGGAAATGGAGAATTAGGATGGGGAGGGTTGATGGAGAGGGGGGAGGAGCTTAACAAAGAGATGGAGAGAACTAGGAGAGGAACAGAGAGAGGAGGACAGAGAATAGAAGAACAGAGCGTGTTGGATATACCTCTAACTCCCATTAACAAAGCTTAGAGGTGTTCTATTGAAATACATCCTTTTTGTGTGAGAAATAAACCAATTAAACGAAACTATTTAAATCTTTCATTATGGTTAATTCAAATGTAAAAACAAAACACTAAATGTGAAGATATGTTACTTGGTAATTTTCTTTTTCAAATTATAACCTATTAATATATATGGTTCTACAGACACAAGTGACCTTTCATTTTTATGTAACTAATTGTATGAAAATATATCACATTAAACAGTCATTTTTAGGTTACCATTCTTTTGACACGGGGTGCTCTTATGCACGCATATACTTGTTTATATCGAGCGAAACATGCCCCCTAGATTCACCTTTGAAGCACTCTGCTTGATTTCTATCTGTATTTCCATTACCTCCCCCCCCCCCCCCCCGGGCTGCGTTTTTGTCTTTCAGTTCTTTGTTTCTCGGAACGCATTGCAATATCAGCGCTGCATAGTAAAACAAACTGTTCCGCTCTGTTTGTGTCGGTCTGCCTTTTTATAAAAAACAGCACTTTTAATCTGCAGTATCACGTCTGTATCGAATACAAATCTTGCCGCCGGCGCTGCACTCTGTTTTATGCGACCATCTGATTAATCCGTACCAGGCACTGCTTGCCGAGTGGCATACGTGCACGTGGAACCCGGCGACTGCTATCCTATTACATCTATCGGATAGAGTTCTCTGCGCTATTTATGTATCGGAGAGCCCCAACAGGAACGTATCGAGTGGCAGCACGGTATTACGTCACCGATAGTTCACGTGGCATCAGACGATAGGTACTGTAGCCAGTTTGCGTGATTAGCGACGCAACGTTTTTCTTGCCCGACGTAAAAATTACTGTCTAGCAGAGCAAGTCACAATGATTGCTTTTCATCCTCAACAGAGCGGATACAGGTATGTAAATGCAGATGTGTAATACACGAAGAAATATCAGTCAACAGAAACATTTTTTTTTCTGACAGTTCGAAGCTTTAACGTAGCGATAACGTCCACCGGTACAGCGTTGAAAAGATATACCTACAGAAGTGTCACACTCAGATTTTTATGAAATTTTCATGTGTCATAATACCTGAAAATCCTAACGGATCTTTTTCTAGCGCCGGGAAAACTTTGGGGTGAAACTGTCCCTTCAAATCGGGGCTAAAATTAAAAAAATTGCAATGACTTAGAGGTTAGTGAAGCGATTTTAATGACTTTTGTTTTGAAAGTAGCTTTTGATAATAGACGAAAATGGGAGAGTCAAAATTAGGGTTGGGGGGTCAACTACCCTCGAAAGTGCTTTATATATATATATATATATATATATATATATATATATATATATATATATATATTGCTACAAAAATTAGTTTTTATTCAATCGAAGTATAATCTATTAAAACTTGAAAAGGAAGTCTATTTAAGAAAGACAACCCTCACATTGCTGCGTTTTACTTATATTATATTGTTATATTGACCGTGATGTAGCGCGTGGAGGTCAATAAGCATTTCTAACATGTTTTATCCACTTTTATTCGCTATTATTTCAAAGATAGATTTTATAGTATTTTGGAAGTCTCATATAAAGTTACTGTCTATTCAAGAATTTTTTCGAGTTTTGTTCAGCTATGCTGGATCGTCCCTTCTGAATTTTGAGTAACTTATTTCAGGTTCGTATTCAGTGACTTTAAATACCAATATACTATACAGATAAAAGAGTTCAAGAACTTAGTTTGACCAGTGAATCATAGGCAGCATATATATATATATATATATATATATATATATATATATATATATATATATGTGTGTGTGTGTGTGTGTGTGTGTGTGTGTGTGTGTGTGTGTGTGTGTGTTTCTTTGTTTGTTTGTGTTTCTTAAGTAGCCCTCATTTTAATAAATTCTACTTCGATTAAATCAAAACTATTCTTTTAGCAGAACATTTATCCCTTTAGGGGTAGTTGGCCTCTAATTTTCACTCCCCTTCCAATATACCTAGGCCGATTTTCGTCTTTTATCGAAATGTTCTTTCGTAACAAAAACAACCGATCTCGAAGTTATCGTAATTTTTCCATTTTAGCTCCTATTTCGGAGGAGCCGTTGCACCCCATAAATATGTTTTACCACGGATTAAAAAAAAGGAAGTGTCTCTTAGTTTTTCATTCATTATAATAGACACTTACGTAGGTTGCTTCCACGTTGTACATCGTTATCATGATACTTGATAATTAACACGTTCAGTTTGAAACGTGGCAACTCGATTATTTCTATGGTTTGATATTTCGAACTAAGTGCCCACATTCCAATTTAAGTCTACAACCACATCTACATGGGGTGCACTACAAATCACATCTGCCTGGCAGAGGGTTCGATCGAACCAATTTCATGCTATTTATCTACCACCTCATGCACGAATAGCGAGCTGGAAGAAAGAAAATTCGAACTATGATCTCTCGTATTTTATTATGATAATGATGACTCCTTGCCGGCCGCGGTGGCCGAGGGGACTAAGGCGCTCCAGTGACGGTCTGCACGGCCACTACGGTCGGGGGTTCGAATCCCCCCTCGGGCATGGATATTTGTGACGTCCTTAGGATAAGCTAGTTGATAAGTAGTTTGTAAGTCTAGGGACTGATGACCCCGTAGTTAAGTCCCATACACTATACAAACATTTGAAACATTTGGGAATCAAAAACACACTTTCGAATCGGATGAGAATGTCGGCGATCGAAATTCCGTAAGAATGTAGCCCGTGGATGTTGATGGAAGTAACTGTAGTTGCAGATGGAAGAATTAACTTTCAACGTAGCACCGACTAACATTGTTCACTTCCCGTCAGGTGTTCTGTCTCACGACGTTCGATTCTTCAGCCGATTTTTCGTTTGTGGTACCATCTCCTGATACTGTGGCGTCGGTCGAAGTCGAGCAAGAGATGTGCATGCGCGTAGCTCTACTGCTAGTAAGCTGTTGGAAACACTTCATGTTGACACTTATAACCTCACATACCTTCTTATCCGTGCAGTGGCAGCTGTAGCACCTGCAACTGTTGCCCTTAAAATAAAACGATCTTCGTGAACGTCTGCTCTGCGTGGACAATCACGTCTCCGGGTGTGAACACATGAGGCCATTGCAACCAGTATCACTGCACAACTCACGCACTCGGAAGGCAACAATTTGACCTCTTTCAAACTCGCTCAGTTGACTGTAGGAGGCACGAACTCGTTGATATCAACCGTCTGGCTGTAAACATTCTTTATTAACTTAATTCCCGCTGCTTCACACGCGTAGACTGGATGGTCTGCATTGGTCGTTTCTACTTCTAAACATAAATTTTCATAGATTTATTTTTCAAAATGCTTTCCTAAGCAAGTATTTTGGTATTACGTGCCACCCCCTATTGCACCATTGATCGCAGAATCCAAAACATCCGAAACACCTTTTTTTAATTTGGATTGGGACCATGGTTTTGATCATGGTTCCAAATCCAAATTTTCACTTTTCTAGCATCAAAATAGTCTTAGTAGCACCCTTAAAAGATTTCCCTTATTTCATTCGCTGAATGGTTGAATTTCGAAAAATAACGAAATACGTCTGTCTAAAATTCCAATCAAAAATCGAAATCATAAGTTTTGTATTTCTTGCTTCATAATTGGCTTAATAGCAACGTATTTTCAAAAAATCGTTCATCTCCTATTTCACCCTGTTAGGGAAGTGAATATCGAAAACTGCTGACGCTTAGAGTGTAAGATGTTTACAATTTCAAGTTTCTATCGTCTGTAGCTTCACTTTTCAGCGCCTTTTTTCTGTCTTTTCGAAATGGATCGAGAACGCAAAATTTCTTTCTTACAGTTTGTCATCTTTCTTGGTTGTTTTACTTTTCAAACTGCAATATGCAGTTCTTTTTCTCTATTGGTACGCTTATTTCAGAAAAACAACAGAAGAATTTGTTTCGCTGTATGTAACCTCTTTGCTATTATAGTGTCAAAAGTCATCGCTGGTCTTCAGCCCAAATTTGATATAAGCTGACGACTTTCAACCACTATAACTTCCACCCTCTTATAGCTATCGACACGGTACTGCTATGATGTACAAAGGAAGATTTTGTACTACAACGACACAGAGAGATCGTCCACCTCCATTGTGTACTTTTTGTTGAAGAGCAAAATATTGACACCCAAACGTAGAATTGTGTATAAGTCGGCAAGTTTCAACTTCCATATGTTCCACCTCCTTACCGTTATCAACCCTCTATCTTCATAGTACGCAATGGGAGGCTGATACCTTCTACACTAATCATTTTGCGATGTATAGTTTTGGCTGCAGAGTGAAATATGGGCACAAACACCTCAATTTATATATATATATATATATATATTAAGATTAAGAGAGCAGCTATGTTGCTTAGCCATATGTTGTCGGGCGATATTGAAACCATTATCAGTATATCTACTATTCTTCAAGTGCCATCTGCTGTAATCGGATTAAAAAAAAAATTACGTCGTCTTTCGGCAGTGTATCTTAATATTCAAAGCAGAGTGTCCGTGTGTACGTACTGCACACAAATCTACAGTTTTGTTTCAAGCTTTATGAAATTTTGCACACGTACGCTTCAATCCGTGAGGACGGTCGTCGTAAGTGAAGGGATCACAAACTACACATATTTCAGATATATTTGTCATAAACAATGAATGCGAGAAAAACTGCTACATCTCGTGACAATGTTGCACGTTTTCTTTTAAACCAGTGTACCGCTTTCAACCAAAGTTGCTACATATATTTCTTACCGTGAGGTAACAATACTGTCTGGGTAAGAACCACATGCGACACTTGGCTCCCGAGATATAATGTTAAAAACAATAGGAATTGCAAGAAACTACCACATAATGTGACGAGACTTTCTTCACACACTGTATCATAATGACAGTACTTAGCGACTTGCAACCGACTTTAAAAATAATTTCCAACCTTTATTAAACTTTTTCTCGCTGACCACATCAAAATCCTGGAAGTAATAAAGTTTCTCACTTACTACTCTTCCGCTATTCAAGGACTAAACTACGGCATTAGGTATAACGTTACAATTTGACGGACAGTATACACACATATTGCTGAATGTACCTTCGAAATTATATCACAGCACGACACGTAGTTCATGAGATGTGAGGACATTAACAGTAACGTTTATGGAAAATCGTTTCATCACGCACCGGGTCTTAATCTATTACTTCTTTACTACTAATTGCATTCGCAACAGATTTTACAGACGTACATCATATATACAAATGAATATTGCACAACGTATAACTCAATAAAATATGAGATCGTACGAAAGTTATAAGTAATTTGTACTATCTCCTTTGGATACAGCACTTATAATTTTGTGTATTATGCAGAACAGTCTTATTTCTTATATATTCTCCGATAAATATACAATCTTTTTTAGAAAAAAAAAGGGATGGTCAGAGAGAGAAGGGTTGTACTGCTAACTCAAGGCAGAAATATATAAATAAATACCCGTGCAACGCCAAGGTTTTCAGCCAGTTTTTAATAAATACAGTTACAGTAACTTTCTGAACGTAACCCATGACTTTTCTGTTTTAGCAGCCACAGTCCCTACGGAACTGCGACGCAGTGTGAATGTTCAAAAGAAATGAAATTAGTGTTAGTAAAATAATGCCTTGTAAAACTTCTCGTTCCGTTGTCTTTAGTGTTGACTGGTCTTTTGCAAATAGCAGCCCTCCTGGCGTAGACTACCACTCCGCTTTTCCAAGGCAGTAGGAATTTCCATTTGTTCTCGTAATTGGCCATTCTGTGTTGTATCGGAGAGGGAAATTGCTGCACTTTGTTGCCACAGAAATTATGAGCGCACAACTACTTCCTCTGACGAAACTAGCGCACTTTCGCTTTCCGACAAAGAGCGTTTGTAATTACGACTATTACCGTGCCACCTGCAGCTGCTGGAGTTTGATAAACGACTAGGGGCGAAGTCGCAGATTAGGTCACCTCCAGGTCACGTAATTAGCTGTCACTCGCGCCCTTGTAATGCCAGGACGCTACTATTCGCAGCGAAGCTCTAACTCCCCTGCGTCTACTCGTTTGTAGCCAACTTGGGCTGTATATCATACCAAGCGACACTCTTTCAACTGGCAAATATCCAGTTTACTTGTTGGCCTGAGAAACGGTAGGTTCATAATTGATTGTATCTGTATTCATCCTTACAGTGAGAGTACGTGTATAACTTCGGATAATTTAAAGGCCGCGGTGGAGTAGCCGAGCGGTCTAAAGCGTCTCGCTGCGGAGCGCGCGGTTGCTCGCCGTGGAGGTTCGAGTCCTCCCTGGGGCATGGGTGTGTGTGTTGTCCTTAGGTTAGTTTACTTAGGTTTAAGTAGTTTGTAAGCTACGGACTGATGACCACGCAGTTTGGTCCGATAGAATTACAAACATTTGAATTTGAATTTTTGATAATTTAAACACACAAATTTTTAATTATCAATCATCATATAGATTAGTGCATCTGAGTCCTGATATGTGTCTGAACAGAGCAGACTTACGCAGACGAACAACTTGTCTGTTGATGGTAGTTATTTAAACTGGATGCATCATCAGGAGTGCCCCAGGGGAGAACGATAGGACCACTATTATTTTCTGTGTATATAAATCATCTGATGGACAGCGCAACTTGTAAGTTGGCTGTTTGCTGATAATGCTCTGTTGTATGGGAGGGTGACGTCATTAACTGAATATAATAGCATACAGGATGACTTAGACAAAATTTGTAGTTGGTGTAAAGAATGACAGCTAGCTCTAAATGTAGAAAAATGTAAGGTGATGCGCATGAGTAGGAAAAACAATACCATAATGTTCGAATACAGCATTAGTAGTGATCTTCTTGATGCAGTCGCGTGGTTGAAATATAACATTGTAGAGCGATATGCAATGCTGTGCTGAATAAGGCGGACAGCCGATTTCGGTTTATTTGGAGAATTTATGTATTTAATGTACTAATTATTTGCTACTAATGGTATTCCTAAGAGATTTTACAGACATACATCGATTATACAAATGAAAATAAAACTGAAAAATTGTACACGATATAATTCAATAAATATGTTACATGTCATTTGCATTTTGACTACTATATTTCTTTGTTTGGATACTGCACTTATAATTCTGTACATTATGCAAGGCAGCCTTATTTGTTATATATTCTCCGATAAATATAACATGTTTTAAAGAAAAAGGAGATGGACAGAGAGCGATTGGATAGGAGACGTTCTAACTCAAGGCAGAAAAAAAAAACAAATAAATACCCGGGCAACGCCGGATTTTCAGCTAGTTATTCATAAAATACTCTCCACTCCATTAGGGCCGGCTGGTACAGCAACCAATTAGATTGTTTATCAATAAAAGACAGCCGTGGTTGCAACTCTTTTTAGTTACTTTTAACGCGTTTCACCCTTGTGGGGCATCCTCAGAAAGGCGAGAACATAAATGAAATGGACGGCATTCAACTTAGAAGCCTGAACTTAACGTTTACAATCTCACTAAAAAATTAATAGAATGTTAACAAACCTTAAAATATCACATCAGATGAGTTGAACTAAAACCCTTGATAGCCACAATCTGGCAGCGTCAAATGCGGTCGAAAAAACCCATGATAATCCTAAAATAACACAGGAAATACAGAAGACATTAAGATGTGGTCCTAACATTCACGATCGTTATAAAGATATGTCAAAATCTTAAATAGAATTGTTGTTTCTAGGCATCGAAAGCAAAGAAAAAGAAAGGGATCATGAAGTAGTGAAAACATAAAAACGCAGAAAAAATGAATTTACGTAAAACAGAGCCCACTGTATGATTCAACAGCAAGCCGGCTTGATGGCAATGTTAACATGATATTGAAAACATCGGCATGTTGACCGGGTGTGTGAATGTGCCCCTATCATTTCACAATCACGGCCGCCGCTGAATCTTTGTTTTAGGTAAATTCATTTTTTCTGCGCTTTTATTAGTTTTTACTGCTTCATGCTCCGCTTCTTTTTCTTGGCTTTCGATGCCTAAAATCGTCAATTCTATTTAAGATTTTTAACGTATGTTCATAACGATCGTTCAGGACACGACCGCATCTTAATGTCTTCTGTATTTCTATGTTATTTACGGGATTCTGATGGGTTTTGTCAACCGTATCCCAGTTTAATGATTTGACGCTGCCAGAATGTGGCTAGCAACGGTGTTAGTTAAACTCATCCGATGTGATATTTTAAGGTCAGTTAACATTCTATATTTCTAGTGGAATTGTAAACGATAAGATTGGGCTTTTAAGTTGTATGCCTCCCATTTCATTCATTTTTCATACTTTCTGAAGATGCTCCACAAGGATGAAACGCGTTAAAAATGAACTGTCTTTTATTTCTAAAACATTATTGGCGAAGAGAAACAGTGGACAAAACCCCGAAGGTAACTGACAATGGTTGACGAGAATTATCGACGATTGTAGCCAGAGAACATAAAAACGACTGTTAAACTCAGAACTCACTTGCGCAGTACTGTTTCGCTCAAAACATTACGGCTGGAGCTTAAAATTCATGGAAAGGCGACTGTTGCTAAGCCCTTAAAACTGAAGACGATGGAAAGCTGCGTAGCAAGTGATGGCACGATCATATAACGTGGACACTTAACAACTCGAAGTTTGTGGTTGGTTCCAATGAATCATCGTTTACAGAGCTTTTTACGAACAACCGTGCTAATGTATCGGAAACCCCACGGCGTACCTGTTTCCTATAGTCGAGAATGGGGGAGGCTTTGTCATGATTTGGGCATCTGTATCGTAGTATTCAACTGTTTCTGTCACTACCCTTGTAACGTTGCCACCTCTTCCTCAGGTATTTTGGACAACAGAGACCTGTATCACTTAAATCAGCCCTCAAGTTAGCCGGTGATTTAGGTGGTTTAACAGATTAAAAAAAAATCTTCACAAAACAGTACTCATCTTCAGAATGAAACTTCACTCTGCAGCGGAGTGTGCGCTGATATGAAACTTCTTGGCAGATTAAAATTGTGTGCCGGAACCGGGATTCGAACCTGGGACCTTTGCCTTTTGCGGGCAAGCGCACTACCGACTGTGCTATCCCGACACGACTGACGATGCCGCCTCACAACTTTACTTCTGCCAGTACCTCGCCTCCTACTTTCCAAACTTCACAGAAGCTTTCCTGCAAACACACAAGACTAGCACTCCTGGAAGAAAGGATATGGTGGAGACATGGCTTAGCCACAGCCTAAGGGATGTTTGCAGAATGAAACTTCACTCAGCAGCGGAGTGTGCGCTGATATGAAACTTCCTGGCAGATTAAAATTGTGTGCCCGCGAAAGGCAAAGGTCCCAGGTTCGAGTCCCGGTTCCGGCACACAATTTTAATCTGCCAGGAAGTTTCAGTACTCACCTTGATAATTCTCATAGCGTAGGACGTTGTGCTGGCCGCATCTTCTCGGCTTTCGAAAGAATATATTTATATTTCAGGTTCTAGATAATAAAGAAATTCGGTTTCTGCATTCCCGTAGTAACTTTTTTTTATTTTCAAAGGCACACAATCATTTTATGTCTTTTCACTAAACGCTCTCGTAAAAATGTCCATACAGAAAGCCTCCCAATGATCACATATTTACACAATGCTTCCTGTTAAAAGAGTGGCTTAACGCGACTGCGACTTCCTTAAGACGCCAAAACTATGCAGATCAGAGCAATATTTACATATTTTACAGATTGTACTTTTATGTAGAAGTTTTTAATAACTTCTAACAGCTCGATTATATCACAATTCAGTTTAACGTGAGTTATCTTTAATTTCATACAGCTGGTATATGAGTACATCTACATATATACTCTGCAATCCACCGTAAAGGGCGTGGCGGAGGGTGCACTGTACCACTACCAGGCTTTTCCTTTCCTATTCCACTCCCAAATAGAAAGAGGAAAAAAAGAATGCCTATATATCTCTGTACGAGCCCTAATTTCACTAATCTTGTCCTTCTGATATTTACGCGAAATGTAAGTAGGCGACAGGAAGATCGTTCTACACTCAGCTACAAATTGCTGTCCTCTAAATTTCTTCAACAGAATTTCTCGAAAAGAACGTCGTCTTTCCTCCAACGATCCCCAGTTGAGTTCCCGGAGCATTTCAGTGACACTCGCACATTGGTCGAACCTACCAGTAACGAACTTAACTGCTCGCCTCATAACTGCTTCTATGTATTCCTTTAAACTGATCTGCTGCAGGTCCCAAACTTTATCAATACTCAAGACGTGGTGGCACAAGCTTTTTATACGCGGTCTCCTTCACGGATGATGTACATCTTCCCAAAATTCTCCCAATAAACCGAAGTCGGCTGCCCGCCTTCCTCACAACTGTGCTTACATGCTCGTTACATTCCATATCGCTCTACAATGTTACGCCTACATATTTTATCGAAGAGACTGTATCAAGAAACTCACTACTAGTTCTGTATTTGAACATTATAGTATTTATTTTCCTACTCAAGTGCATTACCTTACACTTTTCTAAATTATAGCTAGCTGTCATTTTTCACACCAACTAGAAATTTTATCTAAGGGTTGACTTGTTTGGTTGGGATAGGGGGACTAAACTACTGAGGTTATCAGTCCCCCGGTGGGGAGGGGAATGAGTGAGGATAGGAGAGGAGGGAACAGAGAAAGGAAATGCAGTCTGGAAAGTAAAGAAGACTGCATTAGCTCGGGGCCCCGTGCTCGCCACGCACGTATTCACGTAAGAACCTTGAGCCCTCTGGGGGGGGGGGGGGGGGGGGGAATTTTGTCTAACTCATGCTGTATGCTATTGCAGTCAAAGACGACACCATCCCATACCCCACATGTAAATCAGCAAACAGCCGCAAATTCCAAATTACTCTGTCCATCAGATCATTTACATAGATAGAAAATAATAGCGGCCCTATCACACTCCCCTGGGACTCGTCTCTGATGAACACTCGCCGACGAGAACAATGTACTGCGTTTTATTACTTAGGAAGGCTTCCATCCAGTCACAAATCTGCGAACCTATTCCATATGCTCGTACCTCCGTTAGAAGTCTGCAGTGTGGCACCGCGTCAAATGCCGTTTTGAAATAGAGAAAACAGTAAAGAAATGAAGGAAGACTGCATTAGCTCGGGGCCCCGTGCTCGCCACGCACGCAAGATGTCATGTGAGAAAAGGGCAAGCTGGGTTTCACATGAGTGATGTTTCCTAAACCCGTGCTGATTCATAGAAAGATTGATTTCATTTACGAGAAATCAAAAGAACAATCTAAAGTTATTATTTCTTTCTTTATTAAATTCGATTGTTTTCAATTTACAAATTTTATTAATTTAATGTGTTAGATTTCCTGAGCTATTAGTTGAAACGTTGAAGATGATAATTCACAGTGACTTAGTTACTGCATATTAAATTATCTGTTTTTCACTATATTCGTCATTTACATAAGTATATTTCAAATGAGTAAGTGTATCGTGTTCCGTACATCCTTCTGTTTGTGTGAAAATATGAAGTTCATAACAGTTTATTACTTTTAAAGTATCGACGTGAATCCTGATTTCATCAAGGAAGTTGTGCAACGTGTCATAAAATATTTTGTACCTATCAGGTTTGGTAATACTACATTTCGGGACCTATTAAGTTGTGTAACAAGTTGTATAAATGTTTTGTTACGATTGAGGCAACACGGTACAGGTTATCTCTATTTTATGTGTTAGTTTCTGGTTTTAATTTAGGTCTATTAATTAGATTTAACAGGGACATATATCTACGTCAGATATTCGTATACAGTTAGTTTTTTTTTTCATGTATTTAGTAACGTTGAAATAACTAGTGCATTATAGTATAGGCCACTCGGTAACTTTCTTGCAATGTTGGCACTACTATTTATATGCAGAAGGTGAGCAGCGTACAAAATCGTTACACCCTTACTTGTCGGATAACCGCGAATGAATGTGTATCATTGACAACAGACTGCTTTCTATAAATAACGTATTGATGCCAGACACTGCTATACTCCAAAGTGATAATTCGCTGGTACTCACTACCAAAAATGTTTCAGGCGTGTTCTGTACAGCTACAGAAAATTATCAGACGTCTTCCCTTGATATTAAAATAGCCATGTCACAACATAATAGAACTGTTATAGAGAATTTTGGACCGTAGAGTGGTGCCATATTTACAAACTGAATATCACAGAAGTAACTGACGGACGTTTTGGTAAGAGAATGAATAAAATTCTGTTGGAAACTATAAGACTCTTTAGGAATGTGATCTTCAAAAAGTTAGCTGTTCTCAAGGAAATGACTGTGATGTTTCTTGACCTGGAGTGTGTATGTAGTAAGTGTGTGTATATATACTACTATATATCGTACTATGTCTGTATGCAATCGGACAAGTTAATGGACCAAATTCAAGTCAAAAACCCTGTAAATCTGTTTTAGTATTGGGTAGTGATTACTGTCTGTGACAGCAAGTGGCGTATTTAAAATGTGAAAGTTCTGACACATTTGTTATTCAAAAAATTATTCTACTCTATTGCCGGAATTAACATATTTAATTTTAATTTCTATTCACTTTGTCAAAATATGTAAGTTTAAATGGTCAGACCTATGAGCTGTTCTTTCACTATTATAATCAATGATTAATTACACTATTAATTGCCTTTTAGAAAAATTAAGATGTCTTGCATTGAATACAGGACAAAACGTAATATTCACTGATTTCTTTCCTTCTTTAACGAAAATTGGCAGCACTCCTTTTTAAGTACATGGAACTCTTTCTTACACACAAACGTGTTTCACACTCCATCCAGAAAACATTACAAATGTTGCCCACAAGAGATTCGTAGTAGTCTTATAACGTACGTAATGAGCCGTGTATGTACCTCACAATCTCCAAGTCTCCAGTCTGTACTTACTCATTTAGACCGTTAGCTCAAAAAAAAAAAAAAAAAAAAAAAAAAAAAATTCAAATGTTTGTAGAACTTATGGGACTTAACTAAGGGGTCATCAGTCCCTAAGCTTACAAACTACTTATTAACTACCTAAGACTATGGACGGCACAAATATCCATGCCCGAGGGGGGATTCGAACTACCGACCGTAGTGGCCGTGCAGACCGTGACTGGAGCGCCTCAGTCCCCTCGGCCACCGCGGCCGGCGTCCGTTAACTACTAGAGGACCCGTGCGAGTACTTCACACCGTTAGTGTAATGACAAAAATGATGAGAAAAAAAATGTAAGTTAAGATGAATGTCCGCGCATAGCTTTCTTCAGAATCAATCAACGCAAATGTTTGAAAGCGCAAATGAAAGAGCTTGATCCGCTGAGTGTTGTTAGGTCAAAACGAACTGCTACCTTAATTAGAACCGAAGATATCGTAAAACAAACCGATTAAAATATCAAACGCAAGGACAGAAGGGTAACGCGTTTGAATAAAAATAAAGGATGGAGAGACTTAGGTTAATTCTGATACTTGGCGACAAATCTGAGAATGAATACCTTCTCGTTTAAAGCAAAAATGAAGGAAATCGGTTGGACAGAACGGCCTGACCGACTGAATTTAGTTTACAGCAAGAACATCCCCATAAGAGATATACAGAGGGAAATCCCGTTTGAATGTAGAAAAAGAAAGGCAAGAGTCATGTAAATTCTCATACTTAATAATAAATCTGTGGACGAGTACCTTTCGTTTAAAATAAAAATTAAGGAAATCGGCCGCGTAGTTTGGTCTGACCGACTGAATTTAGTTTTCGTAGAATCTTGTAATATATGACTTTTATTTGAGTGCCCTGAAATAAAATTACCGTTCTTTTTTCAAAAATGGCCATACCACTCCAAGAACAAATCTAGAATAAGAATAATAATTACATTCATTACAATTAGTTTTATACTTAAGATAAATATATACAGTATCACTGCTTCATGCAATTTTTATATTAACACTCATCTCCTTGCTTCAGGAAAAGCTATATTTTTGTACAAAAATTCAGTATATTGCCATTTCAATGGCGTTTCTAATAAAAAGAATATTAAGCCATTAGGTGTGACGTTACATGGTGAGCCAATTCGTTAATAATAAATGAATTTGTTTCTACGTTATGGGTTCATATTATTTTGTCACCTCCTCTCACCGCCTCCACCCTCACCACCGCCCCCCATCACTGTGCAGTAGATAGCAATGTTTCATAAATATGGTACATTCGGAGAAGCACTGATCCTGATATAAAGCACGATACTTGTTTGTTCTCGCGTCACTGCTTGTAACACAACGCAACACATCTTGACAATATTCGTATTTTCCTCTCCTGAATGTACGTGACCTTGTTTGCTGTACAAACTAGGCGGTAATCAAACTTAAAAGTCAGAAAACTAATAAAAGAATTATGAAGGTCGGGACAGTACACTAACGTTACATCAAAACAATGTTTTACGGCATACACAAGGTGAATCTAAATTCGCGCACAGGGGCTTCGCAGTGTGATTCCTCTCAAAAAATTACATCCTGAGCGTATTTCCGGCAGTAAATGGACGTCGAAGATTGAGATGGATGTATGTTCCATACGTCAGTGTGTTTCAGAATTACACTACTACACCAACAAACTTCTAGGGGATGTGGGAAGTGTCTTGAGGAACAAAGTGAGCATAGAAACCCATGGCCAGAAACGTCATCCAATGACGCTACAGAGCGTCGAAGTCGCTGGAGGGGATGTCTAGCGGCAGGAGCTGGTGCCTGTAACTTGGACTCTCCGTAGCGTCGTTGAATGGCATTTCCGGGCATGGGTTTCATGCTCATTTTGTTCCTCAAGACATCTCTTACAAGTTTGTTGGTGTAATTATGAAACACACTGATGTATGGAACACACAGCCATCTCAGTCTGACGTCCATTTACTGGCGGAAATATGTGCAGGATGAAATTTTGTGAGATACATTTTTTTATTGCTAGCATGTGAGGTGCTGCGAAGCCCAAGTGCGCGAATTTAGATTCACCCTGTATAAACGACAAATGACAATTAACTATTCATTTAACCATCATTGACTCCACAACAAAATTTTGAGAGCTAGCTTACTCTACTGCTAAACAAGTCGTAATGTTCGTCTTCCATGTGTTGTCAGTTTGAGCATAAGTTTCTCGCAGCCAGCTATGTCACATTCCATCAATTAAAACGTTTTGCTGTAATCTCCTTCTGTGATGTATTTGATAAGATAGCAATCAAAGAAGATATCTTACTTGAAACTATTATAATCACAGTTTTTAGGGGACTATTGTACCGACTCTTTAATGAATGCCTTTTCTCTTTTAAGCTATAAAAACTACCACGATTAACGTACAGTGCTTATACACTGAGAAAAATTTGTGGAAAAATTATTATGCTCTAGGCATTACTAGCACTTCAGAGCTGATCAGCTAAATAGTGCTTCCATGGTGTACCCGATGTAGTAAATGTCTTTATTAAGCCTCTCATGTTTCCAGAAAGTAACTCATAATGCAACAGTAGAATGTGATTGACTAATTTTAAGTAACAAAAAAGAAATAATAATGTAAAATACGCCGATGTTCGAAGTAACTCAATGCAGAAAACTGTCGAAATGATTCAGTAGCACTCTGCAATTTATAATTTCTAGGACGAGCTACAAGCATATGTAACACTATGTATACGAGGAGCTACAAATGTATTTGTGGTAAAATGTTGATCAGTTAGAGAGGTAATGGAAAAATAAAGTATGTAGCTAATCAGCTACACTATGTATTAAAGGGTTAAATGTATATTCAAAATTCTTCAACTTTCTTTTACCATCTGCTTGCAGTACGCTCATATTACCAACCTTCACATATATGATTACGTAAAATCGAATACATGTGTATACGTTATTTTGTGTTTGTCAGTTTTCGCTGTTTGTCCTAGATACTACATTACGTCAGTTATTAGGCGAAAAACTATAATTTAGTCAGATAGATCTATGGCATATGTATCAGTTTCTCTATGCTCAAAACAATTAAAGGAAAAAGAATTTCAGCGACTGTATAATGTAAAGTAGTCCGTGATGAAGATACATGTTGTAACCCTTAGTCTTCCGACATCGCTACTTGAATAATGAGAAGTAACGAGTGCGCCAACATTATCTTTGTGTATGTTTCACCTGCCAACCTAAGGCATCTGAATGAGGCAGAACGTGTTCGGGCAGAAACATTAGGTACGTTGGACTATTTCTACAGTGTCTACAGAAATTAATGTTGTTGGGAAGGTTTGGGAACTATTTCGTGAAACTGGTACATACTCCAGGGCAGAGGAGAAATCGGAAACATGGGCCCACAGACAAGCAGTATAAGTTTAATCGTTCCTTCCACCAGCGCACTACGAGTGCCCAGTAATTGTAAAATTATCTAACAAGATACTGCACATTTGCAAACAGTTTCGTCGATATTGAAATAAAATTGATCATAATGGAAAGTTGAAGTATAATCCATAATTAACACACCAATTTTAGCGGTCTATAGCAGTAATTATACTTGTTGGTCAGCCTTACAGATAGTGGTGTAATAATGAATAGGATAGGAAACACTGGTAGCAGTACAACATACTGATTATTATTACTTACTAGCGTCCCGCCCGGCTTGGAACGCGTGGAATTTACATTCTATATGTATAAAAATCGATGTGTGTGTGTGTGTGTGTGTGTGTGTGTGTGTGTGTGTGTGTGTGTGTGTTGTGTCTGTGTTTGTGAGTGAGTGTGTGTGTGTGTGTGTGTGTGTGTGTGTGTGTGTGTGTGTGTGTGTGTTTCATTCGTTAATACGTTCTACGTAGAATGATTCGTACGATTCATACTATGCTTATACACTCCTCAGCGTGTTTACTTCATATTTACATACTAATATCACAGCGTATAGTATTTTCGAATGTTTACCTGCCGGTATGTAAACTTCACTGACTGGAGATCACATCTGACGCTATTTCAGAAATTAAACTCTGTTCCGAGCTCCATTTCCATTGTATACCGCTAATTCTAGAGCCACTGAAGCTAGTTCAACGTTGATCTGAGTCAACACGGAAGATGCTTGACTACAACGTCAAAATGGGCTATCGACCTCATTATTGCGCCTCGACCGCATATATTAATCGATACACAATATTTGTTAGCGAAGCTTTCGTGTTGTAAAGATGGAACAAAGTAAAAAAAAAAAAAAAAAAAAAAAAAAAAAAAAAAAAAAAAAAAAAAAAAAGAGAGAGAGAGAGAGAGATGTATTGAAACTTCTCCATATACGAAAAAGATTTGCTTCTAGAAATCGTTTTTGGGCGGTATAAGGATACTACTGAAAGAAAAGAAAAAGTTATTACGGCCTAGAAGGTATAGGCATGGAATGAAATTCCTGATGAATTTAATTCTCACAACATAGGAATAGAATGAGTTTGCGTTTGATAATATTAAGAAAAGGACTACGAAAGCACTGGCACATGAACCGATACTATTTTTAGACTAACAATTATTACGGTACATTTCATCTTTCAGTAAGCCCTGCATATCCAAAAACAATAATGTGAATTAGTTCTGTTGCCCAAACGTAGCCTGGAATGCTCTGAAAACTGACAGTATGGTTAAGTAATGCAATGGTGTGTTATCGTATGGTAGTGTTGTTCTAATTCCCTTTTATGAGCTATTGGAGAAAACGCTTGACGTATTTATAGCTATAGCTAGGAATGGCGGCAACACTCAATACTGCTTTCATCATCTTTCTTACTTCACATGGGGAAGTATTTTCAAATCTTGTGATCTCTGCATAATGTGTTATCTAAAAATAAAAATACCTTTGATGTATCTGGTCCTTCTTGGTGTTGCATTTTGGATGGTGAGCAGTATATAACAACGCCGGTGAACAGTCACTGATGTTGCGCCTACTGTCTGTATGCGAAATCCAAAGAAGTCGAAAGGGATGCCTACCGTACAGGCGCCAAGGACTCTCTAACTGGTTGCATCAGAAAAAGAACATTTTTGACCGCAATGTTTGTTAAGAATTACTTAAATGAAGCCTACGAAACTGCAGGGAACATCTTAGTGCAATGATGAACTACTTTTTGTGTATTTATTCATTTTCTAATATTCTAAGTATTTTATTTTACGCAACGTCTTTAGTTTTATCATTGTGTTTGTGTGCTGTGTTGTGTTGTGCTCTTCAGTCCGGAGATTGGTTTGATGCAGCTCTCCACAATACCCTATCCTGAGCAAGTCTCTTCATCTCCACATAAGAACGGAAACCTACATCTGCCTGAATCTGCTTACTATATCCATCTCTTGGTCTTCCTCTGCGATTTTTACCCCACACACTTCCCTCCAACGCTAAATTCACAATTCCTTGATGTCTAAGAATGTGTCCTACCACTCTATCCCTTCTTTTAGTCAAGGTATGCCAGAAATTCCTTTTCTCCCCAATTCTGTTCAGTACCTCCTCATTAGTTACGCGATCCACCCACCATATATTCTGCATTCTTCTGTAGCACCATATTTCAAAAGCCTCAATCCTCTTCCTATCCGCACTGTTTATCGTCCATACAAGGCAACACTCCATACAAATGCCTTCAGAAAGGACTTCCTTAGGCTTAAATCAATATTCGATGTTAACAAATCTCTCTTTTTCAAGAACGCTTTTCTACCCATTGCCATTCTGCATTTTATATCCTCTGTACTGCGACCATCATTTGTTATTTTACTGTCCAAGTAACAAAACTCATCTACCTCCTTTACTGCTTCGTTTCCCAATCTAATTCCTTCAGCATCACCTGATTTTCTTACACTGCACTCCATTACCCTAGTTTTGCTCTTGTTAATGTTCATCTTATATGCACCTTTCAGCACACTGTCCATTCCGTTCAATTGCTCTTCCAGATCCTTTGCTGTATCTGACAGAATTACTATGTCGTCGGCAAAACACAATGTTTTTAATTCTTCATCCTGAACTTTAATTCCTTCTCCAAATTTCTCCTTGCTTTATAGCTTGCTCAATGTACAAATTGAATAACAATGGAGAAAGACTACAACCCTGTCTTACTCCCTTTCCAACCACTGCATCCCTTTCATGCCCTTCAACTCTGATAACTGCTGTCTGGTTTTTGTACACGTTGTAAATAACCTTACACTCCCTATATTTTACTCCTGCTTGCTTCAGAACTTGAAAGAGTTTATTCCAATTAACATTGTCAAAAGCCTTCTCCAAATCTACAAAAGCTAGAAATGTAGGTTTGCCTTTTCTTAATCTATCTTCTAGGATAAACCGTAAAGTGAGTATTGCCTCCCGAGTTCCTACATTTCTCCTGAACCCAAACTGATCTTTCCGGAGGTCGGTTTCTACCAGCTTTTCCATCCTTCTGTAAATAATTCGTGTTAATATTTTGCAACCATGACTTATTTATGGTTCTGTAGTTTTCACACATGTCTGCAACTGCTTTCTTTGGAATGGGGATTATAACATTTTTCTTAAAGTCTGAGGGTACTTCACCTGTCTCATACATCTTACACACCAGATGAAACAGGTTTGTCATGGCTGGCTCTCCCAGAGGCTTCAGTAGCTCTGAGGGAATGTCATCTACTCCAGGGGCCTTGTTTCGACTTAGGTCTTTCAGGGCTCTGTCAAATTCTTCTCTCAGTACAGTATCTCCTATTTCACCTTCATCTACATCCTCTTCCCTTCCTACAATATTGTCTCGAAGTTCATTTCCTTTGTATAGCTCCTCTATATACTCTTTCCACCTTTCAGCTTTCCCTTCTTTGCTGACAATTGGTTTTCCATCAGTGTCCTTGATATTCATAGAGCTGTTTTTCTTATCTCCAAATGTTTCTTTTATTTTCCTGTAGGCTGTATCTATTTTTCCCCTATTTATACATTCTTCTACATCCTTGCATTTGCCTTCTAGCCACTCCTGCTTAGCCATTTTGCACTTCCTGTCAATCTCATTTCTTAGTCGTCTGTACTCCATTTTGCCTGTTTCATTTACTGCATTTTTATATTTTCTCCTTTCATCGATTAAATTTAGTATCTCCTGTGATATCCATCATTCGCAACTGAATAAAGGAATAATGTCCAACAAAGCTTTTTGTTTCACTCATAATGTCAGTGTTCTGTTCGTGATCTCTAAATCTGCATACAACAAATCAACAGTTTGCTACATCCTTATTATTAAATCTTTTTTTTCTGTAGTGACACTAGAGAGAAAAAAATCCCGTTTTATTAACCTGAAAACACTTCTGCAGGTTATAAGCTTCAAAACCAGAGTGTGTCTAAAATTAAAAAGAACACGTATCACATATATTATAGAAGGAATAATTATTCTGTCAAAGCACTGCGTTGATAACCTTTACCCTTTCGATAATAGATACTAGTTTACCGGGCAAACAACAGAGCAGCTATACACATGGCGTGGTAGCAACATAAAACCATGTGACTGTTGGCAAACATTGGCCGGAAACGCCACTATTTTAAACGTAAAACATGCACGTTGAAATTTAATGTTACTAAACTCCCTTAAAAACTGTTGCATGTTCATAAACACGTCTGGATACGAACATTGTTTTGCCAACAGTCACGTAGTATCGCTGTAGAGATGTTGGTGCCATGTGCAGTCTACTAATATCTATGGTTGAAGCGTTTGCCTTGTTGTTTTATCGCTGTCCATTCGAGTCATACTTTGCACTTTCAATTGTCCACCATTCACCAAATCAGCCACTGATACGTCAACGGATCTCTCATTTCCTAGCGTCTCAATATGGCAACGTGAAATGTGTTAAAATATTATCGAAATTAGAAACTACTTGTACATGATGTACACAGGTAGAGGTAGAATTTATTCTGGTAAGCTGAAGATGCGAGCAGAGTAGATGTACCGCCTTCTCTTTGTTGGCAGAACACTCAGAAAATGCAATAACTCCTCTTGAGATACAGCCTCCATTACGCATGTATGTCATGTGCTTGGATATTGCTTCGCGTTGGGCCATTATCAACATGTACGAATGACGAAGAATATCTGAAAAATACTTCGAATGGCCCGTCGTAATGGGTTTATCAGTTAATAACTGGGGAGACTAAATACGTCCGAACAGGACGCACCCACATGGGGAGAAATGATCATAATAAAATACGGGAAATCAGAGATCCACGGATTAGGAAGTACCTTTCATGTGACACCGTCCATGATGTTTTCTCAAATAATGTCGTGCGTGCCATTGATGAACGACAACGAGAAAACTCCTTATTCTTTTACTTCCGAAAGGCGTTTAACACAGCGCCCGACTGTAGACTGCTGACGAAGGTACGGGCGTAAGGGATAACTTTCTACACATCTACCGCGTCAATATTGCACAATCCACCACAGGGTGTGTGGTGTAGGGAACTTTAGCACTGCCACTTCTTCCAGTAGCGTACGGTTCGAAGGAAAAGCATTGCAGTTTTGATGTACATAAGTTGTCGGTTTTCCACAGACTGTGGTTATTCGTTTGTTACTTAACACCACATTTGTGACACGCTACTTATTGCATTAATTAAGACTGGAATTAATTTTCTAATTATGTTGGGGGATTTATCTGTTGTATTACTGGCCCCGACCGCGGTGGCCGAGGTGACTGAGGCGCTCCAGTCACGGTCAGCACGGCCACTAGGGTCGGGGGTTCGAATCCCCCCTCGGGCATGTATATTTGTGCCGTCCTAGTTCGTAAGTAGTTCATAAGTAGCTTGTAAGTTTAGGGACTGATGACCCCGTAGTTAAGTCCCATAAACTTAACAAACATTTGAACATTTGTATTACTGGGATAGTGTGTTACCGAGTCCATGAAGCGTTGGTTCCGATTCTCTGATGCGTGGTGCTGATTATTCTTTAGAATATCAAGATTCTGAAAGGTCTGCGTTTTATGATGACCCTGACTGTTAAAAACAAATTCCCACTTCAGGGAACTCTCTTCATGATGGTGGCGATTGATGTGGACTGAAGTTGCATTTACTAGCAAGAAGCTGTTTAGCGTTGGTGCTGTGTGTCGTCCTCAATTTGGAAATCTCGGTTAAATACGATAAAGTCCCATTAAGGAAACGTCTCACTGTTACCTTGCTGTGAACATGGGTCTTTCTGCAATTATTTTCACGTTTGAATCAGTTAAATATGTACTGGTATTTGCGAGTGGCAACTTTTAAAATACCGATCTATGCTAGTTTTTAGTGGCCGTTGCTTAGATGTTGATTACATGTATGCTAAGAGTTTGTTTGTGTGCTTTAGAAGTTTGTGCCACAAGAGGTGTTTAGTCCCAGGGACTGTGGCTTGTCTCGTCTGAGAGGGGTCGCTTCAACTTGAAGCGTTATCGTCTGCTTTTCTGCTAATTATTTTGTATCCCTTACAGTTTCAATACTCACTGTTTGTTAAAGTGTTTATTTTTTTATTTTATTTTAAATGTTAAAGCTTCAGCGAGTAACTATCATCGCCGCTGCCGATTAGCCGTGCTGCGATGGGCGTGGCAGTTCGCCGTCGGGAAGTTCGAATCCTCCCTGGGGCATAGGTGTTTGTACTGTACTTTGGTTAGTTTACCTTTGTTTAGGTAGTTTGGAAGTTACGTACTAATAACAACGCAGATGAGCGCGATAAATTTACAAACATTTGAACATTATCACCGTTCTGATGGAAATTGCGAAATCATTTAAGATTAGTGATGTAAAATTTGTTTCGATAACATTGTCGTAATTTGAGAGAGCCATGGGTTACACTTGTTTGCACTATGTGAAACATGATATCGATTTCATGACTTCTAGAGGCGATTGATTGCTGAACATTATTACTAGTTGACTTAAATTTTGCTGCAGCTTCATTAAATACTTATCTCCATTGGATCGTAATATTCAATGTTTAAGAAAATGTTCAAAAGTTTGTTAAGCTTAAGGGACTTAACTGCGGGGTCATCATCCCTAAACTTACGAACTACTTATAAACTACCTCGTACTAAAGACGACACAAATATCCATGCCCGAGGGGGAATTCGAATCTCCGACCGTAGCGGCCGTGCAGATTGTGACTGGAGCGCCGCAGTCCCTTCGGCCACCGCGGCCGGCTCACAGTTTAAGAAACTGTTACGCATCTACTTAAATTACACTACTGGCCATTAAAATTGCTACACCAAGAATAAATGATAAACGGATATTAATTGGACAAATATATTCTACTAGAACTGACACGTGATTACATTTTCACGCTATTTGGGTCCATAGATCCTGAGAATTCAGTATCCAGATCAACCATCTCTTGCAGTAATAACGGCCTTCATACGCCTGGGCATTCAGTCAGAGCTTGGATGGCGTGTACAGATACAGATGCCCATGCAGCTTCAACACGATATCACAGATCATCAAGAGTAGTGACTGGCGTATTGTGACGAGCCAGTTGCTCGGCCACCATTGACCAGACGTTTTCAATTGGTGGTAGATCTGGAGAAAGTGCGGATACGTTTTACGTATCCAGAAAGGTCCGTATAGGTCCTGCAACATGCTGAAATGTAGGGTTTCGCAGGCATCGAAATAACGGTAGAGCCTCGGGTTGTAACACATCAAAAATGTAACGGCCACTGTTCAAAGTGCTGTCGATGCAAGCAAGAGGTGACCGAGACGTATAACCAATGGCACCCTATACCATCACTCCGAGTGATACGCCAGAATGCCGATGACAAATACACGCTTCCAAAGTGCGTTCACCGCGATGTTGCCAAACGCCGATGCGACTGTCATGATGCTGTAAACAGAACCTGGATTCAACCGAAAAATGACGTTTTTCCATTCTTGCGCCGAGGTTCGTCTTTGCTTACACCGTCGCAGGCGCTCCTGTCTGTGACGCAGCGTCAAGGGTAATCGCAGCCTTGGTCTCCGAGCTGATAGCTCATGCTGCTGTAAATGTCGAACTGTTCGTGCAGATGGTTGTTGTCTTGCAAAGGTCCCCATCTGTTGGCTCAGGAATCGAGACGTGCCTGCACGATCCGTTACAGCCAAGCGGATAAGATGACTGTCGTGTTGACTGCTAGTGATACGAGGCCGTTGGCATCCAGCATGGCGTTCCGTATTGCCCTCCTGAACCCTGGCTACAATCCGCATTTCTCCTCCTTACACAAGGCATCACAACATCGTTTGAACAAGCAACTCCGGTCAACTGCTGTTTGTGTATGAGAAAGCGGTGTCAGCACTTTGTAGGTGTCGCCACCGGCGCCAATCTTGTGTGAATACTCTGAAAAACTAATCATTTGCATATCACAGCATCTTCTTCCTGTCAGTTAAATTTCTCGTCTGTAGCACGTCATGTTCGTGCGTTAGCAATTCTAATGGTCAGGGGTGTGTGTAATTGTGTAGCAGGTTACGTGCGCTTCCTGGCAGTTCCATTGTGCGTTCCTACGGACGTGGCCAATTCCAGCAGGACAATGCGACCCCCACACGTCCAGAATTGCTATAGACTGGCTCCAGGAACTCTCGTATCAGTTTAAACATTTCCGATGCCTTCCAAACGCCCGAGACACATTATTACGCTTATCTGCCTTGCAACATGCCTTTCCTGTTAATGGACAGCCCTGCAGGATGTACGGTGTCGATTTCCTCCAGCACTACTTGAGATAAGAGTCGAGTCCATGCCACGTCGTATTGCGTCACTTCTGCGCGATTTTGGGAGCCCTGCGCAATATTAAGCGGGCGTACCGGTTTCTCCGGCGATTCAGTGTACTTCAGCGCAGATGTTGTAATAACGTTCGGCCTCGTACGGGAATCCTAAATGGCGTTCGCGTGGCATATAGACGAGTGACCAGCGCAGAGCTCACCTTGCACTGAATCTCTGCCGGCCCGAAATCTTTCGTGCCACTAGAAGGCACCACTTCTTGTAAGTGTCCCGCCTGCAAATGCTTGTGTAATCAATATCCACGTTTCACTAGGGTATTTTCCAGATTTTGAGCCGAACTTAATTACCACGTTTTCCTCACAATCAGCGTCCATTTTATCATCCTAATTAATACACCCAAACTCTATGTTCTTAAGCGCAGCTCTGCTATTGAGTTTGTACGGTAACAAGGCAAACGCCAGGCGTGTAAGGCACTTACTGCAAGAAGACCGTAACATAACTGTCAGTACGATATTAGTGAAACTTAATTTTAAATTTGATGTTTGTCATAAGATTTACAGGAAGATTTACGGAAATGTGAACTTAATGCGAAACTCGTTCATCTCGCTGACACACAGAAACACAGTGAGCAACGCAACTTTTCATTGTTGTGTGTGTACAGCATGTGCTGTAATGTAATGGTTTCTTTTTCATTTCCGTTTGTACTCTCTTATTTATGTATTTGTTATCTTTTATTGATTTGATGTAATTGCAGTGTCCTGTTATTCTGTTTGTATGTCAAAACTGATTTTGTAACGAAGTAAACGCGCTGGTTTAGCAAGGTATTTGCTATTTTATAGGATCATCTGTGAGTTGGGAGTATTATCGATGGTAGCGCGGAGGCGCGCAGCGAGAGAGAGAGAGAGTTGGTTTTGAGAGTTAAGAGTCGGATGTAACAGTCAGTACGCGTAGAGGTGTACTGTAAAAGCATGTCGCTAGATTCGTGTGTTGGCTTGGCTCGAACAGGCAATATTATTTACTTGTTTGAGTACAGCTTAAGTAATCAGCAAGTACGTATCAAGAGGAATGCTGTAGGCCCTACATTGTAATTATTTTTCGTCGCTAGGAAGAGCCTGTCCTCGCCAATAGTTATGTACCAACAATCATCATCAACAGCACCACTCCGCACACAAAAGAAGTAAGATCCGACCAGTTATCATAATTAGCATGTACGACCAACTAGCGTAGTAGCGGTATTTTTCCAATCGTGAAAATTTTTAATTTTGTACCTGTGTTACTTCATTATCCACAGCCATTGTCCAGGTAAGTTTCTTCCTTATCCATTGTTTTACAGAGGATGCATTCATAATTATTGTAAACTAATAATTACTCTGAATGATTGTGCCAATTGAACAGTAATTAATTTGCTAAGAACAACGTCAGTAATTTCAGTTAACACTATCAGTATTTTCTGTCGTAGATTTTCACAAAACTGACGAAAGTGCTAAAATAATTCTTACTGCTAAAATATCTCTTTATGTATATTAAAAGAAAAACTGATTTTCATTGAATTTTATTTTGTACAGAAAATTTGGTAATATGTGACGATTAGTGTAATTAGTGATTGTTTGCTATTAATGTTTCATGACAGAGAACTGTTAATTTCATGCTCACAGAGAGAGACAGAGTTCAACTAGAGAGTTGAATTATTTATTTAAATTGTTATGTCATTAACCATTTTGCATCAGTCATCAGTACAGTTTATTGTTTAGTTACGACCATGTTATTGTTTAAGACATCATGCTAGCAAATGACCAACTGCTTAGATATATTTTTTCCCATCTCAAGCTGCACATGGTAAGTGAGATGTACAAATTTTTATTGGATGCTGAAATAGCTTTGCCGCGGCATGCATTTTGTTGTCATGAGTTTTCAGCTTCCTGTGTTAATTATCTATTTCTCTGTGCAGCAGAAGTGTCTTTTGAAACTGGATTTGAGGCGCATATTCTGATTCCCCAGTTGTTTTCAAGTCACTAATTAAAACTATCATTAACTTTATAATAATATTTTTTGTTCTTGCGTAGGGCTGGAGACTGTAAAATCGTTTATTCCCTCTTTCTTTTCAAATTATTTCCCGCATTCTCCTTGTTCTGCATTTTTGTTACACAGTAGTTAATTTTATTACAAATGTTCTTCTCTTTGCTAATTATCGATCGTTATTGCCGACCGTAAGGATGCAGAAACGATCCGGTTATAATCTACACTACATCATCGGTTTCATTAACAATAGCCTATACAAACAACTAGGATCATTAGGTACACGTGTTGTTGTTGTTATGGTCTTCAGTCCGGAGACTGGTTTGATGCAGCTCTCCACCCTACTCTATCCTGAGCAAGCCTTTTCATCTCCTCATAAGAACGGCAACCCAAATCCACTTGAATCTGCTTACTATATGCGTCTCTTGGTATCCCTCTGCGATTTTTCCCCCACACACTTCCCTCCAATGCTAAATTTACGATTCCTCGATGTCTAATAATGTGTTCTACCAAGCGATCCTTTCTTTTAGCCAGGGTATGCCAAAAATTCCTTTTCTCACCAATTCTGTTCAGTACTTCTTCATTGGTTATGCGATCTACCCACCTAATCTTCAGCATTCTTCTGTAACCCACATTTCAAAAGCCTCTATTCCTGTCCGCACTGCTTATCGTCCATGTTTCACTCCCGTACAAGGCAACACTCCACACAAATGCCTTCAGAAAAGACTTCCTTACACTTAAATTAATATTCGATGTTAGCAAATTTCTCTTTTTCAAAAATGCTTTTCTTTCCATTGCCATTCTGCATTTTATATCCTCTGTACTGCGACCATCACATGTTATTTTACTACCCAAGTAACAAAACTCAACTACCACCTTCATTGTTTCGTTACCTAATCTAATTCCTTCAGCATCACCCGATTTTCTAAGACCGCATTCCATTATTTTTGTTTTGCTCTTGTTAATGTTCATTTTATATTCTCTCTTCAATTCACTGTCCATTCCATTCAACTGATCTTCCAGGTCCTTTGCTGTCTCTGACAGAATTACAATGTCATCAGCAAAACGCAATGTTTTTATTTATTCCCCCCTGTACTTTAATCTCTATTCCAAATTTTTCCTTGCTTTCCTTCACCGCATGCTCGATGTGCAAATTGAATAACATCGGAGAAAGGCTACAACCCTGTCTTACTCCCTTCCCAACTGATGCTTCCCTTCCATGCCCTTCGAGTCTAATAACTGCGGTCTGGCTTTTGTACAAGTTATAAATAACTCTCCTTTCCCTATATTTTACCCCTGCTGACTTCAGAATTTGAAAGAGTGTATTCCAGTCAACATTGTCAAATGCTTTCTCCAAATCTACAAAAGCTAAAAGTGTAGGTTTGTCTTTCCTTAATCTATCTTCTAAGATAAGACGTAAAGTGAGTATTGCCTCCCGGGTTCCTATGTTCCTTCTGAATCCAAACTGATCTTCCCCGAGGTCAGCTTCTACCAGCTTTTCTATTCTCCTGTAGATAATTCGTGTTAAAATTTTGCAACCATGACTTATTAAACTGATGGTTCTGTAATTTTCACACCTGTTTGCGCCTGATTTCTTTGGAATGGGGATTATTACATTTTTCTTAAAGTCTGAGGGTATTTCGCCTGTCTCATAAATCCTACACACCAGTTCCAATAGTCTTGTCATGGCTGGCTCTCCCAGAGACTTTAGTAGTTCTGAGGGTATGTCATCTACTGGGGCCTTGTTCCGACCTAGGTCTTTCAAGGCTCTGTCAAATTCATCTCTCAGTATAGCATCTCCTATTTCATATTGATCTACGTACTCTTCCCTTCCTACCACATTGTCTGTAAGTTCATTTCCTTCTATGTACTCTTTCCACCTTTCAGCTTTCCCTTCTTTGCTGAGAACCGGCTTCCCATCTGAGTTCTTGATATTCGTAGAGTAGTTTTTCTTGTCCCCAAGTGTCTCTTTTATTTTCCTGTAGGCGGTATCTATCTTTTCCCTTCTTATACATTCTTCTACAGATTTGCATTTGGCTTCTAGCCACTCCTGCTTAGCCATTTTGCACTTCCTGTCAATCTCATTTTTAATCGTCTGTACTCCATTTCGCCTGTTTCATTTACTGCATTTTTATATTTTCTCCTTTCATCAATTAAATCTAGTATTTCCTGTGATATCCAAGGATTTTTTGTAGGTCTTGCCTTTCTACCTATTTTGTCCACTGCTGCCTTCACTATTTCATCTCTCAATGCTACCCATTCCTCTTCTACTGTTTTATTTCCCCCTGTTTCTGTTAATTGTTGCCTAAATCTCCCTCTGAAATTCTCCACAACTTCACTTTCCTTCAATTTATCTAAGTCCCATCTCCTTATTTTCCTATCTTTCTGCAGTTTTTTCAGCTTCAGCCTACAGTTCATGACTAACGAGTTATGGTCAGAGTCTATATCTGCCCCTGGGTATGTCCTGCAGTTTATATCCTGGTTCCGGTACCTATGTCTTACCGTTATAAAATCTATCTGATACCTTCCGGTGTCTCCTGGTCTCTTCCACGTATACAGCCTTCTTTTGTGATTCTTAAACCACGTGTTTGTTACGATTAAATCATGTTCCGTGCAAAATTCTACCAGGCGACTTCTTCTTTCATTCCTCCTGCCCAGCCCATATTCACCTACTATTTTTCCTTCTCTTCCTTTTCCTACTACCGAATTCCAGTCTCCCATCACAATTAAGTTTTCCTCTCCCTTAACTGTCGGAATAATTTCCTTTAGCTCCTCATATATTTCTTCGATCTCCTCTTCATCGGCAGAGCTAGTTGGCATATAAACCTGTACTACTGTTGTCGGTGTTGGCTTCGTATCTATCTTGACTATGATAATGCGGCACACGTGTTAGTATACCAAATATCTCTCATTAACCGGTGGTGTAAAAGGTGAGGACGCTATAATGCACTATAAGAAATATGAAAGACGAAGTTCTGTCAACTCTTAAATGGTGTCAGATTTGATTGCACATTTCTGTCAAAGATTATTGCTTGGGATGAATGCTCATGCTACTATTATAAGCCTCAAGCATCAAAGTGCTGAATGACGTAAATAACCAGCGTGGATAAAGTCAAGCGACAACCTTCGAGAACAAAACCACTGTTGAAAGCATTCTTCGACAGTAAACGTTTACTTCACTATATGTTTCTCCATGTCAAATTTCTTACTTATTTTTGAAAACAGTGTAAAGAGTCACCGATCAGAATGATTGAATTCACTTAAAAGTCAGTCAAAATCGCAAGTTATTTAAAGGTTATCGGTTTCGACCAGTTAAATGCTTATCCTCTGATCACTACAAGCAACTGTTTTAGTCGCCGGTGCGCTGTGTAAGCGCTGCCTGAATTCTAAAATTGACTGCTGAATGTCGATGTCGAGCAGTCGACAAATAGCCTTCACCCTGTTCCTGCTTCACGCCAACGGTGTATAATGTTCCAGCCTGGCTATTAATTTTTGAGATTAACAAATTTACAGAAGGAAGTGGTTTGAAGTTAGAAGCTATGAAAGATCCCAATCAGTAAATTACGAGGAAAAAATTTTGGAAAAATTATTACATGCATTTAAATGAAATGGCAAGCTAATTAACGGTGGAGTGTTGTGCAGGCAGAACATTACAAACAGAATCGACGAGCAGTTACCTTTAACAATAGATCCATCGGTGGTTGAAATTAGACTGTAAATGAAATTTTAATAATATGATAACCACTCGCCGAACAGTGGATGGCAGTTCGTCAATATCAAACTAGTGTAGCAAACCGTAAAGTAAGATAAGTGACATGATATAAATCGGATAGGATTATTACGTAAGTCAAACACATCGGACTTCTAAAAAATTCACAAGAAAATCGACTGCAGATTCTATTGCCGGTAAATGATAATATTATGGAATAAATTTTGAAACAAGAGTGGCAGGCTACACGAAATATCACCATTCAATATTAACTAAAAAACTGTGCCATCCATTGTTGCGGTGATTCAACAAGGCTGAAAAAGACATAATGGGCGGAGGGAGGATAGGGCAAAATTATTAATAAAAATTCATAAGTGCGAATTTAAGTGAGAGGTGGGGGTTTATTTATAAATTTAAGATACGCGCACAGCACATATATTTACCTGAATGTATATAATAGCGGCCACATAAAAATAATAAAGTACAGCTCCCGTCTGCAAGATGCTATCGCTACGAAGTACGAAGCAAGAGTGTCTTCTTTCTTACAAAAAAAAAAATTGAAAGTGTTGTTCCTAAATTTTCTTTCTCTGACTTTTATAGATCATTATTTTAACATGCCGAAATAATATAAAAATAAAAATGTTCTCTGATAATATCGGGGAAAGAAAACCGTGTCATTATAGGTGGCTAACATTGTGGTTGTGAAGTTCTACATCTGCATACATAACCCGCAACCCACCGTAACGTGCGGTGGAGGATGCTACCTCGTATTACTGCTAGCCCTTTTCCTTTTCGTTCAACTCCCAAACAGAAAGAGTGACAATGGAATGTTTGTACATCTGTAAGAGCGCTAATACCTCTTACCTTTGTGTTCATAACGCGAAATATAAGTCGCTGGTACGGATTCGTTTGCAGTCATATTCATATAACAGCCTGCTAAATTTCCTTGACAGCGATTTTTTTCCGTCCAGCGATTCCCATTTCATTTCCTGAAGCACCTCTGTAACACTCGCGCATTGGTCTAACCTACCTGTAAATTAGATTAGATTAATACTTGTTCCATAGATCATAAATACGATATTTCGCATTGATGTCAGTTTAATAAATTGTCTATGCATGACACTCAATACTTGTTTTAGATAAATTAATCTAAAGTGTAGAAGGAGTTGCCTTTCACAAATTCTTTTAATTTCTTTTTAAATACTAGTTTGGCTATCCGTCAGACTGTTGATGTCACTTGATTAGTGACCAAAGACTTAGATTTAACCTTGAATAGCATATCAACCTTTCTCTTAATATTATAGCTAAACAATTTCTTTTGCATTGAGTCAGACTGTTTACAACAAATTTCATAAGTGAATACATATATCGTGAAGCTACTGTGAAGATCCCGAGATCCTTAAATAAATGTCTGTAGGATGATCTTGGGTGGGCTCCAGCAATGATTCTGATTACACGCTTTTGTGATATGGATACATTTTTTACACTCTAACGTGAAACCTATGCTGTTGAGAATTTTATTCTACTCTTCCAACTCTTCCAACGGAGTGATCTGAATATTTACTGTACCTGAGACATCAACAGCACGTCACATAGAAGTCAGAATGTTGCTCCTTGCCTACCAACAATTGGTGAAAGTTTATCACTTATGTAAAGATAGACGTAGATGACATCTCCTGTAAGAAAAAAATCTTTAAATTAACAATGTGTAACGACTGAAGATCAGTTTGGGTACTAAAGTGATGCCGCTAGTTACTGAAATAAAAACTGTTTGTATGTCTCTTTGGCCCTTTTCCCACACAAGCAGGGTCGGTACTGTGTTAAACGCGGATTAATATTTACAGGATGTCCGGATGCTCTTCCTGCCGCCACCCCTTGCCCCCACCCCCTCCCCCAGGAGGAAATGTGTACCCCAAATGTCTGCGTATAGTGCGATATGTGTGTGAAAATGTAAAGTGTTATGAAATGTTTGCGAAACGTGTAATTGAGGCGGGACTTGGGGACCAGCCCGGTATTCAGTTAGGGGGATGTGGAAAACTCCCTAAGAACTACATCCAGGCTGGCCGGCAGTCCGACCCCTGTCGTTAATCGGCCGGGCGGATTCGAACCGGGACCTGTAAGCCTCCCCGTCTCGGAAAGCGGTGCTTTAGACCACATGGCTAACGAGCGGGTGAAATAAAATCTGTTTATGAACCTTTAAAAAAACCTCAAATTATTAAAGAAACAAATTAAATTTCTAATTTCCAAGTTCTGGATAGGTTTCCACAATAGATGAAACGTATAAACAAGTTCAAAATAAAATAAAGTTGGTAGTCACAAATATCACGCTATGGTAAATAAAGTAATTTTTTTATTACTGTTTGGAGATGGGTGGAGTTCGCCTCAAGCGTTCACACACAATACTGTTAACTGCGCCGATGACTGCCAGCTGTGTCTTAGCTGAAATCTAAAGTAAATATTGTCTATCTTGATCGACTACTGCCAATTGCACTTCCCCTGAGTCTTGATGAGACCACGAACGACCTATAAATGCTAGTTTGGCTATAAATAGGCATGGAATGTCAGTCTCATGACTACCTCACCGCATCGCCATTTAAAAATGCAATCACAATCATTAATTGATTCACACTGTATGTGTTCACATGGGATAGGGAGTATCTCGGTCAGCACTATGAGCAGTGTGCAACCCTTAGTACTCCCCACTGGAGATTCACTAAGATATGCTCCACAACAGAGGTGCTCTTACAGTGCAATACTTTTTTTTTTTTTTTTTTTTTTTTTTTTTTTTTCGAGGAGTGGAGTGGGCAGTTTGAGATCCGGCCCATAAAAAGTCGCGGTTCTATTCAGCCAATGATCAAACAAGCTGATAGTGGGGCAAAGGGGGTATCCCAATTGGGAATAAATGGGAGGGGTTTACCAGTTCCGGCATACGCCTTACAACCAAGGAAAACTTCCCGAAAACCTTGGCGGAACCGGGGGTTGGGACCAATTTAATTTATCTCTGGGACTTTGCCCCAGACTACAAATTAGAGTTGGCTACTATGTTGATGTTTCGACTCAGTGAATCGAGTCAGCGAACTGTTCGACTGAGGCGAAACTTGAAGCGGCACTGTTTCGAAACAATGATTCATGTATCGGAAACTAAGTACCGTTAACATGCGTTTTGCTGTTCGTCTGCCTGGGTGAGTTCGACACAGCGCCCAGGCGTGCAACGGGTTTGAAGTTGTTCCCCTATCGCGCCACGCGAGATTTTGAATTATGCTACCCTCCAAGTGAGGTTTGAAGACTGAGATACCAGCGAGAAAAGTTGTGAAGTCCTTCGGTGTTTTGAGGTGCTTTCGCGTGAACTAAGCATTGTTATGCATTGTTTCTACATCTGTGCCATGTGAACGCATCTTTTCAAAGCAAAGGCAGATAATTTCAGTTAGACAAACCGCATTCTTAGTAAGGAGATGTCAAAAATAACGTTTTTCAATTTCAATTTAAAGAGACTATAATTGAACCTCTTTCATTTGATTGACTGAAGATGAATCTGATCATTAGAATACCTATCTGGATATTGAAAAAGTGTAGTTCAGTTTTGAGGTTTCGTCACTTAAATTGTAAAATGTGTCTCCCTGTGTTGATACTTGTAGTAATATCTTTTGATTGCATTAAATATGTCCTTGGAACAAATCTTAAATATTTTGTTGATATTGACTGGTTAGAAAAATTATTCACTTCTGAATGCACGTAGATATTTGAACCATGATCTTTCTTGTTTTTGTTTAAACTTAACTGTAGGATTTTGAAGTTTGGAAAAAATTTCATGACTTTGGCATTTGAACCTTACTATTTTGTGCTTCCTTTGTTACAGTACTTAGTAAACGTTTATGCTATAACACGATTGTAAAATCGTAGTAGCAAACAAATTCTGTGCTGTTCAGTCCAGTCTACTGAACAACGTATTAAAACACCGTTGATATTTCGTCTTTGCTGAATGGCGCTACTGTGCCGTGCCCTGCAGCTTTCCCGGCTCACGCGAATCAGCGAAGGTAGCGGGACGTCTCGTGTTTCGAGTGCCGAAGCAGTGAGTCGACTCACTGCGGCGCCCTGCAGCTGCCGCGGTTGACGTGAATCAGGGAAGGTAGCGCCACACGCCAGATGTTTTGTGTGCCGAAACAGTGATTCGACTCACTAGACTCGGATGATTCGTATGTTTCGAAACAGTTAAATGATCCGAACTGACGATCACTACTACAAATGTATTATCGGGAGAGCACGAATGCACTCACGACAATCAAAGATCGGACGCCCGAGTTACTCTCATAAACTCGTAGAAGCTATGAAGAACCGCACCCGTGAGCACGGTATCTTCTGCGTCCCGAGTGCAATACTATCTCTTTTCATTCTCCACTCCGAGGAGTGGAGCGGGCTGTTTGAGATCCGGCCCATAAAGAGTCGCGGTTCTATTCAGCCAATATCAGACAAGCTGATAGTGGGGCAAAGGGAGATCCCAATTGGGAATAAGTGGGAGGGGCTTACCAGCTCCGGCATACGCCTTACAACCAAGGAAAACCTCCCGAAAACCTTGGTCGGAGCCGGGGGATTGGGACCAATTTAATTTATCTCCGGGACTTGCCCCGGACAAAAATGGATTATCGAGAGAACACGAATGCACTCACGACAAATCGGACGCACGAGTCACTCTCGTAATCTCGTACAGATCAGCTCGACCATCAGTGGACAAGCATCTCCCTACGATCTACGAGTGCAATACTGAACAGGAGTCTTTATCACCTCTCTGCACAAGAAATAACTGCAAGAGTGTCATACCGCTAGTGGCGACATACGCAGCCGGCGTGGGCGAGACAGCGAGTCTGCCTTAATTTTTCTCGTTTTCGTTGTGTATATCTTTCGGGGACGCTGCCGCTTCTCCACCAATGGCTCGCGTACCAATCGGATAGTATGTCTTAAAACGTTGTATGGCACACTGGCCAATAATAAATCAGCTAACGTCTAATTTAGGCATTTGCTCTCTGACTTGACGGCGCCGGTTTTGGAATTCGCTTTCCGTCTGCAGTTGCAAGAAAACATCCTTTGTAGAATACGTCATTGTGTGGCTTCTAAAAGGGTTTTAAAAGCGTCTGTATTTCCCCCAGTAGTGGAAAGAGGATTATTAAGTGGCTTTTGTGTTTAAGACCGCCCAGGGTGGCTGGAGTGGGGACCATTTCGCCCACCTGCATATTTTCACAGGCAGCCTTGCCCCTGCTTTACAAAAACTTTGGGTGTTTATTCACTAGTTCGCGTCAGCCTTTATTATCTTGTCACACTTGCAACATGATCTCGTAATTTTCATATCAAACTATAATTATTATAATTGAAAATATCTGTACCCCATCGAGTTTGTATTTAAAAAATTCGTTTTGATGAGTAGAATGTGATATGGGGTCGGAATATGTAGGAAATGACAGTGAGGAAAACTTGGCTCCTTACCCCTGAATATGAACCCATGCAAAAGCAATAAAAATAAGCATAGTAAGCTGATTTACTCAGATGTATATCATCAAATTTTGCAAAGACTCTGATAGTATAAGTAGCTGAAAATAGACGTTTCAGCAGATGTTCAATGTGTTTCTTCTAATTTAGTTCCTCATCAATGCAAACATCTAAAAATTTTGAATATTCTACCTTGGCTTCTCATTTCTGTTGAAAGTCTGTGATTATTAATGGTGTCATGCTGTTTACTGTATGAAACTGCCGACACTGTGTTTTATCGAAGCTAAATTAGAGTCCATTTGTAGAAAACCACTTTTTAATTTTCTGAAGGACATCATTTACAATTTCAACTGTTAATTCATGTTTGTCAGGTATGATAGCTATACTTGTATTATCAGCAAAAAGAACTAGCTTAGCATCTTCGTGAATACAGAATGGTAAGTCATTGACATATATTACGAACAGCAAAGGACCCTAGACCAAACCTTATTGGACTCCATTTTTGATAGCTCCCCAGTTAGATGAATTTGCGGTGTTTTGCACCGTGTGTGAACTACTTATTTCAACTTTCTGCACTTTTCCAGTTAAGTGTGTTTTAAACCATTTGTGCACTGTCCCACTCAAACCACTGTTCTTAAGCATATATCAAAGAATTCCAGTAATAAACATGCCTCCCTTTCTTTTAATTGCTTCTATGTCTAAACCGGCCTGGTGGGAATCCCAAACACTTAATCAATATAAGTCATATATGTCGTGTCTGTTCTTTCAGACATGTCCGAAAGAACACACAAAGTATGTGTACATAACTTACACAATAAGCTGCTAATGGGCACAGATCCTTTCATAAGTGCGGAGGATTTCCTAGGCCCTTACTCTTGCGGGAATCAGTTTGAAGAAACCGTCGGTTGAGTAACAATGGGCAGGGAAATGTTTATAATTTCTATCTGACGGGAGACACGTTGTGGTGATTACTGTGTCCCCGGTGGTGTAGGGGTCAGCTCAACTGCATAGCCAGCAGGAGGCCTAGGTTCAAATCGTAGTTGGGTACACATTTTCAACTTTACTCGCTCACAGGTAATGTCGTAAATTCAGTGAATGAGAGTAACGCAATACTCGAGTGTTTTATATGCAGTCTCTTCACACTTTGAAAGACGGCATTTATTTTGGTCCGATGATGGAGATGTCACATGGAGAGAATGGTTACAACACCTGATAAAAAAGTGAATTTTCATTTCACTTGGCATTTGATTGTCAGTGTTATATATATATATATATATATATATATATATATATATATATATATATATATATATATATATATATATATATGCTGTACACATATATATAATGGAAAGTCCAGGTTGGAATTAATAATATAGTAAGGACAATTTACAACTCATCGCAAAGACGTGGTGACGAGCTCCAACAGGCACATACAAAAGACACACACATACAACACTTTCAACTATCGGCCATGGCCTTCTTCAGACAACAGAACACTCTCGCAATCACACAGGCACACAAAACAGTCATACAACCATCACCTCCAGCTGCCGCACTTCGAATCACGCTCTGCGGCGAGTAAATCGAAAAAGAAGTAATAATAAAATATATAAATAAAATAAGATGCGTGCACACTGCAAGTACACAAGACCGCGTCCGCTAGCACACACACACACACACACACACATCACTCAAAATAGGTGAGGTTTGGGATAGAGAGGTAGGAACTGTAAGGCATGGGAAAAAAAGGGAAGTTATCGTAGGTTGAGGCCTGGATGATTTCGGGATCGGAGAATGTATTGTAGGGATAACTCCCATCTGTGTTTTTGGCATTAGACGTGTGTCGACGATGTTTGTCTCAAAACTTCTCAATTGTGATCAGGAGAATCGTCGCATGAGCATAGCTCATGAGCTCTTGAGTTACATCAATGATAAACCTGATTTGGTCAGCGGGGCTAGACATAGTTTTGCGGTTAAGACGTCGAAGCCAAAGCCAAATCGTCTCAACGGAACCATCAGGAGAGCCAATACCGAAAAAAAGTACTCCGAGTTCGATCAAATATCAAGGTTTTAATCCCCCCCCCCTCTTTTTCAATTACCGTGGCGTGTTGGATCATAAATTTTTGTTTCAAGGTCGTACGGCAATTAGGAACATTACCTTTTCGTTATGAACCGTCTGCTAGATGCAATACGCAAAAAAGTCTGGAATAGTGACAAAAATCACGGCTTTTGCATCAGGACAATGCCGTGCCTATTCATCGTTGCTTGTAAGAGAGTTTTTGAAAAACAACACGAAAATCGTGCCTGAGGCTCCATATTCATGGGATTTTGTCCCCTGATACTTTCTCCTTTTCCCAAAGCTTAATAGACCTATAAATGGAGGAATATTTGCAACTACTGAGGAAATACTGAATTGTTGGAAGTACTCAAGGTTGTACCAAAAAGTGCTTTTTAGAAGTGCTTCGAGAATGGAAGGAGTGTTGGCACAAGTGTATTGTATCTGAGGGGGATTACTTTGAAGGGGACATCACAGTGATGAATTAATAAATATTCTTTTCCATAAAAATATAAAGCCACCTTAATTTTTGAATACACCACGTGAATGTCATCATTGATGTAATTCAAATGAACTGGTTCAACAATGAATCTTGAATGCATTGGACTAGTCTAAGAGAGGGTACGATTTTTTAAAATTATTTTTATTATTTCCAGCAATGTCAATAGAGAATCGGACTACTTCGATAGGAGCTAACAAGCTTACTTATCAAAGCAATATTGTATTTTTTAAACGTGACCTAGAACTTTACAGTGTGATTAACCTGATTACCGAGTAACGGACTCATAAAGTCATCGGAAGTTTTTTATATGACCCGTCTAAGTAACTGAAACAAAACAAATTCTTTTGCTATACGCGTTTCGCCTTGATTTCCAAGGTATCTTCAGTGGCCTGGAATATATACATGATTATGTTTTACAAGATATCGTATTTTTGTGTTTTTAGTAGTTTAGGTTATAAACGTTTCTGGCGCGATTTTAAATTCGACTATTGAAATTCTGAGTTTATTTAAACTTAGTTTTCCTAGATACTGTTGAGCATGTGTTGTTCGTTGCCTCAGTTTGCATGTTTTATTTCATCCTTTATCTCATTAGGATCTTTCATTCCAGAAGACCAACACTAGGCACATTGTGTTTGTGTAATGTTTTTGTTTGGGATGGTGTTGCCAACTGTTGAATGCCATTTTGCTACGTACTCTTTGAATATGTCTTGTGCGCTCTTTGCATTATCTAAGTTCGACGTTCTAATAAGGCGGAGAACAACAATAATTAGTAGAAGGCCAGGCACGATTTACGGGAACCAATTGGTATTTAGTAGAACACTTATTTATTATACATTGGCCAAATTAAAATTATGAAAGGAGCTTCTTAATAACTTTCACAAACAAGCTTTTCAAAGACAACAAATAAGAAAAGGGGCAATGAAATCACTCAAGATGTAGTTCTTACTCAAGTAAAGAAAACTTTAAAAAATGTTTACACTACAATTAAGACTGTAACAAACTTGCAATATTGTCGACTGTCTTAAAGGTACACCTTGATTAAATTCAAATAATCAACACAATCCCCTCAATAACATTCATTTAAGAATCTTTTGAAGAGACACCCTAGAAACAGAGACAATAGTTGCACTCAAGATATCTCACTGGAATGAGCCCTAAATTATTGGAAATAGTACACCTTAATTTATATTTTAATGAAACATTTACATGACAGTTAACAGATGACGATGGTTAAAACAATAAATTTGCATAATAGTGCCAACAAGGTTAAATGTGACAGAGGGCCTTCCGTCTACCCTTTCTTCAAAATCACAGTTTGATGAAATTACAGTACTGAGCACCGACCGCAGGGCATTTTCACAACTGGCTTTAGAACATTACAACTCATCAGTTACAAATACAGATACGTCCGATGAAAATATGAGTCTTAAAATGAGGTAAATGGCAATACATGTGAACAATTTGGGCGCGATAGGTTAAAGCTTTCTTTGTCGATCACTAATATGCCGCAATAGAACAAGGAACAGGTAGAAGATACAAGCAAACCTGAAAACGCCTGGTGCACATGATGGATGCACGGCGATAGCCTTGGTAAATAAATCAGAGGGTAGGGTCGTTAAGTATACTATATGCTTAAGAGCCAATTGCCACTGGGTGAAGACTTCTCGCTTGCAGTGAAAATAATGACAGCCACCTAGGAACTAGTCGGAATGTAGAGAGTAAGGTAGAGATAACAACCTATTTGGACACACTTCACCTCCAGATGGTGAATCAGTTACACTTCACACGGTGCGGAGTAATAACAATAACAACAAATTAGACGACCACGTCCTACGCATCATGAAGGAAATGTAAGGAAAGTGCTAACCAACTCTTTCATCTGCGGCTCGGGAGGGCAACGAACCCACAGTCGAATACTGACAAGACAAAGTTGGCACTAACGCAGAAAGAAGGAACACAATAAGTTCAAGAACAAAACATGGAATGAATCACACTGCCAAATTACACCCACTCGTCGGACAGTATCGCTCGAGGGAAGGAGAATGCACTTCCTGCATATACACCTGCGGCCAGGCCAGGCAACTGACGCACGAGCGGCTACAAAGCATAAGAAACCGCCGGCTACTCGTAGAACAGGATATGAAAGTTTCAGCTACAAAACATCAAATGTCAAAGCGCCGCCTAAAACCACGACAAGCGATTGCAGGTGTACACACCGCAACAGAAAATCAAATCCACAACTAAGGCCAATGCGAAGTCATCTGCCACACCAATTTTAACTGCAAAAGTTCCAACAAAACAAGTAGGTGAATCCTGCTACTTGATGGGACATGGACGTGAACGGGCTGCATTTTCATACCTTGCTTTCGGTGCACATTACTCCTGATATACAATACACAGGCAGTTTCGATTTCGTACCAACACTGAATGACATTAACTCAAGCTGTAACAGGAAATTTATTGAAATATATGCGATAGTTTAAGAATTACAATACATCCACATCTACATGGAATACTCTGCTAATCACATTTACGAGCCTGGCAGAAGGTTCATCGAAACACCCTTTATACTATTAATCTCACATTACATTCTCGAATAGCGCGCAGAAAGAAAGAACACCTGAATCTCTCCGTTGGAGCTCTGATTTCTCATATTTTATTCTGATGATCATTTCTACCTATGTAAGTGTGAGTCAACAACATATTTTTGCATTCGTAGGAGAATGATGGCGATTGGAGTTTCGTAAGTAGCCCACGCCGCAGCGACAAGCGCCGTTGTTGTAATGATTCCCATCCCAGATTCTGTATCTTTTCCGTAACGCTGTCTCCCCTGTATCGTGACAATACAGAACGAGCTGCCCTTCTTTGGACTCTTTCGATGTCCTCCGTCAAACCCACCTGATAAGGATCCCACACTGGGCAGCAATACTCCAAAAAAGTACACACAGGCGCAAAATGCATTTTTTTTTTTTTTTTTTTTTTGCATCTTTTAAGGGTTGTAGCAATAAAATGCAGTTTCTCGTTCGCCTTTCCCACGACATTATCTACGTGTTCTTTCCAGCTTAAGTCTGAAGTAATAGTAATTCCCAGGTATTTTGTGGAATTTACGGCCTTCGCATTTGATTGATTTGTCTTGTACACAAAGTATAATGGATTTCTTTTCGTACTCATGTGGACGACTTCAGACGTCTCATTACTTAGAGTCAACTGCCAGTTTTTACACCGTAACGATATCTTATTCAGACCGTTCTACAGTTCGTTTTCATCTTCATATGATTTTACTAGAGGGTAAATGACGGCGTCATCTGCAAACAACCTCAGAGAGCTACTTAGATCGTTTATGTAAATAAGGAACAGCAGACGACCAGTAGCACTACCCTGTGGAACGCCCGAGATCACCTCTATTTTAGTCCATGCTTTACCATCGATTACTACAAACTGTGTCCTCTCTGACAGGAAATCCCCTATCCAGTTGAAAATTTGGGGCGGTATATTAAAAGCCTTTTGTGAGGTCCGGTGTCAAAAGCCTTCTGGAAACCAAGAAATACGGAATCGATTTGCTAACCCTTGTCGATAGCCCTCATCACTTCGTGTGAGTAAAGGGCCAGTTGTGTTTGGCATAAACGATATTTTCTAAATCCGTGTTGACCTTGGGTATATAGAACATTCTGTTCGATATAATTCATAAATTTGAATACAGGATATGTTCCAAAACCCTGCTGCAAATTGACGTCAATATTTTGCCTAATAGTTGTTTTTATAATACACGTTTGCTTTCTGGAACTATTTTCTGGTGCGTCGTCAGTTTAATAGCATTTAGACTGTGACAGGCTGCTGTCAACACTCGAAGGAACACATTATGCCTCTCGTTTTGTAGTTTGGAGTAAATTTGAGGGGGAAAAACTATTACACTTCTTTTAGACTGAAAGACTTGTTAGAGGTATACAACCTTCATAGTAAAATTTTAATAACAATTTTAAAATTGCTGGAGATTGCGTGATAATCAAAAGATGTTATCAGTAGATTATTTATTTTCAGTCCACAACATGTTTCGTGCGTAGTCCATCATCTGGTGATCGATATTATATAAATTTAGATTTGATGTATTCAAATTTGTCATATAAAATACTGCTGTTATGTATTGGCAAATATTTGTCAATACATAACAACAGTATGTTATTGTATTTGAATACATCAAATCTAAATTTGTATAATATCGATCACCAGATGATGGGCTACGCCAGAAACATGTGAGCTGAAAATGAATAATCTAGTGATAACATATTTTGATTATTCAAGCAGTTTCCAGCAATTTTAAAATCATTATTAAAACTATTACTCTTAGTTACCATTGTGTCTAAAAATTAGGGTTAAAATTATATACAGAATGACAAACATATATCATTTCTGCAGTTTATTAGCCATACTACAAAGATTAATTCAAGTAACTAGGCAGTCTTCAACGCAATTTCTTTCATTTCAATGGTAACCGGTTTCCGTCACTTGCATGACCATCGACAGACCACAACTGTAATGTTGGCCATCAGTTGTTAACAGCTGGAGCTGCCTGAAGATTTAATGTTGACTGAAACTACTCATGAGAGTAAAGGGCAAATTACTGTATGGTGACGAATTACAGTAATGATATTATCAATGTTTTCTCGCAAAAGCGAATTTCTTTTAGCGTCACTTTATAAGGTACGAATGTTTTACCAAATGGTTACATATGAAAATTTGTGCCGGGCCGGGACTCGAACCCGGGTTTCCCGCTTTTCGCGAGCGGTCGCCTTAACCATTAGGCTACCCGAACATGACTCCATGACCGACTCATGTCACTATTGGTAGAACATCCATACCTTACAGAGTGACGCTAAAAGAAATTCGCTATTGCGAGAAAACATTGATAATATTATCATCTAATTCGGCACCATACAGTAATTTAACAGATGCCTAAGCGAGGCAATGACGATAACAGCGTAGGTTAATGCCTCGTTGTTTTCATTCTTCCTGGTGCGGGAATACAGATTACGCTGCGAGTGCTAAGGGATGAATGCAATTCAAATGTTCAAAAGTTTGTATAGCTTATGGGACTTAACTACGGGGTCATCAGTCCGTAAACTTACAAACTACTTACGAACTAGCTAACACTAAGGACAGCACAAATATCCATGCCCGAAGGGGGATTCGAACATCCGAGCGTAGTGGCCGTGCAGACCGTGACTGGCGCGCCTCAGTCCCCTCAGCCACCGCGGCCGGCTGAATGCAAATGGCTCATATGTGCAGTCAGTGTGGCATATGGAAGTTTGGGTCGGTCCTGGAGTCGTGTTCGGGTAGCCTAGTGGTTAAGACGACCGCTCGCGAAAAGCGGGAAACCCGGGTTCGAGTCTCGGCCAGGCACAAATATTCATGTGTCACCATTTGCTAGAACATCCATACCTTATACAGTGACGCTAAAAGAAATTCGCTGTTGCGAGAAAACATTGATAATAGTAAGGGGCAAGCTGGGTTTCGCACGATCGATGCTTCCTAAAGCCGGGTTCGAGTCCCGGCCCGGTTCAAATTTTCATGTGTCATCATTTGGTAGAACATCCATACCTTATACAGTGACGCTAAATGAAATTCGCTGTTGCGGAAAATATTGCTAATAGTAAGGGGCAAGCGGGGTTTCGCACCGATGCTTCCTAAAGCCGTGCTGATGTACGGACGAAAGCTTTTCCGTCTCGACGAAATGTGGCAGTAGCAGGGAGGGGTGTTTAGCTCGCGCCCTCGCCGGGCCTCGAACCCCGTGCGCCGGCCCCCGCTGCCCACTTAGCACCGGTCGGCTAGCCGGCTGGGAGCGGCGACCTTGGCGCGGCGGCCGCCCCCCGCCCCCCTCGCGGCCTGCCGCTAACCTTGAGCGCGGCCGGTCACGAGTTCGAGTCCAGTCGCGGGCAGGAATATCGGCATTTTTACGGGCGCGCCGCCGCCAGACGGCGGGCTGCATATTATTTCGCGCCAGCGGGCAGCGACAGGTCTTGCGCGCTGCGGCCGACCCTCACACCGCCTTCCAGCGAAGCCGGTCACCGTCTCTGCAAACTCCCACCAGCCCCCCGTCGCATGTTAATGAATATGTTGAAACTAAATGAAAAAATGAATAAAATTGTTGCTCAGACTAGGCCAATGTGTGACTCAGTGAGTGAGCTCTTGGCTTGTGTCTGTGTGAATGTGATAGCGTGTCTGCACTGGCACTGTACTGTCAATGTACTATTCGTTCAAATATCTAGGCGTAACATTGCAGAGCGATATGAAATGGAACGAACATGTAAGGACAGTTGTGAGTAAGGCGGACAGCCGACTTCGGTTTATTGGGAGAGTGGCCGAGGTGACTGAGGCGCTCCAGTCACGGTCAGCACGGCCACTACGGTCGGGGGTTCGAATCCCCCCTCGGGCATGGATATTTGTGCCGTCCTAGTTCATAAGTAGTTTGTAAGTTTAGGGACTGATGACCCCGTAGTTAAGTCCCATAAGCTTAACAAACATTTGAACATTTTATTGGGAGAATTTTGGGAAGATGTACTTCACCTGTAAAGGAGACCGCGTATAAAACACTTGTACGACCATGTCTTGAGTATTGCTCAAGTGTTTGGGACCCGCAGCAGATCGGTTTGAAGGAAGGCATAGAGGCGGTTCAGAGGCGAGCAGCTAGATTTGTTACCGGTAGGTTCGACCAATGCGCGAGTGTCACGGAAATGCTCCGGCAACTCAATTGGGGATCGCTGGAAGATAGACGACGTTCTTTTCGTCAATTTCTGTTAAGTAAATTTAGAGGGCCGGAATTTGAAGCTGAGTCTAGTACGATCTTGCTGCCGCCTACTTACATTTCGCGTGGCGATCACAAAGACAAGATAAGAGAAATTAGGGCTCGTACGGCGGCATATAGGCATTCTTTTTTTCCTCGTTCTATTTGGGAGTGTACCCTCCGCCACGCACCTTACGGTGAATTGCGGAGTATGTATGTAGATGTAGATGTAGTCTTGTGTAGTTCGCGAACGAACTAGTTCGAAAGAGCTCTCCCACAGGCGAACTACGCGAACTAGTTCGCAGATCCCTCGCCTCTTAGTTCGTCCGCTCCTTTTCCGAAGACTGACGGGGAACAGCGAGAGGACGAGAGAGCTTCAATGCCACAAGAAATCTATTTTAAAAATAAAGTAGTACGAGTACTCTGTATGTAAAGTAGTCGAATATCATTGTATCACCCCATTCGTGTAAATAACTGGTTTATTTGCCGAAGTATTTGATGTCAAATTGCCCAAAAATACGGGTAATAGCACACGCAACACTGATTCATTATATAAAAAAGCTGTCATAAAAAAGAGCTCTTTTAGTAGCGGTAGCAAAAGCCAAAAAGAGCGGACGAACTAGAACGAGCGGACGAACTAGGAGCAGCGGACGAACTAGGAGCAGCGGACGATTATTCCAAACGTATCTCGCTTCATAGTTCATTGGATTCTTTTCCCAAGACCGACGGGCAATAGCGAGAGGGCGCGTAGCAGAATTAAAAGTCACGTGTTTGCCTTCTGCTGATGGGTCATTTCGAGGTGAGCGTCTGCCTGTTGAATTACATAGTTCAGTGCTACAAAATTTCTGTTTTGATGTGTTCTTCACTCTGCAATATTTGACTAATAAATTCCATGATGCCAAGATATAGAGATAACGATTATGCCAAACGTATCTCGCTTCATAGTTCATTGGATTCTTTTCCCAAGACCGACGGGCAATAGTGAGAGGGCGCGTAGCAGAATTAAAAGTCATATGTTTGCCTTCTGCTGATGAGTCATTTTGAGGTGAACGTCTGCCTGTTGGATTACATAGTTCAGTGCTACAAAATTTTTGTTTTGATGTGTTCTTCACTCTGCATTATTTGACTAATAAATTCCATAATGCCAAGATATCGAGATAACTCTAAACTTAACCGCGAGAAATTATCCACAAACTGTTTCTTTTGATTTGCGTGATATCGTTAGCGGCTCAAGCAGCAAGCGCATGAAGCAGCTAGGTGGGGGAACTTCCCCCTCCATCTGCACGCGCAGACCACGCCGCTCAGCCGTCACTGGGAGCGGACGAACTGAAAGAGTGAACTAGTTCGTGGCAGAGCCGCGAACTAAACTGAGCGCTCCCGATCGCGAACTATGATGCGCAAGTCCACAATTTACGAGGTGTGATTGCAAAGTTTTGAGAATGGTCTTGTAATAGAACAATGCTCGTACTTACATGCTACCAGTTACGCAGCCAGGATTCGGCTCTGAGAGGGAGGGCTACTTTTAAAAAATAAAGCCTATTGAATTTATTAATCTACGACCTATTTTTACACTTCTTATAATTTCGTCAATTATACTACGAAAACAATTGCACAAGAAATAAAATGAGCAGGCTTGTATTAATTTGAAAGCGGAAGAGGAGCAACGTGGTGGAAATGGAATGTATGTAATCAGCTCGTAAAATAATTAAACAGCTTGTATGTTACTAGCCAAAGAGAAAGTTCTCTACAATTCAATTAACATGAGACTCTATATGTAAAAGTTGAACTAAAATAACACTGTCGTTCACAGGATTCTACTCGGTGGTGCCGCTCACCTGCTAAGCAGCGGGTCGCCGGATATGAACAGTCGGCTCGTAACTTCAGCATAGCAGTAACAATAGCGGCAGCATCGAAGCTGGTCGCGGCGGCATTAAAACCGCTCACAGTAACAGCAGCACACGTTCTCAGTGGCGGCATCACGTAGACGACCCACTGTCACGTTCACTTTGCTTGGCAAATTATAGTTGCGTTGTGGTTTATTACATGTGTACTACTTGAAATTTCCACTTCCGACATGTTAAAAAAAATGAAAACAATACAGAATAGTAAACATAAAAAAAAATCTTTAGCAGTTGCTGGAGGGGTGGGGCTTCAGCCTCATTACCCCCGCCCCTCCTCCAATGGCTGCACCGCTGCTTGCAACTGTAATGCTTCTCCTTCAAAATAATCCCCTTTTGAATCAAAACACAGACTCCAACCGTATTACCAATTTCGGAAATATTCATGGAATTTTTTTCCTTGTAGTGTGTTAAGGACGCTCTCCGTATTTGCCTGGATGTTCTCAATCGAGTCAAATCACTTCACTTTCAGTGAAAATTTCAGTTTAGGAAACAGGTAGTAGTCCGGAGGGGCCAAATCAGGGAAATATGGCGGTTGTGAAAGCACAGGAATTTTGAATTTGGTAAAAAATTCAACGATGGAGAAGGCACGGTGAGTCGGAGCATTATCATGGTGTGGCATCCAACTCCTCCCTTTCCACAATGCAGGCATATTCTTCCGCACCTTTTCGCACATACGCTCAAAGACATATTTGTAGTATTCCCGGTTAATTGTCTGACCTCCAGGAGTAAATTCACTATACCAGTAGAATGAAAAAGAACACCAACATTGTCTTCTTTTCGGTCGTGGTGAACTTGGAGTCTACTACGGCGAAGTCGGCACTTTGGTTTCAGTATATTATCCACATACCCACGACTCGTCACCGGTAATTGCCCTGTTTAAGACCCAGCGGTCTTGGAATAAAGCTCTCGACAACTGATGGGTCACAGGTTCGAAACCCGGTCGAATCTCAGAATTTTTCCAGTCTGCGTTTTAAACTAGCCTTCAACTCTCAACGATGTTTGGAGTCGCCAGAAACGACACGTGGTTCGGATTCCACGTAAAGCTGTAGGTCCCCTTTCCCCGGTTGGATAACTGGGGTAGACTAGGGACACGAATGTCGCCGAAGTGGCGTCCAATTTATAGACTTGCACCAGGCCTATGAGCCACATGAAATTATTATTATTATTATGAAACTTATTTAACTAATCTGGGCAATTTTTAGTCCGATTAATCAGTTCTTGGCCCACTTCGAGTCGGTATTGTCTCCGGTTACTTGACAACACTATTGGAATGAATTTTGTTCACACTCGATGCATATTCAGATCTTCAGTTGAAATAGACGGAACTGCATAGAAACCTAAGATCTGTCGGCCATCTCCATTAACTGTAAGTCTACGATCAGAATGCACTAACTCGCGAAATTTCACAACATTTTCAATCGTTTTTGAGGTGGAAGGACGACCGCAGCGTGGTTCATCTTCAAATGATTTTAACTAGACAAAACATTTGCCTGGCTCATAGAAATATCTCCAAAATCCGTTTTTTAGTAGTTCGTAAGTCTCAGAAGCTGGTTTGCCGGTTTTAGAACAAAATTTCACACAAACGCGATGCTCCGTTTTTTACGTCCATTTTCAACGAGACATAATCTGGCAGCAAGCCCTAACACACTCGCACTCAACCAGCAGCCACAACGAACTCAATAAAGGAAACGCAGTTTCCTGTCAGAGGCCGTTCAAGGACAAGGCAATGACTCACTCCGCACCCTCCGTGTACCTGCTTTCCAAACCAGTAAGCAGTAGAGGATCCGTTCTTAAAACATTCCGATCACACCTGGTACACTACGTGATCAAAAGTATGCAGATATCCCCAAAAACATACGCTTTCCATATTAAGTGCTCTGTGCTGCCACCTACTGCCAGGTACCCCATATCAGAGACCTCAGTAGTCATCAGACATCGTGAGAGAGCAGAATGGAGCGCTCCGCGGAACTCACGGGTTTCGAACGAGGTCAGTCGATTAGGTATCACTTCTGTACGCAAGGTTTCCACACTCCTAAACATCCCTAGGTCTACTGTTTCTAATGTGATAGTGAAGCGTAAACGTGAAAAAAGATAACCTGACATAGTCGGGTTTGGAGACGATCTAATCGTTTTATAGTTTTCAAAGTGATATGCGAAGATGGCACATTAATAATTTATTCAATGATGACCGGTTTCGGTGAACTGTATCACCATCTGGTCAATACATATTTTACAAGCTAGTTATCTTGTTAAAAAATGGGTATAAAATAATAAGTGCAACATTGCACTTAGTCACTATATAAAAAATACAATGTTAATAACATGACAGCTTACAAAATACTTGTGTATTTTTTATATAGTGACTAAGTGCAATGTTGCACTTATTATTTGTATACCCGTTTTTTTTAACAAGATGACCAGCTTGTAAAATATATATTGACCAGAAGATGGTGACAAAGTTCACCGAAACCGGTCGTCAATGAATACATTATTAATGTGCGATCTATGAAAACTATGAAACGTGGAAAGACACGTACACCACGGAAGTGTCTGTTAGAGAGCGTCCACCGTTTGAGAGAGCGTAATGCAGCGCAATAGGCATTCCTCTATCTAGAACATCACATAGGAGTTTCAAACTGGATCAGGATCCAGAACTATGACAGTTAGGCGGCAGCTTAGAAATCTGGGATTTCATGGTCCAGTCGTTGCACATAAGCCACACATCACGCAGGTCAGTGCCAAACCACACCTCGCTTTGTGTAAGCAGGGTAAACATTGGACGACTGGACAGTGGAAAAACTTTGTCTGCAGTGATGCATTAGAATTAGACGATCCGATGACAGGGTGTGGGTAAGGGGAATGCCCGGTGAATGTCATCTGCCAGCGTGTGTAGTGCTAACAGTGGTGTTATGATGTGGTCGTGTTTTTCGTGGAGGAGCCTAGCACTTGTTGTTTTCCATGGCACTGTCACACTACATGCCTACATTGTTGTTTTAAGCACCTTATTGCTTCCCACTGTTGAAGATCAATTCTGAGATGGCGATTGCAGCTTTCAAAACGATCGAGTACTTGTTTCTAATACACGGCACGTGTCGGAGTGGTTAGACGACAATAACATCTTTGTAATGAAGTGCCCTGCAGAGTCCTGATTGAATCCTATAGGGACACATTCGGGATGTTTTGGAACGCCGACTTCGTGCCAGACCTCACTGACCTACATCAATACCTTTCCTCAGCAGCACTCTGTGAAGAATGGGCTGCCTTTTCCCAAGAATCTTTCCAGCACCTGACTGAACGTATGCCTGCGAGACTGGAAGCTGTCATCAACACTAAGGATGGGCCAATACCATATTGAATTCCAGCATTACCGAACGAGGGCGCCATGAACTTGTAAGTAATTTTCAGCCAGGTGTCCGAATACTTTTGATCACATAGTATGAAATTGATCAAAATGTCTGTGTTCTAATAAGAACAAATATTGTGAATAACCAGCCTGGCATCGACTAATTGCTTCATGTATGGCTCTGCTAAACAGCTGAATTACCAGAATGTCAGTCTCACAGTCTGATGAAATAAATCGACTGAATGAAAGGTACATATATGACCTGCAGTGTAGTTTCTTAAACTGACAAAGATGATGTACTTTAAATCGTTTAGTGTAAGAATTAAAGTCTGACTACAAGTGCAGACACGAAATGAGTGGAAGTTTTAGTACGACTTTAGCAATGATTCGAAATGTTTGTAATTCTATGGGACCAAACTACTTTGGTCATAAGACCCTAGACTGACAGACAACTTACACGAAGTTAAACTAACCTAAGGACAACACACACATCCATGCCCGAGGGAGGATTCGAACCCCCGACGCGGGAGGCCGCGCGATCCGTAATGTGGCACTCCAGACCGCTACTCCCTAGCGGCTATCAATGGTTGTTTTGCGTACTGACTCGCACTGAGAACAAAATTTAATTTCATTAACAAACTAATTATTGTTTTGTCATCAAATGTTGCAATTATGTTTTGGATTTGGAACGATTTCCCAGTTGACTACTGATTGACAAGGTGATATATATCGTTATAACAGCAAAATGCTTAAATTGTGTAAATCGCATAAGTAAGCTCACAAACAGGCTGTATTCCCTACTCGTGAAGTCGAACACAAATCAGTTGAAGTTCACTCACCTCTTAGCATCGTCAGCCAAAACATTCAGATTACTTACATTAACAAAAGATGTAATTTATGAGAAAAAATCGGTAGTAAACTTTGAGTATGAAAAGGTTGGTAACTAACTTTTCAACATGAATTTAACTAGGCAGAATCTCTGTCTAATGGTAATTGTCAAATATTGTTTGTTTGCATGTCACAATGAACCAATAACATGTCTTTTGCATTAGTAGTCCCATAAAAAATTCTCAAACATGAAGATCAAATAAATTTTAAAAAGCTGTATCTAAATTCTTGTGCAATTTGGACAGCATAATGATGCAGTAGATCAGCTGGATTGTCTAACCGTAACACAGGGGACCGAAAAGGGATATCTTTAAAGAATCCAACAAGTAACTCAATTATGTTTTTTAATAAGGCTTTCATTTATTCAAACGATGACCTGTTGTTGTTGTGGTCTTCAGTCCGCAGACTGGTTTGATGCAGCTCTCCACGCTACCCTGTCCTATACAAGTCTCTTCATGTGAGAATACGTACGGCAACCTACATCCTTTTGAATCTTCTTACTGTATTCGTCCCTCGGTCTTCATCTGCGATTTTTACTCCATACACTTCCTTATAATGCTAAGTTGACGATTCCTTGATGCCTGAGAATGTGTCCCACCAATTTATTCGTTCTCTTAGTCAGAAAATGCCAGAAACTCCTTTTCTCCCCATTTCGGTTAAGCACCACCTCATTAGTCACGTGATCTACCCATCTAACCTTCAACATTCGTCTGTAGCATCACATTTCAAAAGCTTCTATCATCATTTTCTCTGAACACCTTATCGTCTACGTTTCACTCCCATACAATGCTAAACTCCAGAGAAATGCTTTCAGAAAGGACTTCTAACATTTAAACTAATATTGGACGTCAGCAAATTTCGCTTATTTAGAAATGCTTTTCTTTCCATAGGCAATTTGCATTTTATATCTTCTTTACTTCGGTCTTCAGAAGTTATCTTCCTACCCAAATAACAAAACTCATCTACCAGTTTTATTGTCTCATTACCTAATTCCTTCAGCATCGCCTGATTTTCTGACATTCCATTCCATTACCCTCGTTTTACTCTTGTTAATGTTCATATTTTACCTTCCTTTCAAGACACTATCCATGCCACTTAACTCTTTAATGCATAGGGTATCTGATCAGCTACATACCTTATTTTTCCCATTATCTCTCAAACTTATCAAAAGGCTTTCACAAATTCATTTGTAGCTGCTTCTATATATAGTGTTGCATATGCTAGTACCTCGTCATAGAAATTATAAATTGCAGAGTGCTACTGAATCATTTCGACTGTTAGCTGCATAGAGTTGCTCCTAACAAGTGCGTTTGTTTACATTAGTATTCCTCAAATGTTCAAATGTTTGTATAGCTTATGGGACTTAGCTAACTTACAAACTACTTATGAACTAGTTAATACTAGGGGGGATTCGAACCCCCGACCGTAGTGGCCGTGCAGACCGTGACTGGAGCGCCTCAGTCCCCTCGGCCACCGTGGCCGGCTAGTATTCCTCCTTTTGCATGTAAAAGTAATCAATCACATACTACTGTTGTATTATGAGTTACTTTCTGGAAAGATGACAGGTATAATAGTGACATTTACTACATCGGGTATATCATGGAAGCACTGTATAGGTGAGGAGCTATGAACGTTTTGTTACTAGTAGTGCATAATAATTTTAAGGATTTTTTCAATATTTTTTATCAGTATATAGGCACTATACATTAAAAGTGGTCTTTTTATAGCTTTGCGACCTTCCTATCGGTGCTCACCAATAAGAATTGGGCAATACATAAGTCAGGGTAGTAAAAGTTTATGGCTTGTTATGTCTGTCATAGGGGTGAGTTATGTATGTCAGCTTCTATGCCCTAAGCAGCTACACAATGTTTAAACAATAATCTGTAGTTTAACCAGTGTATCAATCTGCATACGATGGCGTGAAAATATATTTAACAAACATAAATTAAACCTCTGAATGACCAACAAAATGGATTCTAAGATAAATGATTCACTCACGAAGTAATTCTTTATAAATGGAGTTTGTTATCGGACATGAAATGTGGAGGTGCTCCTACTTTATTCATCAGTAAATAACTGCATATCTCCGTAATTATTGTTCATGAGAGGCACTATAAGTATCACATGCACTCGATAGTAAAAGTTCCAAAATATCCGTCGTAAATTAGTGTAGACCATCGAAAATTTCAGTTCCTAATTAACCCGCGATTACAGTATTTGTTATAAAAGACAGTTTGTAATCACACGATTGCTGAATTATCACAGTTACACAGCTCTACTACCGTGCATAGTTTATCACTTTTCAAGCAGAGACTTTCTTCAGTCACAGTCCCGTAAATTTTCTAAGTCGATACATGCCTATCTCTTCAAATCACAAGTTCCTAACGCGGCATCAGACCTCCCGGAGTCACAACCTTTCACCACCACGTCCAAGTTACGAGTCCCTTCCCAAGCGTTCGAAAAGCGTGCTCTCCCTGCTCCCAAAAATGTATCCTTTCGCGCATCCTAACGCCTCATCTTTAAAATACTATTTCCCTTCCAAAATTTTGAAGATTTGAATATTACAGAATTAAATACTTTGACCACCTCCCCACAATTTTTGTTTACGTTTAACAAACAAATATATATTTAACAATACAAAAAACGGTTGAGACTGAAGCTCTTTGCTCATATAGCCATTAAGTGTGGCGTCTCACTGTTCAAATATACTGCCGCCATCGAAATATAGTTACACAATTAATATTTATCATGGCTTTTTATGTAAATATTCAGTTCTTGTTCACAAATACATATCATTGTTTATATATAAACTATCTGCTGCATATCTACTATTTTTAGTCGGTCATGAAATATTTAAGTGACAGTCTACATTATAAATATTAACGTAACTAAGAATAATATTAAATATAATAAAATACATATATAAATGTAATGCGCTTCACTGGGTTTATGTTTTGTGTTTCTGTGGCGGAATCTATGTTCTGACACAAGAATATTACTACGTCAACGAAAAGCAGAACAAGAGAGTAAAACAAAGTTTATTGAAAGAATACGGAAATAACGTGGTATGTCTTTTAAGACAATCCTGTCCATTCGCCTCTTAAACTGTTACTGATAAACACTACGTATCAATAATTGTAAATAAAAGTCTTATTATTATTATTATAGTACTGAAATTTGTCGGCTTTTTATCTGTAAGGGATATTGAAATTGTAATAACGGCGTTTGATTCTCTCAAGTCTCCTGAATCCATTCATATAATTATATTTGCCGTATGATCATTTGCTGATTTTATATGGATTTTTAGAGTAATGTGTGTGGCTATATTGTATTTCAGTTGCATTCTGGGTTAGCCGCCTTGCTGATTCTTTCGTTGCTTCCGGTTTCCGACCACATTAGGAAAAACCTGACTACCTGCTGTATCCCATTCCTAGGTACAAACTTGTAGCCGGCCGGCTGGGGAACCCAACACCCTGGCAAAACCCGCCTGTATCTGTAATATCACAGCTTCAAATAAAAAGTCATGCATTGAAATGCTAAATGCTATTTTCCAAGTCATTTGCGGTCTCTGACAGAATTACTATGCCATCGGCAAACCTCAAAGTTTTTATTTCTCCTCTCTGAACTTTAATTCCGTTTCGAAATTTTTCCTTGCATTCCTTCACAGCTTGCTCATTCTTATCTAGTTTGAATCAACAACGGATAAAATTCTTGTATTACATGAGTGAACTATTCTACTTGACAATGCGCCGCGCGGTGAAGAAGTCAGAAAAACAGAACATACCTTTTTTCAAGTCCAAGACAGTTCATAAACAGTCGTCAATATTAATTCCAAATCAGTTACAAATTACAAGTCTAGCTGACATTACAAACAATTTCCAAATGTAACACAGCCTACACTGTACTTTCTGTCTTACACCGCCGCGGTGGAGTAGCCGAGCGGTCTAAAGCGTATCGCTGCGGAGCGCCCGGTTGCTCGTCGTGGAGGTTCGAGTCCTCCCTGGGGTATGGGTGTGTGTGTTGTCCTTAGGTTAGTTTATCTAGGTTTAAGTAGTTTGTAAGCTACGGACAGATGACCACGCAGTTTGGTCCGATAGATTTACAAACATTTGAATTTTTATTTTTTTTTTGTCTTACACCTAACAAGAGCTCGCTACCCACTACCTACAGTCGTTGGCCACCGTCGTCTCTCAGTCCGTAGGGATAAACCACTCCATGGCAACTAATATCGCTTACCAAAGTCTGTGACGATACAAAAATGAAATGCTGTCACCTTTCAATGACAACGAAGAACATTGAGGGAAAGGGAAGAAACGACTGCGGTTACATCAGGGCACTTAGATATATGTCGACAAGTGAAAAATAGGGAAAGTCCGCGATTCGAACCCGGTTCCCCCCCATCGGGCCAGAGGTCACCTTAACCACTTGGCCACCACGACACCTGGATGAAAGGAAACAATTCTCTGATAGTAAATCGGCGATTTTCTGAAACCCTTTTGCTTATTTATTCCACTTTGTCATCAATAATTGATGTGCCAGGGACCCCAGGGCAGCCTTCATCCACATCTATATCTACTTGGCTAATCTTCAAATCATACATAGGTGCCTCAGAGGATTCATAGATCCACGTTCATACTATTTATATACCTTTTCATTCTTGAATAAAGCGCGAGAACGAAGAACACCGTTCGACCCCTGATTCCTCTTATTTAATTATTATAATGATATCTCCCTAAGTAGGTGGGAGTGCCGCCATCCCCCTCCCCCCTGCATCGCGATAATTACAGCGCCCTGCTCTTCTTTGTACCCTTTCCAAAACCTCCGTGAATCCCACACCGCGTAGCAGTACTCCAAAAATGGACGGACGAGCACAGGGCAGGCGGTCTCATCAGTATCTTTACAAGTTCTGTTGCATCTTCTAAGGGCACTGCCAATAAAATGACTTTGATTCACCTTCTCCTCTAAATTTGCTACGTGTTCTTTCCAATTTAAGTCATACTTATTTCTAGGCATTCATATGAATTCACGGCCTTTAGAATTGATTGGAAACGAAGTTAACCCATTAATTTCAGTACTCATATAGAAGACTTTACATTCTTCATGACTTAGGGTCAACTACCGGTTTTCGCACCATATAGATATATTGTCTAAATCGTTCTGCTGTTGGTGATGACTTTCTGATGATTTTACTAGACGATAAATGTCAATCATCTGCAACAACCTAAGAGGACTGCTCAGATTTTCTACCGGACCGTTTATTTATCGGCCATTAAAATTGGTACACCAAGAATAAATGCAGATGATAAACGGGTATTCATTTGACAAGTATATTATTCTACCCCTGACATTAGATTACATTTTCACGCAGTTTGCGTGCATAGATCTTGAAAAATCAGTACGCAGAACAACCACATCTGGCCGTAATAACAGCCTTGAATTGCCTGGGCAATTGAGTCAAACAGAGCTTGAATGGCGTGTACAGGTACAGATGTCCATGCAGCTTCAACACGTTACCACAGTTCATAAGGGTAATGACTGGCGTATTGTGATGAGCCAATTGCTCGGCCACCACTGACCAGACGTTTTCAATTGGTGATAGATCTGGAGAATGTGCTGTCCAGGACAGCAGTCGAACATTTTCCGCCGACCGCGGTGGCCGAGGGGAATGAGGCGCTCCAGTCACGGCCTGCACGACCACTACGGTCGGGGGTTCGTATCCCCCCTCGGGCATGGATATTTGTGCCGTCCTTAGGATAAGCTATTTGATAAGTAGTTTGTAAGTTTAGGGACTGATGACCCCGTAGTTAAGTCCCATAAGCTATACAAACATTTGAAACATTTGATTTGAACATGTTCCGTATCCAGAAAAGCCCGTACAGGACTTGCAACATGGTATCGTGCATTATCCTGCTGAAATGTAGGGTTTCGCAGGGATCGATTGAAGGGTAGAGCCACGGATCGTAACACATCTTAAATGTAACTGCCACCTCCTTAAACGAGTCATCACAAAAACGTTTCACCAGACAACGCCGGTCAACTGCTGTTTGTGTATGAGAAACATGTTGGAAACTTTCCTCGTGACAGCATGTTCTAGATGTCGCCACAGGCGCCAATCTTGCGTGAATGCTCTGAAAAGCTAATCAATTGCATATCACAGTATCTTCTTCCTGTCGGTTAAATTTCGTGTCTCTATCACGTCAGCAATTTTAATGGCCAGGAGTGTATTTAAATTCTTCAACTTGAAGGAGGCCGGCTCTGTCAAAATGCTAGCGAAATAGTTAATGATAATTCTCCTTGCTGTTACTCTTGAGACTGGAGGTAGACTGACTGGACCTACCAGCAAGATGCTGGACCTACCAGTGCTATAGGGGGCAATGAACCCCGCTTCAGCGCCTTCTATATCTTGTTCTGGCGTTACTGCTCTGGTCGGTGTGCAGTTGATACCTTAGAACTAGACGCTTAGTGCTGCAAGCGTGAAGGTCGGGGTAAGAGTTTAAAATAGGGAAAGATTAATTTTTGAAACTCACAACCACCAGCTGCGAACCAAATTCCTAAACATGCAAAAACACTGGAACTGTTATTGCGACTGTTTGACTCGTTTTCTAGGGGATGATATCACACGTTCGCAGCTTTCCTTCCCTGCATATGATTAACAAAACAAATACATAATAAATTCAAGTTCATGAGAGAAAAGGGTGTACTAACTACTATTTTTGAAAACACGTGAAAGTTCACTTTATATTGTTTATTTCACAATTAGTACTCAGCCAGACGAGTTGCGGATGCAAATATAAGATCAAAGATGATACAAGTGATCGAAACATGTTATGAAACAATTTTATAGCAACTGTTGACGGTAATAAACACATTTAAAATATTTCACAATACTTGAACCCTGTGGCTGATAAGTCTGTACGTCGGCACATTTATCAAATAAAGTTATAGCTCGAGAGCCCCCAGACAAAATGAATATTTGTCGCGAATTGTTTTCACACCACGTGGCTGTCTCAAACACCGTTTATGTTCATGCCTATGCGACGACACGTGTTACATTAACAAATCACAGTCACTTTAATTCAATGCGATGCACACCTTGTTCCACCGGCTAAATATTCACAAACACACAGTAGCACTCGATTTAACTTGGTGCAGTCTACGACGAGCAACCACACGTGGCGATTGCCACAGACAAATCTCAAGTCACCACCTCGAGATCCACATGCCGACTGATGCAGAGTGACGCCGCCCGGCCAGCCACACCACGTGGTCCCGAGTCCTCACTTCCTACCCAGGCGCGCGCGCGCGCCAAAAGCTCAACTGCCGGGGTTTTTTCCCCTACGTCATCAACTTCCCCATGTGAACTGTTCTAACCGATTTGCCAACGTACAGCGCTCAGCCAGTACATTTCTAAAACTTTACTTAAAATCAAAATAATTACACTACACATTAAACAAATATTTTCTTACGTTTTTATATTAATATAAACATCCTTTGTACTGTTTATCATAATTGTGCAAATTCTTATACCACAGATAACTGATTTAACTGAATATTTCAAGGTAAAATACAAAAGATTGATTGAAAATAAAATGAAAAATAGTTAATATATTATTTTTATAAACAAACATTGCCCTGCTAGTTGTGTAACTGTCTTGTCTTCGTTGGTAATTTATTACTTTTCATTGTCAATTAAACATATTACGTTAGATGTGACTATATCAGCTAATGTATTGTTTATTTATCAACAGGCTATTTTGTAATGAGGGCCTTAAAGGTTCCTAACTGCATCGTATTACTTCAAATGCCAGTAGTATTACAATATTTGTGCACTGCACTGTGCCTGGCACTCGCCATTGTCCCTATCTCCCCTCACCAGAAACGAACTGTAAAATCCTAAGTTGGAACAAGCCACCAACATCGGCCTGCTCGCTGGCCTCCCGTCAGCTACAAGCACACAGCAAATCTCAACGTGGAGAATTTATACCTATGGCCTAACTATAAATGTTGTCACCCAACTGTGTACATACATTGCTACCATAATTAATAAGATTAAAATTGTGTAACATTTAGTGCATTGGCATGGTCAATGTTTGCAGTGAACTTCATACTGTTTAATTATCAAATGCTATTAATTACCAGTATTTCTATTGGGCGGTAATCTCACAGTGCTGACGTTCGTGTTTGGCGACGTTGCCACAATACCTTGGGCCCAAATTGTCAACAAGATACTGTATAAGCAGGCGGTGTAACAGTCTTGGCTGCTTTTACATGGAATAAATAGTCTGGATCCTCTGATCCAAGTGAACCATACATTTTGTAATGGACCACAATTGTTCGTGATTCGTTCAAAGAACATTCTGGACAATCCCAGCGGTCATCTGGGTACCGAGATCAGCCAACATGAATTCCTTTGGATATCTATGGCACAAAGTTGAGATGCCAATTTGTACAGAAAATCATGTGACGGCAACATTTCCTCAATTATGGATGGCTGTAGAGGCAGCATGGCTGAGTATTCTTGCTGGGGACTTCCAGAGTTTTGTTGTGTCTTTGCCAAGTCGAGCTGCTGAACTTTGCTGGACAAAAGCAGTTCCCATTCGACATTAGGAGCTATTCCATGATTTCTGTCATCTCCGGGTAATACTACTGTGTACCATTTTTGCCGCAAAAAAGAAAAAAGAAGAGAAAGACGTACAGAGAACCGAGTGGAAACGAATACATGCTTGATAACAACGAATTTAAGCCGTCACCATTGTTTTCAACAGGATGGACTGAGTCAATGGGTGAATGCAATCAAGTAACAAAGCACATACAATAATAATTTGCTCCGTTTTGCACTAATTTCACTTTAATATTGATGTAAAGTTATTTCGGTAAAGAATCAAGAAAAAAAAATTCATCATCTCTGTAGAATTTTCCCAGAGTCTGTGGCTCCTTAATGCTAAAAACTTAGAAGAAAATTCAAATGTTTGTAAATCTATGGGACTTTTTTGTCATCAATCTCTAGGCTTACGAACTACATAAACTATACTAACCTAAATACAACACAAACATCCATGGCCGAGGGAAAACTCGAACCTCCGACGGCGAGCAACCATGCGCTCCGCAGTAAGGCGCTTTAGACCGCTCGGCCACTTCACGGCGGCGACTCAGAGGATTCCCACAGTAACCGGTAAAGGTTCTTTTCATTAGATGTATGCAAAATAAAATATAATTTTTGTAATCCAATCCCAGTTTATTATGGCATTACTAAATGTTGTTGTAGAGCTTATGGGACTTAGCTATGGGGTCATCCGCCCGTAAACTTACAAACTACTTATGAACTAGCTAATGCTAAAGACGGCACAAATATCCATTCCCGAGGGAGGATTCGAACCCCCGACCGGGAACGGCCTCGCGCTTCGTAACACGGCGCCTCAATGCGTTCGGCCGCTCTGCCACGGCGTTCCGCGACCGGCATTACTAAATGCAACAGCAAAGTGAACTGAAGGACGAAATCAAGTGTTTGTAAATCTATCGGCCCAAATTGTGTGGTCGTCAGACCGTAGCTTACAAACTACTTAAACTAAGGCAAACTAACCTAAGGACAAACACAGACACACCCATGCCCCAGGGAGGACTCGAACCTCCGACGGCGAACAAACGCGCGCTCCGCAGCGAGGCACCTTAGACCGCTCGGCTACTCCACCGCGGCTGAAGGACGCTTACTTTAGTTGGAGAAAAGGGATAATTTTACAAGAACACACATATAAAAAAAAACTCAGCAATCTCTATTGATGCTAAAGTACTATTTCACTAAAATGGGAGGGGTAATCGGCCAGCGCCTTTTGTTAAATTGAAAAATATATTAATACCCCAAACTCACCTTTCAATCAATTATTACTTAAAATATCATGCGTTTCAGGTCATTATTAACATCTGTACGAATTCGATGGTGAGGTAGTTACAATAAAAATTCTAATTTTAATTTTTAAAAAGTAAATTTGGGAAATAAACATGCAAAGATTAAGAGATCACATTAAATGTATCGTCATACTGTACATCGAGAAAAGGTCAAACATTACTATGATAATCTATGGTTACCGTTCGTTGGAAGAAACACCATCAAATATATTATTTAATTACATGTTAGAATTTTTTGTGTATTTTAGCTGACCGCTGAATGCTGACATTAATTTTTAAGTGTAAAGTTACCGCATTTAAAATGGTTATTGCAGGGTACTGACATCAGTGTACACATAGAATTTGCGAATTTCCTAATAAGCCGTATACCAACGAAACAAACTTAAACATGCTGCAGTATTATTGTTGTTGTGATTCTGGTCTTCGCCGCGGCGGAGCACCCTAAGGCGCCTTGCTGCGGAACGCGTGGTTGATTGCCGCCGGAGGTTCTAGACTTCGTTGGGACATCGGTGTGTGTGTGTGTGTGTGTGTGTGTGTGTGTGTGTGTGTGTGTGTGTGTGTGTGTGTGTCTGTTGTCCTAAGGTTAGTTTAAGTAGTTTCCTAGTCTATGGGCTATTGACCATAGCAATTTGGTCCAATAGCTTTACAAACATTTGAATACATTTCTTCTGGTCTTCAGTCTGCAGACTGATTTGACGCAGCTCTCCACACTACACTGTTCATCTCCTCAGAAGAACGGTAACTCACATCTATGTGAACCTGCTTACTGTATTCGTCTCTTGGTTCCCTTTCCGATTTTTTACCCACACACTTTCCCCCAACGCTAAATACACGATCCCTTTATGTCTAGGCATGTGTCCCACCAATCGATTCAACTTTTATTCAAAGTATCTCAGAAATTTGTTTCCTCCCCAGTTAGGTTCACCACCTCCTCATTAATTATGCGATCTACGAAATGTTGAAATGTTTGTAGAGCTTGTGGGACTTAACTACGGGCTCATCAATCCCTGAACTTACAAACTACTTATGAACTAGCTAATACTAAGGACGGCACTAATATCCATGCCCGGGGGTGGGGCGGTGGCGATTCGAACCCCCGACCGTAGTGGCCGTGCAGACTGTGACAGGCGCGCCGCAGAGCCACCGCGGCCGGCTGCGATCTACCCACCTAACTGTCAACACTCGTCTGTAACACCACATTTCCAAAGCTTTTGTCCTCTTCCTGTATGAACTCTTTACTGTTCTTGTTTCACAATCGTGAAAAGCTTCACCTCACACAAATGCCTTCAGGAAAGACTTCCTATGACAAATTGAGAAGCAATGTTAACAAACTGATCTCTTTCAGAAAACGCTTTTCTTCCTATTGCCATTCTGCATTTTATATCATCTGTGCTGCGACCATTATTATCAGCGTAATTATTTACTGTAAAATAATATTACATTTGGAAACACTTTGCTGCAGTGTCGAAGGTGTTATTTGATTACCTTAATACCTGTGAACGTATTTTCCAAATTCAAATGTCCAAATGTTTTTAGAGCTTAAGGGACTTAACTGCGGAGTCTTCAGTCCCTAAACTTACAAACTACTTATGAACTAGCTTATACTAAAGACGGCACAAACACCAGCCTGTCAGATCCACGGAGCTGCAGTCGTCATTGTATCTACTCTTTGTAGACTTTGAAAAGGCGTTTGACAGTGTAGTGAGAAAGACGATCTGGAAAACCATGAAAGAGTTTAGGATCTCTAAGAATATTATAAAGATAACCTAAGAAATGTATGAAAACTACACATGTCAAGTTTTACACCAGGAGACGTTGTCGGAAGCCATCCTAGTAGACACAGGAGTTAAGCAAAGATGTTTGCTGTTATCTATTCTACTTCTGATGGTGCTGGACCTTGTGATGCAGAGGGCAAGGAATCGCCGAAGAGGAATTCAATGAGGATTGACAGACAGGTTGGAGAACGTGGACTTTGCAGATGACCTGTATTTGCTAGCTAGCAGTTTCAAGGAAGTAGAAGCAAAGCTGAATGATTTAAAAGTCGAAGCATCAGAGGTGATACTGAAGAAAAGAAAGCTAAGGAGATGCGCTGTAATAACCGAAATGAAGCACTATTTGTTTTTTTTAGGAAACCAAGAAATCGAGCAAGTCAAGACGTTTTGCTACCTGGGAACTATAGTTACAAGAAATCGAGCAAGTCAAGACGTTTTGCTACCTGGGAACTATAGTTACCCCTGAGGGCGGAACTATCGAGGACATAGCAAACAAAATAAATAAGGCTTTTACAATGCTTTTACAATGCTGAGACCATTCTGGAAGTCAGGTGAACTTAACACCTATACGAAACTACGCATCATCAATACAAATGTCAAGTCAGTACTGCTCTTTGTGTGTCAATCACGGAAAACTAACAAACAGCTGATTAGCAGACTTCATACATTTGTTGCCGGCCGCGGTGGCCGAGGGGACTGAGGCGCTCCAGTCACGGTCTGCACGGTCACTACGGTCGGGGTTCGAAACCCCCCTTAGGCATGTATATTTGTGCCGTTCTTAGTCTTAGCTAGTTCATAAGTAGTTTGTAAGCTTAGGGACTGACAACCCCGTAGTTAAGACCCATAAGTTCTACAAACATTTGAACATACATTTGTCAACAGTAGTTTGAGGGATATCATGAGTATATGATGGCCACAACTAATCTCCAATGAAGAACTGTATGGAAGAGCGCATCAAAAACCCATTGATATTGATATACGAAGTAGGAAATGAAAGTGGATTGGGCATACTTTACGGCGAGATAAGGACAACGTGGCAAAACAAGCCGTAGAATGAAACCCACAAGGCAGCAGGAGAGGAGGCAGACCAAGGAATACATGGAGGACGAGTGTAATAACAGAAGGGACCTAGAAAAGATGGAAGACCTGGATTGAAATCAAGACAATAGCGCAGAACACCCCAGTGGCGGAAATTCATTGATGCCCTGAGATCCACTTAGGAGATACAGGAAACAATTCATACCTATGACAATCTCCCAAATACTAGAAGGACGAGGATGGTGGTTCAGTTCGTCATTCTTGTAGTCACTATTCGCGCGCAGTGTCGTATTTCATTTTTCTGAATCGCCTGCTTCCATTGAAGACTTCCTCTTAGATGGATACGTATGTCTTGGACATTCTTTAATATTTGCTTTATTTATATAGATATATTTTATCTTAAATGTTGTTCTAATAATAATAATTCATCAGATTAAAGTTTTAAAACATTCGTTTTGAGTCCTTCCAGAAGGATGGCCAATATTGGGAAAGTAATGGCGTGTTTGTGAAAATAATCTCTTAAAACCTTTTTTTGCAGGCATATGAAGGTAATTTATACATTCAGAAAAAATATTAAAACAAAAAAATAATTCCGCGCTGTCTGGGATTATTTCCCGCTTGTTCACCTTTTCGTTTATCCTCCTTGTTGTACAACATACACGCGAATGTTAAACTCATTTTATTTTCCACCTTCACCGTCTGTGCTAAGTACTGGTTATCGTTATGTAATGCAAGAATAGCCACCGACAGCTGACCTTCACGCAGTGCTGCTTAAACGACGTACTGCAGCGATCCAGACCTTGTATAGCTACTGCTGTGATCCTCGCTAAAGTCCTAATTACACTTCAGTCCCCGTCGTCTGCTTCTGGCTTTCGTAATCATTACATTAAACAAGCACATCACGGACGGTTGTATAGCGGATTCAAAAGATACCTTTGTTCCAGGCAATTCTGAAATAATGACTACTATTAGTACATAAATCTGTATGATGCACATTCGTTATATTAAAAAACAACAGCAATACACTGACTTCCGGTATTTTCGAGTTTGCATATCGAGCTGGACCTCTAGAGACTCATATATGTCAGATAATAGGCACTGAAACAGCCTGTCAGATACCAAACTGACAGAAACATCAAACCCACATTACCCAGTCGCAGTACACTTAGTGCTCTACATAGAGGACAGTGCAGCTTCGGCGTGTCCAATTAAATTAGCCTTGCCTTTAAATAACTTGAAGAGAAAGACTGATAGAAGGATTCAATAAATCTTGTATATTAAAAAATGCATGAAAACTAAAGCCATCCGGTTAGGTCGTTCTATCCGACAGACTTTCATTTCAGTTTTAAACAAAAGGTATTCATCCACAGTTTTGTCATCAAGTATCAGAATTCTCTGAAGTTTCGCCTTCCTTTATTTATACTTAAACGCGATTTCCTTCTCTCCTCGCTGTGAATATTACGATTTGTTTTACGATACCTTGGGTTCCAATTTAAGATACGCAGTTCTTTCAAATGTTCAAATGTTTGTATAGTCTATGGGACTTAACTACGGGGTCATCAGTCCCTAAACTTACAAACTACTTATGAACTACTTACGAACTAGGACGGCACAACTATCCATGCCCGAGGGGGGATTCGAACCCCCGACCGTAGTGGCCGTGCAGACCGTGACTGGAGCGCCTTAGTCCCCTCGGCCACCGCGGCCGGCACGCAGTTCTTTTAAGCCTTGTAAACAGTTGCATTGATTGAAACTTCCTGGCAGATTGAAATTGTGTGCCGGAATCGGGACTCGAACCTGGGACCTTTGCATTTCGCGGGCAAGCGCTCTACGGAATGAGCTATCCCGACACGACTCACGATGCCGCCTCACAACTTTACTTACGCCAGTACCTCCCCTCCTACTTTCCAGGAGTGCTAGTCTTGCAAGATTCCCAGGAGAGCTTCTGTGAAGTTTGTAAAGTAGAAAGGTTCGAGTCCCGGTTACGGCACAAAATTTAATCTCCCAGGAAGTTTCACATCAGCGCACACTCCGCTGCTGAGTGCCAGTTTCTATCTGTACTTCCATTGATTGATTATGAAGAAAACACTTTTCCATTTTACCAACACTTTTTTATTTTTATTTTTATTTTATTTTTATCTTTATTTTATTTTATTTTATTATTTATTAATTTATTTCATTCCAGGAGGTATATCTTCGTTTCCAATTCAGGTTCGCAGTTTGATTTGATCATTTGGTGGGCAAAAGCATTGTTTCCATTTTTTCACCCTGAACTATTAATTACTTCCCCAAATCTCTTTGCTTTCCTTCACTGCTTGCTCAATGTACAAATAAATAAATAAAAACATTGGAGATAGGATACAACCCAGTCTTACTCCCTTCACAACCACTGTCCCTTTCATGCTCTTCAACTCTGATAATAGCTGTTTGGTTAATGTACAATTTGTAAATAACTTTCCCTATTGACTTCAGAATTTGAAAGAGTGTTTTCCAATCAACATTGTCAAGAGCTTTCTCCAAATCTACAAAGGCTAAAAATGTAGGTTTGCCTTTCCGTAATCTATCTTCTAAGATAAGCCGTAGAGTGAATATTACCTCCCTTGTTCCTACATTTCTCCTGAATGCAAACTGATCTTCCCCGAGGTCGGCTTCTACCACCTTTCCAATCCTTGTGTAAATAATTCGTGTTAAAATTTTGCATTCATGACTTATTCAATTAATGGTTCTGTGATTTTCACACCTGTCTACGGCTGTTTATCATATTTAGAGGGGATTTTCGACAAGTATTACCTTTTATTCTTCTTGCATCAAGAGCTGCTACAGTAATAAAATTCATTTCGTCTGTTCCGAAAAAACAGACGTCACTTATGATCCTGCAATTGTTATTCTTTGATATTCACAGAAAATATGACAAAACTGCGAATGGGCAATGCTGAAAATGTGTACCCAGCCAGGACTCGCACCCGGGTCCCCCGCTTTCTAGGTAGTTACGCTGACTACTGGACCCCTGGGGACACAATGATCACCGCATCTGCAATGACTAAGCATGCCTACCGTCAGGGGCAGGGTAAAGATGGGACTTTGTGTCTGACGGAAGGCGTACTTAGGAGTACTTGCAGATGCGGTGACCACTGTGTCCCCAGTAGTCTAGTAATCAGCGCAACTGCGTAGAAAGCGGGAGACACGGGTGCGAGTCCCGGCTTCCCGGCTGGGTACACATTTTCAGCTTTGCCCATTCGCAGTTGATGTCATATAGTCTATGAATATGAAAATTTAATTAGATTTTCCCCTCTGTGGCCGTTTCCGAAAATTTCAAGCTGAAGAAAAATATGCGAGATAAGGCGAATGAATATGAATTTGCAGTCATACACTTAAAATCGAAAATAGGTTATATCCCCTCTAATGTTGAGAACTTCAGCGACTTCTTCAATAATTTCATATACGGACATCGTCACCGCAGTGGAGTAGCCGAGCGTTCTAAGGCGCACTGCAGAAAAGCGCGTGGCGTCGGAAGTTCGAGTCTTCCCGGGCATGTGTGTGTGTGTGTGTGGGTGTGTGTGTGTTTGTCATCAGGTTAGTTAAATTAGTTTAAGTAGTTTGTAAGCCTATGGACTGATGAAAAATGTTCAAATGTTTGTTAAGCTTATGGGACTTAACTACGGGGTCATCAGTCCCTAAACTTACAAACTACTTATCAACTACTTACGAACTAGGACGGCACAAATATCCATGCCCGAGGGGGGATTCGAACCCCCGACCGTAGTGGCCGTGCTGACCGTGACTGGAGCGCCTCAGTCACCTCGGCCACCGCGGCCGGCTGGACTGATGACCATAGAAGTTAAGTCCCATAGATTTACAAAAATTTGAACAGATATCGTTAGTGAAAATTACGGAATATATCTATCTTCATCTTCTTATGATAGTTTGAACCTTTCCACGGCTGCAATACTTGCACCAAAAATGAACATTGTTATCAAATTAATAGGAAGGAAGGAACTTTAGGCTTTAACGTACCGTCGACGTCATTAGCGAAGGAGATCACACTTGCGATTTTTGTTACGGATGTGGAAGGATATCATCCGTGCCCTTTCAAAGGAACCATCCCGTTCCGGCATTAGCTGGAGTTATTTAGTGAAATACGGAAAGCCTAAATCTGAATGACCGGAGGTGGATTTGAACTGCCGTCGTTCCGAATGCGAGTTCATTGTGCTATCACTTAGCAATCTCGCTCGGTCCAAATTATACCGTAGTTGGACCTACCTCCAGGAAGTTAAGTAACTCACACGAGTGTAAATACATCAAAAGTTCAAATGTTTGTACAGCTTATGGGACTTAACTACGGGGTCATCAGTCCCTAAACTTACGAACTACTCATGAACTAGCTAACAGTGAAGACGACACAAATATCCATGCCCGAGGGGGGCGGCCGCAGTGGTCGAGGGGACTGAGGCGCTTCAGTCACGGTCTGCACGGCCACTACGGTCGGGGGTTCGAATCCCCCTCGGCATGGATATTTGTGCCGTCCTTAGTCTTAGTTAGTTCATAAGTAGTTTGTAAGTTTAGGGACTAATGACCCCGCAGTTAAGTCCCATAGACTATACAAACATTTGAACATGCCCGATGGGGGATTCGAACCCCCGACCGTAGTGGCCGTGCAGACCGTGACTGGCGCGCCGCAGTCCCCTCGGCCACCGCGGTCGGCGTAAATACATCGATAACGGAAGAAGAGAGTGAACTTCCGCTGTTTCCCACAGAATGTTTGAACAGCCAAGAGATGGGCGGTCTACCTCCCCATGCGCTGACTTTGAAAAAAGGTGTTATTTTAATGATCGTCAGGAATTTGTATGTAGCTAAGGGAATATTGATTGGGACGAAGCTAATAGTCAAAAATATAGTATAAAAATAATATAAATTTTCAAGTTCCAACTGGTATGAATATTGGGGAGCGAATACTGATAACTCGCATCTATTTGACACCTTCTGACATTAGAATGCCCTTCTGTTTCAAATTAAGGCAATTTCCAGATAGATTAGCGTTTTATATTATGTCAGTGTTGAAACGTCGAAGGAGGTCAGCGTTGCTGTGAAAGAAGAATACATCATTGAAATTACCTAACTCGCTGAACACGTTTCTGGTACTAGCAATCGCAATATTCAATTTAACCTATAGAAACAATGCTGAGTTATCAGTTTAATGTTCCAACAGAATACGATGCAAAAAGACATTCGTAGGGTCTTCGACCTCTCGTTTGACTGTGTGAAATTGTGCATAAAACTAAAGCTCACGGTCAGCATCTCATTCGATCTGCCACTGTAAATAAATATATTGTTGGTTACCTCTTTTGAAGATTTTCCGCTCGCCGTAACATATCTTGATTTAGTAGAGGACATCAACGCAGTGTTCCTTGGTCTTCTCCTTCTCATTAGACGTGCAGATGATAGAACTTTATTACCACGTAGGAGAAATACACAGCTGATAGGAATTTTGGTCGTTTTAAAAAAGAAAATTTCTTTTTGTAAGATAACGCCAGTAAATTTCAGAAGCAAAATGACACATCTGTTTTCTTAAGATAAAAAAAAAAAAAAAAAATAAATAAAAACATATGCTTTTCGTACAAAGTAAACTTTTTCGAATAGTCGGTCCAATTAATGCACTTGCAACTGTTCCTCTGGATGTATGGAGCACATGTTAGGAGGAGGTAAGGAGATCAAATTATTTAGTAACAAATGGTTTCAAGCGAAGATCGCTGATTTTATATTAATTGTGATGACAGCATTCTATGCTCATTCCACATTTCCACATCTAATGTAGAATACAATTATGTGAAATATTTCAAAATATAACAAAACAAATACAAAGAGCCACATTTGAGTGCTGTAGCGTTCAACCATGATGTTGTAAACAACATATGTGTTATCACTAGTCGTATAATATGTATTCTGTTTAACATCTTGCACTTGATATGTTACAAAAAGGTACAGCCAAACTTTCAGGACACATTACTCACACACAAAGAAAGAAAATGTGTTATGTGGCCATGTGTCCGGAAACGCTTAATTTCCATGTTAGAGCTCATTTTGTTACTTCTATTCAAATCACATGAATCATGGAATGAAAACACACAGCAACAGAACGTACCAGCGTGACTTCAGACACTTTGTTACCGAAAATGTTCAAAATGTCCTCCGTTAGTGAGGATGCATGCATCCACCCTCCGTCGCATGGAATCCCTGATGCGCTGATGCAGCCCTGGAGAATTGAGTATTGTATCACAGCCGTCCACAATACGAGCACGAAGAGTCTCTACATTTGGTACCGTGGTTCCGTAGACAAGAGTTTTCATATGCCCCCATAAATGAAAGTCAAGAGGTTTGAGGTCAGGAGAGCGTGGAGGCCATGGAATTGGTCCGCCTCTACCAATCCATCGGTCACCGAATCTGTTGTTGAGAAGCGTACGAACACGTCGACTGAAATGTGCAGTAGCTCCATCGTGCATGAACCACATGTTGTGTCGTACTTGTAAAGGCACATGTTCTAGCAGCACAGGTAGAGTATCCCGTATGAAATCATGATAACGTGCTCCAGTGAGCGTAGGTGGAAGAACATGAGGTCCAGTCAAGACCTCACCAACAATTCCTGCCCAAACGTTCACAGAAAATCTGTGTTGATGACGTGAATCGAGAAAGTACAGTACGTACTAACGAAACAACTGGGTATTTTGACAATTGTCTGTACGAATTATTTCAATTTACATTTAAAGAGAAATACTAAAACGAACTCTAACATGTAAATTAAGCATTTCCGGACACATGTCCACATAACATCTTTTCTTTCTTTGTGTGTGAGGAGTGTTTTCTGAAAGTTTGGCCGTAGTTTTTTGTAACACCCTGTATATACAAAACCCCTGGCAATAAAGTTAGGTGAATAGTCCTGTAACATAATCGTAGATGATTTATGTATGGACTTACTGTTCATAGAGACGTCACCTTCCATGACTACGCACTGCTAAGCAGTACATGTCATGGAAACTTTCCACGAAGCCTTCCTTTGGGATGGTGAAAATCTGTTTCCTTTCAAAGGGAGTTTGAGTCGAAGGAAATGGACGAAATCTGGAGGACTAAGATGCGGTGAGTGTGGTGGATGTTCAGGTTGCAGCACCCCATTTTCTTCCGGGAACTGTTTGTCGGTACTGACTGTGTGTGGGCGAGCTATGTCGTACAACTTGAACGTCCACCATACTCGCCGGTTCTCAGTCCTCCAGACTTCTTCCTGTTCCCTCCACTCAAACTCGCTTTAAAAGCAAAGCGATTTGACGATATCCTGACATCGAACGAATCGAGGCTTTTGAAGACCACCCCAAAGGAGACGTAGTGTAAAGTTTCCAAGGCAGACCTCAGTTGTTCATAGTTCTGCGAGGTGAGTATTTCGAAGGACAGTAAGGTAACTGTAGTTGGAGAATTTGAAAATTTTAAAGTGCTCACATCACTGAGACAGGGGGATGCCATTTGATCCATCTTATTTAACCTCGTCTTGGAGAAGACTGGTAGATAGTACAACTAGTTGACAAGAGACCGAAATACAGGAGGTGAACATTAGCAGACATGCTTTTGCAGACGATATAGCATATATAAGTAGCTACAAAGCAATATTAACCAAAATTATGCAACATTATTACGAAAAAGCTAAAAAACGGATTACAAGTTAATGTGAAAAGACAGAATATCTGGTCATTAGCTCAAAAATCCAAAGTGACGCGCCTTTATTTGTAGATGGATTCACTTTCAAGTCAGTTAACCACTTCGAGTACCTGGAGAGTGTTTTTAGTAATAACAGCAGAACAGATACGGAAATAAATGTTCGTCTAGCAGTAGCCGACAAAACCGTTTTCCATTTTATCAAAATATTGTAGAAAAATTCACTTAGTACAAACTTAAAAATCATTGTATCAACCGAAAGAAAGATGAAGAAAAACTGTTGGTACTTGAAAGAAAAATAAGAAGAAAAATTTTTGGGCCCATTGACTGGAGATCAGGGAAAAATGGATTAAGAAAACTGTAAAATCACCCTAGCATTGTTGAATTGCTGAACAAGGAGGGCTAAGTAGTAAGAATGGCAGAAAACACACTTCAGAAGATAGTGCCTTGCAGGACAGTAGATTGAACTAGAGGAAGAGGAATACCCCAATTAGGTGGCAAGATAACATCTGGGAGGACACAGCGAGGATGAACATCAGTACAGAATGGACAAGCACAGCAAACAGCAGAAACGAGTGGAAGAGACTCTTGGAGTAGGCGTATGGTGAAGAAGACCTTAGCACGTGTTAAGTTGTAGCGCCTGACTCTTCCTATGGTTGGTTGTGGGACCAAAGAAACGAGATTATGACTGAAATCAATCTGCCTGACTTCCGCTTCCCAATTAACAGGTGACTTAACTGTTAATCTTCTGTTGCTGTGACCTCCTCTCTTCTAGCGGGGGTTTCTACTATTTTGTAAATAAACAAAAATGATAGCAACAGGGGAAGGCTACAATCAAGAAGTTCAATGAAATAATCTTTGCATTCATAAAGTAGCATATAGAATTATGAGGTAGCCTGTTATATCTTATTAAACGGTTACTGATTCTTGCTGCAGGACAAGATATACAGTAGAGAGCAAACATCGAAAATAAAGCACATTCAAATAGTTCGACCAGCCTTTAACGAGAGAGAAAGATTGCGTATTGAGTTTCATGAAAATTTTCGTTGGTCATGAGAACAGTAGACAGAGCCCGATACACGGGCGGCACAAATACTAAAAAAATGCATATTAGTAATCATCGCACCTATCGCCCGATATGCAGACCGTTGCATATTTATTATACTAGCGACCGAATGTAATTACTTCACTTTAATCGAAAATACCTAGTCGCTGGAAGTGTGAAGTTCCTTTCGGTCAACGAAATATAACCAAGACTAAGCATGGCGGCTTCTGCACAATAGGCGATCTCGGGCCTGTCCTGCTAAGAACTGCAAGCATCTGAAGCAACTTCCGAATTGAGAGCGGCCACGTCGCTCACGCCAGTTTTGTTAACGCGAGTTTCGCACCGCTGATTCTTCCGCCGGCAAATCTAGTGACGTGCTACCAACCTGACCACAGCACAGTTAAGAGATCATTCTGGTCCGCAAGGGCCGGATTCACGCCACCTAGGGTGGCGGCCTGTCTTGGCGGCAAATCGTCCAAGACGGCGGGGAAAGAAGTGTCCTTCCGCGAAGACGTTGGCTCTCCGGGTTTGAAATTAACGGTTCCGGTAGCCTTTGTTGCTGATCGCCATCTTACCAATTTAATATATTAATTAATACAGGACCCGGAAAATTATTTCGCCCTCACGATACGATGGTCCTCTGGTCAGGCAAGCAAACTAATTTTAGATTGTCAGGGAAAATTAGTGTTATATGATTTTATTGGCGATTAATTTTACCAACTTCTTGAATATTAATCGGATCTAACTTTGTAATATCTCAAACGAATCGTCATTTTTCATTAGATTGGAATCCGTCGTCAGAAGTTACATAATTATTTTATTTATGCCCACTCTCTTTATCCTAAAGTTTGACCATGTGGTTCATGGACCTTTGTGCTGGTCTGGGAAAAGTCTTAGCGCTACAAAGTGAACAACTGAAGATCCCACACTGTCGTTTCTCCCGCAGACCATGGGACACAGGAAACAGGAAAAAGAGGCAGTGGCAAAAGTACTCTCCATGACACACCATGAGGTGAAGTACAGCAGTCGATAAACAATAAATTCATACACCCGTTTCTTTTCCCATTTATTAGCAAAAAAAATAACAAACGTACAACTTTCCAGCCCAGATAAAAAAAAAAAGCGTTGGAACTTAAATAGTGGCATATATTTACACACAACCGATACAAAAGCGTTACATGTTTGCACCTGTTACTGTCCTTCAAAGTGGTCACCAGCGTTGTGTAGAACCCGTTGCCAGTGACGTGGAAGGCGTAGGTATACCGTTAGCAGAGCCTGTTCTGTTTATGGTGCGAAAGGAGCGGTCTACTGCCTGACGAATCTCTGGAACAGTTCTGAAGCGAATGCCACGAGGTGTTTTCTTCATTTTTGGAATCAAATCAAATTTACAAGGACTTAAGTCCGAGAAGTATGGTGGATGGAGCAGTACTCAGATTCCCATCGACCTAACTGAGCAGCCACAACGTGGCTGGCTGCGTCCGCGCATTGTCGTGCAAAATGATGGGTGGGTTGTGCATAAAGTGTTGCCGCTTCTTTCGCAAAGCTGGTCGCAGGTGATGCTTCAGTACTGAACAATAAATACTGAGCATTGACGATCAGCCGTGTAGTAACGTGACACTGTTACGGCAGACAGTTCGCTCACATGTGACTGTGTTTACCTCGATCCTTTTCAATATTTGGCTGACATTGCTGGGGTTTCTGTTCAAATGTTTGTTAAGCTTAAGGGACTTAACTGCGGGGTCATCAGTCCCTAAACTTACAAACTACTTATGAACTACCTTATAATAAAGACGACACAAACATCCATGTCCGAGGCGGGATTCCAATCCCCGACCGTAGCGGCAGTGCAGACCGCTCGGCCACTGCGCCAGGCTTGGGGTTCTGAGAGAATCATAACTGAATGAGGCAATTGCTAGTTTATACTTCTGTGAGGTTTGGAAGCTAGGAGGCGAGGTTCTAGCGAATCAAGAGCTGTCATGGCAGTGAGACGTGCGAGGGTGGCTTAGGCGGTAGAGCCCTTGCACGCGAGAGGCAAATGTACCGGTTTTTAAACCCGGTCCAGCAGATACTTTTAATCTGCCAGTAAGTTTCATGTAATTGCATTCTCGGTTGCAAAGTGTAAGTATCACATCCTCTAGTCCACAGGGATGGCGAATCTTTGTACATATACGTGCCACTTTCTTTTTTCTTTAAAAAAAAAAAATGCATGTAATGTGCTCAAGAAGTGCGCCGGGATAAAGGCTTATTTAATATATGAGGGTTGGTTCTTAAATAGTGGCAACTATTTATTCACAACGGTTACAAAAGCGTTACATGTTTGCGCATGTTACCGTCCTTCAAAGCAGTTCAAATGTTCAAATGTTTGTAGAGCTTATGGGGCTTAACTACGGGGTCATCAGTCCCTAAACTTACAAACTACTTACGAACTAGCTAATACTAAGGACGGCACAAATATCCATGCCCGAGGGGGGATTCAAACCCCCGACCGTAGTGGGCGTGCAGACCGTGACTGGAGCGCCTCAGTCCCCTCGGCCACCGCGGCCGGCTTTAAAGCAGTCACCAGTGTTGTGTACAACCCGTTGCTAGTGACGTGGAAAGGCGTAGGTATACCGTTAGTGGAGCCTGTTCTGTTGATGGTGCGAAAGGAGCGGTCTACTGCCTGTCGAATCTCTGGAACAGTTCTGAATCGAATGCCACAAAGTGATTCCTTCGTCTTCAGAATCAAATGAAAGACACACTTAAGTCTGTCGAGTATGGTGGATCGTACAGTACTTCTCAGTCCCTTCGACCGAATAGAACAGCCACAGCCAGCGCTAGTCTGCGCCCGTGCGTTGTTGTGCCAAATGATGGGTGGGTTGCACAGAAAGCGTAGCCGCTTATTTCGCAAAGCTGGTCACAGGTGATGCTTCAAAAAAGAACAGCAATACTGTGCATTGACGGTATGCCGTGGACGAACGTGACACCGTTACCTTAGACCATTTGCACACAAGTGGCTGTGTTTCACCCGATTGTACACACGCCAGTGACGTGGGACGGGCGAGTCCGTTTGCTCGGAGGTAAGGTATGCGAGGATGAAGGTCGGGGTGAGAGTTTAAATTAGAGAAAGTTTAATTTTTTCAAACTCACAACCACCAGCTGCGAACCAAATTCCTAAACATGCAAAAACACTGGAACTGTTATTGCGACTGTTTGACTCGTTTTCTAGGGGATGATATCACACGTTCGCAGCTTTCCTTCCCTGCATATGATTAACAAAACAAATTCATAATAAATTCAAGTTCATGAGAGAAAAGGGTGTACTAACTACTATTTTTGAAAACACGTGAAAGTTCACTTTATGTTGTTTATTTCACAATACTTGAACCCTGTGGCTGATACGTCTGTACGTCGGCACATTTATCAAATAAAGTTATAGCTCGAGAGCCCCCAGACAAAATGAATATTTGACGCGAATTGTTTTCACACCACGTGGCTGTCTCAAACACCGTTTATGTTCATGCCTATGCGACGACACGTGTTACATTAACAAATCACAGTCACTTTAATTCAATGCGATGCACACCTTGTTCCACCGGCTAAATATTCACAAACACACAGTAGCACTCGATTTAACTTGGTGCAGTCTACGACGAGCAACCACGCGTGGCGATTGCCACAGACAAATCTCAAGTCACCACCTCGAGATCCACATGCCGACTGAGGCAGAGCGACCCCGCCAGGCCAGCCACACCACGTGCTCTCTGGAGTCCTCACTTCCTGCCCTCGCGCGCGCGCGCGCATGCCAAAACTCAACTGCCGGGTTTTTTCCCCTACGTCATCAACTTCCCCATGTAAGCTGTTGTAACCGATTTGCCAACGTACAGCGCTCAGCCAGTACATTTCTAAAACTTTACTTAAAATCAAAATAATTACACTACACATTAAACAAATATTTTCTTACGTTTTTATATTAATATAAACATCCTTTGTACTGTTTATCATAATTGTGCAATTTCTTATACCACAGATAACTGATTTAACTGAATATTTCAAGGTAAAATACAAAAGATTGATTGAAAATAAAATGAAAAATAGTTAATATATTATTTTTATAAACAAACATTGCCCTGCTAGTTGTGTAACTGTCTTGTCTTCGTTGGTAATTTATTACTTTTCATTGTCAATTAAACATATTACGTTAGATGTGACTATATCAGCTAATGTATTGTTTATTTATCAACAGGCTATTTTGTAATGAGGGCCTTAAAGGTTCCTAACTGCATCGTATTACTTCAAATGCCAGTAGTATTACAATATTTGTGCACTGCACTGTGCCTGGCACTCGCCATTGTCCCTATCTCCCCTCAACGGAAACGAACTGTAAAATCCTAAGTTGGAATAAGCCACCAACATCGGCCTGCTCGCTGGCCTCCCGTCAGCTACAAGCACACAGCAAATCTCAAGGTGGAGAATTTATACCTATGGCCTACCTATAAATGTTGTCACCCAACTGTGTACATACATTGCTACCATAATTAATAAGATTAAAATTGTGTAACATTTAGTGCATTGGCATGGTCAATGTTTGCAGTGAACTTCATACGTTTAATTATCAAATGCTATTAATTACCAGTATTTCTATTGGGCGGTAATCTCACAATACCCCCACTTGCGGCATCCAAACCATGTGCAGGATGGCGCAAGTAGCACCAAAATTAATATATTCAAATGAACAAAATTTTTAAATTACAAAATTATTGAATCGGATTGGCTCAAACACTATGCCAATTATGACCTCAACTAATGCAAAAAATAAATAAATAGATATAAAAATAAACAGGGCAGTGAGATAATTTCCCAATATTTGTACCATTAAGACCACTTATAGTGTGTGCATATTTTTAAGAAAAGGATCCTTATAACTAATTACACCCATGAATTTTAAGTGTGCCTGTTGTTTATATACAGAATTGGCACCAAATTTATAACATTATTAAACTTCAGTCTTTAGAGAACCTTGTCCTACATGGAAAAACTAGAATTGTCACTATAAAAACTTTTGATGGTGTACACTCCACTTGTTTGAAGGAAATCTCTCACCACTTTGACACTGAGAACCCCATAGTCATTGTTGCAGCAACTCTGGTCCATGGTGTACGGTCCTATGTCTCTGTCATTTTAACCAACATGCTGTTGCAGCTTAGATTCATGGCACTGGATCAAGCGTTCTTGTTCACACACGTCATATGCACCCTACATGGAACAGGAAGAGCAGAAGGCACTCATGAGTCATCATAGACAAAAGTTTGTCTGGACACCAGGATTTGGTTGGATTTATATCCCACCCCTCTGCCATCCAGACTTGGTGCAATTTAAACTAAGTATTGAGACATGTACAGTAACATGTAAATCAACAGAATTAAGAACTGAAAGTGGCTGGTGTTAGTCATTATCAGATTAACCCAAACCACCATGCCTGCACTCTCATCAGCCATAGCTTCAGATGAAACAGACAAGAGAATATGTGGCCTACTTGGAGTATTACTCCATCAAAAAAAAAAAAAAAAAAATAAATAAATAAATAAATAAATAAATAAATAAAATAAAAAACAACCTGCCTATGTCAAATATATCTTAAGGCTCAAATAATACTACCAAATGAATGTTATCATAGAGAATTTTCTCTTCTATCATAATGACACCTACAAACATAAATACAAATCCTACCCCCTCGCACCAAAAAAATTATTTTTTTTGGTGTGAGATTTAAATTTGGATCCCTGTCATCAGCCTCATGTGCTTTCCACAAGTATTCCCCACAATAATATCTAAGGTTAAAGTCTAATTTCAAAATTAGTTTATCACAAAACACCTACATTTTTAAAAATAAAATATCACCAAACCCTATTGGTACTCAGGCTAGACAGAAACCCTATTGATACTCAGGCTAGACAGAAAAATAGTTCTCATCAACTGTTGTTGCAGAAATTGTTCAGTCAACAGTTGAGCATCATTAAAAAAATGTGTTATCAGAATCAGTTTGATATAACAGTACAGAGCATTCCCTATTAGACACGTTAACTACCAAACACTCAAAAGAGACAGACATTAAAGAGCAAACACTTTCTCTCATTGAAATATTTCTCAATCCAACCCACCTTTAGCCAAAACAGCCACAACAAACATACTTTCCTCACTTCTGACCCATATGGTCAGTCTCATACACATATGCAACACCGTCAGCTGACATCTTCATCACAATTTATCTAAGCCACAGACCCCACTGCCTGCATCAATAACCTCCACTTTCTCATTCTCCGAGTCACCCCACAACTCACACCACATAACCAGCCCTGCTCACATATACACACACATAAACAGTACACTCCCACTTCCTCTATCCTTTAGTGTTGGCATACACACATACATATTTACCTCATGTACCACTGCAAATCTGATACAAGCACATGTTTTAACACAAACAACAAAAGAAAAACATTTACAAAGATTACTTGTAAACTTGACCCCAATGCTTAAATCTAAGCACACAAGTAGATACTAACACAGACCACAGAATAAATATACACAAATTGTTAACCTACTATTTACAATGCATTGAATCTCATACTTCATGAGAGTTACTTGTGTAAACATGCCATTCAATCTTTATTACTTATAAAATTTTTGAATTTAACCCTCTTCATGCATTCCTCCAGACTCAATTCTAACACTTTATCTTTATACTTCTACTGAGCTTCATATTTGCACGGGAAATCACTTCCTAACATTAGATTTAAACAAAGTCCCTTTATGACTAATAAATCTTGAATAAACAGCTCCTCCTCAATGATTACTTCAAATTCTGGGTTCCCTTTCGTATAGTTTGGTTCGTTCAAGAATTCACTTTGTATCTTAGCTTGCTTGGCCTCCCCCCCAATACTTATTTAAAAACAACTTTTCAAACACCTCAAACGTTACAAATTTATCAGCACACTGATTTGACCAAGTTTGAGCAGAACAGTCAAGCATTCTCTTTGCTAACTTCATTTTACACTGGTCTGACATACCAGGCACAAATTGGTCTTTGCATGCAGCCAAAAAATCCACTGGATGATAATTACCCACTCCTGAAAACTTTCTTCCATTAGGTGTCTGCACCATGGACCAATTAGTGTTTCCTGATGCAGTACACAATTCTAGATTATTTATTCTAGTGTTCACCTTCTCATTCGCAGTATAGTTTACTGTCACTACTTGTCCTATCTTTTTCCTAAAGTTACATTCTGTATTTTCTAATTTTCCTGACAACAAAGTTTTTGTTTCCTCAATACCTGCCACCATCCTCTTGTCAACCTCAGCCAACGTCTGCATAGTGCCCTCAATCCTGTGATCACATATTTGTTTCACAGCATCTAACTTGTCTCCTACCTCAGCCTCAATAGCACCAATTCTGGCATGTTTCTCCTTTTCCCTATTATCAAACCGTTCTGTTAGACTTCCTATCTTTTTGTCAATGTCTGTGATTATTTCTGCCTTTAATGCAGACATTGAATTTTGTAGTGCCCCAATGTCTGCCTTAAAAGTCTGCTTTCAATTCTGATTTTACAGTTTCTATTTCTGATTTTTCAGTTTCTATTTCTGATCTCAAATTTGATTCTAAATGTAAGTTTGAATTATCTATTTTTGATTTTATTTTTGATTCTAAATTTGAGTATGAATTTTCTATTTTTGATCCTAAACGTGAGTATGAATTTTCTATTTTTGATTCTAAACTCGAGCTACAACTCGCTAACATTGCTGCGACTATCTCCGGTGTCAACAACATTCCCCCAGTATTTACCCTCTCTGGACTTTCTAGTATGCTACTCTCTGAATCTACGTCGCTTGGCGACCTCTTAAAAACCTGCTCCATTTTGTGTGCCACAAGAAAGCTTGATTAACACACAAGAATTTATAGCGCCAGCTGCTTTACTTATCTTTTAATCCAGAAGTTGCTGCAACGAGCTGCGACGTCCCCAACGCTCGCTGCCGTCTGTTGTAGAACCTGTGGCTGGAATATGTCCTCTCTGCATCCCTTATCCTTTGTAAAATCGAAGCTGCTGGGCCCCGACGCTCCGTTGGCGACTTGCGAAGTCCCCACGATCACTGCCGTCCGTTGCAGAAGATGAAATTTGAGTGCGTTGAACCCACGCGCCATCGCTCACTGCTGCCGGTCCGATGCGCCGTCGATCGCCGGTTACGGATGCCCGCGCCCGCGCCACTAACCGTCGTTAACCGCGCGACGCGATTGCGTATCTGCTTGCAACTGTTCGTAACTGTTCACTGTCCTATACACACCCTAATCTCTCCGTCCGCGCAAGTCCAACGTAAACTTATCCCGGACGAGCCCCCAAATGCGAGGGTGAAGGTCGGGGTGAGAGTTTAAATTAGAGAAAGTTTAATTTTTTCAAACTCACAACCACCAGCTGCGAACCAAATTCCTAAACATGCAAAAACACTGGAACTGTTATTGCGACTGTTTGACTCGTTTTCTAGGGGATGATATCACACGTTCGCAGCTTTCCTTCCCTGCATATGATTAACAAAACAAATTCATAATAAATTCAAGTTCATGAGAGAAAAGGGTGTACTAACTACTATTTTTGAAAACACGTGAAAGTTCACTTTATGTTGTTTATTTCACAATACTTGAACCCTGTGGCTGATACGTCTGTACATCGGCACATTTATCAAATAAAGTTATAGCTCGAGAGCCCCCAGACAAAATGAATATTTGTCGCGAATTGTTTTCACACCACGTGGCTGTCTCAAACACCGTTTATGTTCATGCCTATGCGACGACACGTGTTACATTAACAAATCACAGTCACTTTAATTCAATGCGATGCACACCTTGTTCCACCGGCTAAATATTCACAAACACACAGTAGCACTCGATTTAACTTGGTGCAGTCTACGACGAGCAACCACACGTGGCGATTGCCACAGACAAATCTCAAGTCACCACCTCGAGATTCACATGCCGACTGAGGCAGAGCGACCCCGCCAGGCCAGCCACACCACGTGCTCTCTGGAGTCCTCACTTCCTGCCCTCGCGCGCGCGCGCGCATGCCAAAACTCAACTGCCGGGTTTTTTCCCCTACGTCATCAACTTCCCCATGTAAGCTGTTGTAACCGATTTGCCAACGTACAGCGCTCAGCCAGTACATTTCTAAAACTTTACTTAAAATCAAAATAATTACACTACACATTAAACAAATATTTTCTTACGTTTTTATATTAATATAAACATCCTTTGTACTGTTTATCATAATTGTGCAATTTCTTATACCACAGATAACTGATTTAACTGAATATTTCAAGGTAAAATACAAAAGATTGATTGAAAATAAAATGAAAAATAGTTAATATATTATTTTTATAAACAAACATTGCCATGCTAGTTGTGTAACTGTCTTGTCTTCGTTGGTAATTTATTACTTTTCATTGTCAATTAAACATATTACGTTAGATGTGACTATATCAGCTAATGTATTGTTTATTTATCAACAGGCTATTTTGTAATGAGGGCCTTAAAGGTTCCTAACTGCATCGTATTACTTCAAATGCCAGTAGTATTACAATATTTGTGCACTGCACTGTGCCTGGCACTCGCCATTGTCCCTATCTCCCCTCAACGGAAACGAACTGTAAAATCCTAAGTTGGAATAAGCCACCAACATCGGCCTGCTCGCTGGCCTCCCGTCAGCTACAAGCACACAGCAAATCTCAAGGTGAAGAATTTATACCTATGGCCTAACTATAAATGTTGTCACCCAACTGTGTACATACATTGCTACCATAATTAATAAGATTAAAATTGTGTAACATTTAGTGCATTGGCATGGTCAATGTTTGCAGTGAACTTCATACTGTTTAATTATCAAATGCTATTAATTACCAGTATTTCTATTGGGCGGTAATCTCACGGGTAGATATGTCAACAACGTGTGTTACCAGCGGCAATAGCAGATACCATTGCATAGTGTCTCCACACCAGTGTTGCCACTATTTCCAACCCTCGTAAATACTGAGAAGTGCTTATTTTCAGCACTAAAACACCTTTTTAGTTGTCTCGTAACCAGTTGGTTTTTCCCCTGGAAAATTCGCTTATGAGCCAGTCTGTGGGTGCGGGTCGCGAATGCAGTGTGGCGCCACCTCGGCATACCAACGGCTGGCGGCGTGTGTGGCCTCGCTGACGCAAGCTACTTGTGCGCTCTTCAGAAGGCGTGGAGAGAATGCTGAGTGTCGTACGCTGCATTCGGCACTGGCTGCAGGTAGAGGTATGCAACCGCCGCACTTAGAGCCCCAACCCTTTGGTGGGGCCAAAGTAGAGTCCTCGCCTCGGCGGAACCAATTCGAAAGGCGAGTATTCATCAGAGACGGGTCTTTCGTCAGGCGTGCCCCAGGGGATTGTGCTAGGTACGCTATGATTTTCTATCTATATAAATGTTCCGAGGGACTGAGTAACTTGTAATTTGCGGCTGTATGGGAGGGTATTGTCATTAATTGACTGTGATAGCATACACGATGACTTAGACAAAATTTCTAGTTCGCGTGAAGAATGGCAGCTAGCTCTAAATGTAGAAAAATGTAAGTTGATGCGCATGAGTAGGAAAAACAATCCCATAATGTTCGAATACAGCATTAGTAGTGAGCTTCTTGATGCAGTCGCCTCTTTCAAATATCTGGGCGTAACATTGCAGAGCGATATGAAATGGAACGAACATGTAAGGACGGTTGAGAGTAAGGCGGACAGCCGACTTCGGTTTATTGGGAGAATTTTGCGAAGATGTACTTCATCTGTAAAGGAGACCGCGAATAAACCGCTTGTACGACCACGTCTTGAGTATTGCTCAAGTGTATGGGACCAGCAGCAGAATACATAGAAGCAGCTCATAGGCGAGCAGCTAGGTTCGTTACTGGTACGTTCGACCAATGCACGAGTGTCACCGAAATGCACCGGGAACCTGAAATGGGGATCGCTGGAGGAAAGACGACTTTTTTTTTTTTTTTTTCGAGAAATTCTGTTGAGGAAATTTAGAGGGTCGGAATTTGAAGTTGAGTGTACTATGATCTTGCTGCCGCCTACTTACATTTCGCGTAGTGATCACAAAGACAAGATAAGAGAAACTACGGCTCGTAAGGAGGTATATGGACATTCTTTTTTCCCTTGTTCTATTTAGGAGTAGAATAGGATTGGAAATGTCTAGTAGTGGTACAGTGTACCCTCCGCCACGCACTTTACGATGGATTGCGGAGTATATATGTAGATGTAGACAGGCGAAAGCATCGAGACTTCCTATCAGCTCTTTTGCCTAGCAAATGACCCTGTTCCCATCCTTGTATCAGGACAAACTGGAAAAAAAGTTCAGATTTCGTAATAGGACTGTTTAATTAATTATTTTATCTTTGAATGTTGCTAAATATTTTTATTTACCCACAAAAGCTGTTTCGGCTTTATGGTATTATTATGTAGTCTCCAACAGTATAAATAAGTTCTTTCACAAATATTTTTCGAAAAGAAATACAGGACATTATTATAATTTCAAATGTATTACTTACCTTTTATCTCTTGTTCTTACATATAGCATCTGTACCTCTATATGACATTATGATGGTACATTTGTCAGAAAGTCGTTATAATTATTTATTAGTTAAATGACTTTTTTATTTGACAGCTGTTGTGGTGCTATATGTTGACAAAGATTTTACATTCTGAATTTCGTGGTGTCTGGTTATGATCTACTTTGTATCTCTGGTCTCTGAGATGTTTATTTTCGAATTTTGTGCTTTCTTTAACTGTGAGTATGCTTACAAAGATTTTTTAACCTGAATTTCGTGGTGTCTATGGTCGTGAAAGAGTGTATCTTTCTGGTCTCGTAGGTATTGCATGCTATTGGGAATTTTGCATTATCTTTAATTATGAAATAGTGTTTCTTTGGTTTCTGAGATAGTGAATGTTGGGAATTTTGCGCTTTCTTTGACTGTGAAAGATGACAAATCTGAAATTAGCTTTGTCAAGCTTAGTTAGGAAAAAAGAGAAAAAGGAAAAATAGGTTCTTTCAGATAACACTTTATCGTGGTTTTTTTTTTTTTTTTTTTTTTTTTTTTTTTTTTTTTGGTAATTCCATGAACTGCTATAATCCCCATTCCGTAATTTATGTATGCAACGGAAGTACTCTCTCTCTCTCTCTCTCTCTCTCTCTCTCTCTCTCTCTATATATATATATATATATATATATATATATATATATATATATATATATATATATATTGTGCATTTATTGTTGGCCAGTTCTTGTTAATTGAGTGAGCTGTATAGGATTATTTGTTTGAAAAATTGATGTTTTTTCTGAGTTATAAGAGATATACATTTTTAAAACACTGTAAGTAAAATAATTATGTACACAGCTTCGTCAGCACCTGTGTGCTACCATGTTGTGTCATGTTTTTAGAAGATGTTTATCAACGATTAATTTCCAAAGTACATTTTTCTATGATAGCTTTCCGAATTGCAATTTCCATTTGGGGCTCATGGCAGGTTCCACCTAATACTGCATTTTGTTTTGTTTTTTTTCTCCTGGTGTTATAGCTACGCACATTGCTATTACTTGTGAACTGGGTTGGATTATTAACAACAAATTTCATAAGCGAATATATATACTGTGAAGTTATTGTGAGGATACCTAAATCCTTAAATAGATGTCTGCAGGATGATCGTGGGTGGGCTCCAGGAATTATTCTGATTATACGCTTTTGCGCAATGAATTACCCCAGAATATGTTGCCATACGAAAGCACTGAATGAAAATAGGCATAGTAAGCATATTTACTGAGATTCTTATCTCCAAAATTTCCAATAACCTTAACAATATACGTAGCTGAACTCAAACGTTTCAGCAGACCGTCTACGTGTTGCTTGCAGTTTAATCTCTCGTCAATGCACACAATGCACAGTAATGACAATCGCGCTCTTTAAATAGTCTGTCAGGAAGTTGAAATTTTGTATATTACAACTACTGTAATTAGAATTCAAGGAAACAATGACCATGAACAGTATAAGTAGCTTGTTCTTTCACGACATATAAATAAATACCGGGTGATCAAAAAGTCAGTATAAATTTTAAAACGTAATAAATCATGGAATAATGTAGATAGAGAGGTAAAAATTGACACACATGCTTGAAATGAAATGGGGTTTTACTAGAACAAAAAAAAGTTCATAAAAAGATCTCATGCACGCGTCGTTTGGTGATGATCGTGTGCCGCGCTTTCGTCATGCTTGGCCTCCCAGGTCGCCAGACCTCAGTTCGTGTGATTATTGGCTTTGGGGTTACCTGAAGTCGCAAGTGTATCATGATCGACCGACATCTTTATGGATGCTGAAAGACAACATCCGACGACAATGCCTCACCATAACTCCGGACATGCTTTACAGTGCTGTTCACAACATTATTCCTCGACTACAGCTATTGTTGAGGAATGATGGTGAACATATTTAGCATTTCCTGTAAAGAACATAATATTTTCTTTGTCTTAATTTGTTATGCTAAGTATTGCTTTAATGATCAGATGAAGCTCCATCTGTCGGACATTTTTTGAACTTTTGTCCCTTTTTTTCTTCTTTTCTTTTTTTCCTTACAAAACGCCATGTCATTCGAAGCATGTGTGTCAATTTTTACCTTTATATCTACATTATACCGTGATTTATTAAGTTTTCAAATTTATACTCACTTTTTGATCACCCGGTATTATGAAACAACTGGCATCCCTTCTTATTTAAAAAAAATAGCCACAGTTTTAAACGTCCCGCGGCACTACACTTGAAAGTACAGCGAGCAACGACCTATGCGATGCTTCTGTGTGGGGACAACAGCGGAAGAGAAGAAGCCAGGTTAGTGAACAGAAACTTCAACTGCACGCATTGACGATGCATGTAGTTCTTCGGCCCTCACGTGCAATGCTACGTAATTGAATCTTGTGACACTGGCACGAGTGTGGAGGTAACACCTCTGACGGAAAGTGTCGGATTAAGTGTTAAAGATACAGACAGATTATATAACATTCCAATCAGTTTTATCAAACTCTCTATCCACCTATCTCACCCTTCTTCATAGCTGCGGTGCAGCCATTAATCTCTCTACGTGAGAGGACGGATCGTGGATGTAATTGAGTAGCACGGTCGATGGAGAACTTTGATTTGAAATGCAAAGGAGTTCTAATCTGTCGGGAAGTTCAAAATCAGATTATACTCTGCTGCAGATCGAAAATTCATTGTAGAGAAGTACTAGTGATGGCAAACGACATTACTGAATTGCTTTATTGTGAGACTGTTGTCAAAATATTGAGCATTTCAAACAGATCTCTAAAGAATGTTCTTTTTTTCTATCATCATAGCTTTTCAGTATATTTCTAATTTAAAAATATGTTATTTAAAACGGGTGTTGGAAAGAAGACACCGTTTTGTAAGGTGAACAAACGCCTTCCTGCCATTGATTTTATTTCTCCCAGACGCGTTTCGCCTTTTATTTTACAATTTCTATATTTTTGTGAGATGTATTGTTTCCAAATTATAAACAGTTCACCTATTGTACATACATAAAGCAAGAAGTTTTTACTTACATTTTCGTTGTCGTTTCAGCTATCTTCTACTGTTTCCTGCGTTTGGGCAAGGTCATATGTTCCACATTGTAATTGTATACGTAAAAGAATTTCGCACATTTGTACAGATTTTGAAGGTGTTTAGCAGCCATTATTTACCTTCTGTATTTTCGTGTTTCGTTTGTTTTATTGCCAACATAACGAAATAACCTTTGTGTGTGAACAAAATGAAAGAGTAAGAATGTTATTTGAAGCAGGAGACTCTCTCTCTCTCTCTCTCTCTCTCTCTCTCTCTCTCTCTCTCTCTCTCTCTCTGTGTGTGTGTGTGGGGGGGGGGGTGAGATAGAGAGAGAGCGAGAATAGTCTTATTTTGTGTGCGTATGATTGCAATATCTGTATGAGGTTGGTAGAACTGGCCATAACAATGCAGATAGACAAAATTAATGGTACATGGATGACGTAGTCAACAAGCAAAATAAAAATAATATAAAAAAATCACAGACTACAAATAATCAAAACCAAACACAGTCACAAACATCATTACAATCATATCACAACATAATATCATTACAACTGTCGAGAATAACCAAAACAATGTAAAAGAAGACACAAAATGCTACACAATGACATATAACCAACATTAAAAAAAAAACAGGGCGTAAATATAGCATACTCAACAGATAATTCTATCCAAAACTACACTCCAAAACTAACAAAAAGCACAGATATTTACCAAAAATCTGGAATACATCAAATACAGTGCAAGCATCTGTGATGGCAGATATGTAGGACAAACAGGCAGAACATTTGATGTCATATATCTAGAACACAGGAGAGTCTGGAAATATGGTACAATCTGTTCCACATTTGCCGAACATCTAAGACAACGAAATCACAGACTAACCTCCGGAGAAGAAGACATGAAAATTATCACATACAGAAAACAATAGCTGAAAAGAAAATTCTGCTTAATGTTCAATTAAATATATCAAACAATTCACTGTTCTCACTGCTAGATAAAATAGTTACATAGCCCAATCCCTCAAACTCTCTTAAACCCCCACCCGCTCTTCACAGATCATTTAAATCAAAACAAAAATAAACTAAACACCAAAATTTCAACGTCCCTCATGCAGATATTGGAATCATATACACACAATACAAGACTATTCTCTGTCTCTCTCTCTCTCTCTCTCTCTCTGTCTCTCTCTCTCTCTGTCTCTCTCTCTCTTTCTGTCTCTCTCTCTCTCGTTCTTATTCTTCCGCTTCAAATAACATTCTCAATCGTTCATTTTGTTTACATACAACAGTTAGCAACGAACATACATACTATTATGTTGGCAACAAAACAAATGAAACACGAAAATACATGAAGTAAATTATGGCTGCTAAACACCTCTAAAATCTGTAAAAATGTGCGAAATTCTGTTAGTTATACGATGTGGAACATGTCACCTTGCCCAGATGCAGGAAACAGCTGAAAACAGCTGAAAAGGCAACGAAAACGTAAGTAAAACATCTTCCTTTATGTAAAAACAAATAGGTCAGCTGTTTACAATCTGGAAACAATACATCTCACAAAAAGAAATTGTAGATCCCAGTGAATATGCCTTTAAAATAAAAGACAAAATGCGTTTGGGAGAAATAACACCAAGTGCAGCAAATACAAGGCGTTTTCACCTTCAAAAACGAAGACTTTCGCGGCTAGCTGTGGAAGTACGACACCCAAACAAACTTAAAAAATAAAAAATAAAATAAAAAGAATAAAAAGACTGTTTCTGATGTTTGATAATGTGTAAAAAAACATTTCTTCCATGTGTAACTCAACATATTAATGAAAGCATTTGTACTGAAAATGTAACTAAACTGCCTATATTTTTTAAATCAAGGGTATTTTCCAATTTACATTGTAATCTGTTTGTAATTCCAAGAACGTGATACCATCTACCTCTTCCGTTTCATTATTTGAATATTGAACCATGGCGGATCGTTGGATCGATTCGTTTCCAGCAAGAAGATCTTTGCCCTACCGCGATTTCTCGTGACAGTGACCCTTGCTAGGCGTGTTGTGCTAGAGGGCGAAAAGTCGTAGAGTGGCTGGACGAGTACGCAAAGGGATCGCTTCGATCGCCGCGGGGCGATGTGGCTGTCCGTTACCGTTTGGCCGTTACCTGGGGTCGAAAGCGGTTTTCGGTGAGCAGAGGAAGTGTGAAGTTTCAGATAAAAGTATGGTCCCTGGTGTTAATGGATTTCGGAGGAAGAGTGATATTGCTTCCCTTTTTATTATTATTATTATTAATTGTATCTGTTGAACAAAAATTAATCCTTATAAAACACGTGAAGTGACATAAATATGATTGGAATTGCGGCATCGGTTGTTCAGTGGTACAGCCATACGGTTGTTGATGCTTAAATCATTCCGCTACTGGTTCCAGGTGAAACTAGTGTGGGACAGTTTACTTGGACTACTGATTTCCTGTGTTGCCAACGTACTGCTGGTTCATATTCTGAATCAGTGATGTAACACTAAAGTTATATTATTGTCTGCGTATATAAATTACCTTTGCAGGAATTGGAGGCACTTTGTACTTGTTTAAATAATTCGTGTTGTGTCAAGTTGGTTGCTGTACTTGTTCAGTCTCGATTGAATTAGACTATCGTGAATTGATTAATCCCTATGCTCGCAGAACCTATGAAACTGAGAATGACTTCTCTTATACAAATGTTTCTATTTATCTCCTACGTCCTACAGTACGAGAGGCAAACATCTTGTGTACTTAGCTGTATACGTATTTGGACTGATACCTAGGTGAAGTACTCGTAAGTAACTGGTAATTCCATAAGAGTACTTAATATTGTTCTTATGTTGGAAATTACCACTTGGTGTTTCACTAGTGGCTGGTCAAAGTTAAGTTTTAGTTTCTGACAATCTGGTTGTTATTGCAGTTGTGTTTGTCTTTTACCAGTTGTTATTCTTATACAGTCTCAATTTGATGTACTTTTTGATTTATTATTAATGTTTTTTTTATCTCTGTGTGTTACATGTGCACGAGCCTGAGCCTAGCCTGAGGGAAGCGGAACACATCGGACGGTGGGACGCCCGGAGTTCTCGGTCGAGGTGTGGGCCGATTGCAGCCGTATGGTTTTCCAAGTTAAGTGCTCCTCCTTCGGACGGGGTAGCGTCCGCGGCGTTCGGAAAGCAGTGCTCAGATTCTTTTTTAAAAGCGTTGTTTATTAACTACAGCTTCTTAAAACCGTTACCGCCGTGGAGGAGTGGCCGAGCGCATTGAGGCGCTATGCTCCGATGCGCGATACCGTCCCCCGTCGGGGGTTGAATCCTCCCTCGGGAATGGATATTTGTGTTGTCTTAGTATAAGTTAGTTCATAAGTAGTTTGTAAGTTTAGGGACTGATGACCCCGGAGTTAAGTTCCACAAAATTAAAAAAAAAAAGAAAAATATCTTCTGCTTGTATATTCTGAGTGTTTCAATTTTCGCTATTTACTATTCATTAAATTTTTTGAAGTTAGTATTTGGTCAGTGATTTTGCAAATTTCTTTATTGGAAGACTTGGAGGAAAGTTAATAGTGTTTCTACAAATAATCTCTTTACATAAATTTTTTCTGAAGTAGTAAATTGTAAATTTCTTTTGAAAACTAGCTTGCATAGCTTGTGAAAAAAAAAAGAAAAAAAAAACTGCGTTAACTTGTTAACTTTGTTAATCTGTATTGTAGATTTTCTTGAGAGTAAGATTGTGAAATTTCAAATTTTAAACGCCCTTCTCAGGAGGTAAAATTGTGACTTATCATTGTATATTCGTTAATTAAAGAAAATGCAGACACTGAAGGTGATGATAGATGAGCCCTCCGCTTTCTAGAGTAGTAAATTCCCTTAACCGTAACCACTTGTGTTCTGTAAAATGTACTGAATTGTATTTACTCAATCTTAACCATATTTAACGAAAATCCATTTGCTTTTTAAGATGGATTTTGTTTTGTTGTTTCATTAGCTATCGTTTCACTAGGGTAATTAGTATCAACTTCCTTTGATCGCGCGGGAATGACCGCTTCCTTGGGTTTATTTCATTTAGTTTAAGTGGTCTGTATGTTTTAGCGCCTTATGACCAAAATAGTTTGGTCCCACAGAATTACAAACATTGAATATATGAACATCTTTCTTTCATCTAACACTATCATCATCTGTGTATCTGAAAGCTAGTCATATGCAAGTGGAACATCAGTGTCGTCTATTATAAACAAACTAGACCCAATATAAAAACCTGTGACACGTCATCCATGTGTGTGTTTCAAATTTAGAATAAACATTGATGTTCTGTGAGAATGTAACTGATATAACCTGCTTTCTGCCATGTAGAAAATATATAAGCCATGAACCTGTTCGCGCGCGCTGGAGTATCCGAGCGGTCTGGAGCGCCATGTCGGAGGTTGGAATCCTCCCTCAGGCACGGATGTGTGTCCTTAGGTTAGGGTCCCATAGGATTACAAACATTTGAACATTTTGAACCTGATCGGTAGAATTTCCGTTTTCGAGGAAATCATAGGGCACACGATGAAAGCCCATACCAAAAATGTAAATTATTTCCTCTTTTAGTAATTTCAGATCTATTCAATCCAATAATGTATGCGTTAAAGGTCACCATTACTATTCCCCGAAGATGTTGCACATTATTTAATGTTCTGCGCACGACCGAATCTGGCAACTGTAACAGGAAATCTGAACACGTACCGCGTGCAACTCGCGCGAAATTTGTGCTTTGACTTGTAACGCAGTTACTGCAACAAACTTGTCAGGGACTTGCAACACGTGTCACAAAGCGCCAGCGGTCGCACTGAATCTCTGATGACCGCGGCTAGGACTCATGCATCGATGCAGAGACTGGGCGCAACTTTCACACTCATTGGTCTCTTTACAAACTGGGTGTATAACTCTGGTGACTGAGCACAGAACTACAGCGTGCCTGCACGTTCAGGTGATTTCCACATGTTTTCGCATTGTCCGCCATATTTAAATTTGGCATACGAATTTCAATCGGTTATTACGCGAAAAAGAATTGCTTGCTCTTGATTTGAAATTTACGTAAATACGCGATGTAACAGGCTAATATGGAACCGTGTTCGAAACGTATTTCCTTCTCGTTTTCTTGTAATACTCGATAGCAGCCATATTTAAATTCGGCAAGAAACTAAATATGAACATTATCGCTTGCACGCTCAGACAACTGAATTTCAGCATCCAGGTAGTGCAGAGATCACTGTTCACAGAAGTTTTATCTCTGGAAGATATGCGCAATGAGGATGAATCACAATACAACTTGTAAACGCATCGTGTTACTGCACAACATCTCAGTACACGCAACTGACCGACAAAAACTCACATCTGCAACTTCATAGGCTGGGGAAAACAAAAGTTGTTCTTCTTCACTTCATGTATTGGGCATCCTTGTCCGTTCCGGCTTCGTAGTTGTCTCCAGCCTTTCCTGGGTAGCCCTCGATGTCCTCTTCCCTTCGGCATGTAATCCAATGCTGCTTTGGGGAATACAATATTTTGCATCTTTTGTAAATGATTTGTTCAGGTCTGTTTATTATTGATTCTAGATCTAACTCAATTCTAATATCCTCATTTCGAATCCTATCCATTCTTGTAAATCCTTTAGCACTCCATTTGATTTCTGCCGCCTCTTTTCTGTTCAGCTGTGTTTGAGTCGGCACCCAGGTTTCGCTGCCATTAAGCAATGTACACAATGTCATTACTTTATAAAATTTTATTTTCCTCTCTCTCTCTCTCTCCGAACTTTATTTTTAAAAGAGTTTTGGATTGTACCACATACGGCTTGAAGCTATTTTTCTGCTCAATGTCTTTGTGATAAACAAATCTTAAGTCACAACCGAGACAATTAAAAACACGATTCTTGTTCTAAAATATTGTTTTCTACTACGATATTTGATCTAAATGGATCCTTTACTCTAACAGCCATTATTTTTCTACCCTTAACTAAGATTTACATAGTTTATTTAAAAGATAAATGGATTTCTGTAACTATGTCTCATTTTCTTGAATCAATATTTGATCGTCCGAAAATAAAAGTGTGTTCATCAGACACTGTCTGCTTACAATTTCCATTTCGTTAGAATGCTGTTACTGTAAATCTTACTTAGTTTGGGTCATAAGCTATACCGTTAACTAAGTGCTGTATCTGCTACAATCCTTTTTCTTCTATTAACAACAGTGTGAATTATAAAAGCAGTGTTTCTATGCAGTCTCCTTACTACTATAATTAGGTGTGGTGGAAAGCCCTCATATTCCATAGTTTTATCGATCTATCATATTAAACGGCTTTTCAAAATCTATAAAAGCAAAGTATTTTTCCAAATTATTTTCTCATCTCTGTTTTATTATTTGTTTTATGAAGACATTATCTACGCACGATCTTCTTTTTCTAAACCACTTTGCTCTTCTTGCAACTGACAATCTGTATTATTTTATTTAGTTTACTAAGAAAAAACAGTAAACTAAATAAAATATAATTTTCACTTTATCCCCTGTGTTAAATAGGAAAAGCATTTACTCTGTTTCACTCTTTCCTTTGAATATCTAACAGAAGCTGGAAAAAGATTTATGATCTGGAATAGAGAAACAGAAAATCAATTTTATAATTCCTTCAAGTTCCTATCAATGGCCAATATGTGATTAGGCTTTCTTTCACTTTACTAGACTCTTTTTCAGATAGGACTAGTATTATATCACCATCGCTTTATATAAGCCCTTTAAATGAAAAATAACACTTTCAAAGCCTTTACTAAGTCGTATCGAGAAAACATCACAGTATATTCTAGTTTAGTTGAGATCGTGAACGATGTTCTTTATGACGAAACGTAATGTAATAATGTTATATGAAAGACGTATCTATTCAGAATATGAAAATAGAAGCCAATGAACAACGGAAAGATAGAATTGGAAAAGGACTAAGATAAAGTTGCTTTCATCGCCATTATTTTTAGCTTCGTCACTAAGGAAGCTGTAAAAAATTTCGAAATCACACCACGCAAGTGAATGCCAGTGGAACCAAAGCAGCATGTATTAAAAAAAGCCACAAAAGTTTTAAATCTGATTTCACATGCAAAACTCAGGAACAAAAAGAACATGACATTACCCTCTTTTAAATTGAATAGAAAGTAAAAACCTGGCAATAAATTTACCTGTAGTGGACTGTTGAAAGCTACTGAAATTAGGATATGTTAACAAGAAACGATGGACTTACATAAGTGGAGAGAGATAAACAATGAAGAACAATCCAGAAAATCCTGTGAAGAACTTTTAAAAGAGATTAACGAATAAATAAGCCAAAAGACTACTATTCAGATTTTTTGTTATAAGATGTAACATCTTATCAGAAATGTTGAAAAAAGCGACGTGAGAAGACACGACAGAACACAATGAATGATGTTTTGGAAGTATCAAAAATGGTCGGACTACAGGAAAGGAGACGTACAAAATAATGAAGAATGGTTAAAAATGTAGGAAGATTTGGGTTTTGAGTTACACATGTCTGTGTTTCTCAAAAGAAGTCATAGCCGTAGAGCATAGTATTGTCTTAATATGTATGGAACAAATTAATATATAATCAAAATATCGGTCTACAGGGTCCACCGAGACCGGCAGTACACCCGTGGATATTTTGATTATCAAATACGCCGGGAGAAACTCAAGAATCACAATTTAATATATATTTGGGGGCACATGACGTTGTAACAGTTACATTTGTACCATGTATTATATATAACATTATATATATATATATATATATATATATATATATATATATATGGGTATCAGTGGCTCTTCTTAGCACATTTCTTTTAAATAACTTCTCTTTCACAGAAGACTGTCGTAGCATAACTTGCTCAAGAACTATATTAAATTATTCTAATAATTCTCATACATAAGCTTCGTGTTCACAAGTCTTGAAGGAAATGGGTATCCTTAGACGAAATAAGCCAAAAAAAGGTCCAAATTAATAGCTATGTGCCCTCTAGAGGATCATTGATAGCCAAATCTAGGTAATTAAAGCAATGTAAATAACAGGTTGCAACGAACTGCCAGCAATTGCAGTATTCTCCCAGAGCCAGATTGTATATTACGTTCCAATATTGTGTTTGCAAAACTAATGAAATCGTAATTTTAAGAGTTATTATTCATGCACTATTACGATACAACTGGCAGAGTTTCTGGGAACGTGGGAACTGTGGTCGGAATATTTCATTGCTAAACGAATTGTGTAATCTCTAGGGAGCACGTGGTACCGGTGATATGTGAGATTTCATTACCTGATTTGAATTTAATATACATACAATTAAAACAATCGAGAAACGCTTTAAATGCTAATTTGGAAGCATAATTGACTACAAGAATAATAATGGACGATGCAGAAATATTTTGAAATCGGACAGTATTAACCTTCATGTCCATGTACAGTATTTGCATGTTGGTCCCGTTATTGATATTCGCTGCCTTGGGCGTACAACTAATTATGTGAATATGAGCACAGAAGATAACTCTCAGAATAACAAGGGTGTATTGAGTTGTAAAACACAAAAGAGCACTTAAGGCAAAGTTTTTCGATTTGTTTAAAGTCATCAGTTTGTCGTTTTGTTTGTTGGTATTCTGTGTCATTATTTCATCCATTTTTGGTTAAGGAACCAATTGTAGCTCCAAAATTTCATACAGCTTTTATAATTTCTACCAACAAAAACGCCATTTAACTGATAGAAATGTTTCTTCATTGGCCACTAGAAGCTGGTTTCAAATGTAAAATTAAATATATTAAATAAAAATGATCATAAGTATCTTTGCAGTTGCACTACAGTATGCTATATCTGTAATTATGTTACGTTCTTTAGTGCATCAAATCAGCTTATATAAACAAACGCCGCCATCTTGAATTTAGTATACCTCACAGATCAACATGGAGCGATATAAAAACACATATCTCTCTCCTATAATGCCTAAAGAAGACCTTTCTCTGAAGTAATTTCAGTGTATAAGCATAGATGTAATCTTAATTCACGTGTAAACAATACAAACAAAAACACATCGTTATTATTACGATAGAAAAACTTTGTAACCTATGGATTCACAAAACCTTGTTATTTCAGGACACTAATGTAGATCTGAAATCAACACTACCGTCTTATGATACGTTCAGGGCCGAAACTAGTAATGGTGAAATGAATTGATTTAAAAAATCTTGTGTTGCAGTATTTATTTACTACAGTATTATGCTGTGTCATTTCATATAGTTTGCTCTTTTTACCACATTGTAACTTCCGAATAATTTAAGAACAATGTATTACATAACTTTTTTTTTTTTTTTTTTTTTTTTTTTTTTTTTTTTTTTTTTTTTTTTTTTTTTTTTTACGGCAGTCGAAGAAGAAGTACATGACCACCTGCCTTGCCTGCTACTTTAGTGATTAGATGCAACAGCAACAAACACTGCCCAAAGAACTGTCAGTTTATTTTCACGCAACGGAATAATGATTTATAAGCTTGTGAAACGTTGAACAATGCAGCCGTTTCGTCACAATTGTACCCACTAATTGCGCACCGTCTACAAAGGGAGTTCAAAAAGTTATGCACAGTCGTCTCCAATTTTTTTTTATTTCTTACACGAGGAGAATGACATTTTTTAAACATACTTGGAACATTTAGCTATACAATGAGCCAAATCAATGTAGTCTCCAGCAGCTGCGATGCATCTGGCTCAATTTTTTTTCCATGATGCAAATGCACTTTGGTAAAATTCTGAAGACTGACTTTTACACCATCGCTTGACACTGGGAATAAGGTGTTTCTGACTGTCAAATGTTTTACCTAGCAGACCAAAGAGGTAAAAATCAGACGGAGCCAATTCTGGACTATAGGGAGGATGAGGAACAATTTTCCAACCCATTATCCGGATTTCCTCCTAGGTCCTAAGGGCTGTTTGAGACTTTTCATTGCCATGGTGTAGTCTGATGAGCTTACCCTGGAGCTGTGGTCTGTGGGTCTTGATGGCACGTCACAGCTTGACCAGGGACAAACACTAACGGTCCCAGCTATTGGTGCTGGCAGGTTTCAAAAAGTCAACGAAAATGACACCACACTACTCCCAAAGTCATGAGCTTTCGGCCTGCTGTTGGTGAAAGTCTTGGTTTCTTATTCCGAGGGTAACCTGGATAATGCCTCTCCAGGGATTGGGTTTTGATCTCAGGTTCAGACAAAAACAACCATGTTTCACCCAGGGTAAAGACGCCGTCAAATCACTGTTTCCACTCTTCAGTAAAGCTTTTCATGAGGCCCTCGCCAACATTTTTCCTCGACGTTTTCATTTCTCTTGTCAATAATCTGGGCATCCGACGTGCACAGATTTTTCTGTACCCTAGTGACTGTACCAGTGATACTATACTACCCAATGACAAACGAGTCATTTCAGCTAGCTGTCCAGTCGTCACATATCTGTCATTTTGGATGATTTGATCAGTGGCCTCCTTATTCACATCACTCATTGCCGACCGCATCGTGGATTGTTCAGCAGAGTGAAATCACGTTCTTTAAACCTCTGCAACCACCGCTAGATATTGCTGCGATTCACTGCGTGCTCCACATAAACGGGGAGAAACTTCCTATGAATCGATGTGGCAGATTCACCGTTGAAGAGTAACTCCATCACCGATCGTTGTTGCAACCTGACATCTACTTCGCGGTCCATTATGGCTCACCTGTAAATAAAAGAAAATACTTTTGTATACCAACTTATAGCTAAATGTTCACAAAAGAATGTCATTTCCTCCTGCTAAAAATATAAAAAAAATTGGAGACGACTGTGCAAAACTTTTTGAACGCCCTTTGTAGTTGGTCTCTTTGGAAGTGAGAGATCACGCAGTTTACCAGTCATTTGTGTTGACCGTAGTAGAACAACACGTCATACGTCAGTTGTGAGCTGCGGTAGCGTCTCTGTGTTAACACACATGCATTGGTACCAACTTGCTACAATGTGTAGTATACTATGTGATGTTCATATTTTTTTCAGCCCAGGAAAACTAACCATTACTTGAGACATCAATAAACCGAAAGAGCTCCCGTACAGTTTCTGCAACTAGTCTGTACCTATCCTTTTCATTTGTACGCCTGTTCGACCTTACACACCTCAGCCTACCCTCTGAGTCGTTGTACACCATGGTGCTTTACCACCAGTTTTATATAGTTGCATCTCACTTGCGCACCATACTTTAACCACATCGTCATCCGAACACTTTACAAATTTGGATGTACAATTTCACACACTATTGAATGCTATTCTTATACTTCAGTCTTAACTAATTTTTATGATTACGTTGACTTTGTAGTAATAGCGTAGAGTTCTACCTCAGGAAACACTATGGTAACAAACTTCCTGGAAGATTAAAATTGTGTGCCGGAACCGGGACTCGATCCTGGGACCTTTGCTTTTCGCGGGCGAGCGCTCTATCGACTCAAGATGCCGCCTCACAACTTTACTACCACCAGTACCTCGCCTTCTACTTTCCAAACTTCACAGAAGCTCTCCTGCAAACCTTGCAAGACTAGCACTCCTGGAAAAAAGGATATTATGGAGAAATGGAAGGCCACAGCCTAAGGGATGTTTCCAGAATGAAACTTTCACTCCGCTGCAGAGTGAAAGTTTCATTCTGTAATCATCTCTTAGGCAGTGGCTAAGCCATGTCTCCACCATATCCTTTCTTCCAGGAGTGCTAGTCTTGCAAGGTTCGCAGGAGAGCTTCTGTGAAGTTTGAAAAGTAGGAGGCGAGGTACTGGCGGAAGTAAAGTTCTGAGACGGCATCGTGAGTCGTGTCGGGATAGCTCAGTCGGTAAAGTGCTTGCCCGCGAAAGACAAAAGTCCCGGTTTGGGTCCGTTCCGGCACACAATTTTAATCTGCCAGGAAGTTTCATATCAGCGCACACTCCGTTGCAGAGTGAAAGTTTCACAATGGTATGCAACGCGATGCTGCTGAACTCATAATAATTGGCACTGCAGCCCGACGCTTAAAGGTGAAACTGCATCGGCCGAGTTGCTTGGATTACGTTAAGGAACTGGTTGGTGTTTCAACCTACCGGGATGGTTGACTACCTCCTACTACAAGATGGAACACCATCGAACTAGCATTATAATATTCGTAACCTTCTCATGAGGACCTGACAAACAGATGGACTGGTCGTACTGGACAAAATGACAAGGTGTTTTGCCATAGGTCACCGGACCTTACTGTTGGTATTCTTGTGGCAGTATACGGGGTGGAATAGTAAATAATTAAGGTGGCAGTATAAGTGAATTGCGTCATAAGGCTAGATAAAATGAGTCCAATTTTTATTGAGTACAGAGGCACAGTTGAATTCTATGCTTTTTGTCTCAGTGTTGATACACCGGTTGCTAATGGCGTATTTATCGAATATCTGCAGCAGAGTGTTAAGTTTCATCTCATGAGGTCGTGATTTAGTTAACAGTGAAGATTTTATTGTGGTTTGCTGGCCGAGCGTACCATACTGTGGCTTCTAAACATGCTGCATGTATTTACCCAAGATGAATATGGCGATGGGGTATTTTTGTGTGGTATTCGTAATGGAAACACTATTGCTGCTTGTAGAGAGTATGGCACACGATTTACCAACCGCAGTTTACAAGATTCTAGAGTGTTTATTCGTGTGTTCACTACACTGCGTGCCGTTCGTACAGAGCCCAACATTAAATGAACAGACTGGCTGACGTTGAAGATATTACTCAGTAATTATTCAAAAACCACGCGTATCATTTCTATAGATATCGGTGCACTACATACAAGGCTTTTGATACGGTTACTTTTGATATACTACTTATTAAAATGAAACAGCTGAATTTCCCAAACAGTGCTTTACACTGGTTCGACAGCTAGTTCAAAAATAGCAGTCAACAACTCATTTGTGGTAAAGATGAAAGTAACTATTTCGCAAAATTTTGCAATTCATTAGTTCAGGTAACCGGTTTCGATCTCAGGTGAGATCAGACTTAATCGTCTGTAAAGTAAAAGACAATATGCTGTAGAGGGAAACAGGTACACCATTAATAGCTACGATAAATTTACAAACAGGAGTAGAAAATTACTTTAGACAGTATACCTGACTGCAGACATTCAGGCGATGAGCGTGCGGCGACTGCTAACCAGCGAGAGAACGCTGTGCGTTTTAAAAGATAAGCCACGCCCATCGCCTGCTGCATCAGCACGTCATTAGCCAATGACGACCGTCATACAGTAAAAGATAAGACAAGAAATATGTATATATAAAGAAACCATAGTGGATATAAAAAGGAGAAACTGTAAAAAAAATAGTTGCCATTTCTACAATAAAAATAATTGAAGCATTAGACAGCAATTTTTACTATCTTTTTGACTACCTGCTGTAACGCATTTCAGGTCTTGTGCTACTTGTCCTCTTACACTTTTTTTTTATTTGTTATTTTTTGGTTAACTTGTTGCTATTTTAACAATTTTTGACCTGCTGTTACACATATCTACTCTTTTGCTACACTTTGTCTTACATTTTTGTTATTAGTTATTTCATGTTTGACATGTCCTTCGTGACAGTTCAAAGTAGTTGAATTTCTTACACATCACTTATATTTTAATATCTTGACAAATTTATTGTTTTGATTGGTAACCTATAATGAATTTTAAATACTATTAATAATACTATTAATAAATACTACATATGGCATCGACGATTTTTGGATCATTTTGCGCTTGTACGTGCTAACTCCAATCGTTGCTACTATCGGGGCTTGTCTCCACGGTAACGGACGGTCTCTCCTGGCCGTTACATCTCTGGCGCGTTGTCTGCTTCGCTGCTGTACGGGCTAACACCGGTCGCCTCTGCAATCGTGGCCTGTTTCCACGGTGACCGACCGCGTCCCTGGCAGCTACATCTTTGGCACGTCGTTTGCTTCACCACTGACACGACTTATCGATGTTTCCACGACGCCGTATCCAAGGCAACCATCATCATTGCTTCTATTTTATCTCTGACTTACACTCTGTCTTCGATATGAATCTTATTATCAACTGCCAATAGATGGCACGTATTTCTTAGACAGACAATTTCTTTTTATTGTCTAATGCTTCAATCATTTTTATTATAGACTTAGCAACTATGTTTGACAGTTAACGAAATGCCTTTTTGTATCCATTATGGGTTATTTATATATACATATATATTTCTTGTCTTATTTTTTACTGTATGACGTTACTCATTCGTTTATAATGTGCTGATGCTTCAGGCGATGGGCGAGGCTTACTTATCCTTTAAAACGCACAGCGTTCTCTCGCTGGTTAGCAGTCGCCGCACGCTCATCGCCTGAACATCTATAGCGAGGTTTACTGTTTTACGTAATTTTCTAGTCCTGTTTGTAAATTTGCCATAGCTATTAATGGTGTATCTGTTTCCCTGTATAGGACATTGTCTTATTTTACAGACGACTTGGTCTTAATATGATCTCACCTGAAATCGAAACAGGTTACCTAAACTAATAAATTGTAAAATTTTGTAAACTAGACTGTTATTTGCATCTTTAAAACATTATCAGTTCGCTGTTTCTCCAAAAACTGAAAACATGTTTTCCAAACTAACTCATTTGTGGGTTGGAGAAATCATCATGGAAAAACGTATTCTCTGGAGTTCCCCAAGGCTCCGTACTTTGTCCATTACTCTTCTCGCTGTATATCAAGGAAATCTCTTCAGTGATTCACTCCGGCAACTAACATATATGTGCCGAAGACATCCAACTGTACATAAGTGCCAGCCCTAAGAACGTTGCCGATGCAGTAGCTGGCATGAATTCAGATCTTTGCTCTGTTTCACGATGGGCACAGAATGTAGGTCTTACACTAAACCCCAAGAAATCCCTGGTCATCCTCATGTCTCAACCAAAGTTAATCAGCGGGTAATTTCGTCAGACAGTCCCTGAAATACACCTCAGTGGTAGCCAATTACCATATCAAAAACAGTGAAAGATCTTGGGATAATCTAGGATGAACACCTAAACCGGGAAGAACAGACGTAGCGAGCAGAAATTCGCTCTCATCCTTATATTCAATTCAAAAATTTAGAAAAATATTTCCAACCCAAGTTAAACAAAAATTAGTCCAATCACTTGTCTTGCAAAATCTTTACTACTGTAATGCAGTTTAACACGGCACAAACAGAGAAAAATTCGAGTCGCCTAGATCTAGTGATGAATGCTTACGTTAGGTACGAGTATAATATACGGTTTTACGATTATATCAGTCGTTCATACACCCAGATAGGTTGGATGCGCCCACATAAGTGGCACGATTTTCAAACGCTGTGCTTACTTCGCCGATTTCTTAGCCACTAGTGTCCCCAATACTTATCTTCTCACATTAAACACCTATCATCATTCCACAACCTTAATACCAGATTAGGTAGTCTAGCATCTTGGCTGTACCTTCACACAATACTAAATCCTTCTCCGCGTCGTTCTTCGTCTCAGAAATACGACTATGGAACACACTGTCACGCGATCTACTTCTTACCTAAACCACTCCACATTAAAGAGGATACTCAAAATTTACATTGACGATTTATTTTTGTTAAAAGAAATGCAACCAACTGCCTTTATGGATGTTTTTTATTAAACCAGATCTAGTTTTCGAGCCATTGCAGTCTCATCGTCAGTAGATACTTTACAAGAACATTTATTATCTTCCGCTAAGTGTAGTTTTACGCTGTCATGGTGGTTCTGGTAACATACCTGAACTATAGCAATCGATTACTAAAGTTCATTTATGTTACCAGAACCATCATAAATCTATATTCTCCATGGGATGGAGCCAGCAGCACAGCGGCTTAAATCTAGAAATTTTCACATCAACTGAGAACCAGAGTGTTTTGTTTTTAAACAGGAGTGGATGTCAACCACGCTCGCACTAGCACAAGCATGGTGACTGTCAGCTCTGCATGTGTTACTAACATAGGAGTCACAGGAAAGGGAACTGTAATGTTTTTCGTACGTGTGGATAGGTTTGCCGATTAATGCGGTTCATCTGGTGATAGAATGTGGTCGAAAGCTTTTTGAAATAAGAGCGGTTTTAAGGACAGATTGAAAAAAGTTCCAAGGCAAGTGCCAAGTGAAAAAAATTAATTTTGTGACGTAAGCTTTACAGCTGAGTTGTAATTTTTATTATGTGACTTGTTTTTATTTTATAATTTCTGATGAAGGCAATCATTGTCATTGCTGAAACCAAGTTAAAGAACTGGCCACTACCGTTTCTGCCGCATGCAAACTGAGAAGATTTGATTTCACTTCGACGTCGAACAAAGGCAGTGCTCACGTCAATGTGACTGTGCCGCGATAAGTAGTCATAAAATGAGAAAACAGCAATCAACAGATACAAATTTATTCTCCGAATGCTAAACTTCATCCACTCTTATTTGCACAAACTATAGTATAACGCAGCGATACTTGCCTGGACTCGCCTTTTATCTAACGCAATTTTCTAAAGTTTCCCGTACAACGCAAAGAAATGAAGTTGCAAGAGATTGCTTCAGAGCGCTGTATAGAGCAGTATTTTTCTTCCTTTTACGAAGTTGTTTTGCACAGAAAGGCGGCTGCGTCCCACTCTGGGCCAACCGTGTTCTCCTTTTTAACAACGCGACAGAGTTGGAAATGGCACGGAAAGAATTTAATTACAGAAAACTAAAACTGCATTTGCCACGCCGTTGCAGCAGTCTGAGTTTAGTTTCCGTGCCGCTAGCGTAGCATCCGAGCGACGCAAACAGAAGCACTATGGCAGCGTGCGCAAACTCTCAACTGCAGGAAGACGTTCAAAGAGGGGCGCTCTGTAAACGCTGTTCCGTATTAATGAACATCGCGAGGCCTCGAGCAGGAGTGCCGCTTCTGTTCCTGGCAATTAACGCGTACCTGTTTCTCCGTCCACTAGCTGTGGTGCTTTGTGCCGTGTGCTGTGTACAGCCAGTCCAGACGCGCATCAAACGCTACGGCGCCTCAGTTTACTGATGTAGTTCGGAACTGACGATATTATTCAAAATGTTCAAATGTTTGTAAAGCTTATGGGACTTAACTACGGGGTCATCAGTCCCTAAATTTACAAACTACTTATGAACTAGCTAACACTAAGGACGGCACAAATATCCATGCCCGAGGGAGGGATTCGAACCCCCGACCATAGTGGCCGTGCAGACCGTGACTGTAGCGCCTCAGTCCCCTCGGCCACCGCGGCCGGCGACGATATTATTATTATTATTATTATTATTATGTTCCGGTACTTGACTTAACGTCATTCGCCTTCTTGTTTCCCAATACATTTTTAAGTCTAAATTACAATTGTACAATTCAGAACACTTGGTAGGTTCCCGTCCGTAAGACACAACTAAACTATATATGTGAACTAGCTTAAACCCGCGGCTCCGCTCGCGTGTTGGTTGATTATGATAGATAAGCTATTTTTCAGTAGTGTGCTATTTATTTATTCTTATATTTACTTATTCGTATGCTTATCCTTAGCGAAAGAGCCGAAGACATTGTAGCACGCATAGAACAAAGATATGGTCCGTGGCATCACGTTTCGCTGTATGTAACCTCCTTGCAATAGAATCGCAAACGTCATCGCTGGCCTTCAGTCCGAATTTTTTTTATAATTTGACGTCTTTCAACCACCATATCTTCCACCCCCTTATAGCTATCGGCATGGAACTGCTATGGTGTACAACCGGAGACTTCAGACAACAATTACACAGAGACCATTCGTTTGCGTTCTGTAATTTTCGCTGCAGAGGGAAATATTAACAAACACACACACGTAGAATTTTAAATAGACCGAACACTTTCCATCCCAATATACTTCACCCTTTTATCATTATCAACCCTCAAGCAACAATGCAACCAATAAAACCATTTTCAAAGAGTAAATATAATTTGCAAAGAGTAATTATTGTTCCGCCCATTTGGCGTTATATTCTTCATATTACTAATTATCTATCAGATCGCTATAAAACTGTGCCTAAAACCTCCCTCAGGTATAAATTAGTAACTGTACAAATATTGAAGTCTCTGCTTCTTGTCGTTCGGACATAAGTGCACACCGAACAGACATTCACATTAATATACATACATAAGTAGTTATCCGATCGCCATAAAACCGTGCCTAAAGCCTTCCACGGGTAGACATTAGTAACTGTACAAATTTTTAGCACTTTATGTCTTGTGGTTGAGACGTGATAAACGTACACCGAACAGACATTCACATTTATAGATACAGATAAACAAATCCTATGGTTACTCGTTGTCTTTATACTTTTGCATCATGTAAATTAGAATGCTCACGGTTGTAACACCTGACTTCACACACACTGTATAAAGGTAAGGCTTACACGCACAAAAAAAAACATAAAATAAAATAAAATAAATAAAAAATAAAAAAATCAGTTAGAACTTTACTCTGTGGCTTTTTGAATAAAGCACTTTCCAAATACCAAAAATGAATCCTGCCTTTTACCAATTTGCAGCAAACGAACTTTGGTGTCACAGAGAAACATTGATTGTCGACGAATAATTACTGCATTGGATCTGTAACGTTTAGCACTTACCTCGTGGATAACGCCTTTCTCGAAACTGATTCAATTAGCCGTCGCAGCGCCGCGCATTCTTAAAATTAATATTCATTATGGGAAAAGAAACAGATGACATTTCATACCTGTGAATATTCTGACTGAACTTCATTTACTCTGACAATGCCAAAACCCTACAATAACTAGTATTTCCCCTGAGATTCAGGGAGGAATCTTCAAACTAAGGGAATAAATCTCAATAAAATAAAGGCAGAACAAATGGCATAAGGTTTAAATTTCTGTATTGATTCATTGTTGGACATAACTTACAGAAATGAGTTACAAAATTTCTTTACAAATGTCCTTCCTATTTCGCAAAACATACTATAAAACTGTACTATGCATGACTTCCTACCATCTTTCCTACCATCAGCTTTACAAAAAAAATTTACAAATAAGAATTTGCGCAAACAGTAACATTACCTCCAGGAGATCCTTCCCCTGTGGCGGCAGCTCAACAACTCTCTCTCCTACCACTGCTGCCGGTATTATCACTGGCGTCGCAGCGCCAGAGATACCATTATACGCAGCATAGCTGCTCACAGATGTTACTGCGTACTTGTTGCATCCATGTGTAATAAATATCGACTTTTTCAGTGAAATGTCAAATGAAGAACAATGTTTACAAAGGGCATCTTATGTAGAATTTCTTATAACACATAAAAACAGGAACCTTACTCACTCTTTTAGATGATCACTGTTCATTATGGCACCACTCTTGTGACACAGAACACGTTCTGGAGAAGGCAGGATGGAGATCGTGTGCGGACAAACAGTCGTGTCCAGTAGTCAGGCGGAATTTCGCTGCTGCCTCTCTTCTTGGTCCATCTGGTATCAGTTGATTATCCAAGAGGATTTACCAGCTCTTCCCCTCACAGGAGATTTTATTGATTTTTCTCAATTCCTCTTTAAAAATATTGCAAAATATGACAGGGTAGTTTTTCCAATTTGTCTAATTTTTGTGCCCTTTTTACCTAGGTAATCAGCTTTCTCATTACCATCTACACCACAGTGAGATGGTATCCACTGAATTGAAGTTTTCTTGTTGTGTTGCTGTAGGGATTTAATTATTTCTTGGATATCTTTTACTTTAGCAATTTTTGGATCTCTGAAGTTAACAATTGCTGATATTGCTGCTTTGGAGTCACAGAATATGACTGCTTTATCAAATGTGTGAAAATAGCTATTTAGCTGGGGCGTAATGTAGACCGCCTCCGCCTGGTTTAGCCAGCAGCTGCATCCTGGATAACGCTAAATGGTCTACAGAAGATGTTCAAGATGCAACTGAACACAAAAGTATCCGGAGGTAAAACAGTCCTCCATTCGATCTCCGGGAGAGGTCAGTATTGCAACCCAAACAAGGAACTGACAATGTAGTTTTTTTATATAAACTAGCTTAATTCCCGCGGCTTCGCACGCGTAGGCTGGATGGTCTGCATTGGTTATTTCTACTTCTAAATATAAATTTTCATCGATTTAACTTTAAAAATGATCTCCTAATCAAGTATTTTGATACAACTTGCCACCCCCTATTGTACCATTGATGGCAGAATTCAAAACATTCCGAAAAACATTTTTTTAAAATTCTAACCATGGTTCCAAATCAATATTTTCGCATTTCTAGCATCAAAATAGTAGCACCCTTAAATGATTACCCCTTATCTCACCTGCTTAATGGTTTAATTTCCAAAAATATCGAAACAGGTGTTTTCAAAATTCCAATCAAAAAATCTAAATCCGAAGTTTTGTATTACTTGTTTCAAAATTGCCTTAATAGCAACGTATTTTCAAAAAACCGTTTATTTCCTGTTTTCGGACCTCGGAATTTTTCAGTCCGCGTTTTAACCCATCCTTCACCTCTCAACGATGTGAGGAGTCGCCAGAAACGACACGTGGTTCGGATTCCACGTTGAGCTGTAGGTCCCCTTTCCCCGGTTGGATAATTGGGTAGGCTAGGGACACGCAAGTCGCCGAAGTGGTGTCCAATTGAAAGACTTGCACCAGGTCAATGTGAGCCACACGAAATTATTATTATATCCCCTTATGGATGGGAATATTGAAAAAACGATGATGCCCACAGTGTAAAATAACATCTAGAAATTTTAAGTGTCTATCGTCTGTAGAACTTTTCAGCGCCGTATTCTGTCTTTTAGAAAACGGATCGAGAACGCGAAATTTCTTTCTTATGCTTTGGCTTTTTTTTTTTTTTTTTTACTTTCTTTAGTAGCGCTAAACTACTACGGTCATAAGCGTCCATGACGTAATATCACTGACTGTATTAAGCATGGGCAGATATAAATTTCCTTTCCCATGTTAGTGTGGTGGATAAAAAGTACACGTGATTCCTTGAGACAACATTGTCTCGTCATACCATAGGTGTTATTTGTTGACATTTATATCACCTAGGCCTGAGGATCAAGGCGGGATTGTTCCAATTCACGTTCTTTTCTAGGGTGTTGTTCCAGTATAGGAGAGCCCTGGCAATTTAATACATATTTCACAGGGGACATTGAGGCAGAATTAAAGTATGTGGTGTGGAGGGGGACGTGGTGCAACACAGCCCGTGTAGGTAGCGTTCTCTGTAACGCTGTGTTAGCTGAGCGGTCTAAAGCGCCTACCTAGTAGTTACCAAGTCCCGAGTTCGAATCCTACCCACAACACAAATTTTAATTCTGCGCCTCTACTTATATTTAATTCCTTCGAAAAGAAAGTTCACACATACATCCATGCCCGAGAGAGGGAGAGGAACCTGCGATGGGAGTGGCCGTGCAGACCCTGACGTATATGTTTGTATAGCTTATGGGACTTAACTACGGGGTCATCAGTCCCTATACTTATGAAATAGCTAATCCTAAGGACGGCACAAATATCCATGCCCGAGGGGGGATTCGAACCCCCGACCGTAGTGGCCCTGCAGACCGTGACTGGAGCGCCTCAGTCCCCTCGGCCACCGTGGCAGGCAGACCCTGACGTAGTGCCTATAACCGCACGGCCTTTCCTGCGAGGCCCAAGTTTTTCTTCACCAGCATCAAAGGTGAATGGACATTTAAAATTAAGTTATTGCCAAGATCCCTTATTCAAATATTTACTTGGTTTGACCGAGTTCGTCAGATCTTGCCGCCATCATTAGAACTAAGAAAAACTTAAAGAATAGTATCAATAAGTGCACCTGCATCGCCAGCGTCAGCATCCATTAAAATTCTCAAACTGTGAGCACATTTTACAGTGCTGCTTACATACCTGTTGAAACGTGATTACGCAACTATTATACATTTTTTCTGTCTGTACGGCATGTTGCAGGTTTGTCAATTAGACAAAAATTCCGTTTACCAGATTGTAAAATGTACACAGTGTTGTCCCCACAACAGCTCTCACTATATACATGTGTCTTCCTGGCGTGTTATTGTCAGGCCTCGCCACATACATCTGCGCGAGCTCGCGATGTGTCACGCGCAAACAGTTATCTAACTGATCGCTAGGTGACGTATATGGGTCGTGATTATTAGAGAGCCTGTATAGGGAGAGAGTGGCCATGCGTGAGACTACTGCTGATTGACAGAGCCCAGGACGCCATGTTTTTACCAGATTTGGCGGCCTTTAGATGTGAAGAGAGCCCAGGACGCCATGTTTTTACCAGATTTGGCGGCCTATAGATGTGAATGAATAGCGTGCATTTCTGTACTGTGGTGTATCTTAAAAGCTTCTGACAGCGATTTCACTGTACATTTCAAAAATGTTCAAATGTTCGTTAAGCCTATGGGACTTAACTACGGGATCATCAGTCCCTAAACTTACAAACTACTTATCAACTAGCGTATCCTAAGGACGGCACAAATATCCATGCCCGAGGGGGGATTCGAAACCCCGACCGTAGTGGTCGTGCAGACCGTGACTGGAGCGCCTAAGTCTCCTCGGCCACCGCGGCCGGCATTGTACATTTACGTGCAGGTTGTATTACGAAACGCACTGCTCCACTTTTGCACGTCTTTCGTCGGTTCTATATACCGGGTGATCAAAGAGTCAGTATACATTTTAAAACGTAATAAATTACGGAATAATGTAGATAGAGAGGTAAAAATTGGCACACATGCTTGGAATGACATGGGGTTTTATTAGAACAGAAAAAGGTTCAAAAATGTCCGACAGATGGCGCTTCATCTGATCAGAAAAGCAATAATTAGCACAACAAATTAAAACAAAGCAAAGATGATGTTCTGCACAGGAAATGCTCAGTATGTTCACCATCATTCTTCAACAATAGCTGTAGTCGAGGAATAATGTTGTGAACAGCAGTATAAACCGTGTCCGGAGTTATAGAGGGGAATTGGCGTCTGATGTTGTGTTTCAGCATGCCTAGATATGTCGGTCGATCACGATACACTTGCGACTTCAGGTATCTCCAAAGCCAATAATCGCACGGGCTGAGGTCTGGGGACCTGGGAGGCCAAGCATGACGAAAGTGGCGGCTGAGCACACAATCATCACCAAGCGACACGCGCAAGAGATCTTTCACGCGTTTAGGAGTATGGGGTGGAGCGCCATACTGCATAAAATGATCACACAGTGATCTAAATCTAGATCTGGTGAGTAAACAAAATATTTACGACGGATTGTTGACAATTTTCTACAAACCCATTAATTTGATACCTCCTAGATCTGTTATTCGCGTCCACATTCATCTTCGAATTAGTACGCTGGTGGGATTAAAATTTATCACGCGCTGGATCCAGACTATGGGTCGACAGTTGTCCACCATTGCGGTACCGAAAAGCTACAATTAGGCACAGGAAGTACACTTAATTCTCAGAGCTCCATAAAGGCCGAAGAGGTAAATATCATAGTGTAAATGGTTGGCATTTTATTACATACCACATATATTGTGGATAAATCATAGTCACATGTAATAGAAAAATGCTTCATTCAAATAACGTAACTAGTTTCGATGATCTTTGTCATCATTATCGAACGTAATAAAATCACAAATTGCAAGATAGTAAGCATAAATTGACATTATCATTTGAATAAATAATGACAAAATGTAGTTGGTTCAGACACAGGAGCCAGGTCTTCAAGAGGAGTGAAAGTGGCCCCAAATCAAATGTTTGTAAAGCTTATGGGACTTAACTGCGGGTCATCAATCCCTAAATTTACAAACTACTTATGAACTATCTTATACTATAGACAGCACAAACATCCATGCCCGAGGGGGGGATTCGAACCCCCGACGAGGAGCGGCCTCGCGCATCGGAGCACAGCGCCTCAATGCGCATGGCCATTCCGCCGCTGCGACCCCAACTGTGTGCTATATTCGCAGCATAAGGAGTCAAACCATTTGTGTCCATATTTCACTCCATACCATATAGCAGCTGTGCTGCCTTGATCGTACAATATAGCATGTACAGAAAAACCTTTCGGAAACCTGTACTATACAGGATCAATCCAAATGAATATAGAACACACAATTTATCGGGAAATAGATGTGTACCCATCAGGAGTTGTCAATGAACTAAGTAGTTCATACTCATAATGTGTTACCTATTCATTGATCGTGTAAAGTACAGGTTTCCAAAAGTCTTTTCTGTGCATGCACAGCACAGCAACATATTACCATCTATTTCACCAATCCAGCTTGCTCTGCTGCTGTATGGTGTGGAGTGAAATATGGTCGCAAATGGTTCGATACTGTATTATGTGAATATAGCAGACAGTTGGGGGCCACTTTGACTCCTCTAGATGGCCTGGCTCCAGTATCTGAACTAATTATATTTTTTTCATAATTTATTCACATGACAATCTCATTTTAGCTTAGTATATATCAGTTTTTGATTTTCTTACGTTGGATAATGATGACAAAGATCAGCGAAACTAGTTACGTTATTTGAATACAGGACTTTTCTGTTTCTTGTGACTATGGCTTAACCACTATGTATGTGGCATATAATTTCAGTCACACTCCTAACAATAATTTCGAATAAAATAAATGATTGGCATCTTCAATAACGAATAACGCAAAACTACTGATTATGAATTTTCTGTTCTACAAGGTATTTTAAGAGGTATAGTAAATATTGCAGGAGGTGGTAGTACAGTCTAATAGTAATAAAAATACCATATAACATATATCCAGTTTTACTGAGTGCGTAGATACAGCTGCGTACAGTGCATTTTCGTTTCATGCTTTGGTATACAGGTTGCTATTGATTGTCATTGGCGTATTTATTGAATGTCAGCAGTAGAGTGTTGATCATCAAGATGTCATGTTTTAGTTCAGACTGAAGTTTTTGTTGTGATTTGGAGGCCAAGCGTTTACACGAAGTGTTCAAATGTTTCTAAAGGTATGGGACCAAACTGTAGTGGTAATCAGTCCCTAGACTTACAAACTACTTAAACTAACTTAGGCTAAGGACAACACACACAACCATGCCAAGGAAGAAGTCGCAGTAAGGCGCCTTTGAGAGCACGGCCATACCCACGAAGCAGCGTGTATGACGCACGTATTTAAGCGCGCTGAGTATGCCGATATGGTCTCTGTGTATGGTTTTTGTAATGCAATTGTTGCTGCTACTTGTAGAGAATACTACCTAACTGGTCATACTGGACTTTAACGTCCATTACCGCAGCAACATGTTTTCGCCATCTGTCCCTTTTTTGCGCTATTACCTTCCAGTCGCTTCGATACCGCAAACCGGCCTTCACAGTGTCCTCCCACCTATGCCTCGGTCTCCCCACAGGACGTTTTCCCTCTAAGCGCCCCACCAGTACTCTTCGCGCTGCCCTGCCTCCATCATTCGAGCCACGTCACCCGCCCATCGCAGCCTACGTGATTTATTAACAATGATTATGTTGGGGCTCGTATAGAGTTCTCGAACCTCTTCGTTATGCAGTTTTCGTCACTCCTCGCTAATGTCATTCCATTTTTCTCGAAAATCTTGCTCAAAAATTTGTTTTCAAATGGTCCAAACGATTTTTCATTTTGCAATGTGAGAGCCCAAGTCTCATACCCATATAGCACAAATGGAAGAACATTAGTTTTGTACATTCTGATCTTTAAATTTCTAGACAGTATCTATGTTGAAATAAAGCCCCTTTTTCACGACGAACTTTCTTGTTTCAGTTGACTATTGAGACGAGTGGGTCTTCTGCATGGCGTGCTACCCTCGTACTGCATCTCGCCTGTCTCAAGTAGTCGTTTTCGTTTAGATGTAAACATTATAACTGTAGAGCTGTCTGCTATGGAGATTCGCAACTGAATGAAGAAGTGAGGTAATGAGCGCAGTTTCTATATAGGACTAGATCAATTCTGTTTATTAATGACAAAATGGTAATTAATACGTGATGTTCTCCTCAGATGTCATGTAGTAGATTCTCTACACAATTCAGAACTAAATTAATAGGATAAGTCATAAGAAGAGCGCAGGCGTGATTGCCCCAGGGCTCCGTTTAATGCCGTTACTTTTTAACATTTATGTAAATGACATGCCAACCGTAGCAGGCGTCCAAATAGCGCAGTTCGCTGACAACACCGCTTTTTTCGCCATTGGCCGATATGTCCGTACCAATATTCGCAGGCTCGAACAACAACTAGATGCTACTACTACATGGTGCAAAACGAATAAGATTCGACTGAATGCTGAAAAAACAACATCTCAATGGACAAAACATTATTTGGGCAAAGTAGCTTTTCCCATTCTTCCGTAGTACTGACCTCGGCGTAACTGCAAAACAGCGACTACACAAAGCGACAGTCCTCTCAAAAGTACTGTATGGCAGCTTCGTGTGGGGTCTTGCCAGTCCAGCACAACTCGGACGTCTTCAAGTGGTCCAGAACACAGTCCTCAGATGGATCCTCGGTGCCAGCAGATACACTCGAATCACTGACCTACATAATGAACTTGGCATGGCGACGATACTGGAAGCTGTCCGAAATCGGACGACGAAGTTGCACTAAACGATTGACACTTTACGTGACTCCATCTATCACTTCCGCAACCTAGGTAGAACACTTGCTCTTCGATGTCACAGACACAAAGTCCCAAGGTCATTAGTCATATGATCATAGTCAGCTAACTACAACGACCTTTGGTACCTCACGGGCCGACACACTGGTCTTTATAAGTTCACCACAAAAGTGTACGAAGAATAAACAAGTGAAGACCAGCAAACTACCCGCCCTTCACCCTGAAGTCTGGATCGTCACTGACGATGTTACTTCACTTAACAATGTGCGAGAAAAAAAATAGGTTCAGTGTCACTCAAACTTTCGAAAACTTACATATTTATTTCCTGAAAAAAATTTATACTGTCAAGCACATGAAACAAAATCGGAAATGCAGTAAAAAGCGACTATTTACTTTACTTTTCGTACCTTGTTTTCTTGCTAATGGTCAAAATAACATCGAAAATAATTTTCTCATCTAATAATTTGGACTCTTCCGTTGATATAATTTTCGGTAAAACACGTTTATGTATTTACGCTCGTATATGTACACAGTGTAGACTTTTTCCCCGTAAAACGGAAATATTTTTCTGCTTGCAGATAATTCGTCTCTTTAGTAGGAGAAAACTAGTGGAAAGAATAATATTAGGCTCTGGTGTAACTTTTTCAGTGTGAGAAAAACACAAAGCAAACTACATAACAAAGTCAAAAAAGATGCGAAAGCATTTCTATAATATGAATGCGCTCGACCAAAATACGGTAACTTCCGATGTTAGAAGACACCTTCTTTCTGTACATGCGCATTCTGCAGCACACTCGGAAATTTAGAACGCCACAATCGTGTTCAATACACTGGGTGGCTCCGCTACGATGCCCAGAAGGCATATTGCAACTGAATTTGTAAATGAACAGACTGGATGAAGTAGAAATTATTCAGTCCGTAGAACGTACTTCTCCAACAACCATACGTAGTATTTCTGCACGTATTGGTGTTCCAGATACAACAGTATGATGGACACTATGTATGCAAGGGTTTCATCCACATCATTTACAACTTATTCAAAAATTTTTAGCAGATTCGAATTTTGTCGTTGGATACTTACAAATCACCAAGTAATCCCGGTTTTAGTTTTCACTGATGAAGCCGCTTCTAATGGTCCGAAGAAAACCAGTATACCCTTGTGTGGACACACGTTCTGTAAATGTGTGTTGTGGTTTTATAGGACGTGTTATCGCAACGTCTTTACAGGACCCCGTTATCTTCACTTTTTCGAATTTATTTTTTATTTTCTCGTTCGGCATCAACATTGGCAAACACTAAATATTATGTTCATTACCAGATTCTTATAGTTATATGCTGACAACAGTATTTTTTTACAGAAGCCCTTACAATCCTACATTACATTACTGATATTTTTAAGCTACTCTGTGGCTGAGTCATTGTTTCCCTGAATGTCTTTCAATTCACCATTGAAGCCATACACATTTCACACGGTGTAGGTGGTACATAGATTGATTTTCGCCGGCTGCAGTGATTGAGCGGTCTGCGGCGCGCCAGTCACGTTCTGCACTGTAGTTAAGTCCCATAAGCTGTACAAACATTTGAACATTTTGAATTTTGATTGAATATTGAAGCACACACACACACACACACACACACACACACACACACACACACACACACACACACACACACATTAAGGGCTGTCTGACTGACCCCACTTGTACATCAGTTGTTAGCATCTTCCAACGCTTGTTCTTATGTGGTTCAAGGCCGTCCATAGCTTCCTCGGGAGACTGAATCACTGTCTTCTTGTTGCGGTCGTGCACCAAATTTTGGTGTTTATGTTCACTTACGGCCTGTAGTTTCTTCCAAGGTGTTTTTGAGTCGAAGACTTTACGTTCTGCGCCAATTTTCTATAACGCTGTCCTGCATTGAAGGCTTTTTATAGGTGTTAGGTCTTAATGAGTAGGGAGGTCCACGTTGTCTAGAATTTTCGGGTATGTGGGTATGTTCTTAGGGCCAGCTATGATCCCCTAACTTCAGGGGGCTCTATGTTTGATAGGACGGGGAACCATGGTGCAGGGGCCGGCCGCGGTGGCCGAGGGGACTAAGGCGCTTCAGTCACGGTCTGCACGGCCACTACGGTCGGGGGTTCGAATCCCCCCTCGGGCATGGATATTTGTGCCGTCCTTATTCGTAAGTAGTTCATAAGTAGTTTGTAAGTTTAGGGACTGATGACCTCGTAGTTAAGTCCCATAGACTATACAAACATTTGAACATTTCTGAACATGGTGAAAGGGGGGGGGGCTGAGAGTTTCCGATATTATTCGCATTGTCGTCCTCAGCTGGACATCCACTTTGGCTACATGTGCACTTCTCATACAGACTGGTAAACAGTGTTATCCTACTTTCTAGAAGCCGGCCGTGGTGGCCGAGGGGACTGAGGCGCTCCAGTCACGGTCTGCACGGCCATTACGGTCGGGGGTCCGAATCCCCCCTCGGGCATGGATATTTGTGCCGTCCTTAGTGTTAGTTAGTTCATAAGTAGTTTGTAAATATAGGGACTGATGACCCCATGGTTAAGTCCCATAAGCTATACAAACATTTGAATACTTTCTAGAAAATGAACTTCCAGCATAATTGGGAAAGATTCATTTCGCTACAAAAATGCATATGTTCTTCCCCGAAAGATGGATCACTTGATATGGACACGTTTCTTGGCTACAAGAGTTATCGGGCCTTACTCCTTTGGATTTTTCCTTCGGGTCTTGCTGAAAAGTGAAGTCTACAAATAAAAAGTAAATACAACAGCCGATTTGATCTTTCGTCTTATGAATAGTGCAGCCCTCACGAAAGAAAGCAAAGCCAACCTCAGAAGAGCTACACGTGCTGTTATCAAATCAAAAGCGTGTTGATGTTGGTGGTGGAAATTTTGAAAATCAAATTTGAGCGTCATCATTTACCTTTGCCTTAAGTTTGTTTGGGCTACAATATCCTGTATCCAATAAAAATTGGACACTTGTTACGTGGAATTTTTTCATTGCACATTCTTCTATACAACCGGCTCCTAAAATAATTACCCCCATGAACCACAGACATTGCCGAGGTGGGGTGGCTTGCGTGCCTCAACGTACCGTAGGTGCAACCACAGCGGAGGGGTATCTGTGGAGAGGCCAGACAAACGTGTGGTTCCTGAAGAGGGGCAGCAGCCTTTTCAGTAGTTACAGGGGCAACAGTCTGTACGATTGACTGAGCTGGCCTTGTAACATCAGCTAAAGTGGCTTTGCCATGCAGTTACTGCGAGCGGCTGAAAGCAAGGGGAAACTACGGCCGTTACTTTTCCCGAGGTCATGCAGCTCTACTGTATGAACATATGATGATGGCATCCTCTCGGGTAAAATATTCCGGAGGTAAAATAGTCCCCCATTCTCCGAGAGGGGACTACTCAGGAGGATGTTGTCATCAGGAAAGACAATACTGGCATTCTACGGGTCGGAGCGTGGAATGTTAGATCCCTTAATCGGGTAGGAAAATTAGAAAATTTAAAAAGGGAAATGGATAGGTTGAAGATAGTGGGGATTAGTGAAGTTCGGTGGCAGGATGAACAGGATTTCTGGTCAGGTGACTACAGCATTATAAATACAAAATCAGTTGGGGGAATCACAGGAGTAGGACTGATAATGAATGAGAAGATAGGAATGCGGGTAAACTACTATGAGCAACACAGTGATCGCATTATTATTGTCAAGACAGATACGAAGCCAACACCGACAACAGTAGTACAGGTTTATATGCCAACTTGCTCTTCCGATGATGAGGAGATCGAAGAAATATATGAGGAGCTAAAGGAAATTATTCAGACAGTTAAGGGAGAGGAAAACTTAATTGTGATAGGAGACTGGAATTCGGTAGTAGGAAAAGGAAGAGAAGGGAAGATAGTAGGTGAATATGGACTGGACAGAAGGAATGAAAGAGGAAGTCGCCTGGTAGAATTTTGCACGGAACATGATTTAATCGTAACAAACACGTGGTTTAAGAATCACCAAAGAAGGTTGTATACGTGGATGAGACCAGGAGACACCGGAAGGTATGAGATAGATTTTATAATGGTAAAAAATAGATTCCGGAACCAGGTGATAAAGTGTAAGACATACACAGGGGCAGATATAGACTCTGACCATAACTTGTTAGTCATGAACTGTAGGCTGAAACTGAAAAAACTGCAGAAAGGAAGGAAAATAAGGAGATGGGACCTAGATAAATTGAAGGAACGTGAAGTTCTTAAGAATTTCAGAGGGAGCTTTAGGCAACAATTGACAGAAACAGGGAAAAATAAAGCAGTAGAGGAGGAATGGGTAGCATTGAGAGATGAAATAGTGAAGGCAGTGAGTACAGACGACTAAGAAATGAGATTCACAGAAAGTGCAAAATGGCTAAGCAGGAGTGGCTAGAAGCCAAATGCAAATCTGTAGAAGAATGTATAAGAAGGGGAAAAGTAGATACCGCCTACAGGAAAATAAAAGAGACATTTGGGACAAGAAAAGCAACTCTACAAATATCAAGAACTCAGATGGGAAACCAGTTCTCAGCAAAGAAGGGAAAGCTGAAAGGTGGAAAGAGTACATAGAGGAGCTCTACAAAGGAAATGAACTTAGAGACGATGCTGTAGGAAGGGAAGAGGAACTACATCAAGATGAAATAGGAGATACTATACTGAGAGATGAATTTGACAGAGCCCTGAAAGACCTAGGTCGGAACAAGGCCCCAGGAGTAGATAACATACCCTCAGAGCTACTAAAATCTCCGGGAGACAAAACTATTTGAACTGGTGTGTACGATGTATGAGACAGGCGAAATACCCTCAGACTTCAAGAAAAATGTAATAATCCCCATTCCAAAGAAATCAGGCGCAGACAGGTGTGAAAATTATAGTACCATCATTTTGATAAGTCATTGCTGCAAAATTTTAACACGAATTATCTACAGGAGAATGGAAAAGCTGATTGAAGCTGACCTCGGGGAAGATCATTTTGGATTCAGGAGCAACGTAGGAACGCGGGAGGCAATACTCACTTTACGTCTTATCTTAGAAGATAGTTTAAGAAAAGGCAAACCAACATCTCTAGCTTTTGTAGATTTGGAGAAAGCTTTTGACAATGTTGACTGGAATACACTCTTTCAAATTCTGAACTCAGCAGGGGTGAAATACAGGGAAAGGAGAGTTATTTACAACTTGTACAAAAGCCAGACCGCAGTTATTAGACTCGAAGGGCATGAAAGGGAAGCATCAGTTGGGAAGGGAGTAAGACAGGGTTGTAGCCTTTCTCCGATGCTATTCAATTTGTACATCGAGCAGGCGGTGAAGGAAAGCAAGGAAAAATTTGGAATAGGGATTAAAGTTCAGGGGGAAGAAATAAAAACATTGCGTTTTGCTGATGACATTGTAATTCTGTCAGAGACAGCAAAGGACCTGGAAAAGCAGTTCAATGGAATGGACAGTGTGTTGAAGAGAGCGTATAAAATGAACATTAACAAGAGCAAAACAAAAATAATGGAATGCGGTCTTAGAAAATCTGGTGATGCTGAAGGAATTAGATTGGGTAACGAAACAATGAAGGTGGTAGACGAGTTTTGTTACTTGGGTAGTACAATAACATGCGATGGTCGCAGTACAGAGGATATAAAATGCAGAATGGCAATGGGAAGAAAAGCATTTTTGAAAAAGAGAAATTTGCTAACATCGAATATTAATTTAAGTGTAAGGAAGTCTTTTCTGAAGGCATTTGTGTGGAGTGTTGCCTTGTACGAGAGTGAAACATGGACGATAAGCAGTGCGGACAGGAAGAGGATAAAGGCTTTTGAAATGTGGTGCTACAGAAGAATCTGAAGATTAGGTGGATAGATCGCATAACTAATGAAGAGGTACTGAACAGAATTGGTGAGAAAAGGATTTTTTTGGCATACCCTGACTAAAAGAAGGGATCGCTTGGTAGGACACATTCTTAGACATCGAGGAATCGTAAATTTAGCATTGGAGGGAAGTGTGTGTGGTAAAAATCGCAGAGGGAGACCAAGAGACGCGTATAGTAAGCAATTCAAGTGGGTGTGGGTTGTCGTTCTTATGAGGAGATGAAAAGGCTTGCTCAGTATAGAATAGGGTGGAGAGCTGCATCAATCCAGTCTCCGGACTGAAGACCATAACAACAACAACTCAAACGCCCTGTTGAAATATTGATTTTCAAATAGCTGGCTGTCTTGCACAATGTACAAAATTGTAAGTGCAATATTGAAACAAAGAAACATAGTAATCAAAATACAAATGACATATGAAATACGTACGATCTAATATTTATTTTTTAGTTATATGTTGAACATTTCTATAATTTTTCAAGTATATATTCATTTGTATAAGTGTTGTAGGTCTGAAAAACCTGTAGCGAATACAATTAGTAGTAAAGAAGTAATAGAGAAAAACTTGATTGGGCGGTTTTCCATGAGCGTTCCTATTTATGTGCTCATATTTCATAAACTACGTCTCTGTGATACAATTTAGAAGGTACATTCAGCTTTATGTGTGTATACTGTCTGTAAAATTTCCTGTGGCTGTATTTCTGTGTACAAATTGTAAATTGTAACGTCATACCGAGTGCCCTAGTTTTACTCTATGAACAGCGAAAAAGTAGTAAGCGAGAAACTATTTTCTTTCATAATTTTACTGTAGTTGTCAGCGAGAAAAATAAATAAACGTTTGAATTTATCTTTAAAGTTTATTGCAAGTCCCTAAGTACTCTCATTCTCATGTAGTCTATGAATAAAGTCTCGTCGCATTATGTGGCAGTTTTTTTCCGATTCCTACCTCTTGAACCACGTGTCGTATGTGATTCTTAATCCTGCAGTAGCTGTTACCTCGCGGTAAGGAATATGTGTGTAAAATTTGGTTGAAATCGGTTCACTGGTTTAGGAGGAAATGTACAACATTGCCACGTGATATAGCAGTTTTCTCGCATATCATTGTTTATGACCACATATGTCGTGAACTATATGTTGTACGTGAACCTTACACTTACGGATACCGTTCTCGTGGATTGAAGCTTACGTGTGTACATTTTCATAAAGATTGGAAGAAAACTGCAGATTTGTATGTAATACGTACAAATAAACACACGGGCACTGTGCTAGATTCCTTAAGTATGTATATGTCGATTTGTAAGCAGCAAAAGCGTAAGAACCATCACATCGATTTTCAACTCGATAAGGGGCGGAGTGTTTAGTTGGATAACGAGAGCACTATCTGTTGTGCCCTGATTCGATGGAGAAACGGTCCTGCGAGGTTGTCTATCCATGAATGGGTGGGAGGGGGACGGGCGGTAAACAGACGACTGTACGTCTCGTAGCGATACATCGAAGGGGCGGTCGCGAGAGGGAATGTGGAGTGACAGAGACAGGCGTGAGGCAACGTCATGCATAGCGATGCCGCCTGCCATTCACTTTACATATGTCTGTGACGTTTTCCCAACCCTTTTACCCCTAACAGACTGTGCGGTCGAGTTACATTAATGCGACCACCGCCTCGTTCGACATCAAAGTGCAATCATCAATCACAGACGGGCAGATGGCAGCACCAGCAGAGCAGGATATGTAAACAGCGTCGGGAGAACAGTGAAGTCGGTCTTGCAGTGAGAAATCGGATCGATTTATCTGCAATGACAAGAAGAAACAGGTTTATTTTATGGAAAATTTCCGTATAATTTATTATTGATTTAGTAATATTATTATTTGTCAGTTTCGGTGTTATCTATTGCCAAATTCAGCATTATATTTTATTTATTTGCCAACCTCTGCGAATTTTGTAATTTGCGATTTAACTTTTTCTTAATTTCAGTGTAACTTTTTACTAATTTCGGTGTAGGTTTGTGCCATATTTCGGTAGTTCGTTTTGCTTCATTTGTTTCTATTTTTAGTCATATTACGTACTCTTTGCTAACTTTGTAGTTATGTCATACAAATCTTGAGCATTTCCCTTTATGGTGGTGATTTGTTTTTCATTCATTGTGCAATATTACATTTTGTTTATTGGTGTCTTTTGTCTATCAACATCAGATTTATAGATTTATATTACGTATAAGTTACGCTTAATCACTTACTTTGAATATCATTACAGTAAATTGAATCCTCTTGAATATGTGCTCTGAATTTCCTTATAGATCTCTATGGACGTTCGTCCCTTACTCCATAGAAAACGAATTACATTTTGTTGCTCTAACGCCGTGAACGTGTAAAGTACAACTAACATTTTTAACAACTGATTGCAACGTCATGCGGCGAAGCAATCGGCCGGTCCGAAACAAGAGAGGTCCTACGCTGTGAATCGATGAATTGGCTTCGCATTTAGGGTCGAAATTTAACTAAAAAGCAATAGTTTATATGTTGTTGTTGTGGTCTTCAGTCCGCAGACTAGTTTGATGCAGCTCTCCAAGCTACCCTGTCCTGTGCAAGTCTCTTCATCTGAGAATACGTTTGGCAACCTACATCCTTTTGAATCTGCTTACTATATTCGTCCCTCGGTCTCCCTCTACGATTTTTACCCCACACGCTTCCTTCTAATGCTAAGTTGACGATTCCTTGATGTCTCAGAATGTGTCCCACCTACCTATCCCTTCTCTTAGTCAAGATATGCCAGAAACTCCTTTTCTCCCTGATTCGGTTACGCACCTCCTCATCAGTTACGTCATCTACCCATCTAATTTTCATCATTCGTCTGTAGCACCACATTTCAGAAGCTTATCTGAACCCCTTATCGTCCACGTTTCACTCCCATACAATGCTACACTCCAGACAAATGCTTTCAGAAAGGACTTCCTAACATTTAAATTAATATTGGATGTTAACAAGTTCCGCTTCTTTAGAAACTCTTTTCTTCCCATAGCCATTCTGCATTTTATATCTTCTTTACTTAGGCCATTAGAAGTTATGTTGCTACCCAAATAACAAAATTCATCTACTACTTTTATTGTCTCATTACCTAATCTAATTACTTCAGCATCGCCTGATTTTCTGACATTGCATTCCATTACCTTAGTTTTACTCTTGTTAATGTTCATCTTATATCTTCCTTTCAAGACACTATCCATCCCATTCAATTGCTCTTCCAGATCTTTTGCGGTCTCTGACAGAATTAGTATGTCATCGGCAAACCGCGATGTTTTTATTTCTTCTCCATGCACTTTCATGCCCTCTCCAAATTTCTCCTTCCATTCCTTCATTGCCTGCTCAGTGTACAGATTGAACAATATTGGAGAAAGATGGATGAAAACAGCAGCTGTATTCAGAATCTTTATTAAATTCTGTGCGACCGGTTTCGGTATTACATTACACCAACTGCAGGCTCCCGTTGTGTGACTATTATTAAAAGCACAGAATTTGATAAAAATTTTGAATACAGCTGCTGGTATTTTCATCCATCTATTTAATCGAGTCAGCTACGTCACAAATCCATCCACTATGGAGAGAATTAAAAAGCAATAGGGGCAAAGACTTTCTGATTTGCCCTTCTTACACAGTTTGAACCCAACTGGTGCAAACCATCTTGCGAGCTCCCCTTGTTGTTACTGAATATACCCTCCTCGATCAATAATACAAATTTTGTCTTCTCTTCATCCTGAATAATAGAGTTGAGATGTTATTGGGATATATTGTCCCATACTGCTCTTTGTTGGTTTTTAGTTTTTGCACGATTTGCGGAGAGGATGCTAGTTGACAAATACGTCTACCACAAGCATTCCAGCCATTTTGTGTGGAGTTTAGATATGAGAAGTACGCAGGCTGTATTTAGTCTCTTCATTTACCATAGTGACAGACACCTCAGTGGTTCTATGTGGGCTGGGACTGTCGCCAATGAACCGAAAGTCGAGTCGTACTGCATTCCTGAAATGATGAACATTACCCAGAACAATCTCTCAACAACTCTGATGTTCTGCAATGACACCTCGGTCAAACCCATGCAGTGCTGTTTGGCCATTATGCATAATAAGCTTCAGCTCATGCTAAGCATATTGATATTACGGTCAACGACACTGCAAGGATACGATGCTTGGAACCAACAACTGTGCAAAAACTGTACCCTATTGTTGGAATAGATAGAGACAGTGAGAGAACAACGTTGGAAAATGACCACCAGGCAGCGAGATCTCGCCTCAAATCCCGCAAGCGCTTATCACTGGAGGTAGCACCAGAGACAATTCGTCTTCGAGGACTTCACTGCGTGCAGACACGTCATCAGAGGAAGAATTAGCTCCTGGCGTAAATGTACAGAGGTCCCTGTACCGCTTAAAGTGTGGACGCCCCTCGATGCAGGACCAACCTGCAGAAACGGGGGATCCTTCCAGCGAACGAAGACACCTCTCGTTAATGTGAAGTTGAACAAGAGCCTAGCCACCTACTCAGATGCCTCCTTCTGGACAACCCGTATTTATAAAGAAAAAAGACAAAGCTATTACGGTTGCCACTTTTTGAAAATACAGGGAGTCTCACGAAAGGCGCCTGCCAGGCGTCTGCGGATCGCGCGGTACGGCTCCCGACCGTCGCCACCGTATCCGCCAGCCGCGGCAGCGCCCGATTCTTGGACTCTGTTGTGCTGCGGGCGTATGCACTGAGTTAAAGTCTAAAGAACATTGCCACCTAAGTAACCTAAGCTTCCCTTTATTTGTAGTAGATGTTCAAAATGTTCCTCTTCGGAAAGAGCGGCCTGACATCTCTTGAACACATTTGGGAACACTCGACGAATTCCGGCTGCCGAAATCTGTGAAATGACTAGACGAATCATGTCTTCCAGCTGTTCGAGTGTATGGGGACTGCTTGCGTACACCTTGTCTTTTAACATTCCCCAAAGATAAAAGTCACAGGGATTTGGATCTGGAGAATGAAGCATTGACAATGTTTGGTCTTGCATTGTCCTGCATGAAATAACACTACAGCTTTTCGTTGGGTGAAAGATCTGAAAAAAAAGTGATGCAGGATATTGTTCACATACCTGTCAGAATTTATTGCTTCGTGAAAAAAGATTCGACAAGTCATTTCCCAGATTTCGGCAGCCGAAATTCGTCGAGTGTTCGCAAATGTGTTCAAGAGATGTCGGGCCCCTCTTTCCATAGAGGGAAAGATTACTCAGATGGCAATGTTTTTTAGACCTTAACTCAGTGTATGCGCCCGCGGCAGAATAGAGTCCAAGAATCGGGCGCTGCCCTGGCCGGCGGATGCGGTGGCGAAGGCTGAGAGCCGTACCGCGTGATCCGCGGACGCCTGGCAGCCGTCTTTCGTGAGACACCCTGTACTTTCGGAACCATTGGTCTTGGGGTAAAGCGCTCAACAGGAGACCCAAAGGTCGCGGATTCGACATCAGATTTTTTTTTCAGTCTGCATTTTAACTCATCTTTAATCTCTCAACAATGTGAGGAGTCGCCCAAAACGACACGTGGTTCGGATTCCAAATCAAGCTGTAAGTCCCCTTTCCCCAGTTGGATAAGTGGCGTCCAAATGAAAGACTAGCACCAGGCCAATGAGCCACATGAAATTATTATTATTATTTGGAAATACTGGCCTGATTCGAAAATGGATGGTTATGCATAAAGCTTACCCATTCCTTGCACTGTTCAAGGGCACTGGTTGGCTTTACTAGATATACAGGGAGCGATACCGCACAATAAACTTAGTTTCGGTGCGGGCAGTGGCGGGTTGGACCAAGACTGTTTTGGCTTCCCTGAGAAAATCAAATCAAATCAAAGCTTACCCATAGCACACCGACTACGTTCTTGAACATTCTGTGGTGTGTAACGTGTTCTAAAATTTATCTAACTGACGGGCAAAATCACTTTGCACATTTAATCGTACTACGTCGGAGAACATGACGCTGACTCCGATCAATATGCTCTCTGCAAAATCAAATTCTTTCTCTACGACAGCAGGCTTTAAAGTGGAATGCATTTAACAGGCGAAATACTGATCAGCTTGCTGTCTAGTGGTCTGTCTACAATCACCGGAAATGTGTCTGTAATGGGTTAATGTTCCCGATTTAATGTCTGTAAATGTGGGGTAGTTGTCTATGTTGCTTTGACATGCGCTCGCACTCTATCAGAAATTCTGTTACTGGACGTAGTGTTATCTATTTGAAAATTTGTGCGTGTGCCGGGTCTCCGAAAGACAGACATTGTTAATTGTAATCAACCAAGTAAGTGATGCTTTTCTTCTAGGGCTACGGATCAAGACGTCTCATCTGTTCACAACATTTCTGCGGTCAAACCGGCCGCCATCCTCAGGTGTCAAAACAATCGCAAGCGCGGCCTACAGCGCGTGCGAGAGTATCTACGGCTCGACGGTGCAGCCCTCTATCATGCAGCGTCGCAGTGGTGCGTCGTAAGCGACAAATCGCTCTTGAGTACTGTTAACTGCTGGTCGAATGTCGAATGATTGACCGTTGTGTTTAATCTGTAATAACACTGGATTCCACATTTTACTTAAGAGGAACCTCTTGTCTAGATTTATAATGTTGTCCGAGGGACGAATTTCAATAGACGTATTCAACAAACAGTCCTAATAGCGATACGCAGATGCAAAAATTTGTTTTTCATCATAGACCATTTCATGTTCCTTGGAAAGAGCGTGTTCGGCCACTGCAGATTTATCTAGCTGAAGTAACCGTGTGTGTCGATGGTGCTCGGTACATCGACCTTGTCTGGTTCTAATTGTCTGACCAATGAATACGTCCCCACAATGACAACGGATTTTGTATACACCGGATCCCCTCAGTCCCAAAGCATCCTTCACTGGTCCAAACTGGAAAGCACAACAGATATGTTTGTCTGTATATCCATTCTGACTGAACACGCCTCAATGATCGTCCAGTTCTTTTGTCAAACTCTCTGTGTCTAAAACTCCCATCATCTTTTCTGTACACCGAGACATCCGGAAACGGCAGCTTTCCATCCCATTCAACCTCCAACTTGATGCTAGTTTGAAGGCAATTAAAATATTCTAGAAATCAGTTCAGAGCTCCTCTCCTATGTGGCCATAGTACGAACGTAACGTCAACGTACCTCCAGAAACAGGCTGATCCGCCGTCTTCAGTGCCATTTTCTCAAAATTATTCTATAACTGTATTGGTACCTGTAGAGGATAAGGGGCGCCCCAAAGCCACTCTGTCAATTTGTCCAAACTATTTGTCGTTTAACAAACATGGCGCAGCACATGGCGCAAAAGTTTCCTCGTACAGTTTTCCACCACTCAGATGCAAGGGATCTTCTAGATGAACCCATGTAAAGTGACACTACATCGAGATTTGATGGATATTTCTTTGTGAATGGTACAACAACAGTCTACTTAGGACTAACCCCCAGATCCTGTTTTCTGCACCAGTCTTGCACAATGTCCAATGCACCTTGTGCCATATTCTTCACTGTGTCAGAAAATTTGCCAAGTATTGCTATGACAAGATCATCTGCGTATCCTTGGCAAAAGTACTACCTAGAGTTTAATTCTCCAATGAGATCATTCACCACTAGATTCTACAATAAAGGGGAAAGAACTCCTCCTTGCGGGCAACCCCTAGTGGTGTTGATTACAAATTTTTCATTCATTATGGTAGCCTCTACCTTTCTTACAATGAGCATGGCACTAGTCCACCTACATAAAGTGGTCCCTAGGTCATGCACCTCTGCTGCCCTAACCATGGAATCGAAGGTCGTGTTGCTAAAAGCCTCCTCGATGTCCAGGAAGATACAGAAGGCTATTTGCTGAAAGTGTAGTGCTTTCTCCACCTTCAGACGAGAACCGGACTGCTAATGGGATTAGAGGGTTATCAGCGGGTAATGCAGTACAATTACGTTGAACACACAATTTTTTAATTAATTATGCTACCAGTTTCGGCCTTGCACTGAAGCCATCTTCAGATCCGTAAAACATATGGAGGTTCCACATCCTGGATGGAGGGACCCACGGCACCAGTTGAGTAAGCTCCTAGTAGCGTAAAAGGATATGGAACTACCATATGTTTTGATGACCTGAAAATGGCTTAAGTGTGACGCCGAAATTGGTAGTAAAATTAATTACTTATCAAAATAAGAGGCTGTTGATTCCAATCAGTTTAACGTATCTTGACCACCCACGTCAATCCACATTAATGATGGATCCAATAATGTTATTGGTGTACAATCGTCAAATGTGGGCGACATACGGAATTTCGGTAAGACTGGGTATGTGTTTTGAGTAGTCCGTGTGTGAAGCCCGGGTGCCTGGCTGGTATAAACAATTCCCCAGTTAGCAGAAGACTTGGGTTCGAATCCCGGCTCAAGCAATAACTTCCGAATGTCCATTTTTGTCGTTTAAGACAGCTGAAACAAAACAAAATACCATGTGAATCTATATTACCTTCACCATGAGGCAGTAACACTCTATCGGTTAAAACTAGCAACTGTGCAGTTAAGATGTTGTTTTGAAGTAGTAACTCTAAGCAGAGAGGAATGAATTATTATCTGATACGACCAAAAGTGAAAGAATTAAATTTACTATTTTATGAGCCTTAACTAGTATAATTGTTTTTCACATCATTATTAGCTATGCTGCGCGGGATAGCTGAGCGGTCTTGGGCGCCACGATGCGGATCGCGCGGCCTCTCCCGTCGGAAGTTAGAATCCTCCATAGGGCATGGATCTGTGTGTTGTATTTATTATAAATTAGTTCATAAGTAGTTTGTAAGCTTAGGGACTGATGACCCCGCAGTTAAGTCCAATAAACTTTACAAACACTTGAACATTTGTCAGCTTTGACGCATTTTGTTCAAATGTTTGTAAATTTAAGGCACTTAACCGCTGTGGTTATTAGACCCTACGCTTACAAACTACTTAAACTCAGTTATACTAAGGACAAAACACGCACACACATGCTCCAGGGAGGACTCGAACCTCCGATGGCGAGAAACCATCTGCACCGGAGCAAGACACCTTAGAGCGTTCGGCCACTTCACTGCGGCACGCGTTTGACACAGGCAATGAAACTGAGGATTTGTACATTTATTTTTTCCCTTTAAATCTTAATAATGATGTAAATTTGTTAGCTTGTTTCTGAAAATTATGTTTTTAAAAATGTTCAAATGTTTGTATTGCTTATGGGACTTAACTACCGGGTCATCAGTCCCTAAACTTACAAACTACTTATGAACTAGCTAATACTAAGGACGGCACAAATATCCATGCCCGAAGGGGGATTCGAACCCTGACCGTAGTGGCCGTGCAGACCATGACTGACGCGCCGCAGTCCCCTCGGCCACCGCGGCCGGCTAATGTTTTTACAAGAAGAATCAACGGTATTGTGTTCTTAGATAAGTCGTTTGTTTGATACTTCTGGAAAAAAAAATCTGACTTAATAAACTCGAGTGTTTTGAGTATCATTATTTATCACCTAAGTCATATTATTGATAAAATAAGTGATTAGGTGGGGTTTTACAGCTGCTAGATTTTTTTTAGTTCATTGTGCTTTGCTGGCACTTGATAATTATCTAACGACCAAAACCGGTAGCATTTAGCAAAATAAATAAACAGCCTATGGTCAAACACAATGATTTAAAAAAAATCGTATTATTGCAGTACAATTATTCATCACGCATTTCATATTATTAGTTAAACAATTATCTAATGTGTATAGCGGACCAAACACTTTTGAAGAAATTCTATCAGTAGTTAGTTGAGGAATCAGCATTTACAAATTTCAGCTACGCAATGTAAAGTGCAGTGTCACAAGAGACGTTTCCGTTGCGCACGGGTAGGCCAAATATTTTGTTCCATCGGCTCATTAATAAATGGGATTTTCAGTATAGCGAATTTTTCGGCCGAATTCAAATAAGCTCTCGCAGCGAAAATAAATCTCACACCTATTTTCAGTTGTAAATCATATCGCTTTGTTTGGTTATTATATTAGTAAATTCTTCGTGAAAACATAGTCATGTGATTATTAGACACTCTGCTGCAATAATAGGCAGACGTACGTCGCGTATAACTTAAATAAACGAATGATTCAAGATTTTATAGCAGACATTTAACATTTTTAATCATGCTATTTCATTAAGCGAACTTTCAACCAGCATGCTTTTGGATGACATTTCCAACTTCACCGCCGGCTTTTGTATCCGCGAGGTGACACTCATAATCGTGGCGACAACAAAGATGCCTCTACCGTCTTCGATTTATGCAACCGCTCGTACACAGTCCGTAATTTCTCAAATGTTGTTCTGCAGATACATTGCTCAATCACGCGGAGTGTCACACTTAATGTGTTGCGGAACAGATTTCGTCAGACACCGTACTCCACGAAGTGTCGAATGTACGCAGGCCGTTCTGGTGTAGGATCCGCTGCATCCGTCTGCATTTCCTTTCACACTAACACAGATCGCGTGTTGTGTAGCAATTGCCCATTTTTCTGTAACAATTATTAGATTTTTAGTGTAGTTTGTACATCTTTAGGGCGCGTTCTGCTTTAATAGAAAAATGATGCCAAAGATCGCTTTTTTTTTTTTTTTTTTTTTTTGCAAATGTTTTATTTCATCATCAGGTGCTCTACAAATATACAAGAAAGACTGTAACAATTGCATACAAAATTTTTACAAAAAATCTTATTTTCCTAATGATATATACATACCATTTACATCAAATAACATCAACAAGCTTCTGTTATCTTGTGTAAATGGCATATGTATAGTATGTAACATTAGGAAATTAAGAATTTTTGGAAAAAATATTTATATGCAGTTGTTACATTCTTCCTTGTATATTTGTAGAAAATGTTCAAATGTTTATATAGTCTATGGGACTTAACTACGGGGTCATCAGTCCCTAAACTTACAAACTACTTATGAACTACTTACGAACTAGGACGTCACAAATATCCATGCCCGAGGGGGATTCGAACCCCCGACCGTAGTGGCCGTGCAGACCGTGAGTGGAGGGCCTTAGTCTCCTCGGCCACCGCGGCCGGCTATATTTGTAGAGCACCTGATGATGGCAAGCTAGACTGCTGAAACTGGTTGTGCAACAATAAAAATTTTTGCAAAAAAGCGATCTTTAGCATCATTTTTCTATATATTAGTTTCACGTTAGCGAGCCGCAGTTATTCGTTAGAAATATCAAACAGTGGAAAAGGATTTCTGACTGACTGTGGCACGTCTTGTCAATGATTATCAATTGAAACCAAGACTCTAATTGCTGCTATCAGTATCGCTGTTCCACCTCAATCCGTTTCTGAGCAAACATTGCAAAAGGAAAGGCATGAAAGCGACTGTTTCGATTGCTCCAGCTGTTTCGCCCAAGGGTAAAGATTAATGAATATTTAACATGTTCCGCACGACGCAATCGAGGAGCGAGACTCCAAGTTCATGGAACGAGTCACTACATGACACTCTAATAGATAAGTAGTAAACTAACTCCAGGTCTGCCGGCCGCGATGGCCGAGGGGACTGAGGCGCTCCAGTCACGGTCTGCACGGCCTCTACGGTCGGCGGTTCGTATCCCCCTTCGGGCATGGATATTTGTGCCGTCCTTAGTCTTAGCTAGTTCATAAGTAGTTTGTAAGCATAGGGACTGATGATCCCGTAGTTAAGTCCCATAAGTTCTACAAACATTTGAACATTTGATTTTTTAACTCCAGGTCTAAGCATAGGTAAACACAAACAACATCGGAAAAAGGTTTTTTTCTCTCTCTCTCTCTCTCTCTTCAAGAGTTGCTCCACAGAGTACAAGGAATGAATCATGAAGGAAAATCTTCAGTTTCGACTTGGAAATTTCGTGCATTACTACGAAATTTTCTTGAGTTCTTCTGGCAGATTATTTAAAAATGGATGCATCAGAATACTGCACGCCTTACTGCACAAGAGTCAGAGAGGTGTGATATTACAAATGCAGATTCGAATTCTCTCTAGCATTAACCGAGTGAAAGCTGATAACTCTTTGAAATAAGTTGATGATTTTAACAACAAACGACGTAAAAGAAAATACGTTTCGAGAGACCATTGTTAGAATTACCAGGCTATAGAACAGGGGTCTACAACGGGTCCGCCACGGCGGATTAGCCGTGCGCATTGGGGCGCCGTGCAGCGGTGCGCGTGGCCATTCGCCGTAGGGGGTTCGAGTCCCCTCTCGGGTATCGATTTTTGTGTTGTCCTTAGGTTAGTTTACCTTAGTTTAAGTAGTTTGTAAGCTACGGACTGATAACCACGCAGTTGAGACCGATAGATTTACAAACAAACATTCACAAACACCACATATTGCTCGAACCACCCACTTCTGCGCTAAAAATTAACTTTTTGAATCAGAAAGTTAGCTCAAAAATTATACCATGCGACATAAAGGATTGAAAATGATTACAGCAGACTAATTTTCGTGTTAAAGTAACAATTACTTCAGATACTGCTCAAATGGTACAATCTCTAATGACCACGCTGTCGACGGGACGTTAAACCCTAGGATTCGTTCCTTCCTTACTTATTTCTAACGGTAACTAACGCAGTATTTAGTTTTTAAACAAGATCTTGAATATAGGCTTACCATGACAGCTTACTACCTGAACGCCTCTAAATTTGAAGTGTTTTGGCGAACGCATACCTTCATTCATGAAGCATCTACAACTGTGACAGCGCAAATGGTATGGAATTCTATTGTAATGTACGCTCCACCAAGCACCATTCGGTGTCTTCGGAATATAAAATCATTCTCTGTGAAAAAAATACATGCATGTGCCAAACTCTTCGTGATGGGTGACACACCTCAACCTATCGCCGGGTATGATCGACAGTGCATTCAAAACATGGACTTCGGAGTTTATCCGAATTTTATGAGTTTCATTTGTAATTTTACCGAATTTTGTTTCATCTGAAAAGTTTTTCAGCACCACAAGGAACAGCAAAATATTTCTGCGTACCCATCCTTTGAATCGTGAATTATGGTTTTGAGTTCCTAGAGAGATGTCATAGAAAAAAACCAATGTTTCCCAATGTTCCCAATTTCTTCTTTCATACAAATATTGTACTGGGCAGAGTTGTGTATGAAAGGAAAAAACGGAATGAGAGATATTTATTTTTCTACATAATTTCCAAGTACATTCAGACATTTGTCAAACCGCTTCATAAACTTCAAAGAGTCGTCCAGGAAAAAATCAGGGCGTTGCATACGGAAGAAGCGCTTAACGGCTAATGGAGTGGCAACATTCGTCATCAAGTGTCCGAAAGAAGTTCAATAGCACTCCGTCTGCAAGTAAAGTGCTACTCGCCGTTTTGTGGGACGCCGAAGGCGTTTTTAGGAAGATGCAACCATCAATGCAGCGCGGTCGAAATTGAAAGAGGTGATTCGGAAAGTGGCCTGGCCTTCTCAGATCTGGCGTTCTGCTGTTGGATGACAATGCGAGACCACACTCGGCGACGGCAACGCGAAACCATATTGCAACTCTCGGTTGGAAGCACCCTGATTTTTTCCTGGACGGTTTGTTGAAGCTTATTGAGCGTTTTGAGAAATTATGTAGAAAAATAACGATAAGTCTTAACTTTTTATGTGCCATTCTATTTTTTTCCTTTTATACACAACTATGACCACAGTCGGCAGGGGAAACTTATTTTCCAACTACCCTCGTATATATACTAGCTTCCTGCTAGTACCCTCGTACGGATAACATCGCGGTTCCCACATCCCGTGATCCACCTTAGCAAACTAACTTAATTACGGAGGTGACAGTAGAACTTTTGTGATGGTCACCACGTTGGTGTGGGCGTGGAGGGGCCCCATCCCAGTACCCTAATCTAATCCAGGTATAAAACAGTCTGGAATGGAGGACAGCATAAGGTCAAGGTTAGCTAGAAGTTACGCAGTGTTAGCCGTGTAGCTTCTAGGTCAGTAAACAAGCCGTGCATCATGCAGATACGCGCCACCGCTGTTGATGACATATGAGATTTAGAGCAAGCTCCCACTGCTAGCGACTGTGTCGCCATGCGAACGGTCGGGCAGGGACTAATTGACATACAGTCGCTGGGGCCCAGTGTTGATTTAGATAGCACCGATACGCTGTTGCGTAGCTGCAGGATAAACAGACGAGGGCAGACGGGCTAGTAAACAGTTGGTCCGCAAAGCAAATACTGCGCGACAGGAACGTGCACGCCGTGTGATTTCCACACTAATTTGATAATGGAGACCGCATAGCAGTGTGATACGAATTCCATAAATCAAGACACAATTACAGAAATAAAATCTAAAAACATACTGCTTGATGCAGCCTAAGTATGAAAACAAAAAAAGCTGTACAAACACTTCTTTTCAACGCATCGTACGTTTGTGAATTATGCGACATATGTACTGTATGGTGGAAAAAGTTGGCGTTCATATGACGTGCACACGGTAAATATATGTCGGTGCACTGCCAAAGGTGTCGTTTGTACTACGCTGTTGATGTGAAATGGTAATAATGGCCCCACAACGTAAATTATCCGTCTTTAAACGCTGCTTCGATGGAGTAGCCGAGTGGTCTAAAGCGCCTCGCTGCGGAGCGCGCGGTTGCTCGCCGTGGAGGTTCGAGTCCTCCCTGGGGCATGGGTGTGTGTGTTGTCCTTAGGTCAGTTTACCTAGGTTTAAGTAGTTTGTAAGCTACGGACTGATGACCACGGAGTTTGGTCCGATAGATTTACAGACATTTGAACATTTTTCTTTAAACGCGGAATGATAACTGGTGCCGTGCGGGAATAGCCGTGGTAGACCTACCAAACCATAGAAATGGCGATTTTTCAGGAACTTTTTTGAGAAAGTGAAAATGTATATATCTTAATAATTAACAGTGACAGGAAGTGTCAATGTGCTACAAAAGACACATGAAGAGGACAACATAAAAATACGTGAGTAATTTGACTACTGAAGATGCTTTGGAATAAAGCGAAACGCGTCTGGTCTAAATTAGGCTAATTTACAGTTGCATAAGAATATTACCTAACCTATACAAATTGTGTAACTGCAACTGCGGAGAAAGAAAGCCAAAAACAAAGTAGGATTATGTATACTTGGTTATGTATTTATTTAGTTTTAGATCTGAAGATGGTCAGATATGATGTTCAAATGTTTGTTAAGCTTAAGCGACTTAACTGCGGCGTCATCAGTCTCTAAACTTACAAACTACTTATGAACTAGCTAATACTAAAGACGAGACAAACATCCATGCCCGACGGGGGGGTTCGAACCCCCGAGGGTAGCGGCCGTGCAGACTGTAACTAGTGCGCCGCAGACCGCTCGACCACTGTGGCCGGCCAGATGTGATGTCAACTAGTCATATTGTAAAGCAAAATGTGCCACTGAGAAGGAAAAATAAACGACGTATTAACAGAGTCCATGAAATTATCCCACATTGCACGTGGGATTCAAGGAAACGACGCAATGTTGTTGTGGTCGTTATCGTATTCTGTGCAACTCTCTCCCTCTCACAATAACAAAGACAAACCAATTCATTTCTCGGTGTCTCTCTGCAATTTGTACCCACGTCTCACACACTTCCCTCCAATGTTGAACTGTCGAGTCTATGACGTATGTAAATGTGATCCCTTCTTTTAACATATGCCGGAAAATTCTTTTCTCTCCAATTCTGTTCAGTACGTTCTTATTAGCTACTAGATGTAGCATGGTAATATCCACAGAAAATCTCCTGTTGCACCAAATTTCGAAACCTCCTATTATTTTTCTGTCTGAATCCTTATCGTCCACGTTTCACTCCCGTACAAGAGTACACTTAAAACACAAAAAAGAGACTTCCTGGCGTCTAAATTAATATTCGATGTCACCAAATTTCTCTTCTTCAGAAATGTTTTTCTTTCCTTTGCTATTCTGTATGTAATATCTTCTCTACTTATGCCATCATAAGTTATTCTGATAAAACTTACCTACTACTCTTATTGTCTAGTTTCCTCATCTGATTCCTTCAGCATCGCCTGATTTTCTTAGACTAAATTCCACGACCCTTACTTAGCTCTTATTATGTCCGTCTCATATCCCCCTTTCAAGACATTGTCCATTCCGTTGAGTTACATCGTCATCGGCAAGTAGAAGGGTTTTTATTTCTTCTCCGTGGATTTTTAATCCCTTTTCTAAATTTTTCCTTGTTTTCCTTCACACTTGCTCAATGTACAGATCGAATAACTTTGGACGAAACGCTAAATCCGTGTCTCACTCCCTTTCCAAGAACTGTGTCCCTTTCATGCAATGCAATGCTTAATCATTTTCCTATTAATAACATGAACGCTATTTTAATGGCTCATAAATTGTTCTTCTGTGCATTCCGAGGAGGGTATTTCCTGGTCGCAGGCTGAATGGGATGGAGACTTTAGAATTAGGAAAGGTACAATCCTGTCTTAACCCATTCCCAATAATACTCCCTTCCCAACCTTACTCCCTTTAGGATTAGGAAAGGTTGCAACCCTGTCTTAAATACGCTCCCAATCTTACTCCCTTCCCAGCCTACTCTCTGTAGGATTAGGAAAGGCTACCACCCTGTTAGTATCTTCCTAATCTTACACTCTTTAGGATTAGAAAAGGCTACAACCTTGTCTTACTGCCTTCCCAATCTTACTCCCTCCCCAGACTTAGGATTAGAAAAGGCTACAATCATGTCTTACACTCTTCCCATTCTTAATCCCTTACCAAACTTACTTCCTTTAGAAGCAGGAAAGGTTACAACGTTATCTTACTCCCCAGCCACTGCATCCCTTTCATTCAATGCAGTGTTCAATCATTTTCCTAATAATAAAATGTATAAATTCACCTTCTGTGCTTTCAGGCGAGAGTATCTCCTGAACGCAGGACCGATGGGATGATGGCTATAGTATTAGGTACCTAGCTCTTCATACTGCAAGGTGAGTTCGAAGAGTTAGGTGAATGGTAACATATATTAGAGGGGGAGTTGGAAAATAAGTTTCCCCAGTCGACTGTGGGCAGAGTTGTGTATGAAAGGAAAAAAAACTAGAATGAAACAGTAAAGATTAGACATATCTTTATTTTTGTACATAATTTCCAAGCACATTGAGACATTCGTCAAACCGCTTTATAAGCATCAAAATGCCGTCCAGGAAAAACTCAGGGCGTTGCATACGGAAGAAACCTTGAACTGCTATGGGCGAAAGATGACACAGCGGGTGAACGCACACGTGCAAGTCACCGATACAACATTCGGTAGAGGTTGGCCATGAATATGGCAATGACTTTCTGTTTCGGATTGTGACGGGGAATGAGACGTGGGTCGACCATTACACGCCCGAATCGAAGGCCGCATCCGTCATCACTTGTCCGAAAGAAGTTAAAAAGCACTCCGTCTACATGCAAAGTGCTACTCAAAGTGCAACCCAACGTTTTCTGGGACGCACAAGGAGTTTTGTTGCTGGAGTTTTTGGACGATGCAACCATCAATGCTGCGCCGCACTGTGCCAATCTGTCTTAATTAAATGAGGTGATTCGGAAAAAGCGGCCTGGCCTGGCATTCTGCTGCGGAATGACAGTGCTAGACTAACTCGGCGACGGCTACGCAAAACCGTATTGTAACTCTTGGTTGTGAGCGCCTGCACCCCCGTCATACAGTCCTGATCTCGCACCAAGTGACTCCCATCTATTTCCATCTTTGAAGAAGTCTCTCGGCGGAAGGCGCTTTGGAAGAAATGCTGTCGTCAAACAAGCCTTTCCGAGTATCTTCGTATGTGACGCCCTGATTTTGTCCTGGACGGCTTTTTGAAGCATATAAAGCGATGTGACAAATGTCTCAATGTACTTGGAAATTATGTAGAAAACTAAAGATATGTCTAAACTTTAACGTTTCATTCTATTATAACTTTTCCCGCTTTCATACGCAAGTCTGACCACAGTCGACAGTGGAAACTTATTTTCCAACCCCCCTACTCGTACAAACCCCGCTGGCGAGGATGAGGTGCCCACGCACACACATTGTGGGACATAACAACAAGCGCCCCCTATCATGAAAAAACTGCAGTGAAGCGGTGGTACACTCCACGACCCAGCTAACAGGATCAGCGTGAAACTCCTGTCATTGCAACATGATGGGCAAAATGGAGTAATGGATCAACGCGTTATCCCATGGGATGTTAGTGGAAGTGTATGGTGTTGAAACAGAGAGTAAAAAGTGTGTGTTTTGAATGGTTGCGGAGATACGATACGAGCGATTCCACAACAAGCGTTCATTGACAGTTAGCAACAACTATACAACAGATCTCACAAGTGTATTGTAGCAAATGAAGATTACTTTGAAGGCCTGTAAATGTATTTTGTTTGTAACTCTTGTTTTCTATAATTCCTGGGAGCCGCGGTGGAGTAGCCGAGCGGTCTAAAGCACCTCGCTGCGGAGCGCGCGGTTGCTCGCCTTGGAGGTTCGAGTCCTCCCTGGGGCATGGGTGTGTGTGTTTGTCCGTAGCTTAGTTTACCTAGGTTTAAGTAGTTTGTAAGCTACGGACTGATGAACACGCAGTTTGGTTCGATAGATTTACAAACATTTGAATTTTTTTTTTATTCCTGAGATCATTCACGGGCCGGCTGCAGTGACCGAGCGGTCTGCGGCACGCCATTCACAGTATCCACGGCCGCTATGGTCGTGGGTTCGAATCCCCACTCGGGCATGGATGTGTGTCGTCTTTAGTATAAGGTAGTCCATAAGTAGTTTCTAAGTTTAGGGGCTGATGACCCGACAGTTAAGTCCCTTAAGCTTAACAAACAGATCATTCACGGAACTTTTCAGACGCTGCTTGTACCTCATCATATCAACACGTTCTCTGATTACCATTCCATCCCCCTTGACAGTCTCTGTATGGGAACTGACGAGGGCAGTGCCAGTATTGCAGAATGAAGTTCAGGGCGGGGTGGCGCGTTTTGCAACACTACCCCATAGTGTCAGAATGCCCCAACCATACGGTCACATGGCGAACCATTCACGAGCAAATCGTCCAAAACTTTCGGTCATATGTTACTTATCCGTATGTCCGATGTGTGAACCGCATGCCGCTACGGCCGAGGTTGTAGCTGGAAGTGTAGCACGCCGAAGGATCCGTGTTAGAATCCTCCATCTCGTGATATTTTTTCTCCATTTTTTTTCAAATCTTTGTTTATTTAACTGATCAATACATTAATTGACCGCTATGATACTTACATATGCAACATTGTTAACACATTTGTATTTTTAATTCCGAAGTACCTATTTGCTTTTGTTTATTGAAAAATAAGCATACAAACACTTTTAAACGGAGAACTTGTTTAATTTCAACATTTTGAACATTTTGGTCCAAATTATTTCCTTCAAATATTCGTTCGTATCGTGGTCTGTACTGAATATTGTGTGTATGGGTAATCAGATTGTGAAGACTACATTAATTAAAAAGGAACGAGAGAATAATTCACGAGAAGATTTACTGAAATTCACTAGATAGTTCACTATAATTTTCATCTTCTGTTTCACACAATATGAGCCATTACACATTGTTCGCATCGAAAACAACTGCAGGAAGACACATCATCATTTTATGTTAACGAGGTCTGCTTTTCGACAGGTATCCTCAAGAAATTTCCTCATTTATTCGATGTGCAAATTGTTCACATTACTTTAGTTTGGAATGTTTTATGACAAATACATTACTAGGCTCTTGTGCAATACCACAACCTAGTGAATAAAGATATCGTCATTAATAGACTTCACAATCTGATTATTATTCTCTCGTGCATAAAATACTGTATTCAGTATACCATACGAAGTAATATTTGAAGGAAATAATTTGGACGCAAAAGTTTAAAATGGTGAAATAACACAAATTTTCAGTTCGGACATGGTTACATAGTTATTTTTCGATATAGAAAAACAAATAGATACTTTGAGAACAGGAAGCACGAATTGTTGACAATATTGCACATATAAGTATTATTATAGTTAAGTAACATATTGATTAGTTAAATGAATAATAATGTGAATAAACAAAATATTAAAAAAAAAATCACGGGCTGAAGATTCGAACACGGAACCTTCGGCTTGCTACATCTTTGTTTTATTTATTTACTTTTTATTTTATTTTATTTTTGTTTTTGTCAGGGAGATCAACGCTTTGTGGTCGTTTCTTCATGTTCGTTGAATATTTGGTGTTATGGGGTCGCTATTCGCCGAAACTCGGGCGGTCCAGGGAAGTCGACGTGCCAGTATAACACGGGCGATAAGTCACTCTATAGCACTTCGGCCGCCGGGGGCGTCCGCAGTCTCTCTCTCTCTCTCTCTCTCTCTCTCTCTCTCTCTCTTTGCTTGCTTCGCGTGCCGGCCAGTTGGAGGAAGGGGACATGCGTACATATGACGGCGCACCAAAGCAACACGACAGTTCGATCCTGAAGTTGAACAGAGGAGTTTCATTTACGAGAGCCAGCCTTCAGCACAAGCCGTAACAGTACATTGTTGCCAGGAGTCTTAGTGATACGCTGCAGAACTGTATAAAAGGAAGAATTTTGTAGCACCACAAGCACAGCAAAGTTAGGTATTCAGTTCATCTAGTACTTCAATTATATGTGGACTAAATTCTTTTAGCTTCAAGTCATGTCCACATCCTTGCTAGTCCTGATCTCGCTGCATCAAGAGATATAACATTTGCTTATTTTCTTCAACATTGTTGTCTAGGAGTGTAACTGAAATCGATATTTTATTATATACACCATAGCCATAGTAACAAGGAAAAGAAAACTCCTTTATTCAAATAACGTAGCTAGTTTTAATGATCTTTGTCATCATTATCAGATGTAAGAAAATCACAACTTATAAGATACTAAGCATAGATTGAGATTGTAATGTGAATAAATTATGAAAAGAAGTGTAGTTCAGAAACTGAAACCAGTACATGTAGAGGTGTCAAGTGGCCCCTGATTGTTTGCTATATTCGCAGCATACAGTATCAAACCATTTGCGACTGTATTTCACTCCATATCATACAGCAGCAGAGCAAGTTGGACTGGTGAAATAGATGGTAATGTATTGCTGCTGCCTTGATCGTATAACATAGCATGCACAGACACAACTTTCGAAACCTGTACTATACAGGATCACTCCAAATGATTATAGAACACAGTGTGTGTACTGTGTTCTATACCAAGTTATCAGTAAGTATATATGTACTACTCGGGAGCTGTCAATGAAGTCAATAGTACATACTCATACTGTGTTCCATATTCATTTGGATTGATCCTGTATAGTACAGGTTTCGAAAGTTATGTCTGTGCATGCTATATTGCACCATGAAGGTAAGACAGCAATTCTTCACCATGTATGTCACCAATCCAGCTTGCTCTGTTGCTGTATTATAATTACCTGAAGTCTCATTCAGGTTGTTTTCTAGGAGACGATCTTTTAATGTAATAGTAATGAATCCCTCTATAAGATCTGTATTGCCATAGATCGCTTAATGATTTAATATGATGACTAGTTTCGACTCATTAAAGAGTCATTATCAAATCTTACTTGTCCAGGCATGGTAACAAATACACTTCATATGAAACAACATCATAGTGGCAAGTTATAAATGGTATGCACATCATCAATTAAATATGCCTTTGGAACACCGTGACCCAAAGGCATTTACAACTTGCCACTATGATGTTTGTTCATCAAAATTTTAACACGAATTATCTACAGGAGAATGGAAAAGCTGGTAGAAGCTGACCTCGGGGAAGATCAGTTTGGATTCAGGAGGAACATAGGAACCCTGGAGGCAATACTCACTTTACGGCTTATCTTAGAAGATAGATTAAGGAAAGGCAAACCTACATTTCTAGCTTTTGTAGATTTGGAGAAAGCATTTGACACTGTTGACTGGAATACACTCTTTCAAATTCTGAAGTCAGCAGGCGTAAAATACAGGGAAAGGAGAGTTATTTACAACTTGTACAAAAGCCAGACTGCAGTTATTAGACTCGAAGAGTATGAAAGGGAAGCATCAGTTGGGAAGGGAGTAAGACAGGGTTGTAGCCTTTCTCCGATGTTATTCAATTTGTACATCGAGCAGGCGGTGAAGGAAAGCAAGGAAAAATTTGGAATAGGGATTAAAGTTCAGGGGGAAGAAATAAAAACATTGCGTTTTGCTTATGACATTGTAATTCTGTCAGAGACAGCAAAGGACCTGGTAGAGCAGTTGAATGGAATGGACAGTGTGTTGAAGCTATCGTATAAAATGAACATTAACAAGAACAAAACAAAAATAATGGAATGCGGTCTTACAAAACTCGACAAAGACGGCGGGAACAGAAGTGTCCTTCCGCGAAGACGTTGGCTCTCCGGGTTTGAACTTAACTCCGGTAGCCTTTGTGGCTGATCGCCATCTTACTAATTTAATATATTAATTAATACAGGACCCGGAAAATTATTTCGCCCTCACGATACGATGGTCCTCTGGTCAGGCAAGCAAACTAATTTTAGATTGTCGGGGAAAATTAGTTTTATATGATTTTATTGGCGATTAATTTTACCAACTTCTTGAATATTAATCGGATCTAACTTTGTAATACCTCAAACGAATCGTCACTTTTCATTAGATTGGAATCCGTCGTCAGAAGGTATATAATTATTTTATTTATGCCCACTCTTTCCACCTTTCAGCTTTCCCTTCTTTGCTGAGAACCAAAGAGTACATAGAGCAGCTCTACAAAGGAAATGAACTTAGAGACGATGTTGTAGGAAGGCAAGAGGAAGTAGATCAAGATGAAATAGGAGATTCTATACTGAGAGATGAATTTGACAGAGCCCTGAAAGACCTAGGTCAGAACAAGGCCCCAGGAGTAGATGACATACCCTCAGAGCTACTAAAGTCTCTAGGAGAGCCAGCCATGACAAAACTATTTGAACTGGTGTGTAGGTTGTATGAGACAGGCGAAATACCCTCAGACTTTAAAAAAATGTAATAATCCCCATTCCAAAGAAATCGGGAGCAGACAGGTGTGAAAATTACAGAACCATCAGTTTGATAAGTCATGGTTGCAAAATTTTAACACGAATTAGCTACAGGAGAATGGAAAAGCTGGCAGAAGCTCACCTTGGGGAAGATCAGTTTGGGTTCAGGAGGAACGTAGGAACCCGGGAGGCAATACTCACTTTACGTCTTATCTTAGACGATAGATTAAGGCACGGCAAACCTACATTTTTAGCTTTTGTAGATTTGGAGAAAGCTTTGACTGGAATACACTCTTTCAAATTCTGAAGTCAGCAGGGGTAAAATACAGGGAAAGGAGAGTTATTTACAACTTGTACAAAAGCCAGACCGCAGTTATTAGACTCGAAGGGCATGAAAGGGAAGCATCTGTTGGGAAGGGAGTAAGACAGGGTTGCAGTCTTTCTCCGGTGTTATTCAATTTGTATATCGAGCAGGCGGTGAAGGAAAGCAAGGAAAAATTTGGAATAGGGATTAAAGTTCAGGGGGAAGAAATAAAAACATTGCGTTTTGCTGATGACATTGTAATTCCGTCAGAGACAGCAAAGGACCTGGAAGAGCAGTTGAATGGAATGGGCAATGTGTTGAAGAGAGCGTATAAAATGAACATTAACAAGAGCAAAACAAAAATAATGGAATGCGGTCTTCGAAAATCAGGCGATGCTGAAGGAATTCGATTAGGTAACGAAACAATGAAGGTGGTAGATGAGTTTTGTTACTTGGGTAGTAAAATAACATGCGATGGTCGCAGTACAGAGGATATAAAATGCAGAATGGCAATGGGAAGAAAAGCATTTTTGAAAAAGAGAAATTTGCTAACATCGAATATTGATTTAAGCCTAAGGAAGTCCTTTCTGGGGGCATTTATATGGAGTGTTGCCTTGTATGGGAGTGAGACATAGACGATAAGCAGTGTGGACAGGAAAAGAATAGAGGCTTTTGAAATGTGGTGCTACAGAAGAATGCTGAAGATTAGGTGGGTAGATCGCATAACTAATGAAGAGGTACTGAACAGAATTGGTGAGAAAAGGAATTTTTGGCATATCCTGACTAAAAGAAGGGATCGCTTGGTAGGACACATTCTTAGACATCGGGGAATCGTAAAATTAGCATTGGAGGGAAGTGTATGGGGTAAAAATCGCAGAGGGATACCAAGAGACGCGTATAGTAAGCAGATTCAAATGGATGTGCGTTGCCGTTCTTATGAGGAGATGAAAAGGCTTGCTCAGGATAGAGTAGGGTGGAGAGCTGCATCAAACCAGTCTCCGGACTGAAGACCATAATAATAACATATATTTCTTACCAGGCCAGGACAAGTAAGATTTGATAATGACTCTTTAATGAGTCGAAACTAGTCATCAAATTAAATTATTAAGCGATCTATGGCAATAAAGATCTTATAAAAGGATTCATAACTGCTGCTATATAATATGGAGTGAATTATAGCAGACAGGTGGGGCCACTTTCACTCCTCTATATGTCCTGGTGTGGTTCCTGAAGAGGGGCAGCAGCCTTTTCAGTAGTTACAGGGGCAACAGTCTGGATGATTGACTGAGCTGGCCTTGTAACATCAGCTAATGTGGCTTTGCCACACAGCTACTGCGAACGGCTGAAAGCAAGGGGAAACTACAGCCGTTACCTTTCCCGAGGACATGCAGCTCTACTGTATGAACATATGATGATGGCATCCTCTCGGGTAAAATATTCCGGAGGTAAAATAGTCCCCCATTCGGATCTCCGGGCGGGGACTACTCAGGAGGATGTGATCATCAGGAAAGACAGTACTGGCATTCTACGGGTCGGAGCGTGGAATGTTAGATCCCTTAATAGAGTAGGAAAATTAGAAAATTTAAAAAGGGAAATGGATAGGTTGAAGTTAGATATAGTGGGGATTAGTGAAGTTCGGTGGCAGGATGAACAGGATTTATGGTCAGGTGAGTACAGAATTATAAATACAAAATCAATTGGGGGTATCACAGGAGTAGGATTGATAATGAATAAGAAAACAGGAATGCGGGTAAACTACTATGAGCAGCACAGTGATCGCATTATCATTGTCAAGATAGATACGAAGCCAACACCGACAACAGTAGTACAGGTTTATATGCCAACTAGCTCTGCCGATGATGAGGAAATCGAAGAAATATATGAGGAGCTAAAGGAAATTATTCAGACAATTAAGGGAGAGAAAACTTAATTGTTATGGGAGATTGGAATTCGGTAGTAGGACAAGGAAGGGAAGGGAAGATAGTAGGAGAATATGATCTGAGCAAAAGGAATGAAAGAGGGAGCCGCCTGGTAGAATTTTGCACGGAACATAATTTAGTTATAACAAACACCTGGTTCAAGAATCACAAAAGAAGGCTGTATACGTGGAAGAGACCAGGAGACACCGGGAGATACCAGATAGATTTTATAATGGTAAGACATAGATTTCGGAACCAGGTTCTACAGTGTAAGACATACCCAGGGGCAGATATAGACTCTGACCATAACTTGTTGGTTATGAACTGTCGGCTGAAACTAAAGAAACTACAAAAAGGTAGGAAAATAAGGAGATGGGACCTGGATAAATTGAAGGAACCTGAGGTTCTTAAGAATTTCAGAGGGAGCTTTAGGCAACAATTGACAGAAACAAGGGAAAATAAAACAGTAGAGGAGGAATGGGTAAAATTGAGAGATGAAATAGTGAAAGTAGCAGAGGACAAAATAGGTAGGAAGGCAAGACCTACAAAAAATCCTTGGATATCACAGGAGATACTAAATTTAATCGATGAAAGGAGAAAATATAAAAATGCAGGAAATGAAACAGGCAAAATGGAGTACAGACGACTAAGAAATGAGATTGACAGGAAGTGCAAAATGGCTAAGCAGGAGTGGCTAGAAGGCAAATGTAAGGATGCAGAAGAATGTATAAATAGGGGAAAAATAGATACTGCTTACAGGAAAATAAAAGAAACATTTGGGGACAAGAAAAGCAACACTACTAATATCAAGAACTCAGATGGGAAACCAGTTCTCAGCAAAGAAGGAAAAGCTGAAAGGTGGAAAGAGTATATAGAGGGGCTCTACAAAGGAAATGAACTCAGAGACAATATTGTAGGAAGGGAGGAGGATGTAGATGAAGATGAAATAGGAGATACTGTACTGAGAGAAGAATTTGACAGAGCCCTGAAAGACCTAAGTCGAAACAAGGCCCCTGGAGTAGATGATATTCCCTCAGAGCTACTGAAGTCTCTGGGAGAACCAGCCATGACAAACCTGTTTCACCTGGTGTGTAAGATATATGAAACAGGTGAAGTACCCTCAGACTTCAAGAAAAATGTTATAATCCCCATTCCAAAGAAAGCAGGTGCAGACAAGTGTGAAAACTACAGAACCATCAGTTTAATAAGTCATAGTTACAAAATATTAACACGAATTATATACAGAAGAATGGAAAAGCTGGTAGAAGCCGACCTCGGGGAAGATCAGTTTGGGTTCAGGAGAAATGTTGGAACTCGGGAGGCAATACTCACTTTACGACTTATCCTAGAAGATAGATTAAGAAAAGGCAAACCTACATAGGTAGATTTGGAGAAGGCATTTGACAATGTTGATTGGAATAAACTCTTTAAAGTTCTGAAGCAAGCAGGAGTAAAATATAGGGAGCGTAAGGTTATTTACAACTTGTACAAAAACCAGAGAGCGGTTGTCAGAGTTGAAGGGCATGAAAGGGATGCAGTGGTTGGGAAGGGAGTGAGACAGGGTTGTAGCCTTTCTCCAATGTTATTCAATTTGTACATTGAACAAGCTATAAAGGAAAGCAAGGAGAAATTTGGTGAAGGAATAAAAGTTCAGGGGGAAGAATTAAAAACATTGCATTTTGCCGACGATATAGTAATTCTGTCAGATACAGCAAAGGACCTGGAAGAGCAATTGAACGGAATGGACAGTGTGCTGAAAGGTGCATATAAGATGAACATTAACAAGAGTAAAACTAGGGTAATGGAGTGCAGTGTAAGAAAATCAGGTGATGCTAAAGGAATTAGATTGGGAAACGAAGCAATAAAGGAGGTAGATGAGTTTTGTTACTTGGGCAGTAAAATAACAAATGATGGTCGCAGTACAGAGGATATAAAATGCAGAATGGCAATGGGTAGAAAAGCGTTTTTGAAAAAGAGAAATTTGTTAACATCGAATATTGATTTAAGCCTAAGGAAGTCCTTTCTGGGGGCATTTATATGCAGTGTTGCCTTGTATGGGAGTGAGACATGGACGATAAACAGTGCGGACAGGAAGAGGATTGAGGCTTTTGAAATATGGTGCTACAGAAGAATGCTGAAGATTAGGTGGGTGGATCGCGTAACTAATGAGGAGGTACTGAACAGAATTGGGGAGAAAAGAAATTTCTGGCATACCTTGACTAAAAGAAGGGATAGATTGGTGGGACACATTCTTAGACATCAAGGAATTGTGAATTTAGCATTAGAGGGAAGTGTGTGGGGTAAAAATCGCAGAGGAATACCAAGAGATGGATACAGTAAGCAGATTCAGGCAGATGTAGGTTGCCGTTCTTATGTAGAGATGAAGAGGCTTGCTCAGGATAGGGTATTGTGGAGAGCTGCATCAAACCAGTCTCCGGACTGAAGACCACAACAACAACAACATATGTCCTGGCTTCAGTTTCTGAACTAACTAAATTTTTCATAATTTATTCAAATGATAAATCTCAGTCTATTCTTGGTATTTTGTAATTTTTATTTTCTTACGTTTGATAACGATTACAAACATCATCAAAACTAGTTGAGTTATTTGAATAAAGAATTTTTGTATTCCCTGTGGCTATGCCTAAACCAATATACTGGATGATTAAAGAGTCAGTATAAATTTGAAAATAAATCACGGGATAATGTAGATAGAGAGGTAAAAATTGACACACATGCTTGGAATAACATGGGGTTTTATTAGGACAAAAAAAAGTATTGCTAGACGCGTGAAAGATCTCCTGCGCACGCCGTTTAGTGATGATCGTGTGCTTAGCCGCAACTTTGGTCATGCTTGGCCTCCCAGTCCCCAGAGCTCAGTCCGTGCGATTATTGGCTTTGGGGTTACCTGAAGTCGCATGTGTATCGTGATCGAGCAACATCTCTAGGGATGCTGAAAGACAACATCCGTCGCCAATGCCTCACCATAACTCCGGACGTGCTTTACAGTGCTGTTCAAAACATTATTCCTCGACTACAGCTATTATTGGAGGAATGATGGTGAATATATTGAGCTATTGAGCATTTCCTGTAAAGAACATCATCATTGCTTTGTCTTAATTTGTTATGCTAATTATTGCTTTTCGGAACAGATAAGGCGCCATCTGTCAGACATTTTTTGAATTTTTTTTTTCTAATAAAATCCCACGTCATTCCAAGCATGTGCGTCAATTTTTACCTCTCTATCTACATTATTCCCTGATTTATTAAGTTTTCAAATGTATACTGACTTTTGACCACCCGGTATATGTGGTATATAATAAAATATATAACATTTGGCTCATTTTTTATTAGAGAGGGCGTTGAGCTCTTTGACCGAGCGCATGCAACGTGTTTGCATTGACGAGGGACTGAATTGGAAGAAACATATTGAAGATCTCCTGAAACGTTTGAGTTCAGCTACTTATGCTATCACAGTCATTGCAAAATTTGGCGATATACATCTCAGTAAATTAGCTTACTACGCCTATTTTCATTCACTGCTTTCATATGGGATCATACTCTGGGGCAACTCAACATTGAGTAAAAAAGTATTCATTGCACAAAAGCGTGTAATCAGAACAATTTCTGGAGCCGACCCAAGAGTATCCTGCAGACATTTATTTAGGGATCTAGGGATCTTCAAGGTAGCTTCACAATACATATATTCATTCATGAAATTTGTTATTAACAATTCGACCCAATTCAAAAGTAATAGGAGTGTGCACCGCTACAACACTAGGAGAAAGGATGATATTCACTATTCAAGGTTAAATCTAACTTTGGTGTCACAAAAGTCTTTGGACACTTACCAAGTAGCATCAAATATCTGACAGATAGCCAACTAGTATTTAAAAAGAAATTAAAGGAATTTCTGAATGGCAACTCCTTCTAAACTGTAGATTAATTTTTAGATAAAACTTAAAAATATATAATAAAAATAATAATAAAAAAATTAAAAAAAGATAAAAAAAATCCTTAAAATATTGATTGTCAAGTATAGACAACATACTAAACTGACACGTTCCACATCATTACGAAATGTCGTATATATGATCTATGGAACAAGCATTAATCTAATCTAATCGGTCACCACGCCATTGAATTCACAGAGCAGACGTACAGGTATATAAGATACGACCGAAAGTTTCGCAGTGATTTTCTCTTGAATTCAAATGTTCAAATGTTTGTAAAGTCTATGGGACTTAACTACGGGGTCATCAGTCCCTAAACTTACAAACTACTTATGAACTAACTAAGACTAAGGACGGCACAAATATCCATGCCCGAGGGGGAATTCGAACCCCCGACCGTAGTGGCCGTGTAGACCGTGACTGGAGCGCCTCAGTCTCCTCGGCCACCGCGGGCGGCTCTCTTGAATTGCTGGTTATCGGCGCGTAAGGCTGGAATATTGTTACACATAGGGGTACTGCTGCAAAAACACACTGCCCCATTACCCAACCGTGGAACCCCCCTCCTTCTTGAGGTATGGAGCAAGTGGCGTCTAACAGGTGACTGTGACTGCAGAAACCTGTCATCCCAATTACGGCTGAGACTCGAGGGTCGGCGGCGACCGCCATTAGTAACTCACTTGACGAGGACAACTTCGCACCCGAGCGAGGCGGCCCGGCCCGTCCTCAGCTCGCCTCGGCAGCTCCTCGCAGCGGCCATCTGCATATTCCATTATCCGAATGCGCCGTAAGCGGATTTAATTAGCCGGGCGGCGGCAGCTGTCCAATCCGGATTCGGGTCACGGCGGTGCATTCTAATCGGCACGGCGACGGCGGCGGTCGCCAGCCTTGGGGTGGTGGTGCGGCCGCGACCGCGGCTGCGGCCCGCCATGAATAACTAGAGTCAATATTGGAATGCGCGAGGCGTGGCGCCGCCTGTCGCCCCGCTGCATATTCATTGTTATCGACAGCGCCGTGGCACACTCCCGACACATCCCGCCGAGCCACTGTGCTCGACGGGCTGCACTTCGCGACGGAACTCGACGTCGTCGCCGTCTCGGAGGCGTGCCGAGTAACGGTCCAAATTGATACCCACAACGGAGACAACCTATTGCACCCCTCTCAGATTTACAAGGAGACCTTCAGGTCTCGGCAGTTCGGTATGGGGAGCCACTTCGCTTGTTAGTAGCATACTTCAAGAGTGTTCACTCATAAAAGTTTTAAATGGCACTATCGCCCCAAATTTGCGACTGGGTAGGGTATTTTCTGTCAGAGAGGACACAGTTTGTCGTAATCGATTTGTAATGCCACTTTCGTATGAAAATGGGTCCTGCATCATAATATTCTTCTCGGGTTTCCTGCCGGATCAAAACGTCATCTTGACACAACATTTCGGCGGTACACCTGGCCGCCATCCTCAGGTGACAGTGCTGGAGTCTCGGCGAGTCGGTGTACCAGCACTGTCATCTGAGGATGGCGGCCAGGTGTACCGCCGAAATATTGTGTCAAGATGACGTTTTGATCCGGCAGGAAACCCGAGAAGAATATTATGAAGCATTACGCCGGGAAAGCCTACGCAGTCACATGGGAGTTGCATATTTAAGGTTTGTGACCTCAAATGAAATTTTACCAGGTAGTGAAATATTTTTAAATAAAATCACTGAGCAATTTTGACAAGGAAGGGACAATGTAAAGAAAATTATTGGATTCCGCCATTAAATGATAGCGGTCGTGATTTCGGTACCGAATACATCAGAAAGCAACATTACAGAAGAAGTCGGAGGAATCTAAATTTTACCTTATTGAGAGCTGGTACTAATATTTCGGTCATATTCTATAGTGATTCTAGCTGAGATGACTGGAATATTACTTCGATAAATCGATGCTGGGATTGTGCTTTCCGTTTACTATTGTGCTATGACCGTGTTGAAAATTAATCATGATAGTCACCAAAAACTGCAAAATTATCGGACTTTATAAACATCGCTAAGATTTTCCTCAGGCATTAAAATGTAATAGACCATTCATAGACAACGAAAAAAATAACAGTTACACAGAGAATGTTCTAGTACAATCGCGAGACAAATCGCAACAATAACCGAGCATCACTTTATGAAGTACTGGATCTGCTGAAAATAAATAACTTTAAAATTAGTGAAAATGGAGAAGGGATTGTAAGTAAGTAAGGTATATCAAATTAACTGTGGGGGTTTATTGAAATTAAAAGTTATTTTAAAAAATTCATTAATGTATTACTACAGATTGTAAAACAGCGATTAAAACAGAGGTGATATCCGGCGTTCCACAGGGTAGTGTTATTGGTCCTCTTCTGTTCCTTATTTACATAAACGATTTGGGAGAAAATCTAAGTAGCTCTCTTGGGTTGTTTGTCATGGTAGCAGGACCAGCTACCAGAGATTGTTGTCCGTTTAGAACCACCCAGGGGGCAAGTGGAGCTTTGAGGATTGCTTCCGGACGCGAACAACTTCGCCTGGATAGACGATCCCTCTAAGGAGCTCCAAAGAATGGACCTTCCCAGGAGAGAATGGTCTTTGATCATGCGCTTCCGAACTGGTGGTCACTGTAACTATTGGAAATTCAAATGGGACAGACAGACGACCAGTCATGTGTCTGTGGAGCAGACATACAAACGATGACCCACATACTTACTAATTGCCCATTACGATCATTTTCAGGAGGCATGACCGAACTCCATATAGTCAGTCAGGAAGCTGTCCAGTGGTTAAAGGAGTTGGACTTGGCTCTGTGACAGAGATATGTTGTATCTTATTAATTATACACTATTATATCTTACTAAAGTATTATATGTAGCTGACATTATACCAATTTGCAGATGATTCCGTCATTTACCGTCTAGTAAAATCACCTGAAGATAGATCAAACCCAACTGCAGAACGATCTGATTAAGATTTGTAAAAATTGGCAATTGACTCTAAATAATGAGAAGTGTGTAGTCGTCCACGAAAAGAAATCCGTTAAACTTTGTTTAAAAGATAAATCAATCAAAAGTGAAGGCCGTAAACTCCACCTGGGAATTGCTATTACTTCAGACTTAACCTGGAAAGAACAGGTAGATAATGTCGTGGGAAAGACGAACCAGAGACTGCGTTTTATTGGTAGAACCCTTAAAAGATGCAACAGAACTACTAAAGAAACTGTATCACTACGCTTGTCCGTCCCTTTTTGGAGTATCGCTCCCCAGTGTGGGATCCTTATCAGATGGGTTTGACGGAGGACATCGAAAGAGTCCAAAGAAGGGCAGCTCGTTTTGTACTGTCACGATACAGGTGAGACAGCGTTATGGAAATGATACAGCATCTGGGATGGGAATCATTACAACAACGGCGCTTATCGCTGCGGCGTGGGCTACTTATGAAACTCCAATCGCCAACATTTTCCTCCGAATGCGAAAATTTATAGTTGACTCCCACTTAGATAGGTAGAAATGATCATCAGAATAAAATACGAGAAATCAGAGCTCGAACGGAGAGATTCAGGAGTTCTTTCTTCCCGCGCGCAATTCGAGAATGGAATGGGAGATAAATAGTATGAAGGTGGTTCAATAAACCCTCTGCCAGGTACTTAAATGTGATTTGCAGATGATCTCATGTAGACGTAGAGTAAAAAAATTCAGAGAAAAAGCCCTCTAAAGTTCAAAGCGCAGCACACACATGCCTTACGTACTAATACAGTTTATATATAAAAAACAATGTAGAGTGCAATGTTTTTTATTTGTATCAACTACTTTCGGTCTTTTTTAGGACCGTCATCAGTAATGCAACTCTCAAATGTATCATCGTAACATTTAGACGACCTTCAAACACCATGCATTATTGCCAAAATTAACCTACATCAACATACATAACCGCAATCCACCGTAAGGAGGGTACACTGTACCACTACTACGCATTTCCCTTCCTATTTCATTTCCAAACATAACAAGGAAAAAAGTGCCTATTTGCCTCCTTACGAGCCCTAATTTCTCTTATCTTGTCTTTGTGATCACTACGCGAAATGTAAGTAGGCGGCAGCAAAATCTTACTACATTCAGCTTCAATTCCGGCCCTCTAAATTTCCTCAACAGAATTTCTCGAAAAGAACCTCGTCTTTCTTCCAGCGATCCCTATTTGAGTTCCTGTAGCATTTCCGTAACACTCACGCATTGGTCTAACCTACCAGTAACGAACCTGGCTGCTCGCCTCTAGACTGCTTCCATGTATTCCTTTAAACTGATTTGCTGCGGGTCCTAAACACTTGAGCAATACTCAAGACGTGGTCGTACAAGCGTTTTATACGCGGTTTCCTCTACAGATGAAGTACATCTTCCCAAAATTCTCCCAATAAACCGAAGTCGGCTGTCCGCCTTACTCACAACTGTCCTTACATGCGCGTTCCATTTCATATCGCTCTGCAATGTTACGCCTATATATTTGAACGACGCGACAGCATCAAGAAGCTCACTACTAATGCTGTATTCGAACGTTATGGGATTGCTTTTTCTACTCATGCGCATCACCTTACTTTTTCTACATTGAGAGCTAGCTGCCATTCTTCGCACCAACTAGAAATTTTGTCTAAGTCATCCTGTATGCTATTACAGCCAGTTAAAGATGACATCCTCCCATACATCACAGCATCATCAGCAAACAGCTGTAAATTACAAGTTACTCTGTAAATCTGTTCATTTATATAGATAGAAATAATAGCGATCCTATCACTTATCACTCCCCTGGGGCACGCCTAATGATACAGTAGTCTCTGATGAACACCCGCCGTCGAGAAAAACATACTGCGTTCTATTACTTAGGAAGTCTTCCAGCCAGTCACAAATCTGTGAACCTATTCCATATGCTCGTATCTTCGTTATCAGTCTGCAGTGTGGCACTGCATCAAAAGCCTTTTTGAAATCGAGGAAAACACAATCTGCCTGTTGACCTTCATCTATGGCTCGCAAGATGTCATGTGAGAAAAGAACAAGCTGAGTTTCACATGAACGATGTTAACTAAATCTGTGCTGATTCATAGTAAGAAGCTTTTCTGTCTCAAGGAAATTTACTATATTCGAACTGAGAATAAGCTCAGAAATTCTACAGGAAACTGATGTAAACGATATTGGCCTGTGATAATAAAGAAAAATAAATAAAACGATGTTGTACCTATTGATGTCACGGAGCTGGGCAGGTGCTTGGGAACATTCCAGTGTGTTACAGCTGGGTGGGGCATGGTTTACTGCTCTCAAATAGACTCTGCCCTTTTGCCACTTCCACCCATGAAAAGACTACAAACATAAATTTAGCCAAAAATATAGCCTTATAATTAACTATACATTTCTTTGTCATTGTCTGAGATAAAATAATTATGGTCATCTTTCTGATATGTCAAATAAATATTAAATATTAAAACTTTTAAATACTGACGTAAGTTGCAACAAGTTCTTATCGATATTTTCAGACATATTCTGTTAGTGGTTCTGCAGTGTTGTATGCCAATTTACATTAAAAGATTAAATATAAAATGGTTTAAGATACATGGAAAACAATTCAAGATAGCTTACTTTGCATTTAAAACTATTTTGTTCTTTTCTCACTGAAATGTGTGTAAAGCTATGGCTTTTTTGGTATTATTGAAAGATCGGCTGATTTTACTAGTTAACTTTCTACAACTCAAGTTGAACGCAGACAGAACCAGTTTTAAAAACTTCGTTAATCTATTGTACAATCCTTTAGGTCGTCATTTTTGTTTAAAAAACATATTGTACCACAACATTTTAAAATATTAGGACTGACATGTCAGAAATATAATGAGTCACAGTTCAAGGAATGTAATTGAATGAAACACCTAACTGTTAGTTAATAGTAAAAAAGATAAAATTAAGATATTTTACTGAGATTAAGGGTAAACAGGACTATCTTAAAACTATTTTATAGTGTCTTAGGTGGTCACTATTGTTTCAAAAACATTTTGTATTAAAACAATATGAAAGATCAAATTTGATATCTCGAAACATAGAAAGTGACAATTTAATTGGCGTTTAAACATGATGTTAATATATAAATGAAGTTAATAGTTGTCAATTAACAGTAACATGGGTTGCAAAGTCTTGTTCAGAGGGGTTGCTGTCACAGGAGGAAGTACTTGCCCCTTAAAATAACCAGGGGTTCTGTAATACAGAAATGTATTCCTAAGTGGAATATATTTAATGTTAAAATTACGAAGTTCCTTGTGTAATGTTCATTACGGAATGAATAGGTCATAGACAGTTTTATAATAGAACACGTTAATGATGAATAAGTGCAAAAGTTTAAAACTGTTTTCAGAAACGAATTGATATGTAAAAAAAAAAGAGAGAGAGAGACAACAGTTAATTCTGAAAAATTCGAAAAAAAAATTACAAATTATCTATACAGTGGTGCCTTTCTTAATGAGCATACTTCGATTCTGTATCTTGCCTGAAATGAGTAATAATAGTCAAGGAAAATATAATTTCTTTTGACGGAAATGATATAAAACAAGATAATGAGTTCCATAAAAAAAAAAAAATAAAAAAAAATAAAAATAAAAAACTTTGGCCAACAATTTAAAGGAAAATCTGAGGCAAAAGAAAGAATTTATTTTTTTTCCTTTCAGATTACATAGTTCTGTTACGGTTTGTGAGGTGGGAGGGGGGGGAGTTTCCAGAACATTTTTATTACGAAGGAAGGGGATCACCATGATAGTTTTGCTTGGAAGGGGCGAAAAATATTAGTTTGTAATCCTACGGAGGTAACCGCATCAATTAAGTCCCTTAGATTTACAAACATTTGAACACTGGAATATTTTTATCAAAGCATTAATACTATAGTCACTACAATTTTATTACGAAATTAGGCAATACCGTAAGATGTGGAAAGGTTATAACTATTTGTTGTAAATTCGAGGAACTGGTTTCTTCATGGGAAAGCAGAGTGTGGCTGTTGTTCAGTTGTACGTATTTAAACAGACTGATGGACACGAATTCTTAAAAGAAATTATAAAAGTAAAATGTTTTCCCATAGATAGGATTTGCTTGACAGAGAGGACTCGAACCTCCGACGGCGAGCAACCGAGCGCTCCTCAGCGACTCGCGTTAGACTGCTCGGCTACTCCATCGTGGCCCCACCTGTGCGTCGGTGTGGAGCAGCGATGACACTAACCCATCTTCAGAATGTTCGAATGTTTCTATAGTCTATGGGACTTAACTACGGGGTCATCACTCCCTAAACTTACAAACTACTTATGAACTACTTACGAACTAAGACGGCACAAATATCCATGCCCGAGGGGGGATTCGAACCCCCGACCGTAGTGGCCGTGCAGACCGTGACTGGAGCGCCTCAGTCCGCTCGGCCACCGCGGCCGGCTAACCCATCTTCTGATGTAGTGTCCACTGTTACCAACTTCCGGCAGTCTTTTAACTTACCAGACGCGCTATCTTTACTTTTAGGCGACGTGCCTCCGTGGCTGATTCCGTTTTACGTTTTATTCGTGAAGCTGGTTTCTACAATTCCATCTAGTGGTGGGTGCTCTAGCCTAATATCTCTGGTCCCCACCTATCTAGCCAGCCATGATACTCTGATGTCCGGTTTTTACTTTATTCCTGACTTGGTTTTTTACCTACACATCCTTCTTTTGTGTTATCAACGAACTGTCATTGTCATTCTCTCCCTTTTATGAGATTTCATTCTCAGTGTTTATTCTTAGCTTCTGAGAGTGAACTATTATATAGGAACTGGGGGCTGATGATTTAGATGTTTAGTCCCCTCAAAACAACAACAACAAAACCATTTCCACATTTCCTATTTTTCCAAAATGTGTGAGGAGATTATTCAAAATCAAACTTGGGATTCCTTTAGGATTCTTGATGATCAAATCACTAAACTTCTTTGTTAAAATTTGCATTATTACAACTTATTCATTGTGATAATTTTTATTTCCTGCTAGTTCTTCACTATGAATAACTCAAATCTATCAATTAATCGTCGATAATCAGCCATCCAACGTTCTCAATTGGTTTTTTCTGAATATACTTTCAACTTTTGTCAACTTTTTAAATGAATCATTAAGATCTGTTTCTTAAAAACTGGAAAAATATTTTTCTACAACTGTTTAAGCAAATTATTATATTTGTTTCCTTTACTTGATTGTAATTTATTTGGATTACTTTCTTTATACACCAATTTGAAGTGAAATAAAATTCATTGATCAATTTGTAAAGCAGGAAGAACAAATTTGTGACCTAAGGCATGCCTAATTATTTGTTTTTTAGTTAATTGATTGATTACTCCATTAGGTCCTTCATATTCTTTATTACCAGCTTTTAATTTATCACCATTGAATTCTATTGGCATTTTTCCTGTATATTTTAACCCAGCAAAGGTCTTAATCCCAAAATCATCTTTACTATTGTTGATAAATTCTAACATCCATTCACTTACATATCTTTTTTAATATCTTTGGCTTTTAATTGTTTTCTTTTTATTTATTGTACCAAACTATTTCTGGCTGGAATTACATAGTTAATTTTTAATAAAACTTTGACATAAAGATATCATCAAAATGCGTTGCCTTACAGTGAAATATCATCAAAAGTTTGTAACAGTTTTTTTTTATGTAAATCTTTGACGTGACGCTAAAAAGGGATACTATACTGTCTTCATATTTTTGATCATATTTCAAAATGGCGGACAGTAAACACGAGAGGCTTACTTAGGTGTTGTGGGAGCTGCAAACGGAGGACGCCTAGTCATAAATAAATTAATGGAGAGTGGATGATACAACGTATTGGTCTTTACTCAGTAAAGTGGCTCCACATTTTGAAAATCAGTATACAAATCTGAAAAGAATATATCGGAAGAAGACAGTGACACAGCAGTTTCTTACTACTGGGGTTAAAATTTACTTACGGCGCGGCGGTGTGTCGTGCTCATGTTGGCAACGAAATGTTCGCTATATGAGAATGATAAACTTACAGGGCAGACAAGAGCGCATATAAGTACCTCTCTACAACAGAGCAGAAACAGCATCAATTATTATTAGATTGAGAAAAGTGGAAAGCTTATGTAAATCTGCTTCATATATTTCCATTAATTTTGTGGTTGATGCAACACAAGAGGCCATTAATCTTCTTCTTAATGGAGGCTGAAAAAACATTAAAACTAATATTGTATAGACTGTAGTGTATATGACTGATTTAAGTGCCCCAATGTAAACTATGTACACCCAGGCCGAATTTCTCTGTTGAATATCTCCTCCATGCTCTTGTAACTTTCGAGTGTCCTTAATCTTTTCTTATATTCAGGGTGTCTGATATTATACAGTGCTTCGTCTGTATTATAAATTTCGAATAATTTTATCGTAGACGGCACACACCACCTAAACGTCGACATCATGTTTTCTAGCAAGAGGGTCTGTTTTCAAATAAGTGCGGACCAAGAGCTACACTGCTACAGTGATTCTGGCGCTCCAAGCGGTTACGTTTCGCATTGCAGTGAAGTGAGTGAACAGAAGACAAACGACTTTTATGATCAAATCTACTGCGAGGCGCTAGATTTGATCATGGTTTTTTTTTTTTTTTTTTTTTGACAAAATCATAGATATGTCAGAGTTACCTATTACACTATCAAATTTTTATGATGTAAACATATTATGCAAATTTTTTCACAAAGCAATATGAGTGTGTAATACCTGCCTTAGTGAAGCCTGACGCCTTCATCTTACCTAAGGCTCCTATAATCCGAGCTGAACTATCCGCCATTTTGCCCTAATGTGCAGGACAGTTGTATGTGGGTATATACGAGTCGCGACTGGAAAGGGAGTTTATAATCGAATTTACTGAAGAATTTGTGGAAAATATGGGTCGTTGCTCAGCTGTGAACTGCACAACACAAATCACTGCAGCAAAGGAGTACGCACGTTCCAATTTCCCAGCAATCAAGACCGAAGAAAAAGATGGGCTGGGAAACAGGACCTGGTGCTCAATTATGTATTGTAAGTATATGTAATAAATGTAGCTATAAACATGTCAGTTATGTACAATTGCATAACTTTTCGCTGTCAATGATGCTGGAGCAGTTTGTTGAAGAATGTTTGTGACGTAATGAAGTTTTTCGCAGTTTTCAAAGTGGATAGGAATATTTATTGTGGTGCATTTATACGTAGTTTTCAACATACTGAATAATACTATACAGCCGGCCGCGGTGGCCGAGGGGACTGAGGCGCTCCAGTCATGGTCTGCACGGGCACTACGGTCAGGGGTTCGAATCCCCCCTCGGGCATGGATATTTGTGCCGTCCTAGTTCGTAAGTAGTTTGTAAGTTTAGGGACTGATGACCCCGTAGTTAAGCCCCATAAGCTATACAAACATTTTGAATACTTAACACAGTTATATATAAGGTCGAAGCATCTCTTAAGGTCGCATAACACACTCCAAAATACGGCATTAGGCAAAATTTTACGACGCTTCTCGCCGGGCTCCAGTGCTTATGTTGGCAACAGATGAACAATGAAGTGTAGAATTGCGTTAATATTTTTCACGAGCTACAGAGGAAATGTTATTGCTGCTCGTTTCACTTCCAGCAAAATTAATATGTACCTGCTCTATGGTTGACAGGTTCTTGTATGTACCCTTACCGTTCAGAAAAAAAATAATTTTCGTTTTAATTGAAGTTGTCACGAGAAAACATTTATTGGTCATCTGAGTTGCCGTGATTACCATAGGTACCAACATAACCACTGCAGCCCGACGAGAAGCTATGTTATATTACCGGTACGTTACGATTTTCTGTTATATTACAAGCGCATTCTAAATCTTTATAGGGCCATACACATTAGTTACTCTTCGGTACACTTAGTGTGTGCAATATTAAATACATTTCATTAGAAATATTGTTGAAAACTGCGTGAATAGGTCAATCATCGCCAATATAAACATTGACAGATGCGCCCATGTTGGGGCAAAAATGACGGACGATTCAGCCTGGGTTTTTAGGAGCTCTAATCTTACCTAAACAAACTTCAAAAAGTTTGTGTGCGTTTCTTAGACAACTTCTGAAATAGTGACGTATTTATGTTTTCACAAACAAGTTCTGAAGTTGAGCTAATAATTGCGTTCTAGTTTAATTTAACACACAAATTGTAGATACGTGTTATGAGACGCACTTTAAGATACATATGCACACGTTTAAGCCAGACTGCAGTTTTCGGAAGAACATTCCATTGCACACAAACACTCGTCAACACCAAAAGGCGTCTCTGCGTACTGAAGCACTTCTATATAGCACACTATTCTAGATAAACAAGAAGTTGATTCAGACTGGAGACATTAATAAAAACAGTAACACCTCTGAAGATGCTTTTCATTAGCATTACGTAGATATCAACACTATAAAGGTGTCGTACTTTTTCACTTTAGTCCTGTTTCTTACAAGGAGACGATTCTACATTTGGGTTACCGATTCCGGTCGAATTTTGCATTGACTTTCTATATTGAATAAAGAGACATGTGTTCGACTTTTTGCTAGACACTCAGTAATTTGTGAAAAAAATCAACGTCATAGTTGATGATGGTAAATCGCTTTTGCAATACTATACAACAAAAGATCGTCTGAAGGTCAGTATTGTTTTACTAATATACAAGGGTCAAATGTTAATGACGTTAGAGTAAAACAGGTCTTGGACTGTCAAATCGTGGATTCAGGTTCGTTCCGTCATCATGACAATTCCTTGTTAGAGCATTCGGAAGTGTAATTAATATCTGGTTAAGAATAGTATCTGTTTACAGCTCTTTGTTTGTGATTTACAGTGCAAAAAATTTAAGTAAAAAATAAAAAAAATTTTAACGTATATTATGACATGACAGCAGAGAAATTTATGATAGAGCAGAGGCTATTAAAATTCATGCCTTGGTCCCTAATCAGTTTCCTTGATTTTATATTCTTGATACGCATAGAAATTAAGATCTGATAGACCTGTATTCAGTAATATAAATTAGATATGTTTTCCGCAAGCGATATCTCGGACAACATGTAAATGTCGTTCGTGTGTTGTGCGTGGTATGAGAAACAGTACTGGCTGCGAAAACGTTGACGAATTGACAGCCAATAATTGGAATTACGTAATAGTTTACTTAAGAATCCTTAATTGGATTGTTGTGCACAGTGACCGTTGATATAATTACTGGGAACAACTCAGCGTTCGGTCTCAATAAATCTGTTTATTGATCACAGATCGATTTCGGTTACGTAACTAGCCACCATCAGTGTCATATCTATAAATAAGAAAACAGGATCAAATGTTCAAATGTTTGTCAAGCTTATGGGACTTAACTGCGGGGTCATCAGTCCCTAAACTTACAAACTACTTATGAGCTAACTTATACTAAAGACAGCACAAACAACCATGCCCGAGGGGGGGATTCGAATTCTCGACGAGGAATGGCCTCGCGCATCGAAGCATAGCACCTCAATGCCCTCGGCCGCTCCGCCGCGGCAGGAAACAGGATCACATAATCAGTACATAACATAAAGGTACATTATAAACGTACCTTAGGTATGTTTCACATTCTGCCACCGAGAGAAGTGGCGCAGTGGTAACACACTGGACTCGTATTCGGAAGGATGGTGGTTCAAATCCACCTCCGGCCATCCAGATTTACGTTTTCCATGATTTACCTAAATCACTCCAGGCAAATGCCGGGTTGGTTCCTTTCAAAGGGCACGGTCGATTTCCTTCCCCTTTCCTTCTCCAAAAATCCGAGCGTGAGCTCCGTCTCTAATGACCAAGCAGTCGATGGGACGTTAAACCCTAAGATTCCTTCCTTTCTTTCACATTCTGCCGTGTACATTGAAGTGGTACTGTTTACAACTGTAAACTCGTACCACTTCAGTGTAAACGGCAGTTTGTGATACATACCTACAGTACGTTTATAATGTTTACTATTTTATTTACAAACGTATGTAATGTACCTTCAAGTTATGTACTATGTGATCCTGTTATTTATTTGTAGATACGACACTGATGATGGCTAGTTACTTAGGCGAAATCGATCTGTGATCAATAAAGAGATTTATTGCGATCGAACTCTGAGTTATTCCCAGTAATTTACTTAAGAGTTCATATTATTTCTCAATTTTATTGTTTTCGCACTATGTGTCACAAATACAATAGCTGTAAATAGATAATACATTCAATTGAATTTTAATCACATTCCCTGATACTCTACTTCAAACTAAGGCAAGAAAAGGTATTACAAATATGAGGATATTATGAAATACCGTGTAGATGCAAGCATACGATCGCTAGTAGAATGGGGAACCTAGCTGACTAACGGAACCAAGTCCCGAATTTGTTTGAGAAATATGTACTTGTCTCCTGATCAGGGGAACGTAGTTGTTCGACTCATATACTTACAGGCTGTCTCAAAGGCAGCCGTAAATATTTTAGGAGGTGGTACTATAGACGTATTGCAATAAAAATTCCATATAACATATGTATAATTTTATTGAGAACAGAGGATATAGCTGTTGTCATGAAAGCCAAACAAACTTAGAGCAAATGTAAATGAAGACATTTTCATTGATTTTTCCGTCGCTTCTTGGTAGTACAACATTATACTGACTTCAAAGTACAATTTTGTGTATGTTCTACAGTTCATTTCCAGTTAGTTAACCGGTTTTCGGCTTACAAGGGCATCATCAGGCTTTAAGTCGAAAAACGGTTATTTAAATGAAAGTCAATATGATGATTTACTAAGCGCCGACGAAAACATCAGTCAAAATATTCAGATTTGCATTTCCTTTACACGCCGGCGCCTGATAATGACAAAATACTGAAACGGCTGTAGCGATAAATAATAAACTGTAAGCAGTGATTCTGGCTCTTTTATTACAATGTCCGTCAACGACATTTACCACACTGCAGGCCCAATAATCGGGAAGCTAAAATGATTGAAGTTTGTTTGGGTCACATATTAAGTGCTATACCCATTACAAATTGAACACACATTATACAGGTTTTTATTGCAATTTGTCTTTATTACCATCTCCTAAAATATTTGCTATATCTTCTTAAACATGCTGTAGTTAACAGGTGAAATATTTGTTTTCGGTGATCATTATTTGAAGCTTTATCCCAGGGTAAGTTCTATGTCTAGATAGACTTTCATAGACACCTGAGCTTGACCATGATATACACAAACGCGACAAATCGCGCGGCCCGGAAGTATTTAATCTCCTTTTATAATGCGGATGTTTACACAAGTGAGCTACGTAGTTTCAAATCAAACGTCCAAATGTTTGTTCATCTTATGGGACTTAACTGAGGATTCATCAGTCCCTAAACTTACAAACTACTTATGGACTAACTTACACTAAAGATAGTAGAAACATCCATGCCCGAGGGAGGATTCGAACCCCCGATGGGGAGCGGCCTTGTGCATCGGAGCATAGCGCCTTAATACGCTTGGCCACTCCGCGGCACGTAGTTTCACATGAACTGCAGGGAAACAATTAAATACAGTTTCACAGAGACAGTCTTAAACATAAATAAATATATAAACAACATAGACTGGTCACAGCGCCGCCATAGTTGAAGCCAATTGGAAAGGTTGCCGTCATCTTTGAGAACGTCAGTGTCACGCCAGGTGATACTGGACGTCTGCTAACAACTGAATCATAGGTTTTATATTAATCACTGCCAGTCTTGATTTTTCCTTGATTTCTGGGCGACGCATTTCGGAAAGTAATTCCCACTAAGAATAGCATTTATCGTTTACTACTGCATCCTAAGTGTAATGTTTACAATTGTAGAACTGCTAAATTATTTGATGTTTCTATAATGTCAATAATCGTTCGTATTTGCCGACATATCTTCCCTATAAAAACAGGCGAATTTCTTTAAAGTCCTTAATCACCTTTATTCTGCCTGTGGTTCAAATGATGTTTCATGCTTTGAGGTACATTACGTATTTATCAAGCTCTCCACAATTTTAAGTTTCCTTGGTACTCTCCTTACAGCTTTTGGTTTCTGTAGGTACTCAGGAAACGAAAATAGTTTCGGAATGGCATTTGCAAGTAGCCGCTTTCGATCGGTGGTAGCATCCATAAATTTTCTTCAAAATGACAAGAGCATATGTTACTATACTTTGTAGGCTACCACTTATCACATCTCATACTGGTTACCCATTGGGTTAGCAGCTCTTTGTTTTCCAAAGGAAATCTGCATAGAGAATAGTTTAACTACAGTTCATATACCTAGGCTACTTAACCCAATGGTTAATACTCTTTTGTACACTATATAGACAACTATCATTACATTAAAACACACCAAATACAACTGTCGTCTACCTAGCTTTTTGATGGTCGTGAAGTAAAAATAATTTTGAAACTTGGTAAATGTGAAAGTTAAGTATAATGAATATTTACAAACAAATACATGCTGATACACAACGACCTATATAATTACACATCTCTTTAAGTATGACATTACCAGAGTTTTATCACTGCAGGTGCTGCAGCTGTACGCCGAACATACAGTGGGCTTGATTTGCCACTAATAATAGTGCTTACAGTCAGTTTATACTATAAACAGAAACGTCTGCTCACTCTGCTGCTTCAAACTGACGTTCTCAAATATGGCGCCCAATGTTGCTTAGTGCTGCCACCCAGAGCACTGTAGCTTTCCTGTAGCACCCCCAGTTGTTTACAAGGAGGTTAGAATATAGGGAGGTGGCGTTATCTGTGCTGAGAACACACACTGGTTGAAGCCACGGCGGCCATGCTTTTATGCCCAAAACAAGGATTTCTCGCTTAAAATACTGTGAGAATATTGCTTTCATTACTATAGCCGCTATAGTAGTCATATCTGAGTATTTACTTAGTTGTGACATACATTTAAACAGTGGCGGCTGGTGATAATGTGCTAATGTGCTGCAGCACACTGTAAATATATTACTAAAAGTATGCCATTTCTTTTCGAATGCAAGCGAGAAATCATTGTAAAATTGCATCCTTTCTCTTGGAATACGAGCCAGATATCACAATGGAATTATGCCAATTCCCTTCCAATACGTATTACAATGCTAGTAATAAGGATGAAAACGCGTTTGGAGCGCTCTCTCCGCGATAGCTGGAAACCGGCTCCGTGTGCTGAAGTGGGATTCAGCCGCGCTGGTGAGTGCGCAGAGAGGCGGCGCAGTCGTCTGTTCGCTATTGAGCATGCGCAGACGTGACGTCAGGCCTGGCGGCTCATGAGTGCTGACACCGACTGCAGCACCGGATCAATATTTCTCTTCGCGCTGCGTGTAACGGTTGAGGAAGAATAGTATATGACGAATATTGCGGCATAATCAAATAGCGCGCTGGCTTAGGCATCTTCCACGTAGTCTCTCAAACCTACTTGTGTGAGGCTCATATTCAAATACCTCTGAGTCTAAATTTTTACTTTCTGTAAATAAGATTAATATTTTTAAACGTTATATTTACTACCTACAGTGACTAAATGCAGTTGGCAACGCTGTTATAAATTACCCTGAAGGTCTTACTGTCAATACTGTATTAATTGGTATTTAATTAAAGGCAATTATACAAAGGTTAACGTGTTGGATGTAAGACTTCAATCACAAACAATATTAGTAATGTTTAGCCAAAATGCGAGTGAAACTGCGCTTTTCAGCCAAGCAGTTTCATTGGGCGCTATTGTAGAACGCAGATGACGTGGTGGGGATGTTGCTAAGCTCCGTTATTTCCATTGTCAGCCACGCGTTGTGCGTTCGCTGAAGAAGTGTTTCGCGGTCGTGAAAGTGCGCGTTACGTACTGTGCGAGCAAAATGGAGAGTTCTGTCGATGATCTGTTACAGAGCCCATTTTCCAATAGACCTTTGTTAGAGAAACTGTAAGAGTTAGGTAGACCTACTTCAGTTTTAAATCTCAGTCAAAAGGCTATAGGAGGTGGCAAAAAAAGTGAGTGCACGAGGAAATTTAGAACGAAAAAATTTAGAATGAAAACAGTTGGATTTGTGGATGTGATATTCGCAATGCACTTTTTTGCTTTCATGTTTGTTGTTTGGGAACAGTGATGCGTGGAGTACAGGGGGAGTGAAAGACCTCGGACATCTTAATGCATTAATAAAAAAAGAAAAACATAAAGGAAATCATAAACATATAAATAACAAACTTGATCTTAGTTCATTGGGTAAATCTAATATCACAACAATTTTAAGTCGTGCCTTTTATTTTAGTGTATTTTGTTTCCTGTTTATTTTTGTAATATTGCAGCACACTGGTCAAATTTTGTACGAGCCGCCACTGCATTTAAACTACTAGAACTACTTTAGCACAAAGTACGACCAATGTTTTGCGCACAAATGCTGGAATGCGCATTTTGCTGGCTTCACTTTTTCAGTGTAAGGGCATCTCCACAGATTCTAACCTCCATTATTGTTTATATACCTCTTTGGTGTAAACGCTTCTTTGTAGTTCGATGGTGTATCGCAAGAAGCGCTGCAGCTGACAACGAATTTCTTGTGCGTGTCGCACGTCCCGTATAGAACGAGCTTTAGAACTTGGTCGCAAGAGCGGTGGCGCCCTAGCGCCAAAAACAGAAGGCGGTCTGGCGCGCCGGGCGGGCACTTTCGCCGCGCGCGCCGACGCAGCCTCGGCGTGCAGCCGGCGCGGCGCAGCTGCACTCTCGATGCGTGACGTCACGGCCGGGCCGCCGGCTGGCTGATCGAAGACGCGGCCGCCTCGGTGACGTCACGCCGCCGGGCCCTTGCTCCGGGAAGTGGTGCGCGCGCGCGCGGCGCGGCGCGGAGCGGCCTGACCTCTGCCGCGGGGGATCCCCCGATCGATGGCAGGGCAGACGGCGGCGGCCCGGGTACCTGCCGGGAGCGCGGGGGGAGGTTGGCGGCCCTGTCTGCCCGCCATATCCGGCGCCGCATCTGGGTCACCGCCTGCTGCCTCGCGCTGCCCCGCCGGGTCGCGCGTCTGCAGATGTACAACAAAGGACCAGATTCCCCGGCCCACTGTGCCTGCCCGCGCCGCTTTCACTTGTCTCCCGGGTCGCCGTCCCGCTTCGTTCCACAGCGCGTCGGACTAGTTTCTGCCGGAAAAACTCCCGTCTCCACGAACGTCTCTTAACTTGCTGAATATCTTACTTTAAACGTGTATTTTTTTTTCTCATCTCTACTTATATAAAAGCGAAGGGACACTCATTCAGTCACTCACTCACTGACTAAAAATGAAATCTCGAAAACTACTACACATTATATGATTCAGGATCTGGGATGGGAATCATTAGAACGGCGCTTATCGCTGCGGTGTGGACTACTTACGAAACTACAATCGTCAATATTTTCCTCCGAATGCGACCGAGCGAGGTGGCGCACTGGTAACACACTGGACACGTATTCGGAAGGATGGTGGTTCAAATCCACCTCCGGCCATCCAGATTTAGGTTTTCCGTGATTTCCCTAAATAACTCCAGGCAAATGCCTGGATGGTTCCTTTCAAAGGGCACGGCCGATTCCTTCCCTCATCCTTACCCAAAAATCCGAGAGTTAGCTCCGTCTCTAATGACCACGCTGTCGACGGGACGTAAAACCCTAAGATTCCTTCCTTTCTTCCTCTGAATGCGAAAATATATTGTTGACTCCGTGGGTGCTCCGGGGCTCGTGCATCCCCCAAGAATATTTTGGGTTTGCTGAGTACCCGCATAAAATTGAGGTAGAAAATGAAATTATAGAAATTTAAAAAAAAAAAAAAAAAAAAAAAAAAAAAAAAAATCGGGAAAAATCAAAACCTACCTTATGACTCAAGAGGCAATGTAAAACATGACCATAGCGAGAGACGATATTTCATACGTGAAAGAAATGATCAGTTTTGTACACGGGTCCCCAAGCGAGTAGTAATGGGTGTCCGTGTTTCACCCACTATGCTTGCTTTATTCATCCTGAAGCACGTCGGTCCTTTTGACCTTTATAAACATTCAATTGTATTCTTTCAGGAATTTAGCTTGAAGAATCTGACGCTGATGCTAAAGTTTAATTTTAATAACAAGGGAAGTGGCAAACATAAATCAAAAACGATTCAGTTGAAATTTGTAATGCTTGTCTCTCAGGCTTAAAAAAACCTTAGACTATATTAATATTGTCAGAGATGTCATGAAGTTATCTCGAAGTGATGAAAGTTTCGATGAAGTATACAGCTCTTGCTTGAAACTGACCAAAAGTATTTGATGTCGGACTTCAAAATCTCAAAATATTTCAAAGATTTCTTTAAACCTTGGTGACGGTGTTCTATCAAACGCTTTTGTCAGAAAGAATAGCTACGCACAAAAAGTGTTAGATTTGTGTACAGTGAAAAATTATTTCATTGGTCGTGTAGAAGTTTTGGGGTGTTACTTATATAGAAATATCCACTTCGGCCAATTAGATCGCTTTATTGTAGTGTCCTAATGCAGCCATGCTTTCCTCTTCTTCCTCATCCTTCTTCCTTCTATCTTTAAAAGGTCAGACAACTGCCTATTTACTTTTATCAAGTATTGCTCATTCAAAAATGCATGAACATGATTTTCAGGAGGGTTTTGAAGCGTGATATAGAGCACCCACACTGATTTTGAAAAGTCGGCGCCTCTGGTTGACTCCCACTTACAAAGGTAAAAATGATGATCATCAGAATAGAATACGAGAAAAAAGGAGCTCGAACGGAAAGATTCTTTCTTCCCGCGCGCTATTCGAGAATGGAATGAGATATAAATAATATAACGGAGGTTCCATGAACCCTCTGCCAGGCTCTTAAATGGGATTCGCAGAGTATCCCATTTAGTAGAAGTAGATGTATGGCGCTGATAGAAGATAGGGCCGGTAGTTTAGGAGTTAAACAATGAAAACTTCCCCGTCTTGCGGTACGTGATAGTGTGACTTTATCAGTACACTATTTGAGAAGGAGAGCACTTACCGACTTGTAACAAACTTAAAACATAATATCAAACCTTTAGGGAACTTTTTCTTGCTGACAATCCAAGCAAAATAATGAAAGGGGAAAAGTTTGTCGCTTACTATTTTTTCGGCGTTCATATAGTAAAATCACTGCATTTGGCATGACTTTACAAATTATTACTCGTAGACTATTAAATGCATTCGCGAGAAATATTACAGACAGTATACAGACATACCACTGAACGTACGTTCGAAACTTTATCATAGTATGACACACATTTCATGAGATATGAAGAAACAATTAGGTTCATGAAAAACCGCCTCATCACGCATGACGTTTTGATTTATTACGTCTTTCCTACTAACTCTGTTCGCGACGTATTTGCAGACACTTTGCATAAATACCACTGGATGTATTTTCGAAATAATACCGTATTACGACATATAGTTCAGGTGCTACGACATCAAATACAATGAAATGTATTAAAATTCGCACTAATAAGCATGAAGTTATGATTTACTACCAACTCCATTTACAATACATTTCGCAGGTAATTTCCTAACATTCCACTCTACGAACCTGGTACATAATGTTTTTGTAGGACGCATAATTCAGGAGATATTACGTCATAAACGTGACATCCGTAAATATATACTGTATTATGTTTGACATTTTGTTAAGTCTTTATTACTCTGTTTGCAGCACATTCCGCAAACAGTATCCAAATTCCACTCCACGAACCTGGTAAATAATATTTTTGTAGGACACATAATTCAGGAGATATTACGTCATAAACGTGTCATCCGTAAATAGGTAGTGCATTATGTTTGACATTTTGTTAAGTCTTTATTACTCTATTTGTAGCACATTCCGCAAACAATATCCAAATATACCACTGAAAGGAGCTAGAATATTATATCACTGAATGACACATTGATCAGCAGATACGACGTCATAACAACTGAGCTGCTTGAAAACGAAACTACAGGACGAATTTCGCTGTAGATTCAAGCGAAACGTGTATGCAAATACCGCAGATGTCTTCGTGATGGCGATGATGTTGCTCGAAGAGAACGTAAACAAATAAAATAAATACATGTTTTAATCAACATCGAGGTGGACAGAGAGAGGAGAGATAGGAGAAGTACTAACTCAAGGCTTGAATAGATAAATAAATACCCGGGAAACGCCTGGTTTTCAGCTACTTAAGAATAAAACTGTCTAGATCGCTAAAACTGGTATTCATTACTGGCGTCGCGCCCCGGTTTTGCACGGGTAGCACTATTTACCGTAGCCAGATGCCAAATGGAGGTGATCGTGTGACGAAGTTTCAGAAGATATATATAGAGGGCCTCACTCAAACTTTTCATCCCAAATATCTCTTGAACAACAAGGCATATTGAAAAACGTACGGCTTATGAAAACCAGAACTGTTTGATAGTCCAGAGCGCGAACAAATATTGTTTTCAACTGAAGCTCATGTTTCTTTTTTATGAAATAAATAGCATGAAAAATCACAAAAACAACAGCATTGGTAGCATCGAAATACGTAAATCACATCCCTAGAAACTGCGACAGGAATTTCACGTTTGAAATAAATGCAGCGGGCAGATAGCGTATCACTATGGGCTTCAGTTTCGTGACACCCAAACTGGTTGTTGCGTTCATTTCAACCGCCAGATTCGCTTCGCAATTCATCGGGATGTAATTGACGTGTTGCGATGCAACCAGCGCAATTCTTTCTGTATCTTTCATGTCATTTATTGCATAAAAATTATATGAGTACCCATTTAAAAAACACAAGTTTCACTTGAGGTACACTCAATCAATGTCACTTTCGATTGTTGGTCATGTTTTGTGCTCAAATTTGATTCATTCTTTAAGAATGAAGTCTCGTTTTTCCTTCTGACCACGATCTTCCACTCAGTTTTGGCCTTTCTTCTGTTTTCGTAGGATTCTACTACTGTATTTCTTTTGCCAACCTAGTGGATGCCATTCTTTCAATGTACCCATAAGATTCAAGTCTTCGTTTTCCCATGTCACCATGTATGTCTGTGTATCCTTCAATTTTTTATCATCTCACTCTGTAAGCATCTCCACCAGTAATTTTGAGGCCTAATACTTTTATAATATTCTTTGATTCTTTCATTTGAATATCTTCAGTATCCCTCTTTCTATTTGAAATTAAAGTTCCTGCTCCACAAGAACAAAAAAGATTTGATCTGTACCTAGTAGGGGTGTCAACTAAATTTTTGACATGGTGTGTAGAGGGAATCCTGCCAGATGTTCGAGTCGTTCTCGCACCTGCGGTAGCCTCAAGAGTTACACCTAAATTCTTATTTAAAAATTATAAATATATATGTGTAAATCTTTTTAGCTGAGTGAACATTTGAAATTATTTGTAAAAAATAAAATATTTGATTTGTATTATGAAAATTTAGTTAGAGCTCGATATTATACATGCAACCCTTGTATGTCCCTTTCTTCTTAATCACACATCTAATGATAGCAGATGCCGCAACGCCATTATAAATAAAGATAGTTATAGAGATATCAAGATATAATATATTTCATATATTTATAGAAGGCTGTTGATTGCTGTGTTATAAATGTTAAATTAAGTGTTTATTGAGGAAGTTGAAACAAAGTTTGAGAGAACTTTCTGATGGTAAAACCATATGAGGCAGACTGACAGACAAAATGATTGATGAACTACAGCAGTATTATGGGATGGCCATAAGCAATAATACTGAGGATTTGTTGAAAATGAAGCAGGCAGTACGGGCTACATTTTCCCACAAACACTGAACTGATAAACCAGTACACAACCTTTCCCCCCTGACCTAATTCATTGTGCAACTACCGCAATACGCAGCACTCAACCAGTCCATGCAGCTATAAACATTCCATCCCGGCAGCGGTTGTGGATATCGTAAACCTATTTACAGAGACCTGGCAAATCCTGAATTTCTGAAGAAGTATCTGCATATGATTCTCGAAGTTTTCCCACCGAACATAATATTCCACCATCTTTCGGGAGTGACCCGTAACAGTGACAATTCTGCATGTTCAGACTCAAAATCCCAATGAGTCGTTCAATCTTATATGGACTCGCTTACCAAAAAATGTTACTGTTGGAATGATATTAAGTTTAAAAAATGTATAATGCCACTACTTAAAAAAATAAATGACAGTCTTAGTTGTGAAAATTTATTTTATTCAGATATGATGTGTTTCGCCCATTTGGGCATCTTCAGATATCTGACGAAAAAGAAAGAGGAGAACTAGTACATACAAGACGAGATTTACATGACACAATATCGAAAATATTTCCTAATTTATCTTTAGCTACAAAACAATTGGCACTAAAGAATTATAAAAATCAGTCTAATGAAATTTCAAGATCTGTGGTAGAATTGATCGTTAAAAACAAACTGATACTGTGTTACAATCAAAAGACTATAGAAATCGACAATTCTCGAATATAAATTTGAACAATAAGGGAAGCTTTTTCCTAATCCTCTGCACCACCTTACATTTTTCTACCTTTAGAGCAAACTGGCCACTCTCCCTCTCTAGGACGGGAGAGGAATGACTTAAATAGAATCCCCTATTTTTACTGCCGATTTTTATTCTCCGTGAAGAAATATGTAACTTTTGTATGAAACTTTTTTTTGCCCACTTTAGGTTACAGTAATAATACTATAAGTGGATCTTTGCTATCGCCTTTTGACAATGTCTCTCTGTCTGTCTGTCTGTCCGTAACGTGTTCCTAATTTTTAAGTCGAACCGTTCAACCGATCGGCACCAATTTACAGACATGATTGTTGGTCGCCAGAGACCAGAAACTCCCCTTTTCAAATATTACGGACAAAAAATACGTCAGTAACACTAAAAAGCCGTTATTAATGTAATTGTAAATGCAAATAAACTGTCCATCTAACACGAAAATTGAATAACCGAATTTGTAGAGGAGAAAATCCTCTACAACTTTCCTCTCTTCTGTTTTTTTTTTTTTTTTTTTCGTAACTAGCACCGTTACAGAGATATTTGCGAAAATAACGGCGATTTGACCCGCCTCTTGACTATACGTATAACAGGCGTTAGGAAATGTCACGTAACATTCCTCGCCCAGAACTCTCTCTGGCATACGCTATCTTGCTTCCTGTATTTTATGGTTTTCTTATTATAACTTATGCTTTGTCATTCCAAAGCAGTGGCACACTGAAGAATTAGTGAAAGCACCTCGTTCACAGTACGATAAATTATAATCTAGTGTCTAAAAATATTTTAGCTGTTTGGTTACAGAAGGCATCGAGCCCGCTGAGCTATCACGCCGGCAACCCTCTGACCGAGCACTCTGAGCCACTGAGCCTGGCAAGTTTGGAAGCACCGTCTAATATGTTCGTGCATCACAAACTAATTCGCTACCATTTACACTGCGAGATTAATTCTCGTATCATCGATAGCAAGTGTTACCTGCTAACATGGCGTTTTTAGACACTAGATTGTAATTCATTGTCCTTACAAAGACGTGTTATTGATAATTTTCAGTGCACCATTTCTTTGAAATGACAACGCTTGATTTCCAATAGGAAAATCATGGAAGACAGTAAGCAAGATGGCGTATACAAATGAGAGGTTTGGGTAAATTATTGGTCGAGAGATGTCACATGACTGATTTCCGAAAGCCAAATGTTGAGCACCTCCAGAAAACCAACCAGATATGCACTATAGTGGTTATTGTTTTATTTATATTTTACTGTTTTAATTTTGACCAGCCATCCACTTTTATAACTATTTCCGAAAGCCAATTGTTGAGCACCTCGAGAAAACCAACCAGATATGCACTATAGTAGTTATTATTTTATGTATATTTTACTTTTTTAATTTTGACCAGCCATCCATTTTATAACTGACTATCCACCAGCACATGATTTTCTATATAAAAATATTTTATCTGTTAGCAGCTACCAGCAATAGTATGAGAATTAATGGAAAATTCCGTACTTGTTCACCGTGTTGTAGTGGGCAGTGCGCTACGTTGTGATGCATGTGGTAGTTCGAAACCCCTCGAGCCCATTTTTTTTTTCGACTTGGTTCATAAAGGGTTTCCGGCACTCTTATTAATTAAACAGAGCTATCTTCTGCATTGTTTATAGTTGTGCAGATGTAAAAGTGCTCCCTCTAAATTGTGTGTTTGTTCTATTTCGTGAATATGCCGTGAAATACGTAACAACGAATTGAACAATGGTCTTCTGAAGCATTTGCACAAAAACGGCGAGCATACTGGGATAATGAATATTCTAAACAGCGCCCAGATACTGGTAGTCTCATCTCATATATAAATGGAGTTCTACATTTTTAATGGAACAGAAGGGAAGTGTAGGTCTATACATTGCAACAAATTACCTGTCCTTTTTTTTCCTAAGCAATTATTCGCTATTGATGGAATACGTTGAAATTCATTAATTAGAATCAATTCGTCAACTAAAATGTTTGTCTTTGGCATGGTTGCTATGGACGCTTTTAACGTAGTTTGTATTACCTTTCCATAGTTCAGAAATGACTTTGTTCATGTTACTTTGTTCTGCGACAAATGAAAGAGCACGTATTCTGTTTTAAGCCGGGACTACGTTTTCTTTTGGAACTAAAATAACAACCGGAATCAGTGTGGTAACACTGAATTTCACATAACTCTAGTATTAATCTATATACAAAGTTACTACTATCATTACGTCATTTACAGCAGTATCTCCCAAGTTTTCGTACGTGTGAAATAGAATTCTGTATTTGCAATTCGTTGGAATGTATTTTATGGCATGTTCACAAAATGAACAAAAGCACATTTCAGAGAAAGCGCTGTTACGTTTGAACAATTCGGAATCTTGCAAAATATAGTTGCGTGAAGTTAACAAGAGTGTGCGAAAACCTTTTAGGAATCAATATGAAAAAAAATGCCAGTGACGGTTTTTTATTGCCATCTATTTATACCTTTTCGTTCTTCAGGAAGATCGATGCTTTTCGGTAGTTTGTTCAGGATCGTTCTGGGTTGTTCGTTGAGAATTTTTCTCTGTTAATTTATTACAGATGGCGTCCAGCCCCCTTTCTTTTTCTATCTTTTCTTTGGTTCTTCGGCGTGATCGGTCCCTTGTGTGCGTTGGTTTTTGTTTTATTGTGATCGTTTCGTCGTTGAGTTAGTTTTTTCATTGAAGAGGGCATCGTGCCCTCTGACCGGGCACGCTGAGCCACCGCGCCCGGCAAGTTTGGAACCTCTGTCTAACATGTTCTTGCATCACAAACTAATTCGCTACCCATTACGCTACGGCGAACTGGTGTGAGAGTAAACCGTAATTCTCGTACCATCGATGGCAGGTGTTAACTGCTAACATGGCATTTTTTGACATTTGATTAGAATTCATTGTCCTAAGAACGACGTGTTTTTGACAATTATCAGTGCGCCATTGCTTTTAAATGACAACGCTTGAGTTTAATAAGAAAATAATCAAATACACAAAGCAATATGGCGTATGCAAAAGAGGTTTCACGTGACTGATTCCCGAACGCCAAATGTACGCTATGTTCCTACCTGGTTATAGTCACTAGTCCGAACGCCAAATGAACGCTACTTACCTTCCAGGCTATAGTTATTCATAACCAATACAGGTAAAGAAAATAAACTTAAACTTCTAAAGCAAGACAGGTGATAATATTTTAACGGAAAAAGATAATGAAAATGTGGGAGAAATATTCAGGTAATAGATTTAAAAGTTTAAGTAAGAGTATTTTTGTCAAAGCTAAACTCAAATATCAAATAATTTTGGCTCTTAAAAAACAGCTAGAAAGAATATGATCAAAATAGTAGAGTCATAATGGTGTCGTCCATAACTTTTTACTAGTTATATTTGTATTGTTTTTGTCCGAAATGATTGCAAACAATCATAAAACTACAGGCAAATCAAAAGTGAGCTGTAAAACACGACAGTGAGATTTTTTTTTTTTCGTTTTATGCTGTCCCTGCAATCTGAAAAAATAAAAATGAGTTAGGAATCTTGAAAAACGGTAATATCTCAAACAAATACTCTTTCTCTAGGTTTAATATTTCCAGTTTCAGCAAACAGTTGGACAATACTGCGAAAAGTCGTTGTAGGAGGAACATTCGTATCAGAGAAAAAATTTGCTGATCTTCAACATTTCTGAGAGCCTCAGTGTTCGGGGAAATGAAATAAATTCTCTCTGCAATCGTTAACATCGTAGAACAATTGCGTAGAGATGTTTTTTTTTTTTTTTTTTTTTTGTGGTTTCACACTAATCATCCAAACACACAGTCAGCAGGCTGGCAGCAGCTTAGGCACTGCACTTCAACCGAGAGAATTTATAAAACATAGGACATATGATATTAAGATAACAATGGTATGATGTTAAAATGTGGAGTATTAAAATCCTTGACATGTAGAACTAATTGACGAACATACACAGTAGACAGATTATAAAAACATGTAGTCAATTAAAATCCTTGTGCCACGGTGGCCATAAAACACAGTGAGAAAACGGACACTCAACAGACGAACACTGGGTGACACTGGTTAAAATATAAAGCGGTGACACTTGTTCGTGGACGGTTGACGCTCTGATTAAACCACACTGAAGCACTGAAGACACTGATAGTAGCACTGTTAAAAACAATGGCACTGAGGACCCCACAAGGGAGAGGAGGAGGAGAGTCGGAAACGTGGGAGCAAGGAATGGAAGAGGGTGGTGAGGGAGCATAGGGACTCCAGGGGTGGTGAGAAGGAAACTGAGAGAAAAGGGGAGAGGAAGCGTTGCATTCATGGGGAGGGGATCAGGTTTGGAGAGACTGATGGATTTCAGGACAGAGGGCGGCATCCAGGAGAGAGAAGTGGCGAGAGTTACCCTGTCGGCAGTGTGAAGGTGTAGGGAGGGAGGGTTATGCTGGTATCGTGTGGCAGAGGCCTGGAGTTCAGCAGAAGGGGAGAGACCAGAGGTTGATCGGATTCTATTTTGCGGGTCGTGTAGAGGATTTGGATAGGTTCAAGGAACTTTATAAGGTGAGGAACCAGAATGAGATCTTAGAGGATCCGCATGGGCGAAAGAAGACAGATGCAGCAAGCGAGGCAGAGGGCGTGTCGTTCTAGGATTTGGTGGCATTTATAATAGGTGAGGGAGGTGGAAATCCAAGTGGGATGGAAACTGCAGAGTGAATGATAGGTGTATCGGTAAATGATAAGTGGAGGGGTCAAGACCCCATATCCAGTCAGGAGGTTGAGACAGGAGAATGCTTTTTAACGGACTGTCTGAAAGTGAGGGTTCCAGGAAAGGGAGCGGTCCAGGGTGAGGCCAAGGTATTTGAGGGTGGTGATTTGGGTGATGGAACGATCATGGAGTGTGAGGTACAGGTCGCAGTGATGGCAGGATTGGGTGGTACAACCTATAATGTGTGTGTGGAAAGTGGTGGGAAGAACTGGGAGAGGTGAGACTGATGAAGGTGCTGAGAATGAGCAAGGGAGGGGGTGAGGGCTAGGAAGGCTGTATCGTCAGCAACCTAAAAGAGGTGGATGGGGGGGGGGCTGAAGTTGTGACATGTCAGCTGAATAAATGAGGAAGAGTAGGTGGAAAAGAACAAAGTCCTGGGGAATCCCAGCAGAGGGGTAGAATAAGTGCGAGTTGGAGTTGTTGACAGTGACATAGGATTGGCGGCGTGAGAGAAAGGAACCGACGAAACAGACATGATTAAGATATTTAGATTCTGAAAAGAAGACCAGAATGCCATACACGATCGAAGGCCTTTCTCGATGTGGAGGGAAACAAAGATGGTGCCATGACAGGAATTTAGCTGGATGGAAAGGAGGTGGATGAGGTGAAGAAGTTGGTCATCGACAGAGAAGGAGGGTTAGAAGGCACACTGGGAGAGGGGGGGGGGGAGTTGGTGTTGATGGAGATGGTGGTGACTGTGGCGAGAAAGGATTGTTTCCAAAACCTTGCTGAACACCGAGGTGAGGTTGACAAAGCAATAGGAAGAGGTATCTGAAGGAGGCTTGCCAGGTTTGGGGAACATAAGAGTATGGGAGGTTTTCCACAGGTCAAGGAAGAAGCCAGTGTAGAGGATGACATTGTATAGGGATGCAAGGGCAGCATGGAAGGAGTGAGGGGCAGGCACGAAGGTGCCTCTAGGTTAAGTAGTTGTGGCCAGGGGCGGTGTTGCATTTTGCATGTGTAAGTTGTATGTCAAGGGCAGTAATAGGCGGGTTAATTTCTGAAGGAGAGATGTGGTCCAAGTACTGTAAGCCAGGGGCGAGCAGGGCGGATGAGGTATTGGTGCACTTGCAGACATCGGGAAAGAGGGAGAAGTCAAATCTGAGATTGTCAGGAACGGAAAATACATCAGAAAGATGGATGGCGAAATATTCAACCTAACTGGCAATGTCGGTAGAAGGGTGATCATTGTGAAGGAGAGGTTAAGAGGGGGCAATGCGACTGCAAGTAAGGTGGTGGAAGGCTTGCCAGTACTTGGAGGAATTGATGGGTAGTAAAGCATTAAGACGGGTGCAGGTCTGTCGTCAGGACCGCCATTTTTTCGTGGCCAAGAGGTTTCTAATATGTCGCTGTATTTGTCGGTGGTATTAGAATGTATCCCGGTCACAGGTCCGCATGAAGAAGCGGTAGAGGTGGCGGGATACACGGAGGAGGAGGACGGCCTGTGGGGGAGGGTGGGGTGGTGGTCATTGGTAAGTACAGGGGCTTGGTCACTAACAATGAGATCAAGGACGTATCCCTGTAGGCGCCCACAGAGATTGGAATAGGCAAGGATAACGTCGGGGTAGTAAAATTGCTGTTATTATGGGAGAGGAAATCGTAGGATAGGGGAACAAGACTGCTGATGTAAATAGTGACCAGGGCGATAGCGAGAGATGGAAGAAAGAGGCTCAGGATGAGGTGCTCAGAGGGATTATTTAGGAGAGGCTGTAGGCAGACAGGGTGGTAATGGAGGTGGCCAGTCGCTACACTGCCTCGAGGAAGGGATGGGGGCCATCTGTATGGCGTAGAGTGTAGGGAATGGTGCTGTTGGAGGAAGATTTCATTTAGGAAAAAGGCATCCACAGGTGGTATGCATTAAAAGGTTAGCAGGGATGGAACAGACGTTGTGATAGAGAATGGTGTGAGGTGTGCATGCTATGGAGAGTTGCATGGGGGCAGGGGTAGATGGGAAAAAGGTTATGGGTCTATTTTAACAGGGGAAACTTGCCAGGAGAAGATGCTGATGGTTCCTAGTTGGAAGACAGAGCAGGCCATGAGGGCGATCTATTTCTATTTGAGGTTGTGGGGATATTGGAACAGGTAAATGTTTTGGAGGACTGTGATGACGAATTGGATGACGTCCTCCATAGTGGAAGGGGGATAGAGGGATAGGGGGATAGGGGAATTTATAGGGTAGATGGGGACTGTTAGCTTGGGGGTGATAGGAGCAGAATGAGCTTGGCATTTATAGGAATAGGTGGGGTGGGGGCTGCCAGACACGGGTTTGGGGCACTGTTTGAGGAAATGAAGGGATTTGCCTTGAGGACAGGTGGGAGGGTTTCTATAGTTTTGGGTGAGGCAGTCATTGTAAACTAGATAATAACCACAGCAGTGTGACTGGATAGGGGAATGAGATGGATCCACTTTGTAGTGGCGGTCATATATTAGTGCCCCTTGATGAGGAAGCAGTCAGTGGATGATGCGGATTCTGTAAAGATCCACATCAGGTAGGTGGGGACAGAGGCGTTTTGGGTACACTTGGCACAACATATCTGAAGGTCTGGGTGAGCATCGAGTTGGCCCAGTACCACCTCCTCCATTAATTTGGTGATAATGGCGGTAAGGGTGGGAAGGCTGGGGAGGTTGAGGTTGGTGAGTAGGGAATAGGAAGAGTGAGGGGGGCATAGGGTCCAAAATGCATTATGGACCCCAGACATTGAGGGAGGTCGGTATGGAAGGTGGAGGAGTTGGATTTTATAAGGATGGAGTCCTGATGTAGGATTGGTTGGGAGTAGGGGGGCTGAGGGCAAGTATTTCCTTATTTCAATTGACACGGTACGGTTATCAAGGTATTTTGGGTCATGGCGAGAGAGGACATAATTTTATATATCAGGAGGTGGAGGGAATGGGGGTGATGTCCATTGATTTGGCTGATGATAGGTTTGTGGCGGATGTTGTAGTGGTGGGGATTTTCTTGCGGACAACAGATGGGGGATCCACACTGGAGGTTTTTTTTTTTCCTTTTTGGCAGTGACCTTAGGGGAGGAGGATCTGGAAGCGGTTGGGGGATGGGTTGGATAGCGATGAGGTGGTGAGTGGGGCTTGGCTGCAGACGGTGTGCTTCAAGGCTGGAGGAGACAGATGAGTGTGGCACTGTGGTGCGGCGAGGAGTCACTTTGGCAGGTGAGAGGTGGGGGTGGTACTGGCCGTACTGATGCTGACGGCTACACATGAAACAAACTGTAATGACACCAACTAAAGATGGGTGAAAATCCGAAACGCTTCTTGGGTAAATGAAGTGTTATAAAAGTGGCTGGTTGCTGAATTTTCAAAAACAAAAAATAATACATTATAATCCACACAGGCATAGAGTTCCACAATCATATAGTAAAATGGATAAATTATTAAGATGTTTGCAGAACAATATCCGATTATGAAAATGGTTTATATATAGCGTAGACACAGCATAAAGGGATGCCATTTTCGTTCCTCCACACGCCCAGGTCTGCTGCAGTTCTCCTTTTTTCTAATTACGATTGGAAGTACGTATTAATGGGTCAGATTTAATGAGATATGAATATTAATAACAATGATTATATTATTGTTATTTCTATTATTGCAGGTACAAATAATGTTGCAATCTAAATTAAATACCATGATTTCATACATCTATACATACTCATTATTATATTATTGAATCCATGCTTACAGTCCGTCAGTATGCTTCAGAATACTATTTCTTTACATCTAAAACCATGGGCAGTCGTCACGCTGGAAAACGTAATGAATACAGCCTTAGGATCTCAATTGCATTTCGGTGCCTCTCTTCAATATTACCTCTGCTTAATATGCACTGGAGTACATTGCAGTTATTACCTGTCCAACTCTAATTCCTGACCCGAAATAAAAGCAAACCGCCACGTGACATCATCACCTGCGGATCGCAGTGACGAGGCAACTCTTCTTGCATTCACTTATGCGCCATACGTAAAACTAGAAAAGACAGCGTGCGTGGGCCACTTGGTACACAGCATTCTAAGTGGGATGACTCACGAGAAGAAGTGAAAATTATTTATTCCTTGCTTTTTATGAAAGCTTTGTAATGAATTTTGTAGTATCGTTAGCTGACCCGAACTCTAACTGGAAACTCCACGTAGTTGCGAATAATTTATCAGGGCTTTTAGTAGCTCGCGAAAGGGATTTAATTTAGGCTCCTACTGGGGGATTTCCATTTGGATCGATTATAGAACTTTAGCGCACTCACCTTCGGAAAGGTGAGATGGTGAACCCTGAATAAAACTAAGTGAAGAGCTCGGTAATAGCAGGCAAACCGCCAACAGTTTGCTTTCCTAATCACAGACAGAATTAATGAGCAGGCATTGTGACTAATAATGGAAATCGGCTGCTGAAGCATGATCGGTACAGTTCTTTCCACATAGTACTGGTAACCACGCCACATTCAAAACGGTGGGTATTGAAAGTAGCCCGTGCAATCATTTTTAGGGCTGAGTCCGCCACCAGACACTTGCGATTGTCACGTAATTCAGTTTACATGCGTCGGATCATTGTGATAGCGGAGGTTCATCGTAGACACTGTCCACCTTGAAACCAAAAATTCTTGTGTGAACTCCAATGTCATATGAGCCACACGTCTTTCATCAGATGACAGGATCAAAATCTCACGATTTATATCATTTTTGAGTACATGCATCTCAGTAAAAGATTGCAATGGTGTAGTGTCCACACTCAAGCCATATCCCTCACCGCACCATTTTGGCGTTGTCATATACCGCACATCTTGACCAACAAGTTTGGAGCGCCATGTTGCGGATCGCGCGGTCTCCGGCGTCGAAGGTTCGAATCCCCCCTCGGGCACGGATGTTTGTATTGTCTTTAGTATAAGTTAGTTCTACATCTACATCTACATGGGATACTCTGAAAATGACTTTTAAGTGCCTGGCAGAGGGTTAATCGAATCACCTTTATACTATTCATCTCCCATTCCAATCTCGAATAGCGCGCAGGAAGAAAGAACATCTGATCTCTCCATTCGAGCTCTGATTTCTCGTATTTTATTCTGATGATAATTTCTACCTATGTAGGTGTGCGTCAACAATATATTTTCGCATTCGGAGGAGAATGTTGGTAATTGTCGTTTCGTAAGTAGACCATGCCGCAGCGATAAGCGCCATTGTTGTAATGATTCCCATCCCAGACGCTGTCTGCTCTGTATCGTGACAATACAAAACGAGCTGCCCTTCTTCGAACTCTTTCGATGTCCTCCGTCAAACCCATCTGATAAGGATCCCACACTAGGCAGCAATACTCCAAAAAAGGACGGACAATGTAGTGTATGTAGTTTCTTTAGTGGCTCTGTTGCATCTTTTAAGGGTTCTGCCAATTAAACGCAGTCTCTGGTACGCCTTTCCCACGATATTATCTACGTGTTCTTTTCAATTTTAGTATGAGGTAATAGCAATTCCTAGGTATTTTGTGGAGTTTATGGCCTTCACTTTTGATTGATTTATCTTGTAAACAAAATTCAGCGGATTTCATTTCCTACTCAAGTGGGCAACTTCACACTAAGCATTACTGAGAGTGAATTGCCAATTTTACACCATAGTGATATCTTATTTAGATCGTTCTGCAGTTGGTTTTGATCTTCAGATGATTTTTCTAGACGGTAAATGACGGCTAAGAGAGCTACTTAGATATTCTCCCAAATTGTTTATGTAAATAAGGAGCAGCAGAGTAGTATCATTGATACTACTCTGTGGAACGAGCGATATCACCTCTGTTTTAGTCGATGCCTTACCATCGGTTACTAGAAACTGTGTCCTCTCTGACAGGAAATCCCCTATCCAGTCGCAAATTTGAGTGATATATCATAACCAAGCAATATGATTAAAAGCCGTTTGTGAGGTACGGTATAAAAAGCTTTCTGGAAATCAAGAAATACGGAATCAATTTGAGAGCCCTTGTCGATAGCACTCATCACTTCGTGTGAGTAAGCTAGTTGTGTTTCGCGTGAACGATATTTTCTAAATTCGTGTTGACCTCGGGTCAATAGAACATTGTATTCTAGATAATTCGAATGTTCAAATGCTTTTTTTAAACTTATGGGACTTAACTACGGGGTCATCAGTCCCTAAGCTTACAAACTACTTGTGAACTAGCTTATACTAAGGACGGCACAAATATCCATGCCCGAGGAGGGATTCGAATCCCCGACCGTAGTGGCCGTGCAGACCGTGACTGGCGCGCCGAAGACCGCTTGGCCACCGCGGCCGCCTCGAGATAATTCATAATATTTGAAATTGACGTCAATGAAATAGGCCTGTAGTTTAGTGGGTTACTCCTACTGCCTTCGTAAGTAGTTTGTGAGTTTAGGGACTGATGACCCTGCAGTTAAGTGCCTTAAGCTTTACAAACATTTGAACTCGCGGTTGAGTCTCGGGACACGCTACATGTACACGAGTGGATCTTCGGCTCCGAAAGCCCATTTCGATTATGTTTCTTTGAATTCTTCGTACGCTAACACTTGTTGATGACACAGTACTGAAATCCCCAGCAATTTCCGAAAGAGTTGCACTTCTATCGCATTGAACCTTTTTCTTTACTCGTTGTTAGTAGCTTTCTTGCAGGATATTTCACCGGCTACAGCGATATCGGAGATCTGATGTTATATCGGATTCCCGTGGTTCTCGCTGCACTCTTGAAATGGTCGTACGGGACCACGCTACCACGGAGATGCTGCGTCCCATCTCTCGTTCACCGACTAGAGCACCGCGTTCAAACTCACTCAATTCTTGATAACCTACCATTGCAACAGTACTAGCTCCACCAAACACCTGTTGTCTTATAAACGCCGTCCTGTAATTCTTTACATATTCCTGTGTTTGCATACTCATGCCTGTACGTTCCTTTGGCTCTTCATTCTAATACAGAACACAAAATCTGCAGAGAACATCTGCACGGTTACTCCCCTTGAGAATAATCTCACAAAACGACAGAACAGACGCACTAGTGTAAAGCGAGAAAACTTCCAACCAGAGCAAACATATGTGCAGCTTACTCACTTATCACATGATCGTCCACGCGGACACTGGGTGCCAGTTGGGCGTCATGCAAGAAACTCGAATGATGATTGGACGAGTGGAGAAGAAAGGGATAACGACCAGAGAGAATGCATTTGAGAACACTTGTACACACAGACTTACATCTCGAACTGGAGTTATCGAGGTGAGTCACAGCAGTTAATGTTTTTGCAAGAATTGACAATGCCATCTCTGTAGAAATCTCCCATTTTAGGCTCCTGAAAAGAACACAGTCTTCCGCGTCACGGAAAACCTATGGAAGTGTTTGACTTATTCAATTCAGTCGAGGCCAAAAATAGCATACACCTGTCCCATTCCATTTTCGTAATGTACATGAACATGTTAACAGTACTGTGCTTTATTTTAGACACACGTTAAAACCCATTCAGTACAAAAATAAAAATCATCCTGACGCCCAAATAAACTGGTAGACCCCATTTTTAGGTCCATGTAGATTGGCAGTGGCAACCTTAGATTCAAGCAGAATTGTAGGTGCAGATAGCCGCGACGGAGAGGCCTAGCGCATTGATGCGCTATGCTCTGATGCGCTAGGCCGTACCCAGTCGGGGCTTCGAATCCTCCCTCGGGAATGGACGTTTACGTTGTCTTTAGTATGGGTTAGTTTATAAGTAGTTTGTAAGTTTAGGGACTGATGACCTGGCAGTTAAGTCCCATTAGCTTAAGGAACATTTGAAGAATAGACGTTTCATGTAGTGATCCTGACAATGCGTAAATTTCCCACGTAAGATACGAGTCATGCCATAAGGGAAAACGGTCCCCACGTACTAATATGTGTATTTGTGCATGATGTGCCACTATGCAGGAGAATAGTTAATATTTCAGTTTCTGATATTTTCACGTGTTTTCATAGAACTGCCATGAAACAGTGTACTATAGCGTTTGTTCTATGATTTATAACTGAACAGTAACGTGTTTATTTGTCCCATAATTTCATCAAGATGTGTAGAATTTTCCGTTGATTGCCAGAAACATATTTGAACCTCAGATTTATGGTAATTATCCATTAACGAAATCTGATGTTCTAAAATTAAGGTTACCACCTCACCTTATCAACAAATAGCAGCTGATATTCTGAGATCTGACCTCTGACTCTCTATGGAACTCTCCACCTGGAAGCGCCTAAGTCTACATATTTAACTTTGTCTTTCAGATCATCCGCGCACACTAAGCGGTAGGTAGTTCACACAATCGCAGAAATGGGGCATGTTAGCTCCTTCTATGTGACGCCAGTTGAGTGTCGATATGATGTCATGATGAATAGGACAGCCCAACGCCCAGTCTTCTAACGAAGAAAATCCCTGACCCAACAATGTATAGAATGTGGGGCCTTTCCGAGGTAAACCACACTACTTAGGTTGAAATGAAGGACGGTGGTGCCACTGTATTGGGGTGTATCGTGGCTTGTTGTGGGTCTCCTCATTTCTCTCACGAAAATGATAGCAATGGTAGGACATAAATATATTTACTCCGTACATTAGAGCAACAGTTCTCAGACCATGACTGCAAGTTCATGACAATAGACCCTGTCATAAAGCATCATATTTGATCATTTTCTTTGTGGACAAAAATGAAGTGACTATTCTGTCCAGAGGAAAGAGACAGCGTGGAGAATATAGATTTGGGTGTGGCGGGAGACGTACAGGAAAGAGTCCTCTGCAGTCGGGCTGGTCAATGTGTCCTCGGTAGCGGAGTGGTCAGCGCGTCTGCCTAGTAAGCAGAAGATCCCGGGTTCGAATCCCGGCCGCCGGCCGCCGGCCGCAGTGGCCGAGCGCTCTGCGACGCGCCAGTCACAGTCTGCACGGCCGCTACGGTCGGGGATTCGAATCCCCCCTCGGGCATGGATGTTTGTGTCGTCTTTAGTATAAGGTAATCCATAAGTAGTTTGTAAGCTTAGGGTCTGATGACCCCGCAGTTAAGTGTCTTAGGCTTAACAAACATTTGAACATTTAGAATCCCGGCCGGGCACAAATTTTCATTCGCCGCACTTTGGTATTCCATCTAAACCTGTTACAGTGAAGCCATAACTGATAGGAAATTGCGATTTATTTCATACTAGAATGAAGGTCACGTCTTCGATTGCCCGATGTTCACATGTTTGTAAAGCTTATGGGACTTAACTACAGGGTCATCAGTCCCTAAACTTACAAACTACTTATGAACTGACTTATACTAAAGGCAACACGAACATTCATGCCCGACGCGAGAGGCCATGCGATCCGTAACGGGGTGCTCCAGACCGCTCGGCTACACCCGCGCGGCTTCGATTCCACGTGAGTGCCTCTGGTATTTAGGAAATCATACGACTGTGTCTTGCGTCCACACATTCTCGACAGTAAGTATCAGACAGGAAAAAGAGACAGAAAAGTATATTGTAGTAGTCTAAGGCTACGTAGACATTTTATATGAGTCGCTCATCAATCAAGTGTGCGAATACAACTATTTTGGGAAACATAGTCGGATAAACAGCACTCTGATTGAACTTCTGTGTAGATTAAAATTGTGTGCCGGACCGGGATACCAATGTGGGCATGTTCTCTACCGACCTCACGGCACGTCCTCACAGCTCTACTTCCGCCAGTACTTCGCCTCTTACTTTCCAAGCTTCACAGAAGTTCTTCTGCGGACCTTACAGTACTAGCACACCTGGAAGAAAGGTACGAATGATACATGGCTTACCCACGAGGGTTAGTCCTACAAGGTCTCCAAGAGAATTAGAAAAAACAATAATTCCAAAGAAATTAATATTTTCTATAACTTAATAATCAACTTACTTGTTCTTCTCATCAATATGTAGGCACGATTTATGTGTTTACTACGCAAAAAGATAGTAGGTACCTAACCACTTTAAATCTAAGTCATCACATATCTATGAATAACAAACAATGATCAAAATATTGAATGAAATTTTCACTCTGAAGTGGAGTGTGCGCTGATATGAAACTACCTGGCAGATTAAAATTGTGTACCGGAAAAGGAACTCGAACCTGGGACCTTTGCCTTTCGCGGTCAAGCGCTGATGTCCCGGTTTTTAATGCATATTAATTTGTTTCAGAATACATTTTTAAAGTCGTTCCGTTTTTTGTTAAGCGCCGTTTAAATGAAACAAACGAAGTCAGGGAGAAACATCTATCTCAACAGAGGAAATCAGCTTTAAGGACAATTATGGCCCGCCGCAGTGGCCCAGCGGTCTGCGTCGCGCCAGTCACGGTCTGCACGGCCGCTACGGTCGGGGGTTCGAATATCCCCCCTCCGGCATGGATGTTCGTGTCGTCTTTAATATAAGGTAGTTCATAAGTAGTTTGTAAGTTTAGGGACTGATGACTCCGTAGTTATGTCCCTTAAGCTTAACAAACATTTGAACGTTTTTGACAATTTTAAAAGAGACTTGCAAAGAGCGCAAAAATAGACTTTCAAAAATGCGGCGTTACATGAAAAAAGTTTTGAACAGGGAATTACTTCACCATGACGACGTTACGGTAGGGGACTCAAATATCCGGATAGCCTATAAATGATTCGGCCATGTATCGTTAATTTGGTGCTAAGAACTGAAGAGTTCCGTTACTTTGTCATGAGTACTAAAATCGGAACCTAATGAAAATTTCCTGAAACTACTCCTGAAGTAAATCGTTTCCAACAAAAAAAGAATCATCGAAATCGTTTGTCGTGATATTGAGTTATTCGTCCATTTGTCGCACATATACTTAATGCAAATGTGAGACATATGGTTTTCTTATGGATGCCATTGTCAGAACTGGGCCAAATTGAAATGGGACCACACGGGAAACACCAGCTTTCAAATAAAAAAAGAATCATCAAAATCGATTTACACAGCCGAAGGTTCTAAGGTAACAAACAATTTTTTTTTTTTTTTTTTTTTTTTTTTTTTTTTTTTTTTTTTTTAATACAGTGGAATTGAGAACTTCCGCCTTTTTCTGAAGCGGTTAAAAACAACGGAAGCTTAAGGTTTGAAGTTCCACCGACAGCGTTTTCGTTAAAGTCGAAGTTCAATTTTGAATTTTAGCGTAAAGATTTGGAAGGAAATCGGCCGTGCCCTTTCAGAGGAATCATCCAGACATTGAACTGGACTGAAATCAGGATGGCCGAAGATGCTCCACCTCGCTCGGTCTTTCGCACAGTAGTCATAATACCTTCCACCACCCAGAAAAAAAATGTTCAAATGTTTGTCAAGCGCCGGCCGCGGTGGCCGAGGGGACTGAGGCGCTCCAGTCACGGTCTGCACGGCCACTACGGTCGGGGGTTCGAATCCCCCCTCGGGCATGGATATTTGTGCCGTCTTTAGTATAAGGTAGTTGATAAGTAGTTTGTAAGTTTAGGGACTGATAACGCCGTAGTTAAGTCCCATAAGCTTAACAAACATTTCAACATTTTTGTTTGTCAAGCTTAAGGGACTTAATTGCGTAGTCATCATTCCCTAAACTTACAAACTACTTATGAACTAGCTTAAAGACGTAACAAACATCCATGCCCGATAGGGGATTTGAACCCCCGACGGGGAACGACCTCGCGCATCGTAGCATAGCGCCTCAGTGCGCTCGGCCGTTCCGCCTTCAGTCTCTTAAAAATGCCTTCAAGAGTGGACAACTTCTCGAAGAGTGGTGAAGGATATGCAAAGGCAGTTGCTGGTTTGTGGACACACCACGTGATGGTGTTTTATCAAAAGGATACCTTGAACCTGGTGTGTCGGTGAGATCATTGTCTGAGTCCTAAAGGCGAATTTGCTTGATTTTCACCACACTCCTTTCACTAAAGGGAATTTGTTCTCCAATGCGTCGACTGTTGTGCTTACCAAATTTCCAGACCTTTACGTCATTTTTCAAATGTTCAAATATTTGTAGAACTTATGGGACTTAACTAAGTGGTCATCAGTCCCTAAACTTACAAACTACTTATGAACTAGCTAACACTAAGGACGGCACAAAATATCCATGCCCGAGAGGGGATTCGAACCCCCGACCGTAGTAGCCGTGCAGACCGTGACTGACGCGCCTCAGCCCCCTCGGCCAGCGCGGCCGGCTGTCATTTTTCCAGCACTTTGTTCATGACCATTTTTCTTTCTTTTATCAAACAACCATACATCAATTGTGTAATTATTTATCGCTTAAAAACTGTTAAAATCAATTTTTCTGATGATACTTTTATATGGGAAAGACTATATCTGACAATAATGAATCTGAAACCTCTGCATAAGGGCATCTGGATGTGTAGAAACTCAAATTTTTCAACGGACATGCCTACATATCTAATGATTAATCAAATGCCATCAATAAAAATATAGTTTCTCGTATTCTAGACGTTATAACTGGAGATTGAAATTTTATTACTTTAATTCATTCCTATGTAGGTTCTTGGGAAAAGATTTTGAATAGTATTAACTAAACAAACACTTTTTAGTTTTGTTTCAGAAACTTTTTTGTTCTTACTGCCCGACCTAGGCCCATTTTCAGGTACATTATCATTCCAAAGATCTTAGAGCGAAATAAGCCTGTCGACTTCTTAAGGTACCGATTCTTAGCTTGAATTTATAGATCAGCTCAAGTGACAATTTTGACGAATTATATTTGGAATACAAATGTTACTATTTCATTAATTAAGATTAAGAATGCATGTGAATAAAGAACAGGACTGGAAAAAAACGACCATTCATTAAAGGTTTCTTCCCATTTGGGGCTTGTAATATTATCTAAACAACAAAAATAATTCAAATTAATGGTTTAACAAACAAACAAAAAACTATCAGTTTCTTGATTTCTAAAATTTCCAACTAGCTTAGGTTTGCAGCTTTTCCTTGTAAGTGTAAAACTTCTAGATCTATTATGTATTTACGGTGTTTCTTTAGGCAGTTTTAGCAAATGCTGAGTCGGATTACTTTAATCTACAGCTTCTATGATGATCTGTAAGTCTCGTTGAAGTTGATCTGCTTGTCTCAATATAACAGAAATGAAACTCCTGGCAGATGAGCTTATAAAACCTGCTTTTGTGATGGCTAGTTGTTTATCTTTTGTTTTTGCACAATTAACTACATATTGCCTCTGGAATGTCAAAGAGTACTCAGAAACCCTATCCCTTCGTTACTTATCATATTTGATAATTTACCTATAACAGATAAGCTTCACCATTTTGAGTTTTTTCATGTTGTTCATTGGATACAGTAAAGAAGAAGTTGATAGGTTTATCTTCTCTCCAACATCTTCGGAATCAGTAATATATTTGAAATAGGCCTATAACTCGAAACCTACATGCTGCAGTAAAAACTATTAAATTTGTGAAACTAGGCTCAAAAGTGTTGTTTGTCTAGCTAATATTAAAATTGAATTCTTATTTAAATACCGTCGTTAGAAACAGCGCTGCAGACGAGAATTTTAAGCTGTCAAATTTCTTCTTTAATTTTTGTAATTCGTGGAAAAGTCCTATACTCATTTCACAACCAAAAGAGAACTCTCTCTAAGCAATGCTGCGAGAGCCAACAGCATTATATCAAATGAAACTTATTCTGCCTTTTACATCAGGAAATTCTTATGCAGTACTTTCCACGACCACACAGAGGATTATGGCGCACAAAGAGAGACAGAAAATTGATATTTTTTTTCTATTCAGCAAGGAGAAAAACGAGCATCATTTTCCTAGAATCTTACAAACTATGCAACAGTTTTCACGATACGCCAGAGACGACCCAAATATGCAGCACCATGCCACCTAGCGGCAGCGCGTGAAAGCATTCGCGGCCACAGCGAAGCTGAATGAACTGGGCCTTGAAAACACTACAGTCGACTGCAGTCATATTTTTCTACATTATTATCATCATCATCATGCTGTTCAGTCTAAAATTTACATTCTTCTGATTTAACGAACTTTGACGGGAATGGTTAGTTATCAGTCAAGAATTAAGTCACAATATTTTTCTTCTTTCTGCGCAAAAATACTGTGGTAAATTTGGTGCCGCGCGGGAGTATCCGAGCGGTCTGGAGCGCCACGTTATTAATCCCGCGGCCTCCAACGTCGGATGTTCAAATCCTCGCTCGGGCATGGATGTTTGTGTTGTCTGTAGGATCAGTTAGTTCATAAGTAGTTTGTAAGTTTAGGGACTGAAGACCCTGCAGTTGTCCCATAACGTATACGTTACGTCCGCAACCTACATTGTGTTTGATTAATATTTTTTTTTTTCATTACCTTCTGACATTTGATCTATTTTTATGTAATCTATATTACGCTTATGATGAAATTGATCTATTGAAAATTCTATATGAAAAGTGTCTTTTTAGCCGATACTCCAAGTTTATATTCATAGTCTTCGAATATTACATCTAACAGAAATCTAACAAAACATTTAAACGTCATTCATTCTACGTTTTCAATTACCAGTCAAAATGGATGCAAGTATTGCGATGTTCATCAGTACCAAATAACACTTCAGAGTGGCGACGCGGAAAAAATCGCAGAATGAAAATATGCATACGTCATATTGTCAAGCGATTTCAGCACCAATGTTACAAGAAGGGTTTAATTTGGACCGAATTTCGCCAGAACCATGTTCCGGAATTTCCCGAAGATTCTAAATATTCAAATGTTTGTATAGCTTATGGGACTTACTAAGGGGCCATCAGTCCCTAAACTTACAAACTACTTATGAACTAGCTAATCCTAAGGACGGCACAAATATCCATGCCCGAGGGGGGATTCGAACCCCCGATCGTAGTGTCCGTGCAGACCGTAACTGGAGCGCCTCAGTCCCCTAGGCCACCGCGGCCGGTCGAAGCTTCTTTTTCGGTCAGTACACTCCAACGAGTGGGCAACGAACATTAAAATAGTACACGTGTATTAAATTACAAAGTAACTATATTTTGCACCTGCACCGGCACCAGTAAACGTAAGAACGCTATCAACCCGAGACCAGAAACCGATCAGCCGCTATGCTACGAATGGACCACTGATTACCGTTTCTTTAAGACTTGTCACAAAAACGTTCGTGTTCAATTGTGATGCACGTTTGCAGTGATGAATGTAAACGTAAATCAATCCAGTTCAAAACAATCAGTATAACACAAACTATTTTTAAATTACGTACTACACAAATAGCTCTAGACATTTATATGAGAATAGCAGTTTGTAAAACAATTATCCTCACTGTAGTTTTTAAGAATTGAAACTTCTATTTTTATTTTATAAAAAACATCTTAAAACCGCCAGTTGTTCATTAACCTTAAAAACCGATATAATAAGCCATTAAAATAAATTAAGAAAATTCTTTAACCCTTTCGCTGGCCGTGGGGGATAAACACCCCACTAACGGAATTCCATTCCTTTTTTTTTTTTTTTTTTTTTTCCTTCATGGGAATACGCGTTACCACTTCTGTACGCTCCTGGGCCATAGTGATAGTCCGTGGTGCTAGTTCTCTCTGATTTACATTTGTTGTTAAATGTAGGTTTTAGAGCTGTGGGAAGTACGAGTATATTTATCACCAAATAACGGTTTTTACAGGGTTCTTGAGGCGTTTGCTTACCACCAAAGTAGATGTTGAAAGGAGCTTGGAAAATACACATACCACAGTGTCTCTTGTGGTCCTTAGGAGGGATATTTGCCACCAACATAGTGTTACCTCAAAGTTTCTTTTTATGTCTTACCATCTCTGCACATTGAAGTGATGTAGTACACCGTAGCAGGTGTAGGAAAACTGATAGCCGGCCGCGGTGGCCGAGGGGACTGAGGCGTTCCAGTCACGGTCTGCGCGGCCACTACGGTCGGGGGTTCGAATCCCCCCTCGGGCATGGATATTTGTGCCGTCCTTAGTCTTAGCTAGTTCATAAGTAATTTGTAAGTTTAGGGACTGATGACCCCGTAGTTAAGTCCCATAAGCTTAACAAACATTTGAACATTTTTTTGAAAACTGATACGATAAGCAGTTTTTGTTTGTCGCAGGATCACTACTGTTGTCGAAGAGAGTGTGACGATGATTTGGAAATTTTGTTGAGAAAGAAATACTTCTTTTAAACAGTAAACATGAAATGTAAATATTTTTGATATAAAGTCAAATAAATAGAAATATTTTTTTACATGAAATGGCAACACGTTACAGCACACAAAGTGGAAAGCTTACAAACGCGCTGTGGTGGTATATGTGCAGCCATAGTTTTCGAACATAACTCTCAGGGTAGACAAAGAAAGCGTTAAATAAAATTAAATCTGGCTGATAACAGCACAAGTCAGTTTCACTAAAAACACCAAACTGTATCATATTTAAGTATCTCATCAGTCAAGCATGCATAACAGAGGAGAATGAAATATGAATGCATGTCACCTGACCAAAACATTCTATTTTTATGGTTTGGGGGCGGGGGAGGGAGGGTTGTAGAAATTAAGCACAACTTACAAGCTCGCTAATCAGTTTATTCCAGCAGAAAAATGTTATTGTCAGAGTACATAAATGGAAAACATGATGCTCTTTAAAAGACTCTGACAGGCAACTGTGGAAGAAGCTGCCTCAGTGTCTCATTTCGCCTTCCTCGCCATTAATTTTGGCAACTGGTACCGCTTTTTACTGTCAGTCTTCTAAACAAGAACTCATTACCCTTTTTCTCCTCCGACAGTTTTCAACTGTTTCCTCTCTTTTCTTTGATACAGTTGGTTGCGCTGCTTTTCTGACAAGTTCAATATACCTGTAAAGATGTGACGCGTTCATTATCTGCTTCGACACATTTACACTGAAGAGCCAAAGACACTGTATAGGGATGCGTATACAAACACAGAGATATGTTAACACTCGGAGGACGGTGCTGCATTCACGTATGTAGGACAACAGGTGTCGGCGCTGGTGTTAGATCGGTTACTGATGCTACAGTGGCAGGATATCGAGATGTACGAGGGGGGACCCAAAAGAAACCAGATTTTTGTCATTAAAAATTTATTGATGAACCTTTTTACAAAATTACTTCAGTCACTTTCAAAATACTCTCCATTACATGTGATTCACTTGTCAAGTCTCTTTTCCCACTGTAGGAAGCATGTTTGGAACTCTTCAAGTCTGATATTGTCCAGTGCCCTTTGCGAAGCTGTTTTTACAGCCTCCACATCATTTTTCAGTCATGGAAATAGCCAAAAGTCTGGCGAATAAGGAGCGTGGGGAACAATAGACCACCTCTGTGATGCCAAATAGTGGGTCACTCGTAAGGTCGTGTATGCTGGAGCGTTGTCATGATGGAGAACCAGTCACCTGATCGCCAAAGTTCCGGGCGTTTCGTCTTCACATCCTCTCGCAGACGCCTTAAAACATCCAAGTTAAAGTGCTGGTTAACAGTCTGGCCAGGGGCTACGAAATCACGATCCATAATTTCACGAACATAAAAAAAGACAATGATCATCGTCTTCACATTTGACCTCACTTGCCTTGCTTTTTTTGGTCTGGGAGAGTTGGGAGTCCTCCACTGGCTTGACGCTTGCGTGGTTTCTGGATCATACCCGTAACACCAACTCTCATCCTCTGTAATGACTTTGCTCAAGACTGTTTCCAAGTCCTGAAACCCATTCATACGGATGGTTTATTGTTCCTATGTGAGAAGGCGCGGAAAAAATTTAGGAGAAACACATCTAGTGTGCAAATCCTCACTCAAAATCCGTGGCACGAGCTCCTAGTTATTCCTGTCTCTGCTGCAATTTGTTCCGTCGTTTGGCGGATCTTTTCAATGTTATCCTCGCTTTGCGATGTTGAAAGGCGTCCAGAACGAGCTTGGTCTTCAACACTCATCTCACCACGTTTATAGCGCCCAAACCACTCGAAAACCTGTGTGGGGCTCATAGCGTCCTCCTGGAAAGCTTCTCGAAGCATTTGGTGTGTCTCCGTTGCAGTTAATTTCAGACATTAACTTTGTTCTTTTAAAGTTGCTACAACGACTTCGCAAGGGTAACCCGCCAACAGTCAGAGAAAAACTCGATACCACACTTGCACGTTCAGCTCTTACACTGACGCCATCAGCACAGCGATCGCTATCTAGCGTGAGAACCCTGTACTACGTCTACGAATGGCAGCGCCCTCGGAGTCCGGTTTCTTTTGGGTCCCCTCTCGTAATTACGTTTGAATGTGGTGTTGAAGATGGCACACAAGACATGGCACACAGCATCTCCGAAGTAGCGATAAGATTGGGACTTCCCTGTACGACCATTTCACGAACTGACGTGAACTGTGCTGCTGTAATTTTGTTACTTCTCTTCCAGCTGTTTGCAGTGCACAGTGGAAAACCGACTTTAATGTACCCACGGCTCCTGCAAGCAAAACAGCAGCATGTCACGCAGAATTCAGACAGATGCTCCTTGTCTATATGCAATTGGTGAAACTTCATCACTTATGCGAATATAGATGTAGGTGACATTTCCTGTAAGAAAAATGTTAAAATTAACAAAGTGTAACTAGTGAGAATTGTTTGGGTACTTAATTGATGTCACTTGTTACTGAAATATAAAACTGATTGTGAATTTCATATTTATTAATTTCAATATTTTTCAAAAATACACAAGTTGATAAAGAAACAAATTATATTTCCAAGTTCCAGATAGGTTGACACGGTAGATTAAACTTCGAGGAAACATATGAACAATTTCAGAATAAAATAAAATCGGTAGAATGGCCGAAGAACCTTAAAATTAATTCAGTTTCTTCAGTTTACGATCGAGGCTATCGCAAATTCAGAAATGTTACTCAATGGTAAAAAACATGTATTTGTTATTACTATTTGAAAATAAGTGGAGTTCGCCTATAGCGTTCACGCACAATACCACTAACTGCGCCGACTTGCTGAAATTGAAACTAAATCTGTTCTATCTTGGTCGACTACTACCGATCGCACTTTCCTGTCTTGATGAAGTCAAGAACGGCTTGTAAATCCTAGTCTGGCTGTAAACCGGTGTGGCACGTCATTCTCAGTGTAACCCACCACATTGGCACTCAAAAATGCGCTCACAATTATTGACTAATTGGCCCTGCCAATCTTCATACCCGTTCAGTCAACACCGTATTGGTGATTTGCCAAGATCTACTTCACCGGTTATTGAAATCTCAGTCAACACCATATTACACTTTACTACAGTGGCGTCCCTTACAGAATAACTGTGTACAGGAGTGTTTATAGCCTCTCCACACAAAAATCACTGCGAAAGAGTTGCACCGCTAGCTTGTGTGCATAGTGACACACAGACCGATGGCGCGGGCGAGAGTGAGTTAATTTCGCACGTTCTCCTTGTGTATGTCCTCTGGTGATGCTGGCACTACAACGCCAGTGGTTCACCAACCGATCAGATGGTGCTTCTTATAATGCCGTAAGGCTCACCGGCCAATAGTGAGACAGCTAATTACTTGTTTACGGGTCTATTTTTCGACTTAATGCCGCCAGCTTGGAACTTGCATGACACTTCAGTCTGACTTTATGCCTCCAGCTAAAAATAGCTGGTAAACAACTTTTGTTCCAAACGCTATTGCGTTGCTTTTAAAAGAGTTTAAAGCGTCCGCATTCCCCCAAGGTGGAAGCAGGATTTTTAAGTGGAACATCCCATAGACCGCCCGGGGTGACACAGTGGACTGGGGAATCCATTGTCACTCGCCGTCTCACTGGCCGCCGCCTGTCAGGCGCCTTGCCCTGCTTCATAAAAACAATGTCTTCTCGAGTGTGTTCAACGAGTAAGCGCCCACCTCGATTATCTTATCACACTTGTGACATGATCTAGTAATTTGCATATTAAACTGCATTTTGCATATTATCCTTAAAAATACCTGTATCGCATCGAGATTATATTCGAACGATTTGTCTCGACGAGTAGAATGTGATTTTGAGGTCGAAATATACAGGAAGTAACAGTGAGAAAAAATTGGCACCTTACATATCATGCCCCTTGTGACAAAATTTTTGTCTCTGCTTTTGTTAATGCCGAGGAAAACATTAACAAAAACAAGCAAAAATTACTAATTCAAAATTATCATCCAACCATTCCTAACAATTTTAGATTTTCTTAGTTTCTATATTGATTTTACTACTATTTATACAACGGTGTTTTGTTTTACAGGAAAAATTGATTTTCACAATACTTTATCATTTAGTCGTTGCCATTACATGTTTCTATTTTTCAAAATTCAGCTTTACAATTGATTTATTTTTCTAAACCTGTTCATATACAGTGTTAGTGAATGTGATCTTTTGTGGTTCAATTTTTTTAGTTAGCTTTGCATGAAGTCTACACAATGATTTCTCTGTTTTAATTTTAGACTTGGTTTTATTTATTTGTTTTTCTGTACTTCAATTAAAGAATGAAGAAGCTGTCCTAGCTCCCTATTCATTTTACAAAAATTTTAGAATAAAAACAGTTAGGTGACTTTACAAAAAAATAAAATAAAAACATATATTTTAATTTTGCCTACAAATCAGTTACAAAGATAAAATCACTTTACATAGATAAATTACATAAGAAAAAGGGTTCTTGCTATTAATATTTTTTGCACAAATCACTGGTTATTAAAGTTTTTTAATTATGAACTATTTCTATTATTATTTTCACCATCATTCATTTTCTATGTTTTTACGTGATTTTTTGTTCTGCTACGTTCATTGATTTCTTGTCGGATGATCCATTACAGTTGTGGAATTTCGTCGACTATCTTTAGAATGGTGTACTTGATTGAGAGCAGTACCATAGCATGCAATATCGGGTTTTATCGTTGTTGCAGTGCAATGTAGTGGAATTGTGCCCCTAGTTGACAGCAATTGACGACTGTCAGCTAATGTATTGAAGAGATGATGTAACTCCTCTGACATACCTGAACCAGTATGACAACATCTCGACTTTGGTTCTTGTGGTGGAAAAATCTGCTTTGCAGAAGTAATTCATGTTGCTTGGTTTTTATAACTACGTATTATAAGTGCGTGCGAGACTTACATAATTTGCTGGATCAGTTTGCATTTAGTTAGCGATGAAAACGTACCATTGATAAATGGCTCGAGTAGTGACCACTCTACAATGATTGTGGAAAGACTTTTGTTAATTGTTTTAGGATAGGAGAGAAAAGTATCTCGACCTTCTGCCCATCTTCTGTCCTCTTGCTATCTTGGTTGCTTCTCATCTTCTTTCTTCTTTCTTATCTTCTTTCTTCTCAGGGTAAGACTAGTGATTTAATTATGGAACATAAAGGATTTGCGATCTGGCTGTCTTTCTGTATGTGTATTTAGATGATGGTAGGTCTGAATATACTGTAGTTTTGCTGTACTGTTGCAACAGGACTATTCTTCTCTCGTTCTTGTAGATTGTGGTCGTGACATTTAACAACATCTATGGTATACGTTGTTCCAGTGAAGTCGAACCGCGCTGCAAACTGCCTCTCCAGTGGAACGCTGGTCTTCACGTCAACATTTTGTTTTACCGTCAATGCTGGCTCAACATGGCTATACTCTCTGTCGGTGTCTCGGAGTTGTAATTACCGAACGGGATGGAGATAGTCTCTGACGATTCTCGTCCGTGGTGTCATGATGTGCAGAATGTTTTTACAATTTTTTATAAAATGGTTTTAATTTTTCCTATCTTATACAATGCAAAATTCTATTTTTCTTGCAGCGAATTAATAGTGAATTAAAACATTATGTATTACTTCTTCATTCTTTATTAATTATCTTGGAGTAGTATGTTTCTGTTCACCTACTGCTGTATGGAATTATACAATTGCAATTACTTTGATTTACTTCTTTCCTTCTTTATTTATTTAATGTGCTCTCTTTGTATTTTGCAAAGTTTTTCTTTACATGGTTTACCATAGTATGAATATATACATAAAATTTTAACTCATTCAGATTTTCTCCTCTTCTTTACTTCCATTTACTCTAAATATTTACATAGTTTAGTCATATGCTTTCATATAACTTGTTTGATAAATACCTAAATTTTTCCAGTTTTAGGGTTCGTAAGCTCCACCGCATTAGCGTGCGCAATTCTAGTTATGATTATTGGTCCTTTGTAGACAGCAAAGAACGTATGACATTTGTTTTGGCTTGTTTGTGACAGGTAATGTGTTTTTACAAATATCTTTTGGCCTAAAACAGTACATTGTTTGGTAGCACATTTGTCATGTGTGACTTTCAGTTTCGTTCCTGCTGAACGAATTTTTTATAAAGTACTGGTAATAATTTTCTTGTGTCGTTTTCGTGGTAGGGGCAGATATCTAATTATTTCTTTAATTTTCTCTTTTGGATCAATGTACTTTCATAACTGGTGGTTAAGTTGTTGTGATTTGGGGTGTTTCATTAATTATGTCTTGAAAATCGCAAAGATACAAATCCCACGTTCAATGGTGTTTTCTACAGAATAATCTACATAATGTTCCTAAATCTTTCATTGTACTGTAACCACAAAGGTTTTCCCGGCGTAATAACTGTTTGTAATCTTCTCGGGTTTGCAGCCGGACACTCAAGTCAACTTGACACAATATTTCAGCGGCGCAACTGCCCGCCATCCACAGGTGAGCTTGCTGATAGACAACCTCGCCGGAACTGAGTTCCCAGTGCAATCGGCGGCTCTTTTATACATCGAGGAAGGCAGCGCGTGCGGTAGAAGTGACAGTGACTGCCCTCTGGCGCACAGGACATACAGCGCTCCGGTGGTAGAGTCCGGCGAAATCTATAATCGATGATAAAGAAAATTATTATTCAGATTTCTGAAGTACCAACCGTTGTTCTTTTTAATATCTGATAACCCAGGGTTCCAGGATTTACTAAGAAGGTAGCCTTTGTCTCTGTTAATCAGATTCTCAGATAATCGAATCTCTATGGATTCCTTTAAGACACAGACCCAGTAACGAGATGCTGAAGCAACCATGTGAGTTTCGTTATATAACATTCTATGTCCCTCATCGAGACAATGCTCAGCTACCGCCGACTTCTCGGGCTGTAGCAAACGTGTGTGGCGTTGATGTTCAATACATCTGTCCTGAATGGTACGGATAGTCTGACCAATATACGTTTCCTCCACATTGACAGGGAATCTTATATACACCGGGCTTCCTCAGACCCAAATCATCCTTCACAGATCCGAGAAGTGTTCTCGTCTTTACTGGTGGACGAAAAGCACTCTTAATGTCACACTTTTTTAAAATTCTTCCTATCTTTGATGAAATACTCCCGGCAAAAGGTAGGAAAGCATCTGATTTGTGGGTCTCATTTAATGGTTCAGGTGAAGGACCAAACTGTAAAGCACAGTGGATCTGCTTATCTGTGTAGCCATTCTGTTGAAACACAACTTTGAGATCATCTAGTTCTTGTGTCAAACTTTCTGCATCAGAAATGGCGTAACCTCTTCTAGCTAATGTCCGAAGAACGCCAGTACGTATATCGGAGGACGACAACTCGAGGCACGCAGATAGCGGTCCGTGTGCGTAGGTTTTCGATAAACACTATGCCCAGTTTCCCATCATCTCTTCTGTAAACCAGAACATCAAGAAACGGAAGCTTGCCCTCCTTCTCAACTTCCATTGTGAACTTGATGTTGGGATGCATGCAATTAAAATGGTCCAAAAGGCGGTTGAGAGCTTCTTCCCCATGAGGCCACACCATAAAAGTGTCATCGACGTACCTCCAAAAAGAAGTTGGCTTAAGAGCCGCCGTCTTCAGTGCCATATTTAGAAGTCCTCCATAAAAAGATTGGCTACTATGGGGGATAATGGACTCCCCATAGCAACGCCGTCAGTTTGTTCATAAAATTTGTCATTAAATAAAAAGTACGTCGATGTAAGTACATGACGACAAAGCTCAGCTGTTTCCTTGTCCACCTTTTCACCAATCAGTTGCAGAGATTCTTCCAGAGGAACCCGGGTAAACAACGACACTACATCAAAACTTACGAGCAAATCAGAAGGACTGAGGCGTAATGATTTTAAACGTTGTATAAAATCCATAGAGTTCAGAATGTGATGTTCACATTTTCCCACGTGTGGGCTAAGAACAGATACTAAATGTTTCGCCAAGTTATAAGTAGGAGCGCCCAAATTACTTACAATCGGACGAAGAGGGACCTCTTGCCTGTGTATCTTGGGTAAACCATATAACTTGGGAGGAAGAGCCGCACCAGGATGAAGTTTCTTTTGAACGTCGTCAGATAAAGAGCTCTTCTTCAAAAGTGAAAGCGTCATACGTTTTATCCGTTCAGTTGGATCCTTATGCAGTCTGCAATAAGCTGAATCGTCAAGTAAACAGTCCATTTTTCGTAGATAATCATCCCGGGAAAGAAGAACTGTGGCATTGGCTAATTAGATTTTGATCTTCTCTAAGAGACCGAATTGCTGCCCTTTCAAGAGGAGAGATGTTACTCCGTGGAGGCGTATGAGCAACCTCTTGCCTAATTTCCTCCGCCTGATCTCCAGGTAGTCTGGACACTGCTTGTTCGACGGAACAAATAAACTCAGTAAGTGGAACATTCTTGGGTGTGGGGGCAAAGTTCAAGCCTTTTTCCAACACCGACGACAGCATAGCGTCGTGCAATTTTTTATCGGTGAAATTAACAACAGTTCTTCGATTGGTGTTATGCGATATCGAAGGCCGCGAAAGCCGTTGAAATTTGGAAGACTGCTTATTGACTGCGCTTCTATGCGCCCAGTCTGACATAGCCCACGAAGAGCTATCAACCCATTCCCAGGATACAGCCGACAGCCTTGAAGATACCTCTAGATGTAGCACGTTTTTTGATGTTATTGGCCACTTTCGTATCAATATAATGCACAAACTTGGCGAACTTCGGTATGATACTTTCATTACGACATCTCAATAAAAAAAAAGCAAGAGCACTCAGCAGCTTACCCTTCTTCTTGCGAAGTTTATCCAGTCTTCCCACAGATTCAACCATCTCCTCCCCGTAGAGGTTTCTGATGTGACCACAAAGGTTTTCCCGGCGTAATAACTTTTTGTAATCTTCTCGGGTTTGCAGTCGGATACTAAAGTCAACTTCCACTTAATAAGTGTTTTGGACAGGTTAGAAAAGCTGCTAGTGAATGCTGTGGATGCCTTGGGCAGATGGAGGGAAATTTTGAAGAATAGCCCAATGTAGGTTAAACGTTCAGTAATGTCAGATTTTGAGGAGGAATGGGACAGGAATGATTATGGAAACAGGATCACATTTAAGGAAGTGGAGAAAACAGTCAGTAGATTACACTGCAATAAAGTGGTTGGGTAGATGAAATTAAAACGGAACTCATCAAATACAGTGGAAGGTGACTGGGTCACAGCAGTAATCAGCCCATTTTTCAGCATGGAAGAAAAAAGGATTGTAACAACTACAGAGGTATATCTTTAATTAGAGTCTGGGCAAAATATTCTCCGGTATTGTTGAAAGGAGAAAATGTTCAAATGTATGTAAATCTATCGGACTCAGCTGCGTGTTTATTAGTCCGTAGCTTATAAACTACTGAAACTAAGTTAACCTAACCTAAGGACGACACACACATCCATGCCCGAAGGAGGTTTCGAACCTCCGAACTGGAGACCTCGCGACCCGCATCGTGGCGCCCAAGACTGCTCGGCTACTCCAGCACGGAGTTGAAAGGAGATTGCGAGTATTAGTTGAAGACAGATGCAAATCATTGTGGGCTTAGGACCTTTAGCGGTGTCAGGACCAGATCTTTAGTTTACGGAAGATAGTGGAAGTGCTATGAGTGGAACCGGAAATTGTATCAATGTTTTGTAGGTCCAGAAAAGGCTCACCACCGTGTTTCTAGGAGGAAGATAGTTCTACAAGATTATGGAATAGGTGGCAAACTTCTGAAGACAATTACAGGTCTTTACGTAGACTGTCAGGCAGCAATTTGAGTAGACGGAAAATTAAGTTCGTGGTAGTTTCAGGGGTAAGACAAGGCAGTAACCTGCCACCACTGTTGTTCATACTATTTAAGGATCATTTGCTGAAAACAGCAGGATGAGATTAATATAGGCGAAAACAAAATAAGCAGTTTCCCATATGCAGACAACTTAATTATGATCGCAGATTCGATTGAAATGTTGCAATCTAATATATGAGAGCTAATTCAGAGGTGTAAGTCATATGATGTGAATATCAGCATCTCTAAAACGAAAGTAATGTCAGTGAGAAAGAGATTTAAATAAATTGAGTGCTAAATAGGAGGAACAAAGTTGGAACAAGTGGACAGTTTCAAATACTTACAACGAAAGTACTTGAGCTCGAACAAATATAAATACCTGAAAATCGTGTGAGTGATAATGTGAAGGCCCCTTAATGCACAAGCGATACTCCGGCATCTGCAAAACTCTGCAGTCGCCCATTAGAGGCCTCTGCGTGTGTCATGTCGCATTGCACATTGAGCTGTCGGTACACCAGTAGGGAAGTTGCAGTGTGCCTCTGAAGTTGCGTTTTGCGGCGTTACTTGTGTAGTGAAGCGTCGGTCAGCGACTGGCAAAAAATCCTGCTAATATAGTGTGACTGGTTTAGATGAAGTTACGAAGAAACCTTCTTCGTGAACATGGTATTGGTGTAGAAGATGAATCATTCGCATGATACCTGGTATCTGTTACGGTATTTCCAATCTATGCTCATATTTATGCACTATAATAGATACCAGAAAACATGCGAAAGATTCATATTCTACACCAATACCATTTTCACGAAGAAGGGCTCTTCGGAATTTCATTTCAAACAATCGCTATACATTAGGAGGATTGATTACCAATTGCCACCCATCTGACGCTTCACTATACAAATAACGTCACAAAACGCAACTTCAGAGGCACAGCGCACTGTTCCTAGTGGTCCCGACTGGCGTACCGGCAGCTGAATGTGCAATAAGGTGAGCCACACGCAGAGGCCTATAATGGGCGACTGCAAAGTTTTGCAGATGCGGGATTATCGATTGTGCAATAGGGGACCTCTACATTACCTCTCACACGATTTTGGTATATTTCTGTTTGTTAGAGCCCGAATATTTTCCTTGTTAGTTTGTGTATTCTCACAGGATGGCAACACAATAAAAGAAATGAAGTCAAAGTGTGGCAAAGCTAATGCAGTGAGTGCTCAGCTAAGATCTATTCTCTTCTGCAAGATGGAAGTCAGTACCAAGACTAAGCTAGCATTGCACCACTCTAGCTTTAGATCAACTTTATTGTACGGGAGTGTAAGCTGGGTAGATACAGGTTACCTCATTAATAAGGTTGATGTTACAGATATGAAAGTAGCAAGGATGATTGCAGATACCAATAGATGGGAAAAATGGTAGGGGGTGCCCAGAATGAAGAAATTAAAGAAAAAATGGGAATGAAAACCATAGATAAAGCAGTTAGAGCGAACAGGTTGAGATGTTGGTGTCATGTTACACGCATGGGGGAAGCAAGGTTGTCTAATCGGCTCATGGTTTCGACAGCGGAGGGTAAGAGAAGTTGAGGTAGCCAAAGGAGAAAGAAGATTCGGTCAAGAACGATTTTGAAGTAAAAGGCTTAACATCAGACAAGGCATCAATGTTAGCATTGAACAGGGAATCAGGAAAGAATTTTATTAGAGGGACAATGCCCCAGACCGAACGCTGAAAGGCATATTCGGCCTCTAATGGTGGTGGTGGTGGTGGTGGTGATGGTGGTGATAATGATGACGACGACGACGACGACGATGATGATGATGCTGATGATGATGCACTACAAGTAAAGACAAACTATGTAGAAATAGCATATTTATTCCCTAAAAATGTATAATAGTTTTTGTTTTTTCTTTGGTAAAGAGCCGTCATGGCTCTTCAGGCTCTTCAGGGTCAATCGCCTAACACTTGCACCGCAAATATTGCGGAAACGGGAAGTGCGATTGACGTGCGGTTTCACAGAATGGATTGGTAGGCAGGGGCTCGTATTTTTAGCCAGATTGTAATATTACTTAGAAAGTGTATTTTTATGCAAACATACGGTTTTTTGACACAGCTGTGTAAAAAGAATTTGGATGACACTTTATCACGTTTGGCAGGCACAAACGTTTCAAAGTTTCGGGGGCGTAGGCTGCGATAGCGTAGCTGACTGACCGAGTGGCTAGCCCCTGGGGCACAGCTCACTGTCTCATGATAACCAGCCAGTCAGCTACGACAGCGTCCGCCCCCAAAACTTTGAATGGTTGTAGCTGCCAAACTAAACGTGCTAAAAACGTACACAGAGGGCGTCAAAAATTCCAGTGCATGATAGAAACCACCAGTGTTGCATTTGAAAAATTGTATGTTTGAATAAAAAAATACACTTTCTACGTATTTTTACAATCTGTTTATTGGCTAACAATACGAGTCCTTGACTACCAATCCATTCTGTGAAAACCGCACATCACTCGCACTTTCCTTTTCCGCAATATTTGCGGTGCAAGTGCTGGGTGATTCACCTTGTTTATACTCATAGAGCTGCGGTGGAGTAGCCGAGCGGTGGCCGGGCGCCGTGGCTCAGCGCGCCCGGTCAGAGGGCTCAACGCTCTCTGTAATAAAAGAAAGCTGAGCCAACAACACATCGAACAAAAACGATCAGCGTCCGCAACAAAGAGAACTACCCATAGAACAAAAACAAAAAAAAAAAAAAAACAAAAAAAAAAAAAAAAAAAAAAAAAAAAAAGCTGTCTAAAGCGCCTCGCTGCGGAGTGCGCGGTTGCTCGCCGTTCCTGGGCATGGGTGTCTGTGTTGTCCTTAGGTTATTTTACCTTAGTTTCAGTAGTTTGTAAGCTACGGACTGATGACCACGCAGTTTGGTCCGATAGATTTACAAACATTTGAACCTTTTTTTTATACTCATAGTCGAGTTTCGTCTTTTCGCGCGAAAGTGCCAAAGTGTTGCAGCCGACCTAACCTGCTCGCGTATGATGGTGCATTTCACTACCGTGGCCGTCTCAGCTCGATCATCGTCTGCAACACAAGCCGTAACTTCTTGGACCACCTCCTGTTCAGGTACTTTCTTCTGCATCTTCTGCACAAAGTGTAAACACAGCCTTGTTAACTTTGTTTGATATCTTCGGACTTATTATCTCTGTTGTCTTTGTCCTCCCTGAACCATGTCCCCGCCTACCTCCGATGCGGAGTGGGACTAGCGAGCGTCATATGTTGGATAATCACGAGTCTACTGTACTTGTAATTCAATAAAGGAAATTACGAAATGACAGCGGTAATATGTCGGGTGATATTACATGTTGTCCGGAAATAAAATAAACACTTGCAAATCAGACGTTTATGCAAGAATCAACAACCTATTTTGTTCAGTCCTGGTCTAGGACATAGTCGCAGCCATTCCTCGTCATCCCCGCGGCGTCATTAACAGTGTAACTTCCAAGAGACTCAATAGCCGGTAACGAACACTTTATGGATCACAAAGAGCGTCCGGTGGATTATCAGCTTATTCGAAACCGGAGCGCACACAGATCGGACGTTTCTTTTCAGGAGTGGCTCAGGCGGCGGGGTCTAGGCGGCAGACAGTCGTAGCTCGCCCTGACCCAGATATGCCATTGTGCGGCGACAACAATTAAAGTTGATTACTGCGCCGCGGGTCAGCGCACAGTAGTCTGGTTGAATGGGCGGTAACGAGACGGCACCGCGCCGTTAGCCCGCCGGCTCCGTTATTAGATCGGCCGGCGCAGTGGTACGTCGGCGCGAACAAGGAGCACTGGAATCCTCCGTTCGTAATCAACAGGTAGCCAGGTATGCGCCCGAGCAATTCACAACGTGCTGCGCCGCGAGTTCGGCGGCGACGAACCTGGCACTGTTACCGCAGTCTGACGTACCAGGCACGTCACGGGAGAGAATTTTGTTACCCACCACGACAGCAGCCAGCAGGGTACACTACAGTGTACACCGTACCTCACAAACGGCTTTTAATCAAATTGCGTGGTTATAATATATCATGCGCCTCGGTTGCACAGTTGTAGTGTGCTAGACTACAAATCCAAAGGTCCCGGGTTCGATCCCCGCCAGGTCCTAGGATTTTTATCTGTCACTTCCCACTTCTTTCACCGCTGGCAGTATTGCTCATGTGAAAAATACCGAGTAGCACCGTGGTTCGGAACCTACGTTAAACTATAGGTCCCACTATAACTGGCTGGGTAAGTCAGTTCGAAGATCGGAGGAATGCAACGGCATACCACCTCCAAACAGGACCATGCCTAGTAAAGCACTGTGGTGTTCAAACCAATCTTCGGATTGTTGACTGCTTTACCTTGTTTATGGAATATCGCCCCAAATTTGCGATTGGATAGGGGATTTCCCGTCAGAGAGGACACAGTTCGTAGTAATCGATGGTAAGGCATCGGCAGAGGTGATATCGGGCGTTCCACAGGGTAGTTTTATTTGTCCTCTGCTGTTCCTTATTTACATAAACGATTTAGGGAAAATCTAAGTAGCTCTCTTAGGTTGTTTGCAGATGACGCCGTCATTTACCGTCTAATAAAATCATCTGAAGATCAAAACCTGCAGAACGATCTGAATAAGATATCAGTATGGTGTAGAAATTGGCAATTGACCCCAAATAATGAGAAGTGTGAAGTCGTTCACATGAGTACGAAAAGAAATCCGTTAAACTTTGTTTACAAGATAAATCAATCAAATGTGAAGGCCGCACACTCCACAAAATACCTAGGAATTACTATTACTTCAGACTTAAATTGGAAAGAACACGTAGATAATATCGTGGGAAAGGCGAACCAGAGACTGCGTTTTATTGGCAGAATCTTTAAAACATGCAACAGAACTACAAAAGAAACTGCATACACTATGCTTGTCCGTCCATTTTTGGAGTATAGCAGCCCAGTGTGGGATCCTTATCAGGTGGGTTTAACGGAGGACATCGAAAGAGTCCTAAGAAGGGTAGCTCGTTTCGTTCTGTCACGATACAGGGGAGACAGCGTTACGGAAATGATACAGGATCTGGGATGGGAATCATTACAACAACGGCGCTTGTCGCTGCGGCGTGGGCTACTTGCGAAACTCCAATCGCCAACATTCTCCTCCGAATGCGAAAATATATTGTTGACTCCCACTTACATAGGTAGAAATGATCATCAGAATAAAATACGAGAAACCAGAGCTCGAACAGAGAGATTCAGGTGTTCTTCCTTCCCGAGAATGGAATGGGAGATAAACAGTATAATGGTGGTTTGATGAACCCTCTGCCAGGCACTTAAATGTGATTTGCAGAGTGTCCCATGTAGATGTAGATGTGTAGACAGCTACATCATTATATAAATACGCTAACACGAATATTGTGGTACAGATTACTAATTTATTCGTACAAGAAGGCCAATGAAAGTTACATAAGTCGAAAGATTGTTTGTCGTAGATTTCACGAATATAGGGGAAGGTTGCCGATATTGGACCACCTTTTTATTTTGGGATCTAAAGTCTACATTATCTATCTCATCGAAACAAATTATACTTTAAAAGAAGCCATATGTTGTACACTTTCATCCGCTAGTTTTAGACTGTGAATAAACACAAAACATAAATGGTTATTATTTAAAATTTAAAAATGTATGAACGGTCCAAATTAGGAAACGGGTTGCCTAATTTGGACCTTCAGTTGCTTAAATTGAACCGCATGGTAAAACAATGACTAAAAAGGAAATAAGACCCGTGATATTAAGAAAAGCTTCATTTCAACATCTCGCCACTGATATTCCTTCTGGCTGACGGAAGGAAAGCTGTGTATTTCGTCTCATAAATGAAGAAAACCACCTTTTACCAGCCATTTTCTTTTCTACGTTGAAGGAATGATGCAGTTCATATTTCTGTGCTAAGGCGAATGCAAGTTTACGACCTTCTTTGACTGTGAATACAAAAAACAACCTTTCTTCAAATAAGAGAAGGTGATCTGTGACAATTTTTTTCCATCCGTTAAAGGTTGGTTGTCTTCCGATAACTGAACTTCATTTGAGAACATGCTTTTACCATCAGCATATCTCTTTAATTGTAGCTTTTGGTACTCGGTATATACGAGCACACTCGTTAAGTTCATGGTTACCGTTTCTGTATGCTTCCACAGCTACCTTCAGTTCATCTTCTGTCCCTTTCCCATACATTCCCCTTATTGAATCTTCCAGATCTAAAAAGGTTACCATACTTACTCTTAATTTTTAAATTGTTTTGCAGTCTAGAAAAATAAACCTAAAAACGTAACATCTACCTATTACCTATTGTTAAATGACATTAAGTATTATTTGTTACGATTGATCCCTAAATGGGACCGGTCCAAATTAGGAAAGTAAAGACAACTTTGTAGGAACAAAAAACGCTAAACTCTAGTTTTACGATATTAAATTATTAGCTAATGAATGACACTTTGAACTATAGTGCTGATATATTTTTACTTACTTTTAAAGCAGAGGAAAGCTCGTGATATGTAGCAGAAAACTTACAGCGACGTCAAAGAAAACGCAATAATGGAAACTGTTCTCACTCCAATGACTATCGTCGACTGGCGACTGAGCCACGTGACTTCGACAATGTTTCTCACCAGTTGAGCGAACTTAGAACTTTAAGTTACCAACACACAGTGAAATACGTAGGTGGTCCAACTTAGGCAACGGTCCATCTTCGGCAACTCTCCCCTAAATATTATGTGTGCATTTAGCCATTAAAAGTGGTAAAAGGAAGTAGAAATTTTCCTATCTACAGCTTGGATCAAGTCCTACATTCTCCAACAATCAGCTCACTGATTGGCTATTCGCCTCGACCAAAGACGCTGTAGTGCAGCGCATCTGCAGTATTAAAATAACGCATTAAAGTAAGTGAATATCGAAACATGGAGTACTACCAACTCACTTTCTTGTGCCGTTCAAATGCTTCATTTTCGCAGTGATTAAGAGTGATTAAAGGAAACGTATGTTTTCATATGAATGCCGATATAAAGGATGATGGGCCGGGGGAGGCATCTAGCGGTGCTCGGGTGGAACTACGAAGTCGAGAATGCCGATATAAATGACGATGCGCCGAGAGAGGCATGTAACGGTGCACGGGTGGAATTACGAAGTTGACATATTGTCAGCTCTGGAATTCTGAATATCGCAGTATCGAAATAACATTATTTCTTGGCGTTGTATAAATATACGAACACCGAAATTGTAGTTCCATTTCAAATATTAGGCTAATGAAAGTTATATAATTCGAAAATGGCATGAGGAGTATATACTTAGGTTTTTATTTGTTGTTACTGTGTCAGACGTTTACTTTAACACGTAAAAGACACCGTTTCATACCTCCCAGTGCCGGTTAAATTTTACCAAATATCGCAGCGGCCTCCTATGATAATGTTGGCAACAGATGCTGAATAGTGAGAATCCTGTGAGTCTTCATTTTAGCCAATCGCTTGACAACGCTTATATTTTTTCATGGAATCTTCGCTTTACGGGAGCAATTATTTTTACTGAGCGGACGAGGGTATGTAGCACACGGTTCATTAAATATTAAATTTAACACTTATTTTTTCACACATTTATTTACTTCTATCTTGCACATCACACATCATGGAAGCGTAATACAGTGACAAGTGAAGAACAGTTTTTTGTACTCTTTTTTGTTTACGATCAAAGATAATAACACAGAATACCAATTAGCTTAATACAGCTCAGAAAATACAAATAGTAATTTGTCGTGTCCCCACATCACCCCCTTCTCAGTCATATAGTCACTTAACACTGCAGTTCTTCAACTAACCTTGCAGGAAATCGAACTTCACGACCAGATCTTGTTCTTCTTGGTTTTCCACTGTCGGTTGTGTCTGGTTGTTTGACCCGGGCTGACCGTTCAGTTGAAGTGTCTTCAGGCTGCTTCTCATTATGATTCATGAGGTACGCAGGTTTCAGTCGATCAATGGAGATATTCTTGACTTGGTCTTTTATTTTAACACCAAAAAATTTTGGGGTTCTTTCTATTACTTCGTATGGGCCTTCATATGGAGGTTCTAATGCTTTTTTGACTCGGTCAACTCGCACAAATACATGTGTTGACTCATTGAGATCCCTGTGTATGAAAGGTCTTTCTTTTGCTTTGTGGGAGTATTGTACAGGTTTCAGACGATTCATGCACTGCTTCAGTTGTGAAACAAATTGAGGTAAGTCTGCATCCTTATTTGTTGCATACTCTTGAAAAAAATCACCTGGTATTCTGTTGGGTGAGCCATAAACCATTTCTGCAATTGTAGCATTACTGTTCTCTCTGATGGAGCATCGCAGGCCAAGGAGGATTACAGGTATTACTTGAGTCCATTTGGCAGTTGCCTGGGTACGGATAGCTGCTTTAAGTGTGCGATGAAATCTTTCAATTTTTCCATTTGATTGAGGATGGTATACTGTAGTTTGTGTTTGGTTACAACCACACAGTTTTGACAGTGCTCGGAATAGCTCAGAGTTAAACTGCCTGCCTTGATCAGTCACTATCTGATATGATGTTCCAAACCTAGTGATCCAACAATTGAAAAATGCTTGTGCTACTGCCTCTGCTTGTATGTCCCGAAGAGGTACTACTTCTGTCCAGTTTGAAACTCTGTCAATGCATGTTAAACAATAAATATATTCTTCAGATGGAGGCATTGGTCCTATCAAATCAAGGTGAACAATTTTGAAACGTTCATCGTTACTAGGAAAGTGTCCTACTGGTGTCTGAATGTGCCGTGATATTTTGTTTTTCTGGCATGCAATACATGTTTTTGCCCAGTTTTGGACATCCTTTTTTAAATTGATCCAGACAAATCTTGATGAGATCATTTTTACTGTTGTCTTAATGCCTGGATGAGCCAGATTATGATATTGTTGGAAAATAGAGTATCTAAATGGTTTAGGAATATAATGACGAATAATTTGTGTTGACACATCACACCATAACTGTTTTCCTCCATGTGTCATATGGTGTTTTAACTTCAGTGATGTATGAGGGCTGGTCTGTAGTTGACGAAGCTCTTCATCATCTTCTTGTGCTTGGGCTATCTCATCATAGTTAACTGGAACTAGTTCTTCAAGCCTTGATAGACCATCAGCAACAACATTTTCTTTACCAGATATATGACGTAGGTCAGTGGTAAATTGCGAAATGTACTGGAGGTAACGTAATTGAATTGGTGTTGCTTTTTCATTCTTTTGTTTAAATGCATATGTTAGAGGCGCTTGGTCAGTATAAATAATGAAATATCTTCCTTCCAACAGATATTTGAAATATTTGACAGCCATATAGATGCTAAGCAGCTCTCTATCATACGTGGAATACTTCTTCTGTGCTGTTGTAAACTTTTTTAAAAAGAATCCAATTGGTCTCCACTGTTCATCTTGCCATTGTTGCAATGCAGCACCTGCTGCAAAATCTAATGCATCCACAAATAATGAAAGTTGATTGTCCAAACCAGGAAATGTCAAAAGTGCAGCATTTGCTAGATCTTCTTTGCATTTTTCGAATTGAGCAATTGCTTCTTCTGTCCAATTAATATGTCGTCGGCCCTTTTTTGTTGTTCCTTTTAGGAAATCATTCAGCAATGCTTGGTTTTCAGCAGCATGTTCCAAATGTCGACGATAAAAGTTGATGATCCCTAAGAATTTTCTAAGTTCACGGACTGTTTTGGGTCATTTGTAGTTCATTATTGCTGCAACTCTCTCTGGATCTGGCTTTTTTCCAGCAGGTGTAATTAAATTTCCTAAAAATGTTATCTGTTGTACACCAAATACTGATTTGGAAACATTTATGACAAGACCATACTTATTCAACTGCTCAAAAAGTAAATTTAGATGCTCAACATGTTGTTCTGGTGATTCAGATGCTATTAGAATGTCATCCAAATATGGAAAACAAAATTCTAGTTCTCTCACAACTTCATGTATAAACCTTTGGAATGTGCTAGGTGCATTGCGCAGTCCAAATGGCATATAATTAAATTCATAGAGACCAAATGGTGTTATAACGGCTGATTTTGACTTATCTTCTTCGGCTAGTGGAATCTGGTAATAGGCTTTGAGTAGATCTACCTTTGAGAATATATTTTTATTTTGAAGCATAAAATTTACATAATCAATTCGTGGAATTGGATACCGGTCTGGGAGAGTCCTGTCATTCAAACGGCGATAATCTCCACAGACTCGCCATTGGCCACTTGGCTTCTTAGCAAGGGGTAGTGGACTAGCCCATTGTGATTTTGATGGACGTATAATACCATTATTTAACAGAAATTGAAATTCTTGTTTAGCAATTTTCAATTTATGTGGGTCCAATCTACGAGCTTTACAGTATACTGGTGGACCAGGAGATGCAGTGATATAATGCTGCACATTATGCTTTAATACTTTTGGTACTATAGATGGTTTAGTTAGATCAGGAAAATTCTCTAAAAGTTTTGAAAACTGGCATGTTGCATAGAGTGAGCTTAATGATTCATTAGCATCCACAGTGGTTACTTCTGCTACAATTTTTAATTTTGTGGTGTTGTCTAACAATTTTTTATTTTTGAGGTCAACCAGTAGCCCATAATGATGAAGAAAATCGGCTCCCAATATGCCTTTTGATACGTCTGCTACTATGAATGGCCATTCAAAATTGCGTTTGAGTCCTAAATCAATGTTTAACAGTTTTGAACCGTAAGTTTTTATCTGTGGCCCATTTGCAGCATAAAGATTGAAGTCAGAGGGTTGACCTTTTTGGCTTTTTGCAACTGGTATAACGGACAAATCTGCACCGCTATCTACCAGAAAATATTTTCCACAATTTCGATCTTTGACAAATAGGCGATATTGGCGGCCTAATGTGTGCACAGGGGTAGAACACTCAGCCGCTATTGTGTCTACCACTTCTAGTTTTCCTTATTTTGCCATTGGCAAGGCTGAACACATTTTTCAGGCTTACATCGTGTGCCGAATCTGAAATGGTAATAGCAGTATTTGCCGTTTTTATCGTATCTTGCTCTGCTTCTACTTCTACTGCGCGATCTTTGCCTGTGGTTGCGAGTGTTTCGGAGCATTTTAATCTCATTTTCCAATTCATCAATTCTTACTAGAAGATCTTGTACTGACAAAGAAGACGATGTTGACGGAATGGAATGGGTGGAAGCAATTTGAACCTCGTCAACAGTGTTCAATTCGATCATACGATCTGCCATTTGAGCAATCTTATCCACTGTTTCGTCAGATATAAGTAAAATGCTTCGAATACTAGCTGGAAGTTTGTCAAGCCAAAGTGTTTTTAGGATCTTTTCTGATACATTTGTACCTGCATAGCTCCTCATTTTTCGTAATAATTGGGTAGGTTTCATGTCGCCAAGTTCTAAGCCACTCAAAAGTTTTTTAATTTGGCGCTCTTCACTTTCTCTGAATATGTTCAGTAGACGTTCTTTTGCGAGAGAATATTTGTTGTTATCGTTACTCGTAACTAGATCCCATATATTTTCAACAAATTTTGGCTCCAGCTGAGCGAGTAAATAGTTAAATTTAGTCTCCTCCGTAACAATACCAGCGATCGTAAATTGCGCTTCGGCTTGACAACACCAGATGTCCGGCTTTTCCGTCGAAAACGGCGGTAGCTTAACGCTTACCTTATCAATTTCCACTTTACTGCTACATTCAGAACGATTCCCTTGATTACCGTTTGCTTCTCCTGTCGACATCTTGCGTATTGTTGGACACAGAATACGTCGAACTCAAGTTACGGAAATCTCGTCGAAAATTACGCCGAAAAATTTCGTCGCAACTGTCGTCTTGTCAATCACGTCGGTCGTCACCAATTTTGTAGCACACGGTTCATTAAACATTAAATTTAACACTTATTTTTCCACACATTTATTTACTTCTATCTTGCACATCACACATCATGGAAGCGTAATACAGTGACAAGTGAAGCACAGTTTTTTGTACTCTTTTTTGTTTACGATCAAAGATAATAACGCAGAATACCAATTAGCTTAATACAGCTCAGAAAATACAAATTTGTCGTGTCCCCACAGGTACATACAAGAACCTGTCAACCATAAAACAGGAACAGCATTATTTGCTTACTTCATGCTCTGTATGATACACTAATCGAGTCACTCTATGTGGTTCGAACAAACTGGCAAAGATTTTCTATCGTGTTCTTGATGTTGTCAACATAAACACGCAAGGCCGCCGACATGATACGTAAAATTTTACCCCCAGTGACCATTGTAAACACGATTGGTCGATTTTCGACCACAGGCAATACTAGTTTTCATAGATACTTTGCCATGCACTTCAGTGTGACTTGCAGAGGCTTCATCGAACCGCTTTTATGATGTATCTCTATAGTTCCATTATTTAATAACTCGCGGGTACAAGGAACACCTAAATCTTTCCGTTTCCGATCTGATTTCTCTTATTTTATTATGATGATCATGTCTCCTTTTGTAGATGGGTGCCAACAATAAATGTTCACATTCGGAAGAGAAAGTTGGGGAAAGAAATTTCACAAATACACTACCCTACAAAAGTTTGGGCCGGCCGCGGTGGACGAGCTGTCTGCGGCTCGCCAGTCACGTTCAGCACGACCACTACGGTCGGGGGTTCGAATCCGGCCTCGGGCATGGATATTTGTGCCGTCCTTAGTATTAGCATGTTCATAAGTAGTTTGTAAGTTTAGGGACTGATGACCCCGTAGTTAAGTCCCATAAGATCTACAAACATTTGAACATAAGTTTCGAAACACCTAGTAATATAGACAACTAGCTGAAACCCACAGCTCCGCTCGCGTGTTGGTTGATTATGATAGATAAGCTATCTTTCAGTAGTGTGCTATGAGATTAAATCACACGTAGAAATGCACTCGTTTCGAATAATCCAATCACGAAATTCACCAATAATGATTGTAATATCACAGATCGATAACTTGATGAGGGACTGATAGCCCAGTAGTTGAGACCCATAGACTTTACAAACATTACATTGATAACTTGATGTAATGCGCGAAAAGTCAACCGAATTTTTTTTAAGAGATGTATTAAAAGCAATTTCTTTTTTACTGCTTTATTTATTTATTCTTATATTTTCTTGTTCGTATTCTTGTTCTTAATAGAGAAAGAGCTGAAGACATTGTAGCACGCACAGACCAAAAATATGGTCTGTGGCATCACGTTTCGCTGCATGTAACCTCCTTGCTATAGAGACAAACGTCATCGCTGGCCTTTAGTCAGATTTTTTTATAATTTGACGACTTTGAACCACCACATCTTCCACCCCCTTATAGCTATCGGCATGGAACTGCTATGGTGTACAACGGGAGACTTCGGACAACAATTACACACGGACCATTCGTTTGCGTTGTGGAGTTTTCGCCGCAGAGCGAAATATAACACACACACACACACACACACACACACACACACACACACATACACGTGTAATTTTATATACACCGATAACATTCCATCCCAATATACTCCACCCTTTTATCATTATCAACCCACAAGCAACAATGCAACCAAAACCACTTTCAAAGAGTAAATATAATTTTCAAAGATTAATATTGTTCCGGATTTCGCGTTATAGTCTTCAAATTACTAAATATCTATCAGATCGCTGTAAAATCGTACCTAAAGCCTTCCTCAGGTATAAATTAGTAACTGTACAAATATTTAAGTCTCTGCGTCTTGTGGTTTGGACGTGATAAGCGTACACCGAACAGACATTCACATTAATATATATAGATAAATAGCTATCCGATCGCCATAAAACCGTGCCTAAAGCCTTTCTCGGGTAGACATTAGTAATGTCTTGTGGTTCAGACGTGATCAACGTACACCGAACAGACATTCACATTTATAGATATAGATGGAAAAAGAAATGCAGTGTAAAATGCACTTTGTTGTTTTCCAAATGTTGATTAAGCTCAAATAATACGCATGAAGATCAACAATTAAAATTTCGATTTCTCAAAATAGTCACCTTTTACTTTCATCACTGCCTTGAACACTCTCGTCATTCGCTGCGCCAGTTTTGCCAATGTTTCAGTTGGAATTAATCTTCATTCTTACTGAAGTACCTCCCACAGATGTGTCCCACTCATGATTTCCCGTTTTCGGACCCTCCAGTTCAGTTCATGCCATAGCAGCTCGAATGGGTTACAATAAAGGGATTGAGGCGGCCAGTCCATGTTTCTCAATATGTTACGAACCTCTAGAGACTTCACATAGTTCTGACATAAGCAAGAAGTATGTTTCCGGTCGTCGTCTTGCTGCAAGACAAACCCTTTTCCAATCAGACGCAAACCAGATATCTTAGAAGTCGCTGGAGAATGGCATAATAATCCTTTTGGTTCATTTTTCCATCTATTTTCACCAAATCTCTGACTTTATTCCCTCCAAAGGATCCCCATAACATCACTAAACTCTCTCCATCCCTTACAGTTTGAATTACGCACTGAGGATTCAAGTGTTCACGGGGTAAACGGCGTACAAATTAACGGCGTTTACTTCCAAAAATTTCTAACTTGGATTCATCATTGACTAAGACTGTTTCCCAATTCCCCGCTGTCCAATGTTGGTGTGTCTTAGCCCACTGAAGCCTTTTCTTCTTCTTAACAGGGCGCAACAGTGGTTTCCTTGTTGCTACATAACCTCGGAGGTTGTTGTCTGCCAATGTTGACTCACTAACCGGTGTATCCCTCGTTGCGTTTAGTTCAGCAGTCCATTCACGTACCGTTTTTACTGTTACATGTATTTACTGGTCACTACCAAATACTTTTCCTGATATTTTCCTGGGTGCTCCTGAGCGAGGACGATCTTCATAGGAGCCTGTTTCTCGATGCCGGTGTATGGTTTCGACAACTCCACTGATGAAAATCTCCAGTTACTTTGCTGTTTGTCGGACCAATTGCCTTCTTTATGCAAAGTGATTAACATTACCCGTGATTCATAAGGAATCTTGCACTTTTGGAACATTTTCAATTACTTTCGCTACTTCTTATACCTTAAAACAAACGGAACTGCAAGTGAATAGATGTGTTAACAATGTACCTCTGCATAGCCATGCGGTCTACTCTCACCACCTGGCGTGTTTAGTAAACCGCTTGGTCAGATAACGTCGGTTTACATAAAACGGAGCAATACTAGAATGTTCTAATACGTATGAATATATTCAGTAATTGTGTGTACAATACTGTGTCATTATTAACCGTTGTTCAAGCTTGTTGTTACGTATTCTAACTAATAACTGAAATATACCACTTCCATCTTGCTCCGTTGTAAGATGCAGCATGGTGTTTCCAAACTTATTGAGGAAAGTGTAGATCTCGTCGCAACAAATAACGCCTCTGTTTTAATGATTTCCACCCCAATTTGTGCACCATTTCCGTGTCAATCTATCACGTATATCGCAATAGTACAAAATGAGCTGTCCTTCTCATTCTAAATCATCCGTCTGGTGTGGATCTCACAATGCACATCAATACTCCAAAATTGGACGTACAAGTATAGTGTAGTTTCTTTAGTAGAACTGTTGTATCTTCTAAGTGTTCTGCCAATGAAGGGTACTCTTTGGATCGCGTTCCCTACATATTTGTTATGTGTTCTTTCCAATTTAATTTTTTCGTAATTCTTATTCCTAGGTATTTAGTTTGAATTGTCAGCATGTAGATCTGACTGATTCATTGTGTATTGGCGGTATCTCGTGTGGTGTAAGTCGTGTAATTCGCAGATTATATTTCTTTTCGTTGTGGTTTTTGCAACCTGGAACGCTTGTAGTGCAATTAAACTAGCAGCACCCAAAAAATGATACCTCATTTGTAATTTTTTTAGCTTTTCTAAGTACCTTGAGAGATATGTAACGTATGGTGACCATATTTTAAGACACAAAAAGCCCCATCTGCCGGTTATTCAACATAATAATGCCAAATATACGTCAGCTGTTGTACTTCCTTTTTATACCTGATTAACAGAACATGCATCAATTACAATACTCATCCACTCAACATCTTCACTCCAAATATAGTGAACAGCTGCCAGCATGCGTAATTTATACATTGATACCCCTGGTGTATTAAAGCAACTTCAATCACTCTAAAAAAGTAAGTCTCCCGGTCCCGATTGTACAGCAGTTAGTTTCCTTTCAGAGTATGCTGATGCAATAGCCCCATACCTAGTTGGTTGGGATGTTCGATAGGGATAAGGGGAGTAAACTACTAAGGTTATCAGTCCCCCAGTGAGGAGGGGAAGGAGTGAGGATAGGAAAGGAGGGGAGGGGGAAAGGTAATGCAGTCCGGGAAGTAAAGAAGGAATGAAGACTGCATTAGATCGGGGCCCCATGCTCGCCACGCACGTACTCACGAAAGAACTGTGAGCTTCCTGGGGGGCCTTACCTAGTTTCACATGCAACAGCTCGCTCAGCAACCGTTCCGTACCCAAAGACTGGAAAGTTGCACAGGTTACACCAATATTCAAGAAAGGCAAGAGGAGTGTGAAAGTAGACCACTGCGGATGTAATGTGATATTTAGCTGAGTATATTCACTGTAGCTCTCTGCTTACTAGAATAAACTGATCTTAGTCTCGGTAAATAATCAAAAATGCACTGCTTAAATAGTGCAATCAAATCTCGCATCAATTAATTTAATGAAAGACTCACAGTTATAAATTTAGTAAATAGAGTCTTGACGAGAGGCACCAAAACCAAGATCAACATTAATTTAATGAAATGATTCTAGTAGCAGAAAACATAGAAATATTATTTTTAAAAATTATAGTTCTGGGTGTACAAGCTAGTTAAAAGATTCATGTAAACTACTTGATGTGCTGCCGAAACTTGTTCTCTGGCCCAAATTGAGTACTAGTTTGACCTTAAATTAGAAGTTAGAAAAGCAGCGGTCATATGAATTGTAGCTCACAGGAATCACACTTACTATGAAACAAGCCACCACTAATAAATTACTTTATGAAAGTGGCGGACGAAGCAAGACGCGCAACGGAAATATTAACAATAATCAGCATCTGAATCTGTTCTCAGCACATGTGAAACAATATTTATAAAGAAAGGGGTAGGTTCTCAAACTACTGTATTAAAAATAGGATACGATTTTACTGAACAAAATGCTTTTACTCCGTGTAAGCACAAGCACGTGGGAGGAACCAATTTAGTTACACAATAAAAACGCATTCCATTGAAATTAGCTCACAAGCACTATCATATCTTATGCTAAAAATGCCCATAATAGAAATTTAAGTTTATCTACACTGCGGGCCAAGTGGGCCTTCTCCCGGAAATCGGGAAGCCTAGGGAGACAGGGGTGGTGAGGGAAACGCAGAGATTCGCACAAGGGCACATATAGGCTCACACCAGCCTCTTGCCAACCTAACTTGTAACGAAAGGGTGTGGAAACCTCTTTGGAGAGCGTAGAAAGAGAGGTTGGTACTAGCCACCTATCGACGCAAGTCCAGAGAGCAACGCCCAAGGCTAAATTTCTCATACTTCCAGACACACTAGCACGCCAAAAAATCCTCATACTCACACATGCAGAGATAAAATATTTTACACTCTTATAGGCACGGTGGCGAGACGGAGAAGCCGTCCATGTTGCCACATTGATTGACACACAAATTAATAACATAAATCTAATACGAATTAAGTTAAATACGATTACTAATAATAACATTTAAAAACAAGAACTGAAATGCTACGTTACTCCTCATGCCTAATAAAACGAATAGAGAAATATTAAATAATCTTGTATTAAATAAAATACAAGATTAAAATTTAGGGAAGGCGGCAGACAGCCGTTTATCAAGTGACTCGCAAAATTACAGGCCTTTATCACTGACGACGGTTTGCAGTAGAGTTTTATAACGTATACTTTCCTCAAATATTATGAACTATCTCGAAGAGAACGACCTATTGACCCATAGTCAACACACATTCAGAAAGTCTCATTCCTGTGAAAGACAGCTACCCTTTACTCACATGATGTGATGAGTGTTTTTGACAAGGGATGTCAAATAGATTCAGTATTTCTAGATTTCCGGAAGGCTTTCGACACTGTACCTCACAAGCGTCTTCTAATCAAACTGCGCAAGTGTGTGAATGGATTCGTGATTTCCTGTCAGAAAGAACACAGTACGTTGTAATTAACGGAAAGACATCGAGTAGAATTGCAGTGATATCTGGAATTCCCCAGGGAAGTGTTATAGGACCCCTACTATTCCTTATTCTTATAAATCTGCAATCTGAGTAGCTCTCTTAGACTTTGCGCCCCCCAGGCGGCCCACAGCTCTTTTGTGTGTACGTGTGTGGCGCGTACGGGTCCCCGAGCCATTGCAGCCTTTTTTCCTGCTTTCCCCAGGCTGCATTACCCCTCCTAGTTCCCCCTCCTTCCCATCCCAATTCCTCCTTCCCACCCTCTCCAACCCCATCTCTCGGTGTTACTCTAGATGACGGCTTGGCTATCCCATGGTACCGATTGTCCTGCACTTCGGTTTTGTCTGCTGTGTACACCGGTTTTGGGCCCAGTTTGGTCCCCCTCGGGGTTTGACCTTCCATTGTCCGATAATGTGTGAGCCAATTGGGGAAGAACTCCCGACCTAGCCCCTACGGCGTGGGTCCTATCCTTTCCTTTCCACTTCCTTTCCTCGCTGTAGCCCCCATCCCCCGCTAGGTCCCCAGCATGTGTAGCCAGTCCGTGTGGGGGGGGGGCTGTTATGTACCCTTTGGCTGAGCCCCCTGACACCACAGGGATCACACTACTGGTGTCTGAGCTGCGACCTCTCCATGCAGGCCAAGGAGTTGATGCCTGTCCTCGGGGGTATCAGAACTCCCGGCAATGGCCATCGTGCCAGGTGGCCTTTGCTGAGGCTGGGTGGCGCCCATGGAGAGAGCCCCGGTTTCGGAGTGGGTGACACCAGGGCGGACGTCTAGCCCCATGAAAAGAGTTAGACTCCAAAATGGTCGTGCCTCGGCCGTCTCTGAAGACAGGAAGAGATCGTTTAATGCTGCTACTGCGGATACGAGGATGTTTCTCTCCCTTGCTACCCCTTGGGAGGAAGGCCATGCTCGCCGGTTAGGAGCAAAACCCTTTCCTCGCTACCTGGTTTGCTCAAGGACTGATGGAGGAACGTTTACTACCACCAAACCGCTGTTCTTTGTCGATACCATAGAGGACAAGTTTGGTGAAGTGGAATCTATGGGTAAGCTTAGATCTGGCTCATTGCTCATTAAAAGTCTCGGCACCCCAGTCTGAAGCTTTGCTCGCCTGCACCACCCTTGGCGACATTCCAGTAACAATTCTCCCGCACAAATCCTTGAATATGGTACAGGGTGTGATATTCCACCGGGACCTCCTCCTTCAAACTGATGAGGAGCTTAGGGCCTATCTCGTGCGGCGTGGTGTACATTTTGTTCGCCGCATTCAGAGGGGAACTAAAGATAACCGCATCGATACTGGGGCCTTTATCTTGGCCTTCGAGGGGGACACACTCCCAGAGAAGGTCAAGATAATGATATATCGATGTGAAGTGAAGCCCTACATTCCACCTCCCATGCGGTGTTTTCGATGTATGAGGTTTGGTCATATGTCCTCTCGCTGTACAGCAGTCCCAGTATGCAGTGATTGTGGACGCCCACTACATGAGGGGAGCCCCTGTGTTCCTCCGCCGGTGTGCGTCAACTGTCATCAACACCACTCTTCACGGTCGCCAGATTGCCCTATGTTCAAAAAAGAAAAGAAGATACAAGAGTACAAATCCCTGGAGCGTTTGACGTACCATGAGGACCGCAGTAAATATTAACGTCTGCATCCCGTGCAGATGGCGACGACCTTCGCTACGACGTTATCGTCTAGCCTTTCACCCTCCCCTTCCCACTCCCATCTCCCCCCTACACCCCATCCCCACCCCTCCCTCACATCTCCCTCTCCTGTAGCTCCTGTAACCCTCCCTTTGTGTCCCACCCCTTCCCAGCCGGAGAAGTGCACCCCTTCTCCGTCGCCTGCCGGTGACAGTGCCCTATCTCACGGCCTTCCGTTCCGGCGTTCCCCAGATCGGAGACCTTCGACCTCCAGCCGGCCATCGGACTCCCAGTCAGTGAGTTCAAAGGTCGCCCGATCTTCGTCAGTACCAGACATAACTGACAAAGGTCCTCTCTCTGTTGCAGGTCCTGCCCGTCCCACAGGAGAGAAAGAGAAGGAGAAAGAGAAAGAGAAGGAGAAGAAGAAACCAAAGTTACAAGATAAAGCCCCTCCGGTACCACCGGAGGTGCCGATTGTGCTTTCGCAACTCGCTCATCCTATTGAGCCTGAGGCTGATCAGCTATTTATGGATGTTGTCCCTTCTTCTTTGGTGACAGACGCTGACAAAGCGGCGTGACAGACATTATGCCAGTCGCTTCCCGCCTAGATCCTCGTGATGTGATCATCCAATGGAACTGTAATGGTTACTACCGTCACCTCTTGGAGATTAAACAGCTAATCTCTCTCTCTTCTGCGGCCTGTGTCGTCCTGCAGGAATCGAGGTTTATGGATGCACATTCACCGACCCTCCGTGGGTTCCATGCTTTTTGTCAGAACCGGGTTGGTCCCCTCCAGGCGTCTGGTGGGGTTTGTTCTTTGGTCGGGACAGATATTGTCAGTACCTGGATTCCTCTCCAAACTCCATTGGAAGTGGTTGCTGTCCGGGTTCACTTGGACACTCCATTGACCATTTGCAACCTCTACCTTCCACCTGACAGGCCACCTACACTCGCATCCCTAGTGGCCCTCCTTCAGCAACTCCCCCCCTCCTTACCTCATCCTTGGGGACTTCAATGCCCACCATCCTTTGTGGAGCAGTGCTTATTGTGGTGTCGCACAAGTACAAAGTGCGCGCCACCTACTTTCGCCGCGCGCCGCCATGCACGCACGGCGCGGCGTTCTCACGACGACAGCCACGAGCGCCCTCTGCTGGAACCCCGCTCGTGGCCACCACGGAAAGACACCAGGCACTTCGGACTGAGATAGCAACGAGATAGGACCTTCGTAATCAGATAGGCACGAGTGAAGACTTTGCTATTGTACAGGCACTAGGCAGGCCTCTAATAACTATGTATCAACATTCTGCAGTACTATGTAAAAGTTAAGTATTGTTACATTCTGTGCAAAATATATCTCTTTCTAATTTACTCTAGTGTTTGTAGTTTCTGGCTGCTCCCCTCCGTACCTGCACCGGCGTGCTGTCTTGTTACTGTGTCGGTCTCGTTCCACTCGGCCACCGACACCTACGACGAGGCTGGGACACAAAAGCGGCGACGAAGTTGGGACACAAAAGTGGCGACGAGGAGTGATAGAACCTTGGACCAGCCCGCTTGCAGCAGCCAGACAGCAGCAGTCGGAGCACGCAAAAATTGCTCCCGCCCACCCACCCTTATTATAAGATTTTTGGGGGAACATATTCTGTTACGTATTTTGTGGACTTTTTTGTTGCAGAGCGAGTCCTCTTTCATTTTGCATTTGTGTTTTGTTATAAGTTACTTGTATATGCGGCGCCTAATCGGTCAGCATGGCCACTACCCCGAACCCAAACTTAATGGAAATTATTCAGTTACAGACGGCGCAAATTACTCAACTACTGCAGGCCGTGTCGTAGTTGACGACACAGGCTGCTCACCAACAACAATAGCCGTCGCATCAGCAGCCCACACCTGCCGCCGCACCGCTTCCGACGTTCCGCCAGTACAACGAACGTGAGGAAGAATGGAGCGACTATTTCGCACAGTTTCAAGAACTCGTCGCGGCTCATCAAATTACAGGTCAGAGAGTGAAGAACCTTTTCTTATCGATTGTGGGCCCCCAGACTTTCGTACTATTGCAAAAACTTTTCCCTCACGCATCTCCTCGTGATGTAGACTTTGAACAAATAGTAGAGGCACTAAATGCTCATTATGAGAGAAAAGTTCTCGTAGCTGCGGCTCGGTACCGATTTTTCAGACTTAAAAAATTACCGCAGCAGTCACACCAAGAGTGGATTACGGAATTGAAGGGCTTAACCCGCAAATGTAAATTTACTTGCTCTTGTGGACTTTCGTATAGTGACGTGATGTTGAGAGATGCGATTACGCAGAATATTCAGGACCCCAGAATTAGAGCAGCAATTCTGAAACAGTCTGATCCCTCCTTAGACAGTGTACTGCAGCTTATAGAAGCGCATGATACTTTTGACTTAGCTGATGTAGAAATGCAAAGCCATAGTGTAAATTCAGTGCGCCGCAACGGACGCTTTCCTAGCCGTAGTTCTCAGTATAGCACTAGTGATTCTTATTTTTCTACCGGCCGTGCTGAACAGACAGTGAACAGTAGCCAGTGTTAAAGTGCAACAAAAAGGTCGCCCCGTCGTGTTAGAAACAGTAATTTGAATAACGGGCGCCAACGCTCATTTCAGAAAAATGTACGTAAATCTTGCCCCCAGTGTGTGTCTCGCCACAAGCGTGCTCATTGCCCTAGTCGCAACGCAACCTGTTATCAATGTGGCAAATTGGGACATGTACAGTCTGTGTGTATGCAAATTAAAAACTCAAAGAACGGTACCGTTAGAAACAGTGCTTCGCAGAGTGCGAGAACAGTTCATTCTGTAAATGTTATACGGGCTGTGGAATTGAACAGTGCTTTCCTTGGATCTCAATTGCAAGAAAGTAGTTCTGCGCCTATGGCAAAACTATATAGTGCACCACGTAGCAAGCGCCGACGAGCGCGTAAAACAGTGCAATGGAAAAGGGTTCGGGACAAACAAAATGACTATGAACAGTGCATTCCTGTAGTGAAAATAGTGCCTTCTGCAACTGCTCCTTGTAATAGTGCCCAGTACTGTGTAGCTAGTGACAGTAGACATCAAGTAGCTACTCAAAAGTGTAGTGCAGTAGTTAGTACGTCTGGAGTAGCTTCGCAAGCTTGCGCGGACGCCGATCCGGCGGTAGTGCCATCTAGTGACAGTGTTGTTAATCCGCTGCGTGCCGAGTCTGCGCCGCTTACTTCACTACGCGGCCCGCGCAAGCGCAGTAAACAAACCGTAGCAGACGTTGCCCACATTCGCGCACCTGTCGAGCGCCAGAAGCACAAACTGTTTGTGACTCTCTTCATAGCAAATAAGACGGTGCAATTTCAGCTTGATACTGGTTCCGCTGTCACATTAATAAATAAAGATACTTATGAACTTCTGGGTTCGCCAAAATTGTCGCCGTCACAGCAAGTGTTAACAGCTTATACAGGTCAAAATATTCCCGTGCTAGGAACGTGTAGCCTGCCTGCCTCTTTTCAAGGTGTTACGAAAACAGTTGCTTTTGTTGTTCTTCAGGCCAAATCTACGCAGAACATTTTTGGACTAGATGCTTTTTGACTTGTTTGGTTTATCAATTCAAAGAGATGTGCTTCAAATTTCGTCAATAGTGCCTCAGGATAAAATCAATGCATTGTGTGACAAATATAGTGACTTGTTTTCGCCGGAACTAGGTTGTGCAAAAGACTTCGTGGCACATGTAACTTTAAAAGAATCTGCAGTTCCAAAATTTCGTAAAGCTAGACCAGTGCCTATCGCCTTGCGTGATACAGTTGCCGAAGAACTTAAAAGTTGGCAAGATAGTGGGGTGATTTCTCCTGTTTCTGCGAGTCAGTGGGCCTCGCCTATAGTAATTATACCCAAGCCGTCAGGAAAACTTCGTCTCTGTGCCGACTTCAAATCAACAGTGAACAGTCAAACAATTGTAGACACTTATCCCCTGCCCAGACCTGAGGAACTAATGGACAAATTAGGACAGTCTCTCTTCTTTTCCAAGATTGATTTAGCAGAGGCATACTTACAGATTCCACTGGATGATGAGTCAAAAAGTTTTTCGTCATTAATACTCACATGGGCCTTTTTCAATTTCAACGCCTACCCTTTGGCAGTTCTTCCGCTCCCGCTATTTTTCAGCGTTTTTTGGAACAGCTGACAGTTTCTGTACCCTGTTGTTCGAACTATTTAGATGATATTGTGGTATCCGGACGTACAGTTGAAGAACATTTAGCAAACCTGGAGTGTCTTTTCAAAGTGTTGACTGCAGCAGGTCTACGTTGCAATAAAGCAAAGTGTTCGTTTCTTCAAACTGAAATAGAGTACCTGGGCCATGTGATTAATGCCCAAGGAATACATCCCTTACAGTCACATCTTAGAGCAATCAAAGACTTGCCTCCTCCTAAGAATGTGCACGAATTGCAAGCAGTAATGGGAAAACTTAACTATTATTTCAGGTTTATTCCCAATGCCTCTCAGATTGCAGCTCCACTGCATCACTTACGTAGGAAGAATGTTCCTTTTGTATGGTCTAAAGATTGTCAGGTTGCCTTTGACAAACTAAAGTCTGCACTACTCAGTGATGCATGTTTGATTCCCTTTGACCCACAGAAGCCTGTAGTGTTAGCAGTTGACGCCTCGTCGTACGGTCTGGGTGTTGTTCTGTCGCATCGTATTGGATGTCACGATCGTCCTATTGCCTTTGCGTCCAAGCTTCTGACGCCAACGCAACAGAATTACAGTCAGATAGAAAAGGAGGCCTTAGCAATAATTTACGGCGTCACAAAGTTTCATCATTATCTCTATGGCAGAAAATTCTATTTGTTGACAGACCACAAGCCTCTCACGTCGTTCTCACCCACAAAGCCAATTCCGCCACGAACGGCACAAAAGCTTCAGAGATGGTCCTTGATATTGTCTAATTATCAGTATGAGATTTTGTACCGACCTACCACTAAACATGCCAACGCGGACACCCTTTCTCGACTTCCGGTTGGGCAGGATGTATCATTTGATTCTTCAGAAATGGCATGTTGTCAGATAGACTCCAGAGATGCTTCCGCTGTCGCAGACTTTCCTTTGAACTCTCGTCGGGTTGCACAGGAAACAGCTGCGGATGCAGACCTAAGTGTGGTAGCACGTTTTGTTCGCTCAGGGTGGCCTGCCAGAGCCAAAGACATTGATCGGCCTCTGGTTCGACGTTATTTTGCACAACGTCATGCATTATCTTTAAGTCAGGGTGTACTGTTGTTGCATACCGACAAGCAAGAGTGATTGTTCCTCGTTCCCTGCAACGAGAAGTGTTACGCCTCCTGCATCAAGGACATTGGGGGATTGTTAGGACAAAGCAACTGGCCAGACGTCATTGTACCTGGGTTGGTATGGACGCTCAGATAGAGAGCATGACATCACAGTGTACTGTTTGTGCGGAGCATCAGGCGGCTCCTCCGCAACGTTTCTCAGACTGGCCACGCCCCAAGGGACCATGGCAACGTTTACATATTGACTTTGCCGGACCTTTCTGGAACACGCGCTGGTTAATTGTTGTAGACGCTTTCAGCAAGTTTCCTTTTGTGATTGCCAAGAACTCAACGACAGCTTCTAGTACAATCAGTGCCTTAACATCAGTGTTTTGCATCGAAGGCTTGCCTGAAACTATCGTCAGTGACAATGGACCTCAGTTTGTTAGTGCGGAATTTCAACAGTTTTGTCGTGTGAATGGCATTCAGCATATCACCACCGCACCTTTTCACCCTCAGTCCAATGGTGAAGCAGAACGTTTCGTTCGAACATTCAAGTCTCACATGGAGAATATGAAAGGTCAGCACTCCAGGCAGCAAGCTCTTCAAATTTTCCTGTCTACGTATCGGTGCATGCCACGTGACGGCCCGTCTCCTGCCGAGCTGCTACACGGCCGCCGTCACCGCACTCTCCTTCACCTGCTGCAGCCTCCCACGCACCGAGTCGGTTCGTATGGCGCTACGCGTTTTCAGGTTTCTACGCCGGTGCTGTACAGGGTGTTTGCTGGAAACAAGAAGAAATGGATGCCGGGCATCATTCAGCACGTGCTCGGGCGCAATATGTATGTTGTACGTTCTTCCACAGGGTCGGAGCTGCGGCGCCAAGCAAACCAATTGCGTCTGCATAGGCCGCGCGATCCTGTCTCCGGTTTCTTGATTCCAGACCCAGTTCACCGCCAGGGAGCACAACCACATCGTTCGTCCCCGGACTACGAGATCGTACCCATGGAGGTGGACGCACCTCCGACGCAGTCGTCGCCGCTGCTGTCGCCGCCGCAGATGAAAGCGTCACCGAGAGGGACTCCGGGACCGTGCGGGCCCCTCCAGCTTGGGCTACGCACCTCAGAAGAAGATGACCTGGTCAATCTGGGCGGAAGCGTGCGCCCTTCCCCAGGTTTCGGCGGGTTTCCTGGAGGATCTCAAGGCGGATGCCGGGGCGCGGACGGCGTCTCGATCCCAGCCTCAGCTACGACGCCCGTCCCACCAGTAACGCCCCCGCTCAGGCCCTCCTCCCAGTGCCGTCGCCGTGGCCCTCAGCCCTACGCCACGACGGCGCGGCGGTTTGGGGGGGAGGGGTGTGGTGTCGCACAAGTACAAAGTGCGCGCCACCTACTTTCGCCGCGCGCCGCCATGCACGCACGGCGCGGCGTTCTCACGACGACAGCCACGAGCGCCCTCTGCTGGAACCCCGCTCGTGGCCACCACGGAAAGACACCGGGCACTTCGGACTGAGATAGCAACGAGATAGGACCTTCGTAATCAGATAGGCACGAGTGAAGACTTTGCTATTGTACAGGCACTAGGCAGGCCTCTAATAACTATGTATCAACATTCTGCAGTACTATGTAAAAGTTAAGTATTGTTACATTCTGTGCAAAATATATCTCTTTCTAATTTACTCTAGTGTTTGTAGTTTCTGGCTGCTCCCCTCCGTACCTGCACCGGCGTGCTGTCTTGTTACTGTGTCGGTCTCGTTCCACTCGGCCACCGACACCTACGACGAGGCTGGGACACAAAAGCGGCGACGAAGTTGGGACACAAAACTTATACATCTAGCCGGGGCCGCCTCATAGACCAGTTTCTTGCTGACCACAATCTGAGCCTTCTCAACGATGGTTCCCCAACTCATTTTAGTGCCGCTCACGGCACCTTTTCTGCCATAGACCTCTCTCTCACTTCTCCTTCTCTCCTTCCTTTATTTCACTGGTCGGCGTATGACGACCTCTGCGATAGTGACCACTTTCCGTTGATCCTTTCACTTCCCTCACACCTACCACGAGCCAGGGTACCCTGCTGGGTTTTCCGTCGTGCTAGTTGGCCGCTATATACATCCCAGGTTGTGTTCCCATCTTCCCCCTCAGGCTGTATAGATGATATTATAAGCCAAATGACCAACATGATTACCCAAGCTGCCAACGCCGCTGTTCCCCGGTTGACAGGCCCTCCTACTCGCCGGCCTGTCCCTTGGTGGAATGCAACTGTTGCCGCAGCCATTCGCCAGCGCCGTAGGGCCTTGCAACATCTTAAGCGCCACCCACCCCTCGCTGGTCTCATAAATTTCAAACGTCTGCGTGACAGAGCTCGTTACTTAATCAAACAAAGTAAGCAGACATGCTGGGAGCATTTTGTCTCCTCGTTGGGCTCTTCTGTCCCTTTGACAAGAGTGTGGGCCATGCTCCGATCTATCCAAGGTAGCTGGTGGCCGTCTTCCGTCCCTGGTCTTGCCCCGTCTGATGGGGTCTGCACAGAGCCATCTGTTGTTGCAGAACATCTTGCAACTCACTTCGCCAATATATCAGCGACAACTTCATATCCGGCGACCTTTCTCCTTCAGAAACACCAGGCCGAAACCTTCAAATTAGGCTTTACTTCTCACCAGGTGGAACCATATAACGAACCTTTTACTGACTGGGAGCTGTCACTGGCCCTCTCCTCTTCTCGTGATTCAGCACCTGGCCCTGACGATATCCATAATCAATTGCTGAAACACCTCAACCCTTCACAACGACAATTTCTCCTAAAAGTTTTTAACCGTATTTGGCTTCAAGGGGTGTTCCCCTCCCAGTGGAGGGAGAGTATTGTGGTCCCTGCCCTCAAGCCTGGGAAGGACCTGTCGGCGCTGGACAGTTATCGACCAATAAGCCTGACAAGTGTCCCCTGTAAACTACTTGAACGGATGGTAGCCCGCAGATCATGCTGGGTTCTTGAATCCCGGGGACTTCTCTCACCTTACCAGTGTGGGTTCCGAGAGGGATGATCTCCTGTTGACCATTTACTTCGACTGGAGACTGCGATCAGACAGGCCTTCTCTAAAAGACATCATCTGGTAGCAGTCTTCTTCGATCTTCATAAGGCATACGACACTGCTTGGCGTCATCATATTTTACGTTCTCTTCATGACTGGGGCCTCAGAGGCTCCTTACCAATTTTTATCCGTCAGTTTTTATCCCACCGCCTGTTCCGTGTCAGAGTTGGCTCTTCCTTTAGCTCCCCTCGGATACAGGAGAACGGTGTCCCTCAGGGCTCAGTGTTGAGTGTTACACTTTTTCTAATCGCCATCAATGGGTTGGTGAGCTCTTTTGGGTCACTGGTAACCCCAGCATTGTATGTCGACGACGTTTGCATATGGTACAGCTCCTACTCAGTAGCCTCTACTGAACGTCAGCTCCAGAGCGCCATTCGGCGGGCTTCAGTGAGGGCTACGTCCCATGGTTTCCAGTTTTCCACATTAAAAACGAGGGTGGTGCACTTTTGTCGTCGTACTACAGTTCACCCTGATCCAGAACTGTTCTTGGGTAATCAGCGCCTGGAAGTTGTAGCACAGCATCGTTTCCTGGGTCTTCTCTTTGACAAAAAATTGACTTGGGTGCCCCATATTCGCCACCTAAAGACTAGTTGTATGAGGAAACTTAATGCCCTACGTTTCCTTGCTCATTCATCTTGGGGTGCAGACCGAATAACTATCCTTCGTATCTATCGGGCTCTAATCTTGTCCTGATTGGACTATGGGTGTCACGTTTATGGCTCGGCAGCTCCTTCTTCCCCTAAGGTATTAGATCCGGTTCACCATTATGATGTCCGCTTGGCTACAGGTGCATTCCCGACTAGCCCGGTCGACAGTCTCCTTGTTGAGGCGGGAATCTGCCCTCTTCAGGTCAGGCGGCATCAGCTTCTGGCGTCTTATGCCATCTCCATCCGGCAATATCCTGATCATCCCGCTTACCAGGTTCTTTTTGCATATGAAGGGCTTCGACCCCCTGATACCCGGTCGCGGGCGGGCCTTCCTGTCGGACTACGGCTTGCCTCTCTTTGCCGGGATTTCCATTTCCCTTCCCTAGATTGCGCCCCCCATTTTACTGCACGCACACCTCCGTGGATGGTGCCGCGACCACTAATTCGGGCGGATCTCTTCCAGGGCCCAAAAGCTTTAATTTCCCCCATGGTCTTTCAGCGTTTGGTGCGCCCAGTACTAGAAGAGTTTCAGGGAGCCTCTATCTTCTACACTGATGGCTCGAAAACAGCGGGCCACTCCGGATATGCTTTTACATCTCCTGTTGGGGCGGAATGCCATTCTCTGCCAGAGGCATGCAGTGTGTTTACGGCAGAGCTGATGGCGATTTATAGAGCCCTCTGTTTTATTAGACATTCTGCCGTGGAACGTGGTTTAATCTGTGCTGACTCCATAAGCAGTCTGCAGGCCACTGATCGTTGTTTCCTCCCCCATTCTTTAGTTATTTCCATCCATGATCTCCTTGCTGACCTTCATCGTGCTGCCTGCTCCGTTACCTTTCTCTGGGTGCCAAGCCATGTTGGTATTACAGGGAATGAAGAGGCTGACCAGTTGGCTAGATCGGCAATTACTCGCTGCCCATCTCCCTTTCAAATTCCGGGTGCGGATCTGCGGGTGCAGATCAGATCTTTGCTTCACTCCTCCTGGGATAGCAGTTGGAAAGCTACTGCCCCTTCCAATAAACTCCGCACCATCAAAGATACGACTGCAGCTTGGAGTTCATCTTTACGCCCTTCCCGGAGAGAATCAATTGTCCTCTGTCGTCTCTGTCTTGGACACTGCAGGCCGACCCATGGATTTCTTTTACGAAGTGACAATCCACCACATTGTGATTGTGGAGCCGTGCAGTCCGTGTCTCATATTCTGACTGAATGTCCTCTCCATTCGACACTTCGTGGCGACTATGGCCTACCGCCTGCATTGCCTTTAGTTTTGGCGGATGACCCACGGATGGTTGATCCCGTCCTTGCCTTCCTCCGTGAAAGTAGATTTTATTGTCAGCTCTAGGACTCGCTTGGTCGGGGTGAGTGGGTTTGTGATTCTTGGCTGACTGTGGGGTTTAGAGCTTATCCCCATCAGCCCCCCACTCTTTTACATTTTAATGTAGTTTTATTTCTCCCTGCTCTGGAGCTGTGATACGTTGACCACTGTGCCATTAGTAACTTGTGGTTTAGGGTAGAGGTCGCTTCCAGAGCTGTGGGAGCGGACACTGTAGCATTTGCTGCCCTGGGTTGGTCTTAGTCTTGTTGGCGAGTCGATTTTACTTCCTAGTGTAATGGTCTTTTGGCTTTCACCTATTTTTCGTTGGGTTCCGTGGCGTATACAATTTGAGGTTGAAGGGACTGATGACCTCGTTGTTTGGTCCCTCATGTCCACCACCACCACCACCACTTAGACTTTGCGCGAATGATGCAGCCATAAGGTCTAAAGGAACTGCAAAATAAGTTAGATAAGGTATCAACATGGTGCAATGAAATGCAATTGGCCCTTAATAATGAGAAGTGTGATCTATATGAGCACTAAAAGGAATCCGTTAAACTTCATTTTCACGATAAATCAGTCAAAACTGCAAGCCGTAGATTAAATATCTAGGAGGAACAATTACGGCCAACTTGAATTGGAAAGAACACGTAAAAAATATCGTAGGGAAAGCGAACCAAAGACTACGTTTCGCAGGCAGAACAGTTACAAGATGCAACAGTTCTACTAAAGAAACTGCCTACACAACATTTCTGCGTCCTATTTTGGAGTATTCCTGCGTATTGTGGGATCTGACTGATGATTTAGAGAAAGATCAGACAAGGGCAGATCGTTTTGTATTATCGTGGTATAGGGGAGAGTGTATCACGGAAATGATGCACGAGTTCGGGTGGAAAACATTAAGAAAAAGGCGTTGTTTGTGCGACAACATCTATTAGCGAAATATATATATTTTCACCAACTTTCTCTTCCGAATTTGAACATGTTTTGTTAGCACCCACCTACATAGGAAGACACGATCATGAAAAAAAAATCAATTTACCGACTGTTCTGTTGGTTCTTGGCAGAATAATTTATTCATTGATTACCCCCTCGTAATTCTACCGTAAAAGTATACTCTCTAACAGCACAGTTCAATAAACCAATCACGACACTCAGTGGTGCAAAAACTGTGATCGTCTGATAGCTGGCGGAGTGTGTGTATTCCTACCACTTGATGTGTTACAGCATTGCTCATCGCCAGTTCAGTGCCCCTGCGTTGTTGATCTGGAATGCTTTCTTTAACTGTGGTGATTGCTTCACTTAGAACTGTTTCTATCTTGTTTCCTTTTTTTTATGACGGCATGTTTAAGTGAACAACTTGAAACTGCGAAAACTTGTTTTCTAGTCGATAAAAATGCTGCTGGCCATTAAAATTGCTACACCAATAGGAAATGTAGAAAATGAACGGGTATTTACTGGACAAATATATTATACTAGAACTGACATGTGATTACATTTTCACGGAATTTGAGAAATCAGTACCCAGAACAAACACCTCTGGCCGTAATAACGACCTTGATACGCCAGGGCATTGTGTCAAACAGAGCTTGGATGGCGTGTACAGGTACAGATGCCCATGCAGCTTCAACACGACACCACAGTTCATCAAGAGTAGTGACTGGCGTATTGTGACGAGCCAGTTGCTCGGCCACCATTGACCAGACGTTTTCACTTGGTGAGAGATTTGGAGAATGTGCTGGCCAGGGCAGCAGTCGAACATTTTCCGTATCCAGAAAGGTCCGTACAGGACCCGCAGCATGCAGTCGTGCATTATCCTCCTGAAATGTAGGGTTTCGCAGGGATTGAATGAAGGGTAGAGCCACGGGTCATAACACATCTGAAATGTAACGGCCACTGTTCAAAGTGCCGTAGATGCTAACAAGAGGTTACCGAGACGTGTAACCAATGACACCCCCATACTATCACGCCAGATGATACTCTAGTATGGTGATGACGAATACACGCTTCCAATGTGCGTTCACCGCGATGTCGCTAAACACGGATGCGACCATCATGATGCTGTAAACATAACATGAATTCATCCGAAAACATGACGTTTTGCCATTTGCGCACCCAGGTTCGTCGTTGCTTACACCATCGCAGGCGCTCCTGTCTGTGATGCAGAGCCAAGGGTAACCGCAGCCATGGTCTCCCAGCTGATAGTCCATGCTGCTGCAAACGTCAAAAAATGTTCAAATGTTTGTTAAGCTTATGGGACTTAACTACGGGCTCATCAGTCCCTAAACTTACAAACTACTTATGAACTACTTACGAACTAGGACGGCACAAATATCCATGCCCGAGGGGGGATTCGAACCCCCGACCGTAGTGGCCGTGCTGAGCGTGACTGGAGCGCCTCAGTCACCTCGGCCACCGCGGCCGGCGCTGCAAACGTCATCGAACTGTTCGTACAGATGGATGTTGTATTGCAAACGCCCCCATCTGTTGAGTCGGGGATCGAGACATGGTTCCAAGCGTGGTAAGTTTAATGCAGCTACTTATGACTCCTTCGGTAAGGTTGTGAGTATCTCTAAAATGCGCGATGGATGGGTTTTAATACAGGCGCTTGCCAAGTCTTGGGCTCTACTCGCATGCAGTAAGCTCGGCGACGTTCCTTATCCATAAGAGACCATAAGACCTTGAACCTGGTCCAGGGAGTTATTTTTCACCGCTACCTTTTGCTGCAGTCTAATGAGGAGTTGCGTGTGAACCTCCAATGACGTGGCGTCCATATTGTCCGCCAGGTCTTTCGAGGTCCAAGAGACAATAGGGTGGCAACAGCGGCCTTCATCTTGGCTTTCGACGGTGATACTTTGCCCGAGAAGGTCAAGGTGATGATATATAGATGTGATGTCCGACCGTATATCCCTCCATCCATGTGCTGAGGCTCATAGAAAATACTAGAAACTTCACCCTATCTCTAAGGTGTCTACTATGCTGCAGCCATGGTGGCATTCACCTCCATTGAGGAGACTGCCTGACCTAATCTAACCTCTTCGTGGGACCTATTCGCCATCAATCAGTCCCCAGAAGCTGGGGGTCACCTCTCTTTCTGTGTGGCTTTTGCCGTCCACGTCCAGTCCTATCCTCTTCCTTCTCCATTTAGGGCCAATCCACTTCACCTCCATGGTGCCTGCCATGGCCGTATCTTCGACTAGACATGGGCCATGGGCCCAAGGACTCAGTTCTCCCCGAGTCTCTCCGTCATCAGTGTTTTGCTTTTGTTGCTGAGCTCCCCGGCTACGACATAGTTTATACATATGGTTCACAGGTTAATGGTCGCGTTGGCTTTGCCTATGTCCATGGCGACTACGCTGAGCAGCAGTCTCTGCCAGATGGCTGCATTGTTTATACTGCTGAGGTGGTAGCCATTTTCCTTGCTCATGAGCATATGTGTTCCTGCTCAGGTAAGTCTTTCCTTCTCTAAAGCGACTCCCTGAGCAGCCAGGTAAGTCTTTCCTTCTCTAAAGCGACTCCCTGAGCAGCCTTCGCCCTCTGGACCAGTGCTACCCGCGTTCCCCTTTCGTGATGGCTTATTGCCCTTGATCAGTCTGGTAGATCAGTGGTATTTCTTTGGTCTCCAGGTCACGTCAGCACCCCAGACAACGAACGTGCCGATAGGCTTGCTAAACAGGCTGTCAGTGCCTCCGTCTTAGAGATCAGCTTTTCGGCTTCTGGTCTCCAATCAATGCTGCGACGTAGGGTTCCTGAGCTTTGGGCTACTGAGTGGCTTAACCCGACCACGCTCAACAAACTCAGTGCCTCCGTCTTAGAGATCAGCTTTTCGGCTTCTGGTCTCCAATCAATGCTGCGACGTAGGGTTCCTGAGCTTTGGGCTACTGAGTGGCTTAACCCGACCACGCTCAACAAACTCAGGACTATTAAGGAGACTATGGCTGCATGGCATTCCTCCATGCAGTCTTCCCACCGGGACTCAGTAGTCCTGTGCCTGCTCTGCATTGGCCAAACTAAGCTGACCCATGGCCATCTCCTCCATGGTGAGGACCCACCCCAGTATCGCTGAAGCTCACCATTGACAGTGGCCCACATATTGGTGGACTGCCCTCTTTTAGCCGCCTTGCTCTAGGGTTTTAATCTTCCTTATGTTTTATCGGCTGATTTAGTTTCACGTTTTATTCGTGGCAGGGGATTTTATCGCTCTCTGTGAAGCTTTGCCTCATCCCACCATCTGTGTTCCCTTTGTCACGTGTTCTCTGATTGGGGGCTTCCTTGTGCATTCGTGTTGTTGACCCTTCCTCTTTTTCATCTCAAGGTCGGTTAACCACAGTCAACGGCTTCGTTGTATTGTTTCCTTTAGTTGTTGTATATTCCTGTGTGATCGCCCCATTTCGTGTTTTGTCTTGTCGTCTTCATTGATATTTTACTAACTGAGTGGGATTTTCCTGCCATTGCTGTTTTCAATTTTGGGTGCTTTTATTTTGTATTGGTGCTTTTCTTGTACCACTCTGTGGTAGAATTGGGGACTGATGACCTCCGTATAGTTTTGTTCCCCTAAAATAAAACAAACCAACAACCCAATTTTACTCACGCTGTGAAGGAAAGGAAGGAGAAATTTGGAATGACACTTAAAATTCAGGGAGAAAAAAGGAAAATTTTGATATTTGCCGTTGACGATGTTCTGTCAGAGACAGTAAAGAACCTGGAAGAGCAACTGAACGGAATGGACAGTGTCTTGAAAGGAAATTGTAGATGAAAATTAACAAGATCAAAATGAAATGTGGTCCATTTAAACGAGGCAGTGTAGACGCAATTAGACTACGAAACGGGGCGATAAGAGTGGTAGCGATCTATTAGTTGGGCAGTAAAATAACTCACCATGATCGGAGTAAAGAAGATACAAAATTCAGAATGGCAATGGGAAGAAAAGCATTTCTAAAGAACAGACATTCGATAACATCGAATATTAATGTAAGCGTTAGGAAGTCTTTTTTGAAGGCATTTGTTTTGAGTTTATCTTTGTACAGAAGTGAAACGTGGACCATAAATCTGACAAGAAGAGGATTGAAAGTTTTGAAATCTGCTGCTACAGACGAATGCTGGAGTTGGGTAGATCGCGTAACTAATAAGGAGGTACTGAACAAAATTGGGGAACAAAGAAGTTTCTGGCATATCTTGATTGAAGGAAGGGATCGATTGGTAAGAGATTCTGAGACAACAAGGAATCTTCAATTTATTAATGGTGTGTGTGGGAAAAAGTCAAAGAGAAGGACCAAGAGGCGATTACAGTAAGGGTGTTCGGAGACCAATAGGACTGCACAGAATAGAGTAGTCGTGGTGAACGAACTGAAGATCTTCGTACTGCAAATCACAGAAACTGTTATGTTGTCAGTGAATCTTATTACCGATATCCTTGAAAGTTATCTGTTTTATGATATTTATTAAATATAATTTACGTTTTGGATTGGTCATGGAGATGGAACTGCGATTTGCTATCTGACCGTGTGAGTGTGTATGTCTAACTTTGTCTGACTAGCAGTGATTTCTGTTGATAACAAACGAAAGGTTACGTAAATTAAGATTTTCCACATATAAGAAAAACACATCAAATTCTTTGTGACTGTTCCACACACTGGATCAAAAACTAAGCCCTGATAGTAAATTATGTGAGTAAATAATTTTTTTTAACCGTCAGGCCCGCGCAACGAATAACTCAGTCGTGCACTGCTATGAAAAGAAGCTCAAACTGATCCGTTAATTACTTCCATAAATTACTTCAAAATGAATGCATCACTTTAATGTCGTGTTGTAAATTCTCAACATCGGTATCAAAAATGAAAAATCTCAACTATTGTGTAAGGTGAAGTTAAGCTCTCGTTTCAGAAAAGCAACTGAGAGTGCACATAAATATTTTACTGTGAAATGAAGTGAATCCTTGTGACACTACAAAGATGCCAATACCTTTACTGAGGAGTAAATTGAATTTTTATAACAGTTGAAACGTACTGTGGTCGGCTCATCACACTTAGTCAAACACTTCATTATCGAGCGTAGTTAATCACGTAATTACTTTATCAAAAAAATGATCTCTTGAAATTCTCTACTCATAGTTAATACAAGCACAGAAAATTTGAATTAACCCACAGATAAGCACTCTACCTTTGATATTTCACTCATTGTAACTGCCTCATCATTATTATATTCTCAACATAGTTTTCAACAATCCTAACCTGGACCCTAATTATTTTACTGAAAGTTATCAGTTAAAACATACACTCACAGAGCCACCATGTGCAAGTACGTTTGAGATTAACACTTTTACTTCACTACAAAACACTACAAAATAATGGAAGAGAAATTTCATTATCACACTTATATTGAAAATTAAAAAGCAACATCATTATATATATATATATATATATATATATATATATATATATATATATATATATATTACCTTATACGTTCTTAGTCCGAACATCTTCATCCTATTCAGCAGTCGAGCTTACAGACATCCTCTGCCCACAGCTCACAGTTCAACCTCCTACTCCGCCAGCTACATTACAACAAGAAGACACGACGTTACACTGCGACACCCAGCGCGCCACCATTACCAGATAGAGCAATAATGCTACCTCTCTGACCAAGGAAGCTAACTATACAGTATATACTCTTTGACTTACAGGAATCTTATTCACAAAATAATAATTACAACAGAATATTACAAAATATTAAATCTAACTGAATATAGACCCCTCGCATCCTTTCCTCTCGAATTTTTACCGACTCATGGTCCTTTATTTCCGTCATTGCTTCTTGAACCGTACAGGCGAAAGATTGTCTTCATTTGAAGTCTTCAGGAGGTCTTTTAAATTCATACCAACACTGGATCCCCCATGTCTTCCACATCGACCTCAACTGAATCACTTAACCAGGTAGTTCTGCCCCTTCCTGTATTCTTTCCAAATGTCCTCTCCTCTGCTTTGGATAGTAGAAGTCCCATTGCACTTAATGTTATAACCTTTGCTTTTAAATTCAACGAAAATTGTGCTGATTTTTCTTCATGCTCAATCAATCCATCCTACAGTTTTTCATTTTCGATTTCTTCACGTTTTTTTACTGCAGTCATTTTACTTCTCTGTCCTTACTTCCAAAATAGTTATTCCGGACGACTCTGCTAAGATTCAGTTTATCCGTCATCATTTCAAAATTGAGTTCTGAGTTCATATCCTGCAGCGAAGGCCATATTCTCCCGCAACACTTCCTTCTGTTTCTTCCCCCATAAACTCGTTTCAGTTCCCACTGATTATAAGATTTTCATCTTCGTTTTCATACCGAATCATCCTTCATCATATACTTTCTCTACTTTTTCATCCTCTGCTTCTGACTTCAGCATGTTGTTGGTGTTGGATTTCTTTTGAGACTGACGCACGCTTATCACTGTTCAATGCGGCGTTCTACCTTCTGTGGTGCACTAGTTCGTTGGATGTTGAATTTACGACCTCTAGATTTAACCGATTTATCGTGTAAATGAACGGATTTCTTTTAGTGCACATATGATTGACTTCACACTTTTCATTATTGACTGTCAATTTTGGCAGCATGCAGAAATCTTATCTCAATCGTTGTCAAGACAAAGAAAGGTAGGGGCCCTACAACAGTTCCCGGGGGTACAACAAATATCAATTCTGTTTTACTCGATGACTTTTTGTCAATTACTACCTTCTGAGTCGTTTCTGACAGGCAATCGAAAATATTATCACACAACTGTCAAATACTTTCTGGAAATGTAGAAATATGAAATCGATTTGAGACCACTGTTAAAAAAAATTTAACACTTACCTGATTCGAACTATAGATTTTCAAATCATGAATTCAGTACGCAACCACTACACCATGCGGGAATTTCACAGGCAGTAGTTCTAGTACTGTATTTGATCAGTGCCTTTATTGCTTTGGGCGGAGAGGGGGGGGGGCAGCAGAAAATATTTACTTCACACTGCCAGGAATAATTCGTTGGTTTCCATAAGTCGCCTGTATGGTTCCCACTTTTTCGATTAACTTTCACCGCCAACTGTTCCCGTATTTCCACATCCCTTGCGAACACAAGCATAATATAACAATCTTTATTTCCTTTTTTACAACCAACGGAGGAACAACGAGTTATTTCTCAAAAATGTTCAAATGTTTGTATAGCTTATGGGACTTAACTACAGGGTCATCAGTCCCTAAACTTACAAACTACTTATCAACTACCCTATACTAAGGACGGCACAAATATCCATGCCCGAGGGGGGGGATTCGAACCCCCGACCGTAGTGGCCGTGCAGACCGTGACTGGCGCGCCTCAGTCCTCTCGGCCACCGCGGCCGGCGAGGCATTTCTCTTGCGGTCCTTAATGATTATGTAATACACATTATTAATTACACTTGGTAAATCACTGCAAACCAACGTATAATCTTAAAAATGGCCGCGAAATTCTAAGGTTGTCGTCAACGACCAACACGTTAGTTTCCGTAAATAGAACCGAAAAAAGGCGTGCAAAAGTGGAGCAGTGCCTAATGTAATACAACCTGTATGTAACTGTACAGTGAAATCGCTGTCACTAGCTTTTAAGACACACCACAGTACAGAATCGCACACTGTAGCTATTCACGCACATGAAAAGCCCGCAAAAGCTGGTAAAAACATGGCGTCCGGGGCTCTCAGCCAATCAGAAGCGGTCTCACACATGGCCATGTCTCCCGATACAGGCTAAGTATTTAGATACGCAGTAAACTAGCATCTGTGACCGTCATGCATGTTGCTGCCGCGATCAGGCTTGTAAGGCCGCGCCCGGCACCTCGTCGACAGTCTTGAACTCACTCTGAAGATGGCCGGACGGTACGCAGCGGAAGTATGCGTGGCTGCATTCCAGAAATTTAATGGACTATACATACGCCGTGAATAGTTGAAAATGCACAATAGAAACAGATATTCGAATACATCACACCGGTAGATTTGGTATGTATCGAAGATCTGTAAAAATCCATCACTAAAGGGCTGCCATGCTTACAATTGTGTAAACGGTGGATGGTCCGAATTCTCACCTCTGACATAAAACAAAGGCGACTTCAACAGCAAGTTTTGCATTTCGAACGTAACGGTTCAAACAAGCCCCTTTCCGAACGCGCATAAAATTTCACTTGTGTGTTGACACACGCCATGCTGCCTTCCGTTGGCGGCTACTCCTTGAGGACTCTGGGGCGGCGCCCTCTCAAAAATATCCAACACGGAATAGGTCGGACTCTACGCGATCCGTCCGCGCCATGTAATGGCTGGCAACGGGCGCTTGGAGTGCGTGGGGGTACTGGGGTTGGGTAGGGGTAGTGTGCTGAGCCGGGCCGCTTAGGACGGCGTCCGCGCCAAGGGCGCGAAATATACAAAGGCGCACCGGCACCGTTTAGGCAGTTTCTAACAGGTGCCCTGCGTGTGATACTAGTGTCGTTGTTGAAAAGGTGCGTGTTATTGCCCAACTGTTTTCCTAGTTTCATATTTAGAATGAATAATATAAATAGCGTAAACTACATTTGAACATTTGGTAGTCAAAATTGACTTTTGAGGGAAAGTTGGAATTAAAAAGGTTAGGACCACGGAGACCTGATTTGAACATTGTACAGACACAAAATGCGTGCAAAAGCAAAAGTAGTTTCACCAGGAAATTTAATCCTGCTTTTTATAAGCATGTAGACTGGCTTTGTGGATGTGAAATAAGAAATGCTTTCTTCTGCTAAACGTGTCTGGTAATGAATGTTGCGGAACATTCTTGGACCACAGATGGGGTAACAGACATTAAACATATAGCTGATATAGTTGAAAAACATAAAATCAGTTAACTTCACATAAACAGTAACATCCAATTAGTTATGCTTGGCAAAGTCGGTATTAGATGTCAGCTGGATACAGCTTATAGCCTGAGGATTAAGAGATTTCTAAGAATCGTTACATCGTTATCAAGTTGATCGACTGTATAAGTTCTGCGGGAAATTTGAACTTGCACTAAGAGGACATAACGAAACGGATGCTTCAGATAAACCTGGTATTTTTCGTGGTTTGGTCAGTCTCATGGCAGAACTGGATTCCACGTTGAAGGGGGATCTTGAAAAAACCAATAATCGTGTTTTTGGGGGCTTTCCAAAACAATTCAAAACGAACTGCTGCACTCTATATATACTGTGTGCTATCAGTTAATTTCCAAAGAAATGTCATAAACAGATTATGTCGCTATTGAAGTTGATGAAACGACAGATTGTGCTACCTTGTCTCAACTAGTATTTATTATTCGATACGAATTATAGGGGAAAGTGAAATCTAATAAAATGGAGTTACGAGGTTTTCATTGCATCCAGAAAATATTAAAAAATACATATTTGTGGGTAAATTTGTTCGTATTTTGCTATAAGAGGAAAAAGTCGTGTTAGATGAAGGGTTAAATTACTTAACTTGCTAATAAAATTAATGCTATATTCTCCCCGTTCAAGAAATGTTCTGAAGGGACAAAATGTCGTGTATAATTGAAGATACATGCCGCCCCTCTTAATAAACAGCCCACCAGCCGCCACTGCTGCATTCTCCAAACTGTCGCACCTAAAAGTGCATATGACACCATTACCACATGTCTCACCCAAATGACGATGAATTTCATTCGTTGGCACACCACACAAGTAGACAAAACGGATGATTACACGTTGTTCTTGCCCTGATAACGTCACTGTTTTAATTGTGAATAACAGTACTAAATCGAAAGGGTTTCCGCAAGACTTCTATGTGTCTACTCTATGACGTAATTACAATGAATCCGGGGATATTTTAAGATAAACCAAATGTTTCTATCAGTAGCCATTCCTTAGAAAAGAAATCCGATGTCATACAACTTTAATGCACCTCTTTATTTCTCATCACGCTCTCGTAGATGAAATCGGTACATGGACTCATGAGGAATCTTTTACCAGTGGCTTCACCCGCGGACGTACTCGTCCATTTATTTCACACTTATTTAATGTATTTCGCACATATTTGTACACATATTTTATCTGCATGTCCAGCGAATTGCGACCAGCAGTTTAGTTTTGACGCAGCTCTAAATTTATGCCGCCATATCTCCTGCACTATGTGCTGTACAGCGATATAAATTCGCAGGTGCATTCACTGGCATAAAATATGTTGTGAATAAAACTGGTAGTAAAGACGTAATAAATTAAAACAGCAAGAAGCTGTTTTTTTATACATCTCATTGTTTACGACGTTACATATTCTGAACTATGTGACATTCAGTCGTATATTTTTGCGGGTAGATTCAGTAATATATGCGCATATTGTCTCAAATGTGGTGAGTGACGAACATTTTTCATTTCATAATTTTGTGTAGCACGAGAAGGGGTGTCAGCGAGAAAAAAAATCTCGCGAGTTTTTTAAAGTAACTGTAAAGTTTGTTGTTGGAAGTTACTAAATGTTATGATTCTGAAATGTCGGATGAATGTAGTCTGGAAATTGGTGACATGTGAGCAACGCTTCTTTCCCACTCCCATCTCTTTGAGGGTTAGGTAGTCCTTATTCCTACTGTGATTCTTTTCAGACAGTGAGTGATATGCCTAACTAGATTAGTTGAAATCGATAAAGTGCTTTACGGAGAGACATGGTTTGTACACAAATTCATTTTTATAAAGCTATATTTTCAGAGGATGGTTTCCTAACATTTTAAAAGAAACGTCATAGAGTTACAATATTTTGCCTGTTAGTGAGTTCCATATTACCATAAAATGTTATTTTCACCAACAAAATAACCAAAGTGATGATAATGACTTTCAAAAAAATTAAATTAGTTAATGCAAATGTAAGATCTTAGTAATTTATTTAAATTGATGGAAGTTCGCAGATGATTGGCGCTATATGCAAGGTGCAGTCTCCATGCTGGTCGACAGGTGTATGTGTAGCTAAGCTCTCAATTTTATTTACCAACGTCAGCAACTACCCGAAGCTTCTCGCCTCTGAATTATCAGCTAGCCCTGATGGTTTTTGCATTTCATATTGGCTAAACCAACAGGAACCACCACGCATTTAGCCGCTTTAAATGAAGACAACTGTGACATGTTCGATGAACAGGTTGGGAGTTATATTCGACAGCAAACCAACGTCGACAATGACAGTTCAAAAATAGATACCGACTTCACTACCAAACTACAAAGAGGCAGAGAATGTCTTTGACGAAACAGAAAGATTAATCGATATGTAAATGGCAATAAAACTGTTAAGAAGCTTACACCTGGAGATACGGGAAGATTACAGCTTCCTTACATCACTGTCAGACAGAGATTCAGAAATCAGGTATTTCATTCTAAGCCTAGCCAGGAGCTTATATAGAATCGGATCACAATTTAGTAATTTCGAAAAATAAACTGAAGTTTAAGAAATATAAATTCAGTCGTATTTAACAATGACTTTGCCTTCGGCAATACATACCACTGCATTTTCAATGGTAGTTTATAGGGTAAATACAATAGCAATTAGAGGAAGTGTTTGCTTGAGTAAAGTATAGACAGTCTAAACTTCAGTGCTGCGACACAGACTTCCTCTGTTTCAATCAATTTATTGAAATCTTGAGATGCCTTTCCGCAAATATAACATCAGATTGTCTACGCAGTATCAGTCGCAGCATTGCAAACCTTCCCATCAACCATCGTTATCACAAAATGATGTTTTACTTTCCATATTGCATTCGGAGTGGCTATTTCTTTTACTATCAGATTTGCAGCTTGATTTTCGACGTTTTACGTATGTTGAATACCTTGGCGTTTCAACACACATAGTTTTCCAGTTTTAGCATTTTACAAGCGCTGATGCTAAGCACAAGTAACATCTTCATCAGTTAATATAGTTTTCATGCAATTAACGTAGAATAGGAAATGTATATTAAGTTGAAAAATTTTCCTTAGTCATGCAAAGAACTTAATAGCCGCAGCGTAGTGGCCGAGGGCAATGAGGCGCTATGTTTCGTTGTGCGAGCCCGCTCCCCGTCGGGGGTTCGAGTCCCCCCTAGTGCATGGTTGTTTGTGCTATCTTTAGTATAAGTTAGCTTATAAGTAGTTTGTAAGTTTAGGGACTGATGACCCCGCAGTTAAGTCCCATAAGCTTAACAACTACAGCTGACAGATTAACTTAGTAATTACCTATTTTTAGCTTACTGCTTCTAAAAATGAGCAAACAGCATTCAATGTACTTCAGGGACACGTGTACCAGTAACGGTATGAAGATAACAATAACAGTAAGAACGATAATAATCGAGCTGTAACTTCACACTCCGCAGGGATATTCCAAGAACTAAGAGATTTACTGGAAATATGACAACGGGCTTGAATCGGGGCTGTGTGGACTTAACCATATTCGTGTTACAAGCTTGCTCATAATTGATCGTTTAATTGAGGACCGCATTCTCTTCGTCGTCTCCAATGTGAGCGTGTTAGCTCATTTTACAGGACAACACATTCTCGTAATTCGCGCATGCGGTCGCAGTGGTCAGGTGGATCGGTTCTGGTTTGATTTCTCCAAAGTATAGTCTCGATTCTCACTTCAGGCGCGTGTTTTTAACGTGCACTAACATATCTACTTCGCCACTGGTAACGCCAGCTGAAGAAGTTTAATTTGCATCGTACTAGAAATTTCTCATGTAACACGTAACTGTTCGTCATCAGCTGGTACAAAGTAGGTTTACATTTAGTAATAACGGGCAGAACACACGGCAAACAGTAACTCTTTCTCCAGATATCTACCTTGTATGCATTTTTTTCCTTACTAAAGGTCACAGGGTTCTTATATCTGAACTTGAGACGTTTAAGCTTTGGTACTGGAGAGGGATTCGAATTCGGATCTCGTCTTTCTCCGTATTTGGCCCTCTCAGAACCACATGTTTTGTTGCTTTCTCTAATACTGAAATTGCTCCAGGTCTTCACGAAAAGCACGTATGTGTATTCGATTCCTGGCCCAGCACAAAAATAGTGGTAATTTCATTCTGAGCTCTATCAAGTGAGCAACTGACTACTACTGAAAAATAACTTCCATTTTTTGTTTATTTCTGTATCAATAATCACGAAAGGTGTGACTATTTTTAGTCAAACACGCACGTATCCCATTACTGTTAACAGTTGAGACTTACCATCTAATCGTGGATATAAAAAATGCCTTAAGGGTGGGGTTTAATTCCCCATCTGGAAAAAGATATTGCATCCTTATTTCATATTAAAATAAAAAAAAACTAAAGTGAACATCTGATTTTACTTAGTTAACAACCCCACCAGGTATTGGGGTCGTATGTCTCGGACAGAATGTTAGGTCGAGGCAATTTGTTATTTGTACGTCTTTAGTAGTTTGTGAGCAGAAACCTAAGGGTGTTTATAGGTAATCCGGTTCTGTCAAAAAATAGGATTTACAGTCAAGATTTTGTGAAGTGATTTTGTGATACCTTGGAAATGCTTAATTAGCTATGATGATCTTAGTCTTTATTGAATATCGATAAGACACTAAACTTTTGCTTGTTTTGCAATGGCTGTAAGCGCTGGATTTCGTCCCATAACCAGAAAAAGATAAACTAGAGATTCCACGGGTGTTATCACTGTCAATGAAATTCTTCAGGAGCATTGGACCTCGTCGTCATTGCACCAACATTTCGGCCACTGTTTCAAGCGGCCTTCTTGTGTGAGTCGTGTTTACTGTTGAATGAGGGGAAGCTGGGAACTTAAATACTAGTGGTAGCAGCTGTTACCAAAAAGTGATTGTATGTTTCGTTTATGAAAAAATGGAGTGAGTCTTTTTTTATTGGTGTTTGCTTATTTCCTGCTATTTGTCGGAAAGGTAGTCCTGCATTGGTCTTTGCATTCCAGTTTGCTAGGCGTTGAAATAGTGGAAATAATGCAAACACCAATAAAGAGTCACCCCCTAGTCCCATAACCAAAACGTCGAATCGCATTTTGGCATGTCTAACTAACAGCAGTATATAAGTTCCCAGCTGCCCCTCATTCAGCAGTACACACGACACTCAGAAGAAGGCTGCTTGCAATATTGCAATATTTACGATGCGGTGCAATGCCTATAAGAATTTTATTAATAGAAAATAGTACATCATGTGATGCCAAGTTAAAATATGTGCGCAAATATTATTTTATTTTTGTGTACAGAGAAATTGGCTGGTGATATGTTAATAATGGATATCTTTAAAAAGTTTGACTCTGTAAATCGTGTTGATTTTATCTTGTTAGTTTAACAACCGTTTTATGCAGAACTAATCATCACTGGAAAGAAATTGTGTAGCTGTCAGGAAACCGTTCAGAGAATTGTTATAGAGTTCCGATGTTGTTTTAAAATTTGTTCTTCATTAAATTTGTCTGAGGATTACTGAGTGATTTATGTGACAGAGTTTGTTGTCTGAGACTCTGAGTGTCCCAATGCTTTTTGAATGTACATACTGTAATAGAGTTTGCAAGCATCAAGGACTATCTCATTTTTATATATATGGTGTACATTCTCTCGGATATGTCCGAAAAGAACAGACACCCAACAGACAGTTGACAATTTCAATGCGGACGCATTAATACGCTCGATCCCTTCCGGAAATCCAGAATTTTGAATGCAGTGGAAGCGTGCCTGGATAGCCCAATTGGTTAAGACGACCGCAGGCCCAAAGCGGGAAATCCGGGTTTGAGTCCCGGTTCAGCACAATTTTCATCTTGGCCATTGGATTTATTTCAGTGCCCTGAAACGGTCGAAATGTTTAAATATTTTTAAGTCGTATCTCATCTTTAATGACATATTTCCTTTTATTTGCAATATCGTGGATTCAATTTACTTATTGAATTATTGAAATTTAGAACAGTGTTCCGTAGTGGTTTCCTGCGATACCCTTCTTTGTGTAGATGTAGGACTGAACCGCGAAGCGATTGGATGACTCGTAAGACATCTACGTTACATGCATGGTATACACGCATATCACTAGAAACGACCTGTCTTCCGATAGAGTCAGGAAAACATTTTGTAAATGATGACAGTTATTGAATTATATTAAGTAATGCATGTCATTTACGTACTACGGCATTTGGATTATGACTTGTTCCATATGCCTACCTTCAGGAGCGACGATGTGGCGCAGACGAATAGCGAAATTCTTATGACCCACTGAACCGTTGGAATAACGATGCTGTCGACGATCTGCTCAATGGTTGTTTCCTGCTCCGCAGTGGGTTTGGGATTATTACTGTACATTTGTCCTCAACATAGCCCCACCAAAGGGAGCAGTATGTATTCGGATCCGGATAAAATGAAGCCCATCGAGGCCCATGCCAGTGTCCTCTGGGTGCCCCAAAGCCAGAATGCGGCCCCCAATGTGCACACGCAGAACATCAAACACTCTCCCGCTACAACGGCGTTGAGCTCCGTCTTGTATGAACCACATCTCATAGAAATCACGGTCACTTTGGGTAATGGGGATGAAATCATCTTCCATAACGTTCATGCACCCTTCGGTAGTCACCATGACATCAATGAATATTTCGCCGATTATTTCCTGACTAGACGTTACACATCTTACAGTCACCTTTGATGGTGAAATGTGGATTCTCCGTCCCCAAATGCGCCCATTTTGCTTATTGACGAACCTGTCCAAATGAAAGTAGACTTTGTCGCTATGCCATACCATATTCACATGCGCATGCGCATACTGACTCCCACCATGTCCCGTGGGCAACCATGCAGGTTGAAAGTCCTAAAGCGGGTCAGAATTTATGACGATTTTATGTCAAAAAGTTCAGTAATTAACACCCTGTAAATATACCAGAAATAACATTTTTACCGTTTTAAAAATCGTGAAGTAAGAGGAGGATTTCGAAATAAGACGCGTTGCATAGTAAAGTACAGTGGCAACCGTGGAAATTATGTTTCAAAAGTTTCGTTATATCTAGCAATTTTTCGACTAAATATGCTTAGAAGGATAAAAACAACCACCTTCTCTTCAGGAGGGTTTATAGTACTTCAGCAGTCGTATTGGCAGGTACGATGGTAAGTCAATTATTATCCGCAATTTAGTTATATTTATGTTTATTTTGTTAGCACTGTTGTTTTACGTTAATGCATGCTTTGTTTATTTGTTGTTATATCTTTGCAATTTTCAAGCTGCTAGGTTACTTTCGTTATCGCTGCTGTGCTGTTAATCATGGCTGTTCCGCTGTCTATTTTCACCAAAGAGGAGTAAGTTCACTGGTCCGTTTTTTGTGGTCAGAAGGCGTATCAGTGGGCGAACTTTATCGAAGACATTCGGTAAAGCAAGGGAACAGTGTCTACGAATGGAATGAAAAATTCCGAAATGATCGCACAAGTGTTACACCGATGAAGGAATCGGACGACCGTTTACCACCACAAATGAAAAATCCATTAAGTGTTCACGTGAAATGATTCTCTTAGACAGACGACTAACTATTGTCCAAGTGACACATCGTCTACAAATTAGTCACGGTTCTGCCTACGAAATCATCCACAACAGACTTGGGTTTCATAACGTTTGAGCAAGATGAGTCCCAAAACAAGTCTAACAGTTGCATAAACAAACGTGCTTCGACACTTGCATATAACATTTGTTTCGGTATGGTAAAGAAGGGGACAATTTCTTAGACTGGTGTCAAAACATGGAGTCATCATTACGATCCGGAGAGTAAACTGTAGAGTATGGAATGGAAACATCCACATCCGCAGTGGAAGAAAAAGTTCAAGACCCAACCGTCCGCAGGAAAACTGATGTTTGCGGGTTTTTTGGACGCACAAGGTCCAGTACTGGAACATTATGGGGAAAGAGGGTCCTTTACAGTGAGATACTTACTGCAAGGCTAAAAACTGCAATTCAAAGCAAACGCCGAGGATTGTTGTCAAAAGGTGTTGTGTTGTTGCACGATAATGCCCGTGCACTTACTGCTGCCTACACTGCTGAAACACTCCAGAAACTCAAATATTAAGTACTGGATCATAATATAGTCCCGATCTTGTCCCTGCTATCACTTGTTTGGTCCACTAAGACAGGCATTAAGGGTTCCGTCGATTTGCCTCGGACGAAGCAGTGAAGGAAGCGGTGCTTTCCTGGCTCGCAGCTCAACCGAGAACCTTGTTTTATGAGGGCATCAGGAAGCTTGAACGACGATGGACCAAGTGCGTTAAAATACAAGGAAACTATGTCGAGCCGGCCGCGGTGGCCGAGGAGACCTAGGCGCTTCAGTCACGGTCTGCACGGCCACTACGGTCGGGGGTTCGAATCCCCCATCGGGCATGGATATTTGTGCCGTCTTAGTTCGTAAGTAGTTCATAAGTAGTTTGTAAGTTTAGGGACTGATGACCCCGTAGTTAAGTCCCATAAGCTGTACAAACATTTGAACATTTTAAACTATGTCGAAAATGATGTTCTTGTAAGTTTGCTATTTGATTACAATAAAATTTTATAATTACTTTGCAGTTAAAATTGGGATGCTCAACTCAGTCCTATGGAGCAGAAATGTAATGAACAGAACAAAAAAAAATCATATATAAATCTATATCTGAAAGTGTCGTTCTGTACGGAGCGAAACCTGGACTATTAGCCTTAAGCACACTCAGAAACTACTAGCTTTAGAGATGGATTTCTGGAGAAGATCGGCCAGAATTTACAGGAATGAAGAAGTAATAAACAGGATGTAAATAAATAAAAGAGTAGACGGAAAGAAAGAAATTACGGTGGTACGGGCATGAACGAAGAATGGAGGACACCAGAATACCGAAACTGGTACTGGAGTGGCAACCTGAAGGGAGAGGAAGAAGAAGAGGACGACCTGTGACCACCTGGATCCAAAATGTACAGCTCACAGTGAGAAGACTGGGCGCAGAAGAACAGGACACACAAGATCGAGACACCTGGAGGAATATAGTGAATAGTTAGTGTAAAATCTTATGTACTAGGTGTACTCATTTCTGGGCGAATTATTATGTTGGAGGTAAACCTCTGTAATGAGGAAACTCTCAATAAATAATAATAATTGACTTACCCTCGTAGTAAAACAATTTGAGTCTGAGGTGGACTATAACATATTTTAAGGGTATCGGAATCGGCGAGTGTCACCTGGGTAGAGTCAGTTGCCTAGGTAACCGACCTGCCTTCAGTTGGTACCGTCGCCGCCTCCCCTGCCGGACCCCCGTTCGCTCCCGCGCGGCGTGGCCTGGCTCGCCGCGCTGCGCCGCGTCCCTCCCCAGCACCGGCGGCTCTATTGGGTAAATAGCGCCTTGTTATGGCCCCCGCCTGCAACCCGCGACGCGCCGCGCGCGCCGCACCGCTGTTGCCGGCGCTTGATTAACCTTTTCCTCATTGGGCTATCCCAGAATAACCCGGCCCTCTCCCTCACCCTGTCTGCACACGGCGCACCATACACGTCCGCGCCTGGCTGCTAGGCCGCCAGCGGCACCGTGTTATTTTGCAAAATTCACTCGCCCCTCAGGAGAGAACTGTGGGGTGCCCCAGGGTTCTGTTTTGGGACCATTGCTAATTTATATCAGTGATCCTTTTTGTAATTACTTTCAGTATCTTTATTTACGTCAAAGAACACAAAATTTTTCGTCGTTTTGACGACAATTTTCAAGCCTACAGCAAATCAGAAACAGGAGCACACATTTAGTAATGGACTACCTGATAAAAGATAAATAATGCAGTGCTGTCATCAATTTGTTGGATAATATTTTTTTAAACACGTTTTATATATTGATGACTGTAATGAATTATCGAAGATCTGACGTCCGCTTTTAATGTAATCAGACGTTTTATCGGTATTTTCATCTGTAAAGATTTGTTTTTGATCGGGTCTAGCAAAAAAAAGTTTTTTGCAAGAGCAGTTAAATGGAATGGACAGTGTGTTGAAGAGAGCGTATAAAATGAATATTAACGAGAGCAAAACAATAATAATGGAATGCGGTCAGAAAATCAGGCGATGCTGAAGGAATTAGATTGGGTAACGAAACAATAAAGGTGGTAGATGAGTTTTGGTACTTGGGTAGTAAAATAACATGCAATGGTCGCAGTACAGAGGATATAAAATGCAGAATCGCAATGGGAAGAAAAGCATTTTTGAAAAAGAAAAATTTGCTAACATCGAATATTAATTTAAGTGTAAGGAAGTCTTTTCTGAAGGCATTTGTGTGGAGTGTTGCCTTGTACAGAAGTGAAACATGGACAATAAGCAGTGCGGACAGGAAGAGAATAGAGGCTTTTGAAATGTGGTGCTACAGAAGAATGCTGAAGATTAGGTGGGTAGATCGCATAACTAATGAAGAGGTACTGAACAGAATTGGTGAGAAAAGGAATTTTTGGCATACCCTGACCAAAAGAAGGGATCACTTGGTAGGACACATTCTTAGACATCGAGGAATCGTAAATTTAGCATTGGAGGGAAGTGTGTGGGGAAAAAATCGCAGAGGGAGACCAAGAGACGCGTATAGTAAGCAGAGTCAAGTGGATGTGGGATGCCGTTCTTATGAGGAGATGAAAAGGCTTGCTCAGGATAGAGTAGCTGCATCAAACCAGTCTCCGGACTGAAGACCATAACAACAACAGAGTATTGAAATGTTATCATATACACAAGTACTACATTTTTATTTTTGACGGCATTGCTGTTTCTTATTTATATAACTGATATGTCTTCGAGTATAACAGGTGATTGAAAAATATTTTTGTTTGCTGATGATACCAGTTTGGTAGAGAAGGATGTTGTTCGTAATATTGACACAGTATCAGATAATGCAGTTCAAGAGACACGTTCATGGCTTGTAGATAAAAAGTTGATGTGAAATCACAGTAAAACTCAGTTTTTACAACTTCTAACACATCATTTGACGAAAGCTGACATTTTGATTACACAGAAGGGGCATATGATAAGTGAGACTGAACAGTTTAAATTTCTAGCTGTTCGGATAAACAGTAATCTGTCGTGGAAAGCCCATGTTCAGGAGCTTGTTCCAAAACTAAATGCTGCTTTACTTACCATTACAATAATATCTGAAATAAGTGATTTGTCAACACTAAAACTACACTACTACGCTTACTTTCATTCACTTGTGACGTACGGCTTTATTTTTTGGGGTAACTCGACTGAAACAAACAGGATATTTTTGGCTCAGAAACAGTTGGTTTGAGCAATATGTGGTGTAACTTCACGAACTTCATGTCGACCCCTTTTCAGTAGTCTGGGATATTTGACACTGGCATCACAATACGTTTTTTTCTTTAATGTCGTTTGTTGTTAATCATATCAGCTTATTCCCACGAGTTAGTAGCTTTCACTCGATGCTTACTAGACAGAAGTCGAATCTACATTTGCATCATACCACTCTGACACATATTCAATAAGCTGCCACAAGAACTAAAGAATCTTAGCATTAACCCACACGCTTTCAAATCTAAATTGAAGAGTTACCTCGTGGCGTACTCCTTTTATTATGTCGAGGAACTCCTAGAGAAATTAAGCTAATTCATTTTGTTTCTTTATTGATTCTTTTCACTTAGTCTTAAGAGTGTTGTGTGCATAGGACTACTTAAAAATATTCTATTACCATTCTTGTGTTAAACTTCATGTATTGACTTGTTCCATGACCATGGAGTCTTAATCCTCAATTAGGTCCTGCGGAACAGAAAACCATATTATTATTATTACGTAGCGCCGAAACGACAGTGACCACCACCAGCCGTTACAGAGGGTACAGTGGCCACGCTTCCTATAGGCACCTACACACGTTCCGAAATGTCGAGACTAATTTATCGGTGGCCCGATAAATTGGACGTGTGGAGGTACTTCCCGACCAACTTTACTTTGGTCGGGCCTGCCCGTACGACATCTGACCCCCCCCCTCCCCCCCAAACCACCCAACAACTTGTGCCAGTGTAACGCTACCCGAGAAACTTCCTGCCTGCGATCGTCTGCTATCTGCACAGCAAACACGCGAAAACAAAAACAGTTCGACAAGCAGACACCAGAACACGAAGTTGGTCGGAACGTGTGTAACGTGCTGAGACGTTTGGTTGGTTCGTTGGTCAGTTGGTGGGTCGGACGATACGTCGGAACGTGTGTAGCGGCCTTATGTGTTCACTAGTTTAGTGACCACCAAAAAAATTTTTTTCGTGCAAAAAGTATTCCCCAGGGGAGCGTTATAGGTCCCTTACTCTTGTGTTCATAAACGATTTAGGAGACAATCTGAATAGCTCCCTTAGACTGTTCGGGGATGATTCTGTCATTTAGCTGTTAGTGAAGTCAACAGAGGATCAAAATCAACTGCAAAGTGATTTAGACAAAATTTCTACATGGTGCGAAAATTGGCAATTAACACTAAATAATGAAAAGTGTGAAGTAATACACATGACAACTAAAAGAAATCCACTGAACTTCAATTAAGCGATAAATCAGTCAAACCTTAAGGTATTAAATTCCACCAAATACCTAGGAGTTACAACTACGAACAACTTGGACTGGTGAGTACACAATGAAAATATTGTGGGGAAGGCGAACCAAAGGTTACATTTTATTGGCAGAACGCTTCGAAGATACAACAGCTCCACCAAAGAGGCTGCCTACATCACACTTGTGCGTCCTCTCCTGTAGTACTGTTGCCCATTGTGGGACCCTCAACAGGTGGGACTGACGGAAGATATTGAGAAGGTTCAAAGAATGGCAGCTCGTTTTGTTTTCTCGTGTTACAGGGGGGAAACCGTCACGGAAATGTTGTATGATTTGAGGTGGAAATCATTGAAAGAAAGGCGTTATTCGTTGCGGCGAGATCTGTTTAAGAAATTTCAATCACAAACTTTTACTTCAGAATGTGAAAATATTTTGCTAGCACCCATCTATATAAGGAGACATGTAATCCCAATAAAATAAATCAGATCTAAAATGGGACGATTTAGGTGTCCTTTCTTCCGCGCGCTATCAGACAATGGAACGGCAGAGAAAGGTTATGAAAGTGGTTAATGACCCCTCTGCCAGGCACTCACATGTGATTCGTAATCTATGTAGATGTAGGTGTAGATGTAGACAATTATTGGTAAGGTCTCTCTTCTTTTCGGACATCTCCTAAAGTGGTTGACAGCAAAGGCTGCAATTTTAATTCGAAATCGTTTCGGAGCGCTGAAATAAATTCAACGATAATGTTGAAAATTTATGCTGGACCTGGATTCCAATCCGGATTTCCCGCTTCGGACTAGCGGTCGCCTTAACCAGTTAGGCTGTGCAGGCTTGCTTCCCTTCCAACACAAATTTTCTACTTATAGCACGCTACGACTGTAGTGCCCCCCTGCATATTGGTTCCTATTGCTCGCAGCTTATTCTGGATTCCGGGAGGGATCGAGCGTCCGTAATGAAATATCAGTTGCCTCTTGGGGGCAAATAATGGGCAGGGGGCACTACAATCGTAGTATTCTATAAGTTGAGAATTTGGATTGGAAGGGAAGCGAGCCAAGAACAGGTCGAACGACAACGAACAAATACGATCGGCGACCGCAAGGAACAGTATTACCTTAAAAGCTGTGTTGTGGATATTGAACCTATCGTTAAATCAGACAACAAATTGTTCATTAACACAGCAATTTTGTTTAATTATGGCCCTGATATTGATGTATATACTATTAAGAAAAAGTGCATTAAACTGATTATGTGCGCAACGGATATTTTAAACACAAAACAACTGTGACAAGTCACCATTTGAAACAGACACTGACTATACTCAAAAATTTTGACTGCGAGAAAGATATTTAAAAAAGCCACAAACCACTTTCTTAATGCTTGACTGTGAGAATTTTTATGCAGATCAGTTCTGATTATTGAAAATTAGTATCATTTACTATGGCATCAAAAACGAAATCTGTTCAACAATATTATTAAAATAAATACTGCACTTTAAATCCACTAATAATTAATTATCAAATGTAGGAAGTAGGTTAATGTTCTAACTACGTAAATGAAACAGGAAAGAAAGGTAAACTTTGTTACTTGTTATTAATAATCAGCATTATATTACCTATATAATACAACTTCTGACTTGCTGGCAAAGCAGCCTCTGCTCTACATCGGAGCCATACACACAACTTAATCGCTCTCTAAGCGAGCTGAACCACAAGTGCTACTCTCTCTCAGCGCGAGCTACAATGCTATGCAATACATGATCTTTGCCAAAGATGAAACTTTCACAGAGTTAAGTACACATATCGATACATACAGTAGAAGCGATATTATACATTTTCTTGCAAGCAAGTTACTCGATACAAAACAGGAGGCACAATATTAGACATTTTCTTACATACATAATTTCTTATGGACACGTTTCAACCTATACAGATATAAAATAATATATAAATTTAAAAAAAGTGTCAGTTAAGGAACTGCTTGGCCTAAAGAGAAATCCGGGTTCGAATCCATGTCCAGCACAAATTTTCAACTTTATCCTTGAAGTTATTTCAACGCCCCAACACCAACGGTCCTATGTTTCAGGATTTGGATTTAGTATTTATATTTGACTTATGGCACGACACACTCAGACGTCATAAAAAGGATACACAAAGTTAAGTTGCGAACATAACAAAATAACGTAAATTGAACATTCTCAAGAACCAACAACAATAAATGTGTAGGTACAATTACCAAAAAATGAGATTGAATAATGTTCATATTTCATTATTTCCAATCATATAAGTTCCACACACTGGTCAAACGGAGGATCAGTTGCGATATCTAGATTCTGAAATATTGTCATCTACAAAATGAACTAAAATTGTTCGACGTCTTTCTGTCGGTTCTGCAGAGTGGAGAGAACAACATTACGGTAACAGAGATAGTGGTAATAATAGAAAGATACTGCAGAGTGGGTTGGTGTTGCTTTGTGTTCACTAAACAAATGAGACGAGCTGTGAGGTTCAGGTAATGTAGTGAACAGGTATTGCAATTCAACAACAGGGAGGTTGGAAGTGGGTAGACACGGACGGAGGCGACTGCAGCTTTTGGAATGTTTCAAAGTATAATTTCCAGAACATTGACACGATTTCAGACTACAGGAACAGTTAAAACAAGGCATGACCGTTATCTCCGGTTAACAGCCCGTCGAAACAAGAGGCTGAATGCAACTCAGCTGCAACGCACTATGTAGGCAGCAACAGGATGCGTAATATCAACACAAACAGCCCGAAATCCCCTTCGGGTATGTGGTCTATATGCACGGAGTCCTGTGTTGTGTGTCCCATTAAAACCACGACATCGTTCAGTCGCAGAAACTGGGCGGTGGAACATCAGAATTGCAGTCGTAACGAATGGTGCTGAGACCTGTTTAGATTTTGTGTTCAGACGGACAATCATCATTTTCTCATCTGGAGAGAACGTGGAACTTGGAACAATCCTGCTATATGTGCAGGAAACATCGCCATATCATTGTGGCGGACTAGAGGCAGTCCTGGCTGACGTACGAACCTCTATGTAGTTCTTAATAGCTCTATGTATGCTCAGAGATGTAAAGACGCGATCCGTGGAATTTTTGTTGTGCCCTACGCTTGTGCCATATGAGATGGGTTCCTTCTGGTGGACGATAATGCTCTTCCTCAAAGAGCTCCGGTCGGGGTGGGGGGGTGGGGGGTTCGAATCCCAGTTAGCAGTTATAAGAGTCGATTGGCATGAAAGGCACGCAGCGGTTGGTAAGCATGTAAGACAGGGCTGTAGTGTTTCCCCATGCTGTGAATGAATGAAAGAAGAAATTCGGAGAAGGAATTGAAGTTTAGGGGAAGAAATAAAAACTTTGTCGTTTGCCGATGACACTGTAATTCTCTCAGAAGCAGCAGAAAGTCTGGAAGAACAATTGAACGGAATGTCTTGAAAGAATAATAAGGCCGGCCGCGGTGGCCGAGGGGACTGAGGCGCTCCAGTCACGGTCTGCACGGCCACTACGGTCGGGGGTTCGAATCCCCCCTCGGGCATGGATATTTGTGCCGTCCTTAGTTATAAGTAGTTCATAAGTAGTTTGTAAGTTTAGGGACTGATGACCCCGTAGTTAAGCCCCATAGACTCAACAAACATTTGAACATTTGAGAATAATAAGAACATTAAAAAGTGCAGAACAAAGTGAAGTGAATATAGTCTAAGAAAATCAGGCGATGCTGAAGGAATTAGATTAGGTAATGAGACAATGAAAGTAGGGGATTATTTTTGTCATTTAGGTAGCAAAATAACTTTTTATGGCCGAAGTAGGTAAGATGTAAAGTGCACAATGACTTTGGGAAGAAATGTATTTCTGAAAAAGCGAAATTGGTTGACATCGAAAATTTATTTAAATGTTACGAAGTCCTTTCTGAAACCATTTGTTTGTAGTGTAGAATTGTACTGCAGAGAAACGTGGACGATAAGGAGTTTAGACAGAAATATTATAGAATCATTTGAATTGTGGTGCTACAGACGAATAATGAAAATTAGAGGGGTAGATCGTGTAACTGATGAGCAGATGAACAGAATTGGGAACGAAAAAACAATTCTGTCATATCCTGACCAAGAGAACCCAAGAGAAGGGATCTAATGATGGGACATATTCTGAGACGTTAAGGAATCGTCAATTCAGCACAGGAGGAAAGTGTATGGGGTAAAAATCGCAGAAGAAGACAGAGGGGCCGGCCGCGGTGGCCGAGGGGACTGCGGCGCGCAAGTCATGGTCTGCACGGCCACTACGGTCAGGGGTTCGAATCCTCCCTCGGGCATGGATATTTGTGCCGTCCTTAGTGTTAGTTAGTTCATAAGTAGTTTGTAAGTTTAGGGACTGATGACCCCGTAGTTAAGTCCCATAAGCTATACAAACATTTCAATTTTTCAAAGAGCTGCACTGGTGGACAACATGCTTGAAGCTGAGGGAAGTGAACTAATAGAGTGCCAGCTTGTTCACCGGACCTAAACCCTATTGAACATGTCTGTTGTGCACTTGGCAGACTCATTGCAGACATAATTGCACTCACAGAAAAATGGCAAAATACCCCTCAAGAGCTGATTGATAACCACGCCGGTGTGCAATTGTACTGCCCGTCCGGGGTGATTATATACTATATTAAAAGGCAACGAGGAAGACTCTTTGGCCAATATAGCAATAGTACCTCGCTGTAAGTAAACTATATGTAAACCTCAAGTAAAGAGTTGAGACATCAAAAAAATCTTACTGTATCACACACGAATTACAGTCGTAACCAATATCTGAGTAAAATACGTTAGCATATGTAAATTTCGTATCATATCTCACCTGATCCTCTAATTGTTTAGAGCAGTGTAGATCTGCATTTTCACTACTGACCGATTTCCTTCACTGAATTTGTATAACAAACAGTCACTGTACAATAAAGACTCTTTTGAAATTCAATCTACTCATTATTTCGCTTGCTATGGTACTGTGTATCTTACTTTACATCTTTAATTAACTTTGGCATAAAACAGCAGCACATTCACTGATAAAATAAGAAGGCTACTGGAAAAAGAGATACCATAAATTAAGCAGCGCAGGAAGAGAAATCGTCACTAACGACTAATACAAATGCCTGAAACTTTGAATTTTCCCATGGTTTTACACAATATTAATCGTGGGCAATGAAGAAAGTAGACCAAAGAAAATATATTATTCTGAAATTTTAAAAGATATCCAGCGTTTCTTGTATTACACCAAACATTTTTGACCTGGTGATAGATGTGTTATTCAAAGATGTGAAGAAAGAGGCACCATGGAACATGATGTTTGCTGATAATGTTGTAAACTGTGAATCCACCCTAGTGGGATTAAAGACAAGTAAGCTTGAGTAGTGACGGAAAGTCCTAGAAGAAAGACGGATTATCAGGGAGAAAACAGAATTCATCTGTGAAGAGAATGCAGAAGAAGGAAGGAAGCTTCTGGGTTTAACGTCGCGTCGGCAGCGTGTTCATTAGCGACGGATTTTTGGGGAAGGATGTGGAAGGAAATCGGCCGTGCCCTTTGAAATGAACCATCCCGGCATTTGCCTGGAGTCATTTAGGGAAATCACGGAAAACCTAAATCTGGATGGCCGTAGGTGGATTTAAACCACCGTCCTCCCGAATGCGAGTCCACCGTCTTACCACTGCGGTAACTCGCTCGGTAAAAGGGTGCAGAAGACCTATACATTAACCTGCAAGGAGAACAATTAAACCTAGCCAAGAAGTTTAAATACCTAGGCTCTTACATTCAAAGTGAAGGAGGACTGGATGCTGAATACATTACAGGATACTTAGTGGATGGATTAACTGGAGGAAGTTGAGTGGAGTACTCTATAATAAGAAGGTTAGCTCTGTGATGCTCAATGGTGTGGAAACTTGACCAATCACAAAAGCCCAAGAGTAAAATATAGAAGTTGCAGAAATGAAAATGTCACGTTGGATGAGTGGAGTTACTTGAAAAGATAAAAAAGGAATGAGTACATAGGAGGAGCAGCGAAGTTGAGGCTCATAGAAAAGTAGACTAAGATAATATGGTCATGTGCAGAGAACGCCGAACCCACGTGACTTGCGAATAGGCTGACATGAAGGTGAAGAAGGTGTGCCGTTTTATGAATACGTCTAAATATGCGTAGTTCATTCTTTGGTATTAGTAACCAACAACTTATTATCGAACAGAACAATCGATAGAAGCCTCAGAAAGCGCAACTGAATTTCGCCCTCGTTTCCGTCAGAAGAAAAATGATCAATGGAAATCCTATTACCGGACTTCATACCGACTGATCAGAAAATGCATTAAACTACAAGTTTCCTGTTAACTCTCTCGCAGGTAGGAAAGGTATGCTGGTATGCACGCAGAGGGTAAAGAACCACGCACTAAATTTACGCAAAAAACAGCATTTATTGCTAAAGTGGAGTGTACTTCTCAACTACATTAAATATGTAACATGTATAAACTCCTGCAGTTATGGTTAATTTCCATTGTTCAGTATTAGGTTGGGTCAGGGGTACAAAAATGGATGTTCATGCTCTTACACGCGAAGACTCATTTACAGAATTGCAGAACGACATGTTGACCATAGCTGTTTATTAACCCTAGGAGCACCAAGGTATTTTAGGTTATACGGAGTACCGACCAAGGCAAATTTTGCCCTTATTACAAAAAAAGCTGTAAATTCTGTAAAATGTATTTATTTTAAGTAATTCTGTTTAATTATTAACAGGAAGTTTCAAAAACCGAAATAAAAACACTTGTACAAATATGTTTTAAGGTACATTGGAAATTATAAAAAAAGGAAAAACTCTCTTCACTTGGAGAGAATACTAACTTTTACAGATGACATTTACCTCCTGCAAACAAAATGGTTGATTCTGAATATCTATTACACAGATATAGACCACAGCTTGCACATGTTAACTTGGTTTTTGTGATGTTGTCCCTGGCTCTCTGGTTACTTGCATTCTTCAAGCATATGTAGCACCTTACTTTCCTAGTTGGTTCTTCATCTGCAGCAGTTTTGGTCACCTTTAGTTTCTTTCCAAGGATCTCTCCATTCGCACAAATAGTGGGCAACTGGAGTCCTTTCAAGCCCATGGATCGCTCTTCTACACGTGGTTTTAAAAGTTCAGGGCCTCATTCATGGAGATACAGTTTCCTCGCATTTGATTTCTCTTCATTCCACTTAGGCACATTCATCTTGAACAGTGTGTAAGAGTTTATTGCAGCTATATCAAGTAGGCTGTAGAACATGGACTTCCATTTTTTATAATGTATTGTTCAGTTGCACTACTAAGAATTCTAGCAAGTATACCATATTTTCCAGGTTTGTCTTTGAGGAAAACTTTAAAAGGACGACGACCTCTCAAAAGACATAGCATTTTATCAACTCTATTGTGATGTCCACTTCTGTAGTACATTGGGAATGTTCCATTCAGTGCTTCAAAAACTTCACGCAGCGGCGCAAATTTATCACTCTTACGTCTTTCTGCCCTGGCTCCTTTTTCATCAAAACTAAGAATAAATAAATTTCACCACATATCAGATAATGAGATATTGGTGTCCTGGTAAATTTCCATTAGAATAAAAATTTCCATCAAAGCATGTATTTCAGTTTCGTCAACAGGAGATACATTTTTTTTCTTTCAGCTTCTTCATTTGTATGCTCAACAATTTTCTGTTCTATTTCAGGTGTGAAAAATTTCTTGAATGATTCACATATACTTGTTACTTTCCCAGCAGCAGTTACTCCCTGATATTCATGAACTACGAGTATGTTGGCAAATTCCCTTTTACAATGCCTTGGAGCTTCTGCAAGGTACATCCATCCAGAACTAGTAGCATATTTTTTGGGAGCGTTACCTGCATGGATTGTTTCTTCTTCGTCCTCAGATTCTTCATTTGAGCTCTCTTCTACTTCTGTGAGAGCGGATTCAGAGTCACTGAAATCTGATAACTCAGGTCTACTAAAAGTTCAGCAAGAATTTCTGCGTTGTTCAACCCTTTACAACTCATTTTAGAAAATGTACTTTACAAGAAAGGTGTTTGCCCTACTGTGACAAACTGTTAGTAACAGTAGTTAGTGTCAACAATGAATATCAAACACAACAATCAGACTCTCAAGAAGGCACAAAAAACTCACCATCATTATTTCCAAACTAAATTTATTATAAGAGAAATGTAGGGGCAATTTTTGCCCGTGCTTGGAGGTTGTAGGGGGCGTGAAGAATTATGGTCGCATGGACTACCAACCCAGGGCAAAATGTGCCCTTGGGCATAAAATTGCTATATTTTGTTATCAGTTTTTAAAATTGTAAACAAGTAAATGTGTAGGGTAGTACTTTATAGGGTGAGAGACAAATAGAAAAAAGCCCATTAACATTGAAGGATATTAATTATGAATTTTTAATGAAAGAAAAGTGTACGGGCAATTTTTGCCCGTGCTTGGTGCTTGTAGGGTTAATTCTCAATGCTACCGGTTTCGGTTATTTACCATTGTCAAGCGTTAGCAGAGATTAGCTAATAGCTTAACATGTCGAAATACAAAAATACAAAATTATAACACAAGTATTCGTTGTCATTGCTCAAGTTATTGTCACAGTGGCTGACTGCTATAGACTCTATAGCAGTCAGCCATTGTGACAATAACGTGAGCAATGACAACGAATACTTGTGTTATAATTTTGTATTTTTGTATTTCGACATGTTAAGCTATTAGCTAATCTCTGCTAACGCTTGACAATGGTAAATAACCGAAACCGGTAGCATTGAGAATTAATAAACAGCTATGGTCAACATGTCGTTCTGCAATTATCTGAAAGCTTTTATGCCCCATCTATTCACTTTTATAAATCATTTACAGAAGAACCGATCATTTAAAACCTACCAGTAAAAACTGAGTCGTCTGAGGTGGCTTGCGACTTGGAGCGGAAAGGAACTCCAAACTCAATCGAAATCACGTCTAAAGGCGACTGCAAACCACGGAAGTAATGTGTTGTTTTATCTTCGAATTAGGAGCCGATTCCAATCTTGGACAACTCATTAAATTTCCTGAAACTACATTCTGTGTTAGGGAGAAAAAGCCAGATCAACAGATTCATTTTATACGAACAATGACATTAATACAAATTTAAGGAAGTGAACAATATTTCAAAACAGTCTCATTCGAATCCTCTATAATGTTTTGTAAGTCGAGATCTTTTCTTATCAGACGTTATCTGTCGCATCAACCAAAAAATATCAGAGTCATGAGAACTGTTACTATTTCTTTGCTGACCACTTTCTTGTACGCTAGAACTGGAGATTCCAGATGTGTAATTACGAGATTTATTTCCAAATAGAATGTTTGAAATTGTATTTTTTCTTTCATCCTGTAGTTGTTGAAACCCTATGTCATACCTTGTATGTACTTTTATTTAACTTAAATTCCTCAATCATTTTTCAGGTCAAGTCAGCTATCATCGGGTCGCGGCAACGGCGAGCCGCCATCTTGAAATCAAATTGATTGCTTTTACATTTCATAAATGTGCCGTGAAAGTGCAGACAATGTGTTTTTCTCATAGGACCAGTTCAATCCCACAAGGAGACCACATGGGTATAGGATTTTAGATTTTTTTATACTTATGGTACGTGAATTTCAGAACTTAAATAACCATCAGCCGAAGCCAATCGATGCAACTCTAAAAAAAATTCTCGAGAAAATCGACTTTGAAGTTTTACATGTAAGTACCAATAATTAAAACAGTTGCAGCATCTGTCGGTGTACCTAAGGTGGTAGCGTTCTCATCTCACAACCATATACTTGGTAGTTCGAATCCTGCTGTCACAGATTTTTTTTTTTCGGAATCAGTTATATAAAACATTTTAGGATCTCTGACACCACATGTTGTGTCAGATTTTTTTATGTTTATGTAGACGAGCTGAACACCTTGGAAAATAAAACGATGGTTGAGTAGGTTCGCTGCTAGGAAAGCCATTAGTAGCTTTGGAAGTAACTTCCCAAATGTAGTGAAACCAATACCATAAAAAAGACTTGTTTCGTTTTTTATTGAAACCATCAAACCCGGCGTTTCCCGGGTTTTTATTTATCCTACACTCTCATAGTCCACACCCCTTTCCCCTCTCTCTGCATCCACCTCTTTCTCTCCCATCTCTCTGTTCGTTTCCACCTTTCCTCTCTCAGGAAAGTTTCCTACAAGGTAACGTCTGTTATGTACCATACAAACATTTATGTACCCAGTGATCTTCCTCTTGGTTTAAATGTCATGTGTGCAAAAATTCATAAACATTGGAGCAAAACTTGCATTTTGTAAAATTCTATAAGAACCCTCCACCATGCACCGAACGAAATTTTATACAGACAGTAACATTCCTCTTGTTTTAACGTAGAGTGTGCAAAATTTTATCAATACCGGAACAAAACTATAGAATTCTATGCAACAGAAACGCAGGGGCGCATTGAAAAACGCACTTTCGTTATTCGCAAATATTTTTATTTATTTCCTACACCCCTTGTTCTGAGAATAACGAAAACAACCAAAACAGGATCTGTGAAATCAGTCGAGCCGTTCTCGAGTTACGGTGCGACCAAAATATTTAGGGGTTCATTTTTATGTTGCAAAGTAACCTCGCCCATGCACCGTATGAAACGTAAGGTAGACGGTGAGAAATTAGATCGGAATTAAACTGTAGATTCCGTGAGTCTGTAGGAGAAGCATGCTACGCCATGAATATGTCACAAAATACTTTCTTAGCTGACGTTTTATACCTATAAACTACATTCCTGCCACATGACAGCTTTATAGGTGAAGTACGTTTCGAGGTTTCTCGTTTAGTCAGTTAGTGAGTGTGGTGTCGCACAAGTCTAAAGTGCGCGCCACCTACTTTCGCCGCGCGCCGCCAAGCACGCACGGCGCGGCGTTCTTACGACGACAGCCACGAGCACCCTCTGCTACAACTCCGCTCGTGGCCACCACTGAACGACATCGTTCACTTGGAACTGAGATAGGAACCGTTTAACACTTCGGAATCAGATAGGCACCAGTGAAGACTTGGCTATCGGACAGGCACTAGGCAGGCCTCTAGCTCAACTATGTATCAACATTCTGCAGTACTGAGCTATGTAAAAGTTAAGTATTGTATAAATTCTGTGCAATATATATCTCGTTCTAATTTACTCTAGTGTTTCTAGTTTCTGCTGTCCCACTGGCTGCTCCCCTCCGTACCTGCCCAAGCGTGCTACCTTTACTCCTGTGTCGGTCTTCCTACTCGGCTACCGACACCTACGACGGAAACGAGACACAAAAGCGGCGACGAGGCTGGGACACAAAAGTGAGTAAGTGACATTTCGCTTTTATTTGTTAGAGATTAAGAAAACAGATTGATTAATTTTGGATGCAAGAGAATTAAGAAAAACTTGCAGATAAAAATAAATAGTAGCATGCAAATGTGTAATGCTAACTTCATTTGATACAAGCTCATGCCTGATGCGTCAGTTTTACAGCATCTACAGCGAAACTGTTGTGATCGGTAGATTTCTTTTCATCATTTTGTGTGTATGTGGAGGGGGGAGCAGTTACAAAACGCTTCATAAACATCCGAAAATACATGCAAACTTCGTTTCAGGTCTCTAACTACTCCAATTTTCCAATAGTTGACGCATATATCTAGGTATTTTCATGCGGCAGCCTCTCATTATTTATGACTTCATATCTCCTGAGCTATGTCTCGTGCTCTTTTGTTTTTCGATCAGAAACCTACGTGGACGTACGGTGAACAGTTCACCAAAGTTTCATTGCAATCGAATAAATGGTTTATCAACACATAGAGTACATACAGACATTATATAGATAGATAGATAATGATCACTAGTTGAAAACCCGACGTCGCCCGGGTATTTCTATATTCCAGTCTTAAGTTAGTCCATCTCTCCTTCCCTTTTCTCTCTCTGTTCGACTTTTCTTTCCCTCCTCTCTCTTCAACTCCTGACTTCCCCTCTCTCCGTTCATCTCGTCCTACCCCTCTCTCGGACCATCTCGCTCTCTCTCTCTCTCTCTCTCTCTCTCTCTCTCTCTCTCTCTCTCTCTCTCTCTCTCTCTCTCTAATGAACTAAAATGCGTGCATTTTTCGAAAAATTACCATTCAATGTTAAAATTGGCTATGTATTGGAGCACAACGAAAAGAAACTGTCAGGGCGAGATTCGAACCACTGACCCTATTGTTTGTAAGGCCAGAACGCTATCACTCTTTTTGCATGGGTAGTTCTGTTTGTTTCTTGCGGTCGCTGATCGTGTTTGTTCGCTGTGTTCCCGGCTCACATTTTTTTTTTATTATAGAAGGCGTTCAGCCCTCTGACCGGCCGCGCCGAATCACGGCGTCCGGCGTTATCTGAGCTACACCGATAGATGTTGCAACCGAATCAATAGAGGTCACAAAGCCTATGCAGTTCGTGAACAAAAAGGACGGATACTAAATTTTGATGTGCATCACGGCATACATGAGACATTGGAGAAAGAACTGGAAGGGTACAGTTTAGGAAAGAAAGAGTTATCTAAACAATGTTGAAATTAGTTTAGGAAACTACACTTGCACAAAATTTTAACCTTTGTTAAACTTTTAGAGATATTTAAAGTAGGAAATACATTTTATTGTGGAACTGTTAGAACTTACACAGGAGATACGCCATCTATTGTTCGTAAGGTAAAATGTCTAAAGTGAGTGGATTGATACCGTACAGGTTATTGTAAAAAAAATCCAGAAATTATATCAAATAAAAGACAATTTAGAGAAAAAGAAGTTGAAAGTTTGCCCATGGTCTGACTAAAAATTTAGATTAGGCAAATACGAGAAATCGTCATAATTGAGCTTTTCGTAAAGACCATGGATGTACGTCCGCATATTGTGCTATGGAACTGGGAGTTCATTGAATATCTGTTCTGTCAATCTGCGTGCTAAAATCCTTTGGTTGATAAAAACTGTTACTCATCACTAAATTGTTGGTTAACTGCACAACGATCTCAATGTCGTGTTTGAGCAATCCAAAAGCATGACAGAAGGAACGTATAACCTTTGCATCAGAGTCTCTTCTTGAATTACACGAAACTGGTTTTTTTTCCTAACATTTACTTTGCCAACAGCATCTGAACAATAGTGATCTCTGTCAATCATCTGAACATAGTCATTAGTAAATTAATTTAGCTGACTGTGCACATCGAAACGCTCGTTTTGTCATGCAATTAATTCCTTTCAAAATAGCAACTAACTTGACTCCCATTATTACCCTCTAAATAAATTTTCTTTATAGTGCCTACTAGGTGCAATGTAGCACAATCACACACATTCAAAACAATGTAACATTAACCATTTTATCGAAATTCCTCTATCAATGATCTGAAGTTAATCAGTAGTAATTTAATTTGATTACATACTGTAAATTAATTTCCCTTATAGTAATTACCACGTGCAATGTAGCACAATCATACGTACAAAACAATGTAGCATTAACCATTTTATCAAAATTCTATGAAAGGGAAATGCAATGCTACTCGCTACTAAAAAATACAATCTACGATTTGTGACTTAATGATTATTATTATTTAAATCTTCCATCACACACTAGTTTAACAATGTCTATAATGTCTCTACAATTCTCACAAAACTAATATTATAAATACCTTTTCATATCTCCACCTCTGAAGTTTCTTACATAAAGAAATCTCATATCTTCATCACAAAGAAAGTTGATTAATAATACTACCTCCACTGCTTGGCAGACATGTTATGTCATTCAAGACATGTTACCACAGCGACTCTCTGCACACCACTACCACTCACAACTCTACTATACTGCTCTCGCTCTCTCTCTCTCTCTTACCAGCGATAATGTATACCAACCAAAGATATGACATACGTCTTCGACATCCATACAGGTAACAATCGCTTTGGCATACAAAGTAAATACAGTAAAAATGGTTCATTCCTTATATGATAAGCAATTTATACATTTTTAAACAACCAAGAGAGAAATAATAACCTTTCAAAGTATTTTTTAATCATGTTGAACTTCAGTCCGTAGTGCCTGAAGGTACTTCTAAAACGAGTCATTGAACAACTGAAAAAAAAAGAAATTAAAAATTTATGAACATTCATAGAGCCCTTTGAGGCAAGATTAGCACAAATTCTAGAAATGAAATGGGTCGAGTGAACTTTTTCTTACGTGCGGAACAAATGATAAATGCTATTGGAACTTTCTTGAATTGAGAAGTTAGGTGGACCCACAATATTCATTAGCAGCGTAAAGAGTTTCATGAAGTAACCGTGAAATCCAGCAGTTCTACCGTGAAACAGTCTCTGACAGCGGTGAAATCACTTACTTGAGGAAAGTTACCGGCAGGAAAGAAGTGATTTAGATAACGCCGTCTCGTCTAGCCCTGGAAAAAAGGCTCTAACAAACGGAAAAACCCGATACACCGGGAGCGGTCCCGGGCAGGAAGAAGTTGGTTGCGCAAACTTTGTTGGCAAATAGGAACGTGTCGCCGGCACGGTTCCGGCCATCGGTTACCGGGATTAACACACAAACAACGGAGAAGAAAAATAGGGAAGGGAAAGAAGGGGAATGGAAGGGAAGGAATGGGAAGGGAAGGATAGGAAAGGAAGCCCGCAAAAGTCCGCAGCCGACGTTTCCTGGGCTCGCCTCAGGAGTCCCAGGTGAGGGCAGACAGAAAGAAGGCCACAGCGGCAGAAACAGCAGGGGAAAAAACTGAAAAACAAGACTCTGGGGAATCCCCGGACGACACGGTGGCACCACTGACAAATTTGTTTACCTCTCCGTGACATCTGCTAGACCGCGACAGTGGTGCCTCTTCTTCTTACGAAAAATACCTGTCGTTTACACGCAACGTCGGAAAAACAGCATACAGTATATTCGTGGGAGAATCCCAATACTTGCAGTTTTTCATGCTTTGTGATACTGTCAACGATCGGAGTCGTGGCATTCGGATTGTGTAACAAACCATCTCCAGATAATCAAATGTTTTAGACCGTCATAATTGTCACACTAATAAAACAAATCATACACTCATAATACCGGGTGATCAAAAAGTCAGTATAAATTTGAAAACTTAATAAATCACGGAATAATGTAGATAGAGAGGAAAAAATTGACACACATGCTTGGAATGACAAGGTGTTTTATTAGAACAAGAAAAGTGTTGCTAGACGCGTGAAAGATCGCTAGCGCGTGTCGTTTGGTGATGATCGTGTGCTCAGCCGCCACTTCCGTCATGCTTGGCCTCCCAGTCCCCAGACCTTAGTCCGTGCGATTATTGGCTTTGGGGTTACCTGAAGTCGCAGGTGTATCGTGATTGACCGATATTTCTAGGGATGCTGAAAGACAACATCCGACGCCAATGCCTCACCATAACTCCGGATATGCTTAACAGTACTGTTCACAACATCATTCCTTGACTACAGCTATTGTTGAGGAATGATGGTGAACATATTGAGCATTTCCTGTAAAGAACATCATATTTGCTTTGTCTTAATTTGTTATGTTATTTATTGTTTTTCTGATTAGATGAAGCACCACCTGTTGGACTTTTTTTAATTTATTTACTGAGTTATTTATTTATTTATTCTAATAAAACATCATGTCATGCCAATCATGTGTGTGAATTTTTACCTCTGTATCTACATTATTCCGTGATTTATTAAGTTTTCAAATTTATATTGACGTTTTGATCACCTCGTATTTCTGCAATCGTATTTTCAAATAAATATTTTCAAGTTCATTAATGATAAAAGAATTTTTGGCTCTGAAACAGGCGCCGTCATGAGACATAAAATGTGGCAGTGATGCCACAGGATGCCATTTTCACTATCCACGTATATTTGGATGGTGTTAGGCATCAATTCACCAAGTTCCAAAACTAGGCTTCGAGATATTAGCGAAAAAGCGAAACTGTTAATATAAATTAACTGCTGCACCAAATCTAGGTTTTGACCTAGTAAAGTAATGCACCTGGATTAAATTTACTTGCTCAATTGTGAAGACCATATAAAATGTAACGAAACTCAGCATTCATACAGAAATGGCGCTGGGTCATGTTATGCTTTTATATATGATTTTTCACTGACTCGAAGCCGAAAGGTGTCTCTTTAGTCACGTAATGAAAATCAAAGGAGGAATTAGTGTCACAAAATAGGGTATTATAGTAGTAGTTCATGCTAAATTTCATGATATTGAAACGATACACGGGGAAAATGGCATTCCTAATTTTTACGCCTTTCAGTAGACTATTGACATAATACCTAGTACATAACAATAAATAGAATGATCCATATATATTAGAAATAAACACTACTGATCATGAAAATTGCTACATCAAGAAGAAATGCAGTTGATAAACGGGTATTCATTGGACAAATATATTATACTAGAACTGACATGTGATTACATTTTCACGCAATTTGGGTGCATAGATCATGAGAAATCAGTACCCAGAAAACCACCTCTGGCGGTAATAACGGCCTTGATACGTTTGGGCATTGAGTCAAACACATCTTGGATGACGTGTGCAGGTACAGATGCATTATCCTGCTAAAATGTAGGGTTTCGCAGGCATCGAATGAAGGGTAGAGCCACGGGTCGTAACACATCAGAAATGTAACGACCACTGTTCAAAGTGCCGAAGATGCGATGCGAAAGCTTTTACGTCGTTTTGAATGAGGTCCATTATAAATTGAATGTTGATTAACTTGGCTTCAGAAATTGGTTTCCCATATGCCAATAGAGGCATTAAGACGGCATGAAAGTTACTGTTGCTACACGCTAGTATTAAGAGAATTGAACACAGTGAACTTCACACAAACAGCTTTATTTCGACACCTCCATCTTACAGCAGTGAAAACAGTCTGAAGTAAATTACAACACTTCCTGCTGAGGGCAGCACTGTCAACACAAGTTACAAAACCGTCAGTAGATGGCGTAAATGTTCATTCTATCATTCTCAACCCGCAACAGTTACTTTTCATCCGCATTCGAGAAAGTCGATCTGTTGATTGGTTCTTAATATCAACTTCAGCATTAAAATCAGTTTTGAACTGTCTTCAAACAGGTTTAGAGATGGCAGTCCATCTCTCATCTTTAATGATTAATTTAACGTAAGAAGAATCATTTAATTAGTTCATTACGTGTAATTTGCTGTTGCTGTTGATGGGATATTGGAGCAGGGCGGTTTTATGTGAGAATAGGGAGTTGTGTGGCGGTCTCGGTGAAGGAGGAAGGCCAGGCGGGTGGAATTCCTGAGTCGGGTCGACTACGTTGTTTCTTAACCTGCTGGCTCACTGCCCCAGGGGTCCGAGGATTGCGTACGCGCCAAGATACAGCAGAAGCCTTGGACCGAAGGCTTGTAATAATGTCTGTTGCGTTTTCCAAATTGTGGGAAGAGGAAGGCGAGTATTGTGTGAGTTCCTAAAGAGAAAAAATAAATAAATAAATAAAAAATAAAAAAATAAAATAAGAAATTTTTTTTAAAAAAACGACAGCTCTAGTAGGTAGGCCGCACAGCGCGGTCATGATGACTTTTGCTAACGGAAAAATTCCCGAGCTGGGAGCGAGTCCGGTGGACGGTTACGAAAAGCGTGAGAACCGCACCACCAAGATTGGGTGCTGGGTAGAGTTTCAGATTTTCGAAATGGCCGGTGCTAGGAAGCTTGATTCTGATAGGCTTTCTGGGAAAACGGCATTTTTTCTTGCGGTCTTGCGCGGCAGACTTTGTTTTGAGATTTTGCTTCGTGTTCTCCATGGATATGGACGTGAAGATTTGCTTGTTTAGCCAACTCTTGGACTTAGGAATTTGTACAAACTTCAGAGTGCGCCCTAAGATTAGAACTGGTACTAATAGATCTTGTTTGGTGAGGTCAGCCAGTCATAATTAGATGCACCGAGGCACTAATTATGACGTTCTCAGCTCTCTGGAGTCTTTTAGGCCTTCAGTGTTTGTGCGTGTTTGTCTGTGCTAACTGAAGTGAGCCGCGGTGGAGTAGCCGAGCGGTGTAAAGCGTCTCACTGCGGAGCGCGCGGTTGCTCGCCGTGGAGTTTCGAGTCCTCACTGGGGCATGGGTGTATTTGTTTGACCTTAGGTTAGTTTACCTAGGTTTAAGTAGTTTGTAAGCTACGGACTGATGACCACGCAGTTTGGTCCGATAGATTTACAAACATTTGAACATTTAACTGAAGTGGCCCAGACTTGGCAGAACTGCTTCAGGTCTTAGGCACTGTGTACTACCGAGAGCACGGTCGCTGATATTCGGCAGTACAGCTTCGGAATAACGGAGCGAGGTTTTATTTCGTGGTCACGGGTCGCCAGGTGACCACGCCACAGCGGCGCAGCGGGGTATCACTGCAGTTCGTCGATTGGGTAATGTACGGCTTGCGCACGCCAGCAGCAAGTGGCAGCTGTATCGGATTCGCCAGTCTAACGGGAAACTTGTTCATAAACCTACCCTGCTCAGAGTATTTTCTTCTGGCAACGAACTAGTACATAAATTTCCATTCTGTTACGAAGTTTATCGTCCTCCAATAGGGGATATTTTGATTCGCCAATCAGTATTAAATTCATGTTGATGGTGTTCAGATTAATTTAAAGCAATGACGTAGGTTTATTTTTCATTTGGTGTCGTATATGTATAAATATTGATGTACATTTTTAATTGAGATGTTCGAGTTATCGCAGTGATACAATACGAATATTGTGTCATTATAATAAACTTATAGCTGAAAAGTCTGTTTTTCTTAACGAATTCATTTATTGTTGTTTCCCATTTTTAATTCATAATTTTAGAGGGGAAAGTCATCATTAACTGGTATTGTTGTTGATTTGTTTGTGGAATTGGAGATGATAGAAGAGATTGCTATATAGGACGAATCTAATTATTGATCACTGAACATTATTCTATCAACATAATTCAATAACATCTTTATTAATGAAACAACATTAATGATTCAGATAATTTGGGGGTCAGCCGCATCTGTCCGTAAATCCTTGTTCTAAATACCCAATAAACATCTCATTTAATGGCCTCTGTCTCGACTCCTGTACAAAAAATACAAGGTCTATCTCCCTCATCTTCAACCAGTTTATATATTATATTATGCTAACATTGTGCCGTTAGTGAACTGATGCAAAATGTAATTATTGCGCTGGACTGTTTGGCGCTTGGTCCAAATGAACGTCCTCAGGAAGTATCGACGATATTGGCGAGAAACAATTTTTTGTGGATACTTTACACCTCCATACTCAACCGGGTGCAAACATATAATAAAATATAAATTGGCGCATGGTCAATTGATGCATAACACCGCCCATTTTACGTTAAATAGCTTGGCGTAGATATGAAAATTTCATCGGATGAGAGATATTTTAGGTGTATGATATGCTTTATTACTATCGTCTCAAACACGTTATGATTTCGAGATGGGCTGTGTGGAGTGGCCGAGCGCTCTAAGGCGCCTTGTTGCGGTTCCCGCGGTTACTCGCTGCCGGAGGTTCGAGTCGGGCATGAGTGTGTTTGTTGTCCTTCGCGTAAGTTACTTGAAGTTATTTTAAATAGTTTGTAAGCCTAGGAACTGATAGCCGTAGCAGTTAATTTCCTTAAATTTACAAACATTTGAACATTTGAATGTAAAGATGGCCGACAATGATTGAGACAAGCGAATACTACCAGTAAAAATCGTGAGTCGTATTCAGTTACCATAGCCACAAAAGAAAGCCTGGCTTCTAATGAATCACAGCCTTCGGCTATATGCATTCCTTCACTTGTAACGAAATACGGTCCTTCTAATCTACTTTTACGAGTGATTAAGATATTACCATACATTTTAAGCTCTGAGATTAAAGAAACTCTAATAACAAACGTTAAAAGACAGAATAAATCTGACTTATTACTAAATGGAAAGAGTGCCAGGCCTATAATTCTTGTGCACGATATGGAAATAGATGAGAAATAATAATCAAAAAATAACAGTAGCTCATTACTGACTCGAAGTTGTCGGGTACAGGGATCACCTTAAATCGCTAACCCAATGTGCTGGTTGGTTATAATTCACGTACGGTGTTCCGGGTGATGCAGTGCGGGCTGTATACATTTCAGGACGCTGAAATCTTATGGGTAGGTTCGGAAATCTGTGCACTCGTGAGGTTTGATTAAAAATTTATAGTTCCTCTTTGTACCACCAGGGAAAATATGGCGCTGTGAGCAGTCAGAATGTGGCGTGGGTGCAGGAATTGGGGAGTAACGATCACACACACGATAAGTTTAGTCCTGGAACATTTATGAGGATATGGTCTGAAATTACAACATGTGTTAAATATGGTCTCCCGACTCATCTACATGTAGCATCCATACAACGGCATGGGAAACAGCTGTCCGCAACATATTCGGTGTAATATGGGCAACATGTAGTCGTATACTAGCCTTCAGATCAGGAAGAGTCCGCATACATCCCTGATAGACACGATTCATCAAATATAATTACAACCAGAAGTCACATACATCTTGAAATTACCTAGAGATGATTCAAACGTCCCATAAGTTTTCTCGAAGCACATCTTTCAGCTGGCAAGCGATATGTGGTGTCGCCCCATCTTGCATGAAAATACACTCCTGGAAAATGACAACAGAACCCCATGAGTTCGTCGACCCAGCAGAGGGAAATTTTATTGACACATTCTTGAGGGTGTATACAACACATGTACATACGCACGTGAGTACAGCCACCAGAGCGTTAGCAATGTCGCCGCTAGTACCGTGTATACCCTCCTTTAGCAGTAATACAAGATGTAATTCTCCCACAGAGACGATCGTAGAGGTGCCGAATGTGAAATGGCTGCTATGCAGTTTTCACCTGGTGGCTCCGTTGGGCCAGATTTCGTGCCACTCATGCAGACCGCGCAACATGTCGTTTCATCCGCTCCTAAACATGCTCAATGGAGGACAGATCTGAAGATAATGATGGGCAGAGTAGTTGACGTACACCTAGAAGAGCACATTGGGTTGTACAGGAAACGTTTGGACGTGCATTGTCCTGTTGGAAAAGCATATTGCCTCGTCGGTGTATGAACGGCGGCAATACCTGTTGAATGATGGTTTCAATGTACCGTGTACTGTTCAGTTTTCCCTCAACGATCACCAGAGGAGAACGGCTGGTGTAGGATATGGCTCCCCACACCATGATGCCAGGTGTCGGCCCGTTTGTCCCATACAGTCCAGATTTTCGCGCTCCCGTGCATGACACCACACACGCGTACGACCACCATTGACACCGAAACAGGAGCAACTATCATCACTGAAGGACGTGCCCATTCGTCCCTTCGTACCTACCGTGACATCAGTGGAGGGAGCCTGAACGATATTGGGGCATGAACGGAGGACACCCGAACGGCATACATGATCATACATCATTGTGTAGGGAGCCATATCCTACACTGGCCGTTCTCCTCTCCCCTAGAGAATTTTGAACAGTGCACGGGGATGGGGTATATGGGGTGCAGCCAAGACTGGAGGGCGTCATCTCTCTAGGGAAACAGGCTGAAATCACTACCATCAGGGCATGTGTGGTGGAGAATTTGCGTAGGTGCTACAAAGATCGTAGCATCTATATCTGTTCAGACAGCCAGGCAGCCCTGAGATCACTGGCAGCTCCTGCAACAAGGTCTAAAATTGTTGCAAAATGTCACAGGGTTCTGGTGGAGCTAGGGGAAAGCAATAGAGTAAACTTATTGTGGGTCCCTGGCCTCTCGGGGATCAGTGGCAACGAACATGCCGACAGATTAGCCAGAATGGGGGCAGAGACTCCATTTATTGGACCGGAACCTGTCCTAACAATCACCAAGGCAATGATCAAATTGGAGCTACGTAAGTGGCTCAGAAGACAGCACGTAGAATATTGGACCAAGTCTATCAACAAAAACGTGGCAAGGTAATGATGCCAAAGCCATGTTTTAAAAGAAGCTCTGTAATCCTGGGCCTGAGCAGGAGAGAGATTAGACTCATGGTTGGATTGCTGACAGACCATGGGAATTTCAAAAAACACGTACATACAATGGGAATAACAGAAGAGGACCCTAAATGTAGGATCTGTGGTGACGGTGATGAAACTGCATCACATCTAATCTTCGAATGCATTCCATTGGAGAGTAAAAGGCACATAACATTTGGGACACCAGACCCGAAGAAATTGTGTCTAAGACTCCTTGTACTGTTCAAGGGCATTGGTTGGCTTTACTAGATATACAGGGAGCGATACCGCACAATAAACTTAGTTTCGGTGCGGGCAGTGGCGGGTTGGTCCAAGACTGTTTTGGCTTCCCTGAAAAAATCAAATCAAATCAATCAATCACGGTACACTGAAACCATTATTCAACCCGTCTTGCGATCACTCATGCACCAACAAGGCGACATGCTATTCCAACACGACAGTGCACGTTCACATGCATCCCGTATCAACCAACGTGCTCTTCAAGGTTTACATCAACTACCCTGGTCAGCACCATCCACAAATCTGTTCCCCATTCCACAAGACCACATTCGGCACCTCTACGATCGTCTCCATGAAAGAATTACAGCTTATATTGCTGCAAAGGAGGGGGGAGGGGGTATACACGGTATCAACGCCGACAATGCGCACGATCTCGTGACTGTACTCACGTGCGTATGGTTCTGCCTGTGCGATAGTGTGTTGTATACATCCTCAAGAATGTGTTATAAAATATCCCTCTGCCTGGACGATGAACTCATGGTGTAATTTTTTTTCCAAGCAGTGTAGTGGTGTGGAGACGGTTCCGTTCATGCAAAGCCACAATCGTGTATTGCACGAGGAGGTGCAGCTGGTACTGAAAACACAACAGGCCCACTAGGTGTCATATCCGCGAAGAAAAACGATATGAGAATGATGGAACTTGTGAAACCACACCACACATTCACATAAGCTAATTGCAGTGAATGTTCTTGCACAAAATATGGGGTAGTAGGACCCCATATGCGATCCGCGCAGAGTAAAATGTGCTTCATCTGTCCAAAGAATATTCCCTGGTCAGACGTCATCCATTTACATGCGTGCCAACAAACGAATTGCAAAGTAACGGCGTTGTGTAGTTGATACACAAAATGAATATAATGCAAGAGCATTGTTAAACTGATCGTGCGTACCATTCTGTATACAAACCGTTTCATTTATATAAACCCGCTGGAGACCGCGAACACGTATGCACTGAGAGAGCGAAGTTCATGACTGCTGCAGTAATTCAGCACAAAGATCTACTACAATGGAGGCGACTTCCGCACAAGAGCAGATCGTCAACCGATATCTTCCACGACTAACAAGCAACTGAGGACGAGAAGGGTTCTCTCGTTGGTTTTGTTACCTTGTACTTCGAATCACAGTATTCGTCTGCCGGCAAAATTAAGAACTTGTAGCCAATTTCTCCAGAAGAACCGCCAACATCGCTTCCGGCCTGTACGGTCTGGTTTCACGCTTCTTAGGTGGCTGTTCTGGAGAGGCGGGAAACGAAATAATGGTGCTCCTACACCGCGATGAAGCTGAGTCCAATCGTTCAAAATAACGTTTGGAACGGCCTTTGTGGCTGTTAGCCATATTCCGAATTTATAACAGTAATTAATTTGGGACCCAGAACAATTACTCCGATCCACGAGCCGACGTTCATCTGGCTAGGCAAGCACGTGTCTCATTAGATTGCTGGGGAAAATTACTTTTATGTGGTTTAATCGCCGATTAATTTTATCGACTTTCACAGTTTTATTCGTTCCGTACCGGGTGACATATCAATCGAGTCATAATTTTGCGTAGTGTTCGAATCCATAATCACAAAAGTAATAACTATTAATGCACATCCTCTCTCTCTGTAATAAAGAATGGGCAAGATGGCACAATGTCACCTTCGTGTTCGACTGGGAAAAGCCTCATCTCTACAGGACAGTAATTTTAAGAAAGTGAAGTAAAGTAGTCGTAACCTTGGGGTATATTTAATTAAATTTTTTCGTTAAAAATCTGAATACTTTCGAATTCACATCCCCCGTCGACTAGGATAGCTTGTCAACTATGGCAGAATAAAAGTTGGGAACCAACACAGCAAAAGCTATTGTTTTAGAAGTGTGTCATTTCTTAAGGGGGATCTGTGGGGATCTGTTCAGTTTATTTGATTTGTGAAGAGCATCCAAGATCGCTAATTATCTTTATTCAGATGACCGGCTTCGGCTCATTAAACTTCCATCATCGAATCTTTCATTTACATAATGCGAACCACCTCTAAATGAAAGATCCAATGATGCCGAAATCGGTAATCTTGATAGAGATAGTCCACATCTACATAAATACTCTGCAAATCACACTGAAGTGTATGGCAGTGGGTTCATCGAATCGCTTTTACGATATTTCTCTAACGTGCCATCCTCTAATAGCATACGGGAAAAAGCAACACCTAAATCTTTCACGGGAAAAAGTAACACCTAAATCTTTCAGTTTTAGGTTTTATCTTATTTTATTATGGTGATAATGTTTGCCTATTGTAATGTATTTAGCCAAGAGGGTCCCGTTTTTTTGTAATATTGAAGTATTCGATACCATAGTTGGTCGTGGTATTATACTCTAATATTCCATATTTATAATATATAAGCATCTTATAGCGCTTCTGGCAAGTCACATTGTTTATCATTTGCATTACGAGGGTCTTCTAATGTTGAACAATAATGTAAACATATATTGATACTGCGCTAATTGTTGTTTACTTACGATCTTTTCTGTTGTTTATTTTTTATGTAAAAAAACTTATTATTACATCTGTCATAATTTTGTGTATCTTTACATAAAGCAGGATTCATTTTTTGTTTCATAAACAAAGTGTTAAATATTAAACGTTGTAACTTCCGTGTTATAGAATGGTCTAGAATATACACTACGTATTAATTCGCGCGAACTCAGTCAGTATAATGTTAGTCTTAGAAGGAGTAATAACTTGGCCGTCAGCCAGTCTAAAGCAGTTAGTTGTGATGCAGTCTTAAAGATGTATTTTTTATGTGTTTGTGTGCTTCAAGACGAATATAAATAAATATACGTAAAAAATGAAACGTGTCACATGTGTAGTTTCCTGGACACTCAAGAACCCGACGTCATGACATAATTTTGTGATGTGTTAATGGCAGGCAAGCTACGAGATCTTCGACACCACTGAACAACCGAAGGTGATGTATGAAAAAATAATGGTTTTAGTATAATAGTAGATTATTATTATATAAAAAACTATTATACTATGTAGGAGGGAGCTAGCAAAATATGTTCGCATTCGGAGGAGAGAGTTGGTGAAAGAAATTTCGCAAATAAATCTAGCCGCAATGAATATCGTCTGCCTTTTAATTATTTCTACACCAATTAGAGCATCATTTCCGTGACTCTCTCCCCTATATCGTGAAAACAGAAAACGAGCTACTCTTCTTTGAACTTGCTCTGTATCCTCCGTCAATCCCACTTGATGGTGATCCCACGATGCACAAGAATACTCCAAAATAGGACGCAAAACTGTAGTGTAGGCAGTTTCCTTACTAGAGCGATTGCATCGTCTAAATTCTCTGCTCTACAGTATTCTCTATGCGTTCTTTCCAATTTCAGTCCTTCGTAATTGGTATTGAGTTGAATTTACGCTCTTTAGATATGACTGGTTTATCGTGTAAATGAAGTTTAACGGAGTTCTTGTAATGCTAATATGGATGACTTCATATTTTTCATTACTTCGGGTCAATTGCTAATTTTTACAGCATGCATATATCTTATGTAAACCATTTTGCAGTTGCTTTTGATCTTCTGGTGACTTTACTAACCGACAAACGATAGCATCATTAGCAAAAGTCTGAGAGCTGATCACATTGTGTCCTAACTCGTTTATAAACATCAAAAGAGTAGAGACCTTATTTGACTTATAACACTTTGTCTGGAGAACACCAGATATCACTTCTGTTTTACTCGATGACTTTTCGTCAATTGCAACGTACTGTGTCCTTTCTGACAGGAAATCGAGATTCCAATCGTACGACTGTGGCGATATTCCGTAAGTCCACAATTTGAAGACGCTTGTGAGGTCTAGTATAAAACGTCTTCCGGAAATCTGGAAACATGGAATCGATCTGAGATCTCTTGTCGATAGCACCTACCAATTCACGTAAGTAAAGCTGCGTTTTACAAGAACGGTACTTGCTGAATCTGAGTTGACTATGGATCAATACGTCGTTCTCTTCGAGGTGGTTATAATGTTTGGGAGAAGTATATGTTCTAAAATCTTGCTGCAAACCGACGTCAACGATATAGGCCCGTAATTACATCTACATCTACATCGATACTCTGCAAATCACATTTAAGTGCCTGGCAGAGGGTTCATTAACCACTTTCATAACTTTTCTCTACCGTTCCATTCTCTAATAGCGCGCGGAAAGAAAGAACACCTAAATCGTTCCGTTTTCGATCTGATTTCTCTTATTTTATTGGAATGGTCATGTCTCCCTAAGTAGGTGGGTGCTAGCAAAATATTTTCACATTCAGAAGTAAAAGTCGGTGATTGAAACTTCGCAAACAGATCACGCCGCAAAGAATAACGTCTTTCTTTTAATGTTTTCCACCCCAATTCGTGCAACATTTTCGTGACGCTTCCCCCCCCCCCCCCCCGTAACGTGATAAAACAAAACGAGCTGCCCTTCTCTGAACCTTCTCAATATCTTCCGACAGTCCCACCTGGTGAGGGTCCCACAAGGGGCAACAGTACTCTAGGAGAGGACGCACAAGTGTGATGTAGGTACGTAACAAAAAGTGAATGTACCGTGGCGAGAGTCAAAGATGTAAACAGCAGAAATACCTTCTACATTTAATAATATAAATGACTTTTAGAATCGTCTGACTTTAGACACGTCCGTATATGTCAAGATTTTTTGACTTAATGTTTATTAAGTTGCCGGATAAGTCGAAAAGCTAGTTCTTCTGTTTTACGCTGGCTTCACCCAGGACGTATTCGTGAGTTGTCTTTTCATAGGAGCGTCTTTCATTCTGGTCAGTTTAGTGTAGGTACTCATAGGAACATCATTCATTTCAGCCATGGTAACGCAATACATGGATATTCTTTCCGACTTAGGTGCAGCAATTGATATCACATTTATTTTTACTGGAAACAAGTAGACAAGGTAAAACGAAGCAAAAAGATCTATGAACAAATTTATAATTAAAAAAAAAAATCCAGAAGCCATCAGCGTGACTGTTACTGTCAATGCACTGCTGTTCGAATACGACGCAGAGGGCTCTCCCGGATGTGGCTCCTCTGAGACACTTGCCCACTGTTGGTCGATCTGCTCTCTACGAGATTACGAAAGTAACTCGTGCGTCCGATTGTCGTGCGTGCACTCGTGTTTCCCTATAATCCATTTTTAGTCTGGGCCAACGTCCCAGAAATAAATTAAATTGGTTCCAATCCCCCAGTTTCAACCAAGGTTTTCGGGAGGCTTTCCTTGGTTGCAAGGCGTATGCCGGAACTGGTAAGCCCCTTCCACTTATTCCCGATTGGAATTCCCTTTGCTCCACTATCAGCCTGACTGATAATTGGCTGAATAGAACCGCGACCTTTTATGGACCGGATACTCCTCGGACTGGAGAATGAAAAGAATAAGTTTTTTTCTATGCATTTCAATAAAACGACTGTTGTACTTAAGGAGGGTTGACACTGGCCAAAAAAACGCTCCCTTTGACTTACGTCAGTGTAAATGCTAGTGTCAATACCAAAAATTCATGTGGCGTCACTCAACTGCGGGCACCCTTCGCCTTGTCACAAAGCAAACGTCATATATACTTTGCAACGTCACTTTTCTCAGAGTCAAATCAAACATCCACCAGGCTTATTTCAAGGATTCCGACTCGAAAGCTGTATTTGGTGTGACGCGGGAGAATGGCGTTGTGGTCTGGAACGCCACGTTATCGATCGCGAGGCCTCTCGCGCCGGAGGTTCAAGTCCTGCCTCGGGTATAGGATTCTAGGATTCTGTGTTATCCTTAGGTTAGTTCAACTTACTTTTAGTAGTTTGTTCAAATATTTGTAGTTCTTTGGGATCAAACTGCTGTGATCATTTTCGTGTATTTATATCTACATATTACAAACACTTTAATTGCACACAAGCTTAAATATCTCATCGTTTTTAGTATGGTTTGTTGGGCTACGTGATAGGGAGACATCGGAATACAGGTCCAAAATTTTCGTGAGCATAATATGATTAGTTTGCGTATTTTATGATTTTCTTATACAATGTATGCTTAATTAGTGTGTATGACTGGTCAAGACTTATTGAGTGATTACTGAAAGGTGATTCGTAATTATACAACAGCCTATTTGATTCTACAAATGGTGAAAATTACATGGTGCTGTCAGTATATTCAGATTCTGGATCTGGTGTCTTCATTGTTCTTAATCACTTGCCAAACGAATTTCAGAAAAGAAGTGAAACGGTTTCTGTTGTGATTTCTGACTGAGTGTATCTGTTAATTAAGGAAATGAACTGTATTATAGTAACTGTGAGGGCAGCTGTACGAAGTGATTCTATGCATTAAAATGTGGTCGTATTAAACTGTATGGAAGTGTAGTAGGTATGTTAGCTTTCAAATATGTCTCAAGGACATTGCAATAGCATCCAGCACATAACGACAGAACAACGAACTTGTTTTGAAGGCAAGACATCAATTAGTGGTCTGTTGTCAGATATTACTATGAGACTTGTAGCATCTCTTGAACAAGTACTGTGTCTTTAATGTTGATACAGAACTTTTTTCAGATCACGATGGCCGCGGCGGATTAGCCGCGCGTTCTGGAGCGCCGTCGGGGGTTCGATTCCCCCCTCAGGCATGGGTGTCTGTGTTGTCCCTAGTTTAGTTTACCTTAGGCTAAGTAGTTTGTAAGCTAGGGACTAATAACCTCCCACAGATTTTCAAACATTTGAACATTTTGAACATCAGATCACGATACGCAGATCTTAATCGAAATTTACTTTTATTATTCTTAATTGATAAAAGAATGAATTTTCGTTCTTATGTGCTATTTAGCTTATAACACATTTTAATTCCTCAGTGTTCTAATTCAGTAATCTAAATGACAACACCAAAGACTGTTCGAGAAATCTCAGCTACGCCAAATTGCCATCCACGCAGCTAGAATTCTGACTGCAGTGAGTGTAAACGGCAGTGCACAGCACCTCTTCCATATAAGCTGTAATGCCACATGCTGTGGCGCCGTTTTTGTCGCTAATGTAAACCCGTCGACCGCTCTATCATAGCAATACGTAATATTCCGCTTTAAATTTATTTTATTTGTGATGGGACTGCAACAGACACTTCCCATGGACACTACGGGTGACAGAAAGACGTGCTGAGCATTATTCAAATGTTCGTAAATCTATCGGACGAAACTGCGTGGTCATCAGTCCGTGGCTTACAAACTACTTAAACCTAGGTAAACTAACCTAAGGACAAACACACACACCCATGCCCCAGGAACCTCCACGGCGAACCTCGAACCTCCACGGCGAGCAACCGTGCGCTCCGCAGCGAGGTGCTTTAGACCGCTCGGGTACTCCACCGCGGCGAGCATTATTCGTTTGGGCTCACTTAGGCTGCACACTGCACAACCTTAACTGGTGATATCTGCCGAAACACCAGACTAAATGCGCCTGATATATCTGTGGTTCGACAATCTGTGTCAATATTAACCCTGTCATAACCGAAGTAATTAAAATTTTACTTATCCCTGAAAAATTGGTTTGCTGCTTTTGGAATTGTTACTGACTCAGGCCATATTTTAAAACTTTAAATATTTTTATAGTTTTACAATTATTTTAAGTATGATATTGTGTTAGTCCTCTCTTGCGTGTCTCTCTCGATGTTTGGAATTGCAGCTTGCAATTATTCTTTTATATCTCAGGGACACAAATATTTGTAAAAAGCCGGCCGCGGTGGCCCAGCGGTCTGCGGCGCGTCAGTCACGTTCTGCATGGCCACTACGGTCGGGGGTTCGAATCCGCCCTCGGGAGTATTAGCTACTTCGTAAGTAGTTTGTAAGTTTAGGGACTGATGACCCCGTAGTTAAGTTTCATAAGCTCTACAAACATTTGAAACATTTGTAACAAATGCATCGAATATAAAAAAAAATGTCGTGCAGTTCATATGAACTGTTAGTTTGTCGATAAATATTAGTTTCATGCAAAAATGTCCCGTAGCATGTATGGCTCTGTAATTAAGTTTGTGCGAAACAGTCTCTATCGATCCACTGGCTCTGTTGTCTTTATACGTTAATTTGGAAAAATCTGCGAAATTACGTAAAGGAAATGTAAATGAATTACGAGTGAAAATTAAGATAAAAAGCAGCTAAATTCAATCCTAATAAGGACACAGGCTGAAACACAACGTAAATGAATAAAGGGATGAAATATCTGATGCAACAATCAAGTTGGAGGCAAAATTCTCGAAATATCACTATAAAAAGAATGAATAAATTACCTAAAAATATCTCTTCACCTCACAGGCAGCTGTATTTTCTGGAAAATAACTGTAGTTTTCATCGATTTGATCTATGGTAACTTCTTAGCATTGATAAAGGTTAGGACACTTTAAGCTTCACTTAACAATAGGTGACAGACCGTGAAAAAATGTAATCATCATAGGAAAAGTATATGAATTGTCGGACTTCGATAGAAAATTTTTAATAGGCTGCAATTCTTTTACTGAAGAAATGAAATGAAAAAAGCTGTAACATTACTGATTACAGATTACGTGAAGTGCAAAATGAACCGTAACGGAGCCCAAACCTCTTGCTATGCTAATAATTGAAATGCTGAAAAACAGCAGTTAGCTAGGATAAGGGAAGGAATCATGAATGAAACTCTGAACCCAACTTTGGAATTAGCAATTGGGGGAGGGGGGGTTATTTAAAGAAAAGAGACGCATGCAAGTCCAGCTCCACTTACACGTTTAATATAGGCTTCGAAGAAACGCCGCGGTAGAGTGGCCGAGCGTTCTAAGGCGCCTTGCTGCGGAGCGCGCAGTTGCTCGCGGTTGGAGGTTCGAGTCCTCCCTTAGGCATGGGTGTTTGTATTTTCCTTACAATAATGTCCTTTAAGTTGGTTGAAGTAGGGACTGATGACCAACGTAGTTAAGTCCCTTAGCTTTACATTGCAGATTATCGAAAACACAGCGACATTCTAACTCATCAAAAGCTGAACAACGAAAGACGACTACTTGCGTTCTTCTTTCAAGTAGTAGGCGAAACTCAAAACGCGAAAACAAAAACTGGGCAGGGGTTATCCTGAAATAACAACTGGGTCGAAAGTGGTAAGCAACGCGATTATCTTTGAAAAAATTGCGTGTATCGCTGCAAGTCCAACGGTTTAAAACTGCTCAACAGAAAACCTCAAAGTCTTTGTTCAGTGAACCGTGTTGAACGAATTGGTATCGCTTTTGAATAAAGTCACTTTAGAAACTTCTTTAATTTAAATCTGGCTAGCATTTTTAAGTTGTAGTCAGAAAGATTTTACTTGACGAGAGGTAGCTACCACAGATAACAGAGAGCTGTCGTTGCTTTTTCGCGGAATATTCAAGTTAAATTAAAATTAAACCGTTACCTTCTGAATTTGATTAACATCGACATTCAGATCAATATTCTGAAAAAAAAAATCTTTTAACTCTGCTCCGCGGTCCTGGCAATACTAACAACACTGTCAAAATGAATTATTGAAGAAATCACAATCGGGTAATAAGAACACTTCGTGGACTGAAAGGAAGTCGTATGTAAATTGGAGCTGACAAATTTTCACAGTAGTCGTAATTCATAATCAGATACAGTACACGAATGACAATGCATGAGTGAGAAGTAACAAGACATGAGTAATTGTACATCGTAGGTCAGGTGCCAAGGCCTGTTTGGAACTTACGATGTAAAAAAAACAAAGGAGCTGGCAAAATCTTTGGTTGGTATCATTCTTTGGCAGCTGTAAACGAAAATTTCTGTGGTACGTCTGAAATTTCGCCATGTCTTCCGTTATAGCTTAACGAAAACCGCTCCACGGTAAATTAATCCTGAACATATCTCGTTTGCCAGCCTTTGCGACCTCGCCTTGTGAAGTACTGATCATAACAGTATAGAGGCAGTGTAGGTACATCGTTGGAGCAGCGTGTTATATCCCACTGGGAGCCGTTTCGGAAGTAATTATACACATGGCTGACTGCTGTAATTCGGAGAGCCGTGAATGAAGTTTCTCAACATTTTCGAGTTAATCTAGCCAGCCTTCTGTACTGGGCTACAGCACAACTTTCATACCCCCGAGAGGATCAAATGACTAGGTGTTACTTCCAACTAAATTACGACGTAGTGAATCAGGTGAGCTGCGTTCCGTCGACAATGCTGGCCATCCAAGTTGAAATAACTGTACAACTGCAAACGATGTAATTTCCAAGGAAATATCGGGAAAAAGTAGGGGAGACCGGGGCACGGTTTCCACCATTTTACATGTTTATTTTTGTACTTCTTATTTTTATCGATTTTGCGGTAAACGGCGGATCATTATATTTCCTACACCTTTATTTACAGACTTGTACAGATATTTTTGAAAATAGTAAATATCATTCTTGGTAGCAAATGGTTTTGTCTGACCATGTTGCGTTGGAAAATTTGCCCCGTATGCGGGGCAAGTTTTCCAGCTTACTTAAAGTGTACAGGGGCAAATATTCCAATTATACTTTCAATGTTACAACAGAGATAATTATCTTGATTCCACTGAATACGTATTTTTATCATGAGTTTACAATACATTACAAAAGAGGATAGTAAAATAGCCACATTAAATAAAAACAAATGCTATTTTATGGGTTTACAAAATATGTGTCTTAAATATTTTACAAATACAGACATTTTAACAATACTTACAATGATTGTCTGAATCACAATGTAAGCAAACAAAAAATGCAACATTCCCTTTCGTACAATCTCCATGCGCCCATTTCTTGCATTTCGTGCACTGTACCCACTTTTCATTTGCTTTAGACTTGGCGTAAGTCTCAAAGCAATAAGGAACATGTGCCCCATATGCACTCGGAAAACGTGCCCCGTCGCCATATTCGGAACCATAAAACTACGTCCATAAGTAACAGTGTAAGCTATTTACAAAACAAATGCACAGTTACGTGAAGAAAGAAACCCAATTTTAGTGTGTGCAATGTCAAAATAATAAGTTTAATGCTAGAATGTTTATTTTAAGTTTCAATAAAAGCGTAAAAGTTTACTCACATTTGCAAAAATGACGAAAACAGCCCTGCCGACATAGTGACTGCTGGTACAACACTGAAACTTTCGTAAATGAAGTGTGCTTTGTTGCTCCTTCCTACAGTATCGCCGGTGGAAACATCTAGCGGTTTGTTTCCAAAATAAACGGATTTGGAAAACTTGCCCCTATGGAAAATGTGCCCCGGTCTCCCCTACTGATGGCCTGTCTGTATAACAGAAAACTAACTGAACATTCAATCTACTGTGGAAAAAAGAATAAAAAGTAATTTATTAGAAACAATTATGTTCATAATTAAAAATTATGACCTTATTAATATTATCCTTGACAAAGGCTTAATGATGCTGGTACCACACAGCAAACTTGCCTCTCTGACAGAAGCTTGATACCACCATCTTGCCTCACCTCTCCTCAAAAAGTTTCCATACGGTAATATTATGATCTTCTGACACAATATGATGCTATAAGCTTTAGCCTACTAGTTGGTTTGAACATGATTTGCATTTGAGCTAACACATCCGCAATAGTTGAATTTAACAGATAGACCTGTATTGTCGAATCGTATTGTGAGAAGAACGTGTTACGTACGCTTAAATTTTACTTCCTGTCCTGGCGGCCACACGTGAATATGTTGTCAGTCGTGTGACGTTGGCATTAGCCATTCGCTTCACGATGCAAATGTTTCGTCATGACAAATTCGTTTCACGAAGGCAATTACTGTTACTAAGTGAACGAGAGCACATACAAAAATCTGTCAACTGTAGAACACTAACAGCATTATTTGTTTACTTCATCATCTATTCGAAAAACTATTCAGCTCACACTGTATGGATTACTAAGAATATCAACATCTTGGTTAGGGCTTTCTACCGTTTTGTTGATCTGGCCAACATAATCATACGAGACCACTGAGACGGTAAGTAAAATTTATCGCTACATACACTTAAATCAGACTGTAATTATGGGACAAACACTGTGAAGAATAAAGATACCTGTTATCCACGACAAATGGCTCAAAAAATTAACGGTGTTGTTTCCGCAATTCCAGTAATCTACATAAAAGAGCGCCACTCATAATCTCACTTTTATAATCGGGTATTAGGATAACGAATTGACGTGATGGACAGTGTGAATACAACGTGACGTCACGTTGATGTGACGGACAGTGTGAATTGGCAATATATCTTCGGTTTGCTGTACGAAAAATTGCAACTATATACAACACATGAATCAACCAATATGTCAAATCTCTAAAGACAGCGTAGTTACGTGGGTTCGTCCGTATTTTTACGAATGTTTTCTGTAAATACACATACGACTGCTCAGACGTATGTAGTATAGAAATATGGCGGCGAGACTTCACTGACACCAATGATACTGTATACGACATTGCCAGTCTATTAATATATGTCTGTGTGGTACCATTGTCTTTGATCAGCTTCCTTGGTCATTCGGAAAGCGTGATACAGAGAATTTGTAAAGCAAACAGAAGAAATGTTTGAAGTAAATCGTGTTTCACCAAATTTTCTTGTAAATTCTTAGCTTGTGAAGGAAAAAGTCACAGACGGAAAGTGAGGAGAGGGGCTGGTGTAATTGGAAAACACACACCATTAAAAATACACGGAAGTATGATTTGTAACACAAACCTCTTTTTATGGAAACTTATTGTAGAATGTTATTTATGTCCAGAGTTAGTCTAACTGAAATGCTGGCGTTTTAAACTCCAGACCTCCAGTTGCGTGTTGTAAGAAACAAGATCCATGATCAGCGATCAGCATCTGAAGGGTTATGTTTACGAATACTACGATGTTTACAAGTTTGGCTATAAAGCAGTTTTCTTTTATTTGCTCTAGTTGTCTCGTGTCTGCGTCCTTACTTTAGTTTAACTAAGTTTAAGTAGTTTGTAAGACTGGGGACAGATGACCAACGTAGTTTGGTCCCATAAGATTACAAACATTTGAACATTTTTAGTTACAATAATTCTGAAAGTAATTAACATTTTACAATGTAATAAACGGAATAGATTAAGTATTATTTTCTATTTTCAGTAGTGCTAAAAGAAACATGGGTTCGTGTAAAAATCGTACTTCTGTAACGCTTGTACGACCACGTATTGAGTATTGAACATGTTTGGGAGCCGCAGCAGATCAGTTAAAAGGAAGACGTGGAAGCAATTCAGAGACGAGCAGCTAGGTTCGTTACTGGTAGGTTCGACCAATGCGCGCGTGTCCCGGAAATGCTTCGGCAACTTAGTTGGGGATCGCTGCCGGAAAGACGACGTTCTTTTCGTGAATTTCTGTTGAGGAAATTTAGAGGACCGGTATTTGAATCTGAGTGTAGAACGAGCTTCCTGCCGCCTACTTACATTTCGCGTAATGATCATAAAGACAAGATAAGAGAAATTAGGTTTCGTACCGAGGCATATAGGCATTCTTTTTTCCTCTTTCTATTTGGGAGTGTAATAGGAAAGGAAATGTTTGTTTGTAAATCTATCGGACCAAACTGCGTGGTCATCAGTCCGTAGCTTACAAACTACTTAAACCTAGGTAAACTAAACTACGGACAAACACACACACTCATGCCCCAGGGAGGACTCGAAACTCCACGGCGAGCAACAGCGCGCTCCGCAGCGAGGTGCTTTAGACCGCTCGGCGAAAGGAAATGCCTAGTAGTGATACAGTGTACCCTCCACCACGCACCTGACGGTGGAATGCGGAGTATGTATGTAGATGTACTTCTGTGTATGGTTTAATTGTGTGTATTAAATATTGACACGAGCTCCAATGTTCATTTTCCGCCTGTACAATTAGTTATTCAGTATTTGTTGTGTTGAGGTTTACGAAATATTTCCAGTGGTAATGCTAGGTGAAGGTTTGTATGAAAAAAAAACTATTTTTAGAAATAAAAATTGGAAAATCTGAGAAATACTGAATGTGTGTTTTTCAACGTATCCGTGTGTTTCTTTTGCATACAAATCAATAGTTTTTTTCCGATCTTAAAGATAATTTGTACACTTCATCTTCAGAACAAGAGGAAGGTCACTGTGTACATAAAATTTCATATGGTGCGTGATGCGTTTGTGGATACTTGACCTTTAAAACAAAAAGCAACTCATTTGGAATATAAAATCTGGTATGATTCATGGCGGAGGATACTTTACCTAACAGAATTCGATGAAATCTTCGTTTCTATTCCGACCTTGATGAAATCACTATGAGAGTTGGCTTATATACATATACTTTATGGAGAAGTTTATTGAAAAGTTTCATGTGAATCTTTGTACGTATTTTTAAACTCATTTACATAAATATAAATTAAGCAGTTCGAAAATGAACTAGAGAAACTGAACAGAAAATGTCTTTCGAAATCCTATGCAACTTTATACATAATAAAATGAAGCCCCTGTATTGTCTTGTGAACAAAACGGACGAACCCTTTGTTGACTTATTCATGTTCTGATATGTGATGTAATATTTACCAGGAGATCTCAAGGATTGTCTGGTCGCCGGTGTTTTGTTGCTCGTTTAGCACCACCCAGGTGACACGTGCAGGTTAAACCTGCGGAAGTGAGCAACAGCCACATACAACCTCCATCTTTACGGCGAAAAAATGCACTAGTATCGGAGTACAAAAGCTGCAAAAGAATCCCAACCTTCTTGTGCATGAAAACATACCAAGCGTAAGAAAAGCAAGGCTTCGTTCTCGTCATCCACCCCTTGAGACTGCAAGAACTTTAGTTACCAATAGCTTTAATACCGATGACTGCTGGAGACAAACATGCAACACCAGAACAACTGAAGATGCCGTGCATATCAACCATGCCACCTGGCTTTGATTTACCGCGCAAAGATTGGTCAGCACTTAACAGAATAAGAACCAACACTGGAAGGTGTGCAGACCTTCTGTACAAGTGGGAGAAAATAGCTTCTCCAAACTGTGACTGTGACGCTGAAAAGCAGACTGTCTACCATGTGGTTCAAGAATGTCCCCTGAAAGTTTTCTCTGGCGACCAAACAGAGTTCCTTGTGGTTAAGGAGGGATCACTGGACTATATTCATGGACTTTATATTAGTCTGTAGTTTGTTACACGTATAATATTATATGTATCTTTGTTATTAAAACGTCAAATAACTGTAAATTTTGTGATGTTGCCATACGCTAAATATATAAATAAACGGACGAAACTACGATACCGAGCAGTGAGCTGGAACTGATGAACTGAAACAGAGTGACCGGAACGTGACCGGTTGCGCGGTCTCATTGCAACTGGAACGGCCACGCTATAGTTCCTGGAACTGGAAATCACCGCTACGGTTACGGACCAGGACGGACATTTACTGGAACTTCAAGTCGCCGCAACCGTTCCGGGCTCCCAGACCGGTATCGTCGAATGGCTCCGTGTAGGAGCACTGAACCACGACCTGCCATTCCTCTTGTGTAGTTCCTCGGGCCTTCGCTTCACTTTTGTGAACCGATGTTTGGAACCGTTCCTTTGCGAACGACCCCTCTGTAGTCCAATGTCACGCCGCTGCATTACCTTGCTCAGTGTAGCAGAATAGGACAAGAAGAAGGAGGAAAGGTACCTAGAGACTGAGAGAGTATTACATGGATAACTGAAAGTTATGGTGTGATGCAGCTCTCCATGCTATCTTGTCCTGTGCAAGCCTCTTCATTCGACAAATAAACCAACCTAAGTGTCTCCGATTTTTCTGAAATTTGGATGTGTTGTGTTGCGTTGTTGCTGTGGTCTTCAGTCCTGAGACTGGTTTGATGCAGCTCTCCACAATACCCTATCCTGAGCAAGCCTCTTCAACTCCACATAAGAACGGCAACCTACATCTGTCTGAATCTGCTTACTGTATCCATCTCTTGGTCTTCCTCTGCGGTTTTTACACCAAACACTTCCCTCCAATGCTAAATTCACGATTTCTCGATGTCTAAGAATGTGTCCTAACAAAATGTTCAAATGTTTGTTAAGCTTATGGGACTTAACTACGGGGTCATCAGTCCCTAAACTTACAAACTACTTATGAACTACCTACAACTAAGGACGGCACAAATATCCATGCCCGAGGGGGGATTCGAACCCCCGACCGTAGTAGCCGTTCTGACCGTGACTGGAGCGCCTCAGTCACCTCGGCCACCGCGGCCGGCTGTGCCCTACAATCGACCCCTTCTTTCAATCAAGGTATGCCAGAAATTCCTTTTCTCCCCAATTCTGTTCAGTACCTCCTAATGAGTTACGCGATCCACCCACCTAATGTTCAGCATTGTTCTGTAGCACCACATGTCAAAAGCGTCTGTCCTCTTCCTGGCCACACTGTTTATCGTCCATGTTTATCTCCCATATAAGGCAACACTTCACACAAATGCCTTCGGAAAGGACTTCCTTAGGCTTAAATCAATATTCGATGTTAACAAATTTCTCTTTTTCAGGAACGCTTTTCTACCCATTGCCATTCTACATTTTAAATCCTCTGTGCTGCGAACATCATTTGTTATTTTACTGCGCAAGTAACAAATCTCATCTACCTCCTTTATTGTTTCGTTACCTAATATAATTCCTTTAGCATCACCTAATTGTCTTAGACTGCACTACATTACTCTTGTTTTGCTCTTATAAATGTTCGTCTTATATGCACCTTTCAGCACCCTGTCCACCGACATGTGTTATAATACATAAAAGGCTAAGTACACGTGCTTTTTTTAGCGGCAGTGAAACATATTTAGGGGGTGAAACGTTCCCTCCAATATTGTAGCTACAATGGAAAACTTGCGATAACTTAGAGATTAGTGAAGCGATTTTAATGATTTTTGTATGAATGTATCTTTTGATAAAAAACGAAATTCAGCTTAGTTATATTTGAGGGGAGGGATGACAATTAGGGGGCCAACTATCCCTAAAGTGACCAATGATTTTGATGAAAGAAGTATCTCGATTTAATAGAAGTAGAATCTATCTAAACTTCAAAAGTAAGGCTAATTAACATTATTTGTACTTTTGTATCAGTATCTGAGGGTTGAAGAACCTTTATTATGTCGCGCTCGCTTGATACTGCCCCTGTAAATGTGACCATGCGACCACATCCAACACCACCTAGAAGACAAGGCCCCGCAACTGTCCGTGCCTACGTCACACCTAAAGGCCGCCCACAGCCACGTAACAGCCGGCCAGTCAGCTAGAGTTGATGTAGGCACGGCCAGTTGTGAGGCCTTGTCTTCTAGGTGGTGTTGCCTCTAAGCGCAACATCACGGCCAACGCTAGCGTCGGCGGTTAAAATAAATAAATATTTCAGCATGTTTTATTCACTTTCATTCACTATTGTTTCAAAAGTTAATTTTACACTATTTTGAATGTCGGTTGTTGAGTTACTGTCTGTTGTTGTTGTGGTCTTCAGTCCGGAGACTGGTTTGATGCAGCTCTCCACAATACCCTATCCTGAGCAAGCCTCTTCATCTCCACATAAGAACGGCAACCTACATCTGTCTGAAATTAACCTTTAAGAAATCTTTCACGCAGGAGGACCGCACAAATATACCATCATTTGATCAACGTACTAATTCAGAAATAGGGGACATAGCAATAGGTATTTCCGGTGTAGAGAAGCAGCTGAGAGAGCTAAATACGAAAAAGTCTGCTGGTCCGGATGGAATACCAGTTCGGTTTTACAAAGACTATTCTGCGGCGTTGGCCCCCTACTTAGCTTGCATTTATAGCGAATCTTTAATTCAGCGCAAAGTTCCTAGTGATTGGAAAAAGGCGCAGGTGACTCCCGTGTATAAGAAAGGAAAGAGAACTGACCCATACAATTACAGGCCAATATCGTTGACATCGGTTTCATGTAGAATTTTGGAGCATATTCTCAGTTCGAATATAGTAAATTTCCTTGAAACGGAAAAGCTTCTTTCCACGAATCAGCACGGGTTTAGGAAACATCGTTCATGTGAAACTCAGGTTGCCCTTTTCTCACATGACATCTTGTGAGCCATGGACGAAGGGCAACAGGCGGATTGTGTTTTTCTCGACTTCAAAAAGGCGTTCGACGCGGTGCCACACTGCAGACTGCTAACGAAGATACGAGCTTATGGAATAGGTTCACAGATTTGTGACTGGCTGGAAGACTTCCTAAGTCATAGAACGCAGTACGTTGTTCTCGACGGCGAGTGTTCATCAGAGACGAGTGTATCGTCAGGCGTGCCCCAGGGGAGTGTGATAGGACCGCTATTATTTTCTACCTATGTAAATGATCTGATGGACAGAGTAAGTTGTAATATGCGGCTGTTTGCTGATGATGCTGTGGTGTATGGGAGGGTGTCGTCTGTAACTGACTGTAATAGCATACAGGTTGACTTAGACAAAATTTCTAGTTGGTGCGAAGATTGGCAGCTAGCTCTCAATGTAGAAAAATGTAAGGTGATGCGCATGAGTAGAAAAAACAATCCTATAATGATCGAATACCGCATTAGTAGTGAGCTTCTTGATGCTGTCGCGTCGTTCAAATATTGCGTAACATTGCAGAGCCATATGAAATGGAACGAGCATGTAAGGACAGCTGTGAGTAAGGCAAACAGCCGACTTCGGTTTATTGGGAGAATTTTGGGAAGATGTACTTCACCTGTAAAGGAAACCGCGTATAAAACGCTTGTCCGACCACGTCTTGAGTACTGCTCAAGTATTTGGGACCCGCAGCAGATCGGTTTGAAGGAAGACATAGAGGCGGTTCAGAGGCGAGCAGCTAGATTTGTTACCGGTAGATTCGACCAATGCGCGAGTGTCACGAAAATGCTCCGGCAACTCAATTGGGGATCGCTGGAAGAAATACGACGTTCTTTTCGTGACATTCTGTTGCGGAAATTTAGAGGGCCGGAATTTGAAGCTGAGTGTAGTACGATCTTGCTGCCGCCTACTTACATTTCGCGTAAAGATCACAAATACAAGATAAGAGAAATTAGGGCTCGTACGGAGGCATATAGGCATTCTTTTTTTCCTCGTTCAATTTGGGAGTGGAATAGGAATGGAAATGCCTAGTAGTGGTACAGTGTACCCTCCGCCACGCACCTTACGGTGAATTGCGGAGTATGTATGTAGATGTAGATGTAGATGTAGATGTAGATGTAGATGTAGAAACTGCTTACTGTATCCATCTCTTGGTCTTCCTTTGCGGTTTTTACCCCTCACACTTCCTTCCAACGCTAAATTCACAATCCCTTGATGTCTAAGAATGTGTCCCACCAATCTATCCATTATTTTAGTCAAGGTATGCCAGAAATTTCTTTTCTCACCAATTCTGTTCAGTACCTCCTCATTAGTTACTCGATCCACCCACCTAAACTTCAGCATTCTTCTGTAACACCATATTTCAAAAGCCTCAATCCTCTTCCTGCCCGCACTGTTGATCGTCCATGTTTCACTCCCATACAAGACAACTCTCCATACAAATGCCTTCAGAAAGGACTTCCTTAGGCTTAAATCAATATTCTATGTTAACAAATTTCTCTTTTTCAAGAACGCTTTTCTACCCATTGCCATTCTGCATTTTATATCCTCTGTACTGCTACCATCATTTGTTATTTTACTGCCCAAGTAACAAAACTCATCTAGCTCCTTTATTGCTTCGTTACCTAATCTAATTCCTTCAGCATCACCTGGTTTTCTTAGACTACACTCCATTACCCTAGTTTTGCACTTGTTAATGTTCATCTTATATGCACCTTTCAGCACACTGTCCATTCCGTTCAGTTGCACTTCCAGGTCCTTTGCTGTATCTAACAGAATTACTATGTAGTCGGCAAAACGCAATGTTTTTAATTCTTCCCCCTGAACTTTAATTTCTTCTCCAAATTTCTCCTTGCTTTAATGTATAGCTTGCTTAATGTACAAATTGAATAACATTGAATAAAGGCTACAACCCTGTCTTACTCCCTTTCCAACCACTACATCCCTTTCATGCCCTTCATCAGTGCCCTTTGCTCAGTGACCGGCGGCCAGTGCACACGTGACCAGCAGCAGCTCTACATTGTACGGTAACCGGCTTCTTAATAGAAGCGACTTATTTACATTTCGTGTGTACTTTCTCTTGCAGCTCTTTATACTTTAGTGTGCTCGCGTGTTTGTTTATTAAGAATCGCGTTTATCTGTCAGCTCAGTTACTGAATTTTTTATTTATTAGCTCGCGTATATATTTTTCAGATTCGCCGTTAATAAACAGTTCAGCGTTAGGTCTATACTTTACAAAGCTCACTGTTAATCAAACTACTGAGTCCTCTGACGTACTTACTTGGAAGAAACAAAGGTTTTTAGAATGGCTAGGAACTGTGACTGCTGCGAACGGATGGAGGCAGAGTTGGTGACTCTTCGCTCGCAGCTTCAGGCGGCGTTGGCCTCGCTGGCAACGCTTGAGACTGCGGTGGGTGGGCGCCGCTGTTGTGGGCCGCTCGCGGGGGTACAGCAGACGCCCTGTGCGTCTGTTGTGCCCTCCGATCGGCCTGCAGCTGTGGCCAGCCCGCTCACTACCCGCGAGGAGGTAGCCCCCCAATCCGTGGTGGATTTGGAGGTCCCCTCAGCGCGTGTCAGGCGGCGTAAGACTTCCCGGGGGACCGAAGTGGAGGACTCCCCGGTTAGTCTTGCCAACAGATTCGAGGCGCTGTCTGTGGCAGGGGATGTTCCTGATGCGGATGGTGTCGCTTGTCCTGTACTCGCCCCTCTGCCTTCAAGATCCGGGCACTCACAGAGGGTGGGTTTGTTGGTAGTTGGGAGCTCCAACGTTAGGCGGGTAATGGAGCCCCTTAGGAAAATAGCTACTAGGGAGGGGAAGAATTCCAATGTGCACTCCGTGTGCATACCGGGGGGAGTCATTCCGGATGTGGAACGGCTCCTTCCGGATGCCATGAAGAGCACAGGGTGCAGCCAACTGCAGGTGGTGGCTCATGTTGGGACCAATGATGTGTGTCGCTTTGGATCGGAAGAGATCCTCTCTGGTTTTGAGCGGCTATCAGAAGTGGTTAAGACTGCCAGTCTTGCTTGCAAGATGAAAGCGGAGCTCACCATCTGCAGCATTGTCGACAGGACTGACTGCGGACCTTTGGTTCAGAGCCGAGTGGAGGGTCTGAATCAGAGGCTCAGACGGTTCTGCGACCGTGTCGGCTGCAGATTCCTCGACTTGCGCCAAAGGGTGGTGGGTTTTCGGGTTCCGCTAAATAGGTCAGGAGTCCACTACACTCAGGAAGCGGCTACACGGGTAGCGGGGGCTGTGTGGCGTGGACTGGGCGGTTTTTTAGGTTAGATGGCCTCGGGAATACACAAAATGGGTTTCAGTCTCAAAGGGGGCAGGTCAGACACGGGAAGAAAGTAGACATAAAAACCATTGGTGTAACAGTTGTAAATTGTCGTAGCTGTGTTGGGAAAATTCCAGAGCTCCAAGCGCTGATAGAAAGTACTGAGGCACAAATCGTTATAGGTTCTGAAAGCTGGCTGACGCCTGAGATAAATTCGGCCGAAATTTTTTCAAAGGGCCAAATGGTCTTCAGAAAGGATAGAATAAATAAAACAGGGGGTGGCGTGTTTATTGCTGTTACAAACGGTTTATCCTGCAACGAAATTGAGGCAGATACTTCCTGTGAATTGGTCTGGGTAGAGGTTATACCTGACCACCGAAATAAATTAATAATTGGATCTTTTTATCGGCCCCCTGACTCAGACGATGCGGTTGCAGAAATGTTCAAAGAAAGCTTGAATCATATTTCAAATAGGTATCCGAAGCATACTGTTATAATCGGTGGCGACTTTAATTTACGCTCGATATGTTGGCATAATTACGTATTCAAAAGGGGGCAAATATAAAACATCGTCCGAACTAGTTCTGAATGCTTTTTCTGAGAACTACTTCGAACAGTTAGTTCATGAACCCACTAGAATAGTACGTGGTTGCGAAAATACTCTTGATCTCCTAGCAACAAGTAATCCCGAGATAGTAAAGAGCATCAAAACAGATACAGGGATTAGCGAACATCGAGTTGTAGTAGCGAGACTGAATATCGAAATTCCCAAATGCACCAAAAATAAACGAAAAATATATCTGTTCAATAAAGCAGATAAAAATTCGCTTCACGCTTTCCTGAGTGATAGTCTCCAGTCCTTCAAAACTAAAAATGCGAGTGTAGATCAGTTGTGGCTTACATTCAAAGACATAATATCAGTAGCAATCGAGAGATTTATACCAAATAAATTAATAAAAGAGGGGGCTGACCCCCCGTTGTACACAAAACAGGTCAGATCACTGTTGCAGAAACAAAGAAAAACGCATGCAAAATTTAAAAAGACACAGAATCCGCAAGACTGGCAATCTTTTACTGAAACTCGCAACCTAGCGCGGACTTCAATGCGAGAATCTTATAGTTGTTTCCACAACGAAATCCTGTCTCGTAATCTTGCAGAGAATCCAAAGAAATTCTGGCATATGTGAAGTACACTAGCTGCAAAACACAAACAATACCTTCACTACGCGATAGCAATGGTAATACTACCGACGACAGTACTGCTAAGGCAGAATTACTAAACACAGCTTTCCGAAATTCTTTCACCAAAAAAGACGAAGTGAACACTCCAGTATTCAATCCAAGTACAGCTGCCAGCATGCGAAACTTAGAAGTAGATGTTCCTGGAGTAGTAAAACAACTTAAGTCACTAAACAAAAATAAATCTTCCGGGCCAGATTGTATACCGACTAGATTCCTCTTAGAGTATGCTGATGAAATAGCTCCGTACTTAGCTATAATTTACAACCGATCACTCAGCGAAAGATCCGTACCCAAAGACTGGAAAGTTGCCCAAATTACTCCAATATTCAAGAAAGGCAATAGGAGTGATCCCCAAAATTACAGGCCTATCTCATTGACGTCGATTTGCAGTAGGATTTTGGAACATATACTTTGTTCGAATATTATGTACTACCTCGAAGAGGGCAGCTTGCCCTTTATTCACATGAAGTGTTAAGTGCCATCGACAAGGGATCTCAAATCGATTCCATATTTCTGGATTTCCGGAAGGCTTTTGATACTGTACCCCACAAGCGGCTTCTAATGAAATTGCGTGCTTATGGAATATCTCCCCAATTGTGCGATTGGATTCACGATTTCCTATCAGAAAAGACACAGTTCGTTGTAATTGACGGTAAGTCATCGAGTAAAACAGAAGTGATATCTGGCGTTCCACAGGGAAGCGTTATTGGTCCCCTACTCTTCCTCGTGTTTATAAACGATTTAGGAGATAATCTGAATAGCTCCCTTAGACTGTTCGCGGATGATGCTGTCGTTTATCGGTTAGTGAAGTCAACAGAGGATCAAAAGCAACTGCAAAGCGATTTAGACAAAATTTCTACTTGGTGCGAAAATTGGCAATTGACACTAAATAAAGAAAAGTGTGAAGTAATGCACATGACCACTAAAAGAAATCCGCTGAACTTCAATTACGCGATAAATCAGTCAAACCTTAAGGTCGTAAATTCTACCAAATACCTAGGAGTTACAATTACGAACAACTTTGACTGGAGAGAACACATAGAAAATATTGTCGGGAAGGCGAACCAAAGGTTACGTTTCATTGGCAGAACGCTTAGACGATGCACCAGCTCCACCAAAGAGACTGCCTACATCACACTTGTGTGTCCTCTCTTGGAGTACTGTTGCCCCTTGTGGGACCCTCACCAGGTGGGACTGACGGAAGATATTGAGAAGGTTCAGAGAAGGGCAGCTCGTTTTGTTTTATCACGTTACGGGGGGGAAAGCGTCACGGAAATGTTGCACGAATTGGGGTGGAAATCATTAAAAGAAAGACGTTATTCATTGCGGCGTGATCTGTTTGCGAAGTTTCAATCACCGACTTTTAGTTCTGAATGTGAAAATATTTTGCTAGCACCCACCTACTTAGGGAGACATGACCATCCCAATAAAATAAGAGAAATCAGATCGAAAACGGAACGATTTAGGTGTTCTTTCTTCCCGCGCGCTATTAGAGAATGGAACGGTAGAGAAAAGTTATGAAGGTGGTTAATGAACCCTCTGCCAGGCACTTAAATGTGATTTGCAGAGTATCGATGTAGATGTAGAACTCTGACAACCGCTGTCTGGTTTTTGTACAAGTTGTAAATAACCTTACGCTCCCTATATTTTACTCCTGCTTGCTTCACAACTTGAAAGAGTTTATTCTAATCAACATTGTCAAAAGCCTTCTCCAAATCTACAAAAGCTAGAAATGTAAGTTTGCCTTTTCTTAATCTATCTTCTAGGATAAGCCGTAAAGTGAGTATTGCCTCCCGTGTTCCTACATTTCTCCTGAACCCAAACTGATCTTCCCCGAGGTCGGCTTCTACCAGGTTTTCCATCCTTCTGTAAATAATTCGTGTTAATATTTTGCAACCATGACTTATTAAACTGATGGTTCTGTAGTTTTCACACTTATCTGCACCTGCTTTCTTTGGAATGGGGATTATAATATTTTTCTTAAAGTCTGAGGGTACTTCGCTGTCTCATACATCTTACACACCAGGTGAAACAATTTTGTCATGGCTGGTTCTCCCAGAGACTTCAGTAGCTCTGTGGGAATATCATCTACTCCAGGGGCCTTGTTTCGACTTAGGTCTTTCAGTACTCTGTCAAATTCATCTCTCAGCATAGTATCTCCTATTTCATCCTCATCTACTTCTTCTCCTCTTTCTACAATATTGCCGCTAAGTTCATTACCTTCATAGAGCTTCTCTATATACTCTTTCAGCTTTCCCTTCTTTGCTGAGAACTGGTTTTCCATCAGCGTCCTTGATATTCATAGAGCTGTTTTTCTTATCTCCAAATGTTTGTTTTATTTTCCTGTAGGCTGTATCTATTTTTCCCCTATTTATACATTCTTCTACATCCTTGAATTTGCCTTCTAGCCACTCCTGCTTAGCCATTTTGCACTTCCTGTCAATCTCATTTCTTAGTCGTCTGTACTCCATTTTGCTTGTTTCATTTACTGCATTTTTATATTTTCTCCTTTCATCGATTAAATTTAGTATCTCCTGTGATATCCAAGGATTTTTTGTAGGTCTTGCCTTCCTACCTATTTTGTCCTCTGCTACCTTCACTATTTCATCTCTCAATTTTACCCATTCCTCCTCTACTGTTTTATTTCCCTCCGTTTCTGTCAATTGTTGACTAAAGCTCCCCCTGAAATTCTTAAGAACTTCAGGCTCCTTCGATTTATTCAGGTCCCATCTCCTTATTTTCCTACCTTTTTGTAGTTTCTTTAGTTTCAGCCTACAGTTCATAACCAACAAGTTATGGTCTGAGTCTATATCTGCCCCTGGGTATGTCTTACAGTTTAAAACCTGATTCCGAAATCTATGTCTTACCATTATAAAATCTATCTGGTATCTCGCGGTGTCTCCTAGTCTCTTCCACGTATACAACCTTCTTTTGTGATTCTTAAACTAGGTGTTTGTTATAGCTAAATTATGTTCCGTGCAAAATTCTACCAGGCGGCTTCCTCTTTCATTCCTTTTGCCCCGTCCATATTCACCTGCTATCTTCCCTTCCCTTCCTTGTCCTACTACCGAATTCCAGTCTCCCATAACAATTAAGTTTTCCTCTCCCTTAATTGTCTGAATAATTTCCTTTAGCTGCTCATATATTTCTTCGATCTCCTCATTATCGGCAGAGCTAGTTGGCATATAAACCTGTACTACTGTGGACGGTTTCGGTTTCGTATCTATCTTGACTATGACAATGCGATCACTGTGTTGCTCATAGTAGTTTACCCGCATCCCTATTTTCTTATTTATTATCAGACCTATCATCATATGTTCATACAGTAGAGCTTCATGTCCTCGGGAAAAGTAACGGCTGTAGTTTCCGCTTGCTTTCAGCCGTTCGCAGTAGCTGTGTGGCAAAGCCACATTAGCTGATGTTACAAGGCCAGCTCAGTCAATCACCCAGACTCTTGCCCCTGCAACTACTGAAAAGGCTGCTGCCCCTCTTCAGGAACCACACATTTGTCTGGCCTCTCTACAGATACCCCTCCGCTGTTGTTGCACCTACGGTACGGCTATCTGTATCGTTGAGGCACACAAGTCATCCCACCTCGGCAATGTCTGTGGTTCATGGGAGTGGAGTTACTGTCTGTCTATTCAAGCATTTTGTCCAGTTTTCGTCCGCTATACTGGATCAGCGTTACTGAATTTTGAGAATCTGATTTCAGGATTCGGATTCTGCGACTTTAAATACCGATATATTTAAGAGATAAAACAGAAGTATAGATTCACATGGTGTTTCGTGGGCAGTATCAAACGACGCGGCAATATAACGGTTGTTTATCCTTTAAATATTAATATTAAATAAGTACACATTTCTTAATTAGCCTTCTATTTGGAGTTCTAATAAATTCTACTTCGATTAAATCAAAATACCTGTTTTTGTAACACATTTGGTCACTTTAGGGGTAGTTCGACCCCTACTTTTCACTCCCCCTTTAATATAACGTGGCAGATTTTAGTCTTTTATCAAAATATCATTTCAAATAAATAACATTAAAGTTACTTCACTAATCTCTTACGTAATTTTTCGATGTTAACCCCAATTTTGGAGGGACCCTTTCACCCCATAAATATGTTTTACCGCCGCTAAAAATACGTGTTCCTTAATTTTTCATGTATTATAACATATCCAAATTTCAGAAAAATCGGAGAATGACTCTTAGGTAGGTCTATGGCATCTGCTTACTGTATTCGTCCCTTGGTCTCCCTCTACGATTTTTACCACACACACTTCCTTTTAAAGGTGAGTTGACGAATTCTTGGTGTCTCAGAACGTGTCCCACAAACCTATCCCTTGTCTTAGTCAGGATAAGCCAGAAATTCCTTTTCTCTCCAATTCTGTTGAGCACCTTCTCATTATTTGCGTGATCTACCTATCTTATCTTCACTAACTGAATACTGTAATAAATAAATACCCGAGCAACGCCGTGTTTTCATGTAGGTAATGGAGGGACAAGACTAAGAAGACAAAAAGGAATGTAAGAAATAGGCACAGGAATGGGGAAATTATGGGCAGAGAGATTAAAAGGAGTATAGGAGGTACTGTACATTTATTTCTCATGAATATTTAGCAATTTCGAAGTATTGCCGGGATCCCTAGTACATTAACCCTTTATAGACAAAACATTTTTTCTGAAAATTTGAAAGAATATTTTATTGCATCCCATTTGTCTTATATAGACAAGTAATATACTCAGAATTATTTTATGTTCATTTATCTTGGAAGTGAAACGAAGAAATAGGTGGTTGATGTACAGACAGCACCATTTTGGGTGGCGCTTAGACTACCGTGTATGATGGTCATTTAAAAGGCCACCTTTTTATATCTAGAATAGATAATTATAAACGGCATTTGGGATGCAAAGAAGATACAATTTATTAAATAATTTACCGAATTACAAAAACTGTACACGTTACAATATTCAAACAATAAAATTACTTAACACTATTGAATAATACAAATTACAATAGTAAACTTGTTATTTAGAATGAAACGGGTGAAAACAATGAAGGCAAAGAGCAACGTACACTTTTACGCACTTATGGTAGGTGGGCAATATATCGGCCACTGTCCTGTAAAGGGTTAAGTAATAAGTGATACACTCCACAAAAGAAAACGTTCAATGTTCGTCGTAATTTTATACGTACTAACCAGCATTTCTACATGCTTATTGACATTCACTAAGCGAGGTATGTAGCGATAACATTCATAAAAGAAAAGCAAGAATATCGACTCAGTATTTCGGATGAATAAACAAAAAAAAAGTAAACGTAAAATTAGATAACTTTCGTGAATGCAGTTTAGTTTAATATGCATTCTATTTCAACATGTTAGGCAACCCACTTAATCTCCTTTGTTCTACAAGTGGTCTCTTTGGAAAGAGGTGTAGACGGCAGAAATATTCCATTTCTACCCCTTTCCATCACTTAGCAGCCACGTCATGTTGCAAAACGCAAATGTTATTCGCGAGAGTGCCCATTTAGTTCATGAAGCACTAAGTAATTTAGTTTCTGCTTGCGCACGTAATATTAGTTTTGAGTGCATGTAATCTACTTACTGCTAACAACCCACTTAGATCTCATTTGGTCTGCTAATTACAACCGATTAATTGTTGCTTGACATCGTCGAATTATTTGTGAAGTCATTGGAAATAACTGCCGAAAATATACAGTACTCTGTGGGCCCCGTAAAAGAGCAATCATAGCCAACCCGTTAAAGAGGAAGTTACTCATTCGTGTATAACATTCTGAAAATCGAAGTTACCTAGCTCAATAGTCCAATAGTTAGGGTTCGTCTTGCTATTAGTGTGTGTGTGTGTGTGTGTGTGTGTGTGTGTGTGTGTGTGTCGTTTAATTTCTGGAAAACACCAAAGGAAGCTTCGAAACCTGCGTTTCTCCCAGCGTATACAATGCTTAAACAATTTCGCGAATGCAGTCGGGTGAAGTCGCAGATAACCACGTAAGTGTACATCTTGTCATTTTATAGGCACAAATAGAATAAGGGACCACTGTGAATGAGAATTTAAAACCAAGGTTTGCAAAGAATTACCGGAAAGAGAAAACACACACTCAAACACATACATTATAAACGTTAGCGCCACTAAACGTACCAAAGTGACTGGTGTCCTAAATTATCGATAGTGAATAATTAATAATATTAATTCTGATCCTCTATTTTTAGACAAGGTGGAGAGAACAATTACAAGAAGATTTTATTGTTTTCAATCCTCCGTCACTCGTGCTGTAATATCTGACGCCATTGCACGCGCGGACGACAGGCGTCATCCCGATAATTTGAACGGTGTATACGTATGATTTTATATTATATCAAAATGGAATACATTTAATACACATACACAATTAATAAGTGGTAGTATTTATTAAGTTAATATTTCCAAATAGCAAAGTTACATCTGCTTTGCGAGTGAACAATGTAGACTGATCTATACAACATGAAAATTTTTCATAAAATGAATTTAAAAAAAAAAAACCGTCAGCTGTTTATTAAAAACCTTACACATCTACCAGTTTCGGTCATAGACCATCTTCATGGAAAAACTATACAAAAAATACAAAATAAACGTAATTGATGTGCACAAACCCAGAGAGGACACAATCAGCAAAATCACATATAAATAGACAGAAAATGGAGAATCATATCAATTTAACATATAGTTAAAATACTTACAAGGTGTTAAAACAGAATGGTAAAATGCATCAAATAAAGTACATCCAACTGAGATAAACAGGAGTCAGTATAACTAAAAGTGTAAGAATTACTGTGGTCATCTTAGATAAACCCTATCAAACATGACATAAGAGGTGAGAACAGACTATGAATAAAAATGGAGGGAGTGCCTTGTGCTAATTGCATGAGTCAGAGACCATGATGAAACCTATGTTATCGATATTAGTACCATTCAGGGATGTACACTATCTTTGGATGAACATCTTTGGATACAAGTGTAAACAAAGTTACAGAGATAAAAAAATATAAACGATTAAAATACAGTGTAGAGTCATTAAGAAATACATGTAAATTAATATGTCAATAATTCTGGGACAACAGTTGTAGGTTTCATAAAAGTGAATTAAACACAAATGGGTAAAACAAAATATAAATTAAAAAAATTTCCAATTTGTAATACAAAATCACAGTACTTGTGACTTAGCAAAATTAATGCTAATTTAAATAAGAGAATTTCACCATACCATAATGCAGTAATGATAAAGAGGAATATCCAGATCAATAAAATTAATTAGAAGAAACTATGTATCAGTATATATAATGATACAGACTACCAAGAGATGATTTACCTGAGGTATATAACACAATAATAAAGGAGATAAAAATATTGTAATAAAACAATGTATTACAATATAGAAATGAACATCATAATATCAGGTATAGAAGTGATACTAGGTTATAACAACCGTAAAGGAATTTTAGGGTAATACTGGGGAGGGGTAAAAGATCATTACAAATTGATCAGAATCATTAGTAAAATACAACAAAAATGGTGTAAGTAAAAAGGGTGGTGTTACATACAAACTAAAAGCAAGTCACACATGAAAATTTTTATTATATTTTAAGTGGCCTAGCTAATTAGCATGGACAGTGATTTAGATGAAAAGTGCAAACAAAATAGAGATAACACCAAATTATTTGACAAAACAGTTTACGTTCGAATGTTCCACACATATCCATTTGGTTCATGCAGTACATCATCTACGAGTTGTTTCACGTCACGCTCATCCACAAACATCACCGAAGTAAATATTACTACATTATCTTATATGCCCGTGCTTTCCAACGGTTGTTAAAGAAGGACATGTGCGTTCATGGTTTTTTGGGTTCCAGACCTCAGTCAGTAAACATCCTTGTTGGATCGCTCTGTCAATAAATTCATTTGTCCTAGCCAAGATGTCAAATGCAAGTAAATGTCATTGTCCGAAACGATGTATCTTCATAAAGATGTCAAATGTAAGGAAACGTTATCCTCCGAAACTATGTATCTTCATAAATCTTTTGATTCAAGAAGCAAAGAAATAACCTTAAGTACTTAATACACAAAGCTAAATCAGTAACACTATGTTCAATGTTTGTTGGTATTCCCAGAGACAAGATTGCTTAATTTTATCACAGGCGTTCGTTTCATTTCTGTACTACCCCATACTTATTTCACAGCAGCGGCGTCTATTAGTTCTTTGGTGCACTACAGTGCCTATATTGCTTGTTTGCTGTACTATGCCATCATCCATACTTCAAGCATAGCCTACTTCTAAATATTTTTCCGTGATCTCACTTTTATAAAACGAAGTAGCTCCATGTATATTCGTGAAGTAGTTTAGGAGATTAGGTGTATCTAATAAATGAAGAGACAGTTACTAACCCGCTTGAAAATGTGTCAAAAGTTTTTTTTTTTTTTTTTTTTTTTTTTTGGAATGGAAAGCTGAAATATAAGAAGTATTTCATTAATGATGTAGAAACACAACTGAAAACAATTATTATCTTACGATTGACTCTCTTTCCGCTAGATGCACTATTGTCGCTCCAAGCGTGAGACTTAAAGTTCCATAGCAGTTGTACATTGCGTTAGACTGTGATATCAGTATGTAATTGTATCAGTTTTATATTCATTTCGTAGAATCTTATCTATTAGTTTTCTGGTGCACTACGAAAGGAACAGTGCGTCTATTGGTTCTTAGCTACATTATGCCGTTCTTTCCTAGCATTAAAGGCACCTAAAACTTCAAATTACGTTATCTTTTATTTTCCTGATTTGATTTTGATGACATGATAATGTTGCACATTTTCTCCTAAACCATTTCACCCATTTCAACCAAATTTGGTGTACGTATTTCGTATCGTGAGGTAACAATTGATGTATGGATAATACTACATACGACAAAAAAAAGCAGGAGTCGCAAAAAACTGCCACATCATTTACTGTATGAGAGTAAATTTAGCTACTTGCAACAAACTTTAAACAAAATTTAAACCTTCATTATATTTTTATTGCTTACAACTACTCAGAAATGATGAAAGGAAATAAAACTTTCTCGCTTACTACTTTTCCGCTGTTCGTGGACTAAAATTACGGAATTAGGTATGACGTCACAATTAAGGGATCAGGTGAGATATCATACACAATGTACATACAGTAACTCACTTTTTTTTAGATATTCGTTACAATTGTATTTTCTTTGAGGACTTTTTTTCTGTATTAATTGTAATCTCTATCTGATGCAGTACGATACTTTGCAGTCTGAACTCTTCAAATCAGGTTTACGTTGTGTTTACTTAGAGCGAGGCACTATGGGGCTACCATAATAGTAACAGGAGTCATTCCTTTTGCCTTCTTATATGGTGTTTAATCAACTCGGACATGCCAGTACAGTTGCACTTGAGGGATATTTGGCCATTGTTCTATGAGTGCAATATCCAGCTCTGGTAGTGTTATGGGAGGTGCTGTCTAGCTGCAATGCATCTGCTAAGTGCATCCCAAGCTTGCTCAATCGGTGAAGAAGCTGTCCACTCCATTCGGTTCTTCAGGACTTCCCTCAGCTTCGAGCATGTTGTCCACTAGTATAACCTTGTGTGGACGAGCATAATCGTCCAACGGAAGGAACCCACCTCGTATTGCACCAGGACAGGGCACAAAAAAAGGTCGTTGCATCTCGTCTCTATACCTCTGAGCAGTCAAAGTGCCATTCTAAAAGACATAGAGGTCTGTACGTCCGCTTAAACTGACTCCTGCCCACATGATTCGTCCACCACCATGATGTGGTGATTTATCCAGCACATAAGCAGGATTGTTCCGATTTTCACATTCATTCCAGATAAGGGAACGACGATTGTCCAGCTGACCACAAAATATTAACTCAGAACCCGGTGCCATTTCTTAAGGCTCTGATCCTGATGTTGCTCTGCCCACTTTTTTCGGGCTTTTAATGGGACACACACCATAGGCCTCCGTACGTAGAGGCCACATTCCCGGAGGAGATTTCTGACTGTCGGTGTTGATAGTAAGCTGTTAACCTGAGATAACGGCCATGTCTTGCTGATGTTACCCGTGAACAAACTTGGTCTTGCCTTTTTTTAACGGTTCCTATTGTCTAAAATCGCCTACAGGTCCTGAAAATTATACTTTGGGACGCTACAATAGCTGTTGCCCCATCCCTCTGGGTCTGAAATAAACCAAGGGCAAAGATGAGTAGGCTTTATCGCTGGTGATAGCTTAAAATATTTCAGTGATCAGTTTGTAACTAAAATGTCACTAGTAAGCTGAAACTACTGTATTTACATATGACTATCAAAGTTTAACTGTAACTAATAGAGTTAAACTTTACTTACTGCAGTGACGGTGTAATATTCTAATGTTGGTAATGAAATGTTCGCTTTACAAGGCTAATTAATTTACTCACTAGACAAGAACGTGTCAACCATAGAGCAGTAGCAGTAGCGAATCCAGGAGGGGGGGAAAGGGGGGGATCAGAACATCTAGCTACCATCTCTTTCCTTGTTAAAAATAATTTTGAGGTACAAAATTTATGCTTGCCGTCCCCCCCCCCCCCTTTCTCCTCCAAGACCAAGATCCTGGATTCGCCACTGAGGAGCATCATTAATGATTTATTTCATGGTAAATCAGAAATATTATTCTCCTCATTATATGTTGAAGCCAACATCAGCATACTGCCGTGCCGTAAAAAAAATTTTCCTGGTGAAAGTTACTAGGGTGGTGCATTTGGTGTGAAGTCAGCTAATTTCTCTTCTGCTTTATATAGAAAGTTTGCGAATTGTAGTGATAGCATCATATTAATATTTACGAGTTCACATATTACATGAGACAATAACGTAAATATCGCTTTTTCTATCCTACTACGACATTTAGATTGAAGTAAATAAAAAGATCCTGAGCCTTTATCCTGGGTTAAAAGAAAGTAATTGTGTTGTCTATCATTTCTATTTGCACAGCTACATACAATCATTATAAAGCAAATAACTGTTTTCTGTATGCTTCAAATTCAGTCTGAATTGTATTCAGACCTGTAAAAGATATTGCAAACATAGGCATTCCTGCATTAAGTTCACCTTCCACACAGTTCATACTTATAGGGTTTTCTGTTGCTTATTTCGATGTTGGTTGAATGCAAGCATTTATGCACTGTTCTAATTCACTTGTTGTCAAATTGTGATTATATACATAGGTGATAAAATCATAGTTTGCTGCCCTAATATAAGAATGCCAGCGGCTCAGTTTGTCTGCTGCAGTTGGTAATACATTAAACAAGTAATTTATTTTCTTCAGACTTGAATGTTTCATATATACAAACACACTATCAACTTTTCATTCAAGCACAGCCCCACAATACATGTCGATAATTGCTGCCACTCCCTTTCCCTTTGATATACTGATATTAATAGGAGTGTGTGATGAGTTGTATTCACTCATCATCATCATCTCTCTCTCTTTATGTACTTCATCATCGAACTACACAAATAATCCCATTCATGCCACACAAACTGCACTTTTTGCCAAGATGCTGAACATTCTGTATTTCAATAACCATATCAAATTCTCTCTCAAGAGGTAAACCTATATTCACAGCCATGCTGTAGGTGTTGGCAAAGAGAAATATTCTGCAGGTGCTTATCTGAGGTTTAATTTCTGGTATGGTTGTCTTCAGTAGTAGTTAAATGATATCAGGTCAGATAAATCGGGAAGTGCACATTCTGCAGACCTGCGATGCGATAGTGTAGGGAATGGCTGTGTTTATTCGTCTCTTTTTCGCTGAGACTCGCTGTTGCTGGCTGTGTTTCGTCTTCATCATATTTTAGAAAAAAAATTAATTTGATTAGTCTGTAGTGCAGTACACTCTCCAACTGACTCATGCTATTTAAAGAAAAACCTTGGCGACCTCTCAGAATACGAAACTTTATTTCTTAAAAAAAAATGACCCTCACCTTGACATATCGAGACTGGAGTACTCTGATTGGACGTAGTGTACTTGCGTAATATGATATCCCTCCCCTCTGCCTGTCAAGCGGAAACGAGTATGCTGTGATTCGATGGAGCGCACCTGTCCAATAAGATACCCCCAGAAGGATGGGGGAGGGCCCTCGCCTTCCTTTTGATGTGCCAGCATTCCTGCAATGACCTTCAAGTAGGCCAGACTGTTCCTTACCTCCCCTAGTGACGTTTTTTATTAACTGAAACGCTTTTATTTCACTCTGTAGTTTGTTTACCAAAATATAAATCAAGTGTTCCTATATTTGTCCAGCTTTCAAATAGGTGAACTTAAATGACAAAAAATTTAATATTACTCATCAAAAGGCAGATGTGAGGAAAAACATAAGGAGTCTAAGGCTGTCTTGCGATTTAAATTATTCTTCAAATAAAATCAGAAAATCAATCAGCTTCACAATAATTGCAGGTTTCCTTTGGGAGATGAAAAGCTATTACGACTACAACAATCCACATTCACTAAACTTATTTTAAAAATAAATATATGTGAAATACTTATGATGAGAGAGTCTTTTGTCGAAGAGTAAAAACTTATGACCAGCGTCCAGAAAGCTACTTTCAACAATTGTGAAGATAATTTATGAAATACTCAGTAACACTCGGTGAGTGTGTAATTTACATTTAATGTTCACTATGTTATTCTAGATAACCATATCTTTTAAAGTTCTTTAATATTAGTAGCTTTTAGCCCAACAAACATGGTTTTCCATTTGCCTCAAACAGCCACTCTATGAAATTTAAACTCTTTGCCCTCAGCCAACAAAATATGCACGCAAAATTGTGCCGTCACTCATCAGAACCTTAGACGCATCTCTGTGTTAAATTAGGCAGTTATAATAATCTTATACTGATCAGAAATTATCAAAATCAAATATATGTAGTATTTTTTCAGATCACGCATTGAAATTCGCATAACCCAGTTTACCACAGTTTCTTTTGGAACTGAATGTGGCTAGAATGTAAATACACAACTTTCATCGATTTTGTTAAATCTTGCATCGATTACTGAAAATCTATGGTGCCACGTTGTAAGAAGATTAAGATTGCAAACAGATAAGTTTGTGGTACGAATGCGGCATTTCTTTTCGTTTTATTTCAGACGTAAAGGTTGTTTTGAATTTGCTATATTTTTGTACAAGCCCACATTGTAATAGTAAAGTGGCGACATATTTCGATTTAGTACGGAAGTATTCAAAAGTATGTAATTATGCTGAATGTGGTCACTGTATAATATGTTCCAGTCACATGTCTTTCTTCTATATTAGTGCTTTGCAAATGATTGGGATATGAAAAGGGAAAGAGAGACTTACCGAAACCGACGATGAATAATGTCTAATCAAAATAGGTTTATGTTAACTTTTCAAAAGAAATCTGGGCTCAACTGCTTACGCAGATTTTTCTTATAATATATCAATTATACGAAATATGCAACGGTTGCAATAAAGGCATTTTTCATAATAAAACTGACAGCCTACGGTTTTCAAGTCATCATTATTTAAAACTTACATGTAGTCCATGAATTATAAACGAAAAACCTACGTATTACAAATTACTGATGCTACCACAATCTATACTAGAAATGAGAGATTTAACGTAATGAGCCCATTATGAGAGACTTTGAGTACATTGGATCCACTTAATTAAGAAACTCGTAACAAACAAGCATCTAGTTTCACAGTGTCTAATGTAATGTATAGCATAGGCAGGATTAATTACAGTATTCTGGAAATATTAGCTTGCTTGTCTTTGATAATTATTTCGTTCTAATTAGCTACATTATTTCATACTGGGTGGTAACAGACAGCGCTGGATAATAAATATGATTTTATCTGTTAGAAGTTATCGGATTTGTTATATTTCGCCAGTAACAAAATTGGAAGCCGCGTTTTAAAAAAAATTATTTCCCTTAATTAAATTATTTCGTTGATATATGACCACGGACTGGCAGTCGATACTGGACTAAATTGCAGACAATGTGCCGTGAAAATAAAACAAAAACTAATGTCAGTGACGCAGTTCTGTAACTATGTCACTTGCATTAAATCGACTGCAAAAAATGTAACTTTATACTAGTCTAATAAAAGATGACCGAATGTGGAATAGCGACATATAACGCATTTGAATTTTTCGAATGTGGTCGGTTGATCGTTAGATTAAACTAATTTTGTCACATTCTCATTTTTTTAAAATCAGATGCACCATTTGTTTTAGCATTAATAGGTTCTCATTTAAACCGAATATTTACAATGATAGTCGATACATATTTCATAGGATTATCTAGATGCGGCCGTGCTTCACCGTGGCTCTGTTTTGGTATGAAATCTATGGGAAAGTAAACAAAAGAAATGTTGCAGACGTAGATTCACCGAGAAAATGTGCGAATAAAATTAACATCTACCCTACTTTGCATTCTTTTGACTTTATGAAATGTAAAGAAAGTTAGAAAAACTGTGTTTCTCAGAAAAGATTGTGATGCCAGTGGAGAGTCAGAGGTCTTTTAGCCGTTTCCTGGATAAATATACAGCCCAGAAGGTTTGCAAGCGACGTATCATTGACCTTGAGAGAATCAATCGTTCCCTGCACTCTGTCAATCTACTCCCCACTCCACTCTTTCTCTGCCACAATCTACCTCGTCGTCCACTTACTGCTCCTTCTCTTCCCTCTGTCTATCCCTCGTCGCTGTTCATTTCCCCATTTCACTCCTTCTTCCACTTTCTCCTCCTTTATCTCTTTGTCTGTCAACTCCTCCTCCATCTCCCTGTCAATCCCTTCTAGAAATTAGTAATTACAGACTTCAGTTTTTGTGGTAATAGCGGAAAATTACCTTATATACAAGCATTCCAAGTATGATGTTTTGATTTACCGATATTTTGATTTCGAATACTGAAATCATCTGTAGCATTTCACCTGCACTATATGCGTTTGGTATTACAAATGAATCTATTAAACAAGAACGAACTTAGAATGCGATTTCACAAAACATTGTTAGTTCCTGGGTAATTTCTACCACACTACCTTATTTATGTTGCCCAAAAATTAATATTCTCTTACTTTCAATGGGATAAGCTGTTCCCGTGTACATTTTCGTCAGCATTCCTTTATGTATAAGTAGTTGCTTTTATCACTCTAACACGGAGATTCGTCTGTTATATAATTACTTCGTGATTATTCATGTCGCTTGATATACCAATAAAGCTTAGAACTCAAAAATTATGTAAGGTTGTAAAGATTTTCCCTACCTTCAGCGCCCACAGGTACCTTACCTTCGCGAGGTGTGAGAACTGTGTGCTGAAGTGTCTGTGCTAAATGTGGGTGACTGTAATGGTTGCGTGTGTAGTGTAGTGTCGTGTTGGTGATGATGGGAGCAGGGAGAGGGTGGAACCCGGTGCCGGCATATAGTCTACTCCTCTCGAAAAGCAGCACGGGACCGTCGAGCTTAACGTCCCCATCCGACTGACGGATCACCATCAACAGTGACCCATGCCCTCAATCCATGAGACGCTGCGGAGAGGTTCGGAATTTAATCCAGGACATTGGTGCAAAGCGTCAAATATTGGTGATCAAGGGCTCTGCACCACAACCAGCACACCCATGTCTTCTCTGCCGTAAGGTAAAGGGAAAATTGTCAGCACCCACCGCGTGGCGTACCCGACGGTGCTTAACTTCGGTGATCTGGCGGGAACCGGGGTACCAACCGTGGCACAGCCGTTGACTTTTCAAGTGGTCATCTACGGCAGCAACATAATTAGAAAAACAATCCTTCTTGTTCCAACACCTGTACAATATTCTTATTTAGCCTTTACCGGTTTCGGCTCTGTCTGCCATCAACAGGAGATATAAATGTATAATCAACGATGACTGGTATATATTGGGTGACAAGATGTCCGGGTTAATCCGGACATGTCCTCTTTTTCATCACTTTGTCTGCCTTCCGGGAGGATTTTTACAGTGTACGCCTTTTTAGCAAAGTTAAGGATAATAAATATATATTTATACTTAGTCCCGTTCTATTGCTCTTTTCTTAAATACCAATACTTTATCTATCTATAGTCACTGCCTACGAGATACACCAGCACAAACGGCTTTTAATCAAATTGCGTGGTTATGGTATATCGCCCCAAATTTGTGACTGGATAGGGAATTTCCTGTCAGAGAAGAGACAGGTCGTAGTAATCGATGGTAAGACATCGACTAAAACAGAGGTGATATCGGGCGTTCCACGGGGTAGTGTTATTGGTCCTCTGCAGTTCCTTATTTACATAAACGATTTAGGGGAAAATCTAAGTAGCTCTCTTAGGTTGGTTGCAGATGACGCCGTCATTTACCTTCTAGTAAATCATCTGAAGTTCAAAACCAACTGCACAACGATCTAAATAAGATATCACTATGGTGTAAAAATTGTCAATTGAGTTTAAATAATGATAAGTGTAAAGTTGTCCACATGAGTACGAAAAGAAATCCGTTAAACTTTGTTTACAAGATAAATAAATCAAAAGTAAAGGCCGTAAACTCTACAAAATACCTAGAAATTACTATTACTTCAGATTTAAACTGGAAAAAACACGTAGATAAGGCGAACCAAAGACTGCGTTTTATTGGCAGAACCCTTAAGAGATGCAATAGAACCACTAAAGATGCTGCATACACTGCGCTTGTCCGTCCTTTTTTTGGAATATTGCTGCCCAGTATGCGATCCTTATCAGGTGGGTTTGACGGAGGACATCGAAAGAATACAAAGAAGGGCGCCAACATTCTCCTCCGAAAGCGAAAATATATTGTTGACTCCCACTTATATAGGTAGAAATGACCATCAGAATAAAATACGAGAAATCAGAGCTCGAACGGAGAGATTTGAGTGTTCTTTCTTCCCGAGCGCTATTCGAGAATGGAATGGGAGATAAATAGTATAACGGTGGTTCGATGAACCCTCTGCCAAGCACTGAAATGTGATTTGCAGAGTACCCGATGTAGATGTAGATTTATTATGTTCGAATATAAAGACATTTCTCGATACTAGGAATCTGCTCTGTAGGAATCAGCATGGGTTTCGAAAAAGGCGTTGAAACCCATCTCGCGCTATTCGTCCACGAGACTCAGAGGGCCATAGACACGGGTTCTCAGGTAGATGCTGTGTTTCTCGACTTCCGCAAGGCGTTTGATACAGTTCCCCACAAACGTTTAATGAACAAAGTAAGAGCATATGGTCTATCAGACCAATTGTGTGATTGGATTGGGGGATTCCTAGATAACAGAAAGCAGCAGGTCAGTCTCAACGGAGAGAAGTCTTCCGAAGTAGGAGTTATGTCAGGTGTGCCACAGGGGAGTGTCGTGGGTCCGTTGCTGTTCACGATATATATAAACGACCTTGCGGATGACATCGGAAATTCACTGAGGCTTTTTGCGGATGATGCGGTAGTATATAAAGAAGTTGTAACAATGGAAAATTGTACTGAGATGCAGAAGGATCTGCATCGAATTGACGCATGGTGCAGGGAATGGCAATTAAAGCTCAATGTAGACAAGTGTAATGTGCTGCGAATACACAGAAAGAAAGAGCCTTTATCATTTAGCTACACTATAGCACAGGTCAGCAACTGGAAGCAGTTAATTCCATAAATTATCTGGGAGTAGTCATTCGGAGGCATTTAAAATGGAACGACCATATAAAATCAATCGTCGGTAAAGCAGGTGCCAGACTTAGATTCATTGGGAGAATTCTAAGGAAATGCAGTCCGGAAACAAAGGAAGTAGGTTACAGTACACTTGTTCGCCCACAGCGTGAATACTGCTCGCCGGTGTGGGATCCGTACCAGATGGGATTGATAAAGTGGAGAAGATCCAACGGAGAGCAACGCGCTTCGTTACAGGATCATTTGGTAATCGTGAAAGCGTTACGGAGATGATCGCTAAACTCCAGTGGAAGACTCTGCAGGAGAGACGCTCTCTCGCTCGGTACGGGCTTTTGTCGAAGTTTCGAGAACTTACCTTTACTGAGGAGTCTAGCAGTATATTGCTCCCGCCTATGTATATCTCGCGAAGAGATCGTGAGGATAAAATCAGAGAGATTAGAGCCCACACAGAGGCACACCGACAATCCTTCTTTCCGCGAACAATACGTGACTGGAATAGGAGGGAAAATCGATAGTGGTACTCAAGGTACTCTCCGCCACACACCGACGGGTGGCTTGCGGAGTATGGTTGTAGATGTAGATGTAGAAGGACGATGGTCCTGCTACAGCTGGCAGCAGGGTCGTTAATTTTATCATGGATCGATCCATAAGCGAGTGCAAATATCGAGTACTTAATATTTCCGTTTCGTATTTCACTTCCGGATTTCAATTGTCTTGGTTTGGCAGTTGGCATTATAGGTTTCATCTCGTACACGTGTGACTTGTAATTGTAAATTGTAGGTCATTGTAACAGAGTGAGTTTCATGAGAAATGTGGCAATGCCTAGACGGAAGTGGACGTTCTCAGGTGTTCTTTCCTGTAAATGTCATGCCTTCAAAAGAAAAAAGGAGAAATGAATTCTTAGCAGAACATTAAATAAGTGTAGTTGGATCTTACGTCGCAGTGGCCAATAAAGAAATAGCGCGACAGATAGTTTTACTGCTATGGGAGAAAACTCATATGGTCATCATTCCCTAGACTTACAAATTATTTAAACTTACACTAAGAACAACACACACACCTATGCCCGAAGGAGGAATCGAAGCGCAGTGCTTTTATTTCATGCTTTTTTAGTTATATTTATTCGGAAGGTTAAACCGCAGTTTCCATGTCGGCAGCTGTTGTTTGACTTGTAGTTGTTGGTAGTGACGCGATGAGTGACTGGAGGTGAATGGTCTTCAACTGTTTCGCTTTATAAACAGTTCAGTGTTGTGACGTAATGATTTTTACGTCTAATGCTGGAAAACTGCTAAGAAATCGTGAAGTGAAAAAGTACATCGACAACCAGTCAATACATGAGTGTAACAGGTTGTTCGATACACAAATACCTCGTTAAGAAGCTGTGTCTCCGATACGTTTCGTTGCCAAGATTACAGCATGAAGTCGCCGCCGTAAGTAAACTCTAGCCCCGAATAGTTTACAAAGTGAAAAAAAAAAACAACGTAAAGTTGCATTGATACTGGCTGTCTAACTCGTCGCTAAGTATTTTTTGTGTATTGATAATAAACAGGTTTATTAAATTTGATCACATGTTTTGTGTGTCCTCTTTTTTCTTACTTTGTCCTCCATTTGGAGCTGTTTTTCGTCTTCTTTGTTTTATTGCTTCTCGTTACCCTAAGTATATAGTTTTGGAATACAATCTCTGTTCACATATGGGCATTTTTAAAGTACATTAACATTAATAATAATGTATTAAATATCTCCTTTTTTGTGCTTTTCTAATTTACGAAAAATAATCACGTAATGAAGGTACCTTGGGTGACCAAGGTTTAAGTTGGAGCACACACACACAATTTATGTAAACTTATTAAAGACAACATAAATGATTTGTATTAACGAATATACCACTAATTGACATTTGAATGATTTCTTCCGTCACTTATTGGAGGAACAATTCGATATTTCGGGTTAAAATAAACTGTTTTTGTTCTCGTAATTTTTTATTCATTTCAAACTAGTTTTCGGCGTGTTAGGCCATCATCTGGAAACAACTGTTTTTTTTTTTTTTTTTGTTTTTTTTTCCATGATGATGGTCTAATAAGCCGAAATACTTTATCACACTCGAAAATTTTTAACTATGTTTGACAGTGATGCATATTCTTATGTATATGATATCACACAACATCATTGTTTCGATTAATGATATGTTTAATAACAAAGGTTTGATAAAAATACTTAAAATGAATGTTCCGCTATTTTTATATGTAGTGACATGTTTTCGGATATTGTACCTTTATGTTCCATTGTTATAGAGGCAATCTTGAAAGTTTACCAATTTTGTCAAGAAAACCTGTAAAATCAATATACTTGTAATATAAAATTAGAACTTGGAGTCTTTTGGCAAACTTTTATCTACTTAAACAATGTTACCATTTAATCTTTGAATTTCATTATGATGTATTACATAGAAGTGTGCTCGCTAGTTACAGTTAGTAACCAGATTGAGCTGATCACCAGCAGAAGTACGATGAAGGACATATCCTAACAGCTAATCTCAATCCTAACTGTACTTTTAATGTTGCCGTATTTGGCAGAAACAAATTCTTATAATGATTGACGTGCAATACTTAACCCGCGAGCATTCGCGTGTAAGCATTTTGCTCAATATAATTTTAAAACAATCGGTATTTTCCAATTTTAAATAGTCAGATAGTTGTGTTTTGTTATAAACGCAACTAGAAATAATTATATAAACATAGTAAGTACATTACAAACAGTTCTTTCACTGTCAGAGAAATGTTATACACGCGATCGATCGCGTAACTTTTAAAGGCGCGAGTTCTCGCGGTTTAAGTATTATTTTTTTCAACGTTTATATCTGACTCCGTGTTGTAATGTTGTATGTTTTCCATGTAGCTTTCACAATCTCCTGTTGATTGCAAACATTGCCGACACTGGTAGAGCCCAAATAAATAAAAAAAAATTGTATAGCTGTTGGCACAAGAATGATTTAATCTAAAGAAGCAGAAATTATAGTACACCTAGCTACTTTCTGAATTAAAGACGATCATTATTCCTACGGCGGCTTACCCACCGTTAAAACATTAAAATGTTTGTAAATCTATCGGATCAAACTGCGTGGTCATCAGTCCGTAGCTTACAAATTACTTAAACTACGGTAAACTAATCTAAGGACAACACACACACACTCATACCCCAGGGACGATTCGAACCTCTGACGGCGAGCAACCGCGCACTCCGCAGCGAGGCGCCTTAGACCGCTCGGCTACTCCACCGCGGCCACCGTTAAGAGCGCTATGCTCAATCCAGCTTTCAGAAGATAATATAACTTTCACGACGGTGAGTGTCGCAAGTATGTATATTAGTTGGTGCTCTAACAGTCTAACATCTGACATTCCCACTGATTTTTGTTATCCGCTGTGTCAGCAGCACTGCAATCAACCGGATTTATAACTCTGGTCTCTGAACACAGAACTTCAGTCTGCTTATCAGTGATCTGTATACAACCTCAGTGTATAACCCTCGTCTCTGCAGCGTGCCTGCCATTCATAGCATTTCCACGTGATTTTACATTGCGCTTCGTTTTGTAATTTTGCAAACTAATTCCATCAGGTTTTACGATCCTAAGAATTGCTTGCTTACTTCTTGTTCGAGACTTCGTGTCAATATTACATGAGATACGCTGGTATAGGATCGAAATCGAAACATATTGTCTTTTCATGTCCTAGTAACATTTTCTAGCAGCCGTGTTGTAATTTAGCAAGAAACTAAATATCAACATCTATGACTGGCATGCTCAGACAGCTGAAGATCAATATCCAGATCAGTGACAGTAGTGTTAACTTTTCATATCACCACAAATCATTGCCTGTCATCAGAGTAATGGAAAACATTTAATTTTCAACACTAATGTTTTGTGCACATCTATGGCAAAATATCTTTCCAGTTATATAAGTTTGTTGCCCTCCTTGTATAAATAATATTGAAACACGGTATTTCAATTTTCATGTTCCCCCTAATAATATAATGATGTACATTGCTTTTACTGCAGGCGAATCAAAAGATGTAATGTATTAAATGATAATAATACCTGACACATCACAAAATTTCAGACGAACATCCCTTTCTTCTTTACTTTTCTGTAGCACAGTATTTCGCCAAAAAGTACGCCTATTTCGAATTATACGATACTGGGTATGAATTTAAATGTAGTCTGCTACTTTCATTTATCCTTAAATTGCCATTGTGTACTGGACAAAAGGAGAAATTCAATAATTATCCAGGAGATTTCTAGTAAGCAACTTCTGATTTCATTAAAGCATTCACACAATAAAAGTAGTTTATTTTATATTACTCCACACATAATAGGAGTTACGCAAGCGAGTAGTAACGCACATTGAAACATATAATTCTGGGAAACATTGTCAGCCCGCAATATAGCGACTATATCCGCCAAAATTATTGAAACAGATAAAATAACAGCAAACGAAACTCTTTTCCGGATTGCAGTGCATTATACCTTTCCCTTTTCAAGATGGAAATGCCGATACAGAACAAAAAATAACGCTTTAGTTAGCCTAGACAGACATTAACAGTAAAAGCTCCGTCCGCTTCTTTAGTCCAGTGGACAGCGTGCTAGATCCCCACTCAGCGGTCCCGAGTTTGATTCCCGTTCCAGTCGGAGATTTTCTCCGCTCGGGGACTGGGTGTTGTGTTGTCCTCATCATCATTTCATCATTAGCGACGCGTAAGTCGTCCAAGTGGCGCCACCTAAAGACTTGCACCGAACACAATCCCAGGTAGAGTCTAACGGCCAAAAGTGCCACATGATCATCACCATCAGTAAGAACTCCATACAGCTAAAAGAATCATCTGGATCTAGCAGCCTTGTGGATTCCAAGAACAACAAAAATTTAAAAGGAAAGTATCTAAAGCATCAAAAATCTAATACATAAAAATTAATGTTTGTTTGTTTCTCTTTTTGTTCGTATTTTATTCACGCATCCGATTGCGATAAAACTTTGTCAACTCATTGCTTGCACTCGCGCGAAGGTTATAGGCATACTAAAATTAACTTTGTATTGTGCATAGCGGAGAGTGCTTTCCAACTAGTTAATTCGTTTCTGACGCCTTTACGCTGAAATGGCTGGACGGATATGAAAGAAATATGGAGGTAGCTTGTACACTTATTAATGCATTGGCTGCCTTTTGTAAGCCACCGTATGATGCTTGGTGGAGAGTACCTTACGGGGGGTTAATATGTTGGCTACTCCTTCATGCTTAAAGGGACAGATACCTTATAATGAAATTTGGAATGTAGATAGCTTATACCCTGCGTTAATACATGGAAGCCACCGTATGGTGCGTGGTGGAGGGTGCCTTACAATAGGTTACTACGTTTGTTTCTCTTCACGCTGAAACAGTTGGACGGATTTGAATGAAATTTTTAATGCAGTAGCTTATACCCTTAATAAATGCATGAACTACCTTTAGGAAGCCACCGTACAGTGTGTGTCAAATGATACTTTGCAAAAATCTTTGACTCTGTTTCACCGACATCCACGAAAGTTGAGGGGGGGGGGGGCGAAGATGAAAGATGAACCAAGGAGATGGGAGGATGGAGGGGAAGTGAAATACATGGGTCGATAGACACGAAGGTGGAGATGAAGGAGATGCGAGAATGAGAGAGGGAGAGGGGGGACGAGAGGGAAGATGGACTACACGAGTATAGAATAAATAAATTCCCGGGCAACGCCAGGTTTTCAGCTGGTTATGTATAAAGTTTGTCAGCAGTAGCTGCTATAAATCACAAGTTCTTAATGACTACAGTTTCATCAATCTGCCAGTCATGAACTAAGATATTTCGCCGGAAAAGATCATACCTGAACATATACTGGAATTACCACTTTTTTTGTTTACCTCTCTTGTTTTGTTTTTTTCATTAGTCTAAAAAGGTAAAGCAGTCAACAATCCGAAGATTGGTTTGAACACCACAGTGCCTTACTAGGCATGGTCCTGTTTGGAGGTGGTATGCCGTTGCCTTCCTTCGACCTTCGAACTGACTTACCCAGCCAGTTATAGGGGGACCTACAGTTTAACGTGGGTTCCGAACCACGGTGCTACTCGGTATTTTTCACATGAGGTGAAAGAAGTGGAAAGTGACAGATAAAAATCTTAGGACCTGGCGGGGATCGAACCCGCGACCTTTGGATTTGTAGTCTAGCACACTACCACTGTGCAACCGAGGTGCACTCTAGTCTATGGATGAATATTTCTTCAAGCATAAAGATTGTACGATCTTAACATTAAGTATTAAAACAATACTTAACTATTAAAAATGTTAAGTCAGACGCTGTTTTACATGCAACACTTTGATTCCCAAATTTACTACATATTCCGTAAGACCATGACGATACCTTGTGCTTTCTTACAAGCCGTAGAATTTGAGAACTTCACAAATCGTAGGAAATTTTTCGACCAAGAGATGCCACACGTTTTCCTCTCTGTTTTATTCCCATAAAAGATCAAGAAAGGCAAATGTGACTAAGAGTGCGATGACACTGAATAACCAAGTACTGTAATATAATGGTAAAAAACAAGTAGGGTATCGTTGGTAAAACTTCTGGGTATTGGACCGCATCGTCAATTATCAAATGTTTTAACGACGTTTCGGCCACTATTGCAAGCGGCCGAAACGTCGATAAAACATTTGATATATTGACGATGCGGTCCAATACCCAGAAGAGTTTTATCAACAATGACAACGGCCGTGGAAGCCTTAGTTTACAAGTAGGGTATCGCTTAAGATACCTAGGTTCTAAAATATCCTCAAAATGAACTAAAACGACTCGACGTCTATCTGTTCTACGGAGTGGAGACAATAATGTTACGGTAACCAAGATAATGGTAATACAGAAAGATGCTGCAGAGAAGTTTGGCTTGTGTTAATCTATGGAACGAATTACACAAGCAGTTGGGTCCAGATACTGTAGTGAGCAGGTACAGCAATGCAACAATAACGTCACTTAAGCGAAACTATGACATGGATAGCCGTTAAAAGAAGGCAAGACCAAGGTCATCCAACGGTAACATCAGCAAGAAATTACCTTTATCTCCGATAACATCCGGTCGAGACAGGCAACTGAATGCAACTCATCTGTAACGCACCCAAAAAGCAGCAACATGACGCGCAATATCAACACAAACTATCCTTAAACGCCTCCAGGAATTTGACCTCTACGCACGGACTCCTTTGGTGTGTGTGTGTGCCATTAAAGGTATGGTTTATTCCGCAGAAACTGGACGCAGGAACATTAGGAGTCTTAACGAATGGCGCCGAGTTCTGTTCGTAGATGAGTCAAGATTTTGTGTAATTACCTCATCTGAAGAAAATGTGGAACTAGGAACAATCCTGATTATTGCAGCAGACATCGCCCTCTCACGGTGTTGAAGAATGGTGTTGGCAGGAGTCAGTTTTGGCGGTCGTACGGACTTCTACGTCGTTCAGAATGGCGCATGATCAGCTCAGGGGTATAGAAACAAGATTGTTCGACCAGTTGTGCTCCTTGTAGATTCCACAAGAGATGGGTTCCTTCTGGTGGACGATAAAGCTCGTCCCTACAGGGTTGTACTTGTGGGCAACATGCTTGAAACTGTGGTCTGAACAGCAAGCCAAAACGTGCTACAATTATGCTTCCAAGTAGCAGCACAAAAAGAATGCTACTTCACATAAAGATCGTGAGTTAATAATATAAACTTTCGTAATCAAACGATATTTCAGGACACAGAGACATCATCTCAAAAAGTCTCATTTGTGTTTTCACAGGTCCATTGCAACAGACCGCAAGAATGTAATACAATATACCTGTAGTAATAGTTTTGTGTATGCCGAATAGTCTGACGATGAGGCACATGCCTCGAAACATGTAGCTTAAATAATTTTAACAGCTATATACTTAGCCATAACGTCTCTGATTTAGTTAGGGATTGCTTCGAGAAAAACTTTGGTCGCTGTGGTCGGCTGGGTCACGTGTTAAGAGCGCGCGCATGGAAAGGAAAGGGGGAGCAGACGCGTGAGCACGGGGACGGAAGTTCTGCGCCAGCAGGTCTGGCTGGAGGGCAGTGAGTGGCGTGACAAAGCTGCTGTGACGTATAGGGGCTTCGCACTGGTACGACTGGGCAGACGGATGTGCTCGACGGTGTGCACGTCATACGTAGCGCAGTATGCAGGCTGATTGCCGCGGAACTGGAGAACGCCGTGGTCGGCCAGCGCTCTCTTGATGTTAGGCGTGTCGTGTGGCCGATATTGGGCGAGTCCTTCTCTCCTAGAGGCGTGGGCGCTGGTCTGCATTTCCGCTGGAAATTGTAAATGTTTGTATAGTCTATGGGACTTAACTACGGGGTCATCAGTCCCTAAACTTACAAACTACTTATGAACTACTTACGAACTAGGACGGCACAAATATCCATGCCCGAGGGGAGATTCGAACCCCCGACCGTAGTGGCCGTGCAGACCGTGACTGGAGCGCCTTAGTCCCCTCGGCCACCGCGGCCGGCATTTCTGCTGGTTTGGAGCATACGCAGCTATTAGAAATAACGGTGAGCCACCTCTGTATTACTCGCTAACTCCTGCTACCGGAATACTTTTGAACATTTGAGGTTCGCCTTACCGTCTCTCCTGATTCAGGTGTGACTCGGTGTTGTGGTACTGACATGTGAATCGTTATTTTCAATGGGGTACACACTGTAAAGCAGACCTCGTGCAGTATTGGTTGTTTATTGAAGTACGATGTTGTTTGGTTTTTTTTTATTGTTATCAAAACACTGTTTTAATATTTCTCTGCTGGTTTGAACGTGTAGTTTTCGTTACGTTATTCTCCACTAACGGAGTGTTGACGTTTGCTTGTTGTGCTTCACCTGTTTGTAACAGTAATTTGTGTGTTACGAAGGCACTATTGTGGTTGTGACGAGAAGAATTAAATAACCGAGTATTACGCAATCTCAATTCCATGCGATTTGCCAATGGCGACGGATGCTGATATGTTAAAATATCTTCGTAATGATGCCACTATATATTAAAAGGTCTTCATTTAACTGAATTGTAATAGTGCAGTGTATCACAAACGGCCTCTTCTATATATATTTTTTTTCTGTAAATATTGAGAGGAGTGAGAGAAAAAGCATTACCTTCCTTGTAGCCTTGGTGAAGTTTGGTTAAACGGTTGATTAATATATTGACATTTATGAAGGAACAGTTAATTTGTCTTACTAGATTTATTTTAAAGTTCCTTAAAATTTCTTATTTCACGAGGTGTTAGCAACGTGGCCGATTTTAACCGTTTTAATTACTATGTCATTACCAGTGATCTATGTAATGTTGTAAATTTATGAAGGTTTAAATGAAACTTGTCCAGCAATGTATCGTCTTATGGGCTAGTGGCCTCCACTCCAGCAGTATTGTAGACTGCTAATAAAGTAACCTTGCTAAAACACTGTTACATCTCATATACATAGTGACTGGTAACGAAAAATTCAATTACCTGTCAATTTTCAACATCATGATTTAGCCTGCTTTTAGTGCCTAAAACTATCTGAGCACAATACTTTCCCTTCAGCGCGGTAAATTCACTATTACGGTGGCCCCATGGTGCCTCGCTCTAATTAAACGCCATGTAAACCTCAAATGAAGAGTTGATACAGCAAAAAATCCTACTGTAATTCACTTACAAATTGGAACTGCAACAGAAATATGAATGAAGTAGATTACCATATGTATTTTGTGTAGGATGTATCACCTGATCCCCAAATTGTTTTCAGCAGTTTATATAAGGTTGAAGATTCGTAATTTGCAATTTATAATTCTGTAAAGGGAAAGCTGAAATGTGGAAAGAGTATATAGAGAGACACTACGAAGGAAATGAACTTAAAGGAAATATTGTAGAAAGGAGAGAAGGATGAAATAGGAGATACTATACTGAGAGATGAATTTGACACAGCACCTAAGTCGAAACAAGGCCCCAGGACTAGATGACATTCCCTCAGGGCTACTGAAGTCTCTGGGAGAACCAACCATAACAAAACTGTTTCACCTGGTGTGTAAGATGTATGAGACAGGCTAAGTACCCTCAGACTTTAAGAAAAATGTCATAATCCCCATTCCAAAGAAATCAGGCCCAGGCAGGTTTGCAGACTATAGAACCATGGTTGCAAAATATTAACACGAATTATTTACAGAACCATGGTTGCAAAATATTAACACGAATTATTTACAGAAAGCTGGAAAAGCTGGTAGAAGCCGACCTCGGGAAAGATCAATTGCCGGCCGCGGTGGCCGACGGGACTGAGGCGCTCCAGTCACGGTCTGCACGGCCACTACGGTCGGGGGTTCGAATCCCCCCTCGGGCATGGATATTTGTGCCGTCCTAGTTCGTAAGTAGTTCATAAGTAGTTTGTAAGTTTAGGGACTGATGACCCCGTAGTTAAGTCCCATAAGCTGTACAAACATTTGAACATTTTGAAAGATCAATTTGGGTTCAGGAGAAATGTAGGAACACGGGAGGCAGTATTCACTTTAGGGCTTATCCTAGAAGATAGATTAAGGAAAGGCAAGCTGCGGTGAAGTAGCCGAGCGGTCTAAAGCGTCTCGCTGTGGAGCGCGCGGTTGCTCGCCGTGGAGGTTCGAGTCCCCGCTGGGGCATGGGTGTGTGTGTTGTCCTTAGTTTAGTTTACCTAGGTTTGTAAGCTACGGACTGATGACCACGCAGTTTGGTCCGATAGATTTACGAACATTTGAACAAAGGCAAACCTACATTTCTAGCTTTTGTAGATTTGGAGAAGGCTTTTGACGATGTTGATTGGAATAAACTCTTTCAAGTTCTGAAGCAAGCAGGAGTAAAATATGGGAAACGTAAGGCTATTTACAACTTGTACAAAAACCAGACAGCGGTTGTCAGAGTTGAAGGGAATGAAAGGGATGCAATCGTTGGGAAAGGAGTAAGACAGGGTTGTAGCCTTTCTCCAGTGTTATTCATTTTGTACATTGAGTAAACCAACGATAAATTCGGAGAAGAAATTAAAGTTCAGGGTAAAGAATTAAAAACATTGCGTTTCGCCGACGACGTGGTAATTCTGTCAGAGACAGCAAAGAAACTGGGCGATCAGTTCAACGGAATGGACAGTGTGCTGAAAGGTGCATATAAGAAGAACATTAACAAGTGCAAAACTAGGGTAATGGAGTGCAGTCTAAGAAAATCAGGTGATGCTGAAGGAATTAGATTAGGTAACGAAACAATATAGGAGGCAGATGAGTTTTGTTACTTGGGCAGTAAAATAACAAATGATGGTCGCAGTACAGAGGATATAAAATGCAGAATGGCAATGTTGAAAAAGAGAAATTTATTAACATCGAATATTGATGTAAGCCTAAGGAAGTCAATTCTGAAGGCATTGTGTGTAGTGTTGCTTTTTTTTTGGAGTGAAACATTGACGATAAACAGTGCCTACAGGAAGAGGATAGAGGCTTTTGAAATGTGGTGCTACAGAAGAATGCTGAAGATTAGGTGGGTGGATTGCGTAACTAATGAGGAGGTACTGAACAGAATTGGGAAGAAAAGAAATTTCTGGCATACCTGCACTAAAAGAAGGGATCGATTGGTAGGACACATTCTTAGACATAAAGGTATTGTGAACTTAGCATAGGAGGGAAGTGTTTGGGGGTAAAAACCACAGAGGAAGACCAAGAGATGGATACAGTAAGCAGATTCAGACAGATGTAGGTTGTCGTTCTTATGTGGAGTTGAAGAGGCTTGCTCAGGATAGGGTACTGTGGAGAGCTGCATCAATCCAGTCTCCGGACTGAAGACCACAACAACAACAACAACAATTCTGTGACACTGCTATGTTTTGCGCTGCTATACGCTAACTAAATAAATGTCACATTAGTGTACTTATATACAAGGGGATTAGAATTCAGTTATTACATTTATTGAAATTAGTGCGCGGTGATGTTGACGGTTAGTGACAACACTTGTACCACCAGTGACAATGACGATGCTGGTTGTTAAAGCGGTGCTTTCGCTTTTACTCTCGGTGGCTGGCGCGGCACAGGCAGCGCTAGGTGCGCGGCCCCGCGCCTATAGGTGGCTGGCGGGGGCGGTGGTGTCGGGGGCTTCGGTGGGCCAGACGGCCGCGCCAGACGCTATCGACCCGCCGCCCGCCGCCTCCCCCGGCTGCTGCTGCTGGCTCGTGGCTTCGCACCCCTCGCCTCGCCTCACCTCGCCTAGGGCCGGACATGCAGCTGGCGAGCACTTTCAAAAATCGATGCGGCGCGCCGCCCGCCCGTGTGTGCCTAGCCGAGCCGCGCCGAGCCAAGCCGCGGTGAAAGTCGTCCACAGCTTAGCCACGCCATTCACTAACGCTAATAATACACACTTCCGGAAAGAAGAAACAGTACACCTACAAAGACGACGTCCATTTCTATCCGATGACGTCTGATGCTACCTTGGGGGGGGGGGGGGTAAATTGATGCCATAGACCAAAGATAACGCAGACTGCATTAGCGAAAAATTCATAACACATCCACAAAACACCGATGGACCTTTCAATATCTCCTGCGCACCCTTATTATTTACATTTATTTGTAGGTCATCAATTGCCTTATAAACAGGCAGGCGCGCCGGCCGCGGTGGCCGAGAGGACTGAGGCACTCCAGTCACGGTCCGCACGGCCACAACGGTCGGGGGTTCGAATCCCCCCTCGGGCATGGATATTTGTGCCGTCCTTAGTTGTAAGTAGTTCATAAGTAGTTTGTAAGTTTAGGGACTGATGACCCCGTAGTTAAGTCCTATAGACTCTACAAACATTTGAACATTTTGAACTGCGCTGCGCCTGTCCCTAACTCTGTCATGTTCTGGTTTCAAACCACCATCTAAAATTGCCCCGAGTCACATGACCGAATATCAATGTAAATACAAATAAACAATCCCTGAAACGGATTTTCGTCTCAAGTACACTCCTGGAAAATGAAAAAAGAACACCATGAATTCGTCAACTCAGCAGAACGAAATTTTATTGACACATTCTTGAGGATGTGTACAACACACGATCACGCAGTCAGAACCATAGGCACGTCAGTAGAGTCACCAGAGCGTGCACAATGTCGACGGTAATAGTGTGTATACCCGCCTTTTGCAGCAATTCAGGCTGCAACGTTCTCATGAACGCGATTGTAGAGGTTCCGAATGACATCTTACGGTATGGGCTGCCATGAAGTTTCCATCTGATGCCTCAGTTAGACAAGATCTCGTGCCGGTCGTGAAGCCCGCGCCGAGATGATGTTTCATCCGCCCCCAGACATTCTCAGTGGGGGACAGATCTTGGGATAATGATGGATAGGATAGCTGACGTACACCTACAATAGCACGTTGGGTTGTACGGTTATAGGTGTGGACATGCATTGTCCTGTTGGAAACACCATGATACCAGGTGACGATCCCGTTTGTCTCTGTCACGCACACTCCAGATTTTCGCACACCCCTGCACGACACCACACACGCGTACGACCATCATTGGCACGGAGCCAACGACGACTCTCATCACAGAAGATGACACGGCTCCATCCGTCCCTTCATAAGCTCCTACTGTGACACCACTGGAGGCGGGATGCACGATGTTGGGGCTTGAGCATTGTGAGGGGATCATTATTCTACCTCGCCATTCTCCTCTAGTGATCGTCTAATGACCATAGAACAGTGCACGTTTCAATTAAACCATCATTTAATCCGTCTTCATACCACTCATGTACCAACAAGGCGATATGCTTCTCCAACGGATCAATGCAGACCCACATGTATTCCGTACCACCAAACGTGCTCTTCAAGGTGTACTTCAACTACCCTGTCCAGCTCGATCCCCAGATCTCTTCCCCAATGAGCATGTTTGGGACCGCATGAAACGTCATGTTGGGCGGTCTGCATGAGCGGCACGAAATCTGACCCAACTCAGACACCAGGTGGAAATTGCATGGCAGTCCATTCCACAAAACCACATTCGGAACCTCTACGATAGTTTATATGAAATTATTACACCTTGCATTGCTGCAAAAGGAAGGTCTACACGGTACTAACGCCAACATTGCGGACGCTCTGCTGACTGTACTCATGTGTGTACGACTCTACCTGTGTGATCGTGTGTTGTATACTATCTCAAGAATGTGTCAATAAAATTTCCCTTTGTTGGGTCGACGAATTCATGGTGTTCTTTTTTCATTTTCCAGGAGTGTATGTCAAAGACATTAATGATAAATCTGAACCATTGAATCAAAATTTGTTATGCGACTGGGTATTGAACCCGGACCTTCTTGCTTACTAGGCAAACGTCTTAGAGCTAGACCACCCCATCACTAGCGATTAAGACGCCTCGGAATAGTCTAAACACGATTTCCATCGCATGACAAACTATCCTGAAGCGCCTTAATAGCTAATGATGCAGTGGTCTAGCGCTAAGACGTGTACCTTGTAAGCATGAAGATCCGGGTTCCATTCCCAATCGCATCATAAATTTTAATTCAATGCTTCAGATTTATCATAAATGTCTTTGACATATTTGAGACAAAAATCCGTCTCAGGGATTGTTTATTTGTATTTATATTGATATTTATATCACCTTAAACAGGAATGTTCCAATATGTCCATTGCCGAGGTGCTATTCCGCTTCATGGAGAGCCTTGGCAATGTTCTATGGAACACAGAAGCTGAATTAAAGTTTGTGACGTGATGGAAATCGTGCTTAGCCTATTCCGAGGCGCCGTAATCGCTAGTGATGCGGTGGTCTAGCGGTATGGAGGTCCGGGTTCTATTCCCAATCGCATCCCAAATTTTAATTCAATGCTTCAGATTTATCATTAATGTCTTTCATGTGACTGAGTTATCGTCGTTATGAACATCATTTCTTTCTCGTTTACATGTGACATCAAGCGCTCATTTTAACAATAAAACGTCTTCTCCCTATTCCTATTACACATGTAGTAGTCAAGGTAACGTCATTTCTCCATATTACTAATATTAATGCGATGATAATCGTGTTTACATGTGACCTGGTGAAATGTATTGTCAGTTATTTTTACGTATCCGTCGTTTTCGTCTTGCTCTACGAATCTTTTACCTTTTTACAACTTATGTGATTATCGATGGGAAGATTATTCAAGATGCTCTTGATCAAGTTTAGACGTCAGCAAGTGAATTATTTCTGGTGCAAATCTGCTTTCAGTAACTTTATACAAAGCTAAAAATACATACAGACTGTTCGTTATAAAACCACTTCTTGCGAGTGCATCGATGATGTTTCCTCACCCAATTATTATTTAATGTAAACAGTTAATACTTTGCTTGTTTTTCGTTTTGGCGTCACCGTCTGTGGCAAAAGTCTTAAAATATAAAACGGTTGTATCGTGTTAAAATCGTACACTATGGATGCAAACAGACTTCAGTTCTTATAAAAACACAATAAACATTTCACACGCAATGTTGAGGAATCGTAAGAAAATTGTTGTTGCTTGTCAATCCGATATTTGTTTTTCTACTGTGTAAAGTAGAAACTGAGAGACTCATGGCGCGCGGGAGTAGCCGAGCGGTCTGGAACGCCACGTTGCAGATCGCGCGGCCTCCCGCGTCGGAGGTTCGAATCCTCCCTCGGGCATTTGTGTTGTCTTTAGTATAAGTTAGTTCGTAAGTAGTTTGTAAGTTTAGGGACTGATGACCCCGCAGTTAAGACCCATAAGCTTTACAAACATTTGAACATTTTTGAAAGACTCACAGTACAACGAAAACAACCTTTCGATGAAAATCTACAGTTCTTTTGCTTGCAAAAGGAACTATCATTACGTTTCCTCTTGGCACATGTTAAAACTGCAGCCATCGCAATAATAATTGCATCTGCGGAGAACTAACGGCAACTGTACCACTAGAGATGTAACAAGAATACGGTAAGACGTTTTATTGTTAAAATCTACGCTTAATTTCCATTACTAAGAGTAAGAACTGCAACTCTGAGCTCCATTTCACGATGCTCGTAATGATGAAAACGGCTTCCTGAATCCGAGTAACGTGACTTAGATGTTAGTTCCAGTATAATGAGGTCAAGCACAGTCTACAGTACCTTTGGTCTATGGTTGATGTAATGGTAACCTGACAGCAGCTTATGACACTGTGTGGAGGGAAGGACTGATGTTGAAGTTTCTCCAAATCATCCCATGCCAAAAACTTGCATTCCTAATGAACAACATGCTCTCGGACAGACGCTTTAAGGTATTCCTGAATGGACAATCTAGCAAATGGAGGACGCTAAATAACGACCTTCCCCAGGGCTCTGTTCTGGCCCCCATCCCATTTAACCTATATATACATGACATGCCAGACACGAACTCCACGAAAATCCAGTATGCAGATGACCTAGCATTAGTTTCCAGAGTAACGACCTCAAGCACTGCGAGCAGGTACTGACAAGTGACCTGATTAAATTAAGTGATTACTTCCATGAATGGAGACTTCAACCAAACCCAAATAAAACTGAGGTTACTGCATTCCACCTGAATAATAAAGAAGCCCAAAGGAAGCTACATGTGACTTTTGACGGAATTGAAGTGCCACTTAGCTACAATCCGGTATACCTAGGTATCACTCTAGATCGATCCTTGACATTCAAAGAACAGTGCTTAAAGCTTTCAAAGAAACTTGCCTCAAGAGTGAACTTGCTTCGTAAGATTGCTGGCAGCAATTGGGGTGCGGACGGCAATACCCTACGCTCTGCTGCGCTCGCTCTTGTATATTCTGATGGGGAATACTGCGTGCCAGTGTGGGAAAACAGCGCTCACACATCAAAGCTTGACGTCCAACTTAATGAAGCCATGAGGATTATCACTTGTACTGTCAGATCTACGCCCATTCAGTGGTTACCTGTCCTGGCTAACATTGCTCCGCAAGATCTGAGGAGGAAAGCAGCTAAGGTAAAATTGGTAAAGAATGTCGAGGCGCACAAGAATTCTCCCTTGTATGATGCTCTAGGGGATCCCCCAGCATGTCGTCTGAAATCACGAAAACCTCCTTGGTGTGACACAGAAAACACCACTTCTTTCGACGTGACCTCCAAGTGGCAAGAACGCTGAAACGAAAATCCACCGCACAACGGCCACCTCGTGCAAGATCCACCCAAGAAGGTTGAGGCATTCCATTTACCACGCCAAACCTGGTCGAGACTGAACCGCATCAGGACTGGTCAAGGGAGGTGTGCTTACAACATGCAAAGTGGGGTTTCCTTCCATCTTCTGACTGTGACTGCGGGGCAGAGGAGCAAACCCTAGGGCACATCGTCAAGCAGTGTCCACTGCGAGCATTTAATGGTGACTTGGAGAGATTACATCAAGTGACAGAAAGTGCTCTGGACGACTGTTAAATTGGGACATTTCCATTTAATTTTATGTATAAATTTTTGTATACTTGTAAAAACAATACGATAAATAAATAAAATAATGGTAATGGTTTCAATTTCGTCCGCCAACAAATAGCGCAGTAACATATAAAGCTCTCTACAGCGAAAGTATGTTCAGCCTGCCAGCGTCAAGCCATGTTGGGCCTATTCCGTTGCTGCTTAGGCTGTGTTCACAGTGACACCGACAAACCGTCATCAGACGCCGTCGCCCGAGTTTGATTGAAAACTGGCAGACGATGTGGTCACACTGCATCAGATATAGTTTATCACTTGGTCAGGTTAAGGAGAAGTGTAGGTTAAATTGGAATCTATTCTCTGTCTGAAGTGTATTAGATTTCAATTTCCTGGGGTGCAATGAATTCAATTATGCTTGGAAATAAGCGTTACACTACGGCTTTTGTATTAATAAAGACATCGAATGCATATGAATGAGCTACATCTGTCTCGAAAGAAGAAACTGGCGAGGATTGTGAACTGTCCTCACTTATTGCTAGTACCAGACAACCTTTACGAATATGTGAGGTATCGGTAAAAGGAGAAATTTCTATTAAATACTCGTGATATTTCGTGGTGTCACTGACAAGCTATATTAAAGTGATGCTGGATTTATTTGAAGTTGTGCAGACATACACCAGTTAATCTCCATACATTAAATAGTGAAAAACTACATCAGTTAGTTAAGTTTATTGCTTATCACAACGAGTTTCGAGAACTTATTCACATCTTCTAGTGCATTTGTTTACTTGAGTACGGTTCTTTTTCGACGTTTCATTGCGTGCTTTTCTGCCACTCTTGCGCAGCAGTTGTCTATTTTAGGTTACTGAAGTTCAGAAAATCGGACAGAACAAATCTTGAGGTGTGTATTTTATCCTAATGTTAGAAACCACAATTTTCTCTGTCCGCTTGAAGGTGTTGTGCCTTTTCCATTACTCAGAATATCAAACATAACAATAATGACTTAGGCCTACTTTATACAAAAATCAGTGTAAGTGACGATTTTGGTCTTGTGATATCCAGTGTAATGGAGCAGTCACAATACTTGCAAGTACAGACAGAAGTACTATTACTATGTACAAAACTTTCCAATATTTATTACGTGCGATTTCCCTCAATGTAGTAATATCAAAGAGACTAAATCTGTGCAAGAGCTGCATAAAATGAGAAATGGAAACGTCACGATGTATTTATGTAAAAAAATGCACTAAAACGGAGAAAAATTCTCAAAATGCGTTGTGCTGATCATAAAACTACACGACAAGTGCAGTCTTTCAGAATTTAAATCCAACAATAACACAGTTAGAAATTATCCAGAAACATCCGATTACGATTAACGAAATGAAGTTAACATTGATGTTTACATACTGTCATTCAATATATTTCTGACAGAAAAGTGTGGAGATAGTTTGAACATGAAAACCTGTGGTGTCGCACAAGTCCAAAGTGCGCGCCACCTACTTTCGCCGCGCGCCGCCATGCACGCACGTCGCGGCGTTCTTACGACGACAGCCACGAGCGCCCTCTGCAGCAACTCCGCTCGTGGCCACCAGTGGACGACATCGTTCACTTGGGACTGAGATAGGAACCAGTAAAGACTTCGGAATCCGATAGGCACCAGTGAAGACTTGGCTATCAGTTAGGCACTAGGCAGGACTCTAGCTCAACTATGTATCAACATTCTGCAGTACTATGTAAAAGTTAAGTATTGTATAAATTCTGTGCAATATATATCTCGTTCTAATTTACTCTAGTGTTTCTAGTTTCTGGCTGCTCCTCTCCGTACCTGCACCAGCGTGCTATCTTTATTCCTGTGTCGGTCTCATTCCACTCGGCACACCGACACCTACGACGGAAACGAGACACAAAAATGGCGACGAGGCTGGGACACAAAAGTGGCGACGAGGATGGGACGCAAAAGTGGCGACGAGGAGTTATAGAAGAACCTTGGACCAGTCCGCTTGCAGCAGCCAGACAGCAACAGTCGGAGCACGCAGAAATTGCTCCCGCCCACCCACCCTTATTATAAGAATTTTGGGGGAACATTTTCAGTTACGGGTTTTGTGGACTTTTTTGTTGCAGAGTGTCCTCTTTCATATTGCATTTGTGTTTTGTTATAATTCACTTGTGTGCGCGGCGCCTAATCGGACAGCATGGCCACTACCCCGAACCCAAACTTGATGGAAATTATTCAGTTACAGACGGCGCAAATAACACAACTCCTGCAGGCTGTGGCCCAGCTCACAGCGCAAGCAGCTAACCAACAACAACAGCCGCCGCTTCAGCAGCCCACACCTGCCGCCGCAACGCTTCCTACGTTTCGCCAGTACAACGAACGTGAGGAAGAATGGAGCGACTACTTCGCACAGTTTCAAGAACTCATCGCGGCTCATCAAATTACAGGTCAGAAAGTGAAGCATCTGCTATTATCTGTGGTGGGCACCAACACCTTCGTGTTACTGAGAAAACTTTTCCCCGACGTATCTCCTCGTGATGTAGACTTTGAACAAATAGTAGAGGCACTAAATGCTCATTATGAGAGAAAAGTTCTCGTAGCTGCGGCACGGTACCGATTTTTCAGACTTAAAAAATTACCGCAGCAGTCACACCAAGAGTGGATTACGGAATTGAAGGGCTTAACCCGCAAATGTAAATTTACTTGCTCTTGTGGACTTTCGTATAGTGACATGATGTTGAGGGATGCGATTACGCAGAATATTCAGGACCCCAGAATTAGAGCAGCAATTCTGAAACAGTCTGACCCCTCATTAGACAGTGTACTGCAGCTTATAGAAGCGCATGATACTTTTGACTTAGCTGATGTAGAAATGCAAAGCCACAGTGTTAATTCAGTGGGCCGCAACAGATGCTTTCCTAGCCGTAGTTCTCAGTGTAGCACTAGTGATTCTTATTTTTCTACCGGCCGTGCTGAACAGACAGTGAACAGTAGCAAGTGTAAAAGTGTGATGCAAAGGTCGCCCCGTAGTGTTAGAAACAGTAATTTGAATAACGGGCGCCAACGTTCATTTCAGAAAAATGTACGTAAATCTTGCCCCCAGTGTGTATCTCGCCACAACCGTGCTCATTGCCCTAGTCGCAACGCAACCTGTTATCAATGTGGCAAATCAGGACATGTACAGTCTGTGTGTATGCAAATTAAAAACTCAAAGAACGGTACCGTTAGAAACAGTGCTTCGCAGAGTGCGAGAACAGTTCATTCTGTAAATGTTATACGGGCTGTGGAATTGAACAGTGCTTTCCTTGGATCTCAATTGCAAGAAAGTAGTTCTGCGCCTATGGCAAAACTATATAGTGCACCACGTAGCAAGCGCCGACGAGCGCGTAAAACAGTGCAACGGAAAAGGGTTCGGGACAAGCAAAATGACTATGAACAGTGCATTCCTGTAGTGAAAATAGTGCCTTCTGCAACTGCTCCTTGTAATAGTGCCCAGTACTGTGTAGCTAGTGACAGTAGACATCAAGTAGCTACTCAAAAGTGTAGTGCAGTAGTTAGTACGTCTGGAGTAGCTTCGCAAGCTTGCGCGGACGCCGATCCAGCGGTAGTGCCATCTAGTGACAGTGTTGTTAATCCGCTGCGTGCCGAGTCTGCGCCGCTTACTTCACTACGCGGCCCGCGCAAGCGCAGTAAACAAACCGTAGCAGACGTTGCCCACATTCGCGCACCTGTCGAGCGCCAGAAGCACAAACTGTTTGTGACTCTCTTCATAGCAAATAAGACGGTGCAATTTCAGCTTGATACTGGTTCCGCTGTCACATTAATAAATAAAGATACTTATGAACTTCTGGGTTCGCCAAAATTGTCGCCGTCACAGCAAGTGTTAACAGCTTATACAGGTCAAAATATTCCCGTGCTAGGAACGTGTAGCCTGCCCGCCTCTTTTCAAGGTGTAACAAAAACAGTTGCTTTTGTAGTTCTTCAAGCCAAATCTACACAGAACATTTTTGGATTAGATACATTTGACTTGTTTGGCCTATCAATTCAAAGAGATGTCCTTCAAATTGCGTCAGTTGTACCCCAGGACAAAATTAATGCATTGTGTGAAAAATACAGGGACTTGTTTTCGCCGGAACTTGGTTGTGCAAAAGACTTCGTGGCACATGTAACTTTAAAAGAATCTGCAGTTCCAAAATTTCGTAAAGCTAGACCAGTGCCTATCGCAATGCGTGATAAAGTTGCAGATGAACTTAAACGTTGGCGAGATAGTGGGGTGATTTCTCCTGTTTCTGCGAGTCCGTGGGCCTCGCCTATAGTAATTATACCCAAGCCGTCAGGAAAACTTCGTCTCTGTGCGGACTTCAAATCAACAGTGAACAGTCAAACAATTGTAGACACTTATCCCCTGCCCAGACCTGACGAACTAATGGACAAATTAGGACAGTCTCTCTTCTTTTCCAAGATTGATTTAGCAGAGGCATACTTACAGATTCCGCTTGATGACGAGTCAAAAAAGTTTTTCGTCATTAATACTCACATGGGCCTTTTTCAATTTCAACGCCTACCCTTTGGCAGTTCTTCCGCCCCCGCTATTTTTCAGCGCTTTTTGGAACAGCTGACAGTTTCTGTACCGTGTTGTTCGAACTATTTAGATGATATTGTGGTATCCGGACGTACAGTTGAAGAACATTTAGCAAACCTGGAGTGCCTTTTCTAAGTTTTGACTGCAGCAGGTCTACGTTGCAATAAAGCAAAGTGTTCGTTTTTTTAAACTGAAATAGAGTACCTAGGCCATGTGATTAATGCCCAAGGAATACATCCCTTACAGTCACATCTTCGAGCAATCAAAGACTTGCCTCCTCCTAAGAATGTGCACGAATTGCAAGCAGTAATGGGAAAGCTGAACTATTATTTCAGGTTTATTCCCAATGCCTCTCAGATTGCAGCTCCACTGCATCACTTACGTAGGAAAAATGTTCCTTTTGTATGGTCCAAAGATTGCCAGGTTGCCTTTGACAACTTAAAGTCTGCACTAATCAGTGATGCATGTTTGATTCCCTTTGACCCACAGAAGCCTGTAGTGTTAGCAGTTGATGCCTCGTCGTACGGTGTGGGTGCAGTTTTGTCACATCGTATTGGATGTCACGATCGTCCTATTGCCTTTGCATCCAAGCTACTGACGCCGACGCAACAGAATTACAGTCAGATAGAAAAGGAGGCCTTAGCAATCATTTACGGTGTCACAAAGTTTCATCATTATCTCTATGGCAGAAAATTCTATTTGTTGACAGACCACAAGCCTCTCACGTCGTTGTTCTCACCCACAAAGCCAATTCCGCCACGAACGGCACAAAAACTTCAGAGATGGTCCTTGATATTGTCAAATTATCAGTATGAGATTTTGTACCGACCTACCACTAAACATGCCAACGCGGACACACTTTCCCGACTTCCGGTTGGCCAGGATGTATCATTTGATTCTTCAGAAATGGCATGTTGTCAGATAGACTCCAGAGATGCTTCCGCTGTCGCAGACTTTCCTTTGAACTCTCGTCGGGTTGCACAGGAAACAGCTGCGGATGCAGACCTAAGTGTGGTAGCACGTTTTGTTCGCTCAGGGTGGCCTGCCAGAGCCAAAGACATTGATCGGCCTCTGGTTCGACGTTATTTTGCACAACGTCATGCATTATCTTTAAGTCAGGGTGTACTGTTGTTGCATACCGACAACGACCAAGCAAGAGTGAGTGTTCCTCGTTCCCTGCAACGAGAAGTGTTACGCCTCCTGCATCAAGGACATTGGGGCATTGTTAGGACAAAGCAACTGGCCAGACGTCATTGTACCTGGGTTGGTATGGACGCTCAGATAGAGAGCATGACATCACAGTGTACAGTTTGTGCGGAGCATCAGGCGGCTCCTCCACAGCGTTTCTCAGACTGGCCCCGCCCCAAGGGACCATGGCAACGTTTACACATTGACTTTGCCGGACCTTTCTGGAATACGCGATGCTTAATTGTTGTAGACGCTTTCAGCAAGTTTCCTTTTGTGATTGCCATGAACTCAACGACAGCGTCTAGTACAATCAGTGCCTTAACATCAGTGTTTTGCATCGAATGTTTGCCTGAAACTATCGTCAGTGACAATGGACCTCAGTTTGTTAGTGCGGAATTTCAACAGTTTTGTCGTGTGAATGGCATTCAGCATATCACCACCGCACCTTTTCACCCTCAGTCCAATGGTGAAGCAGAACGTTTCGTTCGAACATTCAAGTCTCACATGGAAAAGATGAAAGGTCAGCACTCCAGGAAGCAAGCTCTTCAAATTTTCCTGTCTACGTACGATGCATGCCACGTGACGGCCCGTCTCCTGCCGAGCTGCTACACGGCCGCCGTCACCGCACTCTCCTTCACCTGCTGCAGCCTCCCACGCACCGAGTCGGTTCGTATGGCGCTACGCGTTTTTAGGTTTCTACGCCGGTGCTGTACAGGGTGTTTGCTGGCAACAAGAAGATATGGTTGCCAGGCATCATACAGCGCGTGCTCGGTCGCAATATGTATGTTGTACGTTCTTCCACAGGGTCGGAGCTGCCGCGCCACGCAAACCAATTGCGCTTGCACAGGCCGCGCGATCCTGTCTCCTGTTTCTTGATTCCAGACCCAGTTCACCGCCAGGGAGCACAGCCACATCGCTCGCCGCCGGGCCCAGCTTCCTCGGGCTACGAGCTCCCGATGGATGTCGACGCGCCTCCTACGCAGTCGGCCCCTCCGCCTCCGTCGCCGCCGCAGATGACAGCGTCACCGAGAGGGACTCCGGGACCGTGCGGGCCCCCCCAGCTTGGGCCACGCACCTCAGAAGATGACCTGCTCCCTCTGGGCGGGGGTGTGCGCCCTTCCTCAGGTTTCGCCGGGTTTCCTGGAGGATCGCAAGGCGGATGCCGGGGCGCGGACGGCGTCTCGATCCCAGCCTCAGCTACGACGCCCGTCCCACCAGTAACGCCCCCGCCCAGACCCTCCTCCCAGTGCCGTCGCCGTGGCCCTCAGCCCTACGCCACGACGGCGCGGCGGTTTGGGGGGGGAGGGGTGTGGTGTCGCACAAGTCCAAAGTGCGCGCCACCTACTTTCGCCGCGCGCCGCCATGCACGCACGGCGCGGCGTTCTTACGACGACAGCCACGAGCGCCCTCTGCGGCAACTCCGCTCGTGGCCACCAGTGGACGACATCGTTCACTTGGGACTGAGATAGGAACCAGTAAAGACTTCGGAATCCGATAGGCACCAGTGAAGACTTGGCTATCAGTTAGGCACTAGGCAGGACTCTAGCTCAACTATGTATCAACATTCTGCAGTACTATGTAAAAGTTAAGTATTGTATAAATTCTGTGCAATATATATCTCGTTCTAATTTACTCTAGTGTTTCTAGTTTCTGGCTGCTCCTCTCCGTACCTGCACCAGCGTGCTATCTTTATTCCTGTGTCGGTCTCATTCCACTCGGCCACCGACACCTACGACGGAAACGAGACACAAAAGTGGCTACGAGGCTGGGACACAAAAAAACCAATAAAAACCGCAAGCATACATACACCACATTTGCAGGTCACTTCATAAAACAGAATCGCCACCTTGTTAAAGAACGGCAGAACCAGTTAGAATAATTTGTGCTGAGCTAATAACCGATTATCATAATGCAAAACAACGTTAGAGAGCTACTACAATACCATTAAGGTTGGCCATTCTTCCGAAGTGAATACTTTTTTTGATGTTATACTTAACGCCTAAAATTTTTGATAAAGGATTTAACCAACTTGCGGTTTCCAATAGACTCTAATATCAGACCATAGATTCCGAAATATATCCCGATTGTGTTATTTATCGTCTTCTGCGTGCCACAATATCTTTCTTTCTTTCACTTACCTATCAGTTTCTCACTGTCCATATTTGCTGTGTGAGAACATCGGTCGATTTGACCGAAGGAAACAAACTGATTTGAATTTCACCGACTGTCGTCCGAAGTCTCTACATTCGGGCGATGAGATCTGCTACACTGTGACCGTGCCCATAGTGGAGTACTGATTTGAAACGATCGATTGTCTTTCGCCGATTCCGGTCGTCGGTAAAACCCACCGATATCGGAGCCACTGGGACCACAGCCTTACACACTCACCGCTGCAGCGTTCCGGGCCTTTACAATGTTTATCAGCCGATTTTGAGAAAACTATTCGGGGAAAAAATTTAATTTTTTCACATCTTCTAGTGTGATATTTTCGCTTGATAATTATCTGAACCTTCCTGGCAGATTAAAATTGTGTGCCGGAGCCAGGACTCGAACCTGGGACCTTTGCCTTCCGCAGGCAAGCGCTCTACCGACCATTTATTTATTTATTTTTTTTTTTTTTTTTTTTTTCCAAATCTAGTACATCTATGGTTCGCGGTCGTTCGTTCAGTTCGTTCGCGGTTGTTCGTTGAATGGTTGGCTCAGCTTTTTTATTACAGAGGGCGTTTAGCCCCCTGACCGGGCGCGCTGAGCCACGGCGCCCGGCAGCGACTGAGCTATCCCGAAACGGCTCACAAAAAACTTTACTTCCGCCAGTACCTCGCCTTGCCCGCGGAAGGCAAAGGTCCCAGTTGCGAGTCCCGGTTCCGGCACACAATTTTAATCTGCCAGGAAGTTTCATATCAGCGCACACTCCGCTGCAGAGTGAAAATTTCATTCCGGATAATCATCTGACTTTCTATTCGTTATTCCGTGTAGTATGTCAAATTAAGGAAACTACCGGGCAAACTTTTGAAGAGTTCGCAGATGAAAAATCTGATTGTGTAGAGTTTGCATATGGTTGATTTTAGTACATACAAAGCTGCGGACGAAATGTAGCTAAGATATCTAAATTTTATTTAAAGTTGAGAGCAGAACGATAGCTCATTTCATACTCGAGATACAGGGTGTTAGATCCTACGACAGACGCGGGAAGTGCGCGCAGTTCTGCCCATACGTACTTGAGAAATACTTGTCAGTTTGCTTTATGGCTCCACATCGAAAGAGTTCAACTACAAATTCAGATTAACCTGTAGCGTAGCCCAGTATTCAAACCGCGAACCTTTTCTCATCGGAGCAAACAATTGAGATAACGGACAAGTTTTCGTACGTATTATGTATGTGAATCTACTACTAAAAATTCAAGGGAATACCCACTAGACTACTTTTACAAATAAATTAAAAATGCCTATAAAATACCAATTACATCTGCATGTCTAATAATTTTCTTGCTTCAGTTCTTTGTTTCCTGTAATGATACACTAAACACATGTATACGAATGATAAAAGCTTGCTTCAGGAACTGTGTATTAATTTCGTATCTATACGAGAATAGTTCACTCAGTTATAAGTCAAAATTTTTATGTTTTTTCAGCAATTACCTGCTAATAAAACCAACGACGCGAGAATGATTTAACCTTACGACATAATGCAGGAATTTTCTTCACAAATTTATTGAAGTTAAAAAAACATGTAGGTATCTGCTGCGTGATCCAATTGCCAGTGAATCTTTAATCTATTAATTTTCATTACGGATTAGAAGTACGATAGCACAGAACGGAGGGTCGCTTCTAGTTTTGTAGTTTTCTCTGAACCTTTTCGTCAGCCTGACTCCTCTTCCCGTGTTTCTGAATTCATATGAAAATACTATAATGTTTACCTTCCTTCTCAGCTGTAAATAAAAAAAAAGAAAGAAAGAAAAACACCCTATAGCGCATCACTATGGCAAATAATCGAATATTCACAATACTTCTTATGGTAGCGAAGCAACGTATAGGACCAACAAGGCGGAAAAAATCATTGACTTTATTTGAGCCAATCACGAACTGCAGAAGGCGGCAACCGGCGCGGAAAAGGATGGCCATACTTCCCCTATAGCCGGCCGCAGTGGCCGAGCGGTTTGCGGCGCGCAAATCACGTTCTGCACGGCCACTACGGTCGGGGGTTCGAATCCCCCCCTCGGGCATGGATATTTGTGCCGTCCTTAGGATTAGCTAGTTCATAAGTAGTTTGTAAGTTTAGGGACTGATGACCCCGTAGTTAAGTCCCATAAGCTATACAAACATTTCAACATTTTGAACTTCCTCTATACAGAGCTTTAGTAACATGGATGCCACAGCGCCACCTGCCTATTGTCTTTAATAGGGAACATCTGCTAACGTAAAGCCGTCCTCACACGGGACCTGTTGTGCTACGTGGCGCACGACAGACGTACTTTCTAACTACTGCACGCTCTGAAACGACCTGCTACATCCGACAGAACGTGCTGCTAATCGCCATTTGCGTTCGAAGCGCTCTCCAGCGCCCTTGCGGGCTGTATTTGGTTCGCAGACCAATGTCCTTATATAGATGGATGTGCGCAAAATTGCACGGTGTCTCTGTTAGCAATCGAGCACAAATAAAAGAACCTGAAATCTTACTTACTTACTCACTGGTCATACCGGACTTGCAAGTCCATTACCGCGGCAACATGTTTGGCCATCTGTCCCTGTCCTGTGCTGTTTCCTTCCAGCCACCTTCAGTACCTACGCTCCTCAAAATCGGCCTTCACACTGTTCTCCCATCTACGCCTCGGTCTTCCCACAGGACGTTCTCCCTCTGAGTGCCCTACCAACACTTTGACCGCGGCCCTGCCTTCATCCATTCGAGCTACGTGACCCGACCATCGCAGCCTACGTGATTTAATAATACTGATTACGTTAGCGCTTGAACAGAGTTCGTGAACCTCATCATTGTGCAGTTTTCGCCACTCCCCGCTAATGTCATCTTTTTTTGCAACAAAAAGTTTCCTCGAAATTTTGTATCCAAATGCTCGAAACGGTTTTTCATTTTGCAAAATGAGAGACCAAGTTTCACACCCAAACAGCACAACTGGAAGAGTAATAGCTTTGTATATTCTGATCTTTAAATTTCTAGACAATAAACGTGATGAAAGTAATCTGTTCACTGAGAAGTAGCAAGCATTTACAGCACGTAACCTCTTCCTGAGCTCGGATTAGATCTTATTTCTCGATGTAATCTCCACACCTAAATATTTTAAAGTGTTCACTTTTTAAAACTGCATGTGACCAATTCTTAACATGTCCTAATCTATTGATGTTGGCATTCTAGTAGTAACAAAGTATTTCGTTTTGTCCCACTTATCCTCAGGTCTACGCCTACACTAGCCTTGATTGAGACATTTTCTGTTACAAATTCTTTCCCACCGCTAATGATGTTTAGATCATCGGCATACCCTAATATCTTAATATTTCCATTTAACTCGAAAAACTCTGAATTGTCTGCTGCCATTCGCACAATATATTCTAGGATTAAATTTAAAAAGTAGCGGAGATTGGGCATCTTCCTGCTTAAGTCTGTTCTTTATTTCGAATTCTTCTGACTCCAATTTCCCCACGTGTACTCGTACTCTACCTTTTGTGTTTTTCAAAGTCGCTACTATAAGCCTGACTACTGTAGCTTTCTTATGTCACAGGTAGAGGTGTACGTCTGCTTGCACGCGGCTTGCAATACTCTTCTAAAAACTGTTTTCTTTTCTTTTTTTATTTTATTATATATGTATAGGCCTATATTTCGTTTCCTTTTTTTATTTTTTATTTTTTATTTATTTATTTTTTCAAGAAACACAAAGACGACACATATTCAGATATTTAGTTTGGGACTCCTTCGCAGATAATAGATTCTTCTGCCTGATACATTTCACTTATTCATACACACTTGCAATCGCCTCAGCTCAATACTATTTATTTTGATAATTTTTTGCTTTTAGTATTGTACGTAAACACTGGCCCTCTTTTACTGCATCTTCTTCCGTGGCCATACGCTAGCCACGTCCTCTTTGCACTGTGAAACTGAACTGTTCCAACACTGTAGTGAACTGCGACGGAGTTTAAGCGCCATGGGGAAAACCAAGTGACGTATGGTACCATCTTCAAACATATTGGTAGCGCGAAAAACTCTCGTGGACACAGTTCGTTTTTGTTTGTAATAAATAATGTCGAATATTGGATTTTATAATTGTATTAAATTAATAAAAACATCCACACAACATAAATAAACTAAATCGTTAAAAAATAACTGGGAGATAGTAGACACAAACTTGTTATTTACATCTGTTTTCCTCCACAACTCGCCATGCTTACCAACGCGCTAATCCGTTTTCTTAAAAACAAATAAGAATGAATAACGGATATAATATTTATTTTAAATTAACAACAAAGAACCATAAAAGTTTAAGAAAAAAATTTAGGAAGAAGGTTGGACGCAAAGTCGTTACATTTCCGACGTCCGATGTTCAAATGTTTGTATAGTCTATGGGACTTAACTACGGGGTCATCAGTCCCTAAACTTACAAACTACTTATGAACTACTTACGAAATAGGGCGGCACAAATATCCATGCCCGAGGGGGAATTCGAACCCCTGACCCCAGCGGCCGTGCAGACCGTGACTGGAGCGCCTCAGTCGCCTCGGCCACCGCGGCCGGCTTCGACGTCCGCTCCAGATGTTGTAACGCTGCCAACTACACTATTGTCAAAATCTTGTAGTTTGATAGATTATACAGTAAGACAGTGCACCTTAAACGTTCTAACTTGTTATTTTGTTATGACATGGCATCACAAAGACGCTCCTGTGATAGAATGTCGTTGTACCGTAGCATAGGAACTATATTCCTTCACCGTACACAAATTAAAACACAAACACATGTTAAACACATTAACTTTTAAGGTTATCAGTATGTACTTTTCGGTAATTTTATTGTAATAAATCGTATCTGAAATGATGCGTTTTCAAAAGTTCCTCAATTTTCTGACGCTCAACAAGCTTATATTGATACATCATACACTACAATGAAAGAAGGCACCAAATACAGATTTAAGTTTGCAATATGACGGCTCAAAAGTTCTGCTTGTCGCGTAAAATCCAAGTCGTATCTCAATGGCCACTTTCCACTCCACGAAGCCAAAATCTAACGTGCCAGATCCTTCGTTACACGCGTCGCCGGGTGGTGGAACGTGGAATTTCGACTAGGCCAATGAGAAAGACAGGCCGTGGCGCGCACGTCATGTCACGAAAGCAAGGTAGTCCTGAGCCGGCGCTTTCGCTAGCTGAGTAGCTGGCCGCTATGAGGCAGTAGGCTGTGCCCCAGCCTCCAGCCAATCACCTAGCGTTCGCGCCGGCTCAGGACTTTTTGCAAAAGGTTGGGGCCCCTCCACGCCCACACCAACGTGGTTACCATCACAAAAGTTCTACTGTCACCTCCGTATTTAGGTTAGTTTGCTAAGGTGGATCACGGGATGTGGGAACCACGATATTATCCGTACGTGTGGGCACGATCACCCATTAACACGGTGCACCTGGAGATATAATTGGTCGAAAGGTATACGAAGGGTAAAGGTATGTAAGGACAGAGGAAAAAAAAGTGCCAAGGCAAGAGCCAAGGGAAAAAAAACCTCTGTGACAGTGGGGTAGGTATGAAGGGCAGTAGCGGTATGCTATCTGCGACAGATCATGCAAGGTTTGGTAATGTTAGTAATGGGTATTTTCTCAGTACCTTTAACTTTGCTAGGTTCGTCATAAAGAATCAGTTCGTTTGATTCGAGGTTCTGCTGCAGCTGAGCTCCTGTGAAGTCTTCTGGGTCGGCTACGGCAGATTACCCGTTAACATCGGCTGTGGCAGAATACCTGTAACATAGCCAAGTTTATGGTAGTTAGGCAGTTCGGTCATAGAACTGCCTAAGTGTGCGGGACTGTTTAGGTTTGTTTGTGCCGGTTCAGGACTACCTTGCGTACGTGACATGGGGTGCAGGCCGGGCCCTGACTTTGGCCTCTAATTCCAAGCTGTGACGTCACCAATCCTCGTCCAGGTGCGTTTCCACGTCCCGTGAGAGGACGACATAAAGCTCAGTGTGATATCAACGAGTGAAGCGAACACTCGTACTTCCTAGAGCCAACTAAGTGAGGTTCAGAGTAGTCACACTGTGACATTCCGAGTGGCGGGAGAATGGCCGCGTCAGTTGTGCAACAATGCAACGGTCACGTGAACATTCTCACACCTGTAAATGTTCTGGACGTCCACGCAGCCGGGATCGACGTATTGTAAGGGCAGCAGTGACAGGTCGAACAGACACCACTGCAAAGGTACCGAGGTTTGTGAGCCAACAGGTTACTAGCATTGCGATTACAAACAGTCTCACCACTAGCCCTCGCGTCACAGCATCGACGTGCACGGCTCGAATGGTGCCATCAGAGGATCACTTCCAATGGTGGGCCGGGATTTCACTGATGAAAGCAGATTCTGACTGCACGCCAATATTCGTCGTTAGACCTGGCGAGCGCTGTCCCACATGTTCTACACTTACATAAGTACTCAGCAGGTCACATTGAAGTGCCTGGTAGAGGGTTCATCGAACCGCTTTTATATTTCTCTACAATTCCCTTCTCTATCAGCTCACAGGAAAAAGGAACACCTAAATCTTTCAGTTTTCCATCTTATTTCTCTTATTTTATTTGATGATCATGTCTTCCTGCGTAGTAGGGTGCTATCAAAATCCGAGGCGCGTCCAGAAAGTAAGTTCCGTTTGGTAATAAAATGAAACTGTACACAGATACATAAGAAATTTTTATTGCACAAAATTCTACAACTCTTAAACTACTTTTCCACATAACTGCCGAAATTTTGCCGGCATTTGTCATAGCGTGGCACCAGGTTTTGTAAACCTTCTTCATAGAAATCTGCCGCCTGTGTCTTCAACTAGTAGGAAACAGTTTCTTTCAGCTCGTCGTGAAATTTGGGAGAAGTCCATAGCGAGAGCACTAATTGTAAATCTACGGTTTTCCTGGATCTTGGCATCAATCGCGTGAACCAGTTCTTCTGCAACCATAGGTGGACGCCCACTTTGTTTTTCATCGTGTACATCTCTACGCCCGCCATTGAACTGTCGGACCTATCTTCTCACCATCGAATCACTCATAGCATTTGGTCCGTAAACATCGCAAATTTGCCGATAAATTTCACTTGGTTTCACTTTCCTCGCAATCAAAAAACGAATCACCGACCAGATTTCACAGGCGGCGGGATTTTCAACCAACGCCGACATTTCAAACAAGCACAACAAAGCGTACCTAACTGACAGAGATCTCCAAATGGCGCACGTTCTTCTCGTTGATACACATCGTCTACAGCGCATGTGCGGAACTGCAATCGCAGCGCTGCAGCGGAGATAAATTGAAACGGAACTTACTTTCTGGACGCGCCTCGTATGTTCGCAATCGGAAGAGAAAGTTGGTGAAAGAAACTTCGCAAATAGATCTCGTCGAAACGAATAACGCCTTTCTTTTACTGATCTCCACCCCAACTCGTGCATCATTTCCCTGACACTCTCTCCCCTATATCGCGATAATACAAAACGAGCTGCCCTTCCCTGAACTTTCTCTAAATCGTCTGTCAATCCCACTTGGTTGGAATCTCACAATGCGCAGCAATACTCCAAAATAGGACGCACAAGAATAGTGTAGGCAGTTTCTTTAGTAGAACTGCTGCATCTTCTAAGTGTTCTGCCAACAAAAAGAAGTCTTTGGTTCGCCTTCCCTACAATATTTTCTATGTATTCTTTCCAATTTAAGTTGTTCGTAATTGTTACTCCTAGGTATTTAGTTAAATTTGCGGAATGTAATTTGGCTGATTTATCGTGTAACGAAGTTTAGCGGATTTCTTTTTGTGGTCATTTAGATGACTACACACTTATCATTACCAAGAGTCAATTGCCATGTTTGCGCGATGCAGATATCTTATCTAAATCATTTTGCAGTTGCTTTTGATCTTCTGGTGACTTACTAACCTATAAATGACAGTATTATCCGCGAACAGTCTAAAAGAACTACTCAGATTGTCTTATAAATAGCTTATGAAAATAAGGGCCACTATAAAACTTTGCTGCAGTGAAATTGGTTTTGTGAGGCCAAGACAAGGAAATTAGGAACAAATACATAACAATGATCTCGGAAAGGTACCAGTTAGTTGAATGTAATGATTTACGGTAATTGGAAGAGGAATGATCAAGGTACAGGAACACACTACTGGAAGCAGTTAGAGAATGTCTTGGAACAGTAGTGTGTAAAGGTAGGAAGAAGCAAACAGCCTGGTGGAATGACACAGTCTAGGCAGCCTGTAAAAAGAAAAAGAAGGCATTTCAAAAATGGCTCCATACTAGAAATCAGGCAGACAGAGAAAGTTATCTTGAAGAAAGAAACAAAGCCAAACGAATAATTGCAGAATCCAAGCAGAAATCATGGGAAGACTTTGGAAACAAGCTAGAATCTCTGGGCCAAGCCGCGGGAGAACAATTTTGGAGCGTAATTAGCAATCTTCGAAAGGGAGGGAAGAAGGAATTAACAAGTGTTTTGGACAGGTCACGAAAGCTGCTAGTCAATCCTGTGGATGCCTTGGGCAGATGGAGGGAATATTTTGAAGAATTGCTCAATGTAAGTGAAACGTTTAATGATGTATCAGATTTTCAGGTAGAATGGGATAGGAACGACGATGGAAACAGCATCTCATTTGAGGAAGTGGAGAAAATGGTCAGTAGATTACAGAGCAATAAAGCGGCTAGGGTGGATGAAATTAAGCCGGAACTTGTCAAATTCAGTAGAATATCAGGTCTCAAATGGTTGCACAGGATAATTGAAAAAGCCTGGGAATCGGGACAGGTTCCGTCTGACTGGACTAAAGCGGTAATCACGCCAATTTTCAAACATGGAAACAGAAAAGATTGCAACAACTATCGAGGTATCTCTTTAATTAGCGTTGTAGGCAAAATATTCTTAGGTATTGTTGAAAGGAGAGTGCGAGTATTAATTGAGGACAAGTTAGCTGAAAATCAGTGTGGGTTTAGGCCTCTTAGAGGCTGTCAGGAACAGATCTTTAGCTTACGGCAGGTAATGGAAAAGTGCTATGAGTGGAACAGGGAATTGTATCTAGGTTTCATAGATCTGGAAAAGGCTTATGACCGTGTTCCTAGGAGGAAGCTACTGTCAGTTCTTGAAGATTATGGTATAGGAGGCAAACTTCTGCAGGCAATTAAAGGGCTTTACGTAGACTGTCAGGCAGCACTTAGAGTAGATGGCAAATTAAGCTCATGGTTCAGTGTGGTTTCAGGGGAAAGACAAGGCTGTAACCTGTCACCACTGTTGTTCATTCTATTCATGGATCATATGTTGAAAACAGTAGACTGGCAGGGCGGGATTAAAGTAGGTGAAAACAAAATAAGCAGTCTCGCATATGCGGATGACTTAGTTGTAATGGCCGATTCAATTGAAAGGTTGCAAACTATTATTTCAGAGCTCGATCAGAGGTGCAAGGATTATGATATGAAGATCAGCATCTCCAAAACGAAAGTAATGTCGATGGGAAAGAGATTCAAACAGACTGAGTGCCAAATACGAGGAACAAAGTTAGAACAGGTAGACAGTTTCAAGTACCTGGGATGTATTTTCTCACAGGATGGCAACATAGCGAAAGAACTGGAATCGAGGTGCAGCAAAGCTAATGCAGTGAGTGCTCAGCTAAGATCTACTCTCTTCTGCAAGAAGGAAGTCAGTACCAAGACTAAGTTAGCAGTGCACCGCTCTATCTTTCGACCAACTTTGTTGTATGGGAGTGAAAGTTGGGTGGATACAGGTTGCCTTACTCATAAGTTAGAGGTTACAGATATGAAAGTAGCAATAATGATTGCAGGTACCAATAGTTGGGAACAATGGCAAGAGGGTGTCCACAATGAGGAAATCAAAGAAAAGCTGGCAATGAACACCATAGATGAAGCAGTTAGAGCTAACAGAATGAGATGGTGGGGTCATGTTACACGCATGGGAGAAGCAAGGTTACCTAAGAGACTCATGAGCCCATCAGTGGAGGGTAAGAGGAGTCGAGGTAGACCAAGAAGAAAGTAGTTAGATTCGGTGCAGAATGATTTTGAAGTAAAAGGCATAACATCAGACGAGGCATCAATGTTAGCATTGAATAGGGGATCATGGAGGAATTTTATTAGAGGTACTATGCTCCAGATTGAACGCTGAAAGGCATAATCAGTTTCTAATGATGATTACGATGATGATGATAAAACTTCCCTAGGGAACGCCAGATTTCACTTCTGTTCTGCACGATGACTTACTGTGTCCTTTCTGACAGGAAATCACGAATGCAGTCTCACAACTGTGGCGATATTCCGTAAGTACGCAATTTTATTAGAAGACGCTTGTGAAGTACAGTGTCAAAAGCCTTCCGGAAATCTAGACATACGGAATCTATTTGACATCCCTTGTCGATAGCACCCATCACATCATGTGTTTCACAAGAACGATACTTTCTGAATCCGTGTTGACTATGGGATAATCAGTCGTTCTCATCGAGATAGTTCATAATATTTGAGGAAATTATAAGTTGTAACATCCTGCTGCAAACCGACGTCAGTAATATAGACCTGTAATTTTGCGAATCACTCCTATTACCTATCTTGAATATTGGAGTGACCTGTGCAACTTACCAGTCTTTGGGTACGCAACGTTCGCTAAGCGAGCGGTTGTATGTGATTGTTATGTATAGGGGGGCTATTGCATCAGCAAACTCTGAAAGGAACCGAATTGGAATACAGTCGGGACCGGGAGACGTACATTTGTTAAGTGATTTAAGTTGTTTCAATACTCCAAGGAACTTTAGTTCCAAGTTACGCACGGTGGAAACTGTTCTTGATAGGAATTCAGGGGTATTTGCTTCGTCTTCTCTAGTGAAGAAATTTCAGAGAGCTGAGTTAAGCAATTCTGCTTTAGCAGAACTTTCATCAATAGCATCACGATTTATATCGTGTAATGAAGGTATTGTTTGTGTTTTGCCGCTAGTATACTTTACATTCGACCAGAATTTCTTAGGATTCTCTACGAAATTACGTGAAGTGGTTTTGTTGTGGTAAATATTGTGGTGACTTTCCGTTAATTACGATATACGGAGTCCATTCTGGCAGGAAATCACGAATCCAATCGCATAACTGTGGCGATATTTCATAAGCATGCAATTTGATTAGAAGACGCTTGTGAGGTACAGCGTTGAAAGCCTTCCGGAAGTCTAGAAATACGGAATCTATTTGACATCCGTTGTCGATACCACTCATCACATATGAGTAATGAGATAGCTGTCCTCTCATCTAAGACACACTTGCCTAAACCGTGGCCTTAAGGTGAAGGATGCGATAAGCTACAATTCTCGTTAACCTATCGTTTTTGTGGACGGAACGATTACCAGCACTAGGTACGTGCAATTGATGTGAGATCCATTCTTCCACCATTCTTGCAACAGGAAGGTGATAAGTTGCTGCAACGAAATAGTGCTCGCATTCACACTGCGCCTGAAACTTAAAGTGCTCTGCAAGACGTGCAGCAACATTACTGGCCAGCACGGTATCCAAACTTGTCTCCTGCCGCGAGGGAATGGCCGTGCGCTCTAAGGCGCCTTGCTGCGGAGCGCGCAGTTGTTCCCCATCAGTGGTTAGTCCTGCCCCGGGCATGGGTGTCTGTTGTCTTTAGGTTAGTTTAAGTTAGTTTAAGTAGTTAAGTCTGATAGATTTAAAAACATTTGAATATATGAACATGTCTCCAATGGAGCACGTTTGAAATATGACGCCAAGACAACGCGTGCATCTCGTCAGCCCACAGGCCTTGCATAACTGCGTGAACAGGATGGCATAATCAGCTCTAGCATGGCTAGAGGCTACATCACGTTTGGGTTTTTCAGCATTGATCGACACTTTGTACCTCTATACCGCTTGAGCTATCCATCATTAAACGTAATCATTTTCATGTACCCCATAAACACCGTTTCAACAATAAATCTTGGATCAATCGGAAAACTCCAAGTTGGTGTACTACACTACTGGCCATTAAAATTGCTACACCAAGAAGAAATGCAGATGATAAACGCGTATTCATTGGACAAATATATTATACGAGAACTGACATGTGATTACAGTGTCCCGCAATTCGGGTGCATAGATCCTCATATATCAGTACCCAGAACAACTACCTCGGATCGTAATAACGGCCTTGATATGCCTGGGCATTGAGTGGAGGGCGTGTCTAGGTACAGATGCCCATGCAGCTTCAACACACCACAGTTCATCAAGATTAGTAACTGGCATATTGTGACGAGCCAGTTCTCGGCCACCATTGACCAGACGTTTTCAATTGGTGAGAAATCTGGAGAATGGGCTGCCCCCGGGCAGCAGTCGAACATTTTCCGTATCCAGAAAGGCCCGTACAGGACCTGCAACATGCGGTCTGGCATTATCCTGCTGAAATGTAGGGTTTTACAGGGATCGAATGAAGGGTAGAGCCACGGGTCGTAACACATCTAAAATGTAACCGCCACTGTACAATGCGAACAAGAGGTGACCGAGACGTGTAACCAACGCCACCATCACCACGTGATACGCCAGTATGGCGATGACACGCTTCCAATGTGCGCTCACCGCGATGTCGCCAAATGCGGATGCGACCATCATGATGCTATAAACAGAACCTGGATTCATCCGAACAAATGACGTTTTGCCATTCGTGCACCCAGGTTTGTCGTTGCGCACACCATCGCAGGCGCTCCTGTCTGTGATGCAGCGTCAAGGGTAACCGCAGTCATGGCCTCCGAACTGATAGTCCATGCTACTGCAAACGTAGTCCAACTGTTCGTGTAGATAGTTGTTGTCTTGCAAACGTCCTCATCTATTGACTCAGTGATCGAGATGTGGCTGCACGATCCGTTACAGCCATGCGGATAAGATGCCTGTCATCTCGACTGATAGTGATACGAGGTCGTTGGGATCCATCACGGCGTTCCGTATTGTCCACCTGAAACCATTGATTCCATATTCTGCTAACAGTCATTGGATCGCAACTAACGCAAGCAGCAATGTCGCGATACGATAAACCGCAGTCGCGATAGGCTACAATCCGACTTTTATCAAATTCGAAAACGTGATCGTTCAAAATGTTCAAATGTTTGTAAAGTCTAAGGGACTTTACTGCGGGGTCATCAGTCCCTAAACTTACAAACTACTTATGCACTACCTTACACCAAAGAGGACACAAAACCATGCCCGAGGGGGGATTCGAACCCCCGACGGCGGACGGCCGCGAACACCGCAACACGGCGCTACAGTACGCACGGCTAATCCGCCGCGGCAACGTGATGGTATGCAGTTTTTCCTTCTCACACGAGGCATCACAACAACGTTTCACCAGAAAACGCCTGTCGACTGCTGTTTGTGTATGAGGAATCGGTTGCAAACTTTCCTCATGTCAGCACGTTGTAAGTATCGCCACCTTGTGTGAATGCTCTGAAAAGCTAATCATTTGCATATCACAGCATGTTCTTCCTGTCGGTTAAATGTCGCGTCTGTAGCACGTTATCTTCGTTGTATAGCAATTTTAATGACCAGGAGTGTAATTTTTGTATACGGTAGTGTAGAAGCGGTACCCTCCGCCATGCACCGTATGAATTACGTGAATTTAAGGTTGGAAACAAAAAACCTGTTTTGTTCAATTAATTTATGTTTATTTACGAACTAGTTTTCGGCTTATTAGGCCATCTTCAGGTAAACATTTGACAGACAACGATAAAAACACTAGAGCTTATGTTGCAAACATGTTAATTGCAATACACCAAAACTTTAGTTCTTTGCTTAGGAGCTAAAGTTTTGGTGTGTTGTATCTAATTTAACATGTCTGCAACAGAAGCACTAGTGTTTTTGTCGATGCCTATCAAATTTTTACCTGAAGATGGCCTAATAATCCGAAAATTAGTTTGTAAATGAAGATAAAATAGTATAACAAAAACAGGTTGTTTGTTTCAAACCCTAAATATGCAATTGTTCCTTCAAGAAGTGACGGAAGAATCCATTTATAAAACTATGTAGATGTCTACGTTCCCCCATATCGAAGGTTAAGTGTACAAAATTTCGTCAAGATCTGAATAAAACCGTAGATAATGTAAAAGTTAATAGGGAAAGTACCCTTTGCTATGCACCATACAGAATTTTCCGTAGATAGTGTCTTTTCTCATGTTTTTCAGATCAAGTTTAATCGCATAAAATACGAACAGTTTGCCACGCGTCTCAGTGTTTAAGACGTCGTTTCTTCTAACCAATAATTAGTACTAAGAAATAACTTTCTAGTCACATTCATTGGCGTAAAAGGATACTATTTGCGAAATACGTTTCGACTGCATAAAGTAACAAACAAGTGATAAATTTAAACGTCATACATGCCTGTATACTTCAAGAAATTGCAAGAAATATTTTAGCAAAGTTTTATTGCAATTTACGGTATGGCCGTGCATAAAATACGAACAAAAAGACAAACAAACATTAATTTATATTAGATGAAGGCAACAGGGTTCTTCTTCTTCTATCTATGAATTGATATTTTGTACAAATGAAATAAATAATTGAATTCATTTTATTAGGGTAAAGTTTAGCAGCGCATAAGCTGCGCAGCAATAGTATAAAAAAAGTTGAGTTTGTTTATAAATAACAGTTCTGCTATCAGTCACGATTTTTATATTTTATTTTAGCACGACGCGTTTCAGGGTTGTGCTGTTTATTATGTGTGAGGTTCTGTGCTATTTTGTTGTCTTTGCTCGCTTTCTCGTTTCACCGATACATGGAAGAAACACATCAACATTTCCATTGATTCAAAATAATAAAAAACCTCACAAGTCATGAACACCGTGACTACAGGATAGCATACTGAAGCACTTGAAAATGGCAATTATTGCCTAAACTCGTCGTGCTAAAATAAAATATAAAAAATCTTAAATGGTAGCAGAATTGTTATTTACAAACAAACCTATTGATTTCACAGTCACGGACTTTCAAAATCCATTTTTAAATGGATAAAATCAAGTTTATAAAAACATTTTACCAAGTTTTCAACATCAGCTACAGATGCTTTCATCAGAAGTTCTATAAAAGAAGATTAAATATGAACTGTTACATTACAGTAAGAAGTGCGCAGGTCACGCAAGATTACTATCAGATACGCATTAAATAAAATACATTATTCAGTAGAAAATTGCAAGCTGGTTAAAAAAAAGTTTAACAAGCCATATTTATGTTGAAAATTTTGTAACCAATTAGCAATTGTGTACTCTTCGTTGTAAAAACTCCTGATAAAGACACCACTAGTCGATGTCGAAACCTTGGTAAAGTGATTTTAAAAATTTACTACGCGCAGATAAATTTTACTGCAATAAATTGCTGTTACGGTTGCTGCCTCAAGAAAAGCCACGTTCAAAGTTGTGAGTGAATTCAGTTTGTTCGTACGACGATAAATGTGTGGATACACATTATTGTTTCGTATTCTGAATTAGGCCTAAGGCACACAGTTCCTTCTTCGTCAGTATTGGAATCTAATACTGTTGAAAAGAGTTGAGCAATTTAGGTGACGTAGTTTCGTAGGCTTTCCCGGCGTAATAGTTCTTCATAGTTTCTTCGGGTTTGCTGCCGGATTTTGAAGTCAAACTGACCCAATATTTCGGCGGAACATCTGTCCGCCATCCAGAGTGTGTTCCGTCCACCACCCAAGAACAGGACACTTTTAGGATCCGTTAAAGACGACTTGGGCCTTAAAAAACAGGGCGTGTACAGGATTCCATGCGAGAGTGGGAAGGCGTACATTGGCAGGTCGATTCGCACAGTTCATGACAGATGTGTAGAACATCGCCGTCACATCAGGCTTCTACAGCCCAAAAAATCAGCAGTTGCGGAACATTGTCTAAACGAGGAACATCGGATGTTGTTCGATAAAACTCGTATTGTGGCCAGCACGTCCGGTTTTTGGGACAATGTTTATAAAGAGTCCATTGAAATCAGGCTGTCAGAAAATTTAATTAATAGAGACAAGGGTTTTCCGCTTAGCAGGACGTGGAACCCGGTTTTATCACACATGAAAAAACATCGATCTTTTATGCAACCCACCAGATTGCTGGAAGACAACCCATGACTGCGATATATCGAGAGCACCGACTTTCCGCCACCGGCGGCGCCGCAAGACCGGTCTGTGTGCAGTACCTGTGGCAGGCCGCGCATGCGCCTTCACCACTCGCAGGCCTATATAGGACGGCGTTCCATGCCCTCGGCATCAGTTGTCGGCGACTCCAGCAGCAGCAGTTCCCCTGAGGATGGCGGACAGGTGTTCCGCCGAAATATTGTGTCAGTTTGACTTCAAAATCCGGCAGCAAACCCGAAGAAACTATGAAGAATTTAGGTGAGTTTGTTAATTCACTGATAAAGGTGAGGAGGCACATATTTTTTTCCGTTTCTGAACCAACAAACTCAGTACAGTTACTAAACTCTTCTGAACGATATTACATCTACATAATCACAAAAGGAAGAAGGAAACCACTATCCAATCCCCCAGCTGTAGATACTGTCGGGCTGATCTCGCTTACTTGAGTTGGCTACCTGGAACCCGTTGCTCCGCCCTGTTTCTGCTGGTGCTCTTCCAAGAGCGCTGCTAGCCGCCTCTTCCTGCCGTCCCTGCGGTCGGCCGGCTGGCCCTTCGCCGCTCGCCGCCGCTGATTGCCTTACCGGGCACTCTGCCCGAGGGCTCTCCGCTCTCTCTCTCGTCACTTGGACGTGCTGCAGGTAGTGCCCCGCTGGTCAGCTCTCTCTTCGCCGACGTCGCCGCCTCCTCGAGCCGGACCATCGCCTGCCGCCTCTACGCCATCACCACTCGATGGACGTCGCTTCACCCAGCAGCGCCCACGAAAACTTCGAGATCTTCACCACCGACTGCACATAATCTTTTTCCCGTTTCCAGTTTCCACAACCCAGCTCGATGGGCACATCTCCAACAGTCACCACCACAACCATTACAGTATTGTACACCTCACCATCCCAAGCCCCCACTATCGTTTCCTGGAGCAGCACTTCTGCTCACGCCTATGGATGAATCACCATAGTCTCTGCCACCACAGAACCCCGCCCCCTCACCTCATATCTGTCGATCCTGTCCCCCTCCCCTCCTACTCTACATCCACTGGTGGAAAAAAGAAAACCATCAAACGCGGAAGCACGGAACCTCCACCGTCCTCGACTAGAAGGCTCCTTCCCTTCCCCCTCTTCTTGTTCCTCCTCCCCCTGCACAATCTTCCTCTGATGCCACGGATACTGCCCACGTCCCTCCCTCTTCCAAACCCAACATCGACACATTTGTCCTCTCCTGCCCTGATCCTAGCTTCCTTGACAACAAAACCTTGACGTTTTAAATCCGCAAATACTACCCCACCACACCCATCGGCCAAATCATCTCTCACAGGAACTCAGTACTAATGAAATCGCCCAGCCCCTCGTTCCATTCTGACATGCAGCGCTTCCCCAGCATCCACCTTGGCCCCTACCCTACTCTGACCCCCGTATTACACCTCCTCTTGTCTCTATCAACCCATTCCTCCCCGCCACCCACCTTCCCTCAGCGCTACGATCACGAAGCTTAGCCCATTGATCATGGAGGAGGAGGTTTTGGGACAACTGAACGCCTATCCTGACATATCCAACAGGTCCACCAAGTGGATCCATAAAGCCACCGGCCCCACCTACCTGATGCGGATTTTCACAAAATCCGTATCATCTGTCGACTGCCTCCTCCTTGAAAGGGCGTTGATCTACGACCATCACCACAAGGTGGAACCCTCCTGCTTCCAACCCCAGTCGTACTACTGTACCATGTGTCTCGTTTGCAACGACTGCCTGACACAGAACTGCCGTAATCCCCTCACCTGCCCCCACTGCATATCCTCCCACCACCATAAGCACTGCCCACACCTCGCCTCCACTCCCACCTGTGACACCTGTCGCGGTCCCCACACCACATACTCCTTTAAATGCAAATTCGTCCCGAACTTAACGTCCTCGTCCATCCTGTTGATCCACCCATGCAAATGAACAACTCCTCATGCCCACCTCCCACTGTGGAGGACGTTATCCGGTTGGGAACCACTGTCCTTCACAGCATCCATCCCTTTCAACATCCTCATACCCTGCAACAGATCGCCCTCACTGCCCACTCTGTCTTTCAATTAGAAACCTATACTACCTTCTACTGTGTGCACTCCCACTGCACCTTCTCCTGGATAGTTACCATAGTCTAAACACACCCTAAACCTTTTTTTCTGTCCACCCTCTCCCACCCATTCTCCCCCTCGCAGACCCCTATGGTAAGCCCCTTCTATACCTTCCTTTACCACAACATCTGTTCCATCCCAGCCAACAAGTATATTTTCATGCATACCACCACCGTGTGAATGCCTTCCTTCTAAACGAAACATTCCTTCAACCGCATCACCCCATCAGCACCACTCCTACCTCCTGCATCACAGATAGGCCCCCCCTCCATTGGCACGAGGTGGAGTGGCGATTGTCCACCTCCACCATCACCCCGTCTGTCTACAACCTCTCCTTTATGATCCAACTAAGCACCTGATTCTCAGCCTCCTTCTCCCATCCCTCACAGTCACCCATGCCACCATCCATATCCACAGTACCGCTTCCCTCCCATATGACTTCCTTTCTCACATCGATCACTTCACTACCTACATGGTTGCTGCTGACCTCAACCTTTCTTCCCGTCAGCCTGCCAAACTCCAGCAGTAGCGTCAGTTTGTCACAACCTCGCTCTGGGGCGACAGGGTTCCCCCCATCTACCCCAAAAGCTACACCACGCCTATCGTTGTTCTGGCGTCTCCCAATCTCCTTGGGCGTCTCACCTAACAGGTAGTGACCACGCCCCTGTCCCCCTGCTCACTCATGACCACTAACCATGCCCCGCCCACGCTCCCCGTCCTAGACCCCCTCCTAAACTAATCCATGACTATTCCCGTGCTAACTGGGATGCCTATCGTCAATCCATAGATGCCCCGGTCGCTGGTAATCCCCTCCCCCTCCACACACCCGCCGACATAAGCCATGCATCGTTGTTCCTCCACCAGGCCATTGCTGACACATCCCACTAAATCCATCTACCCACACAGTCCCACTCTCCTTCCACAGGCTGACCTCCTCCTGCATGAATCTCGTCGACTCTACTGCTCCTACCTCCGGACCCATGACCAGGTACTCTCACAAACCACCGGCAACTCCAGCAACGTAAACCTCTTCTTTGCCAAAAAAAACGCCGGGACTGGCGCCAGACATGCAACCGGCCTTAATGCTTCCCATCAACTTCTCCAAGTACTGGCGTGCCTTCCACCTTACTGGCAGTCACTATATGCCCCACTACCCACTACCCCACGACGACTGTCCCGTTCCCAAACATGCCAGTAAGACAGTACACTTTGCCTCCTACCTCTCTAAAGTATTTTCCATTCCTGACAATCCTCATTTTGACTACTGCCTCTTCCCCAATGTCCATGAGAGTGCCGACACCTCCTCTCCCCTGCTCGCTCCTGGCTTCCAGTACTTGGAACACATCAACCCCTCAGAACTTCACACTAAACACTTCACACTAAACACACCACCACCCCCAGTCACGACTGGCTTGCCCACAGGCACCTTCAGGACTGTCCTCCCTCTTTTCAAAATCACTCTGGCCTTCCTCTACAATGTTCTCCTTTACACGAGTTTCTACCTCGATCTGTGGAAAACCTCCCACATCCTCATGTTCCCCAAACCTGACAAACCCCCATTCCAGGCGTCATCGTAGTGTCCCATCAGTGTTACCTCCGTGTTCAGTGAGGTCTTGGCAACGATCCTCTCCTGCTGCATCCATTCCCATATCTGCCAACACCTGTTCCTTCCCCTTTCCCATTGTGCTCCCGACCTTCCTTCTGTCAAAGAGCAGCTCCGTCACCTCACTCACCTCCTCTTCGTCCAGCTAATCTCCCAATGCTCTGCTATCTTCGTCTCCCTCAGTATCGAGAAAGCCTGTGACTGTGTATGGCATTCCAGTCTCCTTTTCAAGCTCCCGCTCTCCGCCCTACCTATTAATTATGTCCGCCTCATTGCTTGTTTGCTCACCCAGCGCCCCTCCTATGTCACTGTCTGCCTTTTCAACTCCTATTTGTTCTAACCCTCTGCCAGGTTGCCTCAAGACTCTGTCCTCTCTCTCCTCCTTTACCTTATCTACACCGCTGATATGTCCCAAGCCCAGCTTCCCATCCATCTCTTCCAATATGCTGACGACACTGCTTTCTTGGCCCTCGCCCCCTCCCTCGCCCAATCCCAGCATTTGCTCAAGTCTCACCTCACCGAGTTCGCAAAATGGTGCAACCGGTGGCTCCTTTCCGTCAATCCTGATAAATCACAGGCAATCATAGGTCGTACCACCCTTTCCTTCAGCCTCCATGACTTCTACCTTACCCTTCACGGTCGTCCTATTCGCCACACTCCCACCCTCAAGTACCTTGGTCTCACCCTTGACATCCCTCTCCTGGATCCCTCATCTCTGCACAGTTCCCCAGAAGGCCATGTCCAGCCTTAACCTCCTTAAACTCCTCGCCAGCCGGACCTGGAGCCTCAATCCATCCACTTTCCTCCATATCTATAAATCCATCCTATGCAGCTTCCATCCCGCCTGGATATCCGCTCCCCCAACCTACTATTGAACACTTCCAATCCTCGAACGCCACGCCCTCCACCTCGCCTACCGCAACTGCCTCCCCTCCTCCATGCGGATCCTATACGACATCCTCCCGTTCCCGAGTCTCCTCCAGTTCCTCGAACATATCCGACGTCTATACATTACCCACAAAATTGAATCCCGCAACCCTTTGGCCTACCCCATCCTTACCCGCCCTTGACCTCTGCCACGCCTTCATCAATGCATCCCTCCCTCCCTTCATCTCCACACTACCCACATCCTCTCCCAGGGTAACTTCTGACACCTCCCCCTCCCGGATGACGCCCTCCACCTGAAATCTATCCCTCATACCAGCCCTGATCCTCCCCCCTGGACTCAATGCCCCGTGACTCCCTCCTCTCCAGGTCCCTCCCACCGTTTGGCTATCCTCCTCCCTCCCCTCTCCCTCGGAGTCTCTCTACTCCCCCCTCAGTCCAACCCTCTACTCCCCCTCCTCCCGCGCTTCCGAACACCCCGCCCCCTTCCCCTGCGTGGTCCTCTCATCAGGCAGTCTTTTAACTTCAGCGCTTTGTCCAGTGTTGTGCATGTCGTGGTCGTCAGTATGTGTTTTAACATTGCAACCACTGCCTCCAGACAAGCGTTGCAACCGTTAATTTTAAGTGTGTCACCGTGGTCAGTGTTCCTGTCTCTATGTGTGCTTTTTTAGTGTCGTCGTGGCACAGGCTTTTATTTTTCAAACTATATGTGTTTTAACTTCTTTGTAATGTGCATTTCCTTCAACGTTTCTTCATGTCTGTTTTTAATGTTTCTCCAATTTTAAACTTCTTTTTCTCATTGTCTGTCACTTGATGTTCATTTATATAAAATCACGAGGCTGAAAAGCAGCGTAGGAGGCTGCTGCCAGCCTACCTGTATGTACAGGTATGAAAATAACAATAAAGTAAAAAAAGAAGGAATTGAAGAAACTTGATGTCTTCAATCGTTATGAGAATTCAATTCTACTCCTCTTTCCGTTTAGTAAAAATTATTTCCAGTGAATGTCGTAAATCAGTATGCAATTTTGTCAGAATTATTATACTTATTGCAATTAATGCTAAGACAGTTTATCTAGCATTAGCTAAGAATTAATACCGCGCTTGCGGTTTACACACCATCAGATTAGCAGCAAGAAGAAACAGAGCAACTATAACATCAAAGTTTAAGTTTATGGAAAATACGTATTGCGTATGATGTTAGTGGCCCTCAGGCTCTCCTAATCTTATGAGGAAACTTGCGTGACTCATTACTGTGACTCTACCATCTATAACGAGTGTTCGGAAACTCCTGTTACAAATCTCGAGGACCTGTAGAGGTGAGTGAACACAAAATGTTTTGCTTTCCATATTCTGTAAGGAGGTAGTATGTAACTGAGCAACAAAATAAATGTCCGAAGATCAATGTATACTTTAAGAACAATGAGCACATCATCTTCGATACCGTGAACACATCCCTTCTACTGGTCAAGTGCTCATAGCTCTTAAAGTATGCTTTTTACAGTCCATGTTTACTAAACATTTGTTTTTGTTTTTTTGTATAGTACCTCCTTCCAAAGTATGGAAAGCAAATAACTTAGAGTAGAGAGATTTATTTCACAGTCCTCATTACGTCATTGGTATACATTTACGGACCTGTGTTCGTTACTAGTTTCAATCGCTTGTGATAAATATCACAATCTCCATGCTGATCGAGCAACTTGGGTGATTTGACGTTTCCGTAAAGTGAGAGGTTTAACTATACTCGTATTGCCTCTGGTCGAAATGCGACCCATTGATATATCTTGGTCCGAATTTACTGCACTATGTAATTTAAATTTTTAAATTTTATTTATGAAGTACTTGGCTACATATTGACGCCGAAAGATATCTGGTGAATAAATAAGTATGTTACAGTGGTCTGGACCATCCAATTACAGTCGACCAATTGTTTTTACAGAATAACCTCTGCTTCCTTTGACCACTCTTTACGACTACTTACACACATGAATCTTGTTTTGTGCACATCTATGGCGAATTACATAGGCCTCCCTGTGTGATTGTATTATTAATCGGTATTTCGAGTTTCGTATTCGCATATTTATATAAAGATTTTAACCTTTTCATTGTCGCATCTCATCTCTATTTAATTATTGGAATTAGCCCGATAATTTATTTAAATGATTAAACTGATGACTAAATGTCTTTAGCGTGCCATCTTCAAAACGCACGTGGCCCTAAACAAGTAGTTGGTATTAAAACGGTCTTGGCTGTTGGTTTCATAAACACTTTACAATTTCGTGCTCACACTTGTTTCTCTGGACATAAAATGTTCCGTAACTTAGCTTTACAAGTACTTAGTGGGAGTTGTTTGTCATTTTACTTTGAGCGTGCACACTGTTACTGAGTTCTCTTCACGATCGCGTATTACGTAAGTAATCGGGAATGCCATCTGCTTCTGGAGAGGACTTTTTGATGATTCGAGATTTTGCGCCCCACGTGATGGGTAAGAGTTCCAAGTCCTTTGATTTATCAGGCACTAATAAGGCCAGAAGAAATTATAATTAGCCTGCAGTGTCATATAGTAACCCAATTTGGGTTTAATAGAACCAGTTTCGAGGTGTCTTAATTTTTATTTTTATTGTGTCAAAGGCCTCCGTAGCCAGTATGTGAAGAACGCGACACAGTCTGGAACGATGCTTTTTTAGTGTTGTTTGTTCATTGCGTATCGTGTAACTCCCATATTTAAATAGATTTTTTTAAATACACAGTCTAAGTGAAGATTCTACTACCTGAATGTTTTTCCGCATACAAACAACGTGTGACATGTGCCGAACACGTGTGCCTGTGGCTTAACTCTTTGAGTCACACTTTTACAATAGGTACATAATTACCAATGTCTGTTCACACTTGTACAATAGGAACATAATTATCTATGTCTGTTCATTGAAGCAACTGTTACAACTGAAATATCACAGACAATAGAGGAAACATAAAATAGGTATTCAGGCTTTCAAGGTCTGAGGTTGTCACTAACGCTAACCACCATGACTATTGCTATAAATAATACTAGGATGATTGTGAACGTTATTTATTCATAACAAACGTACAAAACTAACAAAAGCAAATTATTTTTTATGAAAATCTGCAAAACATGTTTTACCATTGCGTAAGTAAAGAGGCACTTTACATGTACTACACTGCCATACAGTAAGCACGGGAGATATTTTAGTGGTACAATTGCAGCATCTTCTTGATGTGCTTCTTTCAGGTTGATGGCGACTGGATTCTAGACGAATTTCCTGCGGGTCTGTAGGTTTGTGGCGTTTTATAAATGCAGGTCCTGGAGATGAGGCCGCGGAATTACGGCTGCTGTTCACTGAATCCGGCCTGTGTTTGTCTCTGACATATGCTGATTCCGGTAGGCCCCGGTATACTTCTCTCCTGCTTTCAGAATCAGCTTGTCGAGGTCTGGGCGTGAAGAGGACTGCAGTTCCCAGTTTGCTTACATTCCCTTTGTAACTACTCAGTGAAAACACAAAAGTAACAGTACCTGCATTCCAACACACATAAAATAGGTCTATGAGAATACGTTCAATAAAATACATTACAGAAAACATGTTACGTACCCGTTGAATTGATATTTTTATCAGAGACTCGAGACAAGCAAGGTACGTTAGCGCTATATTCAATGCAACTGGTATGTACTGACATTTATGCAATGTACCCGGAATCTGTCATTTGTTTTGAAGCACAGTCCAAACGGACATACTAATTCAACCGGTTATCGCTAGATGGCTTGGAATAGAAGTTTAAATGTTTGTTAAGCTTATGGGACTTAACTACGGGGTCATCAAACTACTTATCAACTATCTTATACTAAAGACGGCACAAATATCCATGCCCGAGGGGGGATTCGAACCCCCGACCGTAGTGGCCGTGCAGACCGTGACTGGAGCGCCTCAGTCTCCTCGGCCACCGCGGCCGGCGGAATAGAAGTACCGTGATCGAAAAGAAGTGGTTAGTAACACTAACCACCAAGACTGAAAGAGTTAAAGAGATAAACATTTAAATTTGGCTGCGTTAATATAACGAACTACTATGTTTCTCCTTTTGTGTGTTATTTACTGACAATTTCTTTCACATATGTTCGCCACGAACCGACTATTTCTGCAGCTTTGATTCCATTTCTTAAATCAGCCTTTCTGTCTGAACATTGAGCCATCATTATGGGCAGTGGATTAGTACAAGCTGATTTCCACTAAAAGAAGCGAACGTTCACGTGTTCAGGACCAGTTTAGACCATTGCAGGATATTGGAAACAAAGTGACCTTATGTTCTGATAGAAAGGTTGCTGCGTGCAAGATGAGCGTGTTAAGAGCTAATTTTACGTTAACTCCATAGAGCAACTAGACTTTTTAATGTTTATAAAGAGCTTTCTATATACTTGTCATTAATACAGTCAGAAACGACTTCCAAATGTTCAAATGTTTGTAGAACTTGAGTGACTTAACTACGGGGTCATCAGTCCCTAAACTTACAAACTACTTATGAACTAGCTTAAACTAAAGACGGCACAAACACCCATGCCCGAGGGGGGATTCGAACCCCCGACCACAGTGGCCGTGCAGACCGTAACTGGCTCGCCGCAGACCGCTCTGCCACCGCGGCCGGCCGTCCGTTCGCCGTCGGGGCTTAGAGTCCTCTCTTGGGCATGGGCGTTTGTGTTGTGTTTAGCATAAGTTACTTCAAGTTAGTGTAAGTAGTTTGAAAGCCTAGGGACCTTAACGCCGGCCGCAGTGGCTGAGCTGTCTGGGGCGCGCCAGTCAGTCTGAACGGCCGCTACGGCCGGGAGTTCGAATCCCTCCTCGAGCATCGATGTTTGTGACGACTTTAGTATTAGCTAGTTCAAACTTCCGTTTGGGCAGCTTTGTTTAAGTAACAGTAAACTAATTCTGGTGCAATTCAAATGTTAGTTATAGTCAGATTAACATTTATTATCAGTCCTTTTCATTTGTATGTTCAACATTCGTCACGTGTACTTTAATAAACTAGTTTATTCAGATGAGCTTTTGTAGTCAACAGCAATCAAATATGCTTCGAAGTTCAATATTAATCTGATGAGCGTAAATAACAAGGTTCATCAATAATTACAGCTACAATCTCTTAAACCTTTCTCCACCGATTTCCATCACTTTTACGATAATCGCCGGCCGCGGTGGCCGAGGAGACTGAGGCGCTCCAGTCACGGTCTGCACGGTCACTACGGTCGGGGGTTCGAATCCCCCCTCGGGCATGGATATTTGTGCCGTCCTTAGTATAAGTCCATAAGTAGTTTGTAAGTTTAGGGACTGATGACCCCGTAGTTAAGTCCCATAAACTATACAAACAATTGAACTTTTTTTTACGATGATCAAAGAAAACTTTCATTGGCCTGAGGATTCTTCCACTAATTCTTATTTTGATGTCTTCTCTTCTAAAGATTAGTTTCATACGATCGCTCGACTTGAAATCGTTTCTTACGCCTACTTCCAGATATATAATGGGTTTGACTGCTTTAAGATATTTTTCGCCAATCGTAAAGTCATATAGTAACTGATGTTTTGACCTACTTAAACGTTATATAAGTGCAGGGTCAAATTTGAATCCCTGCACTATGCGTCCGCCCTCTTCACATCTTTACGTATTTTGTCATAATCTGCTAGCATTGTGACATTTCCACGGAAGACATCGTATAGTCCGTAAACGAATATTGTGAGCAGTTAAAAGACCTATAAAACTCCGCTGGGGGTATACTCGTAGTTGCTATAGCGTCCAGAAATAAGATAATGTTGATTTCGCATTGTTCATTATCAAGCATGTCGAAGACTTTTACCACCACTAACACCTTAGGAGAAGTTGTTGCTAATAAATTCACCGATAAAGTGCGTGTGACATACACGCGAATATTCACGCTGGAGAAAGACATATATACATGCACCTTATGCACACCAGTGTAAAGTATGGTCCCACCTAAGTGATTTAAGGGACTTCCAGTCTTTCCAGCACGAGGTACATGGGGAAACGATTCCTTGAGCATCACTGCTACGAAGGGTGGTATCTTCTCATAAACCGAGAACATCCCTACGTAGTCGGACGCCTGGGGAGAGTGAAATGAAATGATCATATAGCGTTTTTGGCTGGGAGTTCCCATGTGGGACTGTTCGGCCGCCTAGCACAAGTCTTAGTTGACGCCACTTCGGCGACTTGCATGTCGATGATGATGAAAATGATATGAAGAACATACCCTATCCCCGCCGGGAATCGATCCCCGGTTCCCTGCGTGGTAGTCGTCGGCGCCGCCGTCTGAGCCACAGGAGGCGTACGTCTGGTGAAAGTAGCATGCCAGTGAGTCCGTAGTAACCTCACCTCTGAGAGACGCAAATGTCTGGAAGGTAACTTTCTTGAATTTCATTATCAGTAACCGAGGAGCCACTTTTTGAGGTGTGTGCTTGTTAAGTGTTCAATTTTGCTGTTAGATGAGTACAAATCGGAACAATTCATACTACTATTTTTCTGTACAAACTACGGTGTATCATTTCCGCAATATTAATAGCAAAGACAGTCCCATCTTCAGATGTTGAATCTGGTTTCTTTACAAACATGGATGTAACGCTCTTGTTTGACCTTGAAGATTTGATTAAATGATACCGATTTCATTTTTCTTAACCGACAACCAATAGTAAAGGATTTATTGAAATCAGTGAGGTTAGTGTCATGATGGTATTTTACATTACTAGTCTCAAAATTAATACTGTCAATTGACATACACATAGCCTTACCGACCAATTCCTTGTATGTCTTGTAATGTGGAGGTGCAGGTGAATCCAGTTTACTCAGCAATAAAGATCACATTTTCATACTGCAGGTCTTGTTAACCTGAAGATGGCACCAATGAGGTGCTGAAACTGTTACGGCTGTTGTTTTTTATATATATTTTAATATACTTACATCATAATTCCTCTTTCCCCTATAAACAATATATTTTTCCTCACATTTACTCTTCATAGCCATAGCCATAGCCGCATCGTCAATAATCACATTTTTATCTTCAACAATGTTACTGTTTGGAAACAACAGTGTTACTACTGTCTGGCTCGGCCAATTTCAATTGCGCGAAAGGTCAAATTTGCCAGTATAATAAGGCAGCTTTAGAGCCTAGAATAGTATATCGTGAAAAACGTTTTCTTTTATTGCTTACTTATGAAACTTTGCTCTTTTCCACTGTTCGTCCGTTTAATAATAAATTTCTCGTCGAATGCAATTCGGTGTCCGTTTTCCAAATCAAGTTACACCACAGCTGACTTTTTTTGGATAGCGTAATCGAAAACAGACTCTGTGCTGGATGATGGTAACTGGCGGCATGCAAATATCCATCCGTGTGGGTGGGCTTGCGGTAAAGGCTGTGACCCAGCACAAAAACAGTCTGTTCTGAAGACCTTGCTACATAGAGCTGAAGCCGTCTCAGGTGCCGAAAATCTATCAAACTAACTTAGCCACTTACGTAAAGTTTTCAAGAATAACAGATACTGCAAGAGACAAATATCTCAGGCATTTTCACCCAAGTCAAGTAATCAGAACACATCTGAAGAAGACAGCAATAAGACCGTTTTTTCACTGTTTTGTGGCTCCGCAACAGGGAAAATTAGCCGTCTCCTGAAAAGACATAAAATCGACACAATCTTCAGGCCTCCAGCAAAGATCCGGCAACTAATGAATCCTGTGAAAGGTGATGTAGGTCTCATAGCACCAGGCATATAAAAAATTCCGGGTGAGTGTTGGCAGTTTTACGTTGCACACACTATTCGCATTATTGAAGAGCGCCTCATAGAACATGAAAGGTGTTTTAGATTACGCTATCCCGAAACGTCAGCTGTGGTGTTACACTCTTTGGAAAACGGACAGCGAATTGAATTCAATGAAACATCTATTATTAAATGGTCAAACAGCTTCTGGGATAGCGTAATAAACAAGGCGATTGAGATCAAAATTTCTGGAAACGCCCTTAATAAAGACGGCATCTTGCAGCTCAGTACGGCATGGGAACCTGTAATTGCGAAGTTCAAGCGGGCGCAGCGTACGCACTACCAAAACATAGCCATATATGGTCAAGGAACGGGGCACAAGTGACGTCACTGGCGGCGGCGCGGCTATATAAGCATGGCGTGGCCTCGGAATGACAGTCATCCACTTGACAATGGCAGAGGAGATCACTGTCGAAACCTCGTGGGCAGTAAACCACATGACGTGGCTTGAAACCGGAGAAGATTTTATTAATAGAATCATTTGTCTTTTTTTTCTGGATAACATGTGCTATTTCATAGGTGTCACAGCTGTTTACGTTTAGTTTGAAGAACATTGCAGATTTTCCCAACGAATGATTTGGTCACCGTGATATCCCGACATGTATGTCTTCGATCACTAAATGGGCCATAATCAATAGTTTTGTGTACCAAATCGTGCTCCAGTAAGTCCACCAGCTTAAACCCGCGGCTCCGCTCGCGTGTTGGTTGATTATTATAGATAAGCTATCTTTCAGTAGTGTGGTATGAGACTGGTTTGGAAGGATGAAATGAAATGCAATACCTTATTTAGAAACTAACTGAAAACTATTCCTATCAGATTGTTGAAGTCTATGCACTTACCGTTTATCAGTAAAGTAAATAGTGTAGATCAAATCACACGTAAAAATGCACTCGTTTCGAAGAATCCAATCACGAAATCCAACAATAATTATTGTAATAATTACACTTCATGTAATGCGCGAAACATCAAATCGATTTTTTTAAAGAGATGTATTAAAAGAAAATTCTTTTTTACTGCTTTATTTATTTATTCTTATATTTTCTTATTCGGATGTTTATCTTTACAGAGAAAGAGCTGAAGACATTGTAGCACGCATAGACCAAAGATATGGTCTCTGGCATCACGTTTCGCTGTATGTAACCTCCTTGCTGTAGAGTCGCAAACGTCGTCGCTGGCCTTCAGTCCGAATTTTTTTATAATTTGACGACTTCCACCCCCTTATAGCTATAGGCATGGAACTGCTATGGTGTACAAAGGGAGACTTCGGACAATAATACACCCAGACCATTCGTTTGCGTTCTGCAGAGCGAAATATTAACACACACACACGTAGAATTTTATATACACCGATAACTTTCCATCCCAATATACTATTACAAATTAGGCCTACTAAATATCTATCAGATCGCTATAAAACCGTGCCTAAAACCTTCCTCAGGTATAAATTAGTAACTGTACAAATATTTAAGTCTCTGCGTCTTGTCCTTCGGACGTGACAATAGTACACCGAACAGACATTAATATATATATATATATATATATATATATATATATATATATATATATATATATATATAGAGAGAGAGAGAGAGAGAGAGAGAGAGAGAGAGACATTGGTAACTGTACAAATTTTTAGCTCTTTCTGTCTTGTGTTTCAGATGTGATAAACCTACACTGAACAGACGTTCACACTTATAGATTATAGAGGAGTAGCTTCAGTATCCGTGAGGGAACTTCAAATGAAGGGTCCAGGGAAAGAATCAGGTAAGTCACAATTTCAATGAAACTCAGAAAACGATTTTTTAATTTTAAAACGCAATAAGCACATCTCATACAAACTAATGTTTTCAAACCATTTAAAACATTGAAGTCCCGAGTTTAGAGAACAAAATGAGACCGTTTCTATGGTGTTCAACATTGATAGCACGAAAATAAATTAAAAAATTTACTCAAACTACAAACTTTTCAGGAAAGAAACCAGGTAAGTCCCTGAAACAGAAAGAGAAGCATATGAGTCAGCTATTCCTTTCCCTTGTATGAACGAATGTTTTAATGTCATTTCATTTATTATTATTATTGTAATTGCAAACATTATTGTTATTGTTTATAATATTATAATTATCCATTCTAATGCTATAATCATTAATTATAATTTTATTATTATTATTATTATTATTATTATTATGGAAACTGACAGATCTGTTCCAAGTTATCAATCATGGGTCAATGAATGGAAAAATTCCACTGCTGCTGGACCACAGAACTTCATGAGGCTCATTAAATCACTGTACTCTGCTCTAGAAATACGTAAGTGACCTTCAGACCTGCAAGTCTGTTGCAATTGCCTGTGTAGAACAAAGAGGGTAGCTCGAACTCTCCAGCCTTCTGATTTGATGGATCTCTGTCAGGCTTCCTTATGATGCTGGATAGCATGTGACCACTATACGTGTCTCTCCAGTTCATCAGGTGAGGGGGAATGGACGAAGTATCAATTTCCTTGACTGGTTGGATCTTAAATGGACATTTCGGTACATATCTCTGATGTAAGAAGTATTTCCAATCATATACCATTTCCTGAGAAACTTTCTTCACAATGAATGGTGATGGTTTCATTTTCGAATTTTCAATCATACTCATGAAATCCTCTGGGGTTTCCATCCTTCGTTTCAAATCACACAGACCAACATTCCTATCACATTCCATGTAGGAATAACTGGAAATGTGATCTTGATATTTCTCAATCCATGAATGTTATTATGAACGAGATAGTGCAAGAAGCGGAAAATTGTGAAATTCTTGTTTTTCCCTTCAGCAGAATCACAGAATTCAACATTGTTCTCGAGGTAGTTCGCAACGAAATGAAAAAGGAAAGACGCTACATCGTTAGGACCTTTCTTGGCAATACCTTCGTGATACTCGTAGGAAACTGACTGCCCCATAGAGAGAATGTGGATGTTGAAAGAATACATTGATAATTGACGCTTATAATACACATCGTTTGTAGTTATGTTTGGTAACGACACATTTTTAGCAACATCCATACAAAATGCTTCCATCGTCTTGGTTTTCATAGCTTTATGCCTTGCATTTCTTTTGCGTTGGTAGAATGTTTCGGCTTTTCTTTTGTGAAGGACATTCATAGTTGTTAACTTATTAATTTCTTCTTTATCTTTCTCTGGGTAGAGTGCTTTAAGTTTGTCTGAGAATTCCTACAATGAGTGCATATGTCACTACGTGGGTATCCGAAGGGTATGTTGAAATTCGTGTTCACAATGCATCTGTTTGTTTCATAGGAAACATCAACAGAAGCATAAAGTTCCTTGAACACCAGAAACATTCTCTTGATATTCAAATCTTCGGGAAAAAAAGTCTTTCTTGAATCTTTTAAGCTGAAATGGCTTTGAAGACCTTTAAAACTGTTATATGACTGTATACCAGCGATCTTGTAGATTCGTCAAGCTTCCTGTGAAGATGTGGGTGATTACCCCTCTTGTCTTGTGGTGCAGAACCAGTTAGTTTCAAGCTCTTCTGTATATATTCCAATTTGTTTTTTGTGATACCATGTATTGCACAAAACGCTTTTGCACAAACTGGTATATCACACTTACTGTCACACCCTACGGGAATTCTGACTCTGTATGCAAATGCAACATGTCGTAATTTCGTGTTTCCTTCTGTCTGACGTGGTCGCCTTCTGTTGACACACAGAACTGTTGCTAAACCTGATAAATATGCATTCTGATCATTGTGTGATTCTAGACTGTTGAATCTGCGTAGTATTTCAGCTGTTTCGGCTTCAGTGGTGGCATCAAAGCATTTAAGACGGGAACATTTACCAACATCAGCAATTCGGCCAGTTTTCCTCCGCTTCTTAGGTTCATTTTGTGGAATTTCATCGTCTTAATTTCCTAATGTTGACATCACGGCACAGCACAGCACAGAACGATTTAATAAACAGTGCCGCAATAACAAATCACACTCAGCAACACGATGTAAAAAAAGGAACACCTGCAACAATGAAATGTCAAAGATATAATGGCGCGGAAGTCTGGTGATCGCACGGCCATCTGTTGAAATGCAGTGGACTTAACTGTTTTTTTCGCTGAATCTGTGGACTTACCTGCTTCTTTTCCTGTACGCCAAAACTTTAAGGGCAAATAAATCCGTGACTAAGCTGGTTTATGCCCTGTTTCATGCTGCTAACAGATAGCTCTATCGATGGAGAATCGAATGGCATCTCTAACTCATTTCGAGAGAAAAATGGACTTACCTGGTTTTTTCCCTGGACCCTTCAAATTATGCCAGTCGAGTTTCTGAATTTTGCCAGGCAAAAGGAGGTGAGGCACCACAGTATATTAGGGGTCATCAATGGCTTTTGTAGCCTCAGCGTACAGACTGCCTTTTTTGAAAGAAAATGTACCGCCGTCCTGACCACATAATGGCAAATCTGGACCAACGAACCACCGCGTCATCCCCAGCCACTATCACTAAAATTTTATCTTTTTCCATCTCCATTTGAATTAAATACCACCATATTTAGTAGATTTTATATGAAATACGTTGCAAACCAGTCCTATGCAACACCATAAAATTCAATAAAAGCCAATACTTCGTCAACAGTTTTCAGTTACGTATTTTTGCCACCCCACTGAAAAATAATAAGATAGCAGAACTCACATACTGCCTTCTCCCACTGCCAGGCACTAACTGCTGTCAACCATAATGCTGCATCATACGTATAAATTACTTGGACTCTGGTGCTTCTGTTTTGTATTAATAGTTTTACACCTACATACATACTCCGCAATCCTACCAAAGGTGCGCAGCGGAGGTAAACAGTACCGCTACTAGTTCCTTTTTTATTCCACTGCCATACAGAACTAGGGAGAAACGAATGCTTGTATTATTTGTACGATCCCTAATCTCTCTGATTACATCTTTGTCGTCTTTACTCGAAATGCTAAGTTGGCAACAGTAGAATCGCTCTGCAGTCCGCTTCATATTCCTTCCCTCTAAATTTCTTCAATAGTGCTTCTCTAAAAGAACATCGTCTTTCCTCCGACGACTCGCATTTGAGTTCCCGAAGCAGTTCAGTAAACTCGCGTATTGATCGTACCTACTAATAACAAACCTAGCCTCCCGCCTCGGAATTCCTTCTACGTCTTCCTTTAAATCGATCTGGCGGGGATCCCAAACACTTCAGTAATACTCAATACGGGGACGTACAAGCAATTTATATGCAGTCTACTTTACAGACGAATCACGTATTCCAAAAAAATCTGTCACTAAACCGAAGACGACTATCCGCCTTCCCCACGACTATTCTTATATGTTCGTTCCCTTTCATATCGCTGTGCATTCTTTACATGGCAATAAAATGATGACATACGCGATACATGTCGATGGCTATGTGTTTCCCCATGTTTCTAGTTCATGGGAATCACATGTATTTACATCGTAGTATCTATTATCTTAAACGAACGTAATGTCCACATAATATTCGGCATATAGTTATGATGAAGCACTTGAAATGCTGTGGAAACGAGATTGTAACTGAATAACATGAGCGACCGCCTCAAGATGGTAACAAAGATGATGGAGAGGAAAAACTCAATGTGAATTGGAAATCAGTCTGTTTTTCTCTGGTGTAGTAAGAGCTATTTTGGTGATCCGACGGTTTAGAGTCACATTCTCTTTCATTGTGTTGTCTTTTTTAGCATAAGTACAGAAATAAGATAAAAAACGATTTCACAAGTAGATGTAACTGTTATTACGATTATTGTACAGTAGTAGATGCCTATGGAAAAGTGACAGAAGATATAAAAGTAGGAGGTCGATTTATAAATTAAGTTCCGATTTTTTTCGGAAAACATCATTATGGGAACGTGTACTACATACCATTGAATTGTACACCATTTCAACTGCTTTTAACAATAATTTTCTTACATTTTCAAACATACATGATGTCGTTTCACAAGCTTCGAAATCCCTCTGCGTAAAACTATGCGACCTATGAGTGTAGCCACCCAGTGAAAAACTCCTTTAGCTCCTCATCCACCGAGAATTCATAGGTGGTGAAAGGGCGATTCTGTCTGACCACTTCATCCACTTTGGCAAAACTCCACCATTCACAATAAACCGTTGGTCATTTTGTTCCTCATCATTACACCGCGGATGTTTTGGTTGAAATCTACACTTTTCCTGAGTTCCTAGTTGCAAATAAACTTGTACATATGCGTTTCACGACTACTTAAAACTGAAACCGCTAATTGTATAGCACCTAAACACGTTCGCTGCCGTTCACGCTCTGGCGCGTGTAAACGTTACTTGAGTCAGGTGCCGCTCACGCTGTGGCGCGTGCTGCGACCTAACATTCTATTATGGGTTTTTGTAAACTGGCATCGTCTAATAAAGCTGTATACTCTGGTAGGTACTCATGGAAGAGTATAAGTGATATGCACACGTACGTGCTTCCAGAGTTCCGCGTTTGCATTACCGGCTACGAGCCACACACGCTTCTCATGATGTCATGATAGATTTATTGGATTCTTATGTATGATTATTTTAATTTTATTTCGATTAGTTACCAGTTTATAAAAATACTTCTTAGTTTTGATATTATTCATACTTATATTGCTGATGATATAGAAATAAGCATATGTTTTATGAAATACCTTGTATGTACTGTTTATATTGTTCATTTGTTGGGCCACTACAGTCGGGGGTTCGAATCCCCCCTCGAACATGGATATTTGTGCCGTCCTTAGTCTTAGCTAGTTCATAAGTAGTTTGTAAGCTTAGGGACTGATGACCACTTAGTTAAGTCCCATAAGTTCTAGAAATTTTTTTTCACTTGTTGTTTTCACAAAAATACAAATGCAAATAAAAAACCATATAAAAAAACTGAAAACTAAAACCAAAACATTCAGTGGCTCAAAACTATGAAACGGTACTGTCAAAATACGATCACGCAGAAGAGCGTGAAGTGGCACCTAGCATCATCGCGCCAGAGCGTGAACGGCAGCGAACGTGTTAACTGGCCTGTTTCGACGTTAGCGCTTATTTTTTCCTATTTCATATTTAAAAAATAGCCATATACGTCTTTTATTTTCAAAAGATTGAGTTGCTTCGAAGATCAAAGGTAGAAGCACTGACGTCGATATTAAAAAAAAAAAAAACAAAATAAAGCACTGCCTGTACTGCACGGTCAACGTCGCATAAAAAGTATCTGGGCTTACACGGATTCACTGCAAATAATCCGAAATAATATTGCAGAGTCCTCCAAGCGGATTTCTGCAGGTGAAACACGGACAATTTCGGCTCGTACTTTGCAAATCTGACTGTTCGTATGTTGGACCCAGAAGCGCCGACCACAGTTTAATCTGTTAAAATACACTCTCAAAGACTATCAAACGGAAATCGCACACATATATAAATTGCGTAGATGAAAATACAGTGATTCTGGCTTTGACAGATGCCGCTGCACATATTGTTGCAGCGTTTCGTATGTTCCATGTGATGCTTATGGCATCAACTGTATAGCAGAGGAAGTAAGTCTGAAGTTCCTTATTTATTAATTCCAAGCTAAAGGAAGTAACGATACAGGCATTCAAATTAATTTCACGAATTCTCCTTGCCACCTGGCCACGTTTAAATGCTGATGCCTTTGGAGTGGAATGATTAGCCGGCTGTTATGCCGTTACCAGGGGACGCCCGAATGTGATTAAGAGAGATATAGCCACACCATGCTGGGTTGGTGGGGCTACTTCCATGTCCCCCCTTTTCCCCAAAGTATCTTGGAGTGATCTTAGATCGGACATACAGGATCTGGGATTAGAATCATTACTTTTGTGTCCCAGCCTCGTCGCCGCTTTTGTATCTCGTTTCCGCCGGTGGTCCTGATGTCGGGGGCCGAGTAGAAAGAGACCGACACAGGAATAAAGTATGCACGCTTGTGCAGGTACGGAGGTGACCAGCCAGTGGGACAGCAGAAACTGGAAACACTAGAGTAAATTAGAACGAGATATATATTTCATAGAGACTTAGTGATACTTAACTTCTACATCTTGACTGCAGAATGCTTATACATAGATTATCTAGAGGCCTGCCTACTGATTATTCCTAGTGCCTATCCGATAGCCAAGTCTTTACCGGTGCCTATCTGATTCCCAAGTGTTAACTGGTTCCTATCTCAGTCCCAAGTGGCCGATGCAGCAGTCGTGGCCACGAGCGGAGTTGCAGCAGAGGGCGCTCGTGGCTGACGTCGTAAGAACGCCGTGCCGTGCGTGCATGGCGGCGCGCAGCGAAAGTAGGTGGCGCGCACTTTATACTTGTGCGACACCACAATTACAACAACGGCGCTTATCGCTGCGGCGTGGGCTACTTCTGAAACTCCAATCGCCAACATTCTCCTCCGAATGCGAAAATATATAGGTAGAAATGATCATCAGAATAAAAGACGACAAATCAGAGCTCGAACAGAGAGATTTAGGTGTTCTTTCTTCCCGCGCGCTGTTCGAGATTGGAATGGGAGATAAATAGTATAATGGTGTGATTTGCAAATGTAGATGTAGATAACCTTTAAAATGCATTGTCGTAACACGAAGATGAAAGTATCTGCAAGAAATAACATGATACGAAAACTAAGGGGATCTAAAACTTCCTGGCAGATTAAAATTGTGTGCCGGAACCGGGACTCGAAGCTGAGACCTTTGCCTTTCGCGGGCAAGCGCTCTACCGACTGCGCTATCCTGACAAGACTCACGATCCCTCCTCACAACTTTACTTCTGCCAGTACCTCGCCTCCTAGTTCCCAAACTTCACAGAAGTTCTCCTGCGAACCTTGCAGAACTAGCACTCCTGGAAGAAAGAATATGGTGGAGACATGGCTTAGCCACAACCTAAGGGAGATTTCCAGCATGAAGTTTCCAAGTTTGGAAAGTAGGAGGTGAGGTACTGGCAGAAGTTATGAGGCGGGATCGTGAGTCGTGTCGTGGTAGCTCAGTCGGTAGAGCGCTTGCCCGCGGAAGGCAAAGGTCCTAGGTTCGAGTCCCGGTTCCAGTACACAATTTTAATCTGCCAGGAAGTTTCATATCAGCGCACACTCCGCTGCAGAGTGAAAGTTTCATGAACGGGATCTTATTGGGCAGGACAGCCAGCCACTATTCGGACTTCAGCTTAGGCGTTGAGCTATTCAGCGGGCGAATATGCAGCTCCTGTCTGGCACAATTCCTTCCACGCTAGGCACCTGGATACAGCTTTGAATGAGACGTGTCATAATTACTGGCTGCCTGAGACCAACCAAAGTGGAGCCGCTGTATCGGCTAGCAGGTATAGCTCCGCCTGACATCAGGCGTGAAGCTGCTGCGCAAACAGAAGGACGTAGGCCCTGTCTTCTCATACTCACCCACTGTGCGGTCTCTCGCCAGCACCAACACGCTTGAAGTCTAGAAAGCGTTTTGTAAGAGTCTTTGTCAACAACAACAACACAAACCAAGCGATAGACATGTGGAGAACGACAATTACACAATTACACAGTTCGTTGTAATTGACGGTAAGTCATCGAGTAAAACAAAAGTGATATCTGGCGTTCCACAGGGAAGCGTTATAGGTCCCCTACTCTTCCTCGTGTTTATAAACGATTTAGGAGACAATCTGAATAGCTCCCTTAGGCTGTTCGCGGATGATGCTGTCGTTTATCGGTTAGTGAAGTCAATTGAGGATCAAAAGCAACTGCAAAGCGATTTAGACAAAATTTCTGCATGGTGCGAAAATTGGCAATTGACACTAAATAAAGAAAAGTGTAAAGTAATACAGATGACCACTAAAAGAAATCCGCTGAACTTTAATTACGCGATAAATCAGTCAAACCTTAAGGTCGTAGATTCTACCAAATACCTAGGAGTAACAATTACGGACAACTTTGACTGGAGAGAACACATAGAAAATATTGTGGGGAAGGCGAACCAAAGGTTTCGTTTCATCGGCAGAACGCTTCGAAGATGCACCAGCTCCACCAAAGAGACTGCCTACATCACACTTGTGCGTCCTCTCCTGGAGTACTGTTGCCCCTTGTGGGACCCTCACCAGGTGGGACTGACGGAAGACATTGAGAAGGTTCAGAGAAGGGCAGGTCGTTTTGTTTTATCACGTTACGAGGAGGAAAGCGTCACGGAAATGTTGCAAGAATTGGAGTGAAATTCATTAAAAGAAAGACGTTATTCATTGCGGCGTGATCTGTTTGCGAAGTTTCAATCACTGTCTCTTACTTCTGAATGTGAAAATATTTTGCTAGCACCCACCTACTTAGGGAGACATGACTATCCCAATAAAATAAGAGAAATCAGGTCGAAAACGGAACGATTTAGGTGCTCTTTCTTCCCGCGCGCTATTAGAGAATAGAACGGTAGAGAAAAGTTATGAAAGTGGTTAATGAACCCTCTGCCAGGCACTTGAATGTGATTTGCAGAGTATCTATGTAGATGTAGATGTAGATCTAGACAACAGAAATTGCACCTTTAGGCTGAAGAAAACATAAAGAAGAGCTACCTCCCGGTCATAATGAGAGCTAGTACACCTGGAAGTCCCTCAACAGGTTACGAACTGGTGTTGGGCGGTGTAAAGTAAGCCTCGAAAAATGGGGGTACGTTAGTGGACCTGTGAGTGTGGCGAGAAGTAGACAATGTCTCACCTGCGCAACTGTCATCTGTGCCCGTCATCCTACACCGAAGAGGATTTAAGACTGGCCAACTCTAATGCATTGGAGGTAGGCCGTTTCTGGGCTAAAACAATTTAAGTTAATCACTGTTACTCTGATTAAATATAAATGTATTTGTAACCATCTGTTTGATAAGTCATGGTTGCAAAATTTTAACACGAATTATCTACAGGAGAATGGAAAAGCTGGTAGAAGCTGACCTCGGGGAAGATCAGTTTGGATTCAGGAGGAATATAGGAACCCGGGAGGCAATACTCACTTTGCGTCTTATCTTAGAAGATAGATTAAGGAAAGGCAAACCTACATTTTTAGCTTTTGAAGATTTGGAGAAAGCATTTGACAATGTTGACTGGAATACACTCTTTCAAATTCTGAAGTCAGTAGGGGTAAAATATAGGGAAAGAAGAGTTAATTACAACTTGTACAAAAGCCAGACTGCAGTTATTAGACTCGAAGGGCATGAAAGGGAAGCATCAATGGGGAAGGGAGTAAGACAGGGTTGTAATCTTTCTTCTATGTTATTGAATTTGTACATCGAGCAGGCGGTAAAGGAAAGCAAGGAAAAATTTGGAATAGGGATTAAAGTTCAGGGGGAAGAAATAAAAACATTGCGTTTTGCTGATGACATTGTAATTCTGTCAGATGACAGCAAAGGATCTGGAAGAGCAGTTGAATGGAATGGACAGTGTATTGAAGAGAGCGTATAAAATGAACATTAACAAAATCAAAACAAAAATAATGGAATGCGGTCTTAGAAAATCAGGCGATGCTGAAGGAATTAGATTAGGTAACGAAACAATGAAGGTGGTAGATGAGTTTTGTTACTTGGGTAGTAAAATAACATGCGATGGTCGAAGTACAGAGGATATAAAATGCAGAACGCCAATGGGAAGAAAAGCATTTTTGAAAAAGAGAAATTTGCTAACATCGAATATTAATTTAAGGGTAAGGCAGTCTTTTGTGAAAGCATTTGTGTGGACTGTTGCCTTGTACGGGAGTGAAACATGGACGATAAGCAGTGCGGACAGAAAGAGAATAGAGGCTTTTGAAATGTGGTGCTACAGAAGAATGCTGAAGATTAGGTGGGTAGATCGCATAACTAATGAAGAGGTACTGAACAGAATTGGTGAGAAAAGGAATTTTTGGCATACCCTGACTAAAAGAAGGGATCGCTTGGTAGGACACATTCTTAGACATCGGGGAATCGTAAATTTATCATTGGAGGGAAGTGTGTGGGGTAAAAATCGCAGAGGGAGACCAAGAGACGCGTATAGTAAGCAGATTCAAGTGGATGTGGATTGCCGTTCTTATGAGGAGATGAAAAGGCTTGCTCAGGATAGAGTAGGGTGGAGAGCTGCATCAAACCAGTCTCCGGACTGAAGACCATAACAACAACATTGTAATTGTTTATACATGTTTTGTATGTTAACTTTAATTCTTTGAACTTTGCCCCCTTCTGGGCGAAAACAATTTTAATTACTAATTTATGTTTAATGTTAATGCCTATTGCCCAGGCAGTTGTTTACTCTATTGCTGGTAAGCTTTCTTGAAATTAACTTTTAATTGATGCCTTTGACATGAATAAAAAATGGCCACGTGTTTAGCAGCAACAAAATATTACAGGAACTATCTCCCAGCTGTCAAGAAGGTAACTGGAAGTCTACTGGAGGATGCCATTTATGTAATTTACGCAGCACGACTACTCGAAGATCCCTCAGTTTAATGAAACTTCCGTTAGTCAGTGTCACATTTTTGGCGCGAGTTCTTCCCGAATTAGAAGCTTCAGACATTTCTTTGCTGGTAGAAATGAAAAATAAAATTAATGAAGCGCCAAGTGAAGTGTGAGCAAAATTACGGGAAAGAATACAGTAGGTTTTCCAGAAGAAAACCGGCTTGAAGGGCCTTTGCGTGCAGCAGCCATATTTAGCGGAGAATCGAGTTCCACAGATAGCAGCATTCCTGTCCAAAAAGTGCCGATTGTGAAAAACGCCCCTGTCACATTCGTTGATGTAGGAACATTCATTCTCGGCTTATAAATTAATACGAACCAATGGGCGCCATAGCTTTTCTGCGGAAAACATACGAAATTTTCAGAGATCCACTGTGCAGCCAACTATGGTCTGAATGTTTGAAACCACTGTTGTATTCAGCATTTGTTAAATTATGTATAACATGTAATTCAACACAGGGCTTGTGATGTGCATTATTTTTTCATCTCCGGAATATTATAAAGGTCTGGTGTCAATGTTTGCTGTGTTTTTCAACTGTCTACCTTGTCATCTTCATGCCGTGGCAGAACAGCCGTGCCCACTCAGGCGCCTTGCTGCGGTACGTGCCGCCGTTCGTCGTCGGAGGTTCGAGTCCTACATCGTGCATGGATGTTTGTGTTGTCCTTAGCATAAGCTACTTTAAGTTAGTGTAAGTAGTGTGTAGACCTAGGGACTGATGACCAACGTAGTTAAGGCCGGCCGCGGTGGCCGAGGGGACTGAGGAGCTCCAGTCACGGTCTGCACGGCCACTACGGTCGGGGGTTCGAATCCCCCCTCGGGCATGGATATTTGTGCCGTTCTTAGTCTTAGCTAGTTCATAAGTAGTTTGTAAGCTTAGGAGTGATGACCCTGTAGTTAAGTCCCATAAGTTCTACAAACATTTGAACGTAGTTAAGTCCCATAGATTTACAAACTTTTGAACTTTTTCTCCGGATTGTAAACAAAGACGTACCCGACTCACACGATAATAGTAGGCGGTGATTTTATTTTACTCTCGATCTGTTGGCGTAATTATACTTTCAAATCAGGAGATATGCATAAAACATCGTGCGAAATTGTACTGAACGCATTCTCTGAGAATTAATTGGAACAATTAGTTCATGAGCCAACTAGAATTGTAAATGGATGTGAAAACACACTTGATCTCTTAGCAACAAATAATCCTGAGCTCATAACGAGGTATTAGTGAACACAGGTATTAATGAACACAGAGCTGTCGTAGCGAAATTGAATATCGAAAGTCCCAAAGTTACCAAAAATAAACTAAAAGTATATTTGTTCAGGAAAGCAGATAGAAATAAAATACATTGCTTCTTCAAAGACAGCTTCCACTCGTTTCTAACACTAAACGTAGGTGTAGACCAGATGTGGCTCAAATTCAAAGAAGTGGTATCGACAGCAATTGACAGTCTTATACCAAATAAATTAATAAAAGAAGGAGGCGATCCCCCTTGGTACACAAAACAGGTCAGGACACTGTTGCAAAAGCAAAGGAAAAGGCATACTAAATTTAAACGAACACAAAATCCCCAGGATTGGCGATCGTACTCAAAAGCTCGAAATTTAGCGAGGATTTCAATGCGAGATGCCTACAATACACAATCACAACGAAACTCTTTCTCGAAATTTGACCGAAAACCCAAAGAGATTTTGGTCATATGTTAAATATAGCACGGGCAAAACACAAACGATACCCTCACTACCTGATAGTAATGGCGATCCTGTTGATGACAGCGCTACTGAAGCAGAGTTACTACACATAGCTTTTAGGAACTCGTCCACCAAAGAAGACGAAACCAATATTCCAGATTTCGAATTACGAACAGATGCCGTAATGAGTAACTTATAAGTAGATATCGTCGGAGTAGTACAGCAACTAAAATCACTTAACAAGAACAAGTCTTCTGGTCCGGATTGTATACCCATTAGGTTTCTATCTGATTATGCTGAAGCGATAGCCCCTTACTTAACAGCCATATACTACCGCTCTCTCAAAAAAGGATCTGTACCAAAAGATTGGAAAGTTGCACAGGTCACACCTATATTCAAGAAAGGCAGTACGAGTAATCCACTGAACTACAGGCCAATTTCATTGACGTCAATTTGCAGCAGGGTTTTGGAACATATCCTGTACTCAAATATTACGAATTATCTCGAACAGAACGATCTATTGACCCAAGGTCAACACGGATTTAGAAAATATCGTTCATGCGAAACACAACTAGCTCTTTATTCACACGAAGTGATGGGTGCTATCGACAAGGGTTCGCAAATCGATTCCGTATTTCTTGATTTCCAGAAGGCTTTTGACACCGTACCTCACAAACGGCTTTTAATCAAATTGCGTGGTTATGATATATCGCCCCAAATTTGCGATTGGGTAGGGGATTTCTTGTCAGAGAGGACACAGTTCGTAGTAATCGATGGTAAGGCATCGACTAAAACAGAGGTGATATCGGGCGTTCCACAGGGTAGTTTTATTGGTCCTCTGCTGTTCCTTATTTACATAAACGATTTGGGAGAAAATCTGAGTAGCTCTCTTAGGTTGTTTGCAGATGACGCCGTCATTTACCGTCTAGTAAAATCATGAAGATCAAAACCAACTGCAGAACGATCTGAATAAGATATCACTATGGTGTAAAAATTGGCAATTGACTCTAAATAATGATAAGTGTGAAGTCGTCCACATGAGTACGAAAAGAAATCCGTTAAAGTTCGTTTACAAGGTAAATCAATCAAAAGTGAAGGCCGTAAACTCCACAAAATACCTAGGAATTACTTTTACTTCAGACTTAAATTGGAAAGAACACGTAGATAATATCGTGAGAAAGGCGAACCAGAGACTGCGTTTTATTGTCAGAACCCTTAAAATATGCAACAGAACTAAAAACTAAACTGCATACAGTACGCTTGGAGTATTGCAGCCCAGTGTGGGATCCTTATCAGGTGGGTTTAACGGAGGACATCGAAAGAGTCCAAAGAAGGGCACCTCGTTTCGTATTGTCACGATACAGGGGAGACAGCGTTACGTAAATGATACAGGATCTGGTATGGGAATCATTACAACAACGGCGCTTATCGCTGCGGCGTGGGCTACTTGCGAAACTCTATAATCACCAACATTCTCCTCCGAATGCGAAAATATATTGGTGCTCCCATTTACATAGGTAGAAATGATCATCAGAATAAAATACGAGAAATCAGAGTTCAAACAGAGAGATTCAGGTGTTCTTTCTTCCCGCGCGCTATTCGAGAATGGAATGGGAGATAAATAGTATAATGGTTGTTCGATGAACCCTCTGCCAGGCACTTAAATGTGATTTGCAGAGTATCCCATGTAGATGTAGATGCAGAAAGAAATCTTTACTGATAAGTAAACACTATGTATTTCACATTATGTTTAGTTCTCCTGGTGAATACTTTTTGGATCCTATTTTAAATTATTTTGGCCTAAATAAGGTAATGAAAGAGTCTATTTTAGGCGTCTAAAATCGACTTTTTGCGACCTGAAAATCCGCGGTCTACTCAGTATATATGTTAGTTTGTCTGTCAATAAATGCATGACAGCACTGTCAAATAAAACTGCTACTGATAATACTTCCAAAACTTCAGTAATATCCCTATGAATTGCTTCTGGAGTCGTTTTACCCATAAAAATCATATTAATCCATGTACCTGACTCTTGGCGAGATTATTACTGCACACATTTTAAACAGCTGTATTGATTAGAGTAAAGAACGAATACAACCACACAGTATACAGCTAGAAAGTACTGAACCAAGCTGCTCAAAGGAACAATGTTGGCAATAATAGAGCCACACATTCGCTTGACATTAGACACCGGAAGTAGCCTACTTTTGAATCGCCGTGATAGTCGGTAAGGATAGCTGTAGAATTCAGTTACCCACACTTTTGACAGAGAAACATTATTAGTTGAATAAAGGAAGAGTTATCAGTTTTTTAAATTATGTTTCAATCCATATTTCGCTCAATGCGCGGTAGCAACCGTTGACGATTTGTAAGAGGAAATAGCGTTCAGTCGTGAAATAAATTGTTTAATACAGATCTATTTCGACTACTTTCTAGCCATCATCACTATGAGAGCTAAAATGAAGACATCAAGGGTCAAATAAATTAACCGTATATAAATAATGGAAAATGACATCCAACATTTTGAATAACGTATAAACTACCTTACATCACCAAGTATAGTACAAAAGATGTAGGATCACCTGTACAACATATACAACAGTTTGTAAATACATAAATTCATGAGTGCCCTCTATATGGGCCGACTATATATACGTTCCACTTAAGGTTTTATTATAAATCAATCTCCCAAAATATAAACAACGGCATGGAATGTTTATAGGTTCCTTCATAAAATTCAACCATTGTATCTGGCTCATTACAGACGCAAGCAGTACTTGCATTCTTTTATCTACTGACTTGCGACAGTTTGTTAACTGCCTGTGTAGCACGTAACAGTACTAAACTTATAAAAAAAAACTACCTTTTACCCTCGTCTTCGGTCGCATTGATGTCCTTGCATATGTGTCAAACACCATCAAAAGTACAAGAATTTCGCAATTTTGTTCTTAAGTTATGACCAGGATCATCAAGATAAAAGCTTCCAATTTTCCGGTTTGAATATAAACCGTGAGTAGAATTACGGTAATACTGTCCTTCTTTATCGAGATGAAAATATTATTATTTACTTATTAGAAGATATTATTGAATACAAAAAAAATTCCGTTTGTTACATGATGACTAAACTGCTGATTGAAGAAGCTATACCTTATAAAATGTGTAAATTATGTAGGATTCAAATGTCATCGTTCGGCGGTTTGAAGAGGTAGACGTCTTGTGTAAGCCTTGTTTTCATTATGTTCTATCGTATTACATACAACATATAAACCATTAAAAGTATTTTAATAAATGTGAAAAATTTCAATCGTTAAAGAATAAAATAACTTAAGCATCTTAAAGCGTCACAGAAGCTGTAAGAGAAAAGTTGATGCTCATTTGTTCCATATTTCGAGTTATATATACACACATATATTGAATTGCAACCTTCTAAAGTAGCCTATGTTTTTCTTCAGCGTTCAAGCTATCTCCATACCCAATTTCATCGAGATCAGTTAAGCGGTTTAGCCATGAAAGCGCAACAGACAACTTCTTTTGCATTTATAATTTTATTAGTATGGATGGAGCTACATGATTTATATTTCTATATGTCTTTTTGGTGAGGATAAAAATTACGCCGCTGGTAACCTTGCTGATAACGCAGTAAATATTATAAAACTGGAATTCTATTGTGGTGAATAGATTGTGGTGTCAAAGAATTTTTACTGAGTGAAAATGTTACTTACTGCATAAAATTAATACATTTGTAGGCTACACAATCATCTGCGCAAACTAAACCGTCACAGGCTAGCATGGAAACTTGTAACTAACACGACCCACTGGTATAAAAACTTTCAATTTGGTGAAACCAGTGTACGTGTTACACGGAAACAACCGTACACAGATCACAAATATGAATTACATTACTAGAATTCTCATAATTCTCGATTTTTAGAAAGTCGACAGCCCACGTTACTGTAGTGTAATGAGAGTTGAATGAAACCCAAGTATGACTGCAAGGAGATTCCTGGAGGGATAAAAAATGTTCAAATGTTTGTAGAACTTATGGGACTTAACTACGAGGTCATCAGTCCCTAAGCTTACAAACTACTTATGAACTACCTAAGACTAAGGACGGTACAAATATCCACTCCCGAGGGGGGATTCGAACCCCCGACCGTAGTGGCCGGGCAGACCCTGGAGGGATAAATCAAATGGCGACAGTACGCAAAATATGTCTAACTGGTTCAAGCCAGTGACGGACAAATTTCTGAACGTGACCAGGTGTGATTTCAACGATGTAGCATGTTTGTGGTACTTTAATAACTTCAGATATCAGAGTATGTTGATTCTTTTTCTCTACGTTACACAGTTTCCCACACAACAAATACAAACTTTACAACTTTTTTTTGTTTTGCCATACTTTGGTTGCAAGTGAATAATACCTAGCAATATAAACATCCATCGCAGGAGGGTTGCCTCTAATCACACTATCACGAGGCATACCGAACTGCTATGCCCTTGATCTCGGGGAATACAGCCTCCTAGCGCTACATATATGTGGAGGTACTACCTAAACTGGTAACATTCGACTTTTAATAGCTACATTTAAAAGTCTGCAGACGGCAAACACCCTTATATAACACTGTGCGGCAGACTGTCGTGAGTCACCCCTAGAAATATCTGCAGTTATAGATGTTACACCATGCATTATATCGGTTCCCTGGGTCGCAAATTACACGTCAAAGTATCGACGACTTTGTTGAAGGCTACAACTAGAATTATATGTAGCAGTCTAGCACCACCATTGCAGAGTGTCACACAGGAATAAAAGGCAGAGCGGTTATTCTGTCTGCTCTTATATCGATCGCAATTAATGCCATCAAACGTGATTTATTGTCAAGAAACATGACGTTTACGTTAATCATGCATCGATTCGCATTGGATATGCTTATAATATATTATTTTGCCCCATTTGTTTATAGTACAGGGCACGGTATCTGTAAGGCGAACTGTATCTTTGTAGTTCTTTGCTATAAGCTTTACATAGTCAATCATTTAAACTTTCAGTTGCAATGAGACCCTTCTACTGCACACCTGAGGGAAGTGGAGAGTAGACAATGAATTTAATTAACAACAAACATGTTAAAATGCATTTAGCTTCCTGAATACTAATCTCTTAGAGGAAATATTTTATTGTCATGCAAGTTATTCGTAACAAGGTATAATATTTTTATAGCAGGATAAAGATGGGAATCTTACAAGACTGTTACACATTTGCCAATATTTCCGAAGAAAAGCGGTGAAAAAATTGTTCACCTCGCTTGGAAAGCTGCGTATATAGTAGTAAATAACTTACACTAGGTTCTTTCGCAGTTAATTCGTTTTAATTTTTAATTTTTGTGGAATGAATACAGAAAATTATAATTAAACAGATTAATTAAAGTGCACGTGGCAATGGCATTTGAAATTTAAAAAATGTAAAGGATGAAGTGCACTGGCTGTGAGATAATTAAAGCATATTTGCTCTCATTTTCACATGCATTAATTATATTTTACCACCACTGAAGTGATGTCGCTACACTTTACAAAATTATAATACTTTACTCTGTAACAACCCAAAATCTGCCGTTAATACATTTCATAACAAGATTTCTTGTTAATCATGTGCTCAGTCCAGTAATAATAAGCACAGCGTTTGTAAATCTAAGGTCATTCATTACTGAGATTATCAGTCCCTAGGCTTACAAAATACTCCAACTAACTTTAAACTAAACTACGGACAACACACACAAACACACCCATGCCCGAGGGAGCACTGGAACCTCCAATGGGGAGCAACAGCATGCTCCTCAGCAAGGCGTCTTAGAGCGCTAGGCCATTCCACCAAGGCAGTCCAATCACTGTGTATTTCTTGTTCGATACAATTTGAGTCTCTGTGTCAGTTCTGTAAAGTGCTGAAGTAGTGAGTGCAGCCACAGCTGTGGGGTCCATCAGATGTGACAAGAACAGCATATACAGGGTGGTCCGTTGATAGTGACCGGGCCAAATATCTCACGAAATAAAAAAAAAAAAACTACAAAGTACAAAACTTTTCTAGCTTGAAGGGGGAAAACAGATGGCGCTATGATTGGCCCCTAGATGGCGCTGCCATAGGTCAAACGGATATCAGCTTCATTTTTTAATATGTACCCCCATTTTTATTACATATTCACCTAGAACGCAAATAAACATGAATGTTTTATTTGGAACACTTTTTTCGCTTTGTGGTAGATGGTGGTGTAATAATCACAATCGTACAAGTACGTGGTCTCGCTTAACATTTCGCCAGTGCGGACGGTATTTACTTCGTGATACATTACTGGTGTTAAAATGGACCGTTTACCAATTGCAGAAAAGGTCGATATGGTATTCATGTATGGCTATTGTGATCAAAATGCGCAACGGGACTGTGCTATGTACGTTGATCTTTATTCTGGAAGACATCATCCAAATGTCCAGACCTTTCGTCGGATAGTTACGTTATTTAAAGAGACTGGAAGTGTTTAGCCACAAGTGAAACGTCAACCACGACCTGCAACAAATGATGATGCCCTAGTAAGTGTTTTAGCTGCAATTGCGGCTAATCCGCTCATCAGTAGCAGACAAATTGAGCGAGAATCAGGACTCTCAAAACCGTCGGTGTTTAGAATTCTACATCAACATAAATTTCACCCGTATCATATTTGAAGTGTTTTATCCATTACAGCAACTGTTAAGATTATAAATAAATGAATTGCAGCAACCAGCATGTTTATCTATTAAGCAACAGTACAAAAATAGACCAGAAGAAGGGCACTCAAGCGCCCGAAACCGGTCGTTGAAGTTCATAATAAATAACGACAAGCAACTGGTTGCTGCAATTCATTTATTTATAATCGTATCATATTTGCACGGCGAAGACTTTGAACGTCGTGTACAGTTTTGCCACTGGTCACAAAATAAATTACGGGGCGATAACAGATTTTCTTTCATGCGTTCTTTTTTAGTGATGAAGCTTAATTCACAAACAGAGGTAACGTAAACCGGCATAATATGCATTAGTGGGCAACGGAAAGTCCACGATGGCTGTGACAAGTGGAGCATCAGCGACCTGGGCGGGTTAATGTATGGTGGGGCATTGTGGGAGGAAGGATAATTGGCCCTTATTTTATCGATGGCGATCTAAATGGTGCAATGTATGTTGATTTATTACGTAATGTTCAAATGTTTGTAGAGCTTATGGGACTTAACTACGGGGTCATCAGTCCCTAAACTTACAAACTACTTATGACCTACATAATACTAAGGACGGCACAAATATCCATGCCCGAGGGGGGATTCGAACCCCCGACCGTAGTGGCCGTTCAGACCTGACTGCAGCGCCTCAGTCCCTCGGCCACAGCGGCCGGCTATTACGTAATGTTCTACCGTTTTACTACAAGATGTTTCACTGCATGACAGAATGGCGATGTACTTTCAACATGATGGATGTCCGGCATATGGCTCGCGTGCAGTTGAAGCGATCTTAAATGGAATATTTAATGACAGGTGGATTTGTCGTAAAAGCACCATACCATGGCCCGTGCGGTTACCGGATCTTACATCCCCGGATTTCTTTCTGTGGCGAAAACTGAAGGATATTTGTTATCGCGATTCACCGACAACGCCTGAAAACATGCGTCAGCGCATTGTCAATGCATATGAGAACATTACTGTAGGCGAAATACTCGCTTTTGAGAGGGATTTCGTTACGCGTATTTCCGAATTCATTGAAGTTGAAGGACATGATTTTGATCATTTATTGAAGTCATGAGGTAATTATAGTTAAACACGCAGTAACAGCATGCGTCCTCTCCAGGGGACACCACCTTGGCGAAGCACTGTCCGTGCGGGTGGAGAGGCTTGCGCATTCGTGTGAAGCAGAGCGCTATACCGAAGGTAGAGAACCTACTGCCGGAAAGGCCTCAGCTGATGGATCTGACAAAGTGTGTCCCACAACTTTCCGTCTTCCTTATCCTCTCCCAGTCCTTTCCCAATTCCTTTCCCAACCCAAGGTGTGATGCGATCCGTGCCGAGGGGTGCGTGGCACATGGGTGGATGTGTCTCGAACGGAGTCTCAGGGATACCGGGCGACCTCCCTGAGTAAGTAGCCTTGCTCCACGCGGGGTTATCGTGGTGTGGGCCATATAAATCCCCAAATCTCGTGGGACTAAGATGAACACAGAGAAAGAAAGCATTTTAAACGAATCTGAGGGGCAATCTGAGACCTCAGATACTCAGACATCGGGATTAGGACCGATGTAGTGCACTCCTACTTCTGAATCAGGTTCTAGACCTGAGCAAGAAGTGGGAACTGTACCAGAGAAGTTGGACCAGATTACGATTAAGGACTTGTCTGGGGCTCAGAGGAGGAAACTTCTCAAGGAACAGAAGCAAAAGGAAGGAAAAGAATGGCTTCCTAAGCATAAGTGGAGGGAATCAAAAGGGCTTGAGCCCAAGACCCCCAAGTCAAAGGGGATACACAGACCCCCTCGACGTCAAAGACAGGTGGCAAGAGGGTTAGGGATGAATCTAAGACTCCCTCCTCTCTGGAAAAGCGTGATCCTAAAAGGCTGAGGCAGGAAATAGGAAAACAAACCTATAGTACTGCAGTCTCGGTCCTTAGAATGGCGCTTGTCCAAGAAGGATACCCACTGGTGAGCATCACCTCGCAGCAGAAGGAGCTCGTGCAGATGGCCCTCTTTGAAGAGATTGGGCGGGACGCTGGTCCAGGACCCAAATTCAGGAGGGTCTATCTAGATCGCGGTGCCCTCATTTTTATCTGTGAGGGGGGGCCACTCAGTAGTATGGCTTAAAGACAAGGTGCCCATGATATCCCCGTGGGAGGATGCGAAGCTGCTGGTCAAGACAGCAACCGAACTCCTGAAGACCGCAAAGGTATCAATATGGGTACCAAAGATCCTTAAGGATGTCCCTCCAAAGACTCTGTTCGAGAAAATAAGGGTTCAGAACCCAAAAGTCTCGACGGAGGATTGGAGGGCAATTAACCAAAAGGGGGTGTATCGGGTCTCGGTGGTACTGGAGGTAAACTGATTTATGCTAGAAATCTAAAAAATTCCAGAACATGCATTTACGTTAGAAATGGAATACCTTTCATACCAATGATGGATTTTTGTTCCAGGGACCTGGTGACTATCAGGATGCAGCAACGTGAGGAAGGTATCACGAGGGAAATTGTTTTGGCCTCGGCATACCTTCCTTACGAAGACCGCTCTCCTCCTCCTTTGGAAGTGAGGAGACTGACGGAAACCTGCCATCGGCAAGGTGACGAACTGTTGGTGGGATGTGATGCCAATGCCACAATCTATCGTGGGGCAGCAAGGACACCAACAGTAGTTGGTATCCTAACAACTTGGAGATCCTGAATAGGGGTGATGAACCTACATTCAGGAATAGTAGAAGGGAAGTAGTAATTGACATAACTTTTTGTTCCATGATGATGGGAAGTTACGTCAAACAGTGGCATGTGGTCCTGGAGCCATCCTCATCAGATCACATGTATATTAAATTCAAGGTTGAAATGGGAACCAAACAGACCATGGCCTATAGGAATCCCAGGAAAACGGACTGGGAGACATATAGGACAGACCTTGACTTCAGCCTATCGGAAATTAAAACTTCGATAAGGAATCCAGCAGAGTTTGAGGAAGTAGCAGAGGCCATAACCTCTGCTATAGTGACCTCATACCAGGACAACTGCTCAATCACCAAGAAGTGCACAAATAGGAGTGTGCCTTGGTGGAATAATAACCTGGAAATGCAAAGGAAACAGGTACGAAGACTGTTTAACCTTGCGAGGCGCAAAGGACAATGGGCAAAGTATCGTGAAGCCCTTGTCAATTACAACCTTGCCATCAGACGGGCAAAGGAGACATCCTGGAAGGTATTCTGTGAGGAAGTGGAGGGCACGGCTGCTCAAGCGAGACTTCATAAAATCCTCACTAGGGTACCAACTAATCCAGGAGGAACATTGAGGAAGGAGGATGGGGAGTATACAAAGACAGCACATTAAACGATGGAACTGCTCCTCAAGACTCACTTTCCTCAATATACTCTGGGGGATAACTAAGACCATAATGCGATTCCTGAGAGACAACGGTTCTCAGGTATTCGCAAAGAGGACTGGGATCTGGCCAAGGAGTGTGTCGATTTCAGTAAGGTCCGATGGGCGGTGTGAACATTTCAACCGTTCAAGTCACCTGGCCCCGATGGAATCTTTCCAGCTCTCCTGCAACAAGTGGGAGAAAATCTTATTAGATTCCTATGCAGGTTATTCGGGGTTAGCCTAGCAGCAGGAATCATTCCCAATACCTGGAGGGCAGTGAAGGTTGTCTTCATTCCAAAACCAGGGAGAATTGACCATACCAAGGCCAAGGATATGAGATCAATCAGCCTGTCCTCCTTCATTCTTAAGACATTGGAAAAGCTGGTTAATGTGCATGTTGGAGAAAGGAGGTTAAGTAGGGCTCCTCTTCATTCAAACCAACATGCATATCAGCCAGGTAAATCATGTGAGACAGCTCTCCACCAACTCGTTGAGAAGGTGGAGAAAGCACTACACTTTCAGGAAATAGCCCTCTGTATCTTCCTGGACATTGAGGGGGCTTTTAGCAATATGACCTTCGATTCCATGGTTAGGGCAGCAGAGGTGCATGACCTAGGGACCACTATATGTAGGTGGACTAGAGCCATGCTCAGTGGAAGAAAGGTAAAGGCTACCATGATGCATGAAAAAATGGTAATCAACACCACTAGGGGTTGCCCGCAAGGAGGAGTTCTTTCCCTTTTATTGTGGAATCCTTTTGCCAAGGATACGCAGATGATCTTGTCATAGTAATACATGGCAAATTTGCTGACACCGTGAAGAATATGGCACAAGGTGCACTGGACATTGTGCAAGACTGGTGCAGAAAACAGGATCTGGGGGTTAATCCTAAGAAGATTGTTGTTGTACCATTCACAAGGAAACATATCCAACACTCAAGTTGGAATCTAAAGCTTTTCAATGAAGCGCTACCTGTGAAGGGGACAGTGAAATATCTAGGGGTTACCCTAGATGAGAAACTGACATGGACCCCTCACATCAGGAATATTTGCTCCAAGGCAAAAGGTACTCTTGTGCGTACCAGGAGAGCTTGTGGCAAACATTGGGGCCTGAGCCCCAAGGGTATGCACTGGATATACACCACAGTGATTAGACCCAGGATCACCTATGGGGCGGTCGTGTGGTGGAAGAAGGTAGAACAGCAGGTTGCTGCTAAGGAGCTTGAAAAGGTGCCTGCTTAGCCATAAAAGGCGGAATTAGCAGCACACCAACTGTTGGGATGGAAACCATGCTGGGTATGCCCCCATTACACCTTTGGGTCAAGATGGAGGCAGTGTCTGGTGCATACAGACTCAAATGTGGCAACAACTGGAACTCTTCGGTATATCCAGTATCACACACTAAAATAGTGAGTGAGGTAAATATAGGAAAGGTTGGGGAAATGCCAGCCGACTATATTATAACCCCATACTGATTCAACAAGCCTTTCCATATAACAATTGGAACCAGGGAGCAGTGGGAGAAAATAGTTCGTCACCGTATGAGTGATATTGTCTGGTTCACTGACGGGTCAAAATCAGACCAAGGTGTTGGGGCTGGGGTATATGGGGTGCAGCCAAGACTGGAGGGCGTCATCTCTCTAGGAATACTGGCCGCAGTATTCCAGGCCGAAATCACTGTCATCAGGGCGTGTGTAGAGAAGAATCTACAAAGACCGTAGCATCTATATCTATTCAGACAGCCAGGCAGCCGTGAGATCACTGGCAGCTCCTGCAACAAGGTCTAAAATTGTTGCAGAATGTCACAGGGTTCTAGTGGAGCTAGGGGAAAGCAATAGAGTAAACCTATTATTGGTTCCTGGCCACTCGGGGATCAGTGGCAACGAACTTGCCGACAGATTAGCCAGGATGGGGGCAGAGACTCCATTTATTGGACCGGAACCTGTCCTGACAATCACCAAGGCAATGATCAAATTGGAGCTACATTACTGGCTCAGAAGACAGCACGTAGAATATTGGACCAAAGTCCATCAACAAAAACATGGCAAGGTAATGATGCCAAAGCCATGTTTTAAAAGAAGCTCTGCAATCCTGGGTCTGAACAGGAGAGAGATTAGACTCATAGTTGGATTGCTGACAGGCCATGGGAATTTCAAAAAACACCTACATACAATAGGAATAACAGAAGAGGACCCTAAATGTAGGATCTGTGATGACAGTGATGAAACTGCATCACATCTAATCTTCGAATGCATTGCATTGGAGAGTAAAAGGCACAGAACATTTAGGACAACCAGACCCGAAGAAATTATGTCTAATAAAGAACTGGTAAAGGGACTCCTTGTATTGTTCAAGGGCATTGGTTGGCTTTACTAGACATACAGGGAGCGATAGTGCACGATAAACTTAGTTTCGGTGCGGGCAGTGACGGGTTGGACCAACACTGTTTTGGCTTCCCTGAAAAAATCAAATCAAATCGACAGCATGCGTTCTCATACTGTACGATAATTTCACCAAAGTACATGTATCACATTGGGACAAACGAAATAAAGTTCAAGCGTACCTACTTATTACTGTTTTTTTTTTTTTCTTCAGTGCTATTTTTAAACTGAACAATTTACATGTCAGTAGGCTGGCAGCAGCATTGAGGGCTGCTCTTCAGCCGAAAGATTGCAAAATACATGAACATGAGGAATTAAAACATGAATTGGAGTTGCAACTATGGTGCTTTAAAACATAGACAAGACGATAAAAATCGGAGAAATTACAAATGTGTCAGATGAATAAAACATACGTAGTCAGTTAAAATAATGAGCCACGGTTACGTTATAAAAAATGACATCAAAACACAGATAAGACGAAGAGCACTCGGAGAGACTGTTAAAAACGTAGAGAATGCGACACTTGTCTTGAAGCGTTGGATGCAGATAAAAACACACTGAACGAAGCACTGTTAAAACTGATGGCATAGGACCCCGAAGGATAGGGAGGGGGGAAGTAGGAAGTGCGGGGGAAGGGGTAGGGGAGAGGGCAGAGAGGAGGCATAGGGACTCAAGGGCAGGAAGAGGAAGAACCAAGCAGGGGTGGGCAGAGGAGGGAGAGGGATGGGGAGCGCTTCATCCACAGGATGGGATCAGGGTTGGTAGGACGGGTATATTTCAGGACATAGGGAGTCAACTGGGAGGGGGAGGTGGCGGAAGTTACCCTGGGAAAGGATGTGGAGAATGTGGAGGTGAAGGGTGGGAGGGATTCAGTAGTGAGGGTGTGGCAGAGGCCTGTTATTGGTGAGAATGGGGTATACCAGGGGGTTGTGGGAGTCTGTCTTGTGGTTGGTATAAAAGATCCGGATGTTTTCGAGTTATTGGAGGAGATGAGGAAACACGATGAGGTCATATAGGATCCTTGTGGGGAAGAGGAGCCGGATATGGGATGTGAGGCGGAGGGCACGGCATTCTAGGATTTGCAAGGTTTTATAATAGTATGGGGGATCGGAAAGTCAGGCAGGATGGAAGCTACAGAGGATGGGTTGCATGAGGGAGCGGTATGTGTATAAGATGGTGGAGGGGCAGAGACCCCACATCCAGCCAGTAAGGAGTTTTAGGAGATTGAGGAGATAGAGGGCTTTCTGGCAGACAGTATGGAGTTGTGTGGTCCAGGAGAGGAAGTGATAAAGGGTTAGGCCGAATTACTTGAACGTGGGGGTGTAGTGGATGGGACAGTTGTGGAGGGTAAGGTGTAATCAGGGATGCGGAAGGAATGTGTTGTATGACCTATAATGATTACGTGGGATTTTTCGGGGTTGGTGGAAAAAGGAGCCACTGGTTACACCATGAGGCGAATTTGGTGAGTTGGGACTGGAGCAAAAACTGGAATCGAGCAAGGGAGAGGGCGAGGGCTAGGAAGGCTGTGTTGTCAGTGTATTGTAGGAGATAGTCAGGAGGTTGGGGTTGGGACATATCAGCGGAGTAGATGAGATAAATGAGAGGAGAAAGGATGGAGCCTAGAGGCGCCCCAGCGGAGGGGTAGAACAGGAGTCGTAATTGCAGACAATGACATAAGAGGGGCGGTGGGTGAGGAAGGAAGCAATGAGGTGGATATAATTAACAGGAAGAGCACAGAACTGGAGCTTGAAAAAGAGCCCAATATGCCATACATGGTCATAGGCTTTTTCTTTGTCAAGGGAGACAAAGATAGCAAAGCGACAGGATTTAAGCTGGACGGAGAGGAGGTGGGTGAAGTGAAGGAGGTGGTCATCAGCAGAGAAGGAGGGTCGGAAGCCACATTGGGAGAGGGGGAGGAACTGGTGGCAGTGGAAGTTCTGACAGATACATTGGGAGAGAACAGTTTCCAGGACCTTGCTGAACATGGAGGTGAGACTGATGGGATGATATAACGAGGTCTGGGATGGGGGCTTGTCAGGTTTGAGGAACTTGAGAATACGAGAGGTCTTCCATAGGTTGGGGTAAAAGCCAGTGAAAAGGACGACGTTATAAAGGGTTGTGAGGACTGCATGTAAGGAGGGGGGCAGGCCCAGAGGTGTCGGTAGGTCAGACGGACATGACCAGGGGCAGTGATGCGTTTCGTGTGAAGAGTGTGAATTATGTCATGGGCGGTGATAGGCATGTTCAATTCTGAGGGAGGAATGTGGTCCAAGTACTAGAAGCGGCAGCCGAGTGGGTTGGAGCTAGCTCATGGACATTGGGGAGGAGAGACTAGTCAAAGTCAGGATTGTTGGGAATGGAAAAGACTTTGGAGAGGTAGAGAGCAAAATGTTCTGCCTTACTGGCATTGTCAGGAAAGGGATAATCATGGAGAAGTGGGTAGTGGGGCGAGGAGTAACTGCCAGTAAGGAGGCGGAAGGCACGCCAGTACTTGGAGGAGTTGACAGGGAGCATCGAATTTAGGCAGGTGCATGACTGGCGCCAGTCCTGACTATTTCACAGACAAGAGGTTTCTAATGTGTCTTTCGAGTTGCCAGTGGCGTTGGAGTGTATCCTGGTCACGAGTATGGAGGAAGGAGTGGTAGAGATGACGGGATTCACTTAGGAGAAGGATGGCCAGGGAGGGAAGGGTAAGACAGTGAGGGTGTATAGCCTTGGTGGGGACATGGGCATGGACCACGTCAGCAACCGCCTGGTGGATGAAGGATGAGGCATGGTCAATGTCGGCAGGGGTGTGGAGGGGAAGTAGGTGACTTGCAACCAAGGTGTCAATGGAGCGACAGTAGGCATCCCAATCGGCACAGACATAATTGTAGCAAAGTTTAGGACAGGGCATAGGACGGGGAGCTTGGGCAGGGCAGGGTTGTGGCATGGCCACTGCCTATAAGGTCAAGGACGTCCACCGTGATGTGCCCCTGGAGGTTGGGAGACGCCAGTACGATGTCTGGTGTGGTGTTGCTTTCAGGGCGGGTGGGTTGGGGAAGGGGAAGATGTGACCCCAGAGCGAGGTGGTGACATACTGACGCCACCACCGGAGTTCAGTGGGTGGAAGGGAAGAAATGTTAAGGTCTGCGGCAATCACATAGGTCATAAAGGATTGGTGGATATGGGAAAGGCCTATGGGAGAAGAGTGGTACTGCAAATATAGATGGTGGCTAGGGTGACTGTAAGGGATGAGAGGAAGAGGCTGAGGATGAGGTGTTCCGTGAGATCATTGAGGAGGGGTTGGAGCCAGAGGGGTGGCCTATTGCCACTCCACCTCAGGCGAGAGGCGAGACGTGAGGGGACCATGTGTGCGGTGGAGGAGGTAGGGAGTGGTGCTGCAAGGACGATGGGGTTGAAGGAATGTTTCATTGAGAAGAAAGGCATCCACGTGGTGGTGTGAGAGAGTATACATGAGAAGATGTTTGTTGGTGGGAAGGAAGCTTACATTGTTATATAGGAAGGTATAGGAAGGGCTTGCCATAGGGGTCTACAGGAAAGTGGGAGGGGAAGGAAGTGGCCGATGTAAAAAAGGTTAGGGTGTGTTTAAACGAAGGTAAACTGCCGGGAGAATGCGATGTGGGAGTGGGCTCGGGGGAAGGTGGCAAATGTTCCAGTTAAAAGACGGAACAGGTGGCGAGGGCGATCTGCTAGAGGGTATTGGGACACTGCAAGGGATGGATATTTTAGATGACAGTGGTAACGAAGCGGATGACGTCCTTGACAGTGGGAGGAGGACAGAGGGAGTTGTTGGGGTGCAAGGGAGGTTTTGGGTCGACAGGACAATCGGGGATGCTGAGTTCTGGATTGGTGGGAGCAGGGACGAATTTGCACTTATAGGAGTAGGTTGGGTGGGTGTGGCCACAGGTGTTTCAGACAGGAGTGGAGGCGAGGTTTGGGCAGAGATGAGAGGACTTGCAGTGGGGACAGGTAGGAGGGTAGCGGCAGTGCTGTGCCTGATGGTCGTTGTAAACGAGACATGTGGCACTGTGGTAGGACTGGAGTGGTGAGCAGGAAGGTTCCACCTAGTGGCGGCGGTCTTAGACGAAGAGCAGGAGTCGACCGATCCCTGGAGGGGGCGGCGGAAGGGCGGTGGGGCCCCCGGAGAGGGGCGGCTTCTCGCCTGCAGCGACGACGGGGGCGCCGAATCCTCGGCACGTTCCAGGCTGCGAGCAGCGGCAGGCAGCAAAAGGAAGGCTGGAGTGATACCTCGAACCGTCTGGGGTGGGCGAGGCACAGCAGCAGCGACGGCAGCGGCGAGCTGGGCCAGGGGTCCCCCGGCAGCAGGACTCGACGACAGCAGACCTGGATTGCACGTACCAACGTTAGCAGGACGTAAAGTCGTTGCCTGCAACCAAGCGGGTTGGATGAACGTACCTACGTTCAGTGTTTTAATTTTAAAACCTACCTGTTACCCACTGTTAGTCTAAAATTGTGAGCAATATGTTTGTGGCTATCACAGCGCCATCTATCACAAAGCGACAAAAGTGTTCCAAATAAAGCCATCATATTTATTTACGTACTAGACGAATGAGTAATATATTTTTTTTTTTTTTTTAAATTCAGTTGAAAACCCTTTGACCTATGGCAGCGCCATTTATCGGGCAAACCATAGCGCCATCTGTTTTCCCCCTTCAAGCTAGAAAAGTTTTGTTCTTTGTAGTTTTTTCGTTTGATGCTTATTTCGTGAAATATTTCGCCCGATCTCTATCAATGGACAACCACCACCCTGTTTGTCTCTTTTTACACAGTTAATCTTAGTTTTTGTTCTCACGCGATTGTGTGAAGAAGTGAATTACATCTATAGAAAAACAGCTACCTTTCAAGCAGTCTCTATTTAACTCCTTAGCCGTAACTGCGTTGATTATCAATTTTTTTATGGAAAAGTAATTACATATATTTTTATACGACTGTAGTTAGTTCAATGAAGTATTATAACTGTACTGATCAAAACAATTCGGGGATAAGTTGAGATATCTATGTTGTGAAGTATTGCCATCAGCAGAATGAACTAAAATGGTTCGACGTTTTTATGTCGGTTCTGCGGAGTGGAGACGAAAACCGAGATAGTAGTTCAAATGTTTGTATAGTCTATGGGACTTAACTACGGGGTCATCAGTCCCTAAACTTACAAACTACTTATGAACTACTTACGAACTAGGACGGCACAAATATCCATGCCCGAGGGGGGATTCGAACCCCCGACCGCAGTGGCCGTGCAGACCGTGACTGGAGCGCTTTAGTCCCCTCGGCCACGGCGGCCGACATATAGTGGTAATAACAGAGTGTTATTGCAAAGGGGGTTGGTGTTGACTTGTATTTACTCTATCAAACGAGTTACACAAGCAGTTAGATTCACATAGTGTTAAGTGAGCAGCTAGTGCAATGCAACAACAACAACATGACTTACCCGAAGCTATGGCATGGAGAACCTTCGCTTATGAGCAGGAAACATTACCGTACCATGATGGTGGATGAATGGTGTGGGCCGGAGTCAGTATTGGTGGACGTACGGACCTCTACGTCGTTCAGAATGGCGCTTTGACTTCTCAGAGGTATAGAAACGAGATCCTTCGACATTGTGTAGTGCCCTACGCTGGTGCCATAGGAGATGGGTTCCTTCTGGTGGACGATAACGCTCGTTTCCACAGAGCTGGACAGGTGGACAACGCTCTTGAAGATGAGGGAATTGAACGTAACGTGTAGTCAACTTGATCATCAGACTTAAACCCGATTCAGCATGTCTGGGATGTACCGGGTGATCAAAAAGTCAGTACAAACTTGAAAACTTAATAAATCACGGAATAATGTAGATAGAGAGGTAAAAATTGACACACATGCTTGTAATGGCATGGGGATTTATTAGAACAAAAAAAAAGAGTGAGAACAAAAAAATCGAAGTTCAAAAAATGACCGACAGATGGCGCTTTATTTGATCAGAAAAGCAATAATCAGCATAACAAATTAAGACAAAGCAAAGATGGTGTTCTTTACAGGAAATGCTCAATATGTTCACCATCATTCCTCAACAATAGCCGTAGTCGAGGAATAATGCTGTGAATAACACTGTAAAGCATGTCCGGGGTTATGGTGACGCATTGGCGTCGGATGTTGTCTTTCAGCATCCCTAGAGATGTCGGCCGATCACGATACACTTGCGACTGCAGTTAACCCCAAAACCAATAATCGCACGGACTGAGGTCTGGGGACCTGGGAGGCCAAGCATGAAAAAAGTGGCGGCTGATCACACGATCATCACAAAACGACGCGCCCAAGAGATCTTTCACGCGTCTAGCAATACATTTTTTTAAAATAAAACCCTACGCCATTTCAAGCATGTGTGTCAATTTTTACCTCTCTATCTACATTGTTCCGTAATTAATTAAGTTTTCAAATTTACACTGACTTTTTGATCACCCGGTACTTGACAGGCTCATTGCAGAAAGACCCTCACCTCCCCGAACGGCAACGAGAATGACCTTCTCACTATTACGTTAGCCACATTGTGTCTCGCTCTAAGTAAATGTCATGTAAACCTAAATTAAAGAGTTGAGAAAGCAAAATATCGTACGTATCACACACAAATTTCAATTGTAGCCAATATCTGAATAAAATACGTTAGCATATGTATATTGTGTATGATATCTCACCCACGCACCTAATTGTTTGAAGTAGTGTATATGTGATACTGTTTTTCTGGAAAGGGCTAATTTTCGTCTGTGAAGCATTGTGGCTTTTTGAATGTTATAGAACTGTGTGCAAGGGCAGTAGGTGTTTTACAGAACTGACCCTGATGCAAAGGTGATTGCGCTCTTCGCAAATGGGCTCAGAAGTGGATGGCAGACGTCACGTAGCAACATGTTCCTCAAATGGATCTCGTAGGGCAATGACCACTCGCCCGACACGCCATTTTGTTGCCCCACTTCAAACAGCAGAGTCACAAAAAAAGACTGTTTTACTCATATTAGCAGCTGTGTAGTAATTCTACATGTGGAACAGCCTCACGCACAGACCAACGTAAACGTGGGGTAGGAAAAATTCTTCGTTTGTGTGGCCATAATGTCCGTAGTTGCTTTCATAATTATGTCCGTCTTTGCAACTACAATTAAAATGAGATTTCTCTCACCAGACGCGTTTCGTTTTATTGACAGTAAAACATCTTCAGTGGTCTGTAATAATAGAAAACTACAGTCTGTTTTGTTTTTTATCGAAAAACAGTTCGTTAACGGAACATGAAAAGTAGGCCAAACGTGTATTCCTTCACCCAGGACCGTCGTCTCACGACATAGCGACACCACGTTAACTTTTCTTTCACGTACATGGGCAATTCCAAGCTATCCAACATCCAGAAGACTGGCAATCTTTTACATAAACAAGAAATTTATTTCGAACTTTAATGCGAAAAGCTTACAATAGTTGCCGCAACGAAACTCTGTCACGTATTTTGGTAGAGATTCCTAATAAATTATGATCGTATGTAAAGTATACTAGCGGCAAAACACAATGAATACGTTCACTACACGATAGCATTGGTGATGCTGCTGATGGCAGTTTTGCTAAAGCATAACTGATTAACACAACTTTCCGTAATTCCTTCTCTAAAAAAAAAAAAAATTCAAATGTTTGTAAATCTATGGCACTTAACTGCTGGGTTATTGGTCCCTAGCTTACAAACTACTTAAACTAAGTTAAACTAACCTAAGGACAACATACACATCCATTCCCGAAGAAGGATTCGAACCTCCAACGTGAAAGACCATGCGATACGTACCGTGGTGCTCCAGACCGCTCGGCTACTCTCGCGCGGCCCTTCACTAAAGAAGACAAAGCAGATACTCCAGAATGCATTTCAAGAACAGCTGCCAGCATTAATTATTTAAAAGTAGATACCCCTGGAGTCTCAAAGCAACTTAAATCACTCAACAAAATTAAGTCTTCCGATCCCTTTCGCGCCCGGTTCCTTTCAGCGCATGCTGATGCAATAGCCCCACACCTAGCTATGATATACAACCGCTCGTTCAGCGAAATATCGTTACCCAAAGATGAGGCTAACTGAGAATTTGCCTAGACATAGTAGTTTCAAAGTCTTTATGAACAACTAGTTTACAGCCCTCAATCTAACATTAAAGCTTAGATGTGTTGTGGAAACCATCAGGGGGAAAAAAGGCCGTATTAGCTGGATGGTAACTGAGAAGTGGTGCAGAGATGAGAAAGAAGACAGGGAAACCTGTGTTACAAGGTAGGTGAAAAAATTTATTTTTGAAATGTTTTGACAATGAAGCTCTCCTGCTGACTTCTACTTAAAAAGGCAAGGAACATGTCGCAATGTTGGAGTCAAAAAACAGATCGTATGTAAAGGTTCCATGTACCAATACTGTGCAAGAGTAAAATATACGCATCGTGAGAGATGAGCCGTACTGAATGGCCATAGAGCGCCCTTTTCTCTCATATTTTCTTGTCTTTCGGAGCGGTAGTTGATAGCGCGACTGAAAATTGTTGTCATTTTATTGACTTAAGCTATGTGGCGCTTTTGTGAGGGGCTTCAACGGCTCGTTTAGCACTTGACACCTACATGGTGCAAGTTTCAAAAATATGTTTGTAATACCATGGGATCAAACTATGTTAGTCATCAGTCCCTAGTCTTACAAACTACTTAAACTAAACTTCCTGGCAGATTAAAATTGTGTGCCGGAACCGGGACTCGAACCTGGGACCTTTGCACACTCCGCTGCAGAGTGAAAGTTTCATTCTGGAAACATCCCTTAGGCTGTGGCTAAGCCATGTCTCCACCATATCCTTTCTTCCAGGAATGCTAGTCTTGCGTGTTTGCAGGAGAGCTTCTGTGAAGTTTGGAAAGTAGGAGGCGAGGTACTGGTGGAAGTGAAGTTGTGGGGCGGCATCGTGAGTCGTGTCGGGGTAGCTCAGTGGTAGAGCGCTTGCCCGCGAAAGGCAAAGGTCCCAGGTTCGAGTCCCGGTTCCGGCACACAATTTTAATCTGCCAGGAAGTTTCGTTTAGCGCACACTCCGCTGCAGAGTGAAAGTTTCATTCTGGAAACATCCCTTAGGCTGTGGCTAAGAAATGTCTCCACCATATCCTTTCTTCCAGGAGTGCTAGTCTTGCGTGTTTGCAGGAGAGCTTCTGTGAAGTTTGGAAAGTAGGCGGCGAGGTACTGGTGGAAGTGAAGTTGTGAGGCGGCATCGTGAGTCGTGTCGGGGTAGCTCAGTGGTAGAGCGCTTGCCCGCGAAAGGCAAAGGTCCCAGGTTCGAGTCCCGGTTCCGGCACACAATTTTAATCTGCCAGGAAGTTTCGTATCAGCGCACACTCCGCTGCAGAGTGAAAGTTTCATTCTGGAAACATCGCTTAGGCTGTGGCTAAGCCATGTCTCCACCATATCCTTTCTTCCAGGAGTGCTAGTCTTGCGTGTTTGCAGGAGAGCTTCTGTGAAGTTTGGAAAGTAGGAGGCGAGGTACTGGTGGAAGTGAAGTTGTGAGGCGGCATCGTGAGTCGTGTCGGGGTAGCTCAGTGGTAGAGCGCTTGCCCGCGAAAGGCAAAGGTCCCAGGTTCGAGTCCCGGTTCCGGCACACAATTTTAATCTGCCAGGAAGTTTCGTTTAGGGCACACTCCGCTGCAGAGTGAAAGTTTCATTCTGGAAACATCCCTTAGGCTGTGGCTAAGCCATGTCTCCACTATATCCTTTCTTCCAGGAGTGCTAGTCTTGCGTGTTTGCAGGAGAGCTTCTGTGAAGTTTGGAAAGTAGGCGGCGAGGTACTGGTGGAAGTGAAGTTGTGAGGCGGCATCGTGAGTCGTGTCGGGGTAGCTCAGTGGTAGAGCGCTTGCCCGCGAAAGGCAAAGGTCCCAGGTTCGAGTCCCGGTTCCGGCACACAATTTTAATCTGCCAGGAAGTTTCGTATCAGCGCACACTCCGCTGCAGAGTGAAAGTTTCATTCTGGAAACATCGCTTAGGCTGTGGCTAAGCCATGTCTCCACCATATCCTTTCTTCCAGGAGTGCTAGTCTTGCGTGTTTACAGGAGAGCTTCTGTGAAGTTTGGAAAGTAGGAGGCGAGGTACTGGTGGAAGTGAATTTGTGAGGCGGCATCGTGAGTCGTGTCGGGGTAGCTCAGTGGTAGAGCGCTTGCCCGCGAAAGGCAAAGGTCCCAGGTTCGAGTCCCGGTTCCGGCACACAATTTTAATCTGCCAGGAAGTTTCGTATCGGCGCACACTCCGCTGCAGAGTGAAAGTTTCATTCTGGAAACATCGCTTAGGCTGTGGCTAAGCCATGTCTCCACCACATCCTTTCTTCCAGGAGTGCTAGTCTTGCGTGTTTGCAGGAGAGCTTCTGTGAAGTTTGGAAAGTAGGAGGCGAGGTACTGGTGGAAGTGAAGTTGTGAGGCGGCATCGTGAGTCGTGTCGGGGTAGCTCAGTGGTAGAGCGCTTGCCCGCGAAAGGCAAAGGTCCCAGGTTCGAGTCCCGGTTCCGGCACACAATTTTAATCTGCCAGGAAGTTTCGTATCAGCGCACACTCCGCTGCAGAGTGGAAGTTTCATTCTGGATACTTAAACTAAGTTAAACTAACCTAAGCACAACACAAACATTCATGCCCGAGGGAGGATTCGAATCTCCGACGTGGGAGGCCGCGCTACCCGTAACGTGGCACTCCAGACCGCTCGGCTACTCCCACGCGGCGGTGCAAGTTTCGTAGCGCGTAGGCGTCGTTTCTGTTTCCTTCCATCACCGCCGATGCTCTCTGGTTGACTTCTAGTGTCAAGATGCCGTTCGGGACAGCCAGTTGCGGAAGTTTCTTTCAGGATTTCTTTGCCCTGGCCGAGTACATATGTCTTTCACTAGCGCCTTTGGCTCGTTTGTTTTGAACTGTTTCACGAAGCGTTGTTCAGTTGTGTTTTGCAGTGTCACGAAATATTTTAAATTTTGTAATGACGTCTATAGTTGTAATGTAGATATTTATTGATGTAAGCCGTCTGTGCAACTGAATAATACAAGTTTATTTTGCGATATTCATTTCGCCTGTATTTGTAAGGCACTTTTAGTGGTAATTTTTGGTGGATGCTGGTCTACATATGGTGCTGTTTGGATCTTTAGGTTGTTCTGTTTCCGTCTTTTATTCCAGTGGGCAAATATTTCTACTCAAGATGCCTTTCAAATAAAGACGAAATGCATATAGGAAAATAAACTTGTATTATTCAGTTGCATCAATAAACATCTACATTATATTATTAAAAGTAACTATGGGACGAAAGGACAAAAACCAAACTAACAATGGTTGCACTGATATCGTTTGCAGCACACAATTCTATTTTTCATTACTTAGGAGAACATTGAGTTTGTTGAAGTTATACCTATGAAGGGTTCTAGGTGGGACTGGGATTGAAATAATTTAATTAAGACTGACATTTGGTATAACAGCGTTGTGGTCGCTGAATCCTGCATTACATACTTGAACTGTTGATCTAAGTTTATTTCTGTAAACGAGTATTTGGTATAATGTAGTCTTGGATGTGGGTGTCACTCTTGTAGGTTCATTTACAAGACCCTGCAGGTTATATGATTTTGCAAGACTGGTAAATGTCTCCCTGTTTCTATTTTGAGTGAGAAAAGCAATATTAAAGTCACAATAAAAGAATGAGCACACTGCAATGGAAACACAAAGAACATTTTTTAATTGAAACTTTATTACTAGCATGGCATTGAACCAACAGTAGGTAAACATTTGATAATTACTCCTAATGTTCTACTTTCTGTAGCCTACTTCTTTATGTGTTTAAAAGTAGGCGTACAGTGTTATAAATGAATGTAACAGATACATCTTGGTTTCTTATGATCAAATTTTTCTACTACATCATCGAAGATTCAGTGATCTGTGGAAAAGCTATTCCATTACAAGTACTCTTACATTTGGTTAGAGAACTGGCTTACGATTTCCTGTTGGGAAGTGCAGTGTAATAAATTGTAGGAAGAAAAATCTTAATTATTGAACAGTGACAGTTCTAATCAAATTTCATGCGAAATGCAGGAATTTCTTCCCACGATCCGCCTCGAAAGTGGCATATAATTAACCATCAGCTGCCAATAAAAGCAATCTTTCTTAGGATCTACATCTACATCTACATCTACATGGGATACTCTGCAAATCACATTTAAGTGCCTGGCAGAGGGTTCATCGAACCACCTTTATACTACTTATTTCCCATTCCATTCTCGAATAGCGCACGGGAAGAAAGAACACCTGAATCTTTCCGTTTTAGCTCTGATTTCTCTTATTTTATTCTGATCATCCACACCCATGAACCACAGACATTGCCGAGGTGGGGTGGTTTGCGTGCCTCAACGATACAGATAGCCGTACCGTAGGTGCAACCACAGCGGAGGGGTATCTGTGGAGAGGCCAGACAAACGTGTTGTTCCTGAAGAGGGGCAGCAGCCTTTTCAGTAGTTACAGGGGCAACAGTCTGGATGATTGACTGAGCTGGCCTTGTAACATCAGCTAATGAGGCTTTGCTACACAGCTACTGCCAACGGCTGAAAGCAAGGGGAAACTACAGCCGTTACCTTTCCCGAGGACATGCAGCTCCACTGTATGAACGTATGATGATGGCATCCTCTCGGGTAAAATATTCCGGAGGTAAAATAGTCCCCCATTCGGATCTCCGGGCGGGGACTACTCAGGAGGATGTGATCATCAGGAAAGACAACACTGGCATTCTACGGGTCGGAGCGTGGAATGTTAGATCCCTTAATCGAGTAGGAAAATTAGAAAATTTAAAAAGGGAAATGCATAGGTTGAAGTTAGATATAGTGGGGATTAGTGAAGTTCGGTGGCAGGATGAACAGGATTTCTGGTCAGGCGAGTACAAAATTATAAATACAAAATCAATTGGGGGTATCACAGGAGTAGGATTGATAATGAATAAGAAAATAGGAATGCGGGTAAACTACTATGACCAGCACAGTGATCGCATTATCATTGTCAAGATAGATACGAAGCCAACACCGACAACAGTAGTACAGGTTTATATGCCAACTAGCTCTGCTGATGATGAGGAAATCGAAGAAATATATGAGGAGCTAAAGGAAATTATTCAGACAATTAAGGGAGAGGAAAACTTAATTGTTATGGGAGACTGGAATTCGGTAGTAGGACAAGGAAGGGAAGGGAAGATAGTAGGTGAATATGGTCTGGGCAAAAGGAAAGAAAGAGGAAGCCGCCTGGTAGAATTTTGCACAGAACATAATTTAGTTATAACAAACACCTGGTTCAAGAATCACAAAAGAAGGTTGTATACGTGGAAGAGACCAGGAGACACCGGGAGATACCAGATAGATTTTATAATGGTAAGACATAGATTTCGGAACCAGGTTTTACAGTGTAAAACATACCCAGGGGCAGATATAGACTCTGACCATAACTTGTTGGTTATGAACTGTAGGCTGAAACTAAAGAAACTACAAAAAGGTAGGAAAATAAGGAGATGGGACCTGGATAAATTGAAGGAACGTGAGGTTCTTAAGAATTTCAGACGGAGCTTTAGGCAACAATTGACAGAAACAAGGGAAAATAAAACAGTAGAAGAGGAATGGGTAAAATTGAGAGATGAAATAGTGAAGGTAGCAGAGGAAAAAATAGGTAGGAAGGCAAGACCTACAAAAAATCCTTGGATATCACAGGAGATACTAAATTTAATCGATGACAGGAGAAAATATAAAAATGCAGTAAATGAAACAGGCAAAATGGAGTACAGACGACTAAGAAATGAGATTGACAGGAAGTGCAAAATGGCTAAGCAGGAGTGGCTAGAAGGCAAATGCAAGGATGTAGAAGAATGTATAAATAGGGGAAAAATAGATACAGCCTACAGGAAAATAAAAGAAACATTTGGAGATAAGAAAAACAGAACTATGAATATCAAGAACTCAGATGGGAAACCAGTTCTCAGCAAAGAAGGAAAAGCTGAAAGGTGGAAAGAGTATATAGAGGGGCTCTACAAAGGAAATGAACTTCGAGACAATATTGTAGGAAGGGAGGAGGATGTAGATGAAGATGAAATAGGAGATACCGTATTGAGAGAAGAATTTGACAGAGCCCTGAAAGACCTAAGACGAAACAAGGCCCCTGGAGTAGATGATATTCCCTCAGAGCTACTGAAGTCTCTGGGAGAACCAGCCATGACAAACCTGTTTCACCTGGTGCGTAAGATGTATGAGACAGGAGAAGTACCCTCAGACTTTAAGAAAAATGTTATAATCCCCATTCCAAAGAAAGCAGGTGCAGACATGTGTGAAAACTACAGAACCATCAGTCTAATAAGTCATGGTTGCAAAATATTAACACGAATTATATACAGAAGGATGGAAAAGGTGGTAGAAGCCGACCTCGGGGAAGATCAGTTTGGGTTCAGGAGAAATGTAGGAACACGAGAGGCAATACTCACGTTACGGCTTATCCTAGAAGATAGATTAAGAAAAGGCAAACCTACATTTCTAGCTTTTGTAGATTTGGAGAAGGCTTTTGACAATGTTGATTGGAATAAACTCTTTCAAGTTCTGAAGAAAGCAGGAGTAAAATATAGGGAACGTAAGGTTATTTATAACTTGTACAAAAACCAGACAGCGGTTATCAGAGTTGAAGGGCATGAAAGGGATGCAGTGGTTGGTAAGGGAGTAAGACAGGGTTGTAGCCTTTCTCCAATGTTATTCAATTTGTACATTGAGCAAGCTATAAAGGAAAGCAAGGAGAAATTTGGAGAAGGAATTAAAGTTCAGGGTGAAGAATTAAAAACATTGCGTTTTGCCGACGACATTGTAATAATCTCAGAGACAGCAAAAGACCTGGAAGAGCAGTTGACTGGAATGGACAGTGTGCTGAAAGGTGCATATAAGATGAACATTAACAAGAGCAAAACTAGGGTAATGGAGTGCAGTGTAAGGAAATCAGGTGATGCTGAAAGAATTAGATTGGGAAACGAAGCAATAAAGGAGGTAGATGAGTTTTGTTATTTGGGCAGTAAAATAACAAATGATGGTCGCAGTACAGAGGATATAAAATGCAGAATTGCAATGGGTAGAAAAGCGTTCTTGAAAAAGAGAAATTTGTTAACATCGAATATTGATTTAAGCCTAAGGAAGTCTTTTCTGAAGGCATTTGTATGGAGTGTTGCCTTGTATGGGAGTGAGACATGGACGATAAACAGTGCGGACAGGAAGAGGATTGAGGCTTTTGAAATATGGTGCTACAGAAGAATTCTGAAGATTAGGTGGGTGGATCGCGTAACTAATGAGGAGGTATTGAACAGAATTGGAGAGAAAAGAAATTTCTGGCATACCTTGACTAAAAGAAGGGATAGATTGGTAGGACACATTCTTAGACATGAAGGAATTGTGAATTTAGCATTGGAGGGAAGTGTGTGGGGTAAAAATCGCAGAGGAAGACCAAGAGATGGATACAGTAAGCAGATTCAGACAGATGTAGGTTGCCGTTCTTATGTGGAGATGAAGAGGCTTGCTCAGGATAGGGTATTGTGGAGAGCTGCATCAAACCAGTCTCCGGACTGAAGACCACAACAACAACATTCTGATCATCATTTTACCTATGTAAGTGGGAGTCAACAATATATTTTCGCATTCGGAGGAGAATGTTGGCGACTGGAGTTTCGTAAGCAGCCCACGCCGCAGAGATAAGTGCCGTTGTTGTAATGATTCCCATCCCATATCCTGTAGCATTTCCGAAACGCTGTCTCCCCTACATCGTGACAATACGAAACGAGCTGCTCTTCTTTGGACTCTTTCGATGTCCTCGGTCAAACCCACCTGATAAGGTTCCCACACTGGGCAGCAATACAGCAAGGACGGACAAGCGTAGTGTATGCAGCCCCTTTAGTAGTTCTGTTGCATCTTTTAAGGGTTCTGGCAATAAAATGCAGTGTTTGGTTCGCCTTTCCCACGACATTATCTACGTGATCTTTCCAGTTTAAGTCTGAAGTAATAATAATTCCTAGTTTACGTCCTTCACTTTTGATTCATTTATCTTGTAAACAAAGATTAAAAGATTTCTTTTCGTACTCATGTGGAAGATCTCACACTTCTCATTATTTAGTCATCTGCCAATTTTTACACCATAGTGATATCTTATTCAGATCGTTCTGCAGTTGGTTTTAATCTTCAGATGATTTTACTTGACGGTAAATGACCGCGTCATCTGCAAACAACCTAAAAGAGCTACTTAGATTTTCTCCCAAATGGTTTATGGAAATAATTTTGTGTCCCAGCCTAGTCGCCACTTTTGTGTCTCGTTTCCTCTGCTGGTCCTTGGTGTCGGTGGCTGAGTAGAAAGAGACCGACACAGGAATAAAGGATGCACGCGTGTGCAGGTACGGAGGTGACCAGCCAGTGGGACAGCAGAAACTAGAAACACTAGAACGAGATTTATTTCGTAGAAATAAGATAATACTTATATTTTACAAAGTTCAAGACTGCAGAATGCTGATACATAGTTTAGATAGAGGCCTGCCTACTGATGATTCCTAGTGCCTATACGATAGCCAAGTCTTAACTGGTGCCTATCTGATTCCCAAGTGTTAACTGGTTCCTATCTCAGTCCCAAGTGGCCGATGCAGCAGTCGTGGCCACGAGCGGAGTTGCAGCAGAGGGCGCTCGTGGCTGACGTCGTAAGAACGCCGCGCCGTGCGTGCATGGCGGCGCGCTGCGAAAGTACGTGGCGCGCACTTTATACTTGTGCGATACCACACCCCTCCCCCCCCCCAAACCGCCGCGCCGTCGTGGCGTAGGGCTGAGGGCCACGGCGACGGCACTGGGAGGAGGGCCTGGGCGGGGGCGTTACTGGTGAGACGGGCGTCGTAGCAGAGGCTGGGATCGAGACGCCGTCCGCGCCCCGGTTTCCACCTTGCGATCCCCCGGGAAACCCACCAAAACGAGGGGAAAGGCGCACACCCCCGGCCAGAGGGAGCAGGTCATCTTCTTCTGAGGTGCGTGGCCCAGGCAGCGGGGCCACGCACGGTCCCGGAGTTCCTCCCGGTGACACAGTCATCAGCGGCGGCGACAGCGGCGGAGGTGCGTTGATCTCCATAGGTATGATCTCGTAGTCCGAGAACGCTGGACCATCGGCGAGAGATTTGGCTGTGCTCTCTGGCGGTGAACTGGGTCTGGAATCAAGAAACCAGAGACAGGATCGCGCGGCCTGTGCAGCCGCAATTGGTTTGCGTGGCGCCGCAGCTCTGACCCTGTGAAAGAATGTACAACAAACATACTGCGACCGAGCACGCGCTGAATGGTGCCCGGCATCCAAGTTTTCTTCCCAGCATACACCCTGTACAGCACCGGCGTAGAAACCTGAAAACGCGAAGCGCCATACGAACCGACTCGGTGCGTGGGAGGCTGCGGCAGGTGAAGGAGAGTGCGGTGACGGCGGCCGTGTAGCAGCTCGGCAGGAGACGGGCGGTAACGTGGCATGCACCGATACATAGACAGGAAAATTTGATGAGCTTGCTGCCGGGAGTGCTGACCTTTCATCTTTTCCATGTGAGACTTGAATGTTCGAACGAAACGTTCTGCTTCACCATTGGACTGAGGGTGATTAAGTGCGGTGGTGATATGCTAAATGCCATTCACACGACAAAACTGTTGAAATTCCGCACTAACAAACTGAGGTCCATTGTCACTGACGATAGTTTCAGGCAAACCTTCGATGCAAAACACCGATGTTAAGACACTGATTGTACTAGACGCTGTCGTTGAGTTCATGGCAATCACAAAAGGAAACTTGCTAAAAAAGCGTCTACAACAATTAACCAGCGCGTATTTCAAAAAGGTTCGGCAAAGTCAATGTGTAAACGTTGCCATGGTCCCTTGGGGCGTGGCCAATCCGAGAAACATTGCTGAGGAGCTGCCTGATGCTCCGCTCAAATAGTACACTGTGACGTCATGCTCTCTATCTGAGCGTCCATGCCAACCCAGGTACAATGACGTCTGGCCAATTGCTTTGTCCTAACAATACCCCAATGTCCTTGATGCAGGAGGTGTAAGACTTCACGTTGCAGGGAACGAGGAACAATCACTCTTGTTAGGTCTTTGTCGGTAGTAACTACAGAACACCCTGACTTAAAGACAATGCAAAATAACGTCGAACCAGAGGCCGATCAATGTCATTGGCTCTGGCAGGCCACCCTGAGCGAACAAAACGTGCTACCACACTTAGGTCTGCATCCGCAGCTGTTTCCTGTGCAACCCGACGAGAGTTCAAAGGAAAGTCTGCGACAGGGGAAGCATCTCTGGAGTCTAACTGACAACATGCCATTTCTGAAGAATCAACCGACACATCCTGGCCAACCGGAAGTCGGGAAAGTGTGTCCGCGTTGGCGTGTTTAGTGGTAGGTCGGTACAAAGTCTCATACTGATAATTTGACAATATCAAGGACCATCTCTGAAGCTTTTGTGCCGTTCGTGGCGGAATTGGCTTTGTGGGTGAGAACAACGACTTGAGAAGCTTGTGGTCTGTCAACAAAAAGAATTTTCTACCACAGAGATAATGATGAAACTTCGTGACGCCGTAAATGATTGCTAAGGCCTCCATTTCTATCTGACTGTAATTCTGTTGCGTTGGCGTCAGTAGCTTGGATGCAGAGGCAATAGGACGATGTGAGATTACTGCACCCAGACTGTACGACGAGGCATCCACTACTAACACTACAGGCTTCTGTGGATCAAAGGGAATCAAACATGCAACACTGAGTAGTGCAGACTTTAATTTGTCAAAGGCAAACTGGCAATCTTTAGACCATACAAAAGGAACATTCTTCCTACGTAAGCGATGCAGTGGAGCTGCAATCTGAGAGGCATTCGGAATAAATCTGAAATAATAATTAAGCTTTCCCATTACTGCTTGCAATTCGTGCACATTCTTGGGAGGAGGCAAGTCTTTGATTGCTCGAAGATGTGACTGTAAGGGATGGATTCCTTGGGCATTAACACATAGCCTAGATACTCTATTTCAGTTTGAAAAAATGTTGCTTTGTTACAACGTAGACCTGCTGCAGTCAACACTTTGAAATGACACTCCAGGTTTGATAAATGTTCTTCAACTGTGAGTCCTGAGAGCACAATATCATCTAAATAGTTCGAGCAACACGGTACAGAAACTGTCAGCTGTTCCAAAAAACGCTGAAAATAGCGGGGGCGGAAGAACTGCCAAATGGTAGGCGTTGAAATTGAAAAAGGCCCATGTGACTATTAATGACGAAAAACTTTTTTGACTCGTTACCAAGCGGAATCTGTAAGTATGCCTCTGCTAAATCAATCTTAGAAAGGAAGCGAGCCAGTGGGACAGCAGAAACTAGAAACACTAGAACGAGATATATTTCGTAGAAATAAGATAATACTTATCTTTCAAGACTGCAGAATGCTGATACATAGCTTAGATAGAGGCCTGCCTACTGATGATTCCTAGTGCCTATCCGATAGCCAAGTCTTAACTGGTGCCTACCTGATTCCCAAGAGAACTGGTTTTTATCTCAGTCCCAAGTGTCTGATGCAGCAGTCGTGGCCACGAGCGGAGTTGCAGCAGAGGGCGGTCGTGGCCGACGTCGTAAGAACTCCGCGCCGTGCGTGCATGGCAGCGCGCGGCGGAAGTACGTGGCGCGCACTTCATACTTGTGCGACACCACAAATAAGGAACAGCAGAGGATGAATAACACTACCCTGTGGAACGCCCGACATCACCTCTGTTTTAGTCGATGTTTTACCATTGATTACTACGAACTGTGTCCTCTCTGACAGGAAATCCCCTATCCAGTCGCAAATTTGATTAAATGCCGTTTGTGACATACGGTGTCAAAAGCCTTCTGGAAATCAACAAATACGGAATAGATTTGCGAACCCTTATCGATAGCACCCATCACTTCGTGAAAAATAAAGAGCTAGTTGTGTTTCGCATTAGGAATTAGATTAGGCAACGAAACAATAAAGGAGGTAGATTAGTTTTGTTACTTGGGTAGTAAAATAACAAATGATGGTCGCAGTACAGAGTATATATAGAAAGCAGAATGGCAATGGGTAGAAAAGCGTTATTGAAAAAGAGAAATTTGTTAACATCGAATATTGATTTAAGCCTAAGGAAGTCCTTTCTGAAGGCATTTGTGTGGAGTGCGGACAGGAAAAATATATAGGCTTTTGAAATGTAGTGCTAGAAGAATGCTGAAGATTAGGTTGGATCCCGTAACTAATGAGGAAGGACTGAACAGAATTGGGGAGAAAAGGAATTTCTGGCATACTTTGACTAAAAGAAGAGATCGATTGGTAGGAGACATTCTTATACATTAAGAAATTGTGGGGTAAAAACCGCAGAGGAAGACCAAGAGATAGATACAGTAATCAGATTCAGACAGATGTAGGTTACCTTTCCTATGTGGAGTTGAAGAGGCTTGCTAAGGACAGGGTATTGTGGTGAGCTGCATCAAACCAGTCTCCGGACTGAAGACCACAACAACAACAACATTCCAGATAAGCGTTATTATTCTCACTGTTCCTGATGAGAGGTCCTTCTTGGTGTGGTGCGACATTGGCTCTCAACTTATTCAGTGTTTGTTATTTGTTTAGTTCAAATGTTTGTTAAGCTTATATGACTTCACTGCAGAGTCATCAGTCCCTAAACTTACCAACTACTTAAGAGCTTACTTATACCAAAACAGCACAAACATCTATGCCCGAGGGGGGGATTCGAATCCCCGACGGGGAACGACCTCGCGCATCGGAGCATAGCGCCTCAGTGTGCTCGGCCGCTCCGTCGCGGCATTTGTTTAGTGTTTTGTACTCTTGTCTGCGGTTCAGGCGAGGTCATCGAGGGCATTGTCTCTCAGCTGTAGGAGCCTCGTTCTGTCTTGATTAGGGCTTGCATCTGGCTACCGTTCGCGTGAAAGTTGGGCACTCACTCTTGCGCACCGCGCACCCTGTTAATTTGTGTTTGGGTTGCAACTCCGGGCCTCTCGCTCGTTCGCGGCCAGCCGTCTTCCAGTGACAAATGTTTTAAGCAGCGTCAGTATGTGTTATGCCCTTTCACTATCTGTTGGGCTCTTAAATTGATATTTGCTATGGCACACTGTAACTCCTCGTCTAGTCTAACGCAGTTAAAGATTCTTAAATGTTGTTATTTTTAGCCCTTTGGGCGCCTATCGCGTTAGAAAGATCGCGTTACAGTATACGGTATTAACGTATATATATTTAACGCATCTGACTATGAATAGCTTCAGAAAAAGGCCTAATAAACTTCTAGGGCATGTTAATTACCGTTCAGGATAAACACACACCTTTCTTGTACACCAGTACAGCGTCAATTCAATACTTTGCCACTACAACGCATACGCGGGCGACACCGTAAGTAAAATTTAGTTATCTACGTAAACGCCGTCTATAACCAAAGATTACAAAACAACTATCAGTAAATTCTATGTTACTATTATACGTAAAAATCAAAGTACTTAACTTCACAATACAAAATAAAATTAAGAGTATCCTTCAAATTCACCGAATATATACAGGGTGTTTCACTAAGTGTGTATGCCTCTGTAACTTATAAAATAATAGGTGACGGGAAATTTTAATGCGATAGGTCAACACAAGAAATGTTACACTTTCTGCGGAGCTATGAACATAGTTTATTGTATCATTTTCCAAAGAGTTACAGCACAAAGATATAATTTTTTAAATGGAAGAATAGTTTTTTCTATCGTGTATTGGATTAGTTTAAACCAACTGCGTCCAAATCAATTTAAACTACATTCCTATCACTGTTAGTTTGGCAGCTACAACCCTTCAAAGTTCCGGGGACGGAGGCTGCGATAGCGTAGCTCACTGGCCGAGTGGCTATCCCCTGGGGCACGGCCCACTGTCTCATGACCACCAGCCAGTCAGCTACGCTGTCGTAGCCTCCGCCCCCTAAAGTTTAGAGGGTTGTAGCTCCCAAACTGTGATTGGTAAGTAGTTTAAATTGATTTGGACGCAGCTGGTTTCAACGAATCCAATGCACGATAGAAAAAACTATTATTCCATTTAAAAAATTATATCTTTGTGCTGTAACTCTTTGGAAAATAATACAATAAACTATATTCATAGCTCCGCAGAAAGTGTAACATTTCTTGTGTTGACCTACCGCATTAAAATTTCCCGTCACCTATTATTTTATAAGTTACAGAAGCAAACACACGTAGTGAAACACCCTGTATATAGATATCAATAAATGGAACGATACTTCCTTTTACCTTTTTTTCGTATCAATTACCAATCTTTAATCCATGATATTCTCTCTATCTAAACATTTCATTGAAAGACACTTCTCAATAAGCTTCCTAAAAAAAAATAAAGAATAAATCCAATCTATATTAATATTATTTTCTTTCACCTTTTTGCTTTTTGACGACAGTTCCGAATATTAGCAGAGACACTCCGAAATAAAAATTTTATTCATCAGCGATAATATTCGTAACAGATCCAACCGATTCCTTTACTAAAATTCAATATTTCCTTTATGTCAAACAAATATCTTTTTATTTTAACTATTCTTGTAAACATGGTTGACTTTGTACTATATTTATCCCCAGAGAACAAATGTATTTTGTTCCTGTGACCAAAAATATTAATTTTTTTATTAGATATTTTCAGATTACGATAGTAGTTATGATTTACTGCTTCTCTCTCTCTCTCTCTCTCTCTCTCTCTCTCTCTCTCTTTCTTTAAACCTTTCTTTAAGCCGGGTAATAAATAAATCAACTAAATTCCTTTTATTTTTTACGCCTCCAGCCTTAATTATGTTTTATTATGGGCTTTTGTGTAGGCCACATGCAAATATTAGCTTTAGAGTGACTGCTAACTAATTGACCCCTCTAACTATTTAAGTATATTAAAAAAATAAAGAAAAGTAAATCCTATGGTACCACCACCACTTACAGCTCCGTATTTACATTTAATTAATCTGAAAGCAAGCTTGCAGCCTACTTTAGGTGTTGGAATCGAACAACTCTACAGTAGGAATGATACCTTTTCCCACCGAACCTAAGTCACTATAAGCTGGCAGATGGTTACTTGGGAGAAATAGTCTTATTGGTTCCACGCCCTAAATTATTTACATTCTATCCGTCAGTGTTAAAATTTTCAGATAAGTATCGGGAGGTAAGTTGGACTGTTTTGTGTAACTCACGGAACCCAATAGCACACAATTTGTAACCGGAGCCAGTCAAATCATACCAATAAAGCTCTCGACCAACGCGTGGCTCAATGAACTTCCGCAGGATTCAAAAAACGCACAATAAGACTGCTCTATTTAAATTACGTCGTCGACTTCACCTTGGACTGACTACTATCCACACCACAAACCAATCTTCAATAGATACGTTACGTAGATGAGTTACTTAAAGCTGCCACATAGCATTAACTTCAATAACCATTTTAACCAAATAACACTTCCCACAAACTGTCAATACCCTGATCCATTTCTGGAAAATTTAAGAGTCAGCTGTGAAATTTAAGTTATTGATGTCTCCTTCTTAACACAAATATTGTTTAACTTTTAAGCTATGCCATGTTCTTTGGATAATTACATCTAATTTCATCAAAAATAAGAGATTGGCTGCAATGTTGTTTAAGAAATTCTCTCTCTCTCTCTCTCTCTCTCTCTCTCTCTCTCTCTCTCTCTCTCTCTCTCTCTCTCTCTCTCTTACACCAGTAATTGTTCAATTTTAAGTATCATTTCCTGGGAGCATTTATTGTTTAATTGTACAAATTTAGTCCATCCTTTTTTTTCTTTCTTAGACAATAAAATTATATTTTATCTTTGAGTTAAACATAAGGCGACTTTATTTTTGTTTTACAGGCGTCATTGTGGTCAAAGAAATGAGAAATACAACTGCATAAAAAGTGGTTTGGCGAAGAAAGGAATTGATACACCAGCAAGAAAGAGAGGCCATCCAACCACAAAGTCCACCCGCTCCCAAAAGAAAACGAAGCCTGTTTGCCCAGTCGCTGACTTGCGCTTTGACGAAATGGGACACTGACCAATTTAGATTCAAAATTACGATGTTGACTATTCAACAATTTTGCATTGTGTTTTAAAAATCATAACAACTGTTTCATAAAATGTAATTTTAAATAAATGAATTATATCAATTTTGTATTATGATTTTATGTTATAAATAAATTTGAAACTCTAAGAAACATGCTGTTTTATTCGTTAAACAAGCAATAAAAGATTAAGATTTTCTAATAAAATAGATAAGATGTCAGTGACGATGATGCCATTAGTAATAATTATTTTATTTTTAAACCAACAGCTCAAAAGAACTTTGTCAATGTATGTGGCATATGTACGTTATATACAGTAAACAATCTTTACAAAAATATTTTACAGTTTGTTTTCTAATTGTGATGCACAAAGGGTTAAATAGTTTGTGAAATAGCATCTTACATTGTAGCCAAGTTAGTGTATTTTCGTAACACCGCACAGGAGCTGTAGTTTTCAGTTTGGCTTTTAGTTTACCTTCACAGTTCACAGACACGTGACAGTCCAACTAAATATTCGCTTAACCAGAAATTAGTTTAGTGAATATCAATAATTATGATTCACCGCACTTGTCCAGTATGTGTCTCCAAAGAACATTGTGCAAGTACGACATTGAAATTACATATTTCTTTTGTACGTGCAAATTACTTCAAACAATCAACTATTCTAACAAGACGCAAAGAACCTATTTCAGATCTCTTTTTTTTCTTTTCCCTTGTCTAAAATGGTTTTTTTTTTTTTTAGACATAACTAATTCAGACAATATCTATCTGAATTATTTCAGTCAGTAGGCTACATCCAGCGAAACCTGGTATTCGAGATTGTGAGTGGAAACTCAAGACCATTTAATCATAATTATGATGGGCCGCGCGGGAGTAGCCGCATGGTCTAAGGCATCATGCTACGGACTGGGCGGCCGCTTCCGCTGGAGGTTCGAGTCCTCCCTCAGATGTAGGTGTGTTCGTCGTTCTTAGTGTAAGTTAGTTTATGTAGTTTGTAAGTCCAGGGACTGATGGCCGTAGCAGTTTGGTCCAATATATTTACCAACATCTGAATTATGATAGGTAATTTTTGTCAGTTTATGTAACTACATATAAGATGCGACTTTTTTACCAGACACCTTTCGTTTCAGTGACAACTAAACATCTTCAGTAGTGGAAATTTTTAGTCTCGGTCTTCGCCTTAGATCATGGAGCGCCAGCTGCTTCATGCTGTACTGTAAATTCTTCCTTCTGCATCACTATTTTCACACTAATTTCCACTTCACAGAAGCACTACCCACAAATAATTTTTCCACTGGGGGGTCGTATTTGTTTTGAATGTAACTGAGCCTGCACTGTGCATAATAAATGTGCAGACTCAGTCACATTCAAAACAAATACGTCTGACTGTGGAAAACGTAACAATGGATGTGCTCCAATGACGTGGAAATAAGTGCGAAAAATAGCGATGCAGAAAGAAGAATCTGCAGTACAGCACGCAGCATATCGGCGCTCCATGATGTAAGGCGAAGACGAAGAGTAAAAATTTATTAAAACGAAACGCGTCTGGTGAAAAAAGTCGCATCTTGTTTGTAGCTGCATAGACGGAAAAAATTACCTGTCGTAATTATAAAATACTTCATGGGCACACAAATGAAGAACTTGAAAATATAAGATCTTACAATCTGAGCGATTGAATTTTATACATCACCGGTCATTCAAACTGCAACACCGACAAGCGCTGGAGATATCACAACCAATTTCAATTGAAATACAATAAGTTAAACAAAGATCATATTATTTAAAATACAGCCCCATGTGAAGTGAGGGAGATGCTGAAAGAAGTAGTGAGTGTTTGCTGTCATTGGTGGCTATAACAGCTGCTTCATGCCTCAGCATTGAAAGGAAGAGGTTGAAACAGGAGACGTCTCTGGGAGCGGTTGTAGAGGGAATTGTCTTAGCCAGGTAGCAAGGGTTGGTAAACACTAGTTACTGAACACGCTCTACATCTGGTGCATGGCGGCAACGGGGGGGGGGGGGGGGGAGTGGGGGATTTTCCTGTGGCCTTAGAGCTTCTCTCTTCACTCTACATATTGGCTCTGACGACCGTGGAAGTAAGTTCTCCGACGAATCATGCTGAGGGAAGGCATGCTGTTAGAACTTTGCTTTTTTGTGATCAGGCAGTCTTGGTTTTTCAGTGATAGTTTTCTTGAGTAATTCTTTTGCTATGAGATGCGAAGTGTTTCTTAATTTACAGAACTAGAGTAAATTCAGTGTAAATTTATTATTTGCATTTTCATTCCAGTGATGATTTTGCTCAAGTTATAATACACGTGTGTGTCCTTCAGCCTTGGTATAAACCTAGTAAGTTTGAATTTCCTTCGTGTTTTCAACTGAAGTTTTCATGTCATTTCTGTATCCCCGAGTATGCTAAATATTTCTAAGATTTTCTAATTTGATTCCGTCTTTCCTGTCTTGTATGACCAATTGCATTGCATGTTTTCATAACAGTCATTACTTTGGCCTTCAGCCATGCTTTTGTTAATACTACCTTTCTTCTGTATGAATTTTCGTGTGTGCTTTACTCACTAATTCTAAATTAATTTCTGTTCGTAAATGCTATGAAATTCGGCATGGTCGCACACCACGTGGTACTTGAGAAAAGTGAGCTGCTGCCTCCGCGAACATGAATTCTTTTAGTGTACAGTATAATTAAATTTACGATCAAGACACCCGCCATCTCGTCAAGACACCACCAACGCTTTGTTTCGCCACAGCTTTCATGTGTTCCAGCATTGTGATATACCGCCAAGTATTATGTGCGTGTCTGTGAATGAATGAATGTGCTTTCAGCTACCCAATGTGTATTTGAAAATTTCCTCCCACGTTACCTCCATATTCATAAAGGGCAGAAACAATTTTAATGTGGGCAGAAATTATATGATTTAATTCGCTTTTGTACAAGGTGTGTGCTGAATTTGGTCTCCCCATATTTATTTGCTGTTATTTTACTGAACAGATTATGATTCAAAGTATCAAATATCTGCTTTATTATTTCATGCTCCCCCTCCCATGTTTAATTATCTATTCACTTATTTTTTAACATTGATTTTGTGTTTGTTAAAACGTTGGGTGCTCCCTTAAGGAGTGAGCAGTCAGATAAATTTCTGTTCTGCATGTACTGCTGCCACTCATGAGGTAATTTAGAGCAGTTGTGAGCGTTTTAACTCTCATTTGCGGATCTCAACTGCCCGGCCCTTGCTAATTTTAAAACAGGCTACTTTCAAAGTTCTGGATTTGTCTCGGTATATTAGTTCATTATGCTTCCACATATTGCCAAAGTTGAACTAGTAAAGGAGGCTACAACACGTCAGCGATGTAACGCTGTTGGTAAGTACATCAGCGATGTATACCATGGAAATGCGCTAGTGGAATCCAATGCCACTCAAAATCATAATGAAACATATATGTTTAAATACAACATTAAAATAAAATAAATTTATGGTTAAGGATCGGAAATGGGAGTGTGTGTGAGTGCAACGTTTGTGTGCTGAAGCGACAGTACCTATCTAGACTGGTACAGCACTATGAATGTAAAAACTGATCTTATTGTCTGTAATTAAAGTACGAGTAAATAATACAGTTAATCAGCCTGGCATTGACTCATTGCAATGCGTATGACCCTGTTAATGCACTTAACTACCCAGAACACGAGCCTGGTTAGCAATGACTGACAAGTCCGGTTGTAGCTCAAGGTCAGATTTGTTAATCAAATAGTCCATTAATTAAATCACATAATGAACAACGTTTGACACAAATTTGATGTCCAAAATAAATTTGATCTCGTGCGGAGTAACTGACAATTTCTAACAGACAGTGATAGCAGCAGAATGACATGCAAAGATATTGTACAGTTAAAATGCAAAAGTAGTGGTCCTGCACCAGGCTTAAGATCTGTGTTAGTATTGGATACCACTTTCGCATCACCTACTACGCATTGGCATGTTCAAACAGTGCAGTCACACAGGGTTCCGCAATTCTAGGGGCCCCGTGTAAAACATTAGAAATTTTCGCCTGTAAATTTGTTACTGAAATCACTCTCCATGTAATGTAAAGCAAGCATATACCCATTGTGAGGTGACTATGACCACTAGATTACACCTCAGATTTAGAAAATTATTCTCGTATCAGAGTCAAAGGAACCCTGGGTTAGATATTGATGCGCTATAGTAATATCCCAAAAAAATGTTCAAATGTTTCTATAGCTTATGGGACTTAACTACGGGGTCATCAGTCCCTAAACGTAGAAACTACTTATGAACTAACTAATACTAAGGACGGCTCAAATATCCATGCCCGAGGGGGGATTCGAACCATCGACCTTAGTGGCCGTGCAGACCGTGACTGGAGCGCCTCAGTCTCCTCGGCCACCGCGGCCGGCTAATATCCAAACCCATAACTATTGCCCATGTATAAATTAAGAGGTACGCGATTCATTTTTTCTCAGCGCCATCGTTGTGACCAATAATCAAGCATTGCATTCATCCGTTAGCTGACGTTTCCCAGAAGACAGGCTATTCCAGCTTCAGATGACCTGCTCAGCGCTCCCTGCTCCCGTCACTGTGAACAGTCCAAGGGACGGCGAGGCACTCTGCACAAGACCGCCAAGCAGCCAACACGGCGACTTTTTCCACCCGTCTGCTGTGCCTTAAAACATGCTATTGCACGGCTTTTATTGGCCGCGATTCCCCATGAGGTTCGACCGCTTACTGCAAGTCTTTTGATTGACACTGCATCGGCATGTCTATAATAATGAAAGTGATGGTACGGACAAACACACAACACCCAGTCACCCTGCCGCCGGGAATAGAACATGGACGTCTTGCATTTGTGATCAGTGACACTACCACTGAGCTATGGTAGTGGACAAAGAAATGTGAAAATTAATGGCTGGCATTTATTGGCCAACTGAAATTTATTTTCTTATTATTATTTCAGATGCAGCATCTCGCAAGAACGCTTGTCTTCTCTTCCCATGTTTCAGAGGAACAAGACGTGGTTTCAGAACTGAGTTTCGAAGATATTATTGATGAATTTGCAGGTCAGCAAGAGCGGAAACACCTTTTGTAATAAGTGTATAAAGCAAAGACCCTTGCTGTTTATAACTTGCAACTAATTTAATTTGTTACAACTACAGAGCATGTAAAGTGCTGAAAACACATAGTTGTATATCTTGAACAACACTTATGAAACTTTCCCACTTTGAATTTCAATAAATTGGAATTATTTCGATACGTAAATTATCTTTGTGTCATTAGCATTTTAGTACGATTCCTTCTATAGTTACTATAGACTGGTGACTAGGTGGAAGACCTCCTAAGTAATAGAACACAGTACATTGTTCTCGACGGCGAGTGTTCATCAGAGATGAATGTCTCGTCAGGCATGCTCCAGGGGAGTGTGATAGGACCGCTATAATAAACTTATAATGTGTGACTGCTTGCTGATGATGCTGTGGTGTATGGCAGGGTGTCGTGTGAGTGTAATAGCATACAGGATGACTTACACAAAATTTCTAGCTCGTGTGAAGAATGGCAGCTAGCTCTAAATGTATAAAAATTTAAGGTGTTGCACGTGAGTAGGAAAAACAATCCCATAATGTCTGAATACAGCATTTATAGTGATCTTCTTGATGCAGTCGCGTCGTTCAAACATCTAGGCGTAACATTGCAGAGCGATATGAAATGGAATCGGAATCTTGTAAGGACAGTTGTGAGTAAGGCGGACAGCCGACTTCGGTTTATTTGGAGAATTTTGGGAAGATGTACTTCATCCGTAAAGGATACAGCGTATAAAACGCTTGTACGAATACGTCTTGAGCGTTGCTCAAGTGTTTGGCACCCACAGCAGATCAGTTTAAAGAAAGACATTGAAGCAGTTCACAAGCGAGCAGTTGGGTTCGTTATTGGTAGGTTCGACCAATGCGCGAGTATCACGGAAATGCTCCTGCAACTCAAATGGGGATTGTTCTTTACGAGAAATTCTGTTGAGAAAATTTAGAGGGCCTGAATTTGAATTTGAGTGTAGAACGATCTCCCTACCGCTTACTAACATTTCGCATAAAGATCACAAAGGCAAGATAAGAGAAATTACGGCTCGTACAGAGGCGTATAGACATTCTTCCTTCCCTCGTTCTATTTGGGAGTGGAATAGGAAAGGAAATGCTTAGTAGTGGTACATTGTACCCTCCTCTACGCACCTTACGGTGGATTGCAGAGTATATATGTAAATGAAGATTTTCCTATACAACAGTAGGTCTCCTGTTGTAAGTCTTTTGATATATTGGTAGTATGTCAATGGTGAAACTAAGAATTTATTTGAAGATGTATAACCTCTGGTACATGGGTAGGGGAGGGGAGGATGCGGAAGAGCTCCATGTCCAAGTTTTGCACAGGGCCCCGCGCGAGGTAGGGCAGATTCTGTACAAGTGGCATGCCAATTATATTGAAATGCTGCCTCGGCCCCAGTAATCTTCCGATTTCTCGCCTAACGATGACGTCAGGTCAATTATTTCGGAACGACTGGCCCGAGATAAACCGCCCGCTGCTATTGGTGAACTGTGACAATCTGTGGAAGCTGCATGAACCGCCTTTATGATTCAGTGCTAAGGCGTGTAGCATATATTATGGGCAGTAGCGGCAGCAACGATCATTACTAACTAGTCGTCCAGGCAATGCTACGCAATTGTTAATATGTATGCACTCTTGCTCTGAACGTCAAATGTGCAAAATTTTATCGCAATCGTACGAATGATATTGATATCCCAAAGAAAAGAAAATTTTCCTATTTTCTGGCCAACTATTCAAAACGTGTACTTCACTCAAACCTTCCTCTCGCTTTGAACGCCGAATGTGCAAAATTTTATCGCAATCAGATAAATGATATTGATATTTCATAGAAAAATCTTTCTATTTTTTCCGAATTTTGCAATTTTCCGGGAAACTTTTCCAAATTTTTATTTCATAAGAACGTTACTTTTGCTTTGAACGTCAAATATGCTAGATTTTATCGCATTCAGACTAATGATAGACTATTGATATCTCTTTCAGTTTATCGCGAATTTTCAAATTTTCTGGGTAATTTTCGCAAATGTTTAGTTCTTTTGTTGAACGTCAAATGATCAAACTTTTATCGCAATCGGATGAACGGTTCTCAACTTATAGTGTTAAATACATGTGTAAACACATTGAAAAAGGAATTTGGTTCGAATTTTGTGACTTTCCTTTTTAATTGTCCCTCTTTTCTTTACTCAAAACTTTTCCAAACCATAATGAACAAAAAACCAAAACAAAAACAAAAAACAAAAAAAAACAAAAACAAAAAAGAATTACCCCGCTCCGCGGTGCGAATAGTCAATTATAGTGCTGAATTCAGTGAAAAACATATTGAAAAACGCACTTTTAGTTTTTCTCAGGTTTTTTTCCAATTTTCCGGTAGATTTTCCAAAAAATTAATCTCAGGCAGATCTTGTCCTGTAAAGCCATACTCAAGTGATGCTCTTACAATCATGTAGCAATTGATTTTTATTCATAGAAAAAATCGCTTTCGGTTTTTCCTAAATTTTCCTACTCTCCAGGCGACTTTTCCAAATTTTTATTTTATGCAAACTCTCCTCTTGCTTTCAACATGAAATGTAGAAAATGTTATCGCAATTGGACGAACGGTATTGATAGCTCACTGGAAAAAGCTGTTTCAGTTTTTCCAGATTTTCCTCTATTCCTGACAACTTTTCCATATTTCATCAGCGTTTAAACCTTCCCCGACCTTGCACGAATATTTCAAGACTAATTTCAGCCAAATTGGTTCAGCCGTTCTCGAGTTTTAGCGAGACTAACGAACAGCAATTGGGTTGCACAGTGGTAGAGTGCCAGACTACAAATCCAAAAGGTCGCGGGTTCGATCCCCGCCAGGTCCTAGGATTTTTATCTATCACTTTCCACTTCCTTCACCTCTGGCAGTACTGCTCATGTGAAAAATACCGAGTAGCACCGTGGTTCGGAACCCACGTTAAACTGTAGATCCCCCCATAAACTGGCTGAGTAAATCAGTTCGAAGGTCGGAGGAAGGCAATGGCATACCACCTCCAAACAGGATCATGCCTAGTAAAGCACTGTGGTGTTCAAACCAATCTTCGGATTGTTGACTGCTTTGAGAGAGAGAGAGAGATTTCATCATCTCCCTCACTTCAAATGGGGCTATACTTTCCCTCGTGTGACTGGGGCCCATTGAGTGAGCACGAAAGCGTGACGGAGATGACAGGCGAACCCCAGTGACAGGCGCCGCAAGAGAGAGGTTCTGCATCTCCGGAACAACGAGGGAGTTGCGAATTTCAATTCCGTAAGTTACGTAATCTGTGCGGTCCCGCTTACCCCCACATTCGCGTGCGTCTTGAGCGACAGGGGTGGGCTGTCGGGCGTAGAAATAGGCCGTGGGGCGGGCAGCTTCCCTATTGGCGCGAATTCATTGGCGAGGGAGGCGTCACGCGCTATCGACAGCCCGTGATGTGCGTCAGCGCCAGGCGCCCTCAAAAGGAAGCTTCACGCGCATATCGCCGATACCTGGCGCTCCCCTGTCACAATGGGCGCCCGCTCGTGAAATATTCCCCCTAATGGAAAAGGCGCCTTCTCCCGGCTTCCAGGAGCTTGCCAATATCTCGCACGTCCTACCTGCGCACGAGGGTGACGCTTCCGCGGGCGGCGGGCGTTAGGTAAAAACTTTTGTCAGGTCACAAAAAAAATTGCACTGACGTGTTTTACACCCCACTTTAGATTCGTAGTTTTATAAGTTTTTTGCTAAATTTTGCACCAAAATAATAATCTAAGTAATAAAATAATAATTAATAAGAGTGTCTGAAACCCTTTTAGGAAAAAAAATTTTTTTGCTCCTTGGGTAGTTCCGTTCATCGCGGACGCTGATCGTATTTGTTCGTTCATGTTCAAAGTGTTCTTGGCTCGGCTTTTTTTATTACAGAGGGCGTTCAGCCCCCTGACCGGGTGCGCTGAGCCACGGTGCCCGGCAACGCTACGCCTAACAATTGCATACTATTGATGGCCGTTGTTAACTAATGCTAATATGCCATTTGTAGACACTACATTATCATTTACCGTACGAAGACCGATGTGTTTTTGGTAATTCTTCAGTGCGCCATTGCTTTGAAATGACAACGTGTAAGTTACAATAAGAAAATCATCAAATACGCAACGCAAGATGGCGTATGCCAGAGAGAGTTCTGGGCGAGGAATGTCACATGACAGTCACGTGACATCTCCGAACGACTGGTTTTCGTTAATTCGATGGAGGGTGCCAAATCTCCGTTATTTTTGCAAATATGTCTCAAGCGATACGAGATATGAAGGAAACATATGGGAACTAAGTTGTAGAGAATTTTCTCCTCTACCAAATAAGTAATTCAATTTTCGTGTCAGATGAACGTTTCGTTTGCAATTACAATTATATTACAAACGGCTTTTTTTGGTATTACTGCCGTATTTTTTGTCCGAAAAATTTGAGAAAGGGATGTTCTGGTCTCTGGCGGCCTACAGTCATGTCTGTGAAATTTGGTGCTGATCGGTTGAACGGTTCGTCTTAACAACAGGTAACACGTTACGGACAGACAGACGGACACACAGACAGAGAGACATCCCAAAATCGCCGTTATTTTTGCAAATGTCTCTAAAACGCTACGAGATATGGAAAAAACATAAGAGAGCAAAGTTGTAGAGAATGTACTCCTCTACAAATTCGGTTATTCAATTTTCGTGTCAGATGAATAGTTAATCCGTTATTTTCATTTAAATTTCGAGCTGTCAAAAGACGATCGCAAAGGCCCAATTTTAGTGTTACTACCGTAACCTAAAGTGGGCCATAAAGTCAAGCAGCGATCCTTAATGACTTACGAAATTTACTTCCTTGCTTAAAACTGTGAAATTTGCGCCCAGTATTTCTGGAAACTACTTGCTCCCAGTCGCTACTTCCCTGCGTGAGGCAGTGAGGCAATGAGTGTTTGTTGAATGGACAGTACTCAAAATAGGTGTGATGGATGGATTGTTTCAAAGATAGTGCAATTAGCAGGACAAAAACTCACGGACAAATTAGGCATCCAACCAGGAAATAATATGATAGCTGCTCTGACTGCCGTAGATCGACTAGTTGAAGCTGAAAGTGCAGCGAGAGCCAACACTAAAGTGTCCAGAGTGAGGAAAAGACTCCTGAAAAAATCTGCAGAGCATAAAGAAGTAGCTGGACAGCACAATTATGTCACTGAAATGTTCTGAAAGAGGCATACGGTGAGTCAAAAACACTGTGAACATTCTTTTCTCATTTTCTAAAAAGTACGTAATCAGAACATTAAGTACATATATCTCCATAATGATTTTAGCTATGTTCATCAAATTTCACCCAATTGAAGAATGGGACAGTATATTTGTATTATGCCTAATACATTGCAGAAATGATCTACGTTTTTCATTCTGTATATAATTTAACGGTAATTTTTAGACAAAATAGTAATGAAGTGTAATAAGGGTTTTTCTAGTTCCTCAGACATACTCCATACTATAACACAAGAGGTACAATGTGTTCCTACGAATGTTGACAGCAGCCTGCCACAATCTAAATGCTATTAGACTGACGATGTACCAGAAAATGGTTCCAGAATGCGAAAGCGTATTATTTAAACATCTATTAGGCAAAATATTGTAGTTCTTAAACTATAAAAGATATTTCAATAAATTTCCTATTTTTGCTTGAGTTGATATCATTCAGTACAAAATCGAAACTTACTCCACTTTGTAGATCAAGAGTAATGTGCACCGAAAGTAAGGTGTGAAAATGCAGCCAGTTCACATGTAGGACCGCTTAAATGTGATAAGTACACAAAATAGAAATAAAAACGAATTACTTGTCAGCACTATAATGATTACTATGTTGGATGTAAGTGCTCCTACAAATTATGTACCCAACTACAAATGATTATAAAGCTAATGGACTAAACTGTTGAGGTCATCGGTCCCTAGACTTACAAATTACTTAAACGAAACATTATTTTAAAATGCGGGTGGTGATATATAGTCAGTTTTTTTATTCATTCATTTCTTTGAGCAGATGGGGAAGTTCAGTATCGTTTTGATACACTATCTTTATTTAGGTTTGATACCACTTCTGTTTCTATTGGGGCATTTCGTCTAAGGAAAAGTCCTTCAATTATAGCAGTTTCTTAATGAATTTTTCTACAATTCTTTGCAATATCTGCTGTCCAGTGGACACGCTGGCTACGGAAGGGGACAGATGGCGTGCTTTCTCTCACATAGCCTCGACATTTGGCATGTTGGGGTCCATGAATTAGTTTGTTTGGGCATTTGCCTTTGTAGAATTTCTCTATTGCGAGACTGTCGACTCGGCTGTGGAAGGGAGGGCGTCCTGTCATGGCCTGGTACCTATGAGATCCCGTTCGGTGGGCAGTGGATGGAGAGAACGGTTGACGAGGGCCGACCGCAGCTACACGTGAGGTATTGTTATAAATTACTGGTAGAGAAGGACAATGCTCTGCAAGTTGTCCGCCGAATTGTCGCCACTGTAACACAATCGGACGAAGTTCGTAGAAGTCTGAATAGCACCCTCGCCAGAACGGCGTGTCGTTTTCACTGTTACGAATGCCTGGACAGCTTCTCAGAATTTACCGAGGTGGGTGTTTGTGGAAACGTTCTTCTGCGTGACAAATGTTAAGCAGTTTTTTGGACGCATGACGGTCGTCTGGGCCAGCTGGGGCTTGGCGCCTATGGTTATTAAATTTATGTGTTTTGAGTCCTGGGAACGAAAGAAAGCGTCCGAAAATTCCGAAGAGGTCGTGGACCTGTGTACGGTAACGTCTCTGTGGGAACTTTTCTCATGTGGGAGGAAATTAGAGCGGCGTCTGCAGTATGCTCTGCGATTCGCCAAAGCTTAGGATTGTAACAGTTTTGTAATTTGTCAGTGGCTTCTCGCGATATCACTGGACAGGTTGTTATCGGTATTTGATAATTGGAGCGCTCCGGCCGCGTAGGCGGGGTCGCGGGTCGCGACCAGGAACTCTGGCGTGGAGAGAGATTTTTGGGGAATTCGCTTGTAGGTCTCCGCAGTGTGCTGATGGACTTAGGTCTCGAGTCGAGAGCGCCGAAGTGTTCGGACCTCTGGATTTCGTGGTTTACTTGTGCTTTTGTCTGAACTTTGATGTTTGCCCTTTGGATTCGCTTCCAACGGCCATAGTTGACTTAGATACTTTGGAAGTCTCACTTTGAGCATTCGCACTTTGCGGATCGCACATATCTTAAGATTTTGTGCCGCAAGTTTGACTTGGTGATTTGCAATTGTGAACACTGTTTCAGAAGTACACTACAATTGACTTGTCTATTCGCGATATAAAATTGTGAAGGCACTGTCCGTCTAGCAGTACCGACGCTAGAGAGTCTGTTAGTTAAACATAACTTCTGCTTCACAGAACGAAGTGAGAAAACGGTCCCGTTTTATTTCAGCTCTGGTCTGCAGTCATCGCCTGCCGCTGACGACTCCTGTGCGTGCCCATCTTCCGCTCCAAATATTTGGTAATGTGTCGCCTGCATCATTGCTGGGGCCAGTCGATTGGTGTTTTTTAAGGATTTTTGTAACTGGGGTTATTTGTTCAGAATCGGAAAGTTCATCTGCCCTTTGTTTTTGTGTATCTGCGGTAGTAGTTTGAATCTCTTTCCCACAGACATTACTTTCGTTTTGGAGATGCTGATCTTCATATCATAATCCTTCCACCTCTGATCGAGCTCTGAAATATTAATTTGCAACCTTTAAATCGAATCGGCCATTACAACTAAGTCATCCGTATATGCGAGACTGCTTGTTTTGTTTTCACGTATTTTAATCCCGCCCTGCCAGTCTACTGTTTTCAACATATGATCCATGAATAGTATGAACAACAGTGGTGACAGGTTACAGCCTTGTCTTACCCCTGAAACTACCTTGAATCATGAGCTTCATTTGCCATCTACTCTAACTGCTACCTGACAGTCTACGTAAAGCCCTTTAATTGCCTGCAGAAGTTTGCCTCCGATACCATAATCTTGAAGAACTGACAGTAGCGTCCTCCTGGGAACACGGTCATAAGCCTTTTCCAGATCTATGAAACAGATACAATTCCCTGTTCCACTCATAGCACTTTTCCATTACCTGCCGTAAGCTAAAGATCTGGTCCTGACAGCCTCTAGTGGCTTGTTCCATGGCCCAGAATTTAGAACTGACTCAAACTTTGCTTTTACAGCAGGAAGACAAAGAGACGGTGGCCAACGTACGTCGTAGATCACGAGAATTACACACAATCATTAATATACAAGCCACCCCGAACTGAAGCATTTCATGAAGGTGGCTGGGAGAACATTTATGGCGCAACGGAATTAAAACACGATAATTTGCAATTTGAGTTTGTTCTCAGCACTGGTGAAAAACAACATTAAATAAGAAAGGGAAGGTATTCATAAATTAATATTTATAAGAAGGATAAAATTTCACTGACAATAAATTATTTATTCAGTTCAAACAAGAGCAAGTGGGGACACCAAGTTTGTTAAACAATAAAAACGCATCCCACATTGAAAATTAAGCTAAAGTAATCTGAACTAAACATCGTCGGGGGGATTTACAAGGGGTTCTCGTTTAGGAAAAAATCCCGTCTAGTGAACTTCGATAAATTACAAAGTTAAAAACCTAGGGAAGACGGCAGACAGCCCCGGTACCTCATGTTCGAACAGCAGAAAAAAAAGTAAAAAGCTGCTTGCAGTCAAAGCGTACTTAATCTCACAATACTTAAACTAACGTATGCTAACAACAACACGCAAACACACCCATGCCCGAAGGAGGACTCCATCCTCCGACGGGGAGTGGCTACGCAATCCGTGGCAATACGCCTTACAGCGCATGGGAATTCCTGCCTATGGGATGATTCCACGATGATATTTTCACTCTGGAGCGAAGTATCCGCTGATATGAAACTTCCTTCTAGATTAAAACTGTGCCGGAACCGTGATTCGAACCTGGGACCTTTGCCTTTAGGGAAATATCCCCTACGTTGTGGCTGAGCGATGTCTCCACCATCAACTTTCTTTCAGGAGTGAGAGTCCTGAAATGATCGCAGGGCCAGGTTCGAATCCGGTACAGTTTTAATTACTCTGGCAGGAAGATTCAGTTTTTTCCGTTTTTCAGTTCTCAGCACTACAAAGAAGTTACCACAAGGCATTTAACAAGAACAGCAACTACGTATTTTCCTTTCGTCTTCAAACAACTTTTATAATCCAGAGGCGAGGTACTGGCAGAATTGAAGTTGTGTGGGGTAGCCGTGAGTCGTGTCGGGGTAGCTCAGTGCTAGAGCGCTTGCCCGCGAAAGGTAAAGGTCCCAGGTTCGAGACCCGCCAGGAAGTTTCAACTTTTATAATAATTGCTTCATAATCTCACTACACAATTCAAGTGCGAAACTTCACAGCACAAGCTCCTCGATTTTCGTGCTAACGAATAAATGAAAACGAGCACCCGAAAAAGATGAAACTCGCAAGGAGAGTTTTTAGGTTTTAGTTTTTATTTTTACGTTTGGTGATGTTGACACCTCAAATAGTAATCAGCCAGAGCCATTCGCTGCAACTATCAAAAATTGTCCAGAAAATCTACTTTGAAGTTTTTCAAGCATTTTTGCAAGCAAGCGATTATTCCAATTGTCGACGTAGTACATTTGACAGCGTTGTAGAGTGTCGATCAAGTTAAAATCGGTTACATGGTTCGAAGCCCGCCGCAATGTTGTTTTATTTCATTTTTATTGATTATTTATTTATTTAATGTTTTCGTTGTGTGTATACTTAACCGAACGAGGACGTGAAATTAGTGATAGAGAGGATTACATAAAACTACATTCAGTTATTTACCACCAACTGTCCTCTCAAGTCTTCGATGAAATGATCAGGTATGTGTGGTTCGCTTCTAACATTCCTGGAAAAAAAGATATTTTTCTGAACCCAAGAAAAAAAAAAGCTTTCTAGTTGAGTTATCGAAGAAAAATTGCGACTGTAAAAATGCGGCATTTGTACAATGTGTCGATGCCGTGAAAATAATTGTTTTCTATGTTTTTACGATGCTTATCACCGTGGCGTATGGGAGGTCACATCTCTTGCGATCTATCTTTCCTCCCCTCCACTCTCTCTCTCTCTCTCTCTCTCTCTCTCTCTCTCTCTCTCTCTCTCTCTCTCCCATCAATTGTTCAGATGTTCGTAAATCCATGGGACTTAACTACTGCAATTGTCAGACTCTATACTTACAAAATACTTAAACTAACCAAAGTATAACACACACACCCACACACACTCATGCTGGAGGGAAGACTCGAACCTCCGACGGGGACCAACCGCGCGCTCCGCAACAAGGCGCCTTTAAGCTCTCGGCCATTCCCCCACGGCTCTCTCAATCTCTCTCTACCTGTACATCTTTCTTTGAAACTCTCCCCCTCTCTCAGCCCATTTCTTTCACTCCCCCTCCTTCCACCGGCTTCCATGGTTCATCTCCTCCTGCCACCCCCCATCTAGGATAACCTGTATATGTTAACTTCCATGGTGATCAATGAAACAGAGTGAAAGTTTTTTTTTTTTTTTTTTTTTTTTTTTTTTTGCGAGGTGTCCTCGCCAAGCGCCGTACAAAAATTTATGTAGACAGGAAGCATCCTCTTGTTTTGAAAATCAGGTGTGAAAAATTTCATCAGTATCGGAAGTAAACTATAGATATGTACGCAATAGAAACACACAGGCACATTGAAAAAGGTGCTTTCAGTTTTCCTCAAATTTCACAAATCTCCGGTGGATTCCCCAAAAATTTTATTACGTAAACATGTTGCCCTGTGAATTATGTACACAACAAATTAGTCAATCCGTTCTCAAGTTATGGAGTGACGAAGGGAAATAAGAGTTCATTTTTAAATATAAAGGTGAAGGATAAACAAAAGTGCGATCATTTTTTCATAAAACGATTAGATGTTTATTGACTACCAAATATTTGATGATTCTTATATTTAAGTGGTTGAAGTACTCAAACACAACGGATAATTTATCGTACGCCATATAAATGATCAACGCTAACTTACAGATTTATGTCAACTTTATTTACATAGGTAATCGCCTGTGGCGTCGCCAGGAAAAATTCACTTGTTTCTCCATTGAAACGTCACAGTGGGCATTCTTGTGTGATGTGCTTCACAGTTTGCATCTCATCGCCACAGTCGCAGCAGGATGATGACTTTTTGCTCCACTCATACGGCAGATCTGCACAGACATCATGGTTAGTCCGGATGCGATTTAACTTTGACCATACTTTCCGAGGTTCTTCAAAGCCAGGTACCTTTCGCGTGATGCATGGCATATCCAAAGATTCTACAGAAGCAAATTGTTTCCATTCATTAAACCATCTCACAGTCAGGTTGAAATTGTTGGCTAAAAGGTTCTCCGCTGTACAGATGGGTTGGTGTCTTGACTTCATCTGTCTATATGTAGGTGGGGATTATTCTAATGAAGAGGTCATCTTTGATTATTCTGGATCTTATTGTATTCATTCATCAGAGCAATGCATCTACGATGGTGGGATGGAGTAATATGGCTTACTACGGGCAACCATTGAGTTGGAATTGATCTGATCGTGTCCGTGATCATCCTCATTGCGTCATTTAACTTAATATCTATTCTCTTCACATGAGGACTGTTCATCCAGACGGGGGCACAATATTCCACACAAGAGTAAACTACTATGAGCTGAGCAGCGTAGAGTAGTTGCACTTGCACCTCAAGAAGAACCACACATTTTCCGAATTATGTTGTTACGTATCTGAATCTCGGCAAAGCTGTTTCTCAGATGTTCTTGGAAAGACAGTGTTCTGTCGAGTGTAACACTTACATATCTGGGGTGTGTTATGGCGGAGAAGAGTGTTATAGAAGTATACTTTGAGGTCCCTTGAAGCCATTCGGTTGTTCATGTCAAAACAAGAAACTTCTGTTTTGCTCCTACTTGGCTGGAGTCTCCATTTTCGAAAGTATTTTCCTAAAACAGAGAAATAACGGAAAAAATAGGACTATGGTGGCATACGAGCCACCGAATCTAAGTTAAAACTATAACACTACAAACTGAACTACGGCAATAATTGTAATAATTGGCACAATAACGGTTAGTGCAAAACTCAGTCAATTTTCTCGAGAATGTGCTACATCGACAAATGGAACAATCGGCACCGTAACAGGTGTTTAAATGTGCTTGCAAAAGTTCAAAGTAGATTATCTCCAGAATTTTTGAGGGGTGCATCGATTGGCTTTGGCTGCTTACTGTTTGAAATCTGAACTTCACGTACCGTAAATAAAAAATAAATAAATAAACAAAAAATAAAAATAAAAAAATCCGATACCCATGCGGTCTCCTTGTGAGCCAAGGAAGTCGATCGTGAATGCCTCGGCCTGAAAAGAGCATCTATATCAGGTGAAATTTGTAGCGTACGTTTGCTGCGACGAGAAATTCACGCCGCGGTGAAGCGACCGAGGGCATTGAGGCGCTATACTCCGATGCGCGAGGCCGTTTCCCGTCGGAGGTTCGAATCCTCCCTCAGGCATGGATGTTTGTGTTGTCTTTAATATAAATTACTTTATAAGTAGTTTGTAAGTTCAGGGACTGATGACCCCGCAGTTAAGCTCCATAGGTTTAACAAACATATATATATATATATATATATATATATATATATATATATATATTTATATATATATATATATTTTTTTTAGAAATGCACGTAATTAACATTCCAGCACAGGCGAACATCACTGGTGCCAGTAGCGCCACCTGCAAACAGAGAACAGAAGGCCGTATGGACGTCCTGGCATTGTTCCTTCCGTGCAATTGTTTCGCGTAAGCAGCTTTAGCATGCCTCTCAGAGGACGGCAAGAGTCCTTCTGACATGTTTTTCATTTCAACCGAGGAAGAATAGTTGTCTGTATGGACTGCGGATTCTTCTTCAGAGAAATGGGAGATTGTGCCAGACGTAAACAAGCAACTGTGATACGGATCTGTGTGTAGGAGGGAACGACGGGCCGGCGGTACATATTGCACCGACGTCGTTGTATCTCCACTTCTTATAACAGGCACATTGCTCTTATGCCAGTGAGGAATGGCCAATTATTTCGGCTGCGCAACAAGCTATGTCTGCGCGTACCATTCGGTATCGTTCGTTTCAAAGTGGACTAGTTATGCCAGCCTCTCATGGTACGTGGAAACGCACGTGAACGAGGAACTAGTGATGTCACAAAGTGGGATTCCACGTTCCACTACCCTGCGAAGTGTGGAACTAAGTATTTGGCATGTTAGATTTTTGCTTCGTGTAATTCAACGTGGCCATTAAGATGCGACTTGGTTTCACTTGACAAGCAGGACTTTGAGCCTGCAAACTGAACTTCGTATTTCGTGCTTTCTTTCATTGTAGCGCACCGTACCTTGTATAAATGTAAACTTTTTTAAAGCATCAAAAATTGGAAAACTTTTGAAAACGCATCGTTTCAGATATGATTTGTTACAATAAAATCATCGGAAACTACATATTCGTAGCTTTAAAGGATATCATATTTAAAGTCTGTTCGTTTTATAATTTGTTTAACGTGTAAGAATACCGTACCTATATTACGGCACATTCTGTCAAAGGAACGTCTTTGCGATGCTATTTCGTAACTAAATAACAAATTAGAGCGTGTCTTAGAGTCCTATATCGTACTAGATAATCTATCAGAGACGCTGCAAAATATGGATAAAAAGTGTAGTTCGCAACCGTATCGACTTTGCGTCCAAAACCCATCCAAAAAATTATTTTTCCTCTTTTGTTTCCTATACGTTTCTTCTTCTTTCTTGATAATCTAGAAAGAGTGTAATATCCGATGTTCACTGTTATTTCTCTTTAAGAAGACGGATTAGCGCGTTGCCAAGCGTGACAAGTTGTGAAGGAAAATAGCTGTAAATAACAGGTTTGCTTACATACTCTCACAGATATTATTTTAAATATTTGGCTTAATTACGGTTTACGGATATAATACAATTATAATATCCAATATTCCAATCATTTACTACAAACAAGAACGAACTGTGTTCACGAGAGAATTTGTTGAGTTTTTCGTGCTAGGGCACGTGGATCAATACGTTTCAAGACAATGCACTACCTCACTCGGTTTTCCCCACGGTGCTTAAACGATGTCGCAGTTCAGTACAGTGCTGGAACAGTTCAGTTTCAAGTGCAAAGAGAACATCCTAGCGTATGGTCATGGAAGCAGAGGTAATAAAGGAGGAAAAAGTGTTCACGTACATTACTAAAAGCAAAAATTATCACAACAAATCTTATCAAGCTGAGGCGATGGCCTGCGCGTATGAACAACTGAAATGTATTAGGCAGAACCTATTATCTCCGAAGGATTACAAACTGGATTTTTGAATATGCAAAATATTTACAACGTGGAAAGAAGGAATATAACAGCAAGACAAGAGGAGCTGGTCCACATTACGTATTTCACTGTTGATATACTATTTTCATGACTTTTGCCGAAAGTGATTTGTCGTAAATTTTTCTATCGTTAGTAACTGCTATCAGATGTATATACCGTCTTTTTATTTCTTGAAAAAATTGCAATTTCTGAAAGAATATTGTAGGCCACGTGCAAGCAAACATACATTTCTACCTGTCACATATAGGCCAGTCGTCAGGTATGTTTAGGTCCAAAAAAATTGCAGGAAGCTGAATTTTTGGTATGTTGTTAGGACATATTAGAGTAGTATTAAACCAAGTTTGCAGCTTCGAAATCCTTTAGCTTAACGTTTAAGAGCCAAAAAAAACTCGAAATTTTCGGACTTTTTTCTGGTTTTGGCTTATAGCTCTTCAAGAGTGGTTTTATGACGAAAAGTCACCCACATCTCTATTAATGTAGATAAAATATTCTAAAATTTAAGCCTAACCGCAGCTCTGAAAGTCCAATAGTTTCCGAGATATTGGATTTCAAAAATTGACTAATTTCTCCAAAAAGTTCAAATTTCCGATTTTCGTCATCTTTCGGCTAAAATATTGGCTCTAATAATCATCCCACGGGGAAAGTCATAATAAACAAAGGTATAGAGCAGTTATTTAGCTTTAATCCAAGTACAGGCCGAAGTCCATAGGCCCAATAGATTTCTAGTTATCGTTAAAGAACGAAAAGTTGGAAAAATCGGATTATTCAATAAACTGACCCAGATGAACTGCAGTCCTCTTATCCTGTATATGTAAAAGAAAAATGAGGAATTACTCATTGACGATGATTATTAATGCATTGTATATAAATAGGATTTTTTCAACACTGTTTTCAGCAAATATTGAACAGAGAAGTTTCTTAGTCCACTTCCTGCCATTGTGGCACCGATGGCCCCCATTAATGACACGAGGAGGTGAAAAACTCCAAGCTGTGTTGACGAGCTGTGGATACTGGTGACTCTCCACAATGTCTCGGGCTTTCAAGTACGGTGGTTGGTCATAGGTCTCAAAACATGTTTCCTGACCGTACATGCTTGTTCTTTAACTGGCTTCCAAAAGTGATGTTAAAACAGTGTCGTAGTCGCTTGGGGGAGCATGGATAAAAGGGAGATATACAATCTTTGAACGTTTGTAAGGAAGATCTGCTGTCACTTGGTCCATGAATCTATTCCATCCTGGGATGCCTGGCATTTTAGTTGCTTTTGGTAACAACCAAAGCAGGTCTGGGGATTTTGGAAAAATATCTTCAGCGATTTTCACTTCGTTAATTGAAATGGCTGACAAGCCAGATTTCTTTCTAATAGAAGAATGTTTAATGTGTCTGGCAATGTGTGAACCTGATAGACTCTGCAGAAACAGACTTCAAACGTGGTATATTTTTGTCTGGGTGAACGGGTGAGATGAGGGGTCATGATCATTATACCACCCATTTCATGGAACGTATTTTCTCCATCAATTTTGTTAACAATTACACTTCACTGGATAAAAGTTCCTTTGTCAAATAGGTGGGTCACTTCTCCACGGAGGATAGCGGAACTTTCAAAACGCATAGCCTCCGTATATGTACAAGAAATTCCCATACTATGGTAAACTTCAAAAGGTGCTTTGATCCAAATTTTCTATACAAATATGTTCCAAAGCTTATTTGAATTGAGGATAGGAAAGATTTGGGCCTCGCTGCAGCCATGATTCCATGAGCAAAACCTATGCACTTCGTTTTCCACTGTTTGAGAGACGAACGTTTGTTTTTCAGGATAATCCATTCAAGCAACAGTTGCAGATAATCTCGGCTGCAGCTCTGACAACTCTAAGCCGCTCTTCAGCAGGATCGCTAAGTCTTTGATTGTACCATTTTTCATAAAGAATGTTTTGTCCAATGTCTGTGAACATCAAGACTGGGCTGTGATGTGAACCAACCTGCGCAATAATAATTTTTTCTCCATATCGCCTTTTTATATGAACTTGAACACTTGCAACTGTTGGTTTGTAATTACCTATGAAGTTCTTTGCAATCAAGTCACTTATGGAAAATTGGTTTTCCTCTCTTGTTTCTGCTAGGTATACATATGTACGCTCCATACCCTCGATAAGGAGGGGATGTTCAGGACGCCCTCGTTTACCTCATGTACCAGTAGATCGCGACAAGGAGTGCAATTTTAGGCAGCAATGTTTGTGGTACTTCCCCTCAGCAGCAACAAGTTCAGAAAGACGTCAGAAAGACGCTGAAGAATCTGTTGTCCCCATTCACCAGCTTGTCTAGCTTTTTCCACAATCGATTCTTTCACTTCCAGTGTTTCCACTTGATGGAGTTCATCCTGTAGATATTTAGGCAATTTTATCGGTTATTCGAAATATTCCTTGGAGAATTTTTCACCACAAGGGAAACAACAATCTACAATGATGTGACGCCTTGAATCCGACGCACTTTTCAGCCTTTCCCCACACGAAGAGGATGGTTGAGCAAATCAAATATCTCCTTCTCGCTGGAGAGATGCTTACACATTACTTTCCACAGTGTACCTCTTCCTGCATGCGTCATGTACGGACAATTCGTTTAAATTGCACAAAAACCTCATGTTCCTTTCAAGCCCACGTTTTTGACACACTTTTATCAGCGTCTAAATTCCGCGTCCTTTCACTGTCACTGTTCCCACTCAAAGCACTTCCCGACGACCCCGAAACAAACATCCAACGGGGGTAGCTCCGACATATTGTAAAAAAGAAAGTACTCAAAACACCACTACAATCGAGATTTAGACGATTTTTGTTTGAAACGTTTTTCACAGATCCGAAAGGGCCGTTTCTATGGACAGACTGGGTGCAGTGAGGAAGATCTCGGAGAAAAGAAGTTTGGGAGGGAGGACAGAACACCCACTCGGAGTGAAGGAGGAGGGGGACGGGGGTGCCTTCACACAACAAAAGGCAAGGCTACGAACGAAAGTCCCAGTCCCTCAATGGCTGACCAATACTCACAAAGGGAGAGGCTTTCGTTGTCTTTACAGCAATACCTACTTTCAAAAATATATTGGTATGCACTAACACATAAATTACACCTATTTATATACAATGCTTTAATAATCATCGTCAATGAGTAATTCATCCTTTTTCTTTAACATATATAGGATAAAAGGGTTGCAATTCATCTGGGTCAGTTTATTGAATAATCCGATTTTTCCAACTTTTCGTTTTTAACGATAACTAGAAATCTATTGGGCCGATGGACTTCGTTCTGTACTTGTATTAAAGCTAAATAACTGCTCTATAACTTTGTTTATTATGACTTTCCCCGTGGGATGATTATTAGAGCCAATATTTTAGCCGAAAGATGACGAAAATCGGAAATTTGAACTTTTTGGAGAAATAAGTCCATTTTTGAAGTCCAATATCTCGGGAACTATTGGACTTTCAGAGCTGCGGTTGGGCTTATATTGTAGAATATTTTATCTACATTAATAGAGATGTGGGTGACTTTTCGTCATAAAACCACTCTTGAAGAGCTATAAGCCAAAACCAGAAAAAAGTCCGAAAATTTCGAGATTTTTTGGCTCTTAAAAGTTAAGCTAAAGGATTTCGAAGCTGCAAACTTGGTTTAATACTACTCTAATATGTCCTAACAACATACCAAAAATTCAATTTCCTGCAATTTTTTTGGACCTAAGGCCATTTTTTGCCTACGACGACTGGCCTAATAAGAATACTACAGAATTCAGGTTTCTTTTTCGACGATCGCTATCAGAGGTACTGTGCAATTTTACGCCCATCCATATCTTTGTAAACATATTGATCTACGCGCCAGCCCGCAACAGGACACAGGGCATTGTCATGATGCAGCATCCACTTGTCTGTAGCCTCTGGCTTCCCACGAATCACTCTTTTCCTGAGCCTTTCTAGGAAACTTTTATAAAACACTTGGTCCACAGTTTGTCCTGGTGCAACAAATTTTGTGTGTGTTCGGTGACAGCGTTTGAATTTAACTCTTCAGACATCATCCTTATTGTTAAACGACGGTCGGATCTCACATCAGCCCTCACACGTTCAAATTTTTCGTCAGTATTACAAGTTGCAGGCCTCCTAGAGTGAGGTTCAACTTCAACGTTTTGTAGATCTGTCAGAAATGATTTGTGTCAGCGGAAAACTTCTGCTTTCGATAAACAATGTTCGCCATACACCTGTCTCAACTTTTCAAAAGTCACAGTCTATGATTTATCAACACAAAACGTTATTGCACAATGTAGCTCTAAATTTCGATGCTCCATTTCTGTAATCCACTACAAAAACATCACTTATGGTACTGTCAAAGCTACTGTGTGAGTTGGACAGAGGTCTAATCGGAATGAGGAAGTGGAGGGATTAAACCCTCGAACCACGAATTATTTCATTGTTTAAAACAGTTTAAATAATGTTTTTCTTGTAGAATTACATCAGGGAGACTGAAATACAACATTTATTTTCAATTATTATTTGTCATTATGGCATAGAGAGGTGGTTTCGGTGTGAAACCACTGTTGCGATACCCACTTAAACAGACTCGCACATAAAAGCTGCAATATTTCTATCTATTTATTTATTTTTTTTATCCCAAATGAATATTTTAATCAAATCATTAATGTATTGAACAGAAATATTATCACGAAATAAACTTCATTTCATTTGCTGTAGTTGGCACGTATCCCTGGCTAAACGAGTAGCATAAACATTGGTTTGAAATAAGAGTCTATAAATCAAATTAATTGGGAATAAAAGTAGAAACAATTGCACAGGAATGTTTGTATTATCTGGAAAATTTGGATTTGATGGTTGAGAAAAATGACTCATAAGAATAGAAATAATTATAATTGATGATGCATTTGTAAATTCGGTCAGCTTGCTGCTGAGCAGGAGCGAAACTGCTTAGTGGTTGGTCATCTTCAGATTCCAAGTCTTACGTTACATCAACAGACGCTGTATGCCCATTCACTGGTGTCATCAATTATTCCTCAGAGTCAGAAACGAAATCTTGTACATAATCTTCAAACTGATAGCCATTCCGAAGTTGTTATATCATAGCCTCAAGGGCAGAAATATGATCTCTGCCTGCTCTTTACACCTGGCAAAACAAATAAGAAATAAATAGTGTACACTGGTATCAGTCATTGTCGCTTATATTTTTAATGTCATGGAGTAAACATCCTAATAATTTAGAAAAAAATTACATGCAAAAGTATTTGAAAACAAGATCATCGATTTATAAAGTTATTCGGTTACGTGTTCTATTTTCAAGGATTCATTACATACATAACCCAACAATCGAAATTGCTTTACGGCATGGTGGTTGAAATGGAAACCACTAACATAAATGTAAGTATACTGTAGTAATACGTTATGTATATTCAATATTTTCTAATACTTCGAAAGTGATATTATTGCTGATTATATAAAATACCAAAAATCATACGAACGAATACACACTATTATTAGAAAAAACAGCAGAATGTAACGCCATACGATATTTCTTGACTTGCATTTGTTTCAAGTAGCGCCGGATCCGCATAGAGCGCATATTTATCGTTTTGTCGCTAAATGGCTGCACAGATGAACAACAAGATGTAATCAGCGAGAAACCACGCTTCCAGTACGCACGAAGCGAAAATATTATGAGCGTTTCGCTAAGAAACCATATAGACTGAAAGGGTTAAAAAGCTGGTCTAGCGCAGGCCGTTGGAGACAATGTTGCCAGAGCGCCCACAGTGTTGCCAGTCTCATTACTTTTCTGACACTCCTCGTAGGCAGTAATGGTGGCAACACTAAATACTAATTTCATCATCTTCCTCACTTTACCTGGGGCTGTATTTTCAACCATGTCATCGTAACAGCGTTTAATGCGTCAAATACATTGACTGTGGTCTCAAGTTTCTCGTGCTGTTGCGTTTTAGGTAACCAACATTATATGTGCCAGCACAGACCTTCATCCCGTCCCGTCTCTCATTTCGGACAATCCAACGTCAGAGCACAATGCACACACACACACACACACACACACACACACACGCATTCATTGCAGTTACCTACGCTTAAGACAAAAATGCCTCACAATGCGAGGAAACGAGCCATTGTTCGCGAACGGAGAGTGCTCTTTCCAATTAGGCGTCTCTATCTATTCCCAAGGGCGTCCCATCTAACAACGCTGCACTCTTCCATCTGCCTATTCCCACAGCGCACTATTCGGAGTCGTCGCGTAGATACTTTAGATTGTCTGTAAGCTCACTGGCCCTAAATGGCAACGTTCTGAAATGCCAGAGTGTTCTCGTGGCTGTTAGCTTCTAGAACCAACTGAAGCCGCTGCGACGGAGCGAAATTGCAGCCACGTGTGGCTAGACCGTTATCCTCCAAATTCGTTTTATACTGCACCACAGACGTCCGTCCGTCGCTACGCAGACCTCTCTGGCGCCATACAAAGCCAACGGTAATCCAACGAAGACTAGCAATCCTCACAGAGCTCAATACACTTAACAGCATGCGGGTTTGGCGTCAGCGAAACATTACGCAGTCAAAAGAAGTAAAGTCGCCTCAGTAACCTAGAAACGTACAACGTTGGAAGGAAGCAGTTGTCGTACTGGGTGACGGGAATAACCTAGACTTAATGTGCCCGATGACCTTTCTAGAATTCGGGGAACCGTGATAATGTGGATCCCTTTTTGAGACGACAGAACCAATTTTTTAGCACTGTGCTTTCCCCAGCTCTCACAAACATGTGCAACTTTTGCAACTGCCAGTGTTGGCTTCGAACTTCCATGAAAATGAAGAATTTCGCATAACTGATCGATTTCTTAACACTTTGTGTCACCATGAGTTTATTCATTTGGGCAGCATATAGACCGATGGAATGGATCCTTCCAAACTTGATTAATTTTATGGCATTTACCTTGTGAAAATTAATTGTGGGATGAATCACTTCACAAAATGGAAACACTTTGTCACTAGAGTAAACACGCGTTTTTATTATTATTACGGCCGTGTTTATAGATACAGCATTAAAAGGAGCTCAACAACGACTTAATTAGCAATCTCAGATGTTACAACTTCAGCCAGAGAGTATTTATGTAAAGACACTTATCCTAAACTTGAATTTACAGCTTTTGATACTCATAATGTATAAATCACTGAAAATAAAATAAAAATTAATTCAATACATCATATTTTTCTTCTCTGAATAATTCTCTAAATATCAATATACCGAGAAAACTCAAGTGCCAAGCAGTGTTATCTATCAGCACAGACTAGTTATTTATCTTCCGCAATTTTGTTACCGAATAGTTACCGGATCCTGCAAGTAATATCAGGTAATGCAACAGGAGTTGTTCCTTACTTAGCGACCGCAGGTAACGTAATGGAGTTATGTAGCTCTTTGTTTCCATTGAAACTGACATTTAAAAAGAGTCATTAATTTCACACGCATTTAATTTCATATACATGGAGGTAACTTTGAATGCTGAGTAGCACCCGTCCACACACTCATCAGATTCTTATTTTGTATTTAAACATCGTCTTCTTACGAAAACATATTAATAATTATCCAAGACAGTCTCAAAGAATAAGGTACTGAGAGGGAAGCGCATATTTAGGATATCTGGTAGCTATCGAAGACAGGCTTGAAAGTGAAAACAACAGATAAACAGTAAAATAACACCCAAACAGATGATCATCAGAACAATATGCCTAAACCCTTTCCACGTTTCTGCAATCACTACAGATGTCCTCTACAGCAAAATTCCATCACACAGTTTTTCACGAGCTCTCGTATAGCTGTTATATCTCCATTCCACTTTCTACATCTCATTCCATAACTAGCTGCAATGACACCATTCAAAACACCTTAAAATAAAGTTAATATCGCGAAAAAAATCTGGCATGCATACACATAGAAACAGCTACACGTAAACACATCGCTACCACATACACACCATCACACATCCACAGAGCTCGCATACAAAGAGAGAGTAAGAGAAAGGACTCAAATGAATAACTAGTACATCGTTATTTTTATATAGGTAGTGGGTTTCTGGCTTACAGGCTATCTACGGACCTCATATTAAACTTGTAGAAGATACACGAAATTGAGTTTTTAATTCAATGTGATGTTCTACCAAGGAACGACGGAATAATCTAGGACCGACGGAATAATCAGTGAAAATGTCCCTTTCTGCTTTGCTTGAAGTTTCTTTGGATTACATACTAACAGCTGTATTCTTATACTCAATAAAAATTGGACAGATGTTATATGGTATTTTATTGAAACTACCAGCTCCTAAAATATTTGCTATTCCTGCTGAAACGCATCAGAATAGCGCTGCTATATACAATGCTCCATGGCCCTCAAACGCTTCTTAAAGTGGGTGTTTCAGAATGGTGTTTTACATTCGAAAATGGCAGAGGATGAAATTTTGTACGGTTTGATATTATTAACCTACAACTGGAAATATGAAAGGAAGTAAGATTCTAACTGGGGTTTTTAGTCTCCGACGCTCTTAAGTGTTGTATTCGTACAACGTGCACATTTGAAAATTTGTGCGGAGACAGGTATTCGAAAGCGAAAGAACAGATGCCGTGATTCTTAATACTAATCTACCGTGTCTATGTTTGATGTTTATTTCATTGCGGTTTGTAGCGACTGCGACTCAGACCTGTCACTAAATTATCGCCCAAAATACAAACTGAATGCCTTGTCACAGACCAACCTGGTAGTGAAGGGAAAACAACTATTGTGTAAACTTTATAATTGTTCTGGCAGTGAAATTTGTACCAACATTCACGTAAACAGAGTCCGCATTTTTATCTTTCCGTAAACAATAAATTATTAATTAAAGATTTCAATGAGCCGCTTTTTCTACCTTCCATTCCTTCTGTAACGAAATGCGGTCAAAAACTGGAGTTAGTTATTATTAAATGAAGGAGCGAGTTGAGCGAGTTCGTGAGATGCGGAGTTTCAGTCCGCGTGCGTGTACTCTTGCGGCGCAGTTCTATCGTCAGTTCATTCCGAAAAAATATACTTGAAATTCCTCCCTTTATGACAGTAGGAAAAAATCGTCCTGTGGAATCTAGCATTTTTGGATTTGGGAAGAATATGACACCAGTTTCATATAAAGCTAAGAGCAGGGGCGGATCCATGACGGCCTGCTTGGGGGGGGGGGGGGGGGTGAAAGAATGTTTCAACGTCAGCTCAACCCTGACTCAGTAGAAAGACTCTAGTACCGGCCACCCCTTTTTACCCCACGCCAAATCAAACAAAAGTCTCACAGAATGAACTTTCACTCTGCAGCGGAGTGTGCGCTGATATGAAACTTCCTGGCAGATTAAAATTGTGTGCCCGAACCTGGACTCGAACCTGGGACCTTTGCCTTTCGCGGGCAAGCGCTCTACCACTGAGCTATCCCAACACGACTTACGATCCCACCCCACAACTTTACTTCTGCCAGTACCTCGCCTCCTAGTTTCCAAACTTCACAGACGTTCTCCTGCGAAACTTGCAGGATTAGCGCGCCTGGAAGAAAGGATATGGTGGAAACATGGCTTAGCCACAACCCAAGGGATGTTTCCAGAATGAAACTTTCACTCTGCAGCGGAATGTGCGCTGATATGAAACTTCCTGGCAGATTAAAATTGTGTGCCAGAACCGGGACTGGAACCTGGGACCTTTGGCTTTCGCGGGCATGCGCTCTACCTCTGAGCTATCCCGACACTACGTAGCAGCGTGAAAGTTTCATTCTGGAAACATCCCTTAGGCTGTGGCTAAGCCATGTCTCCACCATATTTTTTCTTCCAGGCGTGCTAGTCCTGCAAGATTCGCAGGAGAACTTCTGTGAAGTTTGGAAAGTAGGAGGCGAGGTATTGACGGAAATAAAGTTGTGAGGACGGACCGTGAGTCGTGTTGGGATAGCTCAGTGGGAGAGCGCTTGCCCGCGAAAGGCAAAAGTCCCAGGTTTGAGTCACGGTTCCGGTAGACATTTTTAATCTGCAAGGAAGTTTAAAAGTCTCAGTTTTGAAGACTCAGTGCAGTTATAACACGCTAACTTTGAATTTAAAAAAAAAAAAAAATGCTGTTGGAGGGGGGACGAACGAATCTCCCCCCCCCCCCTTACGATAGTATTGACAGCTTGGGAAAAGTGCAAGCCAGAAATTATAACATTTTATAATGAGACAAACTCTAGTGTGGAGAAAGTTGATGAGATGAAATGTACGTACTCTGTGACAATAATTACCAACAGATGGCCATATACATTTCTGGAATCAATAGCTATGTAATTTACAAAAGCAATTCAGATTCAACAGTACCCCGAAAAGACTATCTAAAAGTTATCGGCAAAAATTGTTGCATGATTGTATGGCAATGACAGTCAATCATCTAAATACTCCGGTGAACATTAACAATCGTTTCACAAAAATTTTGGGATTACTAACAGCTGAAGTTATTCCTACAGCTTCACAAATAACTACTCGAGGAAGATGCAACTTCTGTTATTGGAAGAGAAACAGTCCTATAACATTTTCCTGCAAACTATGCAATACATTTGTATGCCTGGAACATGTCAGTCCATATCTGTGCATTAAGTGCAGTGAAAATAGCAACCACCACGAATAATTTGCCTCAAATGACGAGTGAGGCCGATGACTGTAGTTTTCAGAAGAATTTTCTGAACTAATTTACTTGGGATAACTGCTGGTTAGTATGCATTTGTAAAATCAGTGAAAAAAGCGAATGAACTTAAATTTCAGCGAGTGCAGTGAATGTTCTTAATGGTTTGAGCGTAAACTATGAGTTAAAATATTTTATGTACACTATTGATGCTCAAATATATTATGTTTACGAGTTCGGTGTCTAATTTATGTTATTTAAACTCAAATATAGTATATTTTCAAACTGTAATCTCAGAACTGTTCATGAAAATGAAATGCCGACTCTCAGTCAGCACGCGTGCACCCGAGGTAAAAAAAATCGCTCATGTAGCGGAGGGTTAAAATCTATCTTTACAACAGCTACAGACCCAAATAGCGAGGTCTGTCCTTTCGTAAATAAAGTTTATAGAGCTGGTGATTTTACCTAATTGTCAGACCGGTTCTGGAATGTACGGCCTTCGAACGAAAATATTTTGATCCTCTTTCACAGACTGGCTGCATTTTTCCTTAGTAGCATTTACATGGGTATTACAGAACATTTAGACGTTCAGACTTCTGCTAAGGTCATGAAAGTCGTCAAGTACACATCGTATAGCTCTCCCCATTCATTCAAGACATCACAATCTCCGTCTTCCTCTTCAATGACGTCACCTTCAAAATGTACAAATGTGTGTAAATCTGTGGAACTTGACTACTGCGGTTATCAGTCCTTAGGCTTACAAATTAATTGAACTAACTTAAACTAACTTGAGGACAACACTTACACATACACACACACACACACACACACACACACACACACACACACACATGCCCGTGGGAGGACTCGAACCTCCGAGGGGAAGCAACCGCGCGCTCCGCAAAAAGGCGCCTTAGAGCGCTCGGCCACTCCACCGCGGCATGTCACCTTCACCACGAAACAATACACGTCTCCTCCCCCTCTCCTTTCCTCCTCCCTATCCAATCACAGCGTGGCATTAGAATGAAGCAATCAACCAGAACAAAGATACAGGTTTCTCATGCAAAGACCGAAGATATCCAGAAAAATACGCATGTAACCTTCATCTAAATAGGCACCAAGATCAACCACATGCATCATTAATTAAAATTTAATTATGCTTGCATTCACATTTATAACTCTGTATTTACTCAGCGTAATATTACAAAGAGGTAACAATTTGCGTAAAACTGGCGCCTAGGTCTAAGATATGCTGTAAAAACTACGTAATTTTACTGGAATAGATGTCAAGTCCATACATGCTTTATTTCCGTAGCTTTCACTTGAAAATCAATGATATTTTACGAAATGAAGTAAGATATTTGCCTTATTGTCTGATACATGCACAACACACAATCACGCCTGCCGCAACATAATACAGACACACACACGACTGTGAGGGGACAATGATGGTTAATTAACTGGATACCACTGAGTTGGACAATGATGCGTTTAGTTTACAAGGTGAACACCATTGTCATCCAAACAATTGGTTGGGCAGGTAACAGGGTTACTGTGTTCTGTGATGACGATGTATCTGACGTGTGCAATATTAATTATAAACTACAAACAGAGGCTTTCTTACTTTATAACACACGGCTATACTATCCAGTGTACAAAACTGTCTTTACCAAGCATTAATTTTCTATCTTTTCGTTGGTATAAGCGTTATATTCTGAGCTCACCACATTCGCAAGGAACATCAGAAATAAGATACCCAGAAATTCAAAATCTGTAACAAGGAACACAAACATTTACTTTACATCTCTGCTTCACAGATTTCCGGTATATTCTTCATTCTTTTCGGTTTTGAGTCGCACTTGCAATAAGACTGGCACGTCTTTTGAGCAACAAACACAGTAGTCAACAGTTGCCTGTGTAAAATAACGGAAATTCCGGGGAATCTTTAGTCTGTGGTAAACACATATGGGGAACATTGTATGTTATACATGGATCAAAAATGTGTTGCATCACCTTCATTTCAATGGATTGATCAATTGATTGACATTTGGCTTCTTTTCATTCAAATGGTATTAATGAAAATTAAGCTCATATACATATACGTATAAAGAGACATAAAATATTACCAGTTCTGTACACACTGAGGGATATAGTAAAAAAGTATCGAAAGTTGTACTTCCATTTTCTTTTAAAGAACTGTCGAGCATTACTAATACTGTACGCAATTCAGTCTCTGAACGCTGTATTTGCTTTGCCACCTATTGATGTGTTGTACCGTAGGTCTCTAGAAGAGCGAAGCGTTCCGAAAGATTGGAAAATGGCGCAGGTCATACCCGTTTTTTATGAAAGGACGTTGAACAGATGTGCAGAACTATAGGCCTTTTTCTCTAACGTCGGTCAGTTGTAGAATTTTGGGACATGTATTTTGTTCGAGTATAATGACATTTCTGGAGACTAGAAATCTGCTCTGTAGGAATCAGCATGAATTTCGAAAAAGGCGATCGTATGAAACCCAGCTCGCGCTATTCGTCCACGAGACTTAGAGGGCCATAGACACTGGTTCTTAGGTAGATGCTGTCTTTCTTGACTTCCGCAAGGCGTTTTATACAGTTTTATTGTTACTTCGTGTGGCGGTTTTGGCCGTTAGATCCCAGCTGGGCTCGTGTTCGGCCTGTCTGAAGCAATTCTTTAGGTGACTTACGCGTCGATGATGAAATGATGATGAGGACGACACAACACTCAATCCCCGAATGAAGAAAATCTCCAAACTACCGGAACCTAAAACCGGGGCTCCTGCGTGGCCTCCCGAACACTGACGTTGACTACGTTTATTGCAGCGAGAACACAAATCGTTAGATTGTCCACAGATGTCACTCAGCTCTCACAAAGATGAAAACAACTACGCGACTCCAAGGCGGCGGAGTGCGTAAGTCGACCGATCAGTTCCAGTAATAACACCATGAACTAAGGACACTGCTTGTTTTGAATGGAACTCTGTCATGTCTAGAAGGCAAATTTGGAAGTTTAATCGTATCCGCCATTACTTTGTGCCAGCAGAGAGTCATCTAGGGAAGTTTCCAGACCTCGTCTCGTAACGTCACCTGAAAATCAAAACCAATTGCAGTACGATTTAAATAAGATATCAGTATGGTGTAGAATTGGCAATTGACTCTAAATAATGGGAAATGTGAAGTCGTCCACACGAGTACGAAAATGGTGTTTCTGCACACTTGATTTTCAAAACAGAAGGAAAATCACTGTCTACGTAAAATTTTGTACGGTTCATGGCAGAGAGTACATCACCAACGAACTTTCACGAAATCTACGGTTTTATTTCGACTTGATGAAGAGAAAGGGGAAGGTGGAGATGAACAAATAGAGGGGAGGATGAGGAGATTAACAGAGAGAGAGGGGGAGAGAAAGAGGTAGCGAAGGAAAGAAAATGCGGACAGAGAGAGAACAGGAAAGGATACCTGTCTTTCCACTTATCAGAAGGCATTTTGTTATTGATCAGAATCGGTAAAATAAATCTGATTTGGTTCCTCACATTTTAGTGTTTCTCTTTAGTTACAATTCCATTCGTCATGCTTTTGTCTGTCTTTGTTGTTTTCTTTCCTGGCTTTACAACATATTTTTGCACTTTGTACAATCAATGGTGTATGTTGGGAGCGGGGGGGGGGGGGGGTAAAATCCAGAAGCTTTTGAAGATCACTGTATTTCGCTTTTTTGATAGGATTCAAACTTTGGAAATCTTTGAACCTACCTGCCCAGCGTTTCTTAAGTATAAGATGTTATCAGACAAAAGCCGTCGGTGGAATGGAAGTGTATTTAAAGAGTAAAGTAAATGGATCTTTCTATTTCAATCTATACCCTGTCAACTTTTGTATTCCTGGTGCCTTTGATACAAGGTATTTTCGTAAAGCGCCTTCCAAGCTAATTAAGGCACAAATTTTTTTCTGAGATGTTTGGTAACAGTAGTAATATACTTTAAAATGTATATTGCCAACCATCAGCTGTTTATTATATTTGCAATTTCACCAGTTTCGGTTATGAACCATCATCAGAAAAGTAAATTAAACATACTGATTACATTGGTATACTTTTCGTCACCATAGTCTTTGAATATCAAGTGACATTTTACGTATCTTTTATTGTTTGACATGTATATGGTGACTGAAAATGTACCAACGTAACCAGTCTGTTTAATTTATTTTTCTGACGATGGTTCATAACCGAAACCGGTAAAGTTGTAAATACAATAAACAGCTGATGGTTGGCAATATGCATTTTTAAGGAAGGAACCCCGCATACCAGCTACTATAAATTTGCGGATGGCATTTGATACATCTATCCGTATTGGCTTTCAGCGATGTATTTTTTATTTTATTTATTTTATTTTATTTTACTTTTTTTTCATACTCGATATTCTGTCACAAGATATCAGCACCTGTTGAATTGTCATATCTACCTTTCGGTGATGTAAGTTACTATATGTTCTGTATTCAACTCGAATGTTTTACAAAGTGCACCGAACTATCTTGGCCTCTCGATGCCTCAATTTAGCATCAGCACAAGGTGGAAATCAAACAGCAGACATCATGTTCACTAGGCTCTGGCCTGACGAACGAAGCTGAACTGAAGCAGCCGTCAGTTGGTCGTTTTCCAAAGTTGTAATTAATCTTATTTCATTCGCAAGTAATTAAAGCGCATAACAACGGTGACATTTGGAAATTATTAATCTGAAGAAAGTTTCTACGTAGCCGATCGTAATTTCGTTATGATTATATGAGTTCTGGACCATTCGAGGTTTATATCTGCAATCCCAGATGAAGTATTTCTTTCGACATTATTGTTCCAGAGGAAAGGCGACTCTCCGCGTGAGAAGGGCGGACATTTCCTTAATTACATTTCATTTTGCTCATTGACAGAGCGTATTTACTCTGCGGCAGAAAATGAAAGGCGGGCGGTAGCTATATATCAAATAACTCCACTGCAGCTGACAGACGGAAATGTTGAAACATGTTACTTTATGAAGAAAGTTTCGACGTAATAAAGTATTTACTTCAGAAACGTAGAAAAGCAAAATGAGAAAGATAAACATAACATCAGTCTCAATTTCTGGTGCACAGATTGCTACCTATCTTAGGAATATTAAACTCAGAGAGGGGTGCAGATGGTCACAAGATGCAAAATTCTTGCGTCAGGCATCACTGTATGGCGTTACTTCGGTATGGTAGCGCAGCTAGTTTCAACTACAGCTTTCTCTATGTGAAAAACATTACTAGTTTTGCAACAGGGCAAGCGTTGTCAACGTTTCAGAGGAAGAATGTCACATAATGGAAGTGCGACGGCATTTTGTTGGCCGTCCGTATCCGCCCCACAATATACCTGTAAGGATTTTTTTTCCTTTTTCGTTGTTGCATATGCGCCACCATTCGTACACAGTCCACTGACACGAACGTATAATGTGAGGCAAATAGACTGCCCGACCCGATTACTTTAGGAAGTAGTATTAAATGCACCAACATCTGAATGTCATTTTTTAAATTTATTTCTAGCTTAATTCCTACAGCTTCCCACACGTAGACTGGATGGTCTGCATTGGTTGTTTCTACTTCTAAATATAAATTTTCATAGATTTAACTTTAAAAATGGTTTCCTAATCAAGTATTTTGATACAACTTGCCACCCCCTATTGCACCATTGATGGCAGAATTCAAAACACCCCGAAACACATTTTTTTTTAATTCTAACAATGGTTCCAAATCCAAATTTTCGCATTTCTAGCACCCTTAATAGATTTTCCCTTATTTCTACCGCTTAATGGTTGAAATTCCAAACATATCGAAACACGTGTTTTTAAAATTACAATCAAAAATCTAAATCCGTAGTTTTGTATTTCTTGCTTCAAAATTGCCTTAATAACAACGTATTTTCAAAAAACCTTTCATCCTCTATTTCACCCCCTTACGGATGGGAATATCGAAAAATCGCTGATACCTACAGTGTTAAACAACGTCTACAAATTTCAAGTTTCTATCGTGTATAGATTCACTTTTCAGCGCCGTTTTCTGTCTTTTAGAAACGGATCGAGAACACGAAATTTCTTTCTTACGCTTTGGCATCTTTATTGGTAGTTTTGCTTTTCAAACTCAAATATGCACTTATTTTTCTTTATTCGTACGTTTGTTGCAGAAAAACAACTGAAGAACGTGCATCACGTTTTGCTGTATATCACCTCTTTGCTATTATAGGGTCAAAAGTCATCGCTGGTCTCCAGTCCGAATTTTATGTAAGCTGACGACTTTCAACCACTATGTCTTCCACCCTCTTATAGCTATCGACACGAAACTCCTATGGTGTACAACGGGAGACTTTGTATTACATAGCTGGATCGTTCGACTCCATTGTGTAGTTTTTGCTGAAGAGCAAAATATTGACACCCACACGTAGAATTTTATATAAGTCGGTAATTTTCAACTCCTATATATTCCCTCCCTTATCGCTAACAACCCTTTACAACCGTAGTACACAATGGGAGACTGATACCTATTACCACATACAAACACTATTCGTTTGCGATGTGTAGTTTTCGCTGCAGAGTGAAATATAGGCACAAAAACCTCAATTTTTATTTATGTTAAGATTGGCAACCAGTATTGGTGGTCTACATTTAAAAAGAACAAAATTCTGTGAGTCATATGGTTATACAGAAATACAGTAATATAGTTAATGATATAGTACAAAGTAAGTATATAACTTAATATTAAAACATTTATGTTAAAAGAAGGTATGGCTTGGGAACAAATTGTTAGTAAAAGCGAAAAAGAAAGACTCACGTTCCTCTGGTAAAATTAAACAAAATAGTCAAGTGTCAGTGGTTATTAATGAATGATTGGAAGAAATACTCTCGTGAAAAACCGCACAGTACAGTAACTGTTATGGTCAGGATACTGTAAAATGTATTGAACTTAATGTTCAAAAACCGTAATTATCAAACCTGTTAAAAATCAATATTGTCCTCCAATATTTAAAAGAATTGGTATAGAGAACATTGAAATTCGTGATTTGTGAAACAGTGAACCTCGTAAATCATGTTGACACTATGAAATGCTGATATTCTGTAGTCATAAGGTATATAACTCAACTTCGGTATTTGAAGTACTCATAAGATTACATGGTCTACGTGTGTGTAAAGTAACGAATTGTCAACCAAACACGAAGTAACTAAATTTGTCAGAGGAAACCATGCCATATACCGTACTAAGAATGATAGGCAGAGAATGATGTACATAAGCATTGGTGGCATCAAGGTACTTATACTATCAGGTCACATTTCACTGAGTAAAATCATAGATTTTTCCCAAAATCCTAGACTTCGACATACAGACCTCATTTAAATTATTGGTACTGTTGTGATGTTTTCTTATATTGGCCCACTAAGATTATACTAGCTTTCATTGTTTCACCCTTTCCTGATTGACACTTTAATTATGACTTAAATAAAATTGTTATTTCTAAATGTAGAGCTTGAAGATGGTGGCATGGCCACCGAAACTGTTTGCTAACAATAAATAAAAAAAGTTTTACATTACAGCTTTTGGTGCATTAGGAACTATATATATATATATGTATATATATATATATATATATATGTGTGTGTGTGTGTGTGTGTGTGTGTGTGTGTGTGTGTGTGTGTGTGTGTGTGTGTGTGTGTGTGCAGCGAAACTGCCATCCATTGACAACAATGACGAAATTAAACCCGAATAATTTAGAGTCCAAGAACAGAGCATTACGTATGCCCAAGTTCATGAGAACCAGCGTTCGCAACTCTATCGATTTGTGGAGCTTCATCTTAGAGTTTATATCGTCGAATAGAAGCAATGTAATGGTTAGAACACAATACAAGTTGACATTCATCACAGTGTAACTCAACGTGTCATTTCTTTTGAAAATCATTATTTGAGCACGCACAAACTAATGAAATAAAAGAATTCCACGTCAGCAGATTTACGTCAACTTGAAGGGTTTCACGTCTATTTCCAAGGCTGAGTGGATAGGCTGACGGTTTACGAACGTGAAGGATGGGCGTTCGAATCTAATTGGAGTCGTAAGTTTTTTCAATCTGTGCAGATAGTATTTTAAACGTTAATTCATTACAAATTGTGCATTTGAGGGCTTTCCTATGTTTTACATCCTTTCGTAATATTCGATTTCATAATAATCCTTAAACAAACTGAGAAATGGTCATAGCAAAAATATTTAAAACAGATTTATTTTTTTGTAACTGCTTATTACCGCCGCCTGGTAAGTGGAGGGATTTTAATTGAGAGAAAAGTATCGGATGATTGTCATATGCACGCGAGAACTAGATGTTCCTTCCAATATTTGTCATTAGTGCGTCGCAAAGGCGTTCTTTACTGGAGCCGTGTTAATGGTCGATAGATCTATCGTAGATGAAGAATGGATATTGAAATGGCAACAACAATAATGAAGGGACATCGAAGACTCGTGTAATCCGCGAGTAAGGACTCAGGCATATTTTTCTAACAGCTGATATATTTGTTCGTTGTTGATCGGTGAGTTCTTTTGCTCAGTCTTTGTTATTACAGAGAACTGGTAACCCCTGACCGAACGCGCTAAGCTACCACGCCGGCAGCTACTACAGCAGGTGTGAAACTTTCATCGTTGATGTAATTCTACCTACGTACAGTGAAATATTTTCTGGCCAAAATTATTCTTGATAGTTTTAAAAGTGTAAAGCAGTCCTGTTCAAATGCTCCTCCAGGTCAGCACTATCCTGCTACTCGTCGTGCATTGACCACATCTTGTCGAAATCTTTAATTATTTCCACCCCAACTCGTGCATCATTTCCGGGACACTCTCATCACTATATCGTGACAACACAAAACGAGCTGCCCTTCTCTGAACTTTCTTTAAATCGTCCGTCAGTCCCGCTATGTGGGGATCACACAATAAGCAGCAATACTCCAAAATTGTACACACAAGTGTTGTTTTCTTAGTAGAACTGTTGCATCTTCTAAGGGTTCTTCCAATGAAACGTAGCCTTTTTTTCACCTTACCTATAATATTTTCTATGTGTTCTTTCCAATTTAAGTTATTCGTAATTGTTATTCCTAAGTATTTAGTTGAATTTATGGCCTGTAGATTTGACTGATTTATAGTGTAAATGAAGTTTACCGGATTTCTTTTACTGTTCATATGAATTACTTCATACTTTTCATTATTCATGGTCAACCGCCAATTTTTGCACCATGTAAATATCGTAGCTAAATCATTTTGCAGTTGCTTTTAATCATCGGGTGACTTAACTAACCGATAAACGACAGCATCATCTGCGAACAGTCTAGGAGAGCTACTCACATTATCTCCTAAGTCCTTTACAAAGATAAGGAAGAGTAGGAGCCCTATAACAGTTTCTGGGGAACGCCAGATATCTGTTCTGTTTTACTCGGTGACTTTCCGTTAATCACAGCGTACTGTGCCCTTTCTTACAGGAAATGGCGATTCCAATCGCACAACTGTGGCAATATTCCACAAGTACGCGATTGCATGATAATACCCTTGTGAGTGTTTAAAGCCTTCCAGAAATCTAGAAATAAGGAATCGATTTGAGTCCCTTGTCGATAGCACTCATCACTTTATATGAATAAAGACCTAGTTGTATTTTACAAGAAAGATACTTTCTGAATTCGTGTTGTCTATGGGTCAATAGGCCGTTCTCTTCGAGGTAGTTCAAGTTTGAGGAAAGTATATGTTGTAAAATCCTGCTCCAAACCGACGTCAATGATATACGCCTGTAATTTTGTGGATCACGTCCATTGCCTTTTGTGAATAATGGAATGATTTGTACAACTTTTCAGTCTCTGAGACGGATCTTTCGCTGAGCGAGAGAAAACAGTCTGAGCCGGGAGACTTAACTTTTGTTAAGTCATTTAAGTTGTTTAAATACTCCAGGTATATCTACTTCTAAATGACACATGCTTGATTCGAATTCAGGAGTACTTGCTTCGTCTTCTTTGAGTCAGGGTCTCTTTGAATAATGAGAATGAAATCATTTTCCAACAACTTCACGCCCCTTTCGCTAGTGACTGTGCGTTCAAGGAATACTGCACCGATATTCGCATGCATATAATAATTCCCACCATTCCCCGCGGCGAAGCGTGCAGGTTGAACGTCGTAACGCAAACCGTTCAAAAGTTATGGCAATTTTATTTCATATGACCTATAGTTCAACAATTGTCACCCTGTCTGATTTGAATCTTTGAACACTGTGAAAGACGCTGAGAATGGAACAACAATCACCATGAAGAAAGTAAAGAGTGCAATAACTGCAAATGAAAAACGAGAAAGCAGTAGGTACAGATACTATACCAGGTGAAATTCTAAAATGGTCGAACCGTAAAGGACTAAAAGAAATGTTATGTAACAAAATATATGACAGTGGAGAAAGGCCAAAGGACTTTTTGACAACAGTTATGATTCCATTACCAAAGAAGCAGAGACCCAAGAAATGCAGTGAGCACAGGACAATTAGCCTCATTCCACACACAGCCAAAATTATGTTAAGAATCCTTAATAAAAGACTGGAAAATGTAATGGAGGAGACTCTGTCTGAAGAGAAATTTGGTTTTAGACTGAATACAGGGACAAGAGATACATTCTTTTTTGGTGAAAGATTTATTGAAAAGTGAAGGGAGTTACACATTTATAGATGTGGAAAATGATTTTGTCATTGTGGATTGGGATTAGCTTGCATCGATAATGACGGAAAAGAGAGTTGATTGGAAAAGCAGAATACTGATAAATTCTTTATATTTAAACCGAAAAGCGTCAGTGAAAGTTAGAGGTGAAAGTACAATCTGGCTGGAACTCGGAAAAGAAGTAAGACAAGGCATTTCTCTGTCTCCTACCCTTTTCTATCGCTACTTACAAGGTGTGATTGACCACTGCCCACTAGAAGTCAATGCGGCAAAAATTGCAAGAAGAAGAATATGGTGTTACACAATTTCAGACGACATGATCCTTCTAGCCAAAGATTAAAATGAATTGAAGGACATAGTGTATACCTTGAAAAATAAAGGAAATAATCATGGAATGAAAATAGAAAAGAGAAAAGTAATGCCACTGGGAGGAAATCAAAAATTAAAGATAATGCTGAATAGAAAGGAATTAGAATAAGAGAAAAGCTTCAAATATCTTGGAAGCAGAATAGAAACTGACTGGAAGAGCAGCACAGAAAGTAAAACCAGAAGGATTTTATCCGATATGACGCGGCTAGTAAACCGAGAATCTTTTATAGAAAAACCAGACTAGCTATGGCGAAGGAAGCATTTTCTAGAAAAAGAAGAATTTTCTGTAGCAATACGGACAATGGTTTAAGGAAAAGATTAATAAATTTTTTCGTATTGTGTGTTCTTCTGTATGGTGCTGAAACTTGGACGTTGAGGAAGGAAGACAGTGCAAGGCTGGGGGGTTTTGAGATCTGGACATGTCGGAGGATGGAAAGAATAAACTGGATAGACAGAATGAAAAATGAGGTGGTGTCGAGAAGAGTGGAAGAAAAAAGACAATTATTCGATCTAATAAAAAATAGGAAACTGAACTGGATTGGGTATACAGGGTGCTTCAAAAAGAATATACGTATTTGTAACGCTTACATATATTTACAATTTTGAACATGGCTGATTAACAGCAACCGTAATCCAGTTTTTTTAACAATTTTGTATATCAGCCAACCGTTTGCATAATTTTTAGGTTGTTGACCTAGGTTTCGTTACCACTAAGCACAAACTTCATCAGAAGAATAAAAACAGTTACATGAAACACATGACGTCAATAATATTACGAGCAGGATTGCTCAAGTCGATTACAATAAAAATTAACATTCTGTCCATACAAATAACACCAGTATGGTGTTAAGGGTCCTTCACACCATACTGGTGTTAGAAATTGGCAGAATTGAAGTTGTGTGGCGGGATCGTAAGTCGTATCGGGGTAGCTCAGTGCTAGAGCACTTCCCCGCGGAAGGCAAAGGTACCAGGTTCGAGTCCCGGTTCCGGCTCTCAATTTTAATCTGCCAGGAAGTTTCATAGCAGCTCACACTCTGCTGCAGAGTGAAAGTTATTTTTGTGGCCAGAATGTTAATTTTTATTGTAATCGACCTTAGCACTATTTTTGACGTCATATGTTTCATGTAACTGTTTTTATTCTTCTGATGAAGTTGTCCTTAGTGGCAACGAAACGTAGGCCAAGAACCTAAAAATTACGCAACCGATTGGCTGATTTATAAAATTGTTTAAAATAATAGATATAGTTATTAAACTTTAAGACACATGAATATGAAACTTTACACACATATATACGAACCTCTCAAGTTCATATTACAGATGTCCAATATGTCCTCCATCAGCGACATGAACAGTATCACATCGATAAATTCCTCCAATACTCGGGCAAATATATCCATCACTGATGTTATGGCAGTACATGTCCGGATCTTCAACTCTTCCAGGTTCTGTGCGAGTGGTGGTACACATGTCGTCTTTAACAAAACCCCACAAGTGTTACAAGTATATGTTGAAGGGAAGAGAGACGAGGGAGGATAGGAAAACAGTTTCAAAAAGGATGGCACAGTAACAAGAAAAGAGGACGCACAAAATATACTTTCAGATTTAGTAGATAAATTATAGCTGGGCATTCAGACAGCCAATAAGAATTGCGACTTATGATTTTTCACTTTGTAAACAGTTCGGGTTTAAACTTTACTTGCGGTGGCGTCGTTCTGTTGTAATTTTGGCTACGAAACGTTAATTTACAGACAAGCGAAACATCATAATCGAAAATCTTGACACATTTGTAGAAAATTATTTCAAGATTTTGACGAGCTACTGTACAACCCAGCTTTGTAGAAAGCGTTTCATATCGAAGAGGCGGTTTCTTAACGATGTATTTGTATATCGAACAAACTGGTACACTCATGTACTGACTATTTCTCGATATACTTTTTCTATTCACGATTTGTTTGCATTCTGCAAATTTACTCGTAAAAAATTATTATGTCCACAACGCTGAACTGTTTACAAAACGAAAAACTTAAAGACCATTCACCTCACGTCATTCATTCCGAAGCTAGAAACATCTCCAATCAAACAGCAGCCGCCATCATGGAAACTGCCCTTTAACCTTCCGAATACAAATTAATTGAATAATTAAGAAACCATGAAATACAACCAAGACAGTAAAACAATGTGTCGAGCTATTGGGCACTAAGACTTAATTTCCAGCTTCATGTATTTAAAATTCTGCTTCGTATTCATTTCTCCCTGTTTTGAAGGCAGGATATTTGCAAGAAAAAACACCTGAGAATATACACTTGCGTTTAGGCGTTGCCAGATATTTATGAAACTCATTTGTTTATAATGAACAGCAATTTACTATCACAAGTCACAAAAATTTTTAAATGTTTGTTAAGCTTATGGGACTTAACTGCGGGGTCATCAGACCCTAAAGTTACAAACAACTTATAAACTAATTTATACGAAAGACAACACAAACATCTATGCCCGAGGGAGGATTCGAATCCCCGACGGGGAACAGCCTCAGAAGTCACACGTGCACGACATAAAAAGCTGAAATGACCCACGATAAAAAGAATCCGGAACTGAAGATGCGTAGCGGGAATTTCACATAATCGCATAGGGATTGATCCATGATAAAATCGATGATCCTGCTGCCACCAGTAGAACTGCCTTCGTGCTTAAGTATCACGAAGGCAGTGTCAATAGAGAAAAGTGCAATATTTAAGAAAAGACCAATAGAACGGGACTGATTATAAACATAATTTTATTACGCTCAAGTATCCGGAGGACAGTGTAAAAATCCGCCCGGACCCCGGACAAACACCTGGAAAAGAGGACATTTCCAGATTAATCGCCGGCCACGGTGGCGGAGGAGACTGAGGCGCTCCAGTCACGGTCTGCACGGCCACTAAGGTCGGGGGTTCGAATTCCCCCTCGGGCATGGATATTTGTACCGTCCTTAGTCTTAGCTAGTTCAAAAAGTAGTTTGTAAGCTTAGGGACTGATGACCCGGTAGTTAAGTCCCATAAGTTCTACAAACGTCTGAACGTCCGTCCGTCCAGATTAATCCGAACGTCTGGTCACCCTAGTGATAGATGGCAGTACCTACTAAGAGGCAAGCAATGGATCGTAGAAAATGGAGTTGCAAATGACCTGCTAATATAGTGGAAAAAATGATGTCGGCGATGATGTTTAGATACAACTGCCGATCAAAGTTTCTCGACGTAGCAATTCCTCTATGTGCACACAGACCTGCCCTACCTGCGGCATTAACCAGGAGAACAGCAAGTATGGTACAAACGGATTATGATGGGTGGCAGGTATCTTGTGAGGTAATTCCTCCAGACCACCAAGCGAAAAGTATTTTTTCCAATGCACCTTGGTTTCCACGAAAATCGAGATCAAAGTTTCTCGTGTAACTCCTGTACCTGTACATTGTCGCCTGCAGGGAGTGAGTCAACTTGGTGCGACTAGAAAGGGGCTTCGCTACCATGCATACGGCCCGTGTTAAACTCCTGGGCGAAACTTCCCCCCACCCCCTTCCAACCCCCACTTGTCCGATGACTGATTGTGCATAATTATGTGCTTCTTTTCCACTTTATCAACGATAAAATCGAAGTTACATCAGATAAGCACAGGTCTCGTACAATTAAACGACAAGACACATTGATATATAAATTACATTTGCTTAATAAAAAAAATGCACACATTCCTTCATTTTCATGAGGCATTTTCATTGTCCATGGTATATCAATTTGTACGCTTTCGTAGACATTCTTACGTTATTGCTTGAGTAAATGGTTAGGATAGTAACATATAACACAGCAGTCTCTGATTATTTCATTTATTGCACAATTTTATTTATTCACGACCACCATCGTCACTAGCTTCTACAGGTGTACAAAACTCTGGGTGATAAGTATCATGGAAACGCCGAAAGCACAGAACATTGCAGCACGACGCACATCTAATAAATTCTATCGCTTTACAGACGCACGGCGTTTTCATCAGCGATCATGGAAAAAACTAATCGTTCACATTCAAAAGAATTGTTCTTTCGTCGAATAACTGTGATGCAGACGAGGCATATTTCGTCTTAGGAAACAAGACTGGTGCACTGAACTGATGCAACAGTAACGAATGTATTCGTATCGAGACCTCTTGTGAAGCGATTTTGCGATTACTTGTTAACAATTCGAAAGCGTTTTGTAATCTTTTAATGAAAAGTTTTAGCTGACGGTAAAAATGTACATCGCACGGTTTGCGCAGCGGGGTACACTTAGGTAGAATAACTTTCATAGTTATAGGTCTACAACTACTTCTACATGAGATACTCAGCAAATCCCATTTAAGTATCTGGCAGAGGGTTCATCGAACCACCTCTATACTATTTATCTCCCATTCCATTCTCGAATAGCGCGCGAGAAGAAAGAACACCTGAATCTCTCCGTTCGAGTTCTGATTTCTCGTATTTTATTCCGATGATCTTTCCTACCTCTGTAAGTGATAGTCAACAATATATTTTGCATTCGGAGGAGAATGTTGGCGATTGGAGTTTCGTAAGTAGCCCACACCGTAGCGATAACCGCCGTTGTTGTAATGATTCCCATCCCAGATCCTGTATCATTTGCGTAACGCTGTCTCTCCTGTATGGTGACAGTACAAAACGGGCTGCCCTTATTTGGACTCTTTCGATGTCCTCTGTCAAACCCCCCGATAAGGATTCCACGCTGAGCAGCAATACTCCAAAAAAGGACGGACAAGCGTAGTGTATGCAGTCTCTTTAGTAGTTCTGTTGCATCTTTTAAGGATTATGCCAATAAAACGCGGTTCTGGTTCGCCTTTCCCACGACATTATCTACGTGTTCTTTCCAGTTTAAGTCTGAAGGAATAGTAATTTCTAGGTATTTTGTGGAGTTTACGACCTTTACTTTTGATTCATTTATCTTGTAAACAAAGTTTAACGGATTTCTTTTTGTATTCATGTGGACGACTACACATCTCATTATTTAGAGTCAGTTGCCAATCTTTACACAATAGTGATATTTAGATCGTTCTGCAGTTGGTTTTGATCTTCAGATGATTTTACTAGACGGAAAATGACGGCGTAATCTGCAAACAACCTAAGAGAGCTACTTAGATTTTCTCCCAAATCGTTTATGTAAATAAGGAGCAGCAGAGGACCAATAACAATAGCCTGTAGAACGCCCTATATCACCTCTGTTTTAGTCAATGCCTTACCATCGATTACTACAAACTGTGTCCTCTCTGGCAGATATCCCCTATTCAGTCGCAAATTTGGGACAATATACCATAACCAGGCTATTTGATTAAAAGCTGTTTGTGAGTTACACTCCTATTTCGTCGGTGCAATTAGTACGAGTTATTATCATCACCAATTACTCCAGCATTAACATAAGAATGGCTATGAAGGCACAATCACAAGTGTGAAAAAAAGTTCCGAGCAAGAGGAATTCCCTCACAACATACGTGCTACCCACCAAAATCCGTTTGTACTATACTTGGTGTTTCATTGTAAATGTACATCAAGTAGGGTAAAGTAAAGTAATTATTCAGTATTTTGAATAAGAAGTAATATTTCAATAGGGTAAAATAGAAAAAATATATTGGAAACAATTGTATTAAGTAGCTACATATATGTGCAACATTTTACAGAAATATCAAAGTCTTTGCTACTGTTAACAATTGGATACAAACTACGTCCATACATGCATAGGCAATTTTGCAGTATGTAAGGTAATTATGCAATAGTGGTAAGGTAATTTCGCAATAATTCATTTAATTCACTATATTAAATCAGTCGTCGTCCTCAGAATCAGAATTTTCGCAATAATTGTCACACATGTAAATAGCTTCCTTTGTCGGTTGTTTTTGGCAATTGTTCTGGTATGGAGTTAAACAAAAAGAGCATTGTGTCCATGATGCACCAGTTTTTTGTTTCACATCAGATGAATAAGTCTTGGAACAGACGCCGCAGATCCAGTCGTCATGTTCCATGATGCGAGGACGTTGTTTAGATGAACTGGCAGCAGATTTGGGGGCATTCTTCCCAATTTTTGAGTTACATGTCGATGGAAAGCTTTCAACTAAATTGAGACATTTGGCCAGTGAATCCGTTTTTCTTCTCTTATGTTGCGGTGGAGGTGTCTTTGGTGCATTAGGAACTTCCAACGTAAGCTTGTCCGGTTGTTATGAACGAGTCATAGAATGCTGTGTGTTGTTGAGTCTGTCAGTTGTAACGACTGGACGTAATGACATCTCTTTCTCTGCTAACCTACTTACTGCTATTGCCTCTTCTGGAACAGTATCATAATTGAGAGGACAACCACTCGCCTTCTTGAAACCATTGATTATATTCATAGGACAGAAACTTTCCAAGAATGACTTGTTGAAAAGTTGATAGAAATTGGAGCGATTTGGATTTTGATGGGTGTTTGTGATGTTGTAGGAGTTGAGTTCTTTGGCCCAGTGACTTTTCAGCGATCTGTAAACTCCCACATCGAGAGGCTGCAGTAAGTGGCTTGTGTGTGCCGGAAATGTTATTAATTAAATTTGATTTTCCTTTGCCAACCTTATCACATCCATTGCAACATGAGCACTGTGTGGATCCATCAAGATGACAAGCGGTCTCTCTGAAGGAACCGAAGCAATAAAAAAAATCTAAACCATTCGAAGAACAGTTCTGTTGTAATCCAGCCTTTTGGCGACATTCTTGTCATAGAACTTGGCAAAGAGTCTTTTGACAAAGAATCATTCCACCTAAGCCCTTTGAATATAACGAATGGAGGTAATTTGGCAACAACAAGGGCAGTAGATTAGGTAAATTTGTAGTAGCCTTAAATTAAAAATTCTTTATGGAAATGTGTGTAATATAATTACCTTCGATAATATTTGCAGTGTAAGGCTCGTTGAAACACATAGAAATTATGTACCAGCGACGTCAAAAGTCGTCCAAACGCATTAAGCAGGATGGAGCCGAAATATCGTAACACCAAGAGCTGAACTACTAGGGTCCCTGACTTCACACACGTAATACAAGAAATAAACTAAGTAATCATGTATTTTATAAGTCACCCATACGCGTTTCGCCTTTGTCACAAGGCATCATCAGTGGGTCTCCTGAAATATTTACATGCTTCTGTTTAACATAAAGGTTAGGTTTCTTACATATGTACAAAACATATCGTTTCTGATTTAAAACAGTTCATTGTCTATATCTATAAATCTGAATGACTGTCCGGTGTACGTTTATCACGTCTGAACCACAAGACATAAAGAGCTAAAAATTGTACAGTTACTAATGTCTACCCGGGGAAGGCTTTAGGCACGGTTTTATGGCGATCGGATAGCTATTTATCTATATATATTAACGTAAATGTCTGTTTGGTGTACGCTTATCACGTCCGAACGCAGACGCAGAGACTTAAATATTTGTACAGTTACTAATTTATACCCGAGGAAGGTTTTAGGGACGGTTTTATAGCGATCTGATAGATATTTAGTAATTTGAGGAATATAACACGAAATGCAGAACAATAATTACTCTTTGAAAATTATATTCACCTTTTGAAAATGGTTTTATTGGTTGCATTGTTGCTTGAGGGTTGATAATGATGAAAGGGTGGAGTATATTGGGATGGAAAGTTATCGGTGTATATAAAATTCTACGTGTGTGTGTGTGTGTGTGTGTGTTAATATTTCGCTCTGCAGCGGAAAGTACAGAACGCAAACGAATGGTCTGTGTCTGAAGTCTGCCGTTGTACACCATAGCAGTTCCATGCCGATAGCTATAAGGGAGTGGAAGAAATGGCGGTTAGAAGTCAATCCGAATTTTTTTATAATTTGACGAAGGCCAGCGATGACGTTTGCGACTCTATAGCAAGGGGGTTACATACAGCGAAACGTGATGCCACAAACCATATCTTTGGTCTATGCGTGCTACAATGTCTTCAGCTCTTTCTCTGTAAGGATAAGCAATACGAATAACGAAATATAAGAATAAATAAATAAAGCAGTAAAAAAGAAATTTCTTTTAATACATCTCTTACAAAAGTATTTTATTTCATCCTTCAAAACCAGTCAGACTACTAAAAGATAGCTTATCTATCATAATCAACCAACACGCGAGCGGAGCCGCGGGTTTAAGGTAGTTTGCTATAAAATGGTGTACTTACAGCACTTGCTACTCCACCATAGTCTCTTTCTGGCAACCAGGTCGAAAGGTACCACTGTTTTTTAAAAACGTATGGGTGACTTATAAAAATAAAACCCTTCATTTTCAGTAGCAAAAGGCGTTTCCTTTAAATACATAATATTCAGCTGCTGCTCAAATGGCCACTGCAAGCAACGTATTAAACGAAGTAATACTTGTAACATCTTCTGTCTTACACTACGTATCGCGCATAAATAAAGTGTAGATTAATTGCTCCTTGTTACTCTAAACTGCATTTAGAACTGCAAAGGCACAAAACAGGTCGCTTCCTCAATGACACACGGCGCGCAACAATTAACTGTTTTAACACTGCAACCCACCGAAGGCGGAAGACCCACTTTGGCGCGCAACGTAAGAAGAACATATCATGCCATCTTTTGACGGAAATTGAAAGCGTTACGTTGGAAGGTGTCTGACCAAGGAGCTTAGAATAAAATACTTTATTTATTTTTATTTATTTACAATTACAATAACGATTTAGGTCTGTTACCTGGATAACTAAAACAGACCTTTACAATCAATTATTATACATTACAAATTGTTTGGTTGTTAGTACTAAGTTAATGACAACTCTAAGTATAATTCCCGCCTCTTAGCAAGCCTCCTGAAGGGAGGCCAGTACCCATCCCTACGACGTGGACGTGGGCGGGGCCTACTTACTAACGTAAATACTGCTACTCATATTAATTTATTAGATTGTTACATTTACAAAACAAAGTAAATTACACTACTTCTACTAGTGGTGCACTGATTTACACTATCCATCTCCTTTGCACCACTGGATTCCTAGTCTAAATTGGATTTGGAAGGTAGCGAGGCGGCCAACACCAGAGAACTTATTCCAGTGACTTCTCCCTTATACCTTGCTGACGCAAGGCGGGGAAGTCGTCCAGCTCTTCACTCCTTGCCTCAACTAACCTTCCGGTCATATTCGGTTCCAGCCGTGGTGCCAAACCGACGTTAGCCGGCCAGATGCCGGGGATGGTGATGTTAATCCGGTTTTACGTACGCAGTATATTGCTGCCAATGTATGCCTCATATAGGCATGCACGGCTTTTCTCTCCTGTTGTTTCGCAGCAGACTATCCTCGATAGATTTGCTGCGTGTGGGTTGATACTTTCTCAGTTAGTATAATGAGGATCTCTACTAACTCATCATTCCTTATTATTTCATAGATGTCCCTGGTGGGTATGGCTTATCTCTCTACAGAGGCAACTCGTGCGTGTACTGGGCACTCGGAGATTACGTGTTCCGGGCTGCCTATCTCAGCACCACATTCACAAACTGCATCAGGCCGTTTCCGAACAAAATACTGCAAAATTACCTGCACTACGAAAATACCTTACTTCATCCTACTTGCTACGAGAGCCTGGCGCCTACGCTGGCGCTGCAGGCGTCGCCGTCATTTTCGCTCTTTTCGGGAAGAACTGGACGCAGTCGGCCGCGTGGGGCCGGCGCGAGAGAAGCCTGGTCTATTTTGGACGACGCGCGACGGTGCGTGACGTGTCAGGGCGCGCTCGTGTTTGTGCGTCTGCCCCGTGAATGGGAGGAGAGCCGAGGGAGCGGTAGGAGGGCAAGAGGCGGAGGGGCGCCACCCCTGTGTTTTTGTTTAGTCTTGCCGCCTATTCATAGTGGCGCATTGTCTAGGAGCGCTCCGTGCGTCTGCGCGCGCTCGCGTCGACCCCAGCCGCCAGCCTTATGGATTCTTTCTCTCCCCTGCCCGCTCCACAAGCCCCTTTCCGTGCCCACCTCCGCCGACCAACCACATTAACGGCTATCGAGCCCCTACCACGCCGTAACAGAGAAGCGAGGCAACTGTCCCCGAATTGGAGCAGGTGACCGCCGCCTACAGGAAAGTAGGATACTGCCTACAGGAAAATAAAAGAGATATTTGGAGACAAGAAAAGCAGCTGTATGAATATCAAGAGATCAGACGGAAAACCAGTACTAAGCAAAGAGGGCAAAGCTGAACTGTGGAAGGAATATACAGGGTGTTACAAAAAGGTACGGCCAAACTTTCAGAAAACATTCCTCACACACAAAGAAAGAAAATATGTTATGTGGACATGTGTCCGGAAACGCTTAATTTCCATGTTAGAGTTCATTTTATTACTTCTCTTCAAATCACAATCATGGAATGGAAACACACAGCAACAGAACGTACCAGCGTGACTTCAAACACTTTGTTGCAGGAAATGTTCAAAATGTCCTCCGTTATCGAGGATACATGCATCCACCCTCCGTCGCATGGAATCCCTAATGCACTGATGCAGCCCTGGAGAATGGCGTATCGTATCACAGCCGTCCACTATACGAACACGAAGAGTCTCTACATTTGGCACCGGGGTTGCGTAGACAAGAGCTTTAAAATGCCCCCATAAATGAAAGTCAAGAGGGTTGAGGTCAGGAGAGCGTGGAGCCCATGGAATTGGTCCGCCTCTACCAATCCATCGGTCACCGAATCTGTTGTTGAGAAGCGTACGAATACGTCGACTGAAATGTGCAGGAGCTCCATCGTGCATGAACCACATGATGTGTCGTACTTGTAAAGGCACATGTTCTAGCAGCACAGGTAGAGTATCCCGTATGAAATCATGATAACGTGCTCCAGTGAGTGTAGGTGGAAGAACATGAGGCCCAATCAAGACATCGCCAACAATTCCTGCCCAAACGATCACAGAAAATCGGTGTTGACGACGTGATTGCACAGTTGCGTGCGGATTCTCGTCAGCCCACACATGTTGCTTCTGAAAATTTACAATTTGATCACTTTGGAATGAAGCCTCATCCGTAATACTAAAATGAGCTCTAACATGGAAATTAAGCATTTCCGGACACATGTCCACATAACGTATTTTCTTTCTTTGTGTGTGAGGAATGTTTCCTGAAAGTTTGGCCGTACCGCTTTGTAACACCCTGTAACGAGGGCCAATACAAAGGAAATAAACCTGAAGGCAGTATTCTAGAAATGGAAGACGAAGTGAAGGAAGATGAAATAGGAAATATGATTCTGCGATAAGAATTTGACAGAGCGCTGAAGGATTTGATTCGAAACAAAGCACCTGGAGTAGATGATATTCCGTCTGAACTGCTGATATCGTCAGGAGAACCAGTCATGAAAAAATTATTCCATCTGGTATGTAAGATGTATGAGACAGGGGAAATACCATCCGACTTGAAGAAGAATACCGTAATTCCACTTCCAACGAAAGCAAGAGCAAACAAGTGTGAAAATTACAGAACTATCAGTTTCATAAGCCATGGTTGCAAAATACTAACACGAATTATTTACAGACGAATGGAAAAGCTTGTGGAATCTGACCTCAGGGAAGATCAGTTCGGATTTAGGAGAAACGTAGGAACACGGGAGGCAATACATTACGACTTATCTTAGAAGATAGGCTAAGGAAGGGCAAACCTACATTTGTAGATTTGGAGAAAGCTTTTGACAATGTCGACTGGAATACACTCTTCCAAATTCTGAAGGTAGCAGGGGTAAAATATAGAGAGCGAAGAGTTATATTCAACCAGTACAAAAACCGGGCAGCGGTTATTAGAGTCAAAGGGCAAGAAAGGGACGTATAGGTTGGGAAGGAAGTAAGACAGGGATGTAGCCTTTCCCCAATGTTGTTCAATCTATACTTTGAGCAAGCAGTGAAAGAATGGAAGGAGAAATTTGGAGAGGGAATTAAAGTTCAGGGAGAAGAAATAAAAAGTTTGCGGTTTGCCGATGAAATAGTAATTTTGTCAGAGACTGCAATGGATCTGGAAGAGCAATTGAATGGAATGGACAGTGTCTTGAAAGGAAGATATAAGATGAACATTAACAAGAGTAAAACGAAGGTAATGGAATGTAATATCAGAAAATGAGGTGGCGTTGAAGGCATTAGATTAGGTAATGAGGCAATAAAAGTTGTAGATGAGTTTTGTTATTTGGGTTGCAAAATAACTTCTAAGGGCCGAAGTAGAGAAGATATAAAATGCAGAAGGGCTATGTGAAGAAAAGCATTTCTAAAGAAACGCAACTTGTTAACATCCAATATTAATTTAAATGTTAGGAAAACTTCCTGAAAGCATTTGTCTGCAGTTTAGCATTGTATGGGTGTGAAACGTGGACGATAAGGACTTCAGACAAAAAGATGATAGAAGCGTTCGAAATGTGGTGCTACAGACGAATGATGAAAATTAGATGGGTAGATCACGTAACAAATGAGGAGGTGCTTAACCGAATTGGGGAGAAAATGAGTTTCTGGAGTATCCTAACTAAGAGAAGGGATAGATTGGTGGGAGGCATTCTGAGACATCAAGGAATCGTCAACTTAGCATTAGAAGGAACTGTGAGGGATAAAAATCGTAGAGGGAGACCGAGGGACGAATACAGTAAGCAGGTTCAAAAGGATATTGGTTGCCGAATGTATTCTCAGATGAAGGTACATGCACAGGACAGGGTAGCGTGGAGAGCTGCATCAAACCAGTCTGTGCCACGGTGGAGTAGCCGAGCGGTCTAAAGCAACTCGCTGCGGAGCGCGCGGTTGCTCCCCGTGGAGGTTCGAGTCCTCCCTGGGGCATGGGTGTGTGTGTTTATCCGTAGGTTAGATTACCTAGGTTTAAGTAGTTTGTAAGCTACGGACTGATGACCACGCAGTTTGGTCCGATAGATTTACAGACATTTGAACATTTTGAACAAACCAGTCTGCGGACTGAAGACCACAACAACAACAACGATCGCCGCCATTTGCAGGGAAGAATTCTAGAACTGGGGTTGTGACTTCAAGTGTATGAGACGTAACAGGAGCAAAATGAAGCACAAAATAAACGCACGTTTGTTAAAAAAAAGTTTTGTTCAAAATGTTTAAATGTTTGTATAGCTTATGGGACTTAACTACGGGGTCATCAGTCCCTAAACTTACAAACTACTTATTAACTACCTTATACTAAGGACGGCACAAATATCCATGCCCGAGGGGGGATTCGAACCCCCGACCGTAGTGCCCGTGCAGACCGTGACTGGAGCGCCTCAGTCCCCTCGGACACCGCGGCCGGCAAAATGTTTTGTCTATATTCCTTTCCATATTACATAGAATTTTTCTTTCTACTTTCTCGAATTTTGGTATCAATAATTGTAATAACCCATACAACTTCAAACATGCAGTTCATTTACACATTACTTTTTAACAGAGACAGTGCCTCTCAAAGTAGCTGAGTATGCAATATTCGATCTAATATTTGCCCATTTACGAAGTACAATCACAACCCGTTTAGTATCTAAAAGCAATTAGTCGGCCTACTCCTGCATCATACTCATATACATATATATGATTCTGTTCAGCTTAATACATAAATTGTGTTACTATTTTTAGTAATTGACGTGGAAATAAAATATAAGTACTTGACACACAACAAAGTACTTCTATCAGATATAGAGAATCATTTGTAAGAGGAAACCTAAACAAAAACAAACGCTAACAATTTTTTTATTTCTTCACGAAAATACTAAACGGTATGAAAGTAATGACTGATCTGTGAAATGTAACACTGTTTCCGACTGCGGCTTTGCTACCATTCTTACTGTCACAATTAAAAGTAGCACACGAACAACAACGTTTACGCACTGTTTCCCTGCAAATGGAGGCTTCTGTCACGTTCAATGTGGGGACGCGACACTAGCGCCAGCGAGCGGTCTAGTTTTTATTTAGTAAGTCTATGACGGCGATAGGTCCGCCATGTTTAAGGCAAGTTGAACAAGTGTCCGCCATGCTATTTGGGGTACCGGCTGAAGGAGTTCTTATATCTCAAGCAAAAATTTATTTCCCACCAATGAAATTCGCTGTCACATTAGCCAATTGGCGACGACCTGGAAAGTGACGTCAAAATGACATTCACTTGTTACTCCATCTCACAGACGCCATATTGATTTATCGTATATCTAACAGTTTTGGTTTTATATCTAGCAGTAAGCCGTTTCAGGGCAATAGCGCATTAAAGATGAATCACAAAATCATTTTATCCTAATTTTTTGTCACTAAATATAAATAAAAACACACATGGGCGTAGCGGCAAGGGGGGTTTTAGGGGTTCGAAACCCTCCCGAAATTAGGCAAAGCCAATAAAAATGGAAACTAGGAAAGTGTTGGTCTTAAAATAGATTTCAACGTACTCTTTATGCCAAATGACCGCCTTTTCAAACTGTAAGGAATTGCTAAGGTGTGCAATATGAGCTTTGATTTTTTTCTGTTTTCCTTCGTCTTTTAATAATCCTCATAGAGCGTATATCCGTAGTTATTTTTATTTCTGACTGATTTCTTCATAGGGTTTTCCTGTTTTTTCAACTGCTAATTCTTTACATCAAACATCATTGTTCACTTACAAGCGTAGTCCACTCTGTGTGTGTGCTGAGTATGAGAGCAATGGATCTTATGGCATGACGTTCAAAGAACAATTCCTTTATTTCAACTAAATTTTAGGGAAGCAGCAGCGAATCCACTTGTCTTGTTTATAAGCTGCTTGACAATAGCTACAAGAAGCAGAAATAATTAGTGAAGCGTTGCGAACAGAATTAGGATAAGTAGAAATCTAAGGAACCATAGCAGTCATAACCAACAATAAGAGATGAATTATACTAAAGATATGCTCTTCAATTTCGAAAACAGTACCGCATAATGTTGCTTTACACCGAGAAGTTTATCTTGTTCCAGATACGACTTTCTGCCAGTCACATGAACCACAGACATTGCCGAGGTGCGATGGCTTGCGTGCCTCAACGATACAGATAGCCGTTCCGTAGGTGCAACCACAGCGGAGGGGTATCTGTGGAGAGGCCAGACAAAAGTGTTCTTCCTGAAGAGGGGCAGCAGTCTTTTCAGTAGTTACAGGGGCAACAGTCTGAATGATTAACTGAGCTGGCCTTGTAACATCTGCTAATGTACAAAAACTGTCCGACAGATGGCGCTTCATCTGATCAGAAAAGCAATAATTAGCATAACATATTAAGACAAAGCAAAGATTATGTTCTTTACAGGAAATGCTCAATATGGTCACCATCATTCCTCAAATTGCGAGGAGTAATGTAAAGCATGTACGGAGTTATGGTGAGGCATTGGCCTCGGATGCTGTCTTTCAGCATCCCTAGAGATGTCGATCACAATACACTTGCGACTTCGCGTAACCCCAAAGCCAATAATCGCACGGACTCTGATCAGAGGACCTGCAAGGCCAAGCATGACGAAAGTGGCGCAAGAGATCTGTCACACGTCTAGCAATACTTTTTTTAATAAAACCCCATGTCATTCGAAGCATGTGTGTCAATTTGTACCTCTCTATCTACATTATTCCGTGATTTATTAAGTTTTCAAATTTATACTGATTTTTTATCACCAAGTATATTGTTAGCATCCACCTATATAAGGAGACATGATCATTATAATAAAATAAGAGAAATGACATAGAAAACAGAAAGATGTAATTGTACCTTTTTCCTGCGAGCTATTAGAGAGTGGAACTATAGAGAAATATCATAAAAGTGTTTCGATAAACCCTCTGTCATGCACTTCAATGTGATTTGCAGAGAATCCGTGTAGATGTAGATGTAGCGTTCTAAATAAAATGCTTTTAAGAGATATCACTGAAGAAAGTCATCATCATATGGTTTGCAGAGATGGAGCCGCTGTGGAGAGGCCAATTACTCTAAAGCGCCTTGCTGCGGTAAGCACGGTTGCTCGCCGTCGGAGGTTCGAGTCCTCCCTCGGGCATGGGTATGTGTGTTGTTGTTAGATTAGTTTAAGTTAGTGTAAGTAGTTTGTAGGCCTAGGGACCAATAACCACAGAAGTTAAGTCCCTTAGATTTACAAACATTTGAACATTTTTGAGCAGAGAAATAAATGTATCAATAACTTTCCAAACATTTTCACAATGAAAATACTGCTTTCAGGGGGACCACTGTACGATTTAATCTGTCGTTAGTTGAGCTTGCAAAGAGTTGTGCAGTTTCACTAACTTTCCTGTTACGTTGACAGTGTGGAAGCTTGTCTACAGCTTCAACTTATACACCTATAACGTGAAGTTTGCCTGATTAGTTTCATAGTAAATTTAGTCTTGTAGACTTCTGTTAACTCAATGTGAATTTGCAGCATAATTAGATCGAGACTTTCATGTACATGCTACGTTTTTGCGCAATGATGAGAAAGAAATTCCCCCTCAGAGGCTCACTGGCTAAATTAAGAGCTTGTCTTTTGAATTAGCATTACTGGAAAATTGGTATCGGATATTGGTCCTTTAGTGAAAAGAAGTAATTTTCATTGACGTTCAAAGTTTTTATGTTTAATGTATAAAAAATTGTAATGAAATATGAATTAGTGAATTTAAATTTCATCCCAAAACGGCATATCATAAGACTGTAGTAGTCGTAAGAAATAACATGTTTTGTACTTGGCTGCCTCCCGATCTTTACATTAGAATATTAAAAGAGATTATGAATTTCATTGTCAAAACTCATTATGCTGAAGTTTGTTGTCAGTTCTCATTACTACATCAGTCTTAAAAATAAATTAGCCACGAAACGCGTTAATGAGCCACCTTGAATCGATACATGGTTGCCTACTGCTGTGGTGTGAGCGCCAGCCAGCTCAGAGGACCGGCTGTGCTCAACAGCTAGGCTTCTACATCTACATGGGATACTCTGCAGATCAAATTTAAGTGCCTGGCGGAGGGTTCATCGAACCACCATTATACTATTTATCTCCCATTACATTCTCGAATAGCGCGCGGGAAGAAAGAACACCTGAATCTCTCCGTCCGAGCTCTGATTTCTCGTATTTTATTCTGATAATCATTTCTACCTATGTAAGTGGGAGTCAACAATATATTTTCGCATTCGGAGGAGAATGTTGGCGATTGGTATTTCGTTAGTAGCCCACGCCGCAGCGATAAGCGCCGTTGTTGTAATGATTCCCATCCCAGATCCTGTATCATTTCCGTAATGCTGTCTTCCCTGTATCGTGACAATACGAAACGAGCTGCCCTTCTTTGGAATCTTTCGATGTCCTCCGTCAAACCCACCTGATAAGGATCACACACTGGACAGCAATACTCCAAAAAAGGACGGACAAGCGTAGTGTGTGCAATTTCTTTAGTAGTTCCGTCGCATCTTTTAAGGGTTCTACCAATAATACGCAGTCTCTGGTTCGTCTTTCCCACGATATTATCTACATGTTCTTTCCAGTTTAAGTCTGAAGTAATAGTAATTCATAGGTATTTTGTGGAGTTTACGGCCTTCACTTTATCTTGTAAACAAAGTTTAACGGGTTTCTTTTCGTACTCACGTGGATGACTTCACACTTCTCATTATTTAGAGTCAATTACCAATTTTGCACCATAGTGATATCTTCTTTAGATCGTTCTGCAGTTGGTTTTCATCTGCAGACGATTTTACTAGACGGTAAATGACGGCGTCATGTGCAAACAGCCTATGAGAGCAACTTGGATTTTCTTCCTAATCGTTCATGTAAATAAGGAACAGCAAAGGACCAATAACACTATCCTGTGGAACGCCCCATATCACCTCCTGTTTAGTCGATGCTTTACCATCGATTACTACAGAATTTGTCTTCTCTGATAGGAAATCACCTATCCAGCTGCAAATTAGCTTTCCTGCATCTGTGGGAGACAAGTTAGCCCGACAAGACCTCCGGGCTCCGTGTGTCACTTCGAGCAGTATGTTCCAACCACATGCATCATCCCTACCTCCCTTTAATCTCTCTGTCCATCATTTCCTCCATCTCTATGCCAATTACCAACCTTTCTCTGTGTTCTCTTGAACTCTCTGTATTAGCCACCTGAAATCCTGCTGTTGCTCGGGTATTTATCTAGTTCAGTCTTCAGTTAGTCCATACTATCCTGCCTCGTCACTCTGTCTCTTTCTACCAAACTCTGCCTCCTCCTTCACCGCGCCCTACTCCTCCTCCTCCTCCATCTCGTCCTCCCCTCCTCCGCCACCTCCTCCTCTTTCGCTTCTTCCCCTTCTCTCCCTCCTTCTCCCCCTCGCCATTTATCCACCTTCTCCACTCTCTGGCAATCCTCTCCTGCCCCTCCTTTGTTCATCTCCACCCTTCCTTGTATATGAAAAATTACTCATAGGGTGTTACTAAATATGTAAGCAAGTTTCGGGGTTCTATAGAGGACCTGATAAAAAGCAGAACATGTCCTGTACAAATATACTCGTACTTTTATTTGCTTTCGTTGCCGTGTTACAGGCATTTTCTGTGGTGTACATAACACAGACCACACCAGCATGCCGGTTGAATATTTGTGTTGATGGAGTTAAATTTACTGCGTACTGTGCTTTACAGAAGGCGCTCAAAATGGGTTCCAGGAGCTGCAACGCAGGCGTCTATGCACCGCACCATAGTCTGTCTTACTCGTTAAAATATTCCAGCCGTCTGTCATACCTACTGACACGCTTGCTCTATGCGTTGACATAGAAAGTCCATGTTATGAATAAGTGTGACATACACAAAGGCCTTCAAATGACCCCACAAGTAGAACTCCAATGTACCATTTGTTTGGGAATCTCTGACGTAAAACTGCTGTAGCGGAACGAGCAAAATGAGGCGGTGTTCCATCATGCTCAATAAAAGCTTACAATACGTACCACTTCGCTTATACCGCAAGTGCAAAAAAAAATGTTCAAATATTTGTAAATATAAAAATGCAGTAAATGAAACAGGCAAAATGGAGTACAGACGACTAAGAAATGAGATTGATAGGAAGTGCAAAATGGCTAATCAGGAGTGGCTAGAAGCCAAATGCAAATCTGTAGAAGAATGTATAAGAAGGGGAAAAGTAGATACCGCCTACAGGAAAATAAAAGAGACATTTGGGGACAAGAAAAGCAATTCTACGAATATCAAGATCTCAGATGGGAAACCAGTTCTCAGTAAAGAAGGGAAAGCTGAAAGGTGGAAAGAGTAGATACAGCAGCTCTACAAAGGAAATGAACTTAGAGACGATGTTGTAGGAAGGGAAGAAGAAGTAGATCAAGATGAAATAGGATATATTATACTGAGAGATGAATTTGACAGAGCCCTGAAAGACCTAGGTCGGAACAAGGCCCCAGGAGTAGATGACATACCCTCAGAGCTACTAAAGTCTCTGGGAGAGCCAGCCATGACAAAACTATTTGAACTGGTGTGTAGGATGTATGAGACAGGCGAAATACCCTCAGACTTTAAGAAAAATGTAATAATCCCCATTCCAAGGAAATCCGGTGCAGACAGGTGCGAAAATTACAGAACCATCAGTTTGATAAGTCATGGTTGCAAAATTTTAACACGAATTATCTACAGGAGAATGGAAAAGCTGGTAGAAGCTGACCTAGGGGAAGATCAGTTTGGATTCAGGAGGAACGTAGGAACCCGGGAGGCAATACTCACTTTACGTCTTATCTTAGAAGATAGATTAAGGAAAGGCAAACCTACATTTTTAGCCTTTGTAGATTTGGAGAAAGCGTTTGACAATGTTGACTGGAATACACTATTTCAAATTCTGAAGTCGGCAGGGGTAAAACACAGGGAAAGTAGAGTTATTTAAAACTTGTACAAAAGCCAGACCGCAGTTATTAGACTCGAAGGACATGAAAGGGAAGCATCAGTTGGGAAGGGAGTAAGACAGGGTTGTAGCCTTTCTCCGATGCTATTCAATCTATACATCGAGCAGGCGGTGAAGGAAAGCAAGGAAAAAATTTGGAATAGGGATTAAAGTTCAGGGGGAAGAAATAAAAACATTGCGTTTTGCTGATGACATTGTAATTCTGTCAGAGACAGCAAAGGACCTAGAAGAGCAGTTGAATGGAATGGACAGCGTGTTGAAGAGAGCGTATAAAATGAACATTAACAAGAGCAAAACAAAAATAATGGAATGCGGTCTTAGAAAATCAGGCGATGCTGAAGGAATTAGATTAGGTAACGAAACAATGAAGGTGGTAGATGAGATTTGTTACTTGGGTAGTAAAATAACATGCGATGGTCGCAGTACAGAGGATATAAAATTCAGAATGGCAATGGGAAGAAAGCCATTTTTGAAAAAGAGAAATTAGCTAACATCGAATATTAATTTAAGGGTAGGAAGTCTTTTCTGAGGGCATTTGTGTGGGGTGTTGCCTTGTACGGGAGTGAAACATGGCCGATAAGCACTGCGGACAGGAAGAGAATAGAGGCTTTTGAAATGTGGTGTTATAGAAGAATGCTGAAGATTAGGTGGGTAGATCACATAACTAATGAAGAGGTACTGAAGAGAATTGGCGAGAAAAGGAATTTTTGGCATACCCTAACTAAAAGAAGGGATCGCTTGGTAGGACACATTCTTAGACATCGTGGAATCGTAAATTTAGCATTGGAGGGAAGTGTGTGGGGTAAAAATCGCAGAGGGAGGCCAAGAGACGCGTATAGTAAGCAGATTCAAGTAGATGTGGGTTGCCGTTCTTATAAGGAGATGAAAAGGCTTTCTCAGGATAGAGTAGGGCGGAGAGCTGCATCAAACCAGTCTCCGGACTGAAGACCATAACAACATAACATTTGTAAATGTAAGGGACTTAACCTCTGTTGTTATTAGTCCATAGATGACAACAACATCAACTAAAGAACAACACACACACACACACACACACACACACACACTTAGACACACACCCGCCCGAAGGGAGAGTCGAACCTCTGAGGGCTAGCAACTGCGCGCTCCGTAGCAAGATTTCTTACAATACTTGGCCTTTCCACCGCGGCCTGTACCTGCATTCAGTAACAGCTGACAACACATATCACTACACTCTAGCTTATGATCTGAGTGGGCGTATTTACTTTGCTAGGTAACGTACATCACGTGGCTCTGAAACCAAAATAAATGCACACAAACGTGTATAGGGAAGTAACATACATGTGCCCTGTGCGGGCGACACAAATGACCAGCAAACATGGTGAAGTTGTCTGTGTTATATACAGCAAAAGTACCGGTAACACGCTAACCAATGCGAATAAACCGTATGTGTACCGGGCATCTTCTGTTTGTTAACATATCCTCTAACCAATCCCCGGAATTTTGCCTTATATTTACTTACACCTGCATATTCACGATTTCATTGTAATCGTTCAGTGTCAAAGGGTGAAGTAAGTAATCCTCTGACCAGCAGTGGACGAGATCTTACGTAGACAGTGATGTTTATCTTTTATGAAGGTGAAGTGTGCAAAAGTACATGAAGATCCGAATAAAACTGTACATTGGTGATGAAGTCTGTTGTAAAGTACACACCGCCTTGCACCGTGCAAATTATTACGTAGACAGTGCCGTTCCTCTTATTTAGAAGGTCAAATTTCACGCAGTCGGATGAACGGTGTGGCAGCTCGCAAAATAAGAATCTAATCCGAAGTGCCATACATACACAAAATTAACAATTGCGTTTCTTCTATTTTTCAACTGTTCATTTGCTATTTCCCCTTTCTTTCTTCATTTTTTAATAAACCACCCCTGTATTAAAGCGAATCAAATATATATATATTATTCAAAACAGTCAAGCTAGTCCTGAGTTTTAGCGAGACTAACGCACAACAAATGATTTTTATACACAAAGAGTATGTGCAATTATAGTGTATATAATTATGTTGTTAATAGGGTCTACATGTATGCGACGTTAAGGCAACTATTGCATTGCTGTTGTGATAATGTTCAAGGAAACAAAATAGAGGCGATTTGTGATGAATATAAAAAACTAATTTGCACCGGACGTGCTCACTGTCAATCCGAGTAGTTACTGGTATCAGTTTCAGTATTTCACTCCATTATAACATCATCAGTTTTACCTTCTCCAATGTGGTTTGATACAAATACAGTATAATTGTTATTGATATACAGCATGGTTAACATTAACCAATGTTAATTTATGAATTGGAAATACATCTCGACCGTTGCAGGGCATCGAAATAAATTCAATGGCGATGATGAAAATTTGCCCAAATTCTCAATATATAGCATACCACGATCGTAGTGCCCTCTCTCCTTTACTTAATTTTGCTCGCTGCTATGACCATTTCCCCGGAACGATCAAGATGTTTGAATGTTTCGAATTTACTATAATAGTGACTAATATTGCAAACACCCTCTGCCGAAACATCCTGTAATAATGAAATAATCCAACATGTGATATTACGTTAATTACTTTATACGTTCAGCATCAGTCTCATGTTGAATACATACAACCTGATCTTGTTTATCAATGGCTAAATATGTAGGGAAATTGGATGTCTATATGAATACGGTCGTTACGTAATCGGAGTTGTCTATCTTTAGACATCCCTGTTTCCCTCTGAGCAATATGTCTACCAACGAGCCAATGATAACGGACGTAACACACCACGGAAGGCTGATTATTATTAAAGTCTGAACGACGAAACCGCGTGAGATTCGATTTATGAAATAATAGACACATTACCAAATTTACGGCAAAATCTACAAGTCCCAGAATGTAAGCTATAGATTTTTCCTAGTTTATTTAGTGCTCTATTTCGTAGATTTTTTCTCACCACACTCAGCTACTGCCACGAACTTAATAAATTATACACGTAAACCTACCTCATTAATCAAACGGTCCGTTGGTGAAAATCGTATGGTAATCCGTTCAGTCGTTTATGATGCAGCGGGAAGACTCAGTTTTATAATATGTACATGAGTGACACATAAAACGTAATTTTCAATATGGTTTCAGTGTGACATGAATCAAAATTTGGAACATCCAATGTTGCTGCATTGCTCTATATTACTTTAAATAAAATTTAAAATACGTAACATTATTTATAAATAGTACTATGCACGTATTATAAATGCTCTACATTACTCAATGATGAAAAACCAAAACTAATTACAGGAAATTATATTTATTAGCTGCAGTACCCAGCTTCGTTTTGGCAGTTGATATGTTTTGTGATAGTTGTAATAAAAGGATAAACATTGTAATGTTAGAGGTAAAAATATAGACAATGTATTTTAACTATTTTTGAAATACTTCTCAGTTAACGACATTTATCATTTTATTATCAAGAGCATATTTAAACAAATTTTTCAGATTTCCTACTCCAAAGCAAGGGACATATAGTTATTGTGAGATAGATAAGCAAGAGTCTTCAAGGTTGTCGCCGCAATATTTTAAACTGCAGTCTTGCTCTTTATTAAAATTATAAGCTAATTTTATTTGACATTTCAAATTTAAGATTTCGGAGAATCCAATTAAGTCGTACGTAGTGTGGTGGCATTTATCGTACTTGTAGAGAGTTTATATTTCTGTAGGGAAGCTTGTACTTTCTTCAACATCTACCATCTTATCGACTGATACGTATATTCTCTCTTTACAGGAAATTTTCTTTTGAATTTTAAAGTTGATATCGACAGCAACATTATTTTAGTTGCAAAAATCGCCCTTGCAAATAGTTACTCAGAATTAGTATAGTTACGAAAAACTATCCATGAATTTGGTCTACGAGCTCGTTTTCAGTAGTAGCTTTGTTGCAGAAATGACTGTTGAGATCGATAAGGCCAGTCGTCTGGTCAGTAGGATGTGTACTTTCACCTATTTGTAAAGGTATGTAATTCTGCTTCGTCTTTCTATAGTTCAGTTCACATATTCTTTGTTAGTTGCATGGCCAGACATATGATTTGTGATGTAGTTGAATGAACTTTATTGACAAAATATGTAACTATTTATTGCAGTACTTCTCTATAAACATATTTTTCAGAGAAATGTCAGCTCTCGTATTCTTTGTTACTTCACGTATTTGCATGTATGTGGCCAAAGATATAAGCGTGACCAGAGGTATTATTTTTTTAAGCATACATTGTTCTCATCTGTTGGTGCTGACATTAAAATTTTATTTACGAAGGTATGTCCTCCATGCCCTTTAGATAAAAAGAAAAGTAATCTTGATCGAAAGGGGATAAAGGGCTATCACTCTATGTAAGTCCCTCGGTCGTACCTTAATTTTTGAGTTTTTGCGGGACGCTCATTGTACGCTTACATTTATAATATACTAGCTGTAAACCCGGCGTTGCCTGGGTGTTCGTTTATCCTACAGTCTCGTAGTCCACATCTCCTTCCCCCCTCTCTCTGCATCCACCTCTTTCTCTCCCATCTCTGTTCATATCCACCTTTCCCTCTCGCGGCAAAGTTTCCTGCAAGGCATCCTCTGCCATGTATCATACAAACATTTATGTTCCCAGTGATCTTCCTCTTGGTTTGAAGGTCATGGTGCAAAACTTCACAAAGATTGGAGCAAAACTATTCATTTTGTAAAATTCCGTAAGTTAAGTACCCTCCACCATGCACCGAACGAAATTTTACACAGACAGTGACATTTCTCTTGTTTTTAAGGTCGAGTGTGCAAAATTTCATCAATATCGGAACACAACTATAGATTTCTATGCAATAAAAACGCAGGGTCACATTGAAAAACGCACTTTGTTTTTCTCTTATAATTCAGTTTTATAGCATGCAACCCTTGTTCTGACAGGTAACGAAAACAAC